>JAYKKI010000006.1:20272500-22672500 GCA_039881145.1 Druceiella hillmani | reverse complement strand
ACATCTGTGCTCTTCTCGTATAAATATTGAACACGATAGAAACAATATCACTAAATTATAAAAATAGTCTTTTTTCAAATTAATCAATATCAGTGGTCATCATCAGTTTAATAAGCAATATTTAATCTAAAATTATCTAATAATTCAAAGACAAGTATTAATTATTAATTAGTAAACGGCTTTTTTGTTTTATTTACAAGTGAGTGTACGAAAAATATTTTCACCTGCTCGTACTTACTGACAAATACGGATTATTTCAATCTTACTGGCAACCTCCACAGGTACTAAGGTGACCATGTTGTAATCACAACAATGGTAAACATCGTCGTTTTCTCATAATATATTTTAACTTAATATTTGAAAAAAGATAGTTGTTCAAAATAGAGAGAAGTACTTACATTATTTTTGCACATCTTCCGAAATACACCCCGCATACCGAAAAATAAGCAAACGATAAAATATATCTCCTTCTCCTATTTCCGAAACTATTCCACCTAAAATTAAGAAAAATAATATTCTTGGAAGCCAACGCAAAGGTTGTAGCAAAACTATAGCCATTATCCTACATCTTATATTTTTGAAATATGCACCATGGTGAAACATGTGTAGAATATATGGTAAGCAAATATTTACATTGCGAAACATTAATATTTGTAAATAGTTAAAAAAAAATATTATGAATCCTTTAATGCTTATCAGAACCTAAATGGTTACGAAATTGAGTGCGAGTTCTACTTAATAGGCTTATCACATCAGAGTCCATACCTGATTATAATATTAGATTTTCTTGCTTAGTTGTAGTCTAGTAGTAGAATTTTTATAACTAGCGGTAGTCCGCGGCTACAAAAAAAATTCAGGTGAAAAATCGAATTTTTTCCATAGGAATAGACTAAAAAAATTTAGATGCACAGAATAGAAGAAACGAAGAGAAAAATGCTTGTGCCATATCACCGACTAACATAATATGTTATGACCCACTTATGTTTATGCTCTTATTTATGTTCACGCTCATATCCCTAATGGGAATTTTTTTTAATTACCAAAAAAATTCATTCCTTTCGGGATAAATATGTAATCTTTTGTTCACTCGAATGACACCGGCTATATGTGAACAAAACTTGGCACTGACTGGTTGAGTAGTTGAGGCAAGAAAGAGAACAAACAAACAAATAAGCAAGCTAAATTTGATTTTTTTATTTTTAATTTATAATATTGATTAAGAAGATATGTTGCCCCAAAACTAAGATTTAATTTTAATTTTGGTTTTGATAAATTATTGCTGTGCGTGTGTGTGTGTATTGGTGTAATAAAATGTTTGCTGTACGAGAGTAATAAAGAGTCAGTCACAATTGTTTCTTCGTTATTACATAAAGTAAATACTATTACGAAACAAAAAATGTATTTATATATATATATATATATATATATATATATATGTATGTATATATATATATATATATATATATATATGTATGTATATATATATATATATATATAAATATATGTATGTATATATATATATATATATATATACATATATATATATATATTATTTTATTTTTTTTTTGAAATTGGCTTTGAACTCTTTCGCAAATCATTACATATTATTTGTATTCGATGAATTGGCGAAGATTTGTGCTTATTCTTCAAATCATTCTTCAAAAGTGTGATTTCTATGATAGTAACAGGCCATTGTAAAAATTCAATTGAAATTTTAAAGTTAGCAACTATTTCATAATTATCATATGTTCAAAGTTTACTTTTAGGTTATATAACCGTTGTACTCTGCTTACGATCTTTGCGTTGAGTTCGACTCCTAATTGGTATTATTGCTAAAAATACTATTCACATTTTATTCCATTCCGAAGGAGAATGTTTGCAGACAAACCATTTGGCACTTCAAGTATGATTGGTAAAAACATATGTTCAATCAGCCGATGACTATCCACAGAACTCATTATTTTTAACTCATGTTATTTTCACAATATTAACTTAATTTTTAATTTGAATAATTTTACGACTATCAATACGTATTACAAGGCAGATGGGCCTTGATGACGTGGCACACCGCAGGAAATGTGTTCGATTCCAGGCGGTTCGTTAAACGTGGTTTTATTAGTATTCTGGTCGACGATCAAAGATTACTCTCGCATCAATAAGTCCACCATTTATATCAATTGTAAAGTACGTAAATATATTACACGATTACTTTACTTACACTAAATGTGACATTTAGAGGAGAAAAAAGTAAACTTTTTCTGTCGATCCTACAAAATTTTGTTTATAAAACATTTCGGAAAAATATGTGATATTTAACACATACGATGTATATACGTTTTGTTATATGAAATTCGGTACAAAATATTTCTTTCATAACGATCAATTTAGAGTAAAATTTCTGGAATAAATCAGTTTAGATTTGGCATAGATGATATTCCATATAGACGATATCGCTTTGACGACAGAATTAGTAAACGAGATTGGAGATTGGTGCGATAAAAACGAAAATGCGCTTTTACTTGTAAGGACAGTAAAATAATCTCTGTGATATGTTATTTTATTTTCAAGTAAGGTTTAGTATACATTAAACTATGTGTAATATTTTACAACGTGGAATATATGTTTTATGCACGTATGCAGTGGCAGTGGTTTTCATAATAGTTAAATTTTTGCTCCTATTTGACAGAATATTTTCCATATTTATTTAATTTTTAGATATACTTATTTAAAAAAAACAGAGAAGCCTTAAACTAATATTAACATTTTGGCAGGATTTTGGGACATTTCTAAATTTCCATCTTAAGCAATAGCCTCGATCTGGTATTGTTTGTACCAGATCTAGGCTATTGCTTGAGATGGTAGTCCCCGTTTCGTAAATTTTCCGTCTATTTGTGAATGATTTATTACACCTTGTGATTAAAAAAAATAAAAAATTCAAAGAAACAATTTCATACCAAGGGTAAATTATGTATTTTTAATTACACATACCAAATAAATTTGCATTACACTACTGAAGTGAGGACAAGAAAAAGGTTTATTCTACATGAGTTGCTACAGGCATTGTCTTTTCTAATGGAATGGAATTTATTATAATTAAAACGTAGACATTTTTGTCATATCGTCTTATTTGAATAACATTCGGAAAATTTTAGTGTTTTGGCCTTTGTATTTTTTTGTCACAATATTATTTTTTAAAGCTTGTTAAATATAAGCCGTAACGATAAAAATAAACCTAGTATTTTTATTGAGTTTTCTTACATTTTTCGACCATAAAGCTAATAGTAGAAAATTATATGTAAAAAGTTAAATATCAATTGAAAGCACTTCGAATAAATAAGCTATAAATATATTCGACTCTGTAACGACATCAATAAAAGCTCCATGACCATCCCAAAAATCTAAGTCTTAAAACTAAGCTTCATTCAAATTTACGACGATATGGGTGGATCAGGTAAATTTGAGAAAAAATCTTTTTAATTATATTTAAAATATATAGCTCTACGGTGAATAGGAGCTTTAAATTGCCTATTTAGTTATCTTTGTGGGATCTAACCACATTAAAGGAAGATTCTGGAAACGAAAAGGCAGTGATGTGTAGATATGAAAACCTGCCTCGTTCATATCATATTTATTAAAGTTTAAACGAGGGCTGGCTCACGGTTAATTCAAGGTTTTAGGGATAAAGGTCTGTGCGGAGTGTAAAATTTTTAAGGGTGCGCAATTATGAGGAAGAAACGGTTATTATATTTATATATGAGATAAAAATTCAGAGATTTATAATGAAGGGAATTTATTCGTAGACATATAATTCACTAAAGAAATTGACTTACGCTAAATTTTCTTACTACTACGAGATAATCTTGAGTATCCTCAAGAAGTTAACTCCATTGATTATTTATTTATTTATTTATTATTGGCACACAAACAGTTTTGTCACAATTTTAACATTATTATTCGAGAAACATAATTGTATAAATGTATAATTTTCTTGTGACGATACCAAAATTAGTGAGCACAGCATAATTATTGGTGTTACCATTACCTTATAATGTTATTACGAATAAGAAACATTTCAATTAATTTCAATAAATGAACAATAATGGAGTTGATCAATAAAATGTACATTAAAATTTTAAATTAATTATAGTAAATTAAATAACAATAATGGAATTAATCAATAAAACATATAGTCAAATAGACAAACCAGTTTAAGTTAATAAAAAGCGTTGAATTATATTAAACATAAGCATAACACTACACTAAATTTCACTTTTTAACAAGCAGAAGTTACCTGTCTCCGTCAATCTCAATAAGTTTATTTTTAAATTATGAAATTGAGGACCCAAAAAAATTTACAGTTGAAGGAAGATTATTCAGGGTACGGCTTATTCTATTTACGGGTGCAAACAATCCTAAATTCGTACGACACTTTAATACAAATAAAGGACGATATATATATGCGGTCTACTGTTATTACGTGGAATGTTAAATTGATAGTGCTGGAGAAGTGGACTGCTGTCAATTGTGTTGTGAATAAGCTTATGGAATAATATGCAGTCAGTGCGTTTTCGTCTTTGAGCTAAAGTGTTTAATTTAAAATATAAAAGACGCTCTTCGCACGTGAGTAATATTTTGTTTAACCCAGCTTTGAAGGTGAGGTGGTACAAACATATATTTTGAACCCTTTCGTTGCGTTCAGAGTATTTCTTAAAAATTGGGTTCCATACCACACATCCGTTTCGAGCTGACTACGCGAAAGTGAATTGTACACAGACATCAATGTTTGAACGTTTTTAAAATCCTTGCTTGCCCTCAAAACGAAACCCAACATCTTCGCAGCTTTACTAGTAACGTGGTCCACGTCAAATTTTAAGTTATCGTCTATAATTATTCCTAGATCCTTAATGTTATTATGTTGAACAAGTCTTACATTGTCGATGTTGTACTGACTATTAAAGTTTGGGAGCAAATGGAAAAGTTTACATAGGATCATTTATTAGGACTTAGGTGCATGTTGTTCCTCAAGCACCATATTGACAGGATGTCAAGATCTTTTTGAAGTTTTGCAATAACTAAATCGTTTTTTATTATTTTGTAAATTTTGAGATCATCTGCGAACATAAGATGTTTGGCATGAAGCAGTTCTTTGCTTAAGTCATTCATAAAAATGCCGAATAATAGTGGCCCGAGGTGGGAGCCCTGTGGTACGCCAGATTTTGATTCACGTTCACTAGATAAAAACCCATTAATTACAACGCGATACTTCTTGTTTGCTAAATATAATTGGAACCATTTCAGCAAGTCACCATGTATGCCGTAACATTGCAATTTGCATAATAAAATAGCATGGTTTACTTTATCAAAGGCCTTGCTAAAATCAGTATAGACTGCGTCAACTTGCCTGCGTTTATCTAAAGCATTTGCAATATCCGTAATGTATTCAACCATATTTGTTGACGTAGATTTTTTTTTGGTAAGAAGCCATGCTGGTTGGGAGTGATATGTGGTTTAATGTGATAATAAATAGTTTTATAAATAAGACACTCGAAATCCTTACCAAAAATAGGTCGAATTGATATAGGACGATAATTATTTACATTGTTTAAGTCACCTGCTTTGTAAATAGGCGTTATGTTAGCCATTTTCTAGCATGTTGGAAAGTTACCTATCCGTAGTGACAAATTAAATATGGAATTCAGCGGACTTGCCAGTGTATATGCACAATTCTTTATAAAGATGCCAGGTATTTGATCAGGACCTGGTACTTTCTGTATGTCCAAATTTAGAAGGGTTTTAATAGTCTCTCTCCGAGATATGCTAATTTTCCCTATCGTGTTGGCTGAAAATATTTCGGCCATTTTACATTTATTGACGTCATCGTCTGCGCTCTTGCTGTAAACAGAACTAAAAAAATCGGCAAAAAGGTTAGCAATGGAAAGACCTGTCGAAGCAGTTTGCTCCATGTAGCTCACCTTGGATGGAATATTGCTAGAATTTTTTCGTTTTGATTTTGCATATGACCAGAAGAATTTGGAGTTATTAATGATTTTACTCTCAACATTACTTAAGTAGATTTTATAGCAACTTTTTATGCATTGTTTAGAGCGAGATCTTAACATGTTGAAGGTTAACTTATTCATTTGATTACCGTATTTTTTGTATTTTTTATGAAATTTGTCCTTTTCTGCTATAAGTTTTCTTAGACTTAGTGAATACCATGACGGATATTTCATCGATTTTGTGTTTTTTTAGGAACCTAATCAGACATGCATTTAAAGAGTAAAATCGTAAAATCTATTTAATGCATTGTCAATATTTTGATTTTTATTCAGATCTAAAATTTTATTCCAATCTACTTTATTTGAATTTTCGTTAATTTTAAGATAGTCCGCTTTTTGTTAGTTAAAGGTTCATCTAACGCAGTTCCCCGTTAAATTTTTCACTTCGTAACGGATTGAAATGTCCAAAGCCGGATGATAATCATCTAATTTACTAAGGTGTCGTTCAGAACGACATATATATATACTGAGGTGAAATTTCTCAAAACCAGATCTAGAATTCTATTATTTACGTTATCAATGTAGTTATCTTGTGTAAAATTATTTAAATTAATATGATCTTGTAATAACTTAGTAAAGAATGAACATTTTTTACCTCTTGGCAAGGTGCAATTATTTTTTGGGCGCCAATCTATTTCAGGAACGTTAAAATCCCCAACTACCAAAATATCTGAATTTGCATTGGTAATGCAAGCATTATCTAAATTTTAAAGAAAACTCTCAAGCAACTTCGGGGGTGGAGCAATATAAACCACACAAATGTTGATAACTTTTGGTCCTGTGTTAGTGAGGAGTTTGATAGAAACCCAGATATCTTCTATATCACTCACCCACCCACTTTTTTGAATAGCTTCATATTTCTTTAAAATGGCAATAAGGGTTCCACCACTATTATATTTCTTATTTAGCGGGGCACGAAACACCTGGTACCTTTCGTAGAAAAGCTCCGAGTCATAAATATAGTGATTCAACCATGTTTCGGTTAGAATTATTATATCATAATCATTATTTAATACTTCCAAACAAAAATCTGTGGCCTTGGCCCTCAAACCTCTAACGTTATGATAATACACGTTCAGCAGCGCCACAATTAAAACTAATGAAATATTGAAATGACTAAAAAAATAACCTCTACTTAATAATATTGAGTTTTTTAGTATTCTGTATAACGTGACCTGGCGAATTTTCATCTTTTCTTAAGTAGACTCTACCATTGTGCACCCAAACAAACTTAAACGAGTTTTCTTTTGCAAATATTCACGTGAAGGCGTGTAGTTGTTTTGTAGCTTGAGGAAGATGCTCGCTCACGTAGATGGGATTCTTTACATCACCGCCGATACCCAGATGAGAACAATTCAATTTGTCGTTTGGATTCAATTTGTTCAATTGTTTGACGGCAGCTAAGAGTGTGTCACGGCATCGTGGACACGACAATTTTAAGATGATTGATCTGGGTCTCTTAGAATCTTTATCCACCTTAGCTACTCTATATACCGTAAGAATATTATTTTCTTGCAATCCACCCTTTATAATTGACGAAAGTTGTATCTTAATATCGATGAGGTTTTCGGATCGATTTTCAGGTACGCATTGAATATCTATATTATTTTCTCTTGATTGCAGTTAAACAGCATGAAGTCTTTTCTGCAGCTCATGGTATTGCGAGCGAATGTGTTGATCTTGTAACTGGAGCTTTCCAATTAATTTTAATTGATCCTCCAAGATTATTTTATATTCATCAAATTTGTTTGATATAAAGCTTATGCTTTCTTTCATGTCACTCGTCTCTTTTTCGATTCATTTTATTAAATTGGTACTTATTTCCTCCTTCAAACTGTCAAATTTTTTGTCAATATAGGCAGTTAATTTATCAAAGTCGACAGATCACAAAGACTGACCGTCTTTACCAGGTGTCGATACCAGCTTTATATGTTTGCACTCTGCGCACTTCCATTTCTTTTTATTCATGGGTAACATCTCCCTAAACGTTTTCTCACGTATCCCAGCGCAGCTAAAGTGGAATTAAGATCAATGTATTGATCTTAATCAATGAGTTAAGTTCTTGAGGATACTCTTGAGGATTTGATGCCGAATTGTTAATTATGATGCTACTAGTTACCATACGTAAGTCACAACATCATAATTATTTCAATTTAAGACCGATCGTGGCGAAATTTGTAAAACAACATAGTTGAGTTACGTATGCAGAAATAAATAAACAATAGATGAAATGTAAGGTATACTTGCACAATTAGTGTTCCATACTATTAGTTCTCCATTAAAATATAACATTAATGCACACCGGCTATGTACTTAAAAGGAGTCCATCTGCCGCGCTATATTATGTATGTGCAGGTCTAAGTGGAGACCTTTTTGACTGAGCCAAATTTACAAGTTTTTAGAAATGTACTAGAAAACAATTTTTCCTTACATTGCCAAAAATATTTCTTGCTCAAAAACATTTTCTAAATAACCAAAGGTTCAGTAGTTGTAAGGAAATAAACAATCAAATCGTTTGTAAAATTTATTCGCGTAGAATTTTTCAATCTAGACACTTTTCGTTCAATCTATATCTAATTACTAATGTTCATGACTTCTTTTTGATTTTTCCGAGCGATTTTTGATGCTAAGTGCGGGAAATAAGATATTTATTTTTAAGGGTTATTGCCAAAAAATGTGTTAAAAATTGATAAAAAATTAAGTCAAAAATACGTTTTCGAAAAAATACGTTTCGTTTACGAATTCGTGTCACAACAAATTTTATTTGACAGCCTGTTTACACATAACATCTTTATTTAGACTACTATAATCTATTTTCCGTACTAATTTTTTACGTTGACTTGTTTCCGAGAAAATTACCTATGACAGACGGATGGATGAAGGCACGCTGAAGTGATTCCGTGAGTGTTTTGTTTTGGAAATTTTGCCACAGAGCTTTAAAAATGGTACTAATTTATTATTCAAGTACCTAGAAAAATATATGGTGATATTTTTATTGTAGTCTCTTCTAATCATATATCAGTTTGTAAAGCGTTTTTTAATACAAAATATTTTTCCATTCCCTTAACTTTTAAATATGTTGGCCAAAACCTGGAAAAAACAGAAAAACGACACTTGATAACTACTTTATTTTGGTTAAAAAAATTAAAGAGGTATAGGCACCAAATTAATTGTCCTAAGAGACGAAAGGTATACTGGGCTGTTTATTTATATAGATGGATGTATTATTAATATATATCAATATTATATTTCATTAGATATGCCGTTAGAACTTAAATATTTACACATTTACATATATTTATGTGTCTATACAAGTCTCGTATAGTGAGTTCTTTTCATATTTAATAAGTGTATTTTGTGTTTCTTTATGAGGGAAAATCGATTTTGTCCTGGAGCGTTTTTTGCCCATCTGGTAAGACAATTTAAAGAAGGTTAAAAGGAAATATAAACTTTTAGAAAAATTAATATTTATTAGAAGAATGTCATATCTTTTAAAGTTAAGTTTTTCTTAGAATCTTAGAAGGATATTATTAATTTGAAAGAAGTTTGGATTAAGAACATATTACAAACTAATTCATTTTTAGGAACTTTGTCGTAACGCACACATAACCAAGCGATTAAGAGCATAGTAAGCAAATTTCTGTTGCTAATAACAATCCTTCCGTGACTTGCCATTCTTTGATCACACTTACAATGCCAGTAGATAATGAAAGGAGAAAGATGCCGGAAAGCTTTGAAGCTGGAAGAAAAATCGAATAAAAGGTTCATGTGACTAACTTTAACTTTGTAATAGTAGAGCAGTTGACAAATATTTTTATTATTAACAAATATTTTAAGAATAATCAAGAAATATTAGTCAAGTTTGAAAAATATATTTCCTTGAATTAAGTAAGAAAATTAAACTTTTTTTTTCTTTAACACTGAGAAAACACGTTAACCGAAACCAAAGAAAATATTTCTATTGTAACTTATAAAAAAAAATTCAACAACTTCATTTTCCTATACCGAATTGAATATAGAATTAAGAAAATAATATTCGCCCCGAGATCGAGCCATTTTGAAATGTAATTTATTTATTTATTTTGACCTAAATAATTATACATAATATAAATTGGGATTGAAAAAAAATGACTTCATAATTAGAGTTAATAGGTCCTTACTTCTTTAATACAATAAATTAACTAGCCATTGACTTTTTCTTATGTAATCTACTTGCTCTTTTAATTTATTTAATTTAGGGAAAACTTATATTCATTCCAAGATATTTATAAAGGCAAGTAAAGGCTAGTAAAAACAATTGAGGAAACCAACATTTTCCCACACAAATCATATTATTGCGTTTTGGTCACTAGATAATAAGTAAATAAATAAGAATACAAATGACCCTACATTAAATATAATAAACAAAAAAAAGTACAACAAAATCAAAATAGCCGAAGAAATGTTTTGAAAACATGTTTAAAATTTAATATTGGTAGGACATTTTCAGCGACTTAAATCATAGTTAAATACATAGTCTCGCAAGTGTTTTGTTATTAAAAAATTAAGAAAAGATAAAAAAAACCTTTTTCTAAAGTGCACTTATCATTTAATAAGTTTTAAAATATATTTATACGTACTTTTCGAAAAAAATATTCCATTTGCAAATATACGATTAAATGTAAGAAAACATGTCAAATAATTGTGATAAAAATGAATCGTTCCCTAAAATAAATAAAAATGAATGGTTTCAAACCTTGTGAACGTTATATGTCATATTTTATATCTTGAACGGCATTTTATGAGGATTCTAAATTAATAATGGAATACCAATTTGCAAACATATGTATAACCAAGCTATGAAAACGCCATGAATTTGGTATTGCCTATAATTCAAAAAAATCGATGTGAAATTTCATAATGTCATGATTTAGATGCGTTAAAGTTTACGACATTGAATAAAGCAAAATTAAAAGTTTCTGTTTACTACTTAACTATTTTATAAGTAAGATTAAAACCAAATCTTGGAAACATTATGCACGTTTACGCTTTTCCTATTACATAAAATTTAATGAATTATGGCCATCCAAGGCTTTGAAGTTGAAACATCGGTGTAGGATATTATGAGCAGAAGCAAATTTACATGGATGTTTTTTAATTGAATCATGGTCGATGACCATTATTTGCTATTTGTGTAGAGTTATCTTATTCTAATTATATTCCTATTTAAATAAGAGAGAAAATCTGGAAAATAAGGAAAATGTTAAAAAGTAAATTGTTTATAAATTTGTTCCGTTATCAGCAGTCAAAATTACATACAATTTATCCTTTCTCTTTCCATTTTTTCTTATGTATGGTGTAAAAACATTGCGGGGTTAAGTGGTTTCCTTTTAGTCTTAAACGTGTAGTATTCTAGCAATGTAAGCAAATTTTAAAACTAATTTTTACCCACTTCTAATTGTAAAATCGATTTCAAACTTTGCAAACTTATGAAATTCTGAAGACAATATAATAACATCATCGACTTGTATGGTGAGTTTCCATGAACCCTTTAATTACATCTGCCATCGAGACTTAAACTAGTCATAGTTTCAATGATTTCTTTAGATGCCGGGGGGATCTGGTCACGGATGTGAGTAGTAGTCACGGGAACTTTTCAATATGTGATAATGAACCCATCGATTTTGCGCTCGTTTGATTTGTTCAAAAGTTTGAAAAAGTGACTTCTAATTTTTATGAAATTATAAGAATACTTTTTCGAAAATACTGAAGTAGAAATGGACGACAGAAATATTTTAGCAATTATTTTGGTGTTTCATTTCGAATCAACTTTTCATTGAAACTGGTAAACAAAACTCTGTTTCTACATTTTACATACCACCAGTTAACACATAGGCAGTAACTATGTCGTTTTTTCACATGTTCCGTGCTTGGAAAATGTGACAATATATGTTTTATTACCACTTTTTGGGCTGGAGCGGAGACGCCTGGGCGAAACTAACTTCCCATATTTGCATTTTGTGAGAAATCTACGTTATATTCAGGTTATTGTAAAGAGAGGCCCTTATTTTGTCGCGTTGAGTCTTTAACATCTTACGGAGAGGCACATATTAAATATGTATTTATACCACATATTCGCATCCGCACAATGTGCGTATGTAAGTACGTGTAATCACATACTACATATCCCAATTTTTTATGTATACCCCTAATTCTATTTATTTCCTCGGTCTTTCATTTTAACGGCCATTTATTAGAATTTCTTGTGACCAATCTTCTAGTTCAAATACTATAAGGTTTTAATTTACATTACTTGAATTCAATAAGTTAGGGCTCATAACCCAAATTGGCTTTTCTGTGAATATTTTTCATTAATTTTTCAAGCATTTTAATTATTGTCGTGGTATTATTGTTAACAATTTTTCTATTGGATTACATATACGTTAATTAATAGTCACAGCTTATTTACACAATTTTTTCGTAAATGAAATATGTAAATTTATTTTATTATTTTTATTAATACAAATTTGTTTTCCCAGTTTTAACTCTAGGTTTTTTAAACTAATGACTTCTTACGTTTAACCCATTCTGTGATATTAAAATTATATAACGCTTGAAAAAATACCCGATTGTAGCGAAACCGGTCGTGTGCTAACTAATTTTACGATTTTCTAGATCTCCATGATTTGGAATGTCGTAAAATTTATTTAAACGTCAATTTGGCGAAACGCCACAAGCATTGCTTACGTGTAAGTATTTGGTTCAGGTATAAATTTTTGACTGACAACTATATTGACTGTAGTGAACAATTTTGGGGCAAACGTTTCGGCCATGCGTGTCTAATATTGGTATTTATTCAATAGCTTTGAATGAATCTTTATTAAGCATATTAATACAAATTAATGAAAATAGAATTGCAATCAGAATAAAAATAAAAAAACCGTTTCTGGATAAATAATAATTATTATAAATTAATAATTATAATTTCTTTTCATTCGTTCGTGAAACTCGCACCTTTGTTTAATGAGAGAACAAAAAATAAACCAAAAAAAAAGGAGTTAAATATATATATATATATATATATATATATATATATATATATATATATATATATATCTGAATGGAAAATAATTTAGTGGATACATACAAACTGCGTTGGTGTTATGTATGAATGCATCTATGTACATATATATGTGAGATTTTAAATGTTTAAACAATTTGGAATGTATTTCCTTTGGATTTTGCACTATTTTTTTCATAATGCTTGGTAGTACGTACAGAATGATATATTTCCGAATTCAAAAAACCGAACTATGGTTTCGAGGTCCCTTTAATTTGAAATAAAGAAAATTTGAGAAAAAAAGACCAAAAAAAATTATTTTAATATATATAGTTATTATTTGACCCGAAAAGAGTAGCTAGATTTATTTATTGACCTGCAAATAGATTATTTTCATCTCCTTTACTGGTATTTTACAATATTATAAGCAAAAATTAGTAAACATTATTGACAAATTCGGTATCAAAAGTCAGTAGAAAAGTAGTTGTCTTGTTATTATCGTTGCGGTACTATATTTTTTGGCAATTCGAGATTTTTCTGTTGTGTATTTTAGTGAGAAATTGTTGCCGATATTTAAATTGATTTATAACTAAGTAAACTATAGCTATTATCCTAGATTTAAAAACTTGGAAACATGCATTATGTTGTAATGCTTGTAATGTTTGTAAAATAAATTTTATAGAAACACTACACACATTTAAATGTATATAAGAGCCAAAATCTGTAAGAAATCCTATTAGGGCGAGTTCAAGTCTTGCTTGGCAAGTTTGTTTAATATAAATATTTACTTGCATTCTTTCTTCACAAAGTTTATACTTTATGTAGTTTAGAGTGCCATTGCATAGTGCTGTAGATCAAAAAATCGATTATAAAATCAATTTCCCTGCTTAAATTTAGTAATAGCTTCATTATAACGCGACTCTATTTTATAATTAACTTCTATGTTTTATAAACACTAATTTCAAGACAGAAATTTCAAAAATATCATACATTATAGGTTTGAAAATTTGCGATTAAACTTAAGAAAACATGGCAAAAAATTTAAATAAAGATGAATCATACTTAGTTGTCAAACATTGTGCATGTTACATATCATGTTTTGCATCTTGAACGGCATTTTATGACGATTCTAAGTTAATATTGAGAATACCAATTTGCAACATATCTATAAATAAGCTATGAAAACGCCATGAATTTGGTATTGCCTACAATTAAATTATCTATAAAATCGATGTGAAGTTTCGTACAGTCGTGATTTACATGCTTTAAAGGAGATGTTGTATAAAGCAAAATTAGATGCTTGTATTTATTAAATAACAATTCTATAAGTGAGACTAAACCCAATTTTCGAAATATTATGTATGTTTCTGCTTTTTCTACTATGTAAAATTTAAAGAATTATGATCAATAAAAGTTTTGGAGGTAAAGTATTGGTGTTCGAAATTATGAGTAGAACAAAATTAGCTGGATGTTTATTTTTATTTAATCGTTGTCGATTACCATTATTTACTACTTGTGAAGAGTTATTTTATTATAATTATATTCTTGTTTAGACAAGAAAAAAAAGCTTAAAAACAAATGGCTATGATTGTAAAATAAGTATAAAACTTTTTTCAAAAAGCTGCGCCCTGTGTGATAAAATAACTCTAATGAAGTAAATGAAGGGTTTTACTTCTGTACCATAAATTATTCTCTATGAAACTTAAGCGAAAAAGGTTTCGATAATCAAGGTTTTTCTATTGCACCATAGATGCCGCCCTACAGAACGTAATGGAAAATGTAGACATCGTTTAAAAACATATTAGATACTGAACAAAGAGTAAAGTAATTGAATGATTCTGAACAGATTTAACCTGTAGGTTGGAATGCAGATTTAAGCTGTATTACGTGTACAGTATTTGCTACACAATGTGTACATGTAAATATACTTCCCGGAATCCAATACTAACATAGTTACACTTAGGAAAATTTAAGATATCATGACGAAACAAAGTCACGTTGGTTCCAGGGTTACTGTCCATAATTTTTTGTCAAAAACTTCAATAGTTTTTGAGTCAAATCTTTCGTGTAGACAGAAAGATTGTTTTTTTTTTTAATTTTTGTAATAGAATACATAGACGGAAAAAGCATTTAAAAACAGCAAATTTTAAAATTACGGATAAACACTTGAATATTATAATAAATTATTTTATTAGAAAATTTTATAAACTTTCACAGTAAGGATTTATTTTATTTTGGTTAGTCATATACAAAGAAATAAATAGATGTAAGTACATATACGTAAGTGCATATGCTGTTTCACATATCGAATATAACACGTTAATTGTTTTTGTTATCTTCACGTCATATTGCTACTTCCGCGGAAAAAAATGGTCAGTCTCAGTGGTAGACAAAATTGACCTGGTATCAATCAATTGTCTGGGCAATAAGGAAAATGTTAAGAAATCTGCCTATAAGTTTGTTTAGTTATCAGTACCCAAAATCACGTACAATCTTTCCTTTTTCTTATTATGTTATTCTTATGTATGGTATAAGAATGCTGCGGGTTTGGATAATTTCTTTTTAGTTCCCTCTTTTATTCTATTTGTGTATATTCTACCGCTCAAATCTATTGGAAATAAAAGTACGGCCAATTGTAATTTTCATTAGAGTATATTGTATAGGGATCATATAAAAACGAAAGTTTAATTGTTATTATTATCATCATTATGTTTATTGGTTTGGTAATTTTAGATCAATACGTATATATATCAGGTTAATTTTTTTCAATATCCTTCTATTAACTACTTAGACTATTCAAGCATTAAAAGCAAATTTTACAACTCACTTTTCATTCGATTCTAATTGTGGTATAGATTTTAAACTTTGTAAACTTATCATGCTATTCTGTTGATAATATAATAGTGTCATATAACCCAAAGTTTAAGCTTATCGCATTAGTTTCCGGGCCCTTTAGTTACATCTGCTATCGAGTTCCTTTGACTAATTTCAATGATTCCTTTAGATACCGGCAGGATCTAATCATGGATGTCAGTAGTAGTCACGGTTTTCTGTGTCTAACAATGAACCCATCGACTTTAGGTTCATTTCATTTACCTCAAAGAGTCCTTTAGTTAAGAAAGCATTTTCTCTCATTTTTATAAGATTATAAAAATACTTTTTTTATTTCAAAATAGTGAAAGAGGGAAGGGACAATAGTAATATTTTGAGAATTATTTGGTGTGTATTACTTCGAATAAGCTTTTCATCAATAATGGTAAAAAGAACTCCGATTCTATATTTTTATACGAGATGATCTTTAGCAGTAACTTTGTTTGTCGTTTTTTTCACATACTCCACGCTCGTAAAATCAAACGAGATATGTTTTATTACTGCATTGCGCGCTGGAGCGAATACGCTTGGGTAAAACGAGCTTCCCGTGTTGACGTTTTGCGAGGAATCTACGTTATATTTAGGTTATTGTAAGGAGAACCTCCTATTATATCACGTTGAGTCATTTACTTCTCATGAAAACGCAAATATTACGGATGTATTTACACTACCTATTTAAATCCTCACAATGTGCGTACGTAAATACGTTTAGTCACATTCTACAGATCCCGTTTGTTATCAAATACCCCCAATTCATTTCATTTTCTTGGTCTATTATTATAATGGATTTCCAGATCAATTATTATAAGGTTTTATTTAATATTTCTTGAATTCAATAAATTATTGCTCATAACCCAAATTAGCTTTTCGGTGAGTATTTTTCATTAATTTTTTCAGCATTTTAATTATTATCGTGTTATTGTTAAAAATGTTTCTATTCCATTACATATACGTCAACTAATAGTTACAGCTTATTTACACAATTTCTTCGTAAATTAAATATGTAATTTTGTATATTTTTATTAATAAACATTTGTTTCTCCAGTTTAAACTTATGGTTTTTTCACCGCGTTGGACTCATCCTATCACATTTGAAAAATTGTATAAAGTTTCCAAAAATATATGTTGAATGCATCTAATTGGCAGTGAAACCGGTCGAGCGCTAAAAATGTGGCAGTCATAAATGTCATAAAACTTATTTGAGCCTTAATAAAAAAAAGTATTCTGCTCAAATTTAAACAGTTAAGAAACAACGTTGTTTGTTAGCTGTAGTGAATAGTTTTGGAGTAAATGTTTCAGCCATGCGTATGCGATGTTATTTATTCATTAGCTTTGAATGAATCTTAATTATACTATTATATATTCGTGAAAATGTAGTTTCTATCAGAATAACAATAAAAAGAAGGGTTCTAGTTAAATAAAGATTATTATAAATAAATAATTATAATTTCTTTTTAATCATGAAGGCAATAAAAAATTAGTTGAATATATATCTTTTAAAACATTTATGACTCGATACTGCTTGTGGCGTGTATACTCAGATTTTATCAAGGGTTTTTAAATGTGACTGTTATTAAAGTCTAGAGAATATGATGCATGTTTCTCAAATTGAATTTTACCTATATGTAGCAAATCTAATCCCTAGCTTATCCGAAAAATCATAGAATATGCTTTACTGTTTTTTACTTGTCAAGTTCTTTGCTTACGTGTATATTGAACAAAAAAAGACTACACGGTGCATTCTATATTGCTCAAACTAAATTATATAAATAATAAAACTTGTTTTCAAACTTTCAGTTACTTATTTTTTACATTGTTGAAACTAAGTTATATAAATTATATAAATTTCTCTTCTATTTTTTGTTCTTTATTTTTTATGCATAATTTTTCTTTAGTCTTGTAACATACAAGAACTTGAAGATTTTATTCGTTGAATTTGGTTGATGTTGGAAAGAAAATAGTCTTTTCAATTAAATGTAGTCATTGAAATTATGTATCTTTTACAATACTCACTCAAAACGAATCATTTTGGTACTCTACTTGATAGGTTTAGAAAATAAAAAAATTGTCAGACTATTCAGTATGGCGACCAAAATACGTCATGTAATTTTTTGGAACTTTAATATACTCTGTGCCACTTGCGATACCAAGATGAATCTAACGACACTTCCATTATTAAAATCCATCAAGCCATTTAAGCTACAGCATATGCCAACGAAATAGACATACATACATACATTCGAAAAACATATTCCTCCTTATGAGACATTCGGGTATTATTAATGAGGAACGGTGTACAAGTGGCAAAGATTGTACAATAAATTACACCAAAATTCATTCGTAAAAGAAAAAAGTCAAAAATAAAATTCAGCGCTATCTAATTGACTTCAAAAAGACCTTACTGAATTTTATTAATCAAATTTCAATTTAATTTTATTTTATAAACAAAACAAAATTAATAAGGCTTTCTCCACTTTATTGCAAAGTATTTCATCCTCGAGTTTTTTGTATAGGGGAGCTTAAAAAACTAAAACGATTTCTCTTTTTTTGATATTTGGATGAAATTGAAGAACGTTTTTCTGTAACCTAATCAAAATTAGTCATGAAGTGAAAAAGTTATGATCCTGTGACATACGGAAGATCAAATAGACAGACTTGGAGGCGGATATAAAGCAACAATAAGGGTTTTGATTGAGTATTAATATGTATACCAAGAATTTAATGAGCAATACCAATAAGATGTGGTAATTGAATGTACTTCATACAATTATGTCACTTTTTTGTACCTCGCACGTTACATTACGATAACTGTAAATACCCGGCATCAGCTGAAAACGTATGATATACAAAACAAGCTGTAAAACCTCCACATCCCGAATTCATAATCAATATATTCGATATGTGTTGCGCACAATAAAAACTGCTTGAAAGCTTCATAAAATTGAGTTTCAGTAGAGTACTCTAACGACTGGACCAACGAAAAATGTAAACATAAAACAGAAATGTTTGTGAAAGGAGTGTATAAATTGTATTCGCTCTGTAAATATAAAGTAGTTAACGTGCTTTGTATTTATTGCCTATTTAAGTACTTTTACTGGTTGGAATGAAGCGTTAAATAAACTTATGTCAGATTAGCTCTGTAAAGTTTATTTGCTTATATTTATATTTACCTAAACATATACCGATACGTTACTAGTAACTTATACGTAAAAATGTAAAATTAATAGCATAACAAAATTTAAACTTATACATTAAACTTAATACAGAAATTATACAAGGATTACAAAATATAACATTTCTCAGAAAATTAACTTTCACTCGTCATACAAAATCATACTCTGATGCAACCGCAATTAGACATATGAGCAGTGGAATACCGTGAAAAATCGGAGAGGGGTGATATAATTCATTTCTGGAGAGTGATATAGCAAAAAGGCGATGATTGTTTGATCGCAGGAAATTGTCAGGTACAAAGTATGAAAGTTTAAGTTCATAAGCGCAACGTCTCTTCTTAGTTACATGGAATGACCTTCTGGTTACACGAATAAAAAACGGAAACCTAGCATATCCAGGAAAAAACAAAAAAGGAAAGTAAGTACCAGAAATCAGTAGGAAATAGAAAAGGGAAGTGTCAGAGGCATGTCTCAATAACTTATTTAATTATCAAGCTGTACTTAGCTCCGTGGATTCTTCAAGTAATGCAACCGGATTCTAATCGGTTTTGTACTAGTAAAGTGTACAGCAAACGAATTGATTACAAGTATTAAAAATCCTTTCAATTGTACAACATATACAACTATTTTGGAAAATATTAAGCTTCGAAATGACATTTGATATATTTCCATACCTAGTATATTAACCATTGTTTTGAACAATTTAAAAGAAAATATTGGTACAAGATTTCAGCATGTAATTAGAATTCCTTTTTGCTTGTTTCGACAATTGCCTTATTACGTTGTGTTATTCAGGGGATAAAAATAACGATGAATTATGTTCCATTTCTTTCTGTCCCTGTATTATTACAGCTTTGTCTTTGTTTCCAGCATTTTATTTTTCTTTTGTAGGTTTGATGGAAACACACACTTGGTATAGTAGTAGCGAAGAAGGTTCGAAAACAATAACATTTTATTCACACTGAGCGCACAATTCAAGAGAGCTTTAGCTGATACTCGCAGCCATCTTTTATCGCTTGTAACATGTATATGAAAACTTATTTTCGATAAGGACTTATTATTTTTACGAAAATACTATTTTTGTAACTAATTTAATTTGATTTCGTCGCTAAATGGCCTAACATTCAAAAGTGTAGGGAAATTTTAAAAATTAATTTTAACGCATGGTTGAGAATATGTATCTCGTCAATGCAAAAAATCTCCGTTGAACGTGATTTACTAAATGTTTCAATGCAAAATTATTTCGAAAAATTGTTATTGGTAAATTAAATAAATGTAAGCATTGAATAACAATATACTCGTAGTTAAAAGTAATATTATTATTTGTAATTAGTTTAACAGGACTACTATACTTTTAAATGTTGTACTTCAGCATGTTCGGATACCTTTACGAGTGCATTGATTCGAATACACGCACACCATAACACATTTCTTCAGCTTGGTTAAATATGATTTTATTTTCTTGAACTTTGATATATATATATATATATATCTATATATATATATATATATATATATATATGTGTGTGTTACCTTGAAATCATTTCATGTTTGTTATAAAATTCATTTACAGCGTCGGCATTTAAGTTTCCAACAAAAATTTTATACTAGTGATATTTCCTCTAGTCAATTTTCTAAAGAAGTTTTCTGCAACTTCAAAACAAACAAACGAAACGAACAAATTGTTCATTGCATAATATTCTTATTATCTTGCCATAATTAAAAAACATGTAATTAAAAGAAAAGTAGTCGGATGAAAGAGGATGAAACCAGTGTGTATAATAACTTTGAGTGAACGTGGAAAATAGTAATAATACATTGAGAAAAATAGAGTAATAATCGTTTATTACACCTTCGTTGTGTATTATTGAATATCATTTGGAAATTATTATATCAATACAAATATATTGTTTTATTACAGGAGGTTTAAATAAACTATAAAAACCTAACCTTCTTACCACGTAACAAATGTATTTAATACCAGCACTCAAGTGAAAAAGATGTTATATGGAAACTTTTCCAAATTAATTCTACCAAATTGGCAATTTGCCTAAAAGTGAATTAAAATTTTTTGTTTAATTATTATCAAGAATCTTGTTTGCAAAGTATATTTATATGTCAAAGAAGACGAGGAATATAAGAATATTATGATTTGCTCAAGTCTTACAAGAATAAAAATGACACCATAGCATAGAGAACGGAGAAATATCTTTACTGTCCTTTTAAAAAGTAGTTTCAATGTATATGTTTAGATATAGTTAGTGTTAACCAAAATATTCTGAAATCTATAGACGTGTTTCCGATTATATACACTAATACATTAAATGATCTAACCAACCGCATTTAAATTAATCTAAAAGAATTTTAATTATAAGCGAATATATATACAGACGGAAAGAGGAAAGTTACATTATTAGTATATCATGTTTTAAGTTTAATTTAAAGACTCTATAGACAAAAATATTTTTTATTTTCGCTAATTCTTCAGTTGCCGACTTTTAGACACATGAAATAAGGGTGTATTTTGTATATTTGTTTTCATTTGAGTTCAGTATCTAGTAGCATGTAAAGTAAAGGATTCACAGTAGAAAATATATTGAGGGATTAGGAAGGTAATCTTCTTTATAGAACGTAATTCAATGCTGATAAGTATTTTCATAAATCGAGTTCTAAAGAAATAATCAATATTGAAATGAAATTAATTGTAGTCTATCATGAACATAATTTATTATTTCCTAATCTGAAAACTTTCTTCTTGTTTAGAATAGATATCTAGATTCATATCGATGTTACAACTTTATTTATTTTTAATTTTCCAAAATCTTTGCTATGGGAAACTTTAAATGTAACATCTTCCAAACTTAAAAAGATGCAATGAAAGTAGCTAATGAAAGAAGCTAAAAGGTTATGTGTTATCTAGAAATGATAAGAAATTCGTTTATTAATATAAGTGTAGGAATAATAGAAAATTCGTTCCATATTTTCGCTTACATGTAAAGTGAATTTTTTTTGTCCAACTTATTGAGTGGGGTTTAATTGGAGATTTCTTTTAAAAAAGATTTCATGTTCGAATCCAGTTGGCGAAATATTAATCTATAACGTGAAACGCAATAGCTTCCGTCTCCGTCTAAGGTTTTAACCATAGGTCTTGAACATTATACAACTAGGACTTAATTAGGATTTTCAATAAAAATATAATTTGAACAAATCGCAACAATAATTTCAAAATAAAAAGGCAGCTACGGAACCACACGTTTTTTTACGTTACAATATATACGTTACATTTTTTATTATTGTTATACTTTAAAACGATCGCAATTTTATGAAAAAAACGGGACAAAAAGAAAAATATAATTCTATTAGAGAATAGTCACTTGTTCTTGTGGGTGAGCGCGCGCGCGCGCGCGTGTGTGTGTGTGTGTGTGTGTGGTTTCTATATATTTATTACTCGTAACTCTGGAATAATACACATATAAAGAAGTAGTCGCAAAAATATTATACCATTGTTGCCGATATGGCGCTAATTACGGACGAGATAATTGAATGCAATCAGCTGACGGAAGTTTCTTTGAAATAGAATGAAGATAAAACAAATATTTTTTACTTAATTACCTGTAGTAACTTGGTTAAGAAATTTATCTTCCATTAGAGAATAGACTTTCTTAAGCATCGTTTACTCTCAAATATGATTTTCTTGATTGCTGGAGGAAGTATGTGAAACGAATGCTTGAGAAAATATTTAAAAAAGTTAAATAGGTTTTTTGTTTTACAAAATGTATGGGTTGTATTTATTCCTCTGAGAGGAATAAATACAACCCATACAATTTGTATAATGGACGTGAATTACATTTATTTATGCACTTTTATATTATTAAATGTTGATTAAACTTTGATGATCTTCTGTTTAGTAGCGCTTTATATTCCGTAATGCTACGTGAAAGGAATGTTTTATTTCATCTGTCTAAAGCGCGCACAAAAGCATGGTATAACTTTCGTATTGCGAGATGCAGGCTGTGTAGATATTTTTTCCACTCCATTCACTGCATCATAAGGTTATGGAGTTGCTTGATGACAGGGCTGATCAGTAAATTAAATTTATTCAAATTGTTGTGTATTTTTTTATCTTATTTGTTGTCTTTTTATTACCATTTCCTCGTATATTCTTAATATTACTATGCTCAAATATATGGGTAAGTCTGCTAGTTGATTATAGAGTTCCCAAGAATTAAACAAAAAACTACGGTGAATAATACAATCATTTATTATCAGCAACTGATGTATTCGAGTTAGTTGATTGGTGTTCACATATATTTTTATGACTGACATTCATTACTTTTACATTTTTGCGTAAAACCCAGGTTGTATTAAGTTCTAACTAATAATGAATGCTATTTCATCATTAAATTACAAAGGTTATATTAAATAATGACTGACAAAATATTCTCAACACAAAAATTCACGTAAATACTAACAAGAAACAGTGTGTACCTAACAACGACAATAACACGACAGTATAACATACACCGCACGCACATGTTTTGTATAAAAATATACCCTTCTGATTTTGAATATACCAATGGTTTTGAGAATATTTAAAAATTCAAATCGAATATTAAATTTTCATTGAATTATAACTTGGATAAAAATTTAAAATTATTGCGAATTTGAGTTGAGTATTTTTTACTTACTCAAGTCCTCAATATTTTAATGCAATTTAAGAATAAAGAAACATTTATAGAATATACGATTATCATTCGAATATTTGTGTTATTTTATCATACTTTTAAAGGGTTCCACCCATTCTCTGAGGGCGGTTTGAAATTTGATTCAGACCTGAGAAAATATTCACTGTGTTGTAATAATTTAACATTTCAATGATATTAAAATTTTGAGAAAATCCATGGTTTTTTTTTGTCTAGATACAGAATATTTTAAAACGATACTAACCATAAATCTGGTTTGGTTTCAATTGCAATTGATTCATCAAAATAAATTAGTGAGCTGTTATTGACCTACCTATTGATGGATAGATGTAATTTTATGACTAAACGTTTTTTAATTGAATAACAGATGAAGCAATTGACTGTGCAAATTATTAATAACTTATGTATAAGAAATAAAACTACATTTTTATTTAGATGTAGTTTGTGTTGTACTAAATCGTGTTTTCCGATTATTTCACAATATCGTTTTTTCTGCCACCAAGTTTTTAAAATATATTTAGATACACACTAAACGAAATTAATATTTGAATTTTTGATCTTACTAAAACATATGCCATAATTTTTATTTTTATATTTTCTACACAAGGTAGACGTGTGCAACTTTTATTCAATAAAAAATTCATATTGATCAGTTTAATTTGTTCCTTTATCATAAAACTATGTGAAAACGAAATAATCAAACAGACAAAGTGATTATTGACAGAGAATAAGTCTTACATTTCAAACCAAGGAAATATGAGGAAATATCATTCCGAAAAAGAAAAGCTATCTAATTTGGTGTGCAAATAATATAGCTCCATAATGTTCGGTAATAATTGTGATAAGGAAAGTATAATCAACAGAAAATATTAATAATGTATTTAGCTACCTCTTTCTAGTCCTAAACCAATTGCTGAAAAATCTATAAATAGCTTTAATTTATTTTTGATATTAATAGACGAAACGAATATACATTAAATTGCAGAAAGTTTATACGCAAGGTATCATAGGCCCCATAATGGGCTTATATTTTACTTTCTCAAAGCCTGCCATCATGTATATATTTGTTATTCAATTCCACTTATCCACGCGCTCTGCTTATCGTACCCTTTCGTTCCATTAGCCTTCACGTATAAAGCAAATTACAATACTCAATACGCAAAATGCTCTATCACGGTGTGGTCGAGTATTTCCGATTTAAGTTTGGTTTAGGTACTTTGGGACATTAATCTCATAGGTGATTCGTAGAAATGTATTTTCACGGATTAAAAAGGACCACGGTAATATTCTTGAATGACTTTCAAGAAAATTTAACAACGAAGCATTGAACAACTGTTGAGTAGGTTTAGAATGTCTTTGAAATTCTTATGACATATTTGGCAATGTAAATTAACCTTTTCTTCTTTTTTAAAAATGTTTGATGTTTAAAAGTATATATTTAAAGATATATAGGGTTTGGAAATTTATTTCCTACAATTTCACACTTGTAAGTAAATCGTTTTCTAAAATTATTTATATGTACAGTTACAAAATAATAACTGATCTATAATAGTTATAAATATATATGCGAATTCAACAGAAAGCTCTAGCTTTCTAATATCGTAGATAAGTTTCTAACAGAAGAATGATTTCATTATCTTCTTAAGATACAAGATTGTATGCTACTTTAAACCAAATGTTATTAGACTCTTTATCAGTGAAGACGTTTTCTTATCGTTTTAGCAAATTATTGTCAGTTTCCAGACTCTAAGGATTATTGAAATTTTATTAACTGCTTTTTATATTTTCTGATTATTATTTGCTTGCCAAAGATTTGTTTACATATTAAAATGAACTTGAAGAAATAAATAAATGGACTGTATATAAAAGCAAGCATCCATTGACCTATTTACCTATGGGACAAAATTACTAATAGTGAAAGATCTTCGTCTCGATTCGATACTAACACAGATCATTTGTTTCACCGTCCATGTAGCAAATAACTTGTTCTTCATCATAACCGTGTAACCACATGAGGTATTATGATTAAATAACTAAATTGGTCTCAGAGTGACTTCCTTAAACCTTTGCAAAATCCATGTCAGTAGATTCTGTAGTTTTTTAAACTAAATCTATTTAAACGGACAGACTGTAAGTCGGGCACATATAATTTTAAATATATTAATATTTATAATCAAATATGGAAATAGGAGTAATATTTAAAGGTTGATAATGTGAAAATCACAAATATATACTTTAATATTATTTATCTATATAAGAGATTAAAATGAGACTATTAAAGTTTTTAGACTATTTATTTATTATATGTTTACGGAAAAAAACATTAAAACGAATGTAGTAAATCTCTAGTTGTTATTAGTTAATAAACTAATTATGAAATATATATGTTCATCGCTATATTAGACGCAAAACCAAAAAATTACAGGAGTTGATTTGCGTTCCACCTTTTGAGTGATATATGCTGTTCACTGTTGTTGTTGTTGTCGTGTCCACATAAGATGAAGAATATCTCGTATGGAAAAATGGTTGCCAGAGCCTCGAAAGGTTGGACTTCTTCCAGTCCCGCTTCCATGAGCGACCGGGAATCGAACCGGAGTCCTCGCGGTGTGCGGTCATGCGCTCAACCCAACACACCACGGAAATGTTGCTCACTAAATTATGTAAAGACCCTATTGTATTATAATAGTGCATAGAAAACATATACATATTTCATATGAATATTATTGAATGTTAGCTACTGAGAAATGTACAGGTATATTTTATTATTGTGCCCGATTTCAAATTTCTACGTTAAACATTTCCTAAGAAAAACGATTGTAATAAACGGAGAAACTTTTAGATACGGGACCATAAAAAAGATATCAGCACGTCAATTCGGCAATAAATTAAAACTATTAGTTTAATTTCGTCTTCCTCAAATATAATAAAATATAAAAAGAATGAAGTTTTTAATATTTGACGTAACGGTTTCATAGATTTTGTTAACCAAATTTAATAATTCTAAGCCAAATGAAATATAATTTTCAACTATCATAATGCAAAGCTCTTGTGAACTGTGTTAATACCGATAGTGTAGACATTTTAATGTGAAATATTTCACTTCAATTTTACATATTTAGATACTACTGAATAAAATTCCTTTTTACTTTTAGCCTTTGATAAAAACCGTAAAGCATTTGCTATTATAAATCAATGAGTTCCCTTTCTTTATTCAAAGTCAGATTTATCAACATAAAACTACATCTAACAGAATAACCAGGGCAGAATAACCAGGGTCAGAATAATAAAGAGGGGCTGTTAACGGTTATATTATTAAACCTATGTTCGTTTAGGACCTTTACGATAATATTATATTAATACTGAAAATCGGGTAGACATTTTAGCACATCACATCAACAAAATGAATATAGTCGAGATTGATTTTTGCCTACGAAAATCTTTTCTTCCTTGCTTGCTTAAAACTTTGCAAGAAATAAAAGTGATAGGAAAAGCGATATCCAACATATAATAGTTTGAAAATTTTCATATATTAGACAATAACTTTTAGACGCACGTTTCTCTCTTCTCTTCGATATAAAAATATAATTTGTTTACTTCGATGAGTATGTTAGTCAAAAGTGAGTCCCTCTCTTGTATTTAATTTATTTATGCATATATACATATATATATATATATATATATATATATATATATATATATATATATATATATAATTTAAATTTTCAGAAAATAATTTTATGTTTTGGATTTCATTAAATTCGTTTACAGGCTTAGAAGATAATCACTATCGTGTCTCTAAATGTACTTACAAATAATGAACAAAACTAATTTGATTCAATATATAAATTTAATTAGCAGGAATTCAGAATTTTATAAAATAATGCAATAAATGTCGGAGAGCTTATATCATATATCGGCTTATATCATATATACGCTTCTGATTCTGAATTTGTCAGTGATTTGCAGAATATTTGATGATCGTTATCATAGATTGTTATATATATTGTCATTGAATAAAATCTTCAATAAAAATCTTAAATATTTACTAATTATCATTTGCCATTAAAGGAGTATTTTTCACATATGAACCATTTTCTTAATATTATCGTTCAACGGAATAAAAAAGTAAATATTATTACAATATGCGATTATTATTACAATGTTTGCATTATTTCACCATACATTACACCGAACCCATTCTGTGCGGGTGCTGTTTCAAATTCGTTTCAAGCCAAAAAAGATTTATTGCATTGTAATACTTTCTAATTTCAATGATATTAAAATGAGAAATAAAACTAACAAAAGAAAATCGTTGGTCTTTTTCTTTCTAGGTAGAGGAGATTTATATACTGTACTTACCATCAAGGTTGGTTTTGGCTTCAAATCGTTTTGATTTATCAAAATAAATTAATCAGTTCTTACTGACGTGTCTATTGACAGACAGATGTAATATGATGATTAAACGTTTTTTAGTGGATTGATAGGTTACGTAATTGGCTATAAAATAGATATAAATTATCTGTATACAAGAAGTAGGACATAGCGATAAATAATACCGTTCATGAACATAACTCTGGACTCATTTAAGATATCACGATTAAATAACTAATTGGTAACTAATTGTAAATTTTAATAAATAATTGGTTTAATAATTTTTGATCTAATTTTATATTATATTCATAACTAGAGATGATTTATGTTCTATCAAATCATATTTTTGGATTATTGAATCATATTACTTTTAAGTTATCACCAGTTTTAAAAATTTATTAAGATATGCACTGAACGAGATATAGAGTAAGTTTGCGAAATATTTATAAATTAAAAGTAGCTGTTTTTCTTAAAATTATAAACAATTAAAATGAAACATTATGTGATACTTACATTCACGTGTAAATAAATATAAATTTAAGGAATCGCAGTGTTAAATTTTTTACTTTTTCAAATTTGTATATGAAATTTTAATGAAAATGGATTGGCATAAGTGGTAATGAAACACTAGTATTATAAGCATATTTGACTGAATCTAACATAAAGTTTTCGCTTCATAATTTCATCACAAATTTTATAAATAATTTTATAAGTAGTATTTTTCTCTTTCTAAATTATTAAAATAAAACTTAGCAAATAGCTAAGTTTTATTTTCATTCAGGAAATAATTGGTAAAGTTTCCAGACTGTATGGCCTAATACGTGGGATATCTATAAGAAGTTTTATTAATTATTTCTTACCTTTTCTGGTTATCGTTTGCTTACTAAACTTTTCTTTGTATATTGAAGTCAAACTAGAAGATGTGAGTGAAGCGATTCTATATAATAAATACTAACTGGCCGTTTACATTTATAATGAAACTAATAAATATGAATGATCTCTGTATTCGATATTAATGCGACTAATTTTTTCAGTATGTGTATGATTATTTGGTGCCTGTAAAATTTTTAGAAAATAAAGGCCTTTTATGAAAGTTTCGTTAATAATATATTTATTATTAGGGTTTAATAGAGAAAAAAAGAAAATTTTATGATTTTGTAATTTTCTTCCTTTTGCCTGCAACCATTGTGAGGTCTGCAGTTTCAAAGCTACAAGCATAAAATTTTCCAAGTGTGGGAATTTATGGAAAATTATAAATAAACATTTGTAATTTTCCATAAATTATATATAGCATAGAGGTTTTCAATAATTCTCTATCAGTTAACTTTCATCAATAATTTCAATAGAAATAAAAAAACTGATACTGCTACTCCCTGCGGTAATCAACAAAAAACCAACCGCTACTGCCTATGCTAAGTGTGTTCACGCACGCACAACATACAACCAATTGCCACTGCCTTCTTTAAGCGTGTTCATACACGCACAACATACAAACGACTGTTACTATCTTCTTTAAGCGTTTTCATACACGCACAATATACAAATGACTGTTACTGTCTTCTTTAAGCGTGCTTATACACGCACAACATACAAATAATTGTTAATGTCATCTTTAAGCTTTTTTCATGCACGCACAATATACAAACAACTACTACTGTCTACTTTAAGCGGGTTCCTGTACGCACTTAGTTAGTTTCTAGGGTTTCGAAAAAATGCGATCTTTAAAAGCTCCTCAGGTGTTAATATATCACCGCCGTTCTTATCAGAAACTGTAGTCGTAGAAACTTGATATATTGCATAGTAATATAACATTTTAACCTCCACATATGTCAATAGACGGCAATCAAAAAGAGAATAATGATGGGGGTTTCAATTGTTAAATTTGTACGGTAAGCTGACGTCAGTAGGTTCCTAAGTACAAAATAAGAGGAGTATAATGAATAAAATTTTCCCGAATATATTCTCGTTCCCCATATAGAATATTTCAACTTTAATGCAAGGCTCGCAATTAAATGAAACTACGTGATGTAGTATTATTTCTACTTTCTTTAAGTTCTTTACCACGGCCTAGGTTGCGTTGTATTACAACATCTTCAGGTGGGCTGTTAGCAAATATTTATTCATCAATCTTTGCTAATAGCCCACCTGAGCCCATCACATAGTTTCATTTAATTGTGAATAATGAATTCCTACAAAATTAACGCCAAATATATTCAATATTTAATGCAAGGGTTAAATATCATACAGTAAAGCTCAATACTCAGAAATAGTCATATCGAAATTTTAGGGAGGAAACGTACTCAAAAAGGAACTTTAAATTTTATATGTAATATGAGCTATAGTTCGGAAGGGTTAGAAGATAATTATGTATGTCAATATTTTTTAAATATCCACCATGTTTTTACCCCTGTGGAATATATAGTAGGTGACATATTTACGTTTTAAAAAATAAAAAGTTGTAAATAATTAACAAAAATATTATGCAGCCTTAAATATTTAAAATTGTCTACATTTTCTACTCGTACTACGTGCAAGTTCTACTCATACTTGACAAGTTTTTTATTTTTTTATCATTATATTATATGAAACGTGACAACGATTACAATTAGATGCAAATGTTAAAAATTACAACAATATAAAATTCATTCATTGTTTTTAGAGATATATAATGTTAATTTAGGTATGTGATGATATTAATCTTAATATCAAAAATCGTTATGTTAAGAGAATTTTTAAGGGGATATTTTGAAAAAAATTCAATAAAATGTATATAGTACTCTATTCTTTTAAAAGTTATGGTGCAGATAGTGAGGCAGTATATTTTTGCCTGACGTTTTACAAAAAATGTGATTTACAAAAAATCACTTTTAATAAAATTGGTCAAATAATGCCAAAAATAAAACAGATTTTTTTACCTAAAGGGTTAATAAATAAAGTGCTACATACTCGTATTAGTGTATTTTTTTTAAAGTTCCCTTTAAAAATATATAATTCAAAACATTGCTCTTGAGAGCGCTGAACATACACAACCGGTTAATATTTTGAAAAATGTACGAAAATTCAATAAAAGCAATTTGGAAAAAATCACTACTGTTTATTTAACACTATATAATCACTATATAATCTTCATCAGCCTCTTTCGTGCTGTTTATATCCAACGGTTTCCCTCGACCTTCACCAGTTCACCTGTCTACATAACTAAGGGTGTCCCGTTCTACGTTTTCCGATTTGACGCAATAAATTTGAGCAAAATAATTATGATTGTACGCACTTCCGGCATGATATGAAAAGTTTAGGAAAAATCGTTAGATTATGTAAATCTGCCGGATTTAAGACATTTGAGTAAAATCATTATCGTATTTGGGAACATTGAGGTTTTATACATTTCAGTAAAACTTAGCTTGAAAAAATGAAGAAGGCTGGAAAATAAAATGGAGATAGGGTTGAAAATTAAAAAAATGAAATACATGTATAACTCACATTACTGAGGTTCCGTACATACAAAAAAATATTAATTTACATGAAAATCAGAAAAATAACTTGATTGCCTGTATTATTTTAATTTATTAATGAAAGTTACTTGAATTGATTTTGCATTGACAACGCATTGATATGTTGAAATAAATATAATGACGAACAAATTAAATGACATTGCCTTGTTTTTTTTTCAGATAAACCGTGAATAAAAAGTAAGGTGGATATCAGAGGGCATAGCGTCTGGACTAATGTCTCGTCTCACTTCTGAACATCGTCTATGAACCTATGAATATACTCTTTTGCAAAAAAAAACGGGCACTTATAGGAATAAAAAATATCAGAGTTATTTTATTATTATTTGATGCATTTTATATTGTGATACGATGAGAATATTGTTATTTATTATTGAGATATCGTTTTTACCTACTTCAGTCATTAAAAATGCGAAGAAATAAAAAAAAACAATGTAAAGTCCACAGACGAGTATTTTCATACTGATACATTAAAATGGCTAAAGTTTATTTTTGAATATTTTTTATTAATTTAACATAAAATTTGAAAATTTAGTAACAAGTATGGCCTCCTCTAGCTAAAATTAATGCGTTAAAATTTCTAGGCATGCTTTCGACTACGTTTTTTATTATTTCCTGAGGAATACGTTCCCATTGAGCGACGATCACATTTTTAAGGGCCTGAATGTTTTCTGGAGCTGGTTTTACGGCTCTGACGCGTCGTTTGAGATTATCCCATATGTATTCTATCGGATTGAGGTCGGGACTTCTAGCTGGGCAGTTTAACCGACGAATTCCGGCCTCCTGCATATGCGCTGCATATGCGTCTCTAGAGCGGTGGGCGCGAGCGTTGTCGTCCATAAAAATGGACTCGCCTCCAACTGCTGTTAATGCGGGTTGGGCATAAGGAATAAGAACCTCTGTTATGTACCTTGCGAATTAAGTGTGCCATTTTCAATAAAAACTAAAACAGTACGGTCATCTGAGTTAATATCAGTCCGAAACATTACGGAGCCTCCACCGTAAGGGGTGATTTCCCCAAAGGAAATTTTTATGCGAAGCGTTCTCCAGGTCTTCGTAAGACTAGCCGAAGTTGACCCTCACCACTAATAGATATACGAGTTTCATCGGAGAATGAAACACTATTCCAGTCTTGTTGAGTCCATGACCAAATTTTGAGCGAATCTTAATCTATCAACTCGTAGGAACAATGTAGGGCCCCGGGCTGGGCGATAGCTATGTATATTGACGGTCTGCAGTCTCCTTTTGACTGTCCATAGGCTTACTCGTGTACATCTGACGTCCTCCAAGTTCTGTTTGAGATCCACGTACGTAACTTGACGATTTCGTAGCGCTTGACTGACTATGAAGCGGTCGTCCCGTGGTTTATTGCACCGTTTTCTTCCAGAACCAGACGTTCTGCTGACGGAGCACGTTTCTTGGTATCGTTGCCAGGTCCTTTGGACGGTGGAACGGCTCACATTATACTGCTGAGACACATAACATTGGCTACAGCCTTCTTCAAGCATCGCAATAATTTTACTAGTTCTTATCGTTTTTTCAACCATACTGAGAAGAGCAAACAGAAATATACTAACGCAGCAAATAGCAGAAATTTACTTAAAATTTATTCGTTACAATAAAAAAACGTAACAAATGAAAAAGAATTTAATAAGAGTTGGATGTCATTTACCGCAAAAAAATACGTTTTGTCAGTGAAAGAGAATTTTCATTCAAAAATAATAAATTTCAAATTTAGAATGTTTGTTTTTATGTACCAGAATATATTATAACTGCCAGTATAAATACAATTAATACAACTTCTTAATAAATAATATTTTGTTAATACTATGATAAAATCAAAACCGCCTGTTTTTTATGCATAAGAGTATATATATATATATATATATATATATATATAAATTTCTTTCGTAAACAGATGTAATTATCTACTTGTTATTTAACAAAGGACGAAGTCCTACATTCAGGTGTGTGTATATATATATATATATATATGTGTGTATATATATATATATATATATGTGTGTATATATATATATATATATATATATATATACACACACCTAAATGTAGGACTTCGTCCTTTGTTAAATAACAAGTAGATAATTACATCTGTTTACGAAAGAAATTTGACAAAATTTAAAAAATTTATTTCCGATTTAAAAGTTCATATGATTACGACGAATTGGTGAGAAAACTTTATCACTGCGAAAGACTGACAACATGAGACAGGGAGAAATTCATATAGTGTTTAGCTCCTACTATCAGGTTTATGTACAGGTCCATTCCGAAGGCTTACATGCTTATAAAAAAATGAGGGTACATAGAAGTCTACTAAACTGTTACAAATATATTTTTTGCAAAACCTAAATACGTGGCCAACTAGATCTTTTGCAAGAGCAAAAAACATGTTGCATATTTAAAAAATGGTAAGATATAGGCTAATTGCCATAGCTTTTCTGTCACCATTTAGTCAAAATTTACCAACCCTGTTTTTCCCACGATTTTCGGTTAGTAGTTTTTGAAAATAAGGAGGAGGATGCATATTTCGGTATATTTACACAACATATTTTTAAACATGCAATTTAAATTTATGACAAAATATTTTTATTTTCCTGTTCTTCATAAGAATTACTTTCAAACTTTTCTTTAATTTTATGAATCATGTGGGTTATCCCACGTGATTCATAAAATTAAAAAACAATCTCCAGAAGATTACTTAAACCTTCGCCCTCCACACCTTTTAATTCTTACATGAAGATTTTAAAAATAAGTGCTAAATACAAGAGTCAATAAGATATATTAACTACGCTATGTCTCTAAAAAAATCGGATGTAATAGGCAGACTGACAATTATGTGAGTGATTTTATAAGGGTTCCGTTTGTCAGTTTCATATACGTACAGTTTGATATATGTACAATAAACTAAGTACATATAAGTTTTATTTAAATTGTCATTAAGACAAATGTATAATTTTAATTTTGTTTTTATGTAAAATATGGTTATTTCCCTCTGTAAATGCAATTTCTATATATATTTTAAACAGCACCAAGCAACGATGTGTAGATTGTATCCTTTATATGTATTATTTATACACAGATTTCACATATTAATCCACGGAACGCAAGATCGATAGGGTCTTCCGAAAAAACCGAAAAGTGAGAAAAAATATAGAATAAAATATAAGAACTAATTTCAATATTAGTAAACAGTTCGTTACATTTAACAGTAAAACGTCATCGATATTGATTATTTTTGTAATAGTTTTTAAAAATATTGATACATTTCGATTGACATTTTAATTTTTTTTTTATTTATTAACAATTCGATAGACATTTTAAATTTTTTAAATTTATTTTCAATTTTAATATTGTAATATTCATGAAGCTAGCTTTTTTGCTTTGTTTTATAGTTATAAATTTTATTAAATTTTTTGCCCTTTTCTGATTGTCGATCGATGAACTATGTGGTTTTTATGTTTTGAAAAATATTAGCATTTTTAAACTTTATTCCATTTCTATAACGTCAGGTTCATTTTTGCCGATATCTTTTTTGGTATAAAAGAGATGTTGCTTTGTTGTATGTACTCGTTGGTAAATGCTAAATGAAATGGCAAGACATTTGGTTTGTTATAGTTATTAAACAAATAAGTTATTTTTCAGTATATTACCACACATCTTACTTCTGTGTACCTAAAAGTAATAAGTTGAAAATTTTTTCTTTTATTTCCATATAATTCCAATAACTACACACAACATGTCGTATAGAGAGTAGTGATTTTTGCATACTGTATATTCCGTTTTATTAAATACTTGATTTTGCTCGGCTTCGTTCCTCTGGAGTTCTCATAAAGGCGACGAAATTTATATGCAAGATTTCAGCTCTGAAAACTCGCGCGGAATAGATTCAATATACACATTTTGCTATTAACATGTTGCTATAGTAAATTTTTAATATTAATTAAAACACAACTATTTTAATCTTAATGGAATTATACTTTTCCTTTGATTAGAAATTTGTGTTAAAATTATTCTTGTACTATGTCGACGAAATAAACATCTATGAAGCTTTTTAATTTAATTTTTTTAAATTTTATTTGAAACACCCTTCACATTAGTTACAAGCAGGGGTTAGCCACTACTTTACTATGGAACATCAACTAAATGCAAATAAAATTTATATTTCAATTGTTATTATTATTCATTATTTTAGCGATTTGTTGTATAGTTGCAGGGACGGTCAGGTAACAAACTGGCAAAAATCAATATCATATTAATAATTTTACTTTTATACAGATAATTCCTTCGAGTGTAAATGAAAAAATTACGATGAAACATTTAAAGAACAAACTAAAATTAGTGGAAAGTAAAAATCCTTTATAAACAATGTTTGTCCTAATCTATGGAATGCTAAAAACTAAAGAGTATGTCTGTTACAACTCTTCAGTGGCTCTACAATTTATGTTTTTATCTGCATAAGAAAGTATCAAAAACTTTATTTGCGTTCTCTTGTGTAGACGCTAATTTATTCTTTAATGGATTTGGCATTTGAAATACTGCCGATAACAGATAGGTGAAAATATACAACAGTATTTAATGAAAAAATATCTATAAAATATAGTATCCAGTGCGCTTTTGATATAAAACTATCATTGTATTAATAGATAAAACAAGTCATTTGCGCAGAATTTTTGCAACACAACATTTAATTTCAGTTATAGAACTGTGAGCAGAGGGTCTAAGTAAAAATGTAGTTACATTCAAAATTGATTTGGTGTCGGTTTTTCCAATCTTCAAATAAGGAAATCGAATAAGTCAAGTGTGAGTTAGAGCATTAATAAATTTTTCAACTATCAGGTAACTTATATTAACGAATATCCAGTATCAGATGAATAAAATTATTCGTTGATAAAAGAACTTCATAGCGATTAATCGTAAAATTACACCTCCAACGTTTTATTTCAAATAGGCGACATTTAAGTCAAAATTGCAATCGTACTTTTATATGGAATGTTGTATTATTGTACTATAAAATAATAATTTTACTGAAATGATAAAAGTTTAGGAAAAAAATATCCGTAACTGTAGTTAGATTTGAACGAAATATTTGTGCAGTAAACTACAAAATCAAATGATTTTCTACTTTACTGTCATAACACACGAGTTTTATCGATTTCATTGCTCTCTTTATTTATCTCTCGCTCACTCTTTCTTTCTGCAGTTCGTTCAAATAATTGTTGTAGCATTGAATGAAATTACATAAAAAAAGTGTAATTTTTTATCACACTGTTTACCAGAAAGGTCTTCCGTTAATATTTATTGTATGTTAAACAAAAACCTTACAAAAGTATAACATAATGATTACAAGTAAAGCACTCTATCAACGAATACAGGTTAGCTTGCGGTATTTGAAAAGTATTTTATGTTTTGTTTGCAAACTAATTGAATTGCAAATAGTTTCGTGATTTAAAACACAGTCTCAGTATTAGAGATGTGCGCGGATAGTCTAACGGAAAATGTAGCCTCATTGAAAACAATTTAGTATTTTTTATGCAAAAATATTGAATATGTACGCAAATTACATATTATAACAAAAATAATTATTCCAACTACAACGGCATTAATTTTGATAAACATTTCTTTCGCCAATTGTTTGTAAAAAAATTTTTCGCCAAAGAAAATGACAACTTGAAATTCAGTATTTGGATAATTTTATCGCAAAATATTTATTCACCGTACCCTGTTCATCATTATACATAAAATCTTATATTCCATATAAAGTGATTATGTTGAAACTGTCCTTACATTTTGTAAACTTGTGCTCTTATTCAAATGATTGAACAAATTCTTTGAAATAAGAGCACAAGTTTAGTTTTTCAAATAATTACTGCAACATTAAAACACAAAATCAACTAAATCCTTCGATATATCGTAATTATTCAATTAAAGGATTCTATATAAAATATAAATAATACCCTATCTAAATGTACATTTCCATTCCTGCACCGCCGACATTATGTAGCATCTTGTTCCCTTTTTGCTCGCACGTCCGCCAAACCCTAGTTAAGGGTTACAAAAATTTTTTGTCACTCGCTTAGTCAATCAGCCACTCAATTAAATGTTGTGTCCCATATTTTTTTCATAAACTGCTAATTCACATAAAATAATTATTACGTACAGAAATGTAACAATTATGAACATCATATTAAAAAAAATATTAAAAAAGATTATTTCACTGAAAACTATGCTCATTATATAATTACATACAATTAATATTAAACATCTATTTTGTCTCAGTATTTATATATGCACGCGTAGTTTCTTTATAGTTTAATGAAATATGCAAATACCATGGATACAAAAGATACTTACTTTCACTATTAATAAGGCTTAAAAATAGTTCTAAACATTAAACATTTTTTAACTGAAATTTTCATACAAATATATTTTGAAATATAATTATTTTTATCATGTTATGTTACATTTACCAAGATAAATCTGCTCGAGCTCTATGTAGTAACTCTTATGTAGTAACTCTGCTCGAACCCACCGGCGGCGTCCTACTTTCTCTCTCTTTATGTTTACCGGAAGTTCGCTATGCTCGTCAGGCAATCGCGTTTCTTTTTTTAATTTTGTTATTATTTTTGCGTTAAAATAATTAATGCTTTGGAAACATAATTGTGACGTTGAACCAAGTGTGTATCTGATAATGCGGGTAGTGATTCTGAGAAGAACAAGTTACGAGAGTTATTACTATTTTCAATCAATTTAAGTTAGCTGTTATAAATAATAAAAATTAAATAAACAGTATTTTAAAGATATGCATCTATATTATTCTTGCATCTTTATTTAGATGTGAAGGATTTAGAATATTTAAAAATTTAAACTGAGATTAACGTAAAAAAGACAATTAGTTTAATTTCACCGTACTAACTTAGTAGATTGATAAATGGTTTTACAATGAATAATAGTATATTTATTTTTTTATTTTTCAATTGTTATTATTGCTCAATATTTTAGAATTAGATTTTTAATTGTGTTATGGCTATAATTGCCCGAAAAATATTCGGTGATTTCTCAGACTAAGTATGAAGAGTCTGTTCAAAAAATCTTTAAACATAGTGAAGTATTTTTGTTTGTATTATTTGCGATCTTCTTGAGATTTACAAAGCCCAAATGTTTGCTTTCCGCATAAGTAAATGGAAGCCAAATACTATAATAAATAAAAACGTTCCTTTCTAAATACATATTTAGGTTTTGTGGATCAATATTTGATAAATATTGAACTTTCACTTAATTTTTAATTTTAAAGTTTTCATATGTAAATGTGAGCCCAGTTTTTATATTATTAATAAAGTTGTGCAGGAGGCACTAATATCATATATTAGTCCCAAGCTTAACCATATTTGGCGGAAAAATAAACAAAACTAGTATTTGTTGGCATTCTATTCTAACAGAAGAGATACTAAATGCTCCTTTATAGTTTGTATAAAAAAAAGAACAAAACATTATAATAAACTCTTTTGAGTTTATAATTTTCAACGTTTAGTTTGTTAGCAATATGTAAATTGGCTAATTATAAAAATTTCACTATCACAAAAGTAATTATTTGATGGCTGGCAATTTTATTTGAAATATTTAGTTATAGCCTTTCCATGGTATTAGTTGTGGCCCAAATATTTTTGTTTCCTAAACGTTGTCTTCAAAAGAGTTACGAAAATTATTTTAAAAGTATTTTCTTTTCTCAGAGGAAAGTCTACATGCAACTCTGCTTTATCTATATTAAATATTCAAGTATAATATAAAAAACTTTTCCTTGGGTGGATAGATAAATATTGGAAATTTGTTTATAGTTGTAAGATAGATTTTGTAAATAAAATCTTACATTTTAACAAACGCTAAACATTTTAATACAATAAACACAAAGTTTTCATAGTCTTTTTATAGTTCAATTTTGCATTTCATTACCGGCGACACGTTTATGTCATTATATTCAAGCTTATTAAGAGACGTTGGCGAGGAATTTTCTTCGTTTTTGACATTGATTCTATAAAAAGTTTATTTTATGTTAACATAAAGATTTACGTAACCTACGTTACTGAAAATAGCCTTTTTCATATTGATTTAAATGCATATTCTTTTCCTTTGCCATTCCCTTAAGAGAGTGTCGCACACTTTATAATGACATTTTATCCGACTTATCTCTAATTAATTCAACAGAAAATGATGAGTATTATAAAAGCCATGTTTTGGTTATACATAATTTAATTATTTTTTTTATACTTCAATAAGAAAGGAAAAATTCTTTGAATACTACTTTAATCATAAATCAAGAAAAAAACAGTTTTTAGCCATGTTTAAGTACATTTGTCAGTTTTGCTTAGCATATACATTTTTTACACTATAGTGAGTTTCAAAGCATTATTACAAAATAAACGTTGAGAAAAATTATTTTCATTTTAATTATATAACTATGATAAATATGTAAGTTATAAGTATGAAAGCTAACTTGTAATAACATAGAATTTGTTCGAAAGTTTAAGGATGATAACTTAATGGGGACGACATTTGAAAGAACGTACGTGGTATGGCGTAGTTTATATCATATGGAGGTACATCATGTCGGAATCGACAGCATCGACGGCTCTAATTTAGTATCTGCTATTTTTTTTTAAATTTCGATATATCTTGAACAGTTTATGTGTTGTTTTAAATAAGAAGCGTCCAATATTACATTTTAAACTGATTTGTTTGAATTGTTTCATTATTATTTTTTTCTTTTTTTCATAGTCGTCATTCAGGAACAAATTTTAAAATATCGGTGAAAGTTTAATTCAAATCGGATTATATAGTCCAGTGGGGCATTTTCTATACGATGTTCATTCACACATATCCCTATATGATTATATAGTTTTCCAGTACACACATATCCTTCACCTGTTACATAGAATGAAACGTTTCGGACTAGGCCTCATGGTATTAGTTTCATATAGTTCGTGGAGGAAATAGTTTGAAAGAATCGGTACCGGCAAATGAAATACAAGGTCTAGTTCATCGGTAATCCCAATCTTAGTTCGGTAATTCAATATATGTTCGTTAGACCGTGTCATCCTGTTATTTATGTCGCAGAACTAACCCATTGATGGCTTTTATAGTACCTAGTTACCTGTTTTATGAAATGCAAATTTCTTGCCTATTTGAAAAGCGGGATTGTAGAGTGAAGTGATTTTAATTCATAAGTATTTTGTATACTTTGAATATTAATAAAAACATTAACACTTTTTCCTTTCATTTGCGTTATTACACTCGAATTATTTGTAAATCCGAGCGCGTCTTAACAACAGTTTAAACAGCAAGCGTGTATGGGTTTATAAAGTTCAGCCTAAATTTTGAATTATGATTTAAAATCGTCTATTCATCAGAGGTCTCAAAGCCCATAACATTACGGGCACTCAGCTTGCCGAAGAAGATTCATAACCCTTACGTCGTTTATATACAAATTGCACACTGCCCACTGGTAAGCAAAGAAAGTTGTGTACATGGGGCTCGGATCCCTTACTAATCAGGGGGTTGTTAATGCGTAGACCATTCTCCTACATAGTAATTATCAAATTGTAACACGATAATATCGTATAGGGGATAACATCGTATATTAAGAATGTATTAATTTTGAATAGTCTCTCGTACAGACTGGATTGAGAAACAAAATTAAAAGTCAAAATATGCCTCAAGAATTCTTTTTAAACTTCTATTTTTACTCTATATATTTTTTTGAATGCAGGGAATTCAAAATTGTATTATTTCGCAAATATTTGAATAAAGAGTTTGGTAAGTAAAAATCATTAAATTTTTTTATTCTATCTTGATTTTTTGTCACTGAAGGTTATGTACGTGTGTATATCGTGTAATACATCGCTTTCTATCTATGAAAAAGTAATAGTGTCCATTGTTTTCTATTTATGGAAATAGGGATCACCGTAAGAATTGTGTTATTTGTGTTATTTTTAATTTCAACCTATAATTGTTTTTAAAGATGCCCTTAAACATTTTTCTCCCTTTATTTTTTTTTTTAAATTTAGAATACACTGTCTAAGTAGTACTTAGGCTAAAAGATAATTGGAGAATGTATGTATTCCCAGAAAATTGTTGGTAATATTTTCTTCTTAATGTATCTATTTGATTTAATATAATTTAAAAGACAAGGTTTCTTTAATTCGGAACTAATACTCACGTTATACAGTATTACGATCACTCCAACAAACCCATTTATAAATGTACCCTACTGAACATTTACAAGACAATTTTTTTATAAATCGAACAAACCCCAATTCGATGGGTACCTGTGGTACACTAAGACGTTTTCATGACAATTTTCCTCCTCCATCATTAGACCTTCTTAATTATGTGATGAAAGAACTCATTGCACGAAGTCAAATAAACCCAAACTTGATCGGTTTATTGATAGATACTGAGAACTCATCACTACCTATCCAAAGAATCATTGAAATCAGTTAAACAAGTCTAAATTCTACAGGTTTACTGTTAACTGTTGGGAAGTTCATGCGAATATGTCCCTCCTCGGTCATCATTCAGGGCGCAATAAAGTCGGTTTGGTCTAGATTCAAGTTTTAATAAAAAAGCACCACTCTGCTTTTTAAATATGTAGAACTCCCTTTAGATGATCTGATACATGCATGTAGGTAGTTAAATAAAAATAATTTGCGTAGAACAAATCTGCTCGAATCTACATCCGGTGATCGATTTCGTTAGTTTTCCCTCTTTTTCCGTGGAACGGAAGTACGCTTGACTTGCACGGGCAACAGTGGCTCGTTATTTTATCTGCAATCAATTGTTTTTTGGAGTATTTTATTCCAATGAGAGCTCTGAAAGCTTGATTAGGGAGGCGATTTTTTATCAGATGGTGCACGCAAGTCGCTTGTTGTTAATTAAATTGTGCGCATTTCATAGTATTATTTTAAGTTCAATTATTGGGGAAGGCTAACCAAAGTATACAATTAATTGGAATAATACTAAAAACTACTTCTCTAAGCACGTACTGAAAGGAATTTAAATGATTTCAAATAATTAAAACCTTCTAGGTCCATTTTTGTCTGGTGTTTACTTCAACCAAAATGAGATCGTAAATTATGGTCTGTAATTACGATTATTCAGTTGAACTTCCGCCTATCATAACGAAATAAAAGAGGCATTCCAAAAATATATTATTTGATATCAGATTTTTGGATGTCAAATAATTCCGTATATACTGCCATAATTTATAAAACATGAAACCGATTTCCGCCATAGATGTAGCACTTGATTTATTTTAATAACGTTAAAAATACAGTAGTCAATGAAACGCACATATTTACTTAAATACGCTGGAAAGAATATCTAATGAAAGACAGGGTTCTAAAATAAAAATTTATAATATATCTAAGAAAACAATATATTTCAAAAAAATCATTAGCCAATTCGATGTCAAATTCGAATGTGAAGATTGCGTTTATTACGGACTTGTTGCATATTTTTCGCAACTAAAAACAAAGCGGATGCACAAATTTTGTAGACGTTCTAATTTTATAAGGCGATACTCAGCAGGTCTGGATAGCATAGATCTCCGTAGTCAACCGATGGCAGTAAAAGTATTTGACAGAGGCGGGCTTTGGTTTGAACGTTTCGAAAATTTTGGGGCAGTGTATTCTAACTTACGACTGACTATTCTAGATTAACTGACACTGAATGACTGATATCATTTACTTAAGGTTGCAAGCTAATATTTTGACCGATCAGTAGGCCCAAGTGTAACAGTTGACATAAATGGAATTGGTGTGTCCATTCAATATTAAATACGGCAGACCTGATAGCCTAAAGCCTATATTACCGAAAGAGTGCTAATAATCTGATTTTAAGTAAGCTAATACTCGATCAAAACGAAACATACTCAAAATTTAAATTTTTTTTTTAAATTGTTTTGTATGGAGAAAAAAAAGGTAGAAGTAAAGACGAATTACTCATTTTTACTAAGCAATTTTTTTCTAACATTCGTACTTTAAGTCGCTGTTCTACGTCGTGTATTTAGTTCTAAATGAATAAGTTGGAAAAAATTAATCGTACGCTATGAGTTATATTAAGAGTTTAAATTTAAATTGGTTAAAACAATATTATATACTAGTGGTAATTTAAAACTAGACATAAAACATATTAATAATAGTCAAAGTATAAATTTAGTTACATAAATGGTAACAAAAATTGAATAAAATTTACAATATTTGAAAGAGAAAATATAGAAATTAAAATTAGTATTAAGTACTTATTATTAACGAATTGACCCTCAAATAATATTTGACGAGAGGATAATATATATTTGGATGATGAACGAATATGTTGGCGGAATGGAACAGATTTTCTGTTGTTTGTACTCAGATTAAAATAAAAGCTACAATGGAACTGATTGTAGCTCTTATTTTAATCTAAGTACCAACCATCATTTCAGAAAATGTTTCACTCAAATCCTATCCTCCCTGTCTAGTAGTTTTCATATGCTGCTCTAATAGACAAAGGGACAGTCAGAGAGACAAAGAAACAATAATTCTATAAAAGTAGTTCTTAGCATTTACTTTTAACAAAGAATGGCGGAGTTAATAAGAAATGATATGAATTTAGTTATATGTATAAATGTACGTATGTATGTCAAACATATATTCCCTTGCAATGAAAACTATTAACCCGATTGCCAAAATGAGATGTTGTTTAATTCAAAAATATTTATTATTTTTATTTGTACTTTTCTGAAACTCAGTATAGTTGAATTAAGGAATATTTATTCTTAGGTAAGAATAAGTGTGACTTTATTTTCACACCATCATCTTTATTATAGTTAGTACATTTTCTCTGAAGGTGTCTGACTTGTTATTACTTCTCTATAAATAACATCACGTAAAATTTGGCCATGTCGACAAACTTTACAATTAGAATTAAATTATTTATAATTTCATTGAAATCTCAATTTGGTGCACCCACAATCAGAAAATATCTTCATATACTCTCATACAATTTTATGAATGTTGTTCTTAATATAATTTCCGATATAATTATTTTTATTGAAACGAAGAATGAAAATTGCTCTTGGCACACGACTTTTCATAAATAATTTTGACATAGAAAATCAGCGCTTTACTCATTAAAAAGAGTTTTATAAAAGCTGGAACTCAGTTCTAACAGGATTTTGTTAAAAATATTATATTGTAACTAATGAACTAATCCTACTAAACTAAGAAAAAAAAGTTTTGCTGTTTATGGTTTTGTAAGGATTCACGGAAGAACTACTTATCACATTTGAATACAATTTTATAATATTATAACCTGTATAATTGTAAATTGCCGTAGGCTGTGTAGTATGCATTTATGTTGCATAAGTTTTTAAATACAGATAGTAAAACTATCGTAATTGGAGGAAAAGTCGAAGATCTGAACACTTTGGTGAAAAACGCTGATGAAACTAATAATAATAATGTGAATGTATATGTATATATATATATATATATATATATATATATATATATTTATGTGTATATATATGTATATTTTTTTTAATTTTTTTTTTTGGGTCACTGTCTATTTTGCGAACTTTTTTTGTCTCTTTAGCCTGAACCATGCAAACTTTGTTTATTCAGTTTCATTGACGATTTCATAACGAGTTTCATAAAAAATCCTCTATTATTCTGTGTAGGTCCTTTAATTCTATTTATAAGGTAATCACCCTGACGATTTCTCAGATAGTTATTACAATTTCTTTGCGACAATAAATATATTGCCCGCTACTCGATCAAGGTTAGGTGATAAGCTTATTTGGCATCATTATGTGTTTTCTTACACTAAATATTCTATTTATCAGTTTTCAGTATGATAAACATTGTAGCAAGGAAATTGTATGTGCATCTGTTCTCAACAAGCTGCAACGGGTAAATGTAATCAAATTAATTATTATTAATATTATTAATGAAAATAATTTGTTCGTAAGTTAAGAAATATATATATATATATATATATATATATATATATATATATATATATATATATATATATATATATATATATATAATAAATATAACGAACAATCTAAAAATAAGTCTTAAAGTAATTGTCCATATTAAAACAAAAAAATTAATTTGTCTGCCGTTTGGATAGGAAAGTTTATTTATTATTTAGTTAAAAACCGTCTTCAAATCCTTTTTTTGTATCTTCGTGAAGTTTCTTATAAAACTACATTATATTTTGATAACAATTATTTTCACCACGAAATATACTTGCGACAGGAAGCAGAAATATCTCCGTTTTGCTCGCTGTTATTACCTTACACTGAATTTATGAACTTTATTTATTTATATTTTTTCTTTTAAAATCTTATGACCAACTTAGGAATTTACTCAAAGCGTTGGCCATTTAGATGTAGTATAAGAAGGCAAACTATAAACTGTAGTACAAATAATAACAACATAAGAAAATAAAATACAGCAATTCGAGTAAATATTCTTGAGCGCTCTAGGACGTTGAAATAAATCGTTCTTTCATGTAACAGCCAGGAGAACAAAATTAATTTTAAGATCAAATAATTATCAGCACACATTTTTTAATATAATGATTTATAATTAAAAAAATGGATAACATTTTTTGCCTTATTTAAAGGAAATTACTTTCACCCATGCCGATTATAAAATCTGACTGGAACGAATAAGGATAAGAAACTCATACATTTTTTTAATACAAAAACTTAAATAATTTTACTAAAATTTTGAGTCTAATGATATAAGCAGCTTTATATGCAAATAATATGATTGCATTCGTTTCAAGAGTAATACGGACAAGACAGTAAAGAGAGAAACAACTTGTCCAGCCATATTCATGATTATTTAGTTTTTTTTTATCTCAAATAGCTCTTTTCAGTATTATTTCCAATCAAATAACTGCACATTAATGTATACGATATTATCACAAAGCGAAGATTTACAAATCGTGTTAATGATCGAATTTAACTTTTTGATTTGAACGTCTACATAAAATTTAATTTCTTGCCCAGAGTAGTTCAAGAGCATTTATAACTAATTTTTAATAATACGTTTTAATGGATATATCAATAATTATTGGAGATGATATTAATTACAATTATTATTTATATATTGATGAAGTGTACAAATATCCGAAAAAGACGGTAAATACAAAAACTTTCTTGAATACGATGGGAGAAACAATAACCAATTAAATTACATAATTTAAGTTCAAATAATATGAAAAGTCGTTGACAAAACGGTGGCAGCTCGTATCGCGGTTTCTGTAATTATGATATAAGCATCACCGCCGTTACATATTGTCGCAATATAACAAATATCGTAATGTATTCATATTATTTTTAAAGTTATGGCCGTAGTGTCTGCAATGAAACGGCTTGTGAAACTATACCGTGGTATCAATGGACGACAATGTTTACGCTTAAAGTTTTACGCTAACGTAGCCTTATGTTTTGCAGCTTAATGTTTTGGAAAGCGGTACTTCTAGGGTATTCAATAAATTCGAAGAGGTGTATACTCTTCGATATACCAAAAGTGTTTGCCAATTGAATAATTTTTGATTTTTTTATTTTTAAATGGTTTAAAAGGAAACTTTCAATTGTGTCTTTCCATGAGGTTTTCACCTCACGGTAAGACACTATTGAAAGTTCCAAATATTCAGGAGATAAGTGTTTACAATATATTATTATAAAAAAGTTCCACCTACCTATGGAAGTTTTGTAGGATTTTCTATTGTGATTGAAAACGAGGTCTTTTATTAAATCCGAAAACATTGTCATGTAATTTAAACAAAATTCATTATTAATAATTTCGATGTAAACTAATCTGTTGATAATCCACATGTGAAATTAAATTTATTTGATTTCCTATTTATCTCATTTATTATTTCCCTATCCTTTCACCATTTTGTTTGTATTACCCCTTAATAAACTTACTTATATAAAATGTTTATCAAGATAATTTTAGAATTGTTTTATATATATATATATATATATATATATATATATATATATATATATATTTATATATATATACATATATACATATATTTTTTTAATGGGTTTCAGTTATTTAAAAATAACGGTTTGGTTGGTAGGTGGTGGGACATAAAACTTTAAAAAAATACCAGCTAACAATTAAATTAGGTTTTAATGAAATAATGACTCTCAATTTTTTACTGTTATACGACAAAATAAATTCGCCATCTGTATGAAAAATTGGCATTCACTGACCGTATCGTAACAAAATGGTTCTCAAAGTCATTTGCTGCTCCACCAGATGTTTACCTGAAGATGATGATGCAAAATCTCGACTCAAAGCTGGTCATCATTGATCGGCAGGATAATTCACAATCTGATTTAAATTGGAGGAAACGTTTTAAACGGGTCTTCCGAATAAAAAACATCAGGACCAGTTTCATCATTTATTTTTCTAATACACAACTCATTAATCTTCTTGCACTCATATTTTAAAATTAGGATATAGAACTTTCTAGAATTAATGTTCCATAGCACAGTCCGATTTAAAATTGAAGTTTTACCAAGGCCTTGCGGCTTAGATGTGTAGATTGTTCACGCACTTTAAGAGTTCAAAGAAACTGATATTTTGCTGCTACGGCATACAATAATTAATCTTTTAATTAGCCTTTTAGAGTTCAAAGTAACCGATCACAGAACTTATTGCTAGTATATATATTTAAGAGTCCTCGCACTTCAATAGTTTAAAGTAACTGATCACAGGACTTTACTGCTTGGATATACAATTAAAGATTCTTGCACTTTAATAGTTTAAAAATAACTATACGGCTAGGATATATAGTTATTATCCATGCCCGTTGAGAACTCGAAAGCAACAGAAAAATGATTAATGATGTATACTTGTAGAAGGTTTCGAAAAATTGAATGCAAAATTTTTCTAAAAGAACGAACAAAACTAAACAAAGGACAACAAAACTAAACAAAGGAAATAAAGGACAATTTTATTATTTAAAAAAGGAATGCAACAGAAATTCCTTCGAGATTTCAATAAAATTCAATACAATGTTGTTGGCACTTTTAATCATTTGACAAAACGTCAAGTCGTAAATGTCATTCCTCACATAGGTGGCGATGAAATTAAGTTTGACAAATTTTATTGATATCTAAAATAAATTATTCCCGTGCAATAATTAAAAAAAAATAAAAATAAAATATTATCATTTTGAATCATTACAATTTTCAACCAAGTAAAGTATACTTAAGAAATTATTACAATTTTCAACCATTTAATTTGGACTTTTAGAAACTTCCAAATTAATATTTTTGAGTTTTATCTATAATATGTGAGGTTTAAAATATTTTATTACCATGACAACATTCATGTTTCTACCACAAGTCATTTCAGAGAAAAATGGATGTAACCGACATGTGAAGAGACACGCGACTGATCTAATAAAGGTCCCGTTTTTCCTTTTAAGGTTCAGGACCCTACAAATTAATTTAAGTGAAAATATAGAAAGTAAAAGGATTTAGTTTAAAGTGAGAAAAATGCATTTATTTTCCTTGTACTCTTTTCACGATGGAACTCAAAATGAATAAAACCGGTTAAGTGTGAGTACAACTCGCACTAAGAGGGTTACATAAATATTCATACACAAACATGTGAGTATTTATCTTATTTCTATTTAACTATTTACAAATATTATTTTTCACTATATTCCCTGATACATATTTCACAAACATAAAATTATCGTGAATTTTCTAAAACCTGTAATATTTAGAATCATTCCTGCAGTTTCCTACTAAATTTTAAATATATATTTCCCCTATTTTCTTTATAATTCAGTAGTAAGCATTCTCGAAGGTGAGTCTCGGTTTCGAGAAGTGTGACAGTTTCTGGGTCTACCTTTCATAAAATTTTGGAACAAATTATTTTGGAATTCCCGTAACTTGTTCTTTCAATAGATAATTACTCATTTTGTCCCTCTGCCATGCTTAAATATATATATATATATATATATATATATATATATATATATATATTTTAATTATTAACTGTTAAACAGTATTCGAGTTTATATGTTTTATCACTATTTAAAATTTTATTAATATCAACTTCAAACGTTCTTAGAAAAATTTTAACAAATATTATATAACGCCAAAATCTTGAAAAAAGCGGAAGTAAGTTTCAAGATATTATTTAAGTTAATCTGTTCATATATACTATAAAGTCAATATTGAAGCCGAAAAATAAAGAGATATGGGCATAAATGGGTGAGTAAAACAAGTAGGAAATCAGAAAGTCGAGTATGAAATCTTCGAATTGCCGGCATTTAAAATTGTGCATGTAAAATATCACGAATTAACACACTACGAACAAACATTGAGTATATTAACATTTGCGTCGTTTTAATGACTCGCGTAGTCGTCCATAATCATTGTCAGTAATACTATAGAGTGTGAGGTTGACTACCAACCAGAATATCCGGGTTATTTTAAGTATACAAAGTATCTAACATCGGCACCGAAATTAGGGTGGGAGTTACCAGAAATCGATATTGTATTTTAATAATTTTTAAGGCATCTTATTTTAATTACGGTCTTAAGAAGAAGCTCCTGAGAAAAATTGTTTTGAAACATATAATTTTGGTCATATTAATGAATTCAACTTTCTAGATTCGAAAAGTAATAGTGATTTTTTGCTTCACCACATATTTTTCATTTGAGGTAAAATTTACGTTACAATCTTTAAGTTTTCATGTAGAGTAGAGTTTTCTTGTTTAAAATGTATTACTTAAAATAAAAATCTTAATAAGAGTTGGATTTCATTTACCGCCAAAAAATATGTTTTTGTCAGTGAAAGAGAATTTTCATCCAAAAAGAATCAATTATAAATTTAGAACGTTCGTTTTTATGTGCCAGAATACACTATACCTGCCAGTAACAATTACAATTAATACAACCTCTTAACAAATAATATTTTGTTAATAATATGATAAAATCAAAACCGGCCGTTTTTTACGCAAAAGAATATATATATAAATATATATATATATTAAATGAACATTAATAAATGAAATATATGCCGCTGTCGATAATCTTTAACCTAAATAATTATGCCATCACTATAGAACTTCCAGGATTTTTGAGCGAAAAATTGAACCAAGTGATTTTCACAGGTCTCTTTTGATGTAATCTTTACACCGCGCAGAGACCGAAACAAATGATAGACGGATGAGACCAGCTCCATGTTTGATGCAACACCATCAAAGTTATGATGCATCCACCATCCACGGTGGATGCATCAAAACTTCCTAGCCAATATATTTCAATTGTTGCCAAGGTATTAAAAATGAGTGTGCTCTAGCATTGACCTGATGGAAGACGACGCTTCTTCTATGGATCAATTATCGCTGTTTTACCTCAATTGTATGCTTTAATCGCATTTGTTATTAACAGTAAAGAGTGGAATTAATCGTCTGGGTAGGTTTAAGCAGCTCTTTAAGCACGTTTTCCTTCCGGTCTCACCAAAGACAAACCGTTACATTATGTGGCATCAATACGGGTTTTTGCCACCATCTATGGAGTTACATTTACCTTGAATCACAAACTTTCAAACATATTATTGGCATTATATGTGATCCACTTTTCGTCGCTAGTTTTCAATTCCTCCAAAAATGGTTCGGTTTAGTTTCGTTTCGGTAGCGATTCACACATGGAAACTCGTTCCATTAAATTGTTTACTGTTATTCATATAGTATCCAAATACCGAGCTTCTTCTGTATCCAGCTTTATGCTCATAGTTCCAAATCGTCTTTTGGTTAATATTTAGTTCACCAAAAATAAATAATGATAAAATGAAGTGTACCGGTCTACCTCAGCTTTTTGAATAATTTCGTCGACTTTTACAACGATTGGTCGTCGACCAGAGTGCTGTGCGTCTTAAGGCTTCTTAAATTAAAGTTCCTGAGCAGAAACGAGTAAACCATTTACTTGGTGCCTCTTGTGATGAAGCTTCTTTACCATTAATACTATGGACTTTCTCATAAGCTTACGAAACGATACTAAACGTAGTGATAAAGCATATTAATATGCATATATTTGAATAGTAAAAAAACTAAGCAAATTGAGAATCCAAGTAATTTATACAATTTTAAAAAAAATTCTTAGATCTTGTGGCATATCAAAGAAATTTTTAAAAATATTACTAAAATATTGAAGGAAATTTCCTTAAAAACTCTTTGACTTAGACACTTTACTCGGAAATTGCGCATACTCATAAAATATATTAATTTACAATTTTAATTCAAACTTTTTTTATAAAGTTTGCGCTCACGTTTTGTTTTCGTTGTTTTTAAGCCCAGTTTTATTTGGGACTCTAGAAAAACAATATAATACATCGTAATACTTTTATTCAATAGTTTGTCAAAGTGGCCGCCCAATTTAAAAAAACAATCTCTATAGACCATTTTAACTTATTAAATCTTTGTTAAACTGGTTGAAAAGAGAATTCTTTTGCACCAAAACCGCATAAAAGTACGTCAAATATATTTATCCACATGCTATTAAAGACATGCAAAATATCTAAAACGTACGCTTTTTGGAAATGGCTGAAATATTGAAACATTTGCTTGAATGTATCAATGCGATTGAATAAATAATCGATAGAAGATAATTGTTCTTCTAGGAATAACAATTTGTTTATTTCTCTACTTTAATGTATCTAAATAATAAATATGGCAAGCTTATTGCTACGAAAGCAATCTCTTACAGTCAATCATAACACCAATCCAGCCCACGTCGACGAGCAGCCGGGAATCGAACCTAGGTCCTTGCGGTGCGCCAAGCCACCTAAGGTCGTATGCCTTGTTATCAACCCAACATATTACGGTGACAATCTAATAGTAAAAAATATATTTATTTACAAGTTTTTACTAATTTTTTAATGTCTGTATTTTGTTATGTCATCATTTTGCTTCAAAGAATAATCATTGATGAGATTATGAATACAAAACCCATTTGCGTGATATATTCCTCATACAGAGATATCTGTATAATTCTTCAATATGGGCGCCACATTGCCATTTTAATATTAAAATACTACACAATCTGTTATTTGTGAATAGAACTCACACTATGAGCGTTCCATACTTACGTAGGTTCTTATAAATTTAAGAGTACACAGTATTTGTTAAATTAATTAGAAATATACATTTTTCACAACATGAGGTATTGGCTACTACATCTTTCAGGGCTGTAGTATATTTTCAGTTACTATGACGTCGTCGTATCTGAAAATATAGTACATAAAATTAAAAAAAAAATTGACAACATAACTGGATATTTCAAACGATACCACATGCCATATAAGGGAACGGAAACAAAGTTCTAGTACTTAATTCCACCTTCCCCTATAATTTCCATAGGAACATTTTTGAGCCTTATTACGGACATGGTATTATTGAGATGTGTACGAGTTAAATTATTTTTTTCTATGCCTAATTCCAAGCTGTGATGTATAGAGAGACTCGTGAGTGATTTTATATTTTCATTTATCGCTTTGAGATACAGGACAATTAAAAGAAAGGAACAAAGGGCTATATTATTAAATAAAGTAGAAATAAAATATCAGATTGTTGAAACACTATTGTAATATTAAGTAGATCGCTGCGAAAAGGTGAAGGCGAGGTACAGCCCTGCAAAAGCATCAAACGAAATTACGCAACGTCGCAAAACCCACTTGTTTTACGCGTTGACAATTCGAATGAAGAATGTGAGTAAACAAGTGGAGGGGGCGCAAGTTGTGTGTTCGAAGATGTGGGAGCTCTCCTGTCGATCGTTGTTGACAAGAAATATTTGAAGAACTTTAAGTGCGTGCACGGGTATATATTCAAGGTTTTAAGGACGACCAAGAGTTAGTGACATGAAAGCGGATAATAAATGTAAAGAGCGGATAAAGGAAATTTGGCATTGGCCTAGTCGTACGTCACTGATTTGGTGATACGTTTTACAGTTCAGATGAGTGCTGATTTATTCAAAGAATTTTGAAAAAATATAGAACAACTTATAAGAACTAGTAAGCTGCATATAGATAGTATCGGTTTATTCCCTTAATTTTTGATGTCTTACAAAAAGTGTTCGAATAAAAGATCATCTACAACACTTAAATTGAAATGAGAAATATTACTTAAAGTATAAACAAAATTGCCTTTAATTGTTTACTACGTTTCCGTAGAACGATATTTGTTTAGTATAAATGTTGTGTTGACCGAATAATACAAAACTTTAGATGTACTATTTGGTAATCTAACACCGAGTGGGAAAAAATGACGGGGTTCGAGCATTATATGCCTATGTGGTTTCTTCTTCGTTGAGGTTTGGTCTCTATCGACGCTCTGGATCGACAGTGTGGAGAAGCACCGTCGCGCAGACTTCTAAAATATCCGTTTTTTTTATAATTTGAGTAGTCTAGAAAATAAACAGAGGTACAGGAAAAATATTTGTTCGGTATATTTCTGAATATATAATACCTAAAATTATGAAAAAAAAACTTTTTGGGCCGCTATAGCTAACCCTTTCAAACGATATCGAATACTATCTATAGAATTTATTTTTGTTTTAATTCCCCCTAAAAAATCAATATTTTCAAGTAGTAGCTAGTATAGTATGTACGAGTCAATATTGTGTAGAATTTTGTGAAATTTCAAGTTTCTACGCCAAGGAATTTCAAAAAAAAAGTTATATAGTGGCATGAATTTTTTTGATAATGGAGGAAAAATCAATGGATGTTGTAGTTTGCATGAGATCTCAGGAAAGAAAAACATTTGAAGAGAATTGTAAAAACCTTCCACCTATTATAAAACAGCTATGTCATATCGTTTATATTCAAAAAATTATCTTGGAGGATGTTATTTTAGTTGTTTTTTTCCTGGAGGATACTATTGAAATTCCGAATTGACGTTGGGACAAGATACTGCGTGAGCACATCAAAAATTGTGCTAAAAATGCTTCTTAGATCAACAAGTTGATACAAAATTATTTGATCAAGTGCTGCGAGGAATTAATTACAAACATAACAAAACTAAAAAAGCCTAATATTTTTCTATTATATCATACCAGACCACAGATGTTTCAATTAGTGAGCACGGATAGTTGCTATTTGTATTCGCTTTTTTGACATTAAAACGAATGAAATACAAAAAGACCTTTTGAGTTTATTGGAATAATGCACCTTTCTGTTGAAAATATTGCTCATTATATTTTGAAGGCGTTGGAAGGCTTGAAATTAGACATTACATTATGTCGAGTTCAACCTTGCTATGGAGAAGCAAATATAAAAAAAATGGTAAAATAAAATCAATTTAGGCATATGTATCCAATATTCGGCATTTAGCTTTTTAAATACACTGCTAGTCACCGACTCAACTTAGTCATTAGTATAGCCTCAACCATCCCTAACATAAAAAAACGCTGTGGTAGTTATTTCTACCGTTGCGACCCTTTTCCGTGTGTCAGCTGGACGAATTTATATCGTCCAAGAAGATGTGCGAGCTAATTAACCCAAAGTAAACCAAAATATACTAAGGAAAATGTGTGAGATTAGATGGGTAGAAATACATGAAGCAGTTCTAACATTTTTAGACGTTTTACCCTGTCTTTCTATAATTTTTAAAAAAATGGCCGATGAAGGGGACCAATGTGCTACAAATGCATTTTTGCTGCTACAGGCTATAATCTAGAGACAATTGCTTATAAGCTTGGTTATCCGCGCTTTTATTTTAAATATTATTCTCCCTTTATCTTGGCCATTACAACCCATCGAAGTTGAGATACTTTCGGCTATGAAGCTTGACGACACGACTACCGTCAGCATCGAAAAGCAAAGTGATACTTACATGGCGTATCCGTATAAGTATTACGTTGCCTTTTGATTTTAAGAAGCTTTTTAATAAATTTGAAGGCCTATCAAATTTATTTGGAACAGAAATCGCAATATTCAGAGTAACCAATCGTCAATCAAACAGATCTAATTTTCAGGCTCAATCTGCTAAAGAGTGTTAACGACTGTCGGTATACATTTCTTTTCTGAATTATTTTCTGGATTATACCGTTTAAAGGCAAAATAATTTAACGGAGACGAAAGAAAATTTGCCATAATTTCCAACAGAGGCCTATACAAGAGCAACGGTGCAGCCAAATATAAAAATACTGTGTCAATCGTTATGTACCTTTCCCGTAACAAGTAGCATTGCCAAGCGATCTTTCTCCACTTTACGACGACTCTAAACTTACCTTTATAGCAGGATGACAGAAGGTCGTTTGAATGGACTAGTTTTACTGCAAATTCAACAAGAAATTATGTCATCGATGAACGCTGATGAAGTATTGGTTGTATTCAGCCGGAAACATGAAAGAAAACTTAAAAGGAAATTTAGTCATATATAATTTTTGCATTAATAATACGAATAAATAATACAAATGATATTATTTCTAATATGTCTTTATTTACAATAAATATTAAAAAACCTATGAGGACACTCGTTGCAAACTTGGTTGTGCCCCCCTCCAGAAAAAAATATGTATCCGCCCTTGATGTGGGCAATGAAGGCGGTTTGATTTGAAGCTGATTAAGAACCAACACTTCAGTGAAGAAAGTTCAGAACAATAACTACACAATTTTGTTAACACGGAGTAAAGATATATATGCACGAGATATCTTAACTTATTGTCCGCTTCTCGAAAAATTAATTCGTTGAAAGTATTCATTTTTTAATCCTTTGTGAAATGGGAAAATTATTCTCCTTTTTGAAACACAATACTTTAATGAGGAAATACATAATATAGCTTATTGGCGGACAAACACCATTTTTAACTTTTTAGTTTTTTTTAGACGTTCAATTCATTCGCATCAAAAATAGAATTGCTTTTATTTGATTGGTTATCGCCAATTATCAAAGAACAGGTTAACACTCGCCGTGTAAAATATTGTTGGCCTCTTAATGTAGTTTGAATTCAGGCCACAATATTTTCTCATTAGAAACTTGGCATCTTACCGTAATTGTTACCATATCAAAAGCAACTATGAACAGACTCTTAAAATGTTTAACAGATCACCGTCGTAGGGTCGATGACCCGCATATAAGATTTTATTTGCCCTCCCTCGCTACCTTCTACGGCAAAACACAATTTTCCATTCAAGTGAATGTGTGATCTTTTCTACGCAGCTTAGCATCGCCTCCAGTGTTCTTGTAAATTCGATTATGAGTTGTAGCCGAGGAACTTGTAATATGTGATGCTTTATGGCTAATTTGGGCTGAAGTTTGATGCGATTTTATCTAGTTAATAACAAAAAATTATTCGAAAATTTCTTTAAGGGCTCTTTGTATTAAAAAAAGTTCTGAATTCGTAAATGTAACGTAGATAAATTGACTAGATTTGGTGTATCCCCATGCACAGATTACTAATGTGATAGATTGTAAAACGTCATCACGTTTGATAACTTTTTTCTAAATTTATTTAATTAAAAATCTCTCAAATTAAATGAAAACAAAGAGGTACATCGAAATTTAAATTTTTTAACAGCCGAATTATTTTTTAAATCACTTACATGAATCTAAAACAATAATAGTTTTAAAAAATATGGAATTCGGGAATAAGGCATTTAGTTTAATAAATTACGTGATCTTCTATATTTATTGTTGCGTAAAAGAAAGTATTTTAAGTGCTAGTGACATGCAAACGTTCGCTATTTCAACAACAGTATATCATGCTCAAACACGTCTTAAGAAACTAACTCCAACAACAGTAATTCATACTTAAATATTACTTACGAACCTACCTTATGTATATTTATATATATATATATATATATATATATATATATATATTTATATATATACATATACATATATATATATATATATATATATATATATATATATAAATCTCGAAGTTTGTTAAAAAGAAATTGTCCAAATCATAATTTTAGACACAAGAGATTCTAACGCTCGTTTCATATAATACACGTATCTAGTCATGCCGCATATAAGCTCTTAGTTTTAATATATTTTTTGATTATTTGAATTTAGAATATATAAAAGACTTAGTATCGTATTCAAGATTTTATTTAGATGTTTGTTTACTTATGAATGTTTATTTACAATAATTTACCTTTAGTCAGTTTCTGACATTAGTAACATATAAATGTATCTCGGTAATAATATTTGGTTTTCCATTTTTTAATAATAATTTTGGTTTCCATTATTATTTCTTTAGATGAAAGGAAATATTAAATCGTCTTAGATACTCAAAATGTAATTCATCATATTTTATTGGCTTATTCCCGAAATAATTATGTTTCTTGAGTTCCTTACAAAACAATTTGTTTAAAACAAATCTCATCTCTAGATCTAAATAAATAAAGATTATCTCTAGACCTAAATAAATAAAGATTATCACTTTCACAGAATGAACTAGCCTTATCCTATTAACATATTATCCCGTTCTCAATGCGCTCAATCTTCAAGGTTCTCAGCAAGCGTAGTAGATTAAAATTGTTATTTTCCATAGTGTCTCAAAAAAACACTAGTTTCATATTTATCAAACTCCGTACTTGTTTTTTTATTCGACTTATGGTAGTTGAAAACAAAACTATACATTCAACCTGAAATAAAACAGTTTCTCTCTCAAGCAGTCTAAATGACGAATGAAGCAAATTACGACGAGTACAAATTACGATTAAGATAATTTTCGTATGTGCAAACCGACATCACTTACGAGACCTCTGTGTAATATCATCCTGCGTCGACACGTGTCACCAGTTTCTTTGTACGTTATTCAGGTTGTTAATGTCGCTAGACATTTCATATCAGCTTGATTCGTCGTTCCACTATTTTTAATAGTAATTTAATTTTAGCCGTGCACTATAAAATTACGCGTTATATATAAATTGCTTAACAAAATGAAAGATATAGCATTTACTGATTACTCGCACATGTTTCTATAGCCACTAATGAAATAACATTAGTTATAGATTGTATCTTCTTTATATCGGTTTGTTTTACTTCATTGCGTGAAATAAATGTTCGTGAGAATTCACCCCGTTTTCACACGCAGCGCTACATTGGACATTGGTAAAATTCATGACAAATCGCAAGGGAAAAGATAACCTTATCAAGAAAGTTCGGTAAGAAAAACAAGTAACGCCGTCGTTAATATGTAAAATGGCGAGAAATATAGCAAGATAATTCAGAGACGTTCCGATACATTGCAAGCTACGCCTGCCCGAACAGGCAATCAGCGCAAAATTCGCGTAGAGCACGCGTCGTAGAAGAAATGTTGCGCTTACGAACAATTTTTGTTGCGCCGAGCTTTCGGTAGTCAATATAGTTTTAATAATTTATAATATTTATATCGTTATCGCGTGATTTTAATGTTTGCAAATTACTATCTGCGGAATATAAATTCGGTTTTAAATAATTTTTTACGCGGACCAAATTATCTGAAACAAAGAGAGTATAAGAAACAAGCGATATAATCTGTGCCTATTTAGAATCATAACACGGCCACCGCCATAACTAATTTATTAGTGCTATTAATATCACAAATTTTAGGATTTTAATAAATTTTCATACGTCCCTTGGGCTTACGTAATAAAATAATACTACTTCTGTTGCTGTTAGAAAAGAAAGACATATATCTTTTTTTCTAGACCTTGACCATTACTTTCGGTACTGCTCTGTTACTTGACATCGCAGTGCTATATTAAATACCAGAGTTTACTACTAGGACCTTTTTCAAAATAATTATGTTACATACGATTAAAACAAAGAGCCATCCATAGCTAGCAAATAAAAAAAAATCTATTTTACAATCTTTGGTCACATCGTAAAGTACATAGATAAAAATACAATCATAATAATACAAAGAGATTCCTAACATTTAATTGCAGTCAATAACAATATTTTATGGGTTATAATGGGAAATTTTTCAAATAGCTTAATAAAATGAAATTTATGTATACATACACTACAGTACTATCTTAACTTTAGGAAGGAAGCAATTATATATATATATATATATATATATATATATATATATATATATATATATAATTACTATACAAATATTAGTTTTTGCGATTTCGTTCCCGTATAATTATTTTTCGCCCTCTAAAAAATTTGTTAGTTTATACCGTACAGGGTGCTACTGACGAATTGGTGCGCCTCAAAATGTAATTGCCACTTAATATATATTCAGCAATTAAGAAAAAGCAAATAAAGGGCATCTAGCGATGCTTTAAGAAAAGTTTCTACATTATTTTTTAAAAACTGTACGCTTTTTCTGGAGTGAAAACTATCTTATTTCTTAGCTGGTAATACGTTCCACTAATGTGGAAGAAAATTGGTTGAGGATCGATTTATTTCTGTAAAGAGCAACTTAGTTATAAATAAAAGACATATAAAAATTATTCATCTTCATTCTCATCATCAAAAATCATTCAAATTTCACGATTATTTCCCTTTACTTACTCTTTTTGACATGCAAAACTTAGCGTGCCGGACAAACTTGTTTACAGTGCATCTCTCAAATAAACTTAATGCAAATGTAATGCTGTTGTTTTCCAACTTTTTATCTCAATATTATTAATTCAAACAGTGATATCATACGTCCTTGTGAAACTGAAGATTGAAATAGTGTGATAAAAGCAGCTTATTTTTTGCTGATCTTTTCCTAAATCCATTTAAGTATAGTTCATAGATTCGTTGAATATTATATTTCTTAAAATATAAAATTTTTTATACTTTCAGTAATTATCAGCTCATTAAAATGTTAATGCAATACGGTTTATGCCACTGTGATAACTTGTATTTGCAAACACTAATATTTAGAGAGCACCTTTCCCATGATTTTCATATTAATATGATGACATAGTATGGCGCTCAGAGTATTATTTTATCATGATGAAGAACAAATTCCGCTCCCAGACACCATAGAATTACTTACTATTTAAAACCCTAAACAGAAATCCCGCAGGATTCAGATCACCCCAGTTCAATTCAATCCTCAATCCGCATCAGTCGTAACCCAGATGCAAGTCATAATTAAGGTCTAAATAAATAATAAAGATTAAATCTAATTCTAAACCCATAACAGTAACCTATTATTCAAGAAAAAAAAATATTTTTAAAAAAGTGATATTTTAAAGTCATCGTAGTTGGACGCTATGGACCCAAATATTGCGTTACACGTGATTGGTTCATGATCCTTTTGTTTAAGTTGCTTTTCAAAAAGACTATGCAGACTTATTACGTCCAATAGTCTAGGCATCTCCTGTGAAATATAAGTTTGTATTCGAAGTTTATAATTTCATCCCATTTTTGGCCATCTTACTGGAATGGATAAAATGTAGCTTGCATTATCTTCGATAAATTAGTTTTTCATTATCTTCGATAAATTAGTTTTCTTGATTATCTAGAACCAACAAATTAAAGACTTTATTTCTTTTTATAGATTTGAAGTATATAGAATTATATATTAATGATGCATTTCATCATTCATTCTGATTGCCACAATTATTTTGTGAATGTTATCTATTTTAACTTATCATTTTGAATGTTTCACTTTCATTGCATTCGTCGTATGACATATTGCAAAGATCTATTTTTACATTTCTCTGAAAGCATAAAAAGTTTTTTTTTAATATTAGTTTTATCTTATATGTTGTGTGATAACATTATTGCCACCTTATGTTCTAATTGTTTGTTCATTTCAATTATTTGAAAAGCGTATGGATAGCTAACGCTGTTCTTTACGTATAGGTCGTATTTTTTTTAAATATTAAGGTACTATTATGATTATTAAATAATTACTTTTTTTTTGTTTTTCTTTCTTTAACATATTTAGTGATGAATCTTAATTTATTTTATAAACCAATTATCTTTTTAGTAATTTGAATAAATTACTAAAAAAAAGTAATTTAAAAAAAATTTAGGCATAATTTTGAATCATTATAATTTCTTGTTATCCTAACTGTTAGAAACTACATTTTGTTTAAACGAGTATGTGAAATGATTTGATTCTGAAGATCTATTTTTCAATACATATCCATCCGAACATGTTTTTTTTTAATTTTCAGCAATATTTCTAGAACCACCTTACATAAAGTTTCAAAGAAAATAGTTTTGAGTTTTGAAACCCTTTTAACACGCTTTAATTAGAATCCCGGACTTCAAGAAAATTTAAAAATTTAAAACTTAATTTGGCCCCTATTATATTTATATATAAATTTTATTCAGTGTTGCATCTGTATATGCCATATTCCTATGCCGTCATTTATGTTTTGATGTCAAAGCGTTTCTTAAAGGAACGTATGTGACAGACAGAAAGTTGGATGGACCCGAGTGATCTTATAAAAATACATTTTTTTTCGTTGTTAGGTACTGAATATTAAAAAAAGAAATCTAGTTTTATCTTAACTTTTCAAAAAACATAGTTACTTCTAAAATATTAACCCTATTATTTTCGGAAATAAAATAAGACATGAATTTTAAAAGAATCACTCGTATAATACGTTATAAAGGTTTCGTAATAAAACCGTATTTTAAAAACTTATGCTACCAAAGAGCAACAGAGGCTACTGACGAGAAGGTTAGTAGTAATTTCAATTATTAGTGGATAATCTCATATACGTTTATCTTGACTGCGAATGTTGTACCTATCTGTAAAAGTAAAGTTCAGGAATACACAGCTTCAGAATCTTGTATTCCAGTCACGTTTCGTGTTTGCGATATAAATCAATTGTCCCTCATCTGAGCGACCCTTAGAGACTCATTTTATTAGAATGGCGTGGATGGCCGGGAGAATCCACAAAGCAGCCACGCACGCGTTGTATGAACGCTGATAAAATTTAATCTTCGCTGCTAATTAATTTGTTTGGGGCCAAATGTATTTGGCCTTTACTTTTTCTATTCTAACTATTATGTTTTTGGGGAAAGTTGTGTAGCTCACGATTTATTTTCGTTATTTTTTTATCGTCTATAACATTTTTAAGTTCATTTTATTATAAATAATGCAATGCTGAGAACAAATGCATTAGTATTGGTGTAATGTAGCATTGGGAATAATCATTACGATCAAAATTAATTCTACACGCGCAGCAGTCACGATATAAAAATCAAATCTGAATGCTTTACAATGAACATCGTCTGATTATTGTTCAGACAGTGAAAATAAAAACAGTTTTATGACTTGCTCGTGACTAGTTTTTGATTGGAAACCACAGGAGGACACTATTTAATATAGGCTCTGCTTTAGAAGTTTTCCTTTCTCTATGTTTTCAAACTAACTTTAGTGAACATGTCATATTTGTGCTTACGTCCTTTTCATAATTTTTTTTAGATATTAATGCATGTATATTGAAATTTTAGTATTTTTATTTTTGTTCGATTCATATTTTACAAAATTTCAATGTTTTGTGGTTTTGCCAATATTACAATCAATTCCTAATTATCTTGGGTCTTGAATTAATTGTCCCCTTACGCGTTTTCATACGTATAATAGAACCTAATGTCGATGGATATTATTTGCTTGCAAATATTGAATCAAAAGTGGCATGGAACTTTCACTTCTAGAACAGTTTATATTTCTTCTTATTATCATATTAATATTATTATAAAATGAAACGTAATATGATAAATTTCAGTTATATGATGGTAGGCTTTTTCCGTTTCTATATTACCTCAGTTGGAGATGGTGAGAGGGTACAAACTTATAAACAATTTTTTTAATTGAAAGCATCTTACTGCGGCACGGGCTGATAAAAATTGGCTTAGATAGCGTCACATGGTATGTGTGCAATAAATGATAGAACATCGACGAAAATTGGATATGTTATTTATCTTTACTCTACTAAAGTTACGATTGGTTAATTAAGTGTGATATTTAAAATATAGCAGTCTTTCTTTTGAAAATATTTATGAAATAGAGATATATAATGGAAGTAATAGAACACAAAAATATTGTCTTTGATTTTTTGTCTATGAGTTTGTTTATTTGCGCATTAAAGAAGAGCCTCTATCAGGATTTTGTGGGATTTTCATCGGTAAATGTGATAGAGTCTGGGGTAGCGTACAGGCAAGATATTTCATAGAAATTGACCTCCGATAAAAAGGTAGAGTAATTTGAATTTTTAATGTAAATTGACTTACTTAATAAAATTTCACTTTTATAATTATAATTTCGTGTTTCAAACGTCCTTTACTGGCTGTGCTGTATACAGAAAAATTAAAAAAATTATATTGAGAAACTCTCCTCGTGCTTGATTTGTTATTACTTACGTTTAATTAAAATTCATGATCGTCGTACCTATTAACTAGACCTGCAACGCTACAAAAATGAGAGAACTAGTCCGCAAGAATATAATGAAGATAGTGAGGTTGAGCTTTTTTCTTAGCAAGACAGTCGGTCATAAAACCACACCTAGCATATCTCTAATCGAGGTGACTCTCGACTTTGTTCTCAGCAATTGGCTACTTTTTTGATGACCCAGAACTATAGAGGAATGTGAAATCCAACTGATCCCTGATCCTGAGTGCTGAAATGTTAAGATAAACCATTTTATTTCTTTAATCGTAATCCACTAGTGACAAATGGTCTAATAAAACACAAAGAGTATGTAATACAATAATGTCTATCGTCATTTATTGATTAAAAAAAAATTTCGAAAGACAAATTTCTGCATATGAAAACATTTACCGGTTATAATGAAAATAAATCGTGAGGTACATAATTTTCTCAATTTAAGGTTATATCTCGATTTCATACACTACATTCTCTCAACATAAATGTAATATGAAAAGAGAAAACGGGAAAAACAATCGCGTCACTTTATTGTATCATTTACAATTTTACCTTATAATTTTACACTTTTTCGTTGACTCATTTGGAATAGAATTTTACTTGTTTTATATTTACTTTCATGTTAAGAGATAAAACAAAAAGATTATGATTAGACTATTCAAAGCCACGGTCATTAAGTAAATTAACTGGAATTATGTGACACTTTTTATGGCTGAGAGGGTCAAGTTGGTATGGTAACTTACAAGCAAGTGTCTCGTTATTCTCATTTAACGTTATAACTCGGGTTTTTAGTAACATCCGCAATTAATTAATATTTCCACAAAAATAAATGCTATTTATAAGATCAATAAATCTAGTGTTTCAAAAAAAGATTCGGATTTCAAGTAAAAAAATAGCTAAGAAAGATGATAGAGATTGCACGAAAGATTACATAAATGTAAGGGGGAACAAAACATAGTTATTGGAAAATTACTTACGCATAAATGAGAGACGTTAAATTTCATATAATTTGCAAACTCACAGTCAAGACGTAATATTTGGTGGCGGTTAAATTAGAAAATACCCTTCAAATTTCAGTTTATCTATCTTTTCGTCTCTCAACAAAAGGCGTATCAGTTTATCGTAATGAAATTTTCCAGAATAGATGAGCCTGCTATGTATAAGCAAGAAAAGAGGTAATGGTAGAAATATTCAAGGTTCGAAGGACTTAAAAGATTTTTCACTCCAGACGAAAAGATATTTTCATTTACTTTTAAACGAGTTCGAAAAAGGTAGACTTTATTTTCCATTTTTCAGACCAAAAAAAAGTCGTCAGCGTTTCGTGGAATTTATTTCATCTATATAGCTTCCTACGACTAATAGATGTTTATGTTCCATACAATATAATGCATGTATTCAGAGGAATCAGTACAATGTATTTTCAATAGAGTTAATAGAATTTATGTTGGTAATAGCAACTGATACACCAGTTGTACAGATAAGAAATTCATTTTAATACGGCACCATAGATATTTTTTCCAAGAAGAACAGGAAGATTTATGATTTCCCTGTATTTGAATAAATAATTGTCTTGCTACGAAATGTAATGCGTGTAAATATCACACCCTCAAAGCATGTATACTTCACGAAATCTAATACCAACACCATTATAACTTTGGAATTGTTTGAGATGTCACAATGATACGCAAACCTACTTAAAACTTTATCAGTAACTTTGAATTAAATCAGTTCGTATAGACAGAGAGACAGACGGAAAAAATGTTAACATTCGATTTGTTTCAATAAGCGAAAATGGAAACTAGAAGAGTATTTAAAAGTTGAAAATTTGAATGTGGTATACAGATACTTCAATTTAATTTACCTGTATTCCAATAAGTAAAATAAGAGTATCAACAGATTGGTGATTTTCATAATGATATTTACCACATTTTAATTTATATAATAATACAAATTACACTATTTACCACAACATTTTAATTTATATAATAATACAAATTACACTATTACCATTTTTAAATAAAAAATCTTACAGTAATTATTAATGGACAAAAATAATAGCAATTGGTTGATAGAGAAAATAAAATTATGTTAAAATATTTTCCTTTTGAAATTTCTGTGTAAAAATTGTTAAAGATTAGAATGATTCTAGCATTGATATATACAAAATGTTTTTAATATTTAGTTCTCTAGGTATTTACAATTAGATCGTTAGACATTTTTTTCTCTAAGAGTAAATGGAAAATTAAATGTTATCGTATGTTTTAATTTGGTAAATAACACTTTAAGTGTTTGGATTACATTGAAACGATATATTATTGAACATAAATAATATATGTTTCTTAAAATAAAATTAATCACAATTTTGTTTCTGATGTCTAATAAATTTGTAAAAAAAATCATTTCACATATGTGACTAGCTCAAGCCAGCATTTTATACACATTCCAAACGGTTTGTTTAGTTTAAGGACTACCTTTGAAATAAATTGTTATATTTTATTTTCATTGAAGATTTATTAACATCATATTAATTTTATTGATAATAATTCATTATATAAATGTATTAATAAAAACATAATATTACTTGTTTATTGGCATAAAAATGCCAAACAACTATAAACACAGAAATAGAAATTGTTCCACACTATTCATTTTAAACCTTCAAATTGAGTTATTACGTAGTTAATATTTTTTTAAACTATCAAAATGTATGAACGAAAAAAACTGCACATAAAATTTAATTAAATGTCATTAATATCGTTACGACTTTTTGAAATATTTTGAGAAAACTAAAATTATATACATTCTCAAAAAACAAACAGCATAAAGTAAACAGCATAAACACCTATTAAATATATATATATATATATATATATATATATATATATATATAGTATATATATATATATATAATATTATAATTATATTATATATATTATATATATATATATATATATATATATATATATGTATATATATATATATATATATATACAGAGTTTCTAAAAACCTGTTTCGTGGAAGCAAAGAAAATATTTTAATGTATAGGAGGTGTAAACAGGGACGAACATTTTTTGCTTCAGTTTAGAAGTTATCGTCTGCGTGGCGCCCCGCGTGGAACTGCATTCAATTCCCTGCCGCTCGTCGACCGATTCAATTCCCTGCCGCTTGCCGCTCCTCTGGTGATCTGGTTGGTTGTGAGATATTTCTCTCGTAGCAATGAGTCCACCGTATGTATCAATTAAAAATAACATACACTAAAAATAAATTAATAAATAGAAGTCATCACCGAATAACAAGTCCATTTCATTTCATTTGTGCCGACGGTTTGTTTGAATGGCCAATCTTGGTAATATTTCTTAAAACAATGAATCGATAGAATTTTCAATTCTACTCGCAAAAATAAGTGAAGGTCTCTTTTCCTTTGTATACACCATCAAAAATGTAAACACATTAGTTCTGTAACATTTTCTGTTTGGGTATATGCGCATAAGATAACACTAAAATTATATAATATTTTAATTGGACTGAATAAAAGACGTTATCTTAACTTCGAATAAATAAAAGTACTTCTAAATAACCGTTGTTATTTAGATATACTTGTATAATTCTCAATTATTTACGGAATATTTATTCATTTATTCACTATTTTGTACTAAAATTATTTAGACGCCAATATTTTAAAACTTTAAGTGAATAAAATTATCTCGAAATAACTAAAAAAAAATGAATACATTTATGTACCGATCATAATTTTGAACCAAAAAATAGTTTTATAATTTCGTTTCTGATATATGTTTTTCATGACGTTTTTGGAAACCTTTGCACTTTTTTCTATAAGCGCCTTTAATGCTATCTTTTTTATTTTTGTATTAATCATTAGAAATCTTCCGGAGATATAAAAAATATTTTTCCACTTGTCTGTCTAGCTGATCCCCACAGTCCCATTTTTTAAAAAAATGTATAGTCCAGTTTTATTGAATGTTTGGAATCATTTTGAATCATTGCTGGCAGCAGTCATGTAGCTGAAACATTTTTGTCATAAAGTATGAAAGCTTTTTGACTAATATTTTCATATTGTAAGGCAGCGACAGTAGGTAAGCACACTCGAGTTATAGTTCGTGCTGATAGCAGCTAAGTTAGACTATCTCGAATTTTGCGTACCCATAGAACTTTTAGAGATAACTATAGAAAATAACATTATTACGTGTAAATTTATAGTCCTTTTGCGGAGAATATGTTCAAAATTATAATGTACACTCAAAACTATTATGTTTATGAAATTCTATTTAATATTTGTTTTGATTTCTTTGCCGAAATTTGGTCAACGATTTTTGTTATAATTTAAAGAAAAGGTTAATTTGTTCCTGTATTAGGTATGATATAATGAAACGGGTACTTTGTTCCTTAAATATAATCATAAACACAAGTAGCCAAGGAATTTAAAACCGCAGTTTTACATGTAAAATTAATTTAAGCATGAAAAGAAAGTGTGTAAATGGCAAAGCAATTGCCGTGAGACAGACAGACGATATTACGTACGGGAAATAATTTTCTTTCCAGAATCCCTTTATTTTTATATTGGCTCAACAGCAATATACCCTGTCTTCCGCGTTTTAGATATTCATTTATTTGAGTTCTGAGTTTTGTACTGATTAACAATTTTAAGCCATTTGTTGAAAATAATTCAACAGTGGCATTGTATTGACTTTCAATTTTTGGGAACGAATAAAGCGATTCATTGGAAATAATTGAACAATAAAATAGTTTAGACACTAAAATTAATGAATTTAATATATAAGGAACTGTAAGTTTCTTCACAACAACGTCAACGTTAATAAAGGTGAAACAAATTCCGTGCTTGATGTTATGCGTTATCTGTGCTAAATTATCTTCACGAAAATACTCGTATTAAAGAATGCCGTCAATGTTAAAGTACAAATACATAAATTAGCAATGAAAAATGTGAAAGATGTGTAAGTGTGTAAGAGGAGAACAAAATGGATAAAAAACGAATGGAAAACGTCGAATGATTGACTTTTGATATGAAATACAATAGTTTTGTAGCGAAATATATTTGAATTATGTATTTGAAGCGAATCTTTAACTTGAATAGAAGTTTAAAGTGGCTATTATTAAAATCGACAATTTCATCGCTCTGCAATATATATTACGAATGGGTTTAAGTTAGCTTACCGTTAAATAGTTACAGAAGAAATAAACATTTGTACCAAAATATATTTAGGTGTAATTATTTTTAGATACGTCTTCATATTGTTATTACATCGCTATAACATCGATTATGTAAAGTTTTCCATATCAACAACTTTAATTTTAAATTAAATATTTTTAAATAAATATTGTCTATAAATTTAAATGTTTTATAGGTCGCTAGAAAATAATATCTTTTTAGGGTGTCGTACCTCAGAAATCGCAATCCACTTGCAATCCATTGTCATATCACTCAGGTGACCGTAGGCTTGTCAGTGACAGACGTTTTCCTCAGAAATGTATCGAGTTAAAAATTTAAATTTTCCAACGTGATAGATGCACATTAACCAGCATTAATCTCAGTAGCTAATGCTTAAAAATAATTATTAATTTTTGGAAAGCTAACATTAAGTATTTGTATTTTTTTTTAATTTCTTGTCTCATGAAAATGTTGGTTGCAATAATTCCACAAAATATATTTTCGTAATGTTATGTGGCATCTCAAGAGAAATGTTGAAAAATGTGCAACGAAAATACCTATTTTCAAAACTACTGAACCGTAATTTATGAAAATATTTCAGTTTATAGAAACTTTTATAAAGTTTATAGGAAAGCTGAAGCAAGACTTCGGATTTCATAGTTTTTGAGAAATTTAGGATAATTTACCTATATTTAATTTGGGGATCTACACACTAATACTTGTAAATAATTCAGCGTGATAAATATCCGACGTACCCTTAAATTTTCAAACTTTAATATCATACAAACATGTTCTTCCTTATAAATACCCCATCACCATACCTATAAGGATTTTATGAGTTTTCTTTTGATGGCTTAGTACTTCAATTTACATACACCGAGTAAGGACGTGATGGTTGTCTGATATTTATAACAATTTTTGTTTTGTTTTTTTCTAATATATAATCGAGATTTATAATTACCAACTTAATAAATTTCTGCAAGTGCGATATACGCACGCTTATATTCACTAGTTTAATATAGATAAATCTAACGAAATAGAGTACAGTATTTCAGAGGAAGTATAAAATCATTTCCTCATTGACAGTAAGCAGAGAGGCGAATGCCGGTGGCGGGCATAAAGTTGGTTTTATTGCTCATTTCGCTGTTTTATATACTTTTTTTACTTCTGCTGCTAAGTAAGCGCTACAGGAAATATTTAAATTTGTGTTACTGCTTTTATTTAGGTTTATGTGACCTCGTTACTATATATAATTTGTTGATGGTATGTTGGTCGACAGAGAGAAAGAGTTGAATCTCACTTGATGCCACACTCACTGCTCAGACAGAATTGATATTAAATTTCAATTTGAAGGAATCCGGAATAGTATCAAATTGGTTCGTCTATCGGCCTGTTTGTGTGTTCGATTCTTTATAACAAGGCTCTATTTTTATTATAATTAAAAAAAATGTTCCAAATATGATGTTTCATAGATATTAAATATCTCCTATTCAATCCAGCAATAAAATATTTTATTAATATTATTTAAAATCAGAATTCATCCATCAAGCTCTTTGAAAAATATAAAGCTTTTGAACAAATTTTAAGAAATATTTTTAATTACCCTTGAAATTAATGAATATACAAGACACGACGTTTTATTTAAATTTAACAAGAGATGGTGATACGAGTCTATACTGAATGGTATAGTTTTTTTTCCGTTTTACATATCATTTGAACGTTTAAATAATATTTGTATCAATTAGTTTTTTGTCAATATTATACAATTCAATAAATAATACTTATACACAAAGGTTGCTTGAAATGTTAGTTTTGTGGAAGCAAAGATATACTTGGACACGAAGCAATCGGAACTTTAGCCAACACATTTCTTTCAAATTCAGTACAATACAATTTCCCCTAATGTAGATGGTTATTTTTTTTATAACAACTTGCCTCTTTCTATAATTGCAAAGTTTACAAATGGACCCTTCGCAATTATAAAAAGAGGCAAGTTGTACTCTTGTGGAAACGTCGTTTTAATATTTTTGTAATAGTTGGCATATATATTTTCAAAAATAATTCTTTGAATAAAACACAGGTCGTTTTTTTTTAATTTTTAACTCAAAAACAGTGATTTTTGTACCATTGATGTTACGTTTCATAATCACCAGACAAATAAAAAAGATACTTAAATTATTTTCTATATTATATTACTCATATATATTATATTACTTAGTAATAATATTTACTTAGTAAATTTACAAAGCTTTAAAAATGTCTCATAAGTAGCAACTTAGGGAAGACCAAAGCTGATTATATTAAAACTAGTGCCGAAGGATGAATATTCTGTAAATGAGAACCCTGCATTTCGAGTTTGTAAGTTGCCTTTATTAGACTTAGTAGTATACTTGAGCTTAAGTTGGAAACTAACGGTAGATTTTGTTGAATTTAACTACCAAGTAAGACGTCGTCTACTGCTCTTCATTATACGACGATAAACTTTGCATTTCAAAATGGTTGAATTTACATATTTATTCACATTAATATTTATTTGTTGTTTTTCGTTTCGTTCCGTATCGTTTGTTGTTTCAGTTGGGTATATTATTTTAGCCAGATCTTAATTTAACATATAAAGTAGATTAAAGGGGCTATTCATAGTAATACACGTTGCGCTACTGAACAATAATTTGATTGTAAAACATCAGTAAATACACTTTTTACCATTAAATGTCTGGCCACTCCCATTATATTTTCTCCTCTAAAAGAACGAAATCTTTTTATTTCTAATCATTCAGTAAATTATTTCTCTTATTTACTATTTAACGATTAAGTTCGCGATTAAATGAAAATGAGTGTTCATGAACATGGACTCAAAAAACGAAACTAAAAGATTATGAGACACTTTAAGTTAGGAAGAATTCTGGTATACGAAACACTTGTCTAACCTATTAAGCAAATAGTTATGATGGACAGTCAGACATTTTCAAGCAACTGTGACTTTATAAAACCTGGACGGTGAGAAATTATGCACCACTGAGAAAATGTTTGAAATCTCGCACTAAGTAGCCAGGTTTCAGATGTTTTTTATTCTCCTCTTAGGACTGTTTATCACAAAAGCAAACTATTTAATTTTCCTGGTTAGTTTTAGTTGTCTATCTCTCATAGTTTCATATATTTTGGGCTATATAATTAATAGAGTTATAGTTTAAGTGGAGGTAAATTTTAGTAATACTCTATTGGATTGTGAAAGTCCTACGAATCGTAAAGTTACGTATATAGATGACAATGATGAGAAACGAAGGGTAATAAGGAGAGGCTGAGGATGATATCTACTTTCGTAATAACGCGGTCGGAGTGCGTTTTGATATGTACTTATTTAGCTGATGGAGGTCTAGATTCCATTTGTTGAGACGATCTATATTTATGAAGTTTAGGTTCTAAATACACAATTTACGAATAAATAGGTAAATTACCTTGTTATTTAGCGTTATGTGTTTTAATGATATAATGGAGTTCTGTTAAAACAAAAGTGGTTAGGCATTGACACACACGTGTATCGAGAATGTTGCTTGTAGTATCAATTATATTGACCTCGAAAATGTAGAAGTATAATTCTAACGTATAGAAAGATTTGAACACAAATTTTGTTCTATATGCTGCTTAAATCTTTTATATATATATATATATATATATATATATATATATATATATATATATATATAATTCAAAAATATTCATCTGACGACGATAAATAAAATAATGAAAATAAGAATTTTTTTGGAATTTCTGTTTTTCAAATTGACTTTCATGTAATTTTTTATTAGTTCAATGCCAAGGTAGACCACAAGATCGTTCTGTTCTGTTTTTGGACCATTTCTAAATGTCTATTTATTGTCATTACATCACATAAAATTTAATATAAATTTAAATAAATTTCCCATTTTTTATTAACCAAAATTATAAACAAGTTAGGATGTCAAAATAAGACTTTAAAAAATTCACAAAACAAAAATTGGAAGAAAATTTTAACGATCAAGAGATAATTTCAACATCTTGTAAGTTAACAGAAAAAAATAGGGACAAAAGCCGCAAGCAGATCTTTACTTATATTTAATATAAATAGGTATAAATGAAATAAAATAACAAGATATACATTTACACTTTTTTCACCTGTTTGCTACAAACTTTCCTACGGTCACGATTTCAGTATATAAATTTTGTGTTTTTACATTACATATCATAAATTTCGCTGATTCCACTCAATTTTTACACTTTGCGATAAATGACGATGCGTAGAGGTCGACAAACGTATTCACAGCCGTTAAATTGCTACGTGCTTCCCAGGTACGAAGTGTAGAGCGTAAATCCGCCTACATGGAGTAGGCGTAGTGAGTCAGTTATCATTCTTGTAGGAAAACAATATCCGACGAAAATTATATTAGAAAATATATGTATTCTGTGTTCAAAATTTACGATAAGAAATTTTAATTGCATATGTATATTGCATATCTTGCATATCTTGTACAAACAACGTGTCAGTTTTCAAGTTAGGGAATATGAAATCAATTGAATCCTGAAACAAAGGAAGACATTTGATAAAAGTTTTCAATGTAGTCAGAAAAAGTTTTTCTTTACCTGATCTGCAGTCATTTTACCCTCTTTTCATTTTTCCGGAAAATATTTTGTTCTCTAAAAAGTACAGGTAAAATCTAGGAACTTGAATTTTACAGATGAAGTATGTAACTTATTACTATTATTATTAGAAATGAGCAAATGTACTAAAATGTAAACGCGATTGTTCACCTGATGTTGGTTTCAATCATATTTCTGTTTATTCAAGGATTAGTTGTACCTATAGGTGTCTACCTCAAAGTTGTGCCTATAGTTATTACACATATTTGATCCTAATTAAAATACCAAAAAATAATAACGAAAAAACTTTTCTTCTTTTTAAGAAGAATTTGAGACATTACAGAATATTTTTATGTCTATAAGATGAGATGTACATAGCTAAGAAACAAAGCTTGTCAATAAAATATAAAATCATTAAAAATTGCTATTAATAAATGATTAAGGGTTCTATGTCCAATATTCTTGATGTGAGTTGTTAATTTCGTTCAATATGGAATATATTTGAAGAGATTGAGAACTTAAAGAAAGTAGAAATAATACTACATCACGTAGTTTCATTTAATTGTGAATTCGTTTAATATGTTGTAAATTTTAAGTACTTGTGCTGTTTAAGTACGTTTTAATTATTTTAAAATATGTGGTTTTCATCTTTTCAACAATTTTATTTTTCTATAGGCATTTGTTTTAGTGGCGTCAAATTTATGAATTTCTATTTTACGAGTTTTATCATTAGGTGAGATAGCGGAGTGAAGAAAACCCACCAAGTCTATATTATTTTATTCAAGCGTCTTTTACGTAACAGACAAGTTTATAAATTTTTTTTTATGGGATTTTATTAACTTTCATAAAGGAATAACTTTGTATTTATAGCTATTTGGTTTATAAAGGTTCTTTCCATTTCATAAGTTTAATGAAAATGTTATAAAAACCTAACTTGAATAATATAAACTTATTGTTCTATTGTTTAACATTTCTTTTTTAATGCTTATGTAAGTAATAGGTAGGAAAGACCCATTTTACGGCCGCGTCGTTAATATATCGATTTATGCAAGATTGTCGCATGTTTGATGGTTATTGAAACAAAATATAATGGTCGATGTATTGCCATGTTAATGACTTATAACAATTTTTAAATTCGAAAAATATTCATTATTTCCGGCAAAAATATATTACCTAGTGAAATAGTGTGGCCCGTAATATTTCCACATAGTTATATGGATATATATATATATAAATATATATATATATATATATATATATATATATATATATACACACACACACACATATATATATATATATATATATATATATATATATAAATATATATATACATACATATATATATATATATATATATATATATATATATTGCTAATATTTGATGATAAATCCATAATCTTCGCGTTAAGTAACAATCTATATCTTTTATAATAAGTTATTGCGTTAAGTGAAGTAACTATTAGAAAGTCGTCTTTTATTAGTCGCTTATGGTAGAATAACATAGAAAAACTCGCTTAGACTCGTTCTGGTGTAACTAATTACTGAAATATTTAAATAGTTCAGAAAATATTGTATTTTGTTTCTTTTTATCATAATCATAATTTGAAACGGTTCACTTTTTCTTAACTCATTTGAATTACTCCAAATATGTCTTATTTTTACTTCCTATAATTAGTTTATTTGTAATATTTTAGATGAATTGTTTAGTTTTAGAATTCAACCCTTATAAAGTGCAAAATATAAGTAGATTTTAATCCATATAATTCATATAACATTTTAAATCTATTTAGTAGTTGAAGATGATCAATCTAATTTCAATATTCTAAAATCTATTGTTAATTGAGGATGAGTCATATTTTAGTATGGATTTGAACCACTTTCTTACTCAATCGGAGATACTATAAAATAAAACTAACATATTAATATGTTAACTAATAAAACATTTAATAGTTTGAGGGCCATAAAAGACGATTTAAGGTTATTTATCTGACAGATTCACACCAAATGTCCCGGCTTGTGAGTCACTCAAAGTAGTCGTTGTTTTGATGGTAAATACATTTATGGAAACTTAAGGTCATACTAACTTTTAATATTCATGAAACTACAAACGACATGAACTTTTTGAGGTGGTATGTTTAATATAAACGTCATATTATGAGTTATATGGGTTAAAGCGAGGAGGCTGATTTTCAATTTCGTTTGTTTTAAATTAATGTCCATTATATTAGTAATAAAGTGAAGAATTTCTAGATGAATTAAGGAAAAGAGAATTAGAGAATTTGATAAATTCGCTGATATCAGGTTAACTGGAAACTCGGTAACTAAGAAAGATTAAGTTTTTAAAAATATTTCATAATTTAAAAAAAATTTAATCCTATAGGAATTATGCCGTTTCTTGGAATAAAAGGGACTTATATGTTGATATTAATCACGAATTATGTTCATATTATTTCTATTCAATAAAGTATTTCTATTCAATAATATAATCTTAATCAAAGTTCATTTGTGTTAGTCATCATCTCTTTATCAAAGTTCCTTAGTGATAATCATCATTTGATCAGAGATTTTCTTTGAAAATATAAGAATTTCCTAATTTTCTTTGCTGTATACAGAATGTGAATTTATTGTTTTATAACCGGTCTCTTTCAATCAACCAAAATATTACGTATTACTTGAACCTTTGAAAATGATAATATAACACATTATTATCTATCCATGTAATAAAACTAGAAGAAGGATCTATTGTGCAGTTATGCACATTCGATATAACTAAACAAAAATACTTTGAAAACTATTAAGCAACCAACAGAAATCAAAAACAAAATTGAAATGTTATTGTTTGCCTTTCTCTCATGTTGTATAGCATCACAAAAAAACTTCTCACAATTTTTTATAAAACATAGCACGGGGACATTTTATACTATGAAGTTATCCTTAAAATACATTTCAAATTCATGTTATAGAGTTTTAGAGGATTTGAGAAAAAATACCTAAAACACAATATGTTAATTGTTGAGTAAACGTAATATAAATGAAACATGACCATTTAGTTTCGCTTATATAAGGAGCTAATACATAGAATACATCGCTTAAAACTAAAATCGTAAATTTAATATTTTTGATTTGTATATTCTTTATAAAATCGTTTTGTTCTCATAATTAAAACAATTTACGAAGAGGTAAATTATTATTAATACCACGTACAAAGTGTAACAGAATGGTGCAGTAAAATTTTGGGGACAATAGTTCATAGGATAGAACAACTTTCTCCAAAATACAATGTCAAAATATGAACCAAAATTTACAATACACCATTCTAAATGCTTCGCCGGATAGGCAAATGTGTCTGGAAGGTCGAAGTGGCTCCTTGGGAAATTATTCAATTTCATCAACTTATCCATCCCAAGAAGTATTTGTAGACCGTTCTGTTATATGTACGTAAGTCTATCTATAACATTTTATTACCAAACGCAACAAAAACTTTTTATCTACGCCAACAAAGCCCCTGGTATAGCTAGTATTTTATAAACAAAAAATGTAAACTTTGATATCGACAAAAAAAGGAAGGAGATGTAAAATAATGATAAAGAAAATGAGAATACTTTTCAGACGATTTTCGTAAACGTAAATCAATGACATGTTCCAAACTTTGAAATCAAATTTCTTCTAGTATTTAGGATATTTATGTACGTGATCTCTCTACGAAATATGATCCACAATAAGGAGAGACGTGGAAGAACTAAGGTAACCGGCATAGACCGTAGGCTGGAGTGGTAATGGGCAGCTCATATAACACGCAGAAATGGCATGTTATATGAGCTGCCCAGTCGATATTTTTTTGAATACCGACCGTGTCCCGGAAGGTGCAGATTGGGACAGTGTCCTGATGGGTGGACGAATAGTCTAGTAAAGGTTGGGAGAAGCTGGTGAATGACAACGGCATATAATATTCTTTGTAAAAATCTGAGACCTATGTCCTACAGTAAACATCTTCCGGCTTGTGATGATGGTGACGATAGCAAATATATACTGATAAAATTTGGTAATATTTTTAATAAGAAGAAAAGTAAGGGTAACCCAAAGTAAAATTTGCAGGTATCTAGACATAAGATTAAATGGAGTGTTGGAATTTTTAAAATGTTGAATACATGCCTTGAAATAATTTTACTGACTCATTAAACTTAATGTTTTGTGTACTTTTTAATTTTTCGTATTTATTTCTATATTGTCAGAGATTCTTAATTCAGTAAGCTGAGATACTAATTATCTTTCCAATATTAAATATATTTGACTTTAATTTTGTAGAAATTCATTATTCACAATTAAATGAAACTACGTGATGTAGTATTATTTCTATTTTCTTTAAGTTCTTTACCACGACCTAGTTTTCGTTGTATTACAACATCTGCAGGTGGGCTATTAGCAAAGATTGTAGGGCTATTAGCAAAGATTGAATCTTTGCTAATAGCCCACAGAAGTTGTAATACAACGAAACCTAGGTCATGGTAAACAACTTGAAGAAAATAGAAATTATACTACATCACATAGTTTCATTTAATTGTGAATTATCTTTCCGTTATAAACACATTTTTTTTTCAAACAAATAGATGATGGCTAAAGAGAAAACAAATCCTTTCACTGCTAATGAAAGCAGATAAAAACACAATTGACTTTGTGACAACATGCATAATACAGGGAAAGAAATATAGGAAGTTATACGAAAAAACTACTTAAATATTTAGATCGACATAGGAATAATAGTGCTTTTGTTTATTTTCAGATAAATTGTGGGACTAGTAGCAGAGAAAAACATCCTGTGTTTCTAAATAAGGTATGTTTTTGTGATATTTCATTGACTAATTTTTATTCTCGCTCATTTTATCGACGGATTTCTTATGGCTTATAAATATGCCAAAACATTTTCTAGAAAATTTTAATCGTGTGTAAATGTTCAGAAATATTTATCACATAGTATCCGTATTTTCGGTATTGTTATGTATTTTATGCCAAGAAAGAAAATCAAATTCATTAATCTTAATTGGAGAGCTTAGTTACTAACTTTCCTCATTATAATAGCTCCTATTTTAAAGTATGTACATCAAGCGTGATTTGGCTCAGTTGGGTCAAAATCTCAAATCATATTTCCTAGAATATAGTCTATCTGTGTTTGATGGCTATTTTTTATTTGTATAACATACATGGTATATCCTCAAAAGATACAGAAACACCAGTGCGCGAATCGACATGTCCTTGGATATACAAAAGTATTTTTAAGTACTAATATCACCTAAAATTTAAACACATTCTACTGATATAACCATATAAGTAGCTAACTAAACAGGTTGAATAAGTATAGAATATAATCTGCACACCATCAGCAATATTAAATAAACTGGCAATTTTTATGGACGAATTTCATGATGAATTGGTTTGCTAAAATAAGTAATTATATGGTGAAAGTCAATATTATTTGTAGTATCGCATATATTTAAAAAATAATTTTTGTTCAATATTCAAGAAAGGGCAGAAAATATGTAATTGTAATGGATAATTAGTTTTTTTGATCCGTTGCATATTTTGAAGACTTTTGGAAGAATATTCATAGATAAGAATTTCTTTCGAGAAAGTTGTGAATTACAGTTCTATTGTTAATTTTGTATTACATCTTATTTCTTGTCCTAGACAGTAAATATTTCATAATTCATTCTAATTTATAGTGTATTAAGTTTTCATAACTCACAACCATTTTCTCAATTATTTCATACAAATTTAATTTTAGGTTCATCCGCTATCGCGGTGAATGAAATCAATTAAAATAATTAAATATTTTCTTATAAGTAGACAGCTATTTTATCATTTATCAATATAGTTTTGCGAATGAAAATAAAATAAAGTATTAATGAGAGGAAGGAATTTACATCAAGTGGAAATGAAATTTTTCCCGCTGAGTAGACGGTCGGACGTACTAGGATTTTCAGTTTATTAAGAATTTATTAACCCGTGGGAAATGAATGGAAATTTTAGATATTTTATTAAACGATTTGATTAAAGACTAATTATGTTAGTAGGGGCATTTCTTAATATATTACTCAACAAAAAATTTGTTCTACTTGAGACTGTATTCTGTATCCGTTTTGTTTTGTAAAATTTATGTTCCGAAAACATTAAATAATATAGACTTTATGTATTTATATCAAATAATATTAATTATAAACTATTCACTTTCTTACTTAAAAGTCTCTATATTAAAGTTAATATAAAAAGGAGCAGAATGTAGTAATCCACTAATAGGTCAATTTTTGGTTCGATAATGTAAGGCTAGCCTGAAAAAGAGAAAAACACTATTTATTATATAACTTGCATTTGTTACATAGTGGGAAGAATAAAGTAAAATTTATATTTCAACTATGTGGTGCGATAGATATTTGTCTGTTATACTATTCATAAAAATTCATACTATTATATTACACAAATATTGCCTAGGGAATAACTTTTTTAACGCTAAATAAAATATTATCACGTTAAATAAAATATTAGGTATTAAATTATAGTCAGTCAGTCATGGTTTAAAAATGGGATAGATTATTCATATATGTACTGGTCAGTAAAAATCACCGTTCTAAATTAATAAATAAAAAGATAGTTAAAAAAATCTAAACAGAGTTTATGTAAATTTTATTTTGATGATAGGTAAGGACAATAGGTAGGTAAGGAAATATAATAAAATAAAACGGTAGCGTTATTCATCGTATAGACAGAACATTATCAGAGAATATTAATAGAGGTTATTCTGGAAAATGAAGGAATAGTTACCGCAGACAGGTATGCTACCAATTATCCGCCTGTTTTTTTTTTTAAAGTTCGAGAGTGAAATCCACCTTCATCACGATAAAGCCTTTGCACAACAATTGAATATTTAACTACGTCGCGCGTAGAAATTATAGATCATCATTATAGATCGCGCTATTTGATTTTGTTTGTTCTATCAAATAACGCAATAATAAAAGATAAACTGATATATACGATTTTTGAACGATGAAGAAACGGTGACTACCTTTTATAAGACCGTAGAAGGAAAGTCCAAGGAAGAGTGAGGTGATTGCTTATCTTAGGGGTGTCATCGAAAGAAACGGAGACTAATTTGAAAACCAATTAATAAATGGCAAAGTTGCTACTTAGATTCATTTTTTGGTATTCTAAAAACTAGAAGAACTTATTGCAAAATGGCAGAATTCATTTTAATAAAATTTAATTATTATAAGTTTTTAACGGAGATAATCTTGCGGTACTTTCATTAAAAATATTCAACAAAATTGATAAATCAAAGAAATATAAATTGTTTAATCGAGAAAAAGTCTTCATCTTCCAAATTTTTTTTATCTTATGTTCAGATAATATCAGTATATGGTCTCACTATTATTTACAATTAGAATTATCGCTGGAATTCACAAAAAAAATTTAAATAAGGATTTTTGTAGAAACGTTTCTTGATGTTCTGAGGACGAATTCCGTCCATGTGTGTTCTAAGTGGAGATATTTTAAATAAATTAACCAATTAGGTACATACAAGTAATCGGTTGCCTATAAACGAGTATAAATTACGAATGAACTGTATCACATTTCATGTATTTTTTTAGTCTGCTTGGAATAATTACTCGGAAAAAATGTGTTTATTGTTAAACTTGATTCAACTGTACCGCTGGTCGCCTTCATTATGATTTGCTTTCTGTTACTACATATAGAGCGAATCGCTCAAATAACAAAAAATAATAATATTTTTGTCAATGTTTCAATAGCATATAAACATTTTTAACTTTTCTCAATGCTTCAAGAAATGGAAATGTACTAACATCGTATTTTAAATCTTTAATCGCGATAACATAAAATTACCTAAATATTTAAGTAAACGTATCCGTGCTCCGGAGGAAAACTGCATATAATTAACTTGTATAAACATAGTTTATACTAACGTTACTAACGGAAAAATACTTTCTAAACCTATATATATATTTCACATTTTCATATATATTTCAAGAATTTTCCAATTTGGAACGAAATAGTACATTTTTCAATATTACTCGTATTTATGTAGTTTCAAATTAATGTTTTTGTAGAAATAAAACACAAATATGTAGCCAGGGTTTGTAATATCAGGCAGATTGTAATTAAAATTTTATATTACTTTAAAGATACGTGGGTGACATTACTCCGATAAGGATAGTACTGCCTATACTGAATTGTAGCTAGGTGGAAGAATGTAATAAAGAGAATTTGTTTCAAATTCGTATGAGATTTGCTATCTATCTACTCTTTATCTATCTTCCTATCGTCTTTGGTACTGATATTCGTAGAGCAGATTTATGATGTTCTGATTTTGCACAACGATTGAATCCTTATGTAAAGGTGAGTTAGCAGAGGCCTTGTCGTGATGAAGAATTTTACTGTGAGTGTATTACTCTTGAATTTTTTCTATAAAACAACAGGCAAATAATTGCTGGTATGAATGTCCGTGGTGACTCGTCTTTTGTTTTTAAAAACAATTGTTGAATAATAATCTGTCTGTCTGAAGAACAAGGCGACTACCTTTTTTCAGCTCTTCATTCTTTCTTTACCTTTGTAGGCTACTATTCAGAAAGTTTTCATCACTCATAATATATTGAATGCAACATTTGAGTGACCTCCGTCAAGTTTTGCAACAATTCTCGACTCCAATAAATGTAACGGTTTTACTGAGCTTCTGAGAAATCATGGGGTCAGTGCAAAGTCAGTTATTAGAAAGTATTCTTACGCATAAATATTCATCTGGAATTTTCTGTACTTGATACAACCAATGCCCAAACTTATGCCAAAATATCCCGAATCTTCTAATAACTTACTATGTTATTAGCTTTCATCAGGGCCCGTATATCGATGTTATCTTCAGTTTTCGCTATTTGAAGCAAATCTTTGACGCATCGCTGACCACGCTTGATCTTGTTAAACTAGTTGAAAGAGAAAAGCATTACAAAAAAGTTCCATTTTCGAAATTTAAATAAATAGTTTGATTAACTTTATTACAAATGCCATTTTGCATATGTACTTACTAACTTATTGAGTGTTTTGAACCGCTTTTCATGCATTGGGAATTTACCAAAAAGGACAAAGACTATAGATTGATCTCAAAAAAATGTTTACAACGTCCTTTGTGTGTCCTCTTTCTCTTGACACTCTTTGAATAAGTTAATTGAAAAGTTCGACATCTGTCTTGCTTCTTAATTTTTTAAAACCACTTTTCGTATTTACCCTATTCATATATATTTTTATATGCACTTTCTTCCGTTTAAATATGTTTATTTACAAATTAAAATAAGAAATATTATTACACACAAATGACCATAAAATATTTAAACATCAAATGGAAAATGATTAAAACACGGATTAAGGAATTCAGTACAAACAAGTTGTTACAAAAGTAAGTCAAGGCTTCAAGTAATAATCGCTTATAGGAATAAACAATGGAAGGTCTGGGAATAACTCTGATATTCCTCACAAATTGCTCCCTGGGGGATCGAACGGAATGTGAATGAAAAATTTGAGGCCAGGAAAGTCCGAGTATTGTGTTTAGTTCCTTTGTCTGTTTTCCGTAGAATTTTCATTGCAAAAATGGCTTTGAAAGTTTGCGTATATGTTGTGTGAAGGAAAATTTGGTTGAATTGAGTAAGTTTTCAGCGGTTATTACTTAAGGAACGTGGGATACACAAGTAAGAAAACGGCTATGGTGGAAAGATTAAAATTCAGTTGACACGTTATCGGTTTCTAAGTAGTTTTATTATTTCTAACTTTGTATTTCTCGTATTGTCTGTTTAAAACGAGATAAATTTAATGTCAGTCAGTAGTTCTAACTCTAAGCTAAATTTCTTTTTTATTATTGACGCACACTTTTATAACTTATTTTTGAGAGTCACGCTAGAAAGTAGCAACTTGTTTTGAAATCGCAAGACAACAGCTTTTGTGATATATATATATATATATATATATATATATATATATGTATATATATATATATATATATATAATCTCAGCCTTATCGTATACACCGCAGGATGCGGTGGAGTGTGGGCGCGATCGAGTTTTCACAGAGAGTCCTACTGCTTTACTTTTCGAATGTTGACATTTGATAGTTTTAAAACATGTAATAATTCCGGGCAATTTTTCCTAAACTCATACAAATATTGAGAAGAAATAAAATGGTTTTTGCATGTAATATTTTCTATATCAGGAACCATTAACATAAATGGACAATAAAAAGGAGTTAATTAGTTTCTTTTTTTATATTTATTTGGTTTTTCTAAATATTTTTATGTTTACTTATACATTTCTTTTGTTGTAATTTGTATTTTTAGTGTCTTCTTTTCAGTCGGTAAGACCCGCAGGTAGATCTCTGAATTATATAGCCTAATATATAGTTGCCCACAAGAAAAGCATTCAGACCTTAAATCGGTTTCGACCATTCTAAAAGTTTATCCCTGACCTTTAATTATTTTGAAAACAAATTACATATTCACCGGGAACCGCAACCATTTGAAAGCGAACATTACATCGGTCGAACTGTTAGAATATGTGAAATATTTGATTCGACAACATTCGCCGGCCGCCGACGCTCTCGGCAGTCACATTGCTTCCGACATTGTGACAGTGTGTAAAACGCTGCGCGTATATCACCAATTGATCGACTGTGTGAATGGTGAGAGTGGAAGTGAAGGTAGGCGAGAGGATTAATTTTTAGGTGGCGCTACCAAATATTTATTTTAGTTCACACTACTGATAACTATTTTTTTAAATAGTAAAATATTAAATTACCACATAAAGCACTCCCTTTGAGTCTTCTGACCTTTTCTCTGCTTAGTTCCGTTTTATTTTTCTGTTTAAATTTCTTTTCAAAAACACTATACGAACTCCAACTTTCTATATCGGGTAGTACAAGAGATTCCCGCACCTTTTATGAAATGTGGGCGTTTTTTCTCCGACTTTTATCATTTCAACTTTTTTCACTAACCAGCTGTCCCTCAAATTTTAAAAACTGTTTCAGGCCGTAGGACGCCTATACACCGGTGATTTTTTTTAATCAATTGAATTTTTTTGGAACTATTTCTAGCTAACCAACATAGAAAATTTACTTCTTTAACATGGTGAAAATTTTGAGATTACTCTCATAGTAATATGGCATTTTTTTGTTTTTAAACGTTATAACAGATAAATTATCATGTAGTAACTGATATATAATGAATTTTCTTAATTCTTTTATCCGCTGGTTAGCCAAAGCGGAGTTTATGTTTAATTTACTTATCTACTTGTCGCTATTATTTCACTAACGAGGACACGAACCCTTGCATTTATATTTTTTTTCATTTATTCGTTTAATTATTTTCTCTGATTTTTTTAAATTACCCTAATTTGTTGGTTATGTGCCTAGTTATTAATCAGCATTATGATTGTGTTTATGATAACGTTGATTTATATTGTTGATGTGAAACGTCTAATGGCGTATTTGAATGGGAGTTAAAACATTCTGATGACAAGACGTATCTTGTTTTTCGGCCAGTTTCGTGTATTGTCGACTCTTTCAGACTTAATGCGGCCAGTTTCTCGTTTTGTCTGCTACTCGGCTAGCTTCACATCTCGTCGACTCTGTCTGACTTAATTCCCAACAAACTTATTTTTTATTTACAAATACTTAAAACTTTACTCAATTATATCGATGTATTGCAATAAATTGTTTTAAAACATTAAAAATGTTGATAAAATAATACATTGTTAAGAAATATTTCTGGGATATATAATTTCATAAAAGTAAAATAATCAAATTGATCTAATATTTATTATTAACAACTATCTGATATTTGTATTTTTCCTTTTCATTTCGTCCAAATAAATTTAATTTTAATATAAGATATTTAGATAAATCCCATCTGCCAGGCGTCCCGTCAAGGCTCACAAGTTTTTTTTAGTTGTGTATTTTTTATTGTTGCTATATTTATTATGTATACATTTAAGTAGCTAAATTCAGAAAAAAATTAAATTATTTTTTTGCACTTATCAAAATGTTAGTCTATTTATTCTTTTGATATATTTTCTTAGAAGCGTATATGTATAGAGTAAATATTGAAAATTCAAAAAATTGTTTTGTCATATTTCACATCAAAAATATAATATTTGCTCTTTTACTAAAAGAGAATACTTGTTATACGTAGCTTTATTTTCTTTTATATATGTTATATAATTACATTGAAAGCCATAAATAAACTTTAATAAAGCGCAATAATTGACAGGCATTTTAAAGTTTAAAATAAGTACATAGGGGTGACACAATGACGCTATCTCACCAAAAAAAACTAAGTAAATCTCTATAAAGACTTGAAAATTATTAAAAACAATTATGTGCAGGGAAACGGTTTATTATTAACCAAATAAGGCTTTCAGTGTTGGGTTTTTTTCGCTATGAAATAAAAATATGTTATGACTAGTTTGTCTAAACAAATTAATCATATTAATATATCAATGCGAGGCTCGCCTAACAATAATATTTTGTACTTGTATTAATAATTCCTATCCTGATTTATTTCGTCTTAAGATATTTGAATATTCTTCCGTTATTTTTTTAAGCGGGAATTTTATAAGTTTGTTATTGTATAAATGTTATCGGTACTCTGGTTTATTAATGACGCGTCTTAGCTTATATGGAAGAGGGAAAAAAAACTGTGAGGTATTTTACAAATAATTTCTTATAATTTTAAAACGTTTAAATATAATCAATATTGTATAATTTTTTTAACAATATGATTTGCACATAATCCATGAAATGGCGTGAATAGGACAGATATTATCAATGTAAAATTTGTTTGCTAAGAATTTCTAGATAGTAATTTGTAAAATTAAGACTATATTATTTATTTATTAAGTAAGGTATATACATACTTGTGTTCATTTAATTAGTTCCCACGGAAATAATTTTAAATAGTACATAGAAAACATATTCTACCCTGAGAAAGAAGTCTGTACAATTTAAATAAATTACATATTAATTTCCATGATATTCGCAATATGTATGAAATAGGCTGTATTTGTTATCAAATTCACTCCTTAAGCTAACACTTCTATTACATTTTAAAAGAGATCGACGTAGAATTTATTAGAATACGGTTGATTTTTTTCAAATATTCGTAAATCGTTTGTTAGTCGAAAAATATATATTTCTTTTAAAATTTTGTAGAATATTATGTAGTACTAAAATAATTCTCTGTGTTATCATAAAGATAATAAAAACTTTTAATTTTAAAATTTACTTTCATTAGTAAGACGGTTTGTGTCATATCTTAGGAAAGCAAAATTCTCGGACAAATATAAGTACAGTGTGATGCTGAATGATAATAGGATGAACGTCACATTACAATTAAACTGCAAAAAATTATCAAATTATGAAATCAATTTTGTAACTGAAAAATACCGTCGTAAACGCGACGATTCAACAAGTCAATTTAACTTTTTAAATTGGAAATTATACATAATTTTCCCAATAACCGGCCGTCCGACTTTTTTGTAGCTTAACTTTTCCGGCGCTATTTATGTTATTTTTTGACTCGTAGATGGAAAAATTTTCAACTTACGTTAGTTTGGCGTAAAGTTGTTTGAGAAAACGTCACAAGACTTCTTCGGGCTTTGCATATTCGGTGTCATTGCATGAGCCCAATGAGTTACTTTGACTATGTTTTGCACTTTTGTTCTTTTGATAAGGATATTAAATCTATTACTTAACGTTGCGCGTTTAAATCTCTAAAACTTCGGATGTAAAAATGCAGGTTTAGTAATCGTTTTCTATCGACAAGTTGTAATTTAAGAAAGAAATTGAAATGTTTTTTTTCTCCACCACACTATTTATGTAATAATTTTTCAATTGATAAGCTACAGAGGAAGATAGAATCGCTGTTCACACCAGAGCGAGCAGAGTTGATTTGGGTATCAAAACAATTTCTGATCATATTAATTATATTGGTGGCATGTTACAAATCCATAGGATATCGCTTTGTAAATGTATCGAAAATGTCAATCATTTGATTAGTAGCCTTTGTTGCTTAACTTTATAACAGTTAAAAAATATTTATTTCTTTACATTACTATTTGGAGATAAATTTTCATCTAATGAATAGAGTTTATTTTTGTATACTGAAATGGTAATATTTTATGAACGTAGCTGAAAATATGAGTCATACGACTGAAAAATTATGATAACCGTTATTTAATTATCTCTTTATCACTGCGATGTCAAAATCATTATTTCATTGGCACTTGCCATTTATTATTAAATTTTACTACAGTCATTTCACTATAATAACTTAATTATTAAATTTCAATTTTATCCAAATCCTAACAATGTCATTTACGTAATCGTGCTTTAAATATTGCGTTATAGTCTTAAAATCTGCATTTTCATTATTTTCCATTAATTTACAAGAGGACCTCATTAACAATGTATATTTCCCGGGTTTCTTTGAGTAAATTTATCAACGTGGAAATAAACCGAGGTATCGTTTGAAAGAGCTATCTATCAGTAAATTAGTTATTAAGAAAGTGTATAGTATAATAACATTTCAATAAAAATATTTTCCGAAAAATGAATAACGTATTAAGCACTATTCGGATTCACATGTTAAACATTTTGCATGTGAATTTAAAACGGAAACACGATTTATTAACTGAAAGACTCTTTAATGATTTAATACACTTTTAAATTATTTTGTAATATTATTCACGCCGTAGTCAACCAAGCAAAAATGTTTACGAAACACATTGTGTCTCGTGTTTATCATTTAATATACAAAAGATTCAAGAAAAAAATAAAATAAACTTGATTAAATTAAACAATTTTAGTCGATTTTTAGGTTCCCATACTTCAAAACAAAAATGAAACTCTTGTAAAATAACTTTTCTCGCAAATCGCTTGAAATAGAGAGCAGAATTTTGCGTAACAATGAGGTGAATTGACTGGAATATACCTCAACAACTAGCACTAAAGAATATTCATATAGAAATTAAGTACTCAAAATCTTGTTTAATTCTATGTATAGTGTGACACATCGTTTGAATGAGCTAGTTATAAGGATCTCAAAAATATTTTTCATCATATTAGATAATGTATATTTAGAGACTACTGAAAAGTGTGCAAAATATATGGCACCGTCCCTTCCTCCTAACTATTGAACCTAAAATTATTTAAAAAATAGGATTGTAAGGAGCTCACGCATAGATTGTAAAAAAAATAAAGTGATGATTCTAGATGCCACAATCATTTAAATAAGCTCCCTATTTGTATGCCTTTGAAATTTATAGTAAGCAATATATTTACTATTCACAAAATTAATATTTGTAAATATTTGAATGGAAATACTACAGACCCTTTAATATTTGCAGAGCAGAGTGTATGTATGTACGAGATTCTCGTAGTGCGAGTTATACTAGTACTTGACAAGTTTTTGCATAGTATCAACAAAAACAAGGTGTAAATAAATAATAAAAAATATAAATACTTGACCTTACTTTATAGCGAAAACATTATGGTGATGACTTGAAGCATATTGCGTGGTTGATATTGTATTAGAACAGATAGATAAGTTGGTGTATTTAAGCAACTTGTTTACAAGGGATGAATGTACGCAACGCGGGGCAAAGACAGGAAATATAAATTGAGTGTTAATAAGTGTTGGGAAAACTTAATATATATTCGAATATTAACGTAACAAATAACCAATTTGCGGTACGAAACAACATATTTGTATTAAAGATTGTATTTGGATGTAAATTGTAAGTAGGATTGAGAAATCTAAGGATATATATACCAAAGTGAAAAATGTCGAATCAAGTGATGGATTGTTGAGATGTTTGCTATGTAAGTAAAGCGTAAATATGTTTTATGAAAATAAAGAATTTCCTTTATTAAGGTTACGGGAAATGTATTTATCGTTCTTTCCCTTAACAGTTTTTACGTTCGATTATAAAACTCTGCCTCAATATTAAAAGAAATATGACGGTTTGTCCTAAAGTATTAAAATTAAATTTTTACGAAAAGGCTTCCAATATTTGAATGAAAGTTAAACTGTTAACAAATTTCTATATAGTACTTTATTAACTATCAATGTTTCAATATCATTTGATGACCATTTTTAAAAAATCGAAATGTTTAAATTTTGTTTCACCATGAACTTTTACCGCTAATCTCTGAAAGTTTGTTAAGACAATAAATGATTACCTAGTTACGAAAATTATAAATTGCAAAAGAATAAAATGAATGAATAACATAATCGACTAAGTCACACAGAGGTTATAATGAGGGAAGTAACAGATAATTTGCAATCAACACTTAATCAACGTCGTTTTTTCCATAATGGCTGTACTTGCATTAGTTATGTTGAATATGGATTCACTTTATAATTTTAAAAATATAAGGCCTTGTAATAAATTACACGATTTTGTTTGTTTTTAAGAATTCACGCAGACATCTAACACGACTAATATTCAACTATAAGATAGCTTATACTTTCTAAAAAAAGTATTTATATATGCTTTAAAGCAGTATGTATAATTGAAGTAAAACTTTTTTAGGCACGCTTGACTTGGGGAGTAAGCTGATGAATGCGTGACGAGAGCGTTACAAAAAGTGTGATCGGGGGAGGCGAACGGAAGTTGAGAGGGAGATATAAGTTACTGAAGACAGAAAGAGAGAGAGTTACGTTTCGTATATTACTGTACGGACAAGAGAGAGAGGTGCGAGCACACATTTTCTTTCTCTCTTTCTCTCATAGCCAGTTATGTTTCGTATATCTAACACACAGTGCAAGCCTATTGTTTGTATCACACTGTAGGAGCAAGAGCGAGCAGTGCGCGCATATATTCTTTCTCTCTTCCTCTCATAGTCAGTGCATGAAATATATATATATGTATATATATATATATATATATATATATATATATATATATTTATATATATATAGATAGATATGTATATACATATATATATATATATATATATATATATATATATATATATATATATATTTATATATATTTATATATATATATAGATAGATATATATATATATATTATATATATATATATATATATATGTATATATATATATATATACGAGTTTGCTAGCGTTACGCGAAAAGTGATTTTTTTATTACTTTGTAATTTCATTTCGTTCTTGTATAATTTTATAAATTATTATTTTGTTCAATACATTAAATATTCTACGTTTAAAGTGAATAAAATTGTAAATTCATTTTAAAGTTCATATTTTGTGAATTTGAAGTTTTACTTCAGTCGTGTGGTCTAAAGCACATTCGTTTTTTTTAATCTAGAATTATGGTAATTTATAATCTCTAGATTGTCATAGGTTAAATAGTATGTATATACCTTTTATAAAAATATGAGATATAGTTAATAATATTGGTTGGAGAAAATCGGAGTTGCTGGTGAAAATAACGAATGTTGATAAATCTATCACAGACACATTAATACTATGTATAGGGAAATTATAAATTCTTAATAGGTTTAAAGAAAACTCTCAGTATTTATATATCTTCAACAGTTTTTAAGTAAAAAACTGGTTTTAAATAAAAACGTACACGGGATAAAAGTGACGAAATTTAGGTCAATTTATCAATACGTCTTAAAGTAAATGCCGTAGTTATTTTTAGCGTTTTCCACGAATAAAAGCGAACATGGAGGGGGACAAAGAGAGGAAAGCGGCAAGCCTAGCTCGGGAATATTAAAAGTGTGCGACGTCTCGGTACATTGTTATATTTATGTTAAAGTCTCGATTTGTTGAAATATATGATGACATAAGATTGCGGTAACCAAAGCAAAAGTAAATATCGAGAGCCTTAATCAAATATTTCAAATTTACGAGAAATTAGGGTGGCAATTAAGTGTGGAGATTAGTTTATTGTTTTGTTTTTATTTACACAATTACACATGTATAGTTGAATACCAATGTATTTCTTCATATTTACAATTGCAGATAATATAACACTGGAAAATCTTATTCTTTAATATTCTTGATCGGACCCTAACTTTTAAGACATTTTCCAAGTCCTGCAATATTTAAACTTTAATCTGTTATAATTTCTGCAAGATAACGTACAGCGTCTATTATTTTCAGTAAAGTTCATTAGATTTGTCGAAGATCTTTTTCAGCTTTTGATTAAATTCCAACATTAAATTAATTTTTTCATTCCACTGAATTTTACTCAAGTAAATGATTCTTATAGGTATACAGTTCATTTTCGGCTCAGGCCGTTGATCTGTTATCTAAAGTGTTTTTTAAAATTTGAATTTTTATTTTAAAACACAACGTAAAAGCTAGTTATCTAATACATTACATAATAGACAATATATTTGACCAATAGTATTATGTAAAATTTCGGCATGTCTTAATATTTAGTGTTTGTTTCTTCTGTTGTGAACGTCGTATTTAGAAGATCTAACGTAAAACCAGGTGTTATTATATAAATTGCAAAATGTTTTTACAGAAAAGTGGTTTTGTTGATAAATAATTTTCCTATTTTTCTGCTTATACATTATACATTATACATATCCTACCTCACATAGGTAATGTTAAATATAAATTCAAAAGGGATTTTTTTTTAGTTCAGAAGATTTTTTGCAATTTAAGGATTTTAGTTAATACTTCGATTTTCCCTAAGTTTTACGTATATTCCAAAGGAAATCTAGAACATTTCCCGTCTACTAAATTTTCGAAGTCTAGAAGCACAACAGCATTAGATTGATATAATGTGCAGTATGTGTGCTGTATTTTTTTTGTAATTAAACTGGAGCCTTGCATCGATATACATACATACATACACACACACACACACACACACACACATATATATATATATATATATATATATATATATATAATATGCTCTCCCCTACTTTGCGTTAAAGCAAAAACCTGTCGATCGTTCCATCGGACATGGCGATCGCCATTATGTCACACCAACAGGATAGGGATGTAGCTTAATTTTTCCATCGATTACCGACATTGTTGAATATGGCAATTAGTCAATATATTAGAATACCTACTTAGTATTATAATTTTTTTTAGTTTAAACAATTTAACTATGATTGTGTTTAATTCTTTCAGACTTATAAGTGATCGTTAGTATTTTCTTATCCATTGGCTTAATATTATTCTGCTTAATTAATTTATAGACTAATTAGAAAGTTGAAATAAAGATCAATAATGTAAGAAAATAGGTATTTTATTGAATAAGAAAAAGAAATAAAATATGAGAATATTTATAAACAGGACAAATTTTATATACAATTTTTGCAATAATCATTTTTATACGGACATTTTAATTTCAGGAATGAAATACTGGTCAAATAATTAAGTTATGAAGAAATATAATTATTTTACTGCATATCAAAGTGCAGTAATTTATTAAATCTTTGTCTCTTTGACTACTTGGCCTCTGAAGTTTTGGCTATATAGTGCAACCTTATTTTTATATACGTAAAAATTATAATACGTACTATGTATAATTGCTGATTGCATGACATAGGTTTTTGCAGAGAACGTTCGAATAACTTTTCAAATACATTGGAATCAATAAAATTGTCTAGTGCCAGATTCTTAATGCGACTTAGTTGATTTTTCGCGGTGTATACGTTTTAGTTTGTAATTATTCCTTCTATTTTAATGCATATTGTAAAAACATCAAGAGAAATCACAGACCACTGACATTTTTAAATTGTATCAGCTTATGAAACCAAATTTTCTCGGATGACGTTAAAGTATTTGGACACTCCTCACATTTAATTTTTTTTTCTGTAATGAATAGACTACCCAACCACTTACATAACCAAGAATAAACTTTACATAATCAGTGGCTAAGTAGGACACATCTAAATATTTATTAGGTAATTATCACACTCTGGACTTCTGGACGTATATTCTAGATTAGTCTCATAAATTCCGTCTTCCTCATATTTTAGTCTTTGAGACGTTATGTCTATACAATTGATTGAAGAAGCTAATACTTCATAATTTTCCAGTGAAATACAACTGGCATGAAAAGACGGTGAACGCCTTTAAATAGTTATGTATTTGCCCATCACCCTCCCTTTTTTCCAATATTTAAAAAAAAACATTTCGAGATGATCTTGAGAAAACCTATATGTAGGAAAATATTTCAAAGACCCTTACCTTACTAAATTGTCGTATAAAATTGTCAAACTCTCAATGCACACCAAAAATCCCAAAAAAACGATTCTACTTCTTGATTCTATGAACAATTTTTCTTTCTGAATTATTTTAAAAGCTAATACATTTTATTTATTCCTAATGATTTTACGGTATTTGTAATAGAGACAATGAATAAAACGTTTTGTTTTTTCTAAAAACCCGAGTATAATATGTTCCTTTTTTAGGCACATTGGTTTCTTAAGTTGTATCTCGCATATTTTGCGAGTTAATGATAATAAATAAATTATTAAAAACATTGACTAATTCAGCTGTAGTTGACTTACCTTTTAATTGCTCTAATTGAAGCTCTATATCACAAAAAAACAATAGCTTTGGATATACTTCTATTTAATAATTGCGTTGCGAAACACACTTTCATTATTTGATTTCAAAAGTTGATGTGTTCTTTTGTTAATTTATTAGATATATTTAAATGTTCATTTTCTTGCAATGGATTTAGACCCTTTAAATATTCCCATTTCACATACTGACTGTTATTAATCTTGATATATTTTTTAGCTTCTGACATATTCCGGACACGTTTCAACATGTGCAGAATGAGAGAAAGCAGTTTTCAAGTTTTTTTTTAAATTTTTTAGATGACAACCTAACAAATTGACCGCGTTTATATTTGTGGCACGGCCATCAAACGTTAATTATATTATATCTATGCCAACTGCGGGGGCATTTAAATAAACAAAAAATTTCAATAATATTTGATTTCATTTAAGCGGTTATGTCATATATTAATAAACACCCTACAGGCAATTTCCACGGGGCTTTGAAAATAGACACTACCAACAAAACTAAAGCCTGACTAATGATTTCAATATAGTCGCCCTCTTCTACTTCGGTGTCAACGATTCCTATAAATTTCTTTTCGGTCCAAATTTTTTGGCAACTTAATTGTTATTACCATTAGTTTTTTGTAGTAGAATTTTAAATGATACATTGAATCCAGGTTCTGCATTTATTTTTTGATACCATTTACTCAATGTGCTTTGATGCGGAATTTTGTGTTACTTTTTCTCATTTCTAGTTTTTCTATAAAATTAATATATTGCATGATTGAGCACCGATCAAATTATTTTTCAATTTGTCATGCACATTTACCGATAGATATCTAAATTTTTTGAATTCTTTCGCAGTGTGTTTACGGGTTTTGAATTGTTTTCGTAAGAGTTTATACTTTCCTTTTGTACTTTGAATTCATGAATAACTTTTCGGTGTAGAACTGACTTTTTAGAAATTTTATTTAATAGGAAGGATTTTTGAGGTGTCTGTAAAATTGATTCTTCGTATGAATCGTCTACGTCTTGTAACAAACTAGTATTCGGAGTAGAAGTAGATGCTATTATTACACAGGTTCTGAACTTGACTCAAAATCTTCAGTTATCGGTATCATAATCGATATCACACATACACACACACACACATACACACACACACACATATATATATATATATATATATACATATATATGTGTGGAGTTAAATTTCAATAAAGTCAATTTATCCCTAATTAAATTTTTAAAAAAATATTGTTTATGTTGTTTTGGGGACCAATTACGAAGACTAAACCGATATGAAAAACTATTTAGTCAAAGGATAGTTTAGATCATTCATTTTTTTATGTTAATATAAATTATTAATTTTGAAATAATCGGACAAATAAAACTAATTTAGTCATCCAACTACCGGACGACTAGGTATTTCGACTCATAAATAGAAGAATGTGTGACGATGACTGAAGAGAAAATGGTATTTCAGAAAAAAAATAACTGCTTATTCTAAACGGATGTATGATATGTCGACATTGATGTGTTTTTACGCCCTATAAATGGAAGCATAGATATAATTAAAAATACAAATCAGTTTCAAAATTTGCAAATAAAATTAACCTTTTATGGTTACCCGTGAAAAAATACCATCCTTTCTTAGGTTTTCCTGTGGTTTGTTTTACACGATTTTAAAACACAAACAGGCATTATTTCGTTTAAATTATAAGTTACATGACAGCTCAATCGTGTTTATACGGCAAGCGCTCGCTAAGTATTGACGTGCTAATGCTGCATATTTTTAAAAGTGGAGCATCAAGAGTGTAACGTTTTGGGTGCGCTTAGGGCATATCTCTATATATATCGATGGAGCGTTGGCGTTGAACGATATATTATTGAAAACATCGATGTCACTTATTTTATAGTTAATATATCAATCAGCCTTGTCACGTGAATTCATTTCCTCCAATGAATATCCAGATGGTCGAAATAATATCGAAGTATTTATTCCAGTGATTTAAATTCAATTACAAATAAAAGCTGTTGTTGCTTGCTATATATAGTGAGTATTAAGTAGCATGTTTCTTATAGTGAAAGCAAAAAGAACTCACAGCGAAGGACTCACAGCATGTCATAACGTGACATGTTCAAATTCAAAATAGCATATTGTAATAAGTCACTTTCATACAAATCTGTTATTCGAAGAGTAAGTTTTTATATTTACTGCGATAGTTAATACAGAAAACTAACCTTAAAAGCTACCACTTCTCGTTTTTTAAGATTTTAAATTAAGCGAAATTTCTGAAATCCTTTAAAAAGTATAAAAATACAAGTATTCAAATTTAATTATAATACTTTAAATATTTTCAGACAAAAAAAACGTTAACGTTAAAGCTTATCACTCTCATGTTTCCTATTTTATTGTGGTTAGAGAAGTATATAAATGGTCGAAATTTATATAAAAGATTTAGGTTAAAAATATTGATCAATTGCCTTTTTCCTTTATCAATATTTTTAACCTACATGTTGTTCCGGTACAAAATATGATAATGATTTTAATTTATTTGACTGATCATTTAATACCTTATTGTAGTTTACATAAAAACTTACAATTTTAATCTATGTAGCATCAAATAATAATAATTTAGGTTCTGCAATTTCAATGAAAATAGAATTGCTGAAAATAAAGTCACTAATAAATTTTTGATTTATAATTAAAACGAACAGAGAAAAATAAATTGAAAACATTTTTATCTTAAATGAAAAGTATAAATGGATGCCCGTTACTTGATTTATCTTCGATGAAATTACCCGTTACTTGATATTTCGTCGTCTGACTAGTTATTTATTTTAAATATTTTAATTTTTTTAATGAAGTCTTCACAATTGATAATCTGTTTTAATACGTAAAATAAGTTATTTTGCTAGATTTATAGCACATATTAGATATAATTTATAATATCATACAATAAACAGATAGCTATGAGTCACTCAACTATTTGACTATCTTGACTCTAAAGCCATGAATTTCCCAGTAGGTCGACGCAAAATGCAGTGATTTCAGTACTAAGTTAAGATTATTCACTTAAAAGATTTGGCAATTAAAAGATTTTGTTCGTCAAGTATAGGCATAATCACCAAATGTCGGTACGTGAATATTCTCTTGTTCATTTGAAATAGACAAAAACTGACACCAATCCAGTTTCCGCTTGGGAAATAAAAATTGTAATATTTTATTAGCAAAAAACGTTATCAGACTACACCTTACATGAAAAACGGGGGAAACGTGTGTTATCATCCACAATGTGTCTCCAATTGTTTTTGGACAGAGTTCCTTCCCAATGCGCTTATCAAGAGAAATGACTCGCATAATCGCCACATGCTTGTTGGCGATGGCAATACGTAATCTCTTGATCAGTAGCGTTTTTGTCTGTCTCTGATCTGTATTTTAGCTACGTAATAGTAATATTTATATCACTGTAATGATATTTGTATCGCTCCAGCCTAGCTTGATAAATGACCAAGAGTCTAATTCGGGACCCCATGATGTGCTGTACCGACATATGCTGTAAGCTTACTATCAACCACCTCCACCACTGTGCAAAATGTGTGCTATAAAAGTAGGTAATTCAAATTATTGTTTTTCTCCAACATAAAGACACCGTCTGGGTGCGATATAATTCCTTTAAATGAAAATCAGATGATTGCCAATGAAAACGTTAAACAAATTCTAAACTGAACTGACATTCTGACACTTTCGGCAGCACCACATGTTCAATGTGGTCTTCCAAATGTTAGTAACGTAATTGTGAACAGTCTGTAACCAAATTCATATGCTGTTCATAAATATATGTTACAGTCTATTCTCTACGAAATTTACTTTAATAATATTTAACATGGACATTTTACAAGAGATTTAATTATAAATGACTAACCTGCATATAGCTAAGTTACATATTATTGTGTTTGAATACGTATTAATTGAAATACGAGAATAAGCGGGTTTGTAAAGACGAGAACAACCTGATAGTTCGAAATAGATTCATATGTTGGAAATACATTTACATGTATATATGTACATATATACATACATATAAATATATATATATATATATATATATTTATTTATATATTTACATACATGTTTATATATATATGTATATATATATATATACACACATATATATATATATATATATACAAATTATAAGTAAATAATACATATACAGCCAAATTATTCATTCTTACGGATGCTCCCTCAAAAGTTTTGATTTAAAGGTCGAGAATAAGCGGATATAATAAAAAAAAACTGTTAATTTTGACGGAATCCATTTTTCCATACATTCGTGGATGGCGTTTATGTTTTGGATTTTGTACTTTATGGAAGTCGGTAATATTACGATTTTAAGGGAACATTTTCGCCATGTAAGCAGGAAGATAATATTGGCGATAATTCAACGTTTCAAAAAAATTAAACTTATTTGGGCAAATTTTGTTTGAAACAATTTTTAAAATGGTAAAAAAAAGGAGGGGCTGACAAAACTTTTTTCTTTTACTCTAATTTTCCTCCCTTAGACGTATGATACCATATGATACATAGATGATTAAGCTAACTGTTTAAAATATTCACAGTGCTATCTGATTATATTATTATATATCTGAATGGCTCATCTGGTGTAATATTTATGTTTTAAATGAATGTGTATGTATGGATCACTTTTTTATGTGCTCAAGAGGATGTATTTAATAGAAGAAGGCAAAGTTATAATTTAGGTTGTGTACCAAAAATTACGTAATTTAAAATCTGAAAAATATTAATTGAAGATGAAAGAATTTTTAATTGTTATTTCCCAAAATACCCTTATTGATCCAACACATACGACATAATTTTGAACAAACATACTTTCAAAGCCTCGCTTTCAAAGCACGTTTGTTCAATAAACAAATTTTAAAGTTTCAATAAAAAAAATGAAAATGGTGAGATAGAATTCGTACTAAAATGATAATACTAAGTTGATATATTTTCGACCTATTGTTTTGGGGGATTATTCCATTTTTTTGGCAAATTCCTGACATCGAAAGGCTCTCAATAATATGAGAAAATTTATTAAAAGCGAACGATTTCATTCATATGATGTGAAGTTTCGAGTTATAAAAAAGTAAGTGCACCTTTGCATAAAAATAGGTATGAAAATATATTTTTATTTCATATCTTAAACACAAAACACATTGCTAAGTTAGGGTTTCAATGGAAATAGATTCTGGTAAAGTTTTTATAAGTAGGTTAGTGAACGGGTCAAATTCATTACGGATAGCTGTCAATAATATAATTACTACAAATTATAAAAGTAAATTGAAATTAAATTGACCAGCTAAAAAGTTTGTGCCGAAAAATGTTGCCGAAACTTTGCTGCAACACTGTGCATGTTCCTTTTGAAACCAGTAATTTTAAATTAATTAAAATAAATCAGACAAAAACGAGAACAAAAATAATGAATAGAACGTAGGAAATAAATAAATCAAAAGGATCTATAATTGAATATTTTTAAACCGACAAGTGAAATTCGTTGTTTTTCGAATTACGTGACTACTAAAACTAAGATGTTTTATCTTCAGTGAGATTTTTTGGAACATGTAACAATTCTTCTTTGATTTATTCTCCAATTTTTCTTTTCAATTCACTTTTTATAAATATTTATTTGTAGCGAAATTCGAAACTGTAACTTGGAAGTTTTTAGATATTACTACGTCTTTATTAGCTGACTTTTGTGGGGCACATGCGGTAGAAATTGATAAGGAGTTTAGAGAGTATCTGCCGTTCAGGAAACTCACACAACTGGTCATATTGTTTGTGGTATAATAACATTGTTAATGGTGCAATAACAGCTTAGGTAAATTTGCGCCCCACATTTTTTATTTTAAATCTTACGAATCTCTTCATAACTATTAAAAATTCACAATCAATAATTTCCAGGACAATACGTATGGGGTCATAAATCTATATCAGGTATAAATCTTTACGGACCATAGAAAAATTATTTAAAATATTTTATCCGATTTAAAAATGTAATAAACAAATTTTTTTTCATGGAAATCATTATTTGTTTTTATCTTTGAAAATACTTTTCAAAATATAATTGAAAACTATAGGTACCATCGATGAAGCAATACGAGTAAATTGTAATTTTTATGATTCCAATAAATTCCATTTTTGGTATATAACTGAAGTATGTGACGAATTTTCAAAATCAGAAACTTATTTTTTTTTATTTCGCCGTTCACTGTTTTCAAACCAATAGTCACTTGAATGATGCATTCAAATTTAAAAAGCCTACGTAAGTACGTATATGCAATTTTAAACGCATATACGTACTTACATACATACACACATAGACACAGATTCAGACGTAATTCATATTTACCTGCTGACATTCGTTTCACAAAACCCCCTCCTTCCCTAACTTTCATTGATCCCTCCCAAATGCTAACGCAATCCTTTGAACCTGTAATCACAGTTAATAATGAAATTGTTAAAGGTTTGAATTCTTAGAGCTAAGTTCACGAACTTAAAAATCTATATATGAATGTTGCAAATAATACAATGATTTCAAATACAGTCGAAAAACATTTAGGAAGAAGTTTTTAACACCAATTTTGGTGCCAAATGATGGTTTCGTTGACCAGGATAATATTACAAAAATATGTTAGCCATTATCTCTCATTTGCCAATAATCAAACAATGGAGTAATGCTCTCTGTACAGAGTATTGGTAGTCGCAAAATGAGTGATATGTTGGTGTCAAATATAAAATATTTTAGGTCCTGACTGTGGCTTTCAATTTATTTTAATTCGTAGTGAAATGTGTTCTATCGTATTTTCATCTTGTAGAAATTGTTACTTTAATAAACCGAACGTCTTCGGGCAATCGTTGACTCGTGTGTAAGATTTTTTTGCCCTCTTCGCCGCTATTTACGGCAACCTATAAAGCTCCACTCGACTGAAAATGATCTTTTTTCCGCAGCTTAGCACTGACCTTAATGGTCTGTCTATTAAATTGGACTATGAGTTATAACTATATTACTAGAAATGCGTGATGCTTTATAGTTGATAGACGCTGAAATTTGATGAAATTAATATGGTATATAAGGAGAACTTAATCGAAAAAGTTCAGGCCATTTAAGCATCATTTTACCTAGTAGACATAGCTTAAGGTAGGTAAACTTACTGGATATGTTACATTTCCATGCTCGACTTTTTATTTACCGTGTTTTATGAAAATTACATAATTAGTAAGGCAAATGAAGCTAATTTGAATCTTTGAAAATTTATATCGTAATGTGATAAATTGTAAAATATAATTGAATTTTTTAATTTATTTATTTTTGCGAAATATTGACTTAAGTTAAATGAAAAGAATTAAAAATATGGAAAATTTAATAGCATCGAACTACTTTTAAATCATTAAGAATATTCAACCATATAAGCAAAAGTAAATAAAGATATCTGGCTGCGCTCTGAGAAAAGTTGTTTCATTATTTTTCAAGAAGTGTGGACTTTCTCCGGAATGAAACTATCTTATTTCTTAGTCGGTGATACAATCCATTACCGTGCAAGGAAATTGGTTAAGGATCGTTTTGTTACTGAAAAGTGCAACCTAGTTATAGATAAAAGATAGTGAAACGTTTTCACGATTATTTCATTTTATATACTCTTTTTTGATATACATAATTTAGCGTGCCAAACAAAATTGTATTTCTCAATTCTGCTCCATGCAGATGCAATGCTGTTGTTTTATAACTTTTGATCCAAACTTTCTTAATTCAAGTAGTGCTATCGTATTTTGAAAGTGAACATATCAAAAGTAATGAGACAAAAGCCGCTCTTTTTTTGCCAATTGTTGCTAAAGTTTATCGAAGTACTTCATATATTTGTTGAATATTACATCAGTCAAAATATTTATTTTTTTTAAACTTTCAATTACTTACTTACCTACTTTCAAATTTTAACATATTTACATTTTCAGCTTAGTACAACATTTACACAATAAAGTTTATACTAACTGTGATAACCTGAACTGGCAAATACTAATATTTAGACATCAACTATTCCACGATTTTCACATCAATATGATGACATCTTAGAGAATTATCTTATCACGAGGAAGCCCAGGTGCTAGGCACATAAACAAATTCCGCTACTAGATGCTATAGAATTATCTCACTATTTAAAATGGGATTCAGATCACGTCAGTTCAATTCAATTTTCAGTCTGCCTCAGTCGTAATCCAGATGCAAATCCTGAAATCCTAAAGTCTAATTAAATACTTAATAATAACTTAAGTTAATTTTAAAAGTAAAATGGGTCAATCTAATAATAAAATATTTTTTAAAAAGTGATATTTTAAAGTCGTCATAACAGGACTCTATGGTCCCAAATAGTGCGTGTTACATGTGATTGGTTCATTATTTTTTTGGTTAAGTTGCTTTCAAAACGACTATGCAAACTTACTACGCCGAATAGTCTGGTCATCCTCCTGTGAAATATAAAAGTTTTTTTTTATTTTATAATTTCATCCCATTTTCAGCCGCCCCATTATAAAAAACTGGAACAGTGTCTTTATTTTAACCTATCTACAGTACATCCATAGCATCTCCAATCCAAAAGTCAAAAAATATTGGTTTTCAAAATTATTAGGAACTGACAATCTTTCTTCTGTATTAGTATAAATATTATTAATATTGGAATAATTATTGACTGATCTTTTACCTTTACTGCATTCATTGTATAACATATTGCAAAAATCTATTTTTATATTTCTCTGAAAGCGTAAACAGTTTTTTGTAAATGATAGTTTCATCTTATATTGTGTGTGATAAGATTATTGTTATCTTATGTTCTGGTTATATGTTCATTTCAATTATTTCAAAAGCGTATGGATACTTTTCAGAGCTCTTTACGTAAATGTCGTATTTTTAATTATTAAGGTATTATTATGACTATTAATAAATGTATTTATTTCCTTTTCACCTTTTTACCTATTTAGTAATGAAACTTAGTCCGTAAAGGTTAATAAATGTAATTTGTAAGCGGGAGTCATAACAAGCAATGACTCCAATTACTTTTTTAATGATATGAGAATAAATTAAAAATAATTCGATATAATTTAGAAACGTTAAAATTGCTTTTTATTCCAAACTATTGAGAGGCTACATAACAGTTTTTAAATATAAATATGTTACATTTATGTCAAAACTTTTCTTAGAAAAAGGGATGTGACAGATGGACACGTAAGTGTTCTTATAAAAATACATTTTTTGTATTCAGTACCTAAAGTGATTACTTCCAAAATATATTTTGTAATTATTTTCGGAAACAAAATACGACATGAATTTTAAAAGAACCGCAGGTACAATACTTTATATAAGGTTTCTTCGTGACACCCTATTTAGAAAACTTATGCTATCAAAAACAAACAGTGGCTACTGACGAGTAGGTTAGTAGTACTTTAAATTATTAGTAGAAAATCCCATACATTTCTTTCTTAGCCGCTAGTTTTATATCAATCCGTAAAAGCAAAGTTTATGAATATACAGGGTACAACTTTAAAATCTTGTATTCCATTCACGTTTCGTGTTTGCGATATAAATCAATTGTCCCTCATCTGAGCAGCTCGAGACCCTGAGAGACTCGTTTTATTAGAGCGGTGTAGGCAAGCGGCAGCGCACGCATTGTAATAGCGCTGATAAAATTTAATTTTGACTGATAATTAATTTATTATTTTTTGCCTACGGGCCAATTTTATTATGGCCTTTGGCTTTTTTCCTTCTACCGCTTATGTTTGCGGGAAAAGTTATCTAGCTCACGATTTATTTTCTTTATTATTCTTACCATTTATAACATTTTTAAGTTTATTTTATTATAACTAAAGCAATGCTGGGAATAAATGCAGCACCATTGATGCAATGTAGCATTGGAAACAAGACTTACAATAAAAAACTATCAAATATGCAATTGGAAACCAGTATGTAAAAGCATTAAAAGGCAGCATTTCGGGAAAATCCAATTACATTCAAAAGTAGTATTTTTAAAATTATATCCGAAATATTATATTTCAACTTGTAGTAAACTATTAGCTATAATAGAGACTACGGTTTAGAATAATGTGTTATAAAAAATGTATGTAGCAAAAAGTTGACCTTTGTCTTTGAACACTGAAAACTGCTACCCAAAATTTACAATAATATAAAAGATTTCTAAATATTTTATACAATGAAAGTGTCTAAATTTTCAAGTATATATTTTATTTATATAAAAATCGAAACCGGTCTGAATGCTTTACTATGGACACCATCGGATTATTGCTCAGACAGTGAAGATAAAAAAGTTTTATAACTGGCTCGTGACTATTATTGAGAGGTAGCCACACGATCACACCATCTAACATTGGCTCTGCTTAAGAAGTTTTTAGAATTTTTTTTTTCAACTAAATTTAGTGAACATATCACATTTTTGCTTGTGTCATTTTCATAATTTCTTTTCAGTATTTCTATTTTGGTTCGGATTTAAATTTTACAAAATTGCAATGTTTTGTGGTTTTACTGATACTACACTCCATTCTTAGTTACCTTGAATATTGAATTTCTTAATCGCATACGCATCTTTATAACTATAACTATAACCAAATGAGGACGGACGTAAATGGTTGCACGTATATAATAATAATGGTTATAGCATTTTCTTATAAAACATATATTTCTTCTTATTATTATATTAACATTATTACTTGAATAATATGAAAAAATTCAATTATATGCGGAAGGGCTTTTTCCCGTTTCTATATTATCTCAGAGATGATACAAACTTATAGACAACTGTTTTGCTTGAAAACATCTTTTTATAGCATGAGGTACTAAAAACTGGCACAGATGCTGCTTCAAGTTTTGTGCGCAATGAACAAAAAACATCAAGAAAAGTTAGTTACGTTTGTATTTTCTCTGCAAAAATTATGAATGGGTAATTAAATTTGATATTAACAATATGGGAGACTTGATATAGAAAAAAATTAGTTAACCATGATTTAGACAGATATAATAAAAGTGATAGAAAAACAATTCTTTTGACAGTTTATTTGTGAGTTTCTTTATTTATTTGCGCATCAAGCGAGACTCACTATCATGATTTTGTGGGATTTTGGGGGAATTCCCTGGTAAATGTGATAGAATCTAGGAAAGCATATACTCATGATATTTCCTATACCTACGAGAAATTTGGTACGGTAATTTGAAATTTAAATGCAAATTAACTTACTTGAAAAAAGTTCATTTTTGTAATAATTATAATTTCGTCCCGTTTTTAACGTGCTCTGCTGGCTATACAGGATACAGAAAAATCAAAAGAAAAATATTGAAAAACTCTCGTCATGTTTGAACTAGGTATTACACACGTTTGCTTACAACGTGTAAGCATTGTACTTTTTAAGTAGGCCCGAAATTATGCAGAGATGACAGAACTAATTCCGCAAGATAATGTAATGAAAATAGTGAGGGAAATCTTGCTGCCAGAGAGTCAGTAAATCACGCCTCGGAAACCTCTGATCCGAGTAATTGTTAACTTTGTTCTAAGTGACTCCTCATTGCTATTTTCTGATGACCCAAAACTAGAGAGGAGCTCGCAAGTCGACTAACCGCCAATCCTGAGTGCATTGCGATATGTCACATATCAAAAACGTTTAGTCAGGAGGGATTACACTTAAACTCTTTTGGAGATCATACGGCTACATTTTACATAAAAGCAATTATTGGAAATACAGCAAAAATACCGGCATATTGTGTAGATTTACAGAATTACAAATTTATGCTGGTTACTTAAAACAGAAACAGATGTCACGGTTATGTAATTAAACAGTAATCTATTAATTAGCTACTCGACCTCCATAAAAATAACATAACGTTTCCAATTGCAGATGGTGACCTATCTTCTATGGTAAAACTTTGAAATTTTCATTAGAACCTGCAATAGTTTTTCAGTGATGCGTGCACGCGTGCGAGCTCATTACCATTTGTCACATGTTTTAAAATTATTATACGAAATAAAAAGTTATATACGCAAGTTTTTTGCCGCTTGGTAATTCTGAAGTGTTAAAAGAAATGTTTCATATGCCTTTAAAATTCGGTCATTTCACGAAATGTTACTTTTTGAACAATTAATTTTTTCAAATGTTTTAGGTATTTCATAGGTTTTTAGACATACCGAAATATTATTTATATGATAGCGTTTTTTGATGCACAAAATTACTTTTGTGTGCTTACGTGGAAATTAGCGGAAAAAGGGTACTTTCTAAATCACAAAAGGATACCCTGTTTCAGTCGGTGTTAAATACTGATAAAAATAGGTCACATTTCGAGTAAAGGAACATAAATTTATTAAAAACGTTTGTCTTAGTTTTATACCTAATGGTGCTAGAAATAAAATTATATCATTATAACAAAAGAAATTACCCGCCATTTCTTCAGATAAAATTCAGTGTGCAAATTTAGGAGATAGAAAAATAAGATAAATATTTCGTGGATTAGATAATGCGTAAATTAATATTTCAGTGATGTGTGGCTTTTATTACAGTTTTAATATTAATAAAAATTAATTTACAATTAGAAAGTTCAGTTCGTCATAAAAAAATCCATTTAATACTTAAAAACCGGGTCACGTTACACAATATGTTACTCGACAGAGTTTTTCTTTCACTATCCGTCATGTCAGTAAACGTAGCCACATTTATCAAAATACTGTGACAAAACAAAGAAAGATAATACAGAATAATCGATTATATAAATGTAAAAAGGGACAAAAATATAGTTGATTATTAGAAAATAATTTAAACATTAGTGAGAGACAATAAATTTTATACAATTTGCAATCTCACAGTTGAGATCTATTATCTGATAGCAACTATTCTAGAAGAGACGCTTCAAATGTCTCTTGTCCATTTTTTTCTCTTTCTAATAGAAGTGGTATCAGTTTATTGTAATGACATTTTCCATTAAATATGGCAGCATGAACAGAGGCAATTGCAAAAATATTTAAATATGGGATCTGTTGCCCCCAAAGGGACGAACCCTTCTGACTTTCACTGTGTATAAAAGAAGATGATATATTAGTTATTAATTAATAGAAAGAATAAATATAAGCAGATATTTATGCTTTTAAATTCCAGAGTATTAATATTAAAAATTAGAATTATCGTAACACCAAGCGAATATAGATTGCTCATATTCGGATATAAAAAATGATTTTAATATTTAGGACTTCAAATGTTTACATTTGCTTTGTTAGACAATATGTTCTCTAAGAGATAGTAACAATAAAGTATTATTGTTTGTTTTATTTTTACAAATAAGATTTTTAGAGCTAAATCATTCGAACACAATGTTTTTCAAACATATATTTCTCTTAATTTTTGTTTGTGATGTCTAATAAATTTGAAAAAAAAAAACATTTCACATATATCACTAGCCCAAGTTTGCACTTTATATATATTTCAAAATATTTGTTTAATTCAAATAACATTTTATTTTTTTTTTTCATTTAATATTTATTAACTTCACCTTCGTTTAAGTGATACAAATTCGTTATTTAAATGTGATAATAAAAGTTGAATATAACTGATATACTGGCACCAAAAATGACAAACAACCATAAATGTAAAAAAAACTAAAATTGTTCCGTACTTTAATTTTAAAGCTTACTGATACAGAATTAAAAAAAAAATTGTGTAGCTAATATTTACTAGTCGCAATTATCAGAGTGTAGGGACGAAAAACCTGCAAATAATTGAAAATTATAAGACACTTTCTTAAATATCCTCATAAATATCGTCTCGATTTTGTGACAAATTGGAGGAAATTAATATATAAACATATATATTTATATGTATATATATATATATATATATATATATATATATGTATATATATATATATATATGTGTATATATATATGTATATATATATATATATATATATGTGTGTGTGTGTGTAGTGTAAATGAGTAATGTGTAGTAGTTGGAAATAAGTGAACAATTATATTAAATTTTGAAATAATCGAAGGATAAAATAGTTTAAATGCTATTTAATGAATGAGGGACCATACGTTTCTTTATATAACGTCAACCTGAATAAGGTCGGTACAAATTCCATGCTTGATTTTATACGTTTTCTGTGCTAGGTTACCTCCACGATTAAAGAATGGCGTCAATGTTAAAGTAGGAAAACATAAATTGACAATGAAAAAATTGACCAGGTACAAGGGGAAAACAAAATAAATATAAAACGAATTGAAAACGTGTCAACTGAATTTTGATACCAAATATGATGGTTATAAAACTAAATATATTTGAATTAAATAATTAAGGCGAAAGTTTAATTTGAATAGCTGTTTAAATGGCTACAGTTAAATCTGCAATTTCGTCGTTCTGCAATGACCTAGCAAATGGAAATTAGAAACTGGTTTTAGAACAAATTTAAAATCAAATATATTCAATAAATATTGGTTATTATTTTAAAGTTAAGTATTTTCCAGCGATCTTATCGCTGGAAAACATGGGCATAGTCGTCGCAACCCTTGTTACATCACTCACATGACCGTCGATTTGTTTATCTATTGCAGCCGTTTTCCTCAGAAACGTTTCGAGTTAAAAATTTTTAATTTTCCAACACGATAAAAACATATTAACTAGCATTTATTTCATTTGTTAACGCTCAAGATGTTCATGACTAATTTTTGAAAACTAAAATAAAGCATTTGCATTTTTTTAATTACATGTCTTATGACAATATTGGTTACAAGAATCTCAAAAATATCTTTTCGTAATGTTACATGGCATATCCCAAAATACATATTGAAAAAATATGAAATAAAAAATACATCGCTTCCATACCTATTTTTAAAACTACTGAACCAAAATTATGAAAATAATTATGTAAATTATGCCTATAAAAGCTATACATTTAAATTTGCAAAAATTATAATAATACTTGCAAATAATTCAGTATGTGAGATGTTCTATGTATTCTTAAATATTAAAATTGTAATACGAACGAATGTGCTGGTAAATTTAGAAGATTTATTTAAGGTTGAATTTTCTATTGCTGGTGGTTAAAATTACATTTGCATACAACTAATAAGGACGTGACGGTTTTTTGATATTTATAAAAATCATTTTTACGTTTATATCAAAGGCGTAATAAAAGAATCGAGGTTTATAATTACCAACTTAATACATTTCTACAAGAGTGATTTATATGGACGTTTTATTCACAGGTATAGTAGAGTGAAATATACTGAAGTGGAGTACAGTCTTTCAGAGGAAGTATAAAAGCATTCCCCCATCGACAATAAGTAGAGTGGCGGGTATCAAGTTGCTTTTGTAGCTCATTTTGCTGTTTTATATCCTTTTTTATCTCTGCTACTAAGTAAACGCTACGAAGAATATTCAAACTTGTATTAGTGCTTTTATTCAGGTCTACGAGACCTCATTATTATAAATATTTTTTGATGGAAAATAAGTCGACAGTTAGAAAGGAATAAATTTCGCCTAATACAACATTTGTTGCTAAATGAGAAAATGTTTCGCGACCAGCATTAACAACAAAAAGAGAAAAGTATAAGCGAAATAAATATAATTTTGGTAAAACAATCCTTTTTTTTGGACTTTTCTTATTGTTACTATATTTTGATTTAATCATTATATTTTAAATAAGACATGCAAAAGTATCAATTTCTTTTCTCATACTTACACACATAATTTAGAAATACGTACGAATGTATAACTTAAACTTTATTTAAGTAGTGCACAAACACTTTATTGACGAGAATTTTTTTTAAAGTTCAATTCATGTTCTTTTACATAATCAAATGGACTTCTTATGTGGCATGACATCAGATTCGACATATTTTAATTTCAATAAAATATCTGTTTCAGACGGAATCCTTTACTCCATATTTAGATAACTAACCTTTTGAAAATACAAGTAAAAAATATGTTACACAAAAGCTGCTTGCATCATATGATTGAAATTCAAATTAAATGGCAATTAATTTCTGAAGGTTAGTATAAATTTTATTGCAATTAGTATCCCACGTGACTAATTAAAAAAATTTCATTCATTATAAAAATATTCGTAGTTAAAAAATTCCAATTAACTTCGCGTTGTTTTGCAGAGCTATTTTCATGCTCTTATACTGCACTGCATAAACAACTTCATACTTTGAGAAACGGTTTGGCTACCATATGAGTTAACACCCTTTCAACTTCAGAGGAGATACTGTGTGCTTCGAGCTTCTCAAATGTGAACTACTAGTTCTCCCAGACTTAAATTGTTTCGATTTCTGTATTCATATTGCTTAATTGTCTTGTCACCTCTAAATATATACTTCACATTATAGGTTAATTCAGATAAGAATTACTAACAACATAAGCCGGTAATATATTATGCGGAACATATACTCGTACATTTACCAGGCGCACACTCTCGCACGTCACTATTTTGGATCATAAAGTTATACGTCACGTACATATCTGAGAAGGATGCGATAGGAAGGGGTAATGAGTAGGCTACGCAACATATTATTTTGGTAATGGGGTAGGTGGAGTCCATTTTGTTCTTTGCTTATTTGGATGATGGAGGACTAGGTTTCATTTGTAAGGACAATTGATGTTTACGAAGTTCAGGTTATAGGGACATAATTTACGAACAAATAGGCAACTTGTTTTATCATCATATTCTTTAAAGGGGTGGAATTCTGCCAAATCAACGTCACAACCAATACAACAATCACGTGTTTAGTCGTTAACATACATGTGCTTCGAAAATGTTATTTGGAATACACTTTTTTATGAATGACATTATTATGAAAATATAGAATTATAATACTAACTCTATATAGAGTTTTAGCCACTTTTATCAACATCGATTTTTTTACATAAATGGTAACTTGGGGCCCTGAATAAATAATAATCAGAGGGCGGATCCACCATATTCGCCGGATATTGCGATCCGGCGAATATGGTGGATGAATGAATATAACCCAGCCGAACTCCTCTAATTTATCACAAATACGTTTTGCAACATATGGTCTAGCATTATAATATAGAAATAAACTCCATCCTGTTGACTAATCAATTTGTCAGCTAACCGGTTGAATGGTTCACAGTAAATATCCACATTCATTTTAGATTCCTTTGGAAGAAACTTCTAACGAATATTACCCTTGAGATTCCACCACCAGCTGAGCACTACCTTCTTGGAATTTATTTCAGGTTTGGATACTGGAATTCCTGTTTCTTCAACACCAAGCCATTGATGTTTGCGTGTATGGTTAACGTACGTAACACACTTCTTATCGACAATTACTAATTGATTCAGCCAGTCGAAGTTACGTTTCAATGTCAATAACTATTGACAAGTATCAACTCTGTACTGAAGGTGACATGATGCCAACTCGTGGGGTAGCCATACGCCGTATTTTGAAACTTCACAATTCGTGCATTTTGATTTTAATCCAATATTTTTTATGTAATTCGCTTAAAGCTTCGGCGCTGACTGTTGTCAACTGACCGCACTTTCGCCTAGTTATACCCTACAGTAAAACTTTCTAGAAGTTTCGAGAATTTTTCTAGATGAGTTCCGAATGTGTGGCAAACAACTTACTAGTCAATCTAATATATAAAGTAACATCTACCTGTATACCTGTAAAATTATAGTAATTTAGACATTTCAGCTTATTGAAATAAATAAAATTCAAAATTTTTCATCGTGCCACAAACATTAAAAAACTGGAAAAAAACCAAACACTTATGGAATTTTTGTCCTTCCGACTGTATACTGACTTGACCGGTATCATCATTATGGATTTTGCATGAAATTTTTTACTATTTAAAGTCCAAGGAAAAATAGAAGATTTCTTTTTTCTGTTTTTTTATGTTGGCCTATCTCTAAGTAGATTTATATATTGTAATTATATAATATAAAATATAAATAAATGTAAATTTAAATAAATTTCTCTTTATTTTATTTAGTAAATATTGTAAAAATAGTTAACCTGTCTTAATAAGGCTTAAAAAGTCAACCAAATGAAAATTATCAGCCTTGCAATAAAGAAAATGACATGATTAACTGGAGGCTACATACTTTGCTCCCACTGATAATTATTTTTCATACTATTTTTGCCATTGTCAATGAAAAATTTGCAACGCATGTGATATTGTTGCAAAAGTAAATAATAAAACAGAAAAATTAATGAATTAAGCCGCAAGTATATGTCTAGTTCAAAATAAAATAAAATTGGTAAAAGCAAATAAAATAACAAGATGTATATTTATACTTTCACAAATTTCGGCTTCAAACTTTTTAAGTTATATTATGTAAGGACTACAGTCTCCATTGTCAAAATTACAGTACGTAAATTTTGTGTATTTTATATCACACATCATAAATTTCGCTAACTCTACTCCATTTTTGCACTTTGCCATATATGACAAGGTAAAGAGGTCGACAAACGTTTTGAGAGCCTTTAGACTGCTACGTGCTTCATAGATATCGAAGCATAGAACTTATATCTGCCTAAACGGCGTTGGCGTAGTCGGAGAGTCGAGTTCATCCACTAAATCTTTGATCTCAGCCGTCATCGGCTATAGATTATATGTACTATATGCAATATTGACAATTCTCGTATATATTTGGTTTATCCCTTTCATATTATTCTTGTAGAGAATCATTATCTGTTCAAACGTATGTTCGAAAACAGTATGTATTCCGGGTTTTAAATTTATAATAAAAAAATTAAATTGTGCATGTATTTATACGACGTTTTTATATAAAATATCTGTCACTGTTCAAGTCGCACCATTTGGAATCAGTAAAACCAAGGATTAAGCCTTTGACTAAGTTTCCAAATGTAGCAGAGAAAAGTATATCTTTACCTAATTTGCAGTAATTTACCTTTTCTTTCTTTTCTCCAAAAATTACAGGTAACTTCTAGGAATAGATGAAGTATGTAAGTTATTACTTGCATAAGTACTAGTGTAACTTACTACACACTTGCACAAGTAGTATTGTAACTTACTACTTGTGCAAGTGTGCACATATGTAAACGTGACTTTTTACTTGATTTAATTTTTTTTTATTTAATTAATTTTTTTATTCTATGTTAAACGATAAAGCAATACGTGATATCTACATACACAAAGTTCAAAGATTTTAAAAGCAAGTAAAATCCTATGCAATCAAAATATTCATGTAAATTTAAAGCTTCAGGATATACTGATATATTTTTTCATAAACTATAATTAATTTTCTTTGGTCTCCTAAAGAAAACCGTAAAACACAGAACTGAAACCGCGTTATTAATGATTAAATAGATCAATAGTAATATACTATTAATATATATTGTTTTTAATTTGTTGTGAAAATAATGAATAAATCATTTGCAAGTATTTTCAGGGAAACAATTATTAAAAGACAATACAATGCATTCACAAGTATTAATAAAAATTATACTGTCCTTTTTAAACTATTTTGAGGCTTCATTTCTAACTTGTAACCGAAATATTGTATGATGAAAACTAAAATTTAAATTTCATATCTACCACATTGACACATGAAATAATGACAATATTGACTTTTAACTTCATAAGGATATGTAAATGTAGTTAAAACATAATCCGTTAATCGTTGTCATTATGTAAAAAAGTACCTCATTGCTAATATACATCATATATATAAGCGATGATGTTTTCTTATTGATATATTAGATCTATACTCAGCGTACCAAAATGACATTAAATATCTTTGATAATAAATTACTACCTTAAGTGAAGTAACTATAAGAAAGTCGTCTTTTACAAGCTTACGACAGAATAAAATAAAAAAAATCGCTTAGACTTATTGTGGTGTATTTAATTACTGAAACGTTTGAATTATTCAGAAATGATTGTGTTTTTTTGTGAAGTTATACGTATGCTATATTACTCTAAAATATGATATATTACTCTAAAATACGCCTTATATTTAATTTCCTATAATTGGTTCATTTGTAGTATTTTATGTAAGATTGTTTAGTCTTAGAATTCAAGCATTATAAAAAACGAAATATAAATAGAGCATGATGCATATGATATTTTAAATCTATTTAATAGTTCGAGATGATCGAACTAATTTTAATATTCTGAAATCTATTGTAAAATAAGAATAGGTCATAATATAAAATGAGCCACTTTCCCATTCAATTGAAAATTATGTAAAATTAAAATAATGTATTAAATTTGAGGGTCATAAAGGACGATTTACGTTAGTTTAAGATACAGATCTCGCCGAATTTTCTGGTTTAAGAGTCCTTCAAAGTATTCGTTGTTTTGATACTAAATATCTTTATTTATACGTTAAGTTTGTGCTACCTATTAATATTCATGAAGCTATAAATGATATGAACTTTGTGAGGTGGTATGCTCAATATAAGCGTCGTATTATAAATTCTGTGAAAAAAAATCAGGACACAGATATTTAGCTTCGTTTGTTTGGAATTGATTTGGATTATATTAAAAATGAAGTTAATAATTTAGAGATATTGAATGAAAGAGAAATAGAGAATTTGATAAATTCAGTGATATCAGGTTATATAGAAATTTGAGAGCTGAGACAGAGTAAATTTTAATAAAATATTTCATTGTTTTGTACAATATGCCGAGTCAAATCTTAGAGGAATTATGCTACGTTTTGGAATAGATAATGACGTGTATGTTGATTTTAATCACAAATTATTTTTAAATTAATGCGATTCAAAAAAATTCTCAATTTATGATAATAATTTTATACCCGTAAGCACTAATGACCCTTTAATAATATCATTGTTAATAAATATAATAATACCAATATCCTTTGTGTTACTCATCATTTGATCCGAAATTTTCTCTGCAAATATTGGATTTAACTTATTTTCTTTGCTTTTATACAGCAGGTGAACCTATCGTTTTATCACCGGTCTCTTAATCCACCAAAATATTACAAACTATTTGAACTTGTGAAAACATTGAATATAACTAAGCAAAAATACTTAAATAAAAAAAATATATTAAAAAGTTGTGGTTTGCTTATTTGTAACATTGTACACGCCTCACATAAAAACTTCTCAACGATTTTTGATAATTTTTTTTCATTTCATAATTATTTTAAAAATAACACTATTCTAATAATGAAAACAATTTACGTAAATGCTTATAAATATTATGTACAAAGTGACAAAGAACGTAAGATCAAAATGGATCTTTAATATATTACTATTTTTCGTCAGCTTATCCATCGCAAGAAGTATTTATACATAGTTCGGTTATAGTTTATATAGCTGTAAGAATTTGTTACCCAACGCAACAAAAACTTTAGATCCATGTCACTAAAGCTGCTGGTATAGCTAATGCTATATAAATAAATAATGTAAATGCTGATATCGACAGACAAGAGAAACAGGATAAGAGACAAAATAATGATAAAGGAAATGAGAATTGTTCTCCAGACCATTTTGGAAAACATAAATCAACGGTGTGTTCCAGACATTAAAATCAATTTATTCCAGTGTTTAGGAACGTACATAATAAATAAATAAAGAAAAATATCTATGTTCACAATACTGAGATCCGTAGAAGAACAAAAGTAACCGACATAGATGGTAGCATTGACAAGCTGAAGGCTAAATGGGCAGGCCATAAAAGGCAAGGCGAACGTTTTCGATTGGAGACGGTGGACCAGGAGATGTAGAATGGGATTGTCTCCCGATGGGTAGACGGATATTCTAGTGAAGGTCATTATCAATCTTTGAGGGAAGCTATGAGAGAGACTTATGTTCAGCAGTGGATGTCTTCCGACTTATAATGATGGTGATGATAAAGAAAAAATACTTGTAGAATTTAGTGCTCTGTTTAAAAAGAGGAAGAGTAAGAGTGATCTCAAGCAAAATTTGTGGGGATGTCATAAGTGAGAATCTAATGCTTCGAATCTAGTAATAAGATAAAATGGAGTGTTGAGATTTTATAAAATATGAAATAGAAGCCTTGAGACGTTTAAATTACACCTAACTTTATCCACTCATAAAAAATTAAGTAAGTTTAAATTTTTCATAATTAGAGATTTTTTATTAAATAATCTAATGAGTGACTAAAAATTATTGAGGAGATTTAAAGTTTTAAAATTGTCCACACTAAGTACGCTCTGGCTCAATTGGGTCAAAATCTCAAACATAATTTTTCCTCTTGGATAACCGTCTGTTTGTGTGTCATGATTTTTTTAGTAGATAATGAACATGCTGTATACTTAAAAATTACGGAAGAACCAGTGCGTGAATTTATACGCGCTTGTATGATTTTCATTTTTCTAGATGACTTTTCAATTTAAAATTATTTTTAAGTACCAGTATGACGTAAGATTAAAACAGATATTGATGATCAAATAATCTGTCAGTTAATTGAATAAGTTTACAAATTTGTTGGGAGAGTGGCATATGAAAATTACCAGTTATTTTAGTATAATCGGCAGTATAGGGAATATTCCCTGTATGCCGCCGATTGTACTAAACAAACTGGTCATATTTATATGCCAACAAACTTCATGAAATATTTGTTGTAAGAATTTTGCAACTTTTAAAATTTATCGCTAAGAATTTGAATATATTTAGCGTTAATTTTGTAGAAATTCATTATTCACAATTAAATGAAACTACGTGATGTAGTATTATTTTTACTTTCTTTAAGTTCTTTACCAAGACCTTGTGTCTCAACCAGCAAACATGTCGCAAATTATTTTTAATTATTTTTGTACATATAATAATCATACAATCAATTTTAAAAATCCGTACTAATATATTGCAAAAATAGCATTTAGGGAATGGGTCTTCACTTTTGAACCTTTATTTACTTTCGAGCACTTGGCCATAATAAAATGGGTTATTTAAGTACGAGCAAGTAGAAGTCTAGTTTAATTAGTACATAAATAGAAACTGAAAATAATTAAATAGAAATTAATTGCTCTAATTTATTTAAACATTTCAAAAAGTAAGAGAATTTAATAAATTTTCATGACTTACAGAAGTGGGTCCAAAATAAGTAAAAAAAAGTAAATTCAAGGAAGAATGAATCTTTCAGAATCTTTTCACACATTTTAACTGGACATTGTGTTTTTAAGACATTTATGGGTAATAATCTCACAATGTCATGATCAAATTGATCGCCGCTCTTGTTTTGCAAGTTGGCTATTAAAGGCTTTTGCATTAGGTAGAGTGTATGAATAAGAAGGGTAAATAAACTTATAGTGCATTATTCGAGCAAGTAAACTTCTCAATCTTCTAGATTCAAATTTTGATGGATTTTAAATATCAATTATATCGTCAAGTTATGCCAAGTTGGGGAACAATAAATTAGTTTATTGTCTAGACAGTTACCTAATTAAATACGGGTTTGAAGATAATTTGGAAAATCTTAGAAATTTAACAGCATGTATGATTGTAAAAGAATTTCGCCCAAGGTACAGACAGAAATTACTTTCTAAGTTATTTGCTTAAGAAATGTAATATTTGAAGAAATTTTGGGGAATATTAATCAATAATATGGTATAACAAAATTTGACCCTACGTCTTGTGGACAAAAAATTGTTAAAACTGTAGACCTGATGCTTTAATAATAAACAAAGTACTGTACCGAAACTGTTACATTTTAATCATTAAAATTGTGGGTTTTAGGAATAATTACTGTCAACTTTCATAAATATTTCTCCATGTGTAAATAAGTAAAAAAAATCTCCAAAACTATTGCCAGCAAAATTACATGGCAAAACAAGTGAAATATTAATTCGTATATTGGAAACTCTGCTATGTTTGCATAATACATGTATATTTTCAAACCGTAATATTTTCCTAAGGATACGATGTCATAAAACTATTCTACGAATGCCAGAGTCAATAGTGATAGCAAGTACATAGCTAGCAAAACTCGCTCAAAATTTGAAACGAATTCTCTTTATAATATTTCTTCGTCCAGTTATATGTATATGGGCAGTAGAATGTATCCTTATCAGTATCATGTCGCCCACACGTACTTAAAATAGTATCCAATTCTAATTACAGTATCTTCCCCTAACTCTATTGCAGTATAGGTAGTAAATTATATTCCTATCAGTATAATGTTGCCCAAGTGTACTTAAAATATTATCAAATTCTAATTACAGTTTCACTACACTACAAACCAAGTTAAATATTGTTATTTTATTTCTAAAAAAACCTTAATTTGAAATTATGTGAATATAGGTTCTATTCTAGATAAATGTGATATTTTGTTCCACATTGGAAACGTTTTTAAACCTATATTATAACCGTATTTTATTTAGCTTAATAAAGCAGATATGAGATATAAGTCAGAATTAAAATTTTCTTAATTAATAAATATAAATTAGGTTTAAACAAATTAATTGATGTAGTTTTACTTGGGGGCAAAGCCGTTTTTGTTATTGACTTAAATATTGAGCTAAGTTCTTGTTATCGCGATTAAATATTTGAAATCCGAAATCAGTAAATTTTCATCTACTAAAACATTGAGGAAAATTTAAATTATTAATATTTTTATCATGTAGGCGACTAGCTCTATATGAAGTTCGAACAGTGATTAAATTATTATGTTAAAGTTCAGTGACATTAGTCGAATCAATTTTAACTATCAGTAAGTTTTTCTCGACTAGTTACATCGATATTATTTAAAAAGAAGACACAAAATATTTAAATGTTATTTTGAGGAAAACGATTTTTTTCCCAGACAAACAATATTTATTTCTTTTATTTACCGATTTCATTGAAAATTTTTCATCAAAAATACAGCAAGATTATCTCCGTTGTAAAGATTATCTCCGTTGTAAAGATTATCTCCGTAATTCATAATCATTAATTTTTACTAAAATTAGTTGTGCCATTTTCCAGTAATTTCGACAAATTTTTTAGTATGTAAAAAATGGAATCAACTGGCAAATTTATAATTTATTGTTTTTGAGTATATTCTCAATGGCACTACAAGCATTGTTTCTTTCTATGTAATCAATCAGAAAATCTGTCAGCTCTCTCTTTTACGATTTCTATCCAACTGCATTTCCAAAGGTAGTTACTGCATATTCAGCGCTCGAGGATCGTATTTCTCACATTTCATCTTTTATTCTTAGGAATAAATGGAAATTTCTCTGAAGTAACACGCGAATAATTGCTGTTATACTAGTCTGCGGTAATGATTTTTCTATTTTCTAGAAGAATTATTGTTTAATAATCTGTCTGTCTGAAGAACGAGGCGACTATCTCTTTCCAGCACTTTGTCCATTCTTTGTCTCTTTAGGCTCTTAAGGGTTAAGAAGGAAATACCCACTAAGTGAATTACCTCTTAGGTTCGGGTTCGTAATAGTACATTCAGTTTTCGTCACTATTTATATATCGAATGTAGCATTTGAGTGAATTTCATTGAGTTTTCTATCATTTTGCGACTTCAATCTACGCGACGATATTTTTTCGCTTACGGTAAATCTTGGTGTATCAGCTTAGTAAAAAACTTTCTTGCGGTTAAATGTTCATATATTTTTTTATTTATTTACTTTTAGAGATATCTATGCATGAAATTAGCCTACATAGTCTCCTGACTTCTCCTCATATTACAGTGATAGGTTTTCATATAAATTACTAAAAAATACTGTAAAAACTCCAACTTATTGTGTCGCATAATGCGGAATCTCTTTGTAAAATTTGGGTATTTTTACCGACTTCCATCATTTCAACTCCTTTCGCTATCCAGCTCCTCCATAATATAACAGTTTTTATGCGTTATTATTGTAAACGATTGTATAATAACTTATATATATACAATTATTATAAATGTTTACCCGCTTATCAGCTAAAACGCAGTTTGTGTTGTGTTATGTAGTCATAGAATAACTTTTGAAAATTTAATGGATTGGTATGTTATATTTTAGAGTAAGGATATGATATATGCACGACATATGTGAAAACGTTTTACTAAAATAGCTTTTTCTCCTTTTATATAGATGATATAATCAGATAGATAGTAATAAACAAATTTTAATAAAACGAAATCACCGATAGGCATTTCAAAGTGATATAATCACGAATTCTAATCAAAAAAAAATTAAGCAATCTCTTTGAAAGCTTGGAACCCTTTGGAAACAAAATTGTGTACTGCAAAACGGTTTATTATCAACCAAATAAGACTTTCATTATTGAATATTTTTAGCTGTAAATTAAAAAATATGAGTACCCAAACAAGTTAATTACATGACATATTATTATAAGTCTCGCCTCCGGGTGTGAAATTTCCGGCTGGAGTTTTTTGTAAATAATAATATTTTGTACTGGTATTATTAATTTTTATCTTACTGAATTTTTTGTCTTGAGATCTTTTATAATAATTATAATTTAATATTGTTTGGTAATTTTATCAGCGGGCGTTTCATAAGTGTGTAATAATTATAAGTGTGTATAAAACATATTGCTACTTATTATTACTATAAACATATTAAAAATTTTATAAGTGTGTATAAAACATATTGCGACTCTTTTTTTTAATCACGTGTCTTAGCTTGTATAGAAAAGGGAAAAAAACGGTGAGATATTTTAATAATAATTTTGTATAACTAATGTGTGTACGATATGGTTATTAATATAAATATTTAATTTTTTAATTTTATGATTTATTATCAAAATAGCTCCATAAAACTAACACTATTATTAGAGATTAACATAAATTACGATTGAACTTTGCCAAATGTTTCAAAAAGAACTAAACGAATATCACTTTGGATGATCAGTGATGTAACTTAACAGATTTTATTTCAGAAGTTATTATTATTGACTTATTTTTCTCGTTGAACGTATGCGGCAATTTTTATCCTTATTATAAATACCCTTAAGTTTTTCTTTGGTCGTTATGAAAAATTTTTCCATTTAGAACATAAGAGTTTGGCGTATAGTTGTTACAGAATAGGTCACAAAACTTCTTTGAACTTAAGACATTCGGTGTCGCTCCACGAGCCCAGTGACTTTCCTTCGCACTTTTGTTCGTTTGATGAGAATACTAAATGCACTACCTAACGTTGCATGTTTTGTAATTACGTTTCAAATTAATAGGAATAATGTATTTTGGAGATTTTAGATTTATAGAAAAAATATTTTTCTTCATTTGTAACATAAAATTGTTACTTTATTTTTTTACGGACAAATGTGATATAAAAAAATTTAGATGGATTTTACTTCATCTACGTAATCCTTTTTGAGGTGAAAATATAGAGGGGAAAATATGTCTGTTTTCCATGCCGGAGCGACCAGAGTTGATTTGGGCTCCAAAAGAAAATTAATAATAATGATGATATTGGTGGCATGTTGAAATAAAATACAACAACAATAAAAAATAATAATGATATTGGTGGCATATTGAAACACATGGGATACTAAAAATATTTAGAAAAAATATTTCATAAAAACGTTATTGAAGTTCACGTAATAATTGTTACAAAAATAGTGTTTACCTTTTAAATTAAATTTACCACTAATTGATTTTTAACTCATAAAATACGGAGACTTCTATTAGGAGATAGAGTTTTATTTAATGAATAGTGTTTATTTTTGTATATTGAAATTATTACTCATTATGGATGTAGCAGAAAATTTAAGTCATAAGACAAGAAATATTTATAACTGCTATTTAGCGATCTATCTGCCACTATATTCTCAAAGTCGTTCTCTTTGCCAAGTGCAAATTGCAACTATATTATTAAAACTATATTGTTAAATTTTACTTGTATTCAACACTTAACTCTGTTATTTATGTATTTGTGCTTTATATCAGCATTTTCACTGTCTTCCATTAATTTATAAGTGGGCCTAAATAAATATAGGTATTCACTGGATTTCTGTGAGGAAATTAATTTTTGTGGAGATAACGTAAAACAGAGGAAATTAGTAATGCAGAAATTATACCTTAAAATACAATTTTAATGTAAATTTTTCAGAAAAATTAAAAATATATAATTCGGATTTACGTGTTGAGGATTTACCATATAAACTTAGAACAGAATCAAGATTTGGGCGATTTATTAATTTAGGAACCCTTTAACGAATTAATGCACTTTAAAACAGTTTTGTGATATTTATTTTATATAATACTTCTTAGTCAACCGAAGAAATATTTTTTTTTTACCTTGTGTCTTGTGTTTACAATTTAAAATGTTAAAGTTTCAAGGAAAAAGTAAAACAAATATAATTCAATTAAACAATTTTGGTCGACATTTAGGATCCCGTATTTCAAAAAGAAAAAAATTACTCTTGTAAAATACCTTCCATGTCCATCTGTCAGTCAGTCACAGCCGCTTGCTCAGAAATCACTTGACGTAAAGACTAAAAATGTTGGCATGGTAGTAAAGTATATTAACCCGCAAATATCTCAACGGCTAGAGCTCAAAAATATTCGAAAAACAATGTAACGAAGGCAAATTGAATTCTCAATTTTTTTTTAATACTATGGATGTTTTGGGTTGCGGTTTTAAAAGAGTTTATTATAAGAGTCCCAAAAATATGTTTCATTATGTTAGTGTGTTTGTTTTCAGAAATAAAAATATGCACAAATTTATCCCTTACCCCCCTTATTTCCGAAACTACTGAACCTAAAGGTATGAAAAAATTGGGTTGAAAGAAGTCTATGCAAAAGTCAATATTTGCCAATATTTAAACCAAAACCAAATTTTATGTTTTCAAGCCTGTGAAATGTATAGTAGCCAATACATTTACAATGCGTAATATCAGTATTTTTAAATAGTTGAACAGAAATACAATGCATCCTTTAGTTTTTATAAAATCTTACACATGTACGGGATCTTCGTGGTGCGAGTTACACTCATACTTGGCAAGTTTTATATAGTATCAACAAAAAACAGGGTATAATTATTGAATATATCATATCAACAAAAAACAGGGTATAATTATTGAATATAAAATATAAATATTCGACTTTAATTTATACCTCAAGTGTTGACATTGACAGACAAGATACGAAAGAATAAAATAATGATAGAGAAAATGAGCATATTTTCCACACGATTATCGAGAACGTAAATCGACGATGTGTTTTCGACGTTAAAATCATATTTCTTTCAAAGTTTAGGAATACACGTGATGAATAAATGAAGAAAAATATCTGTGCTTGTAATTTCTCTACGACCTACATATTCCGTACTTAGAAATGGTAAGCTGGAGGGGCAATGGGCAGGTCATATAACTTGCAGAAATTGTAATTTTTTTCGAATGACGACCGTGTACCAAAAAATGTAGTATAGATGGTCTCTCGATGGGTAGACGGATAGCTTAGTAAAAGTTTGCGGGAAGCCGTCGAATGAAAACGGCATGGATTTGTTTTTTTTTGTAATCTATGAGTGAACTGTGTTCAGCAGTAGAAAATACTCACATAATTTAGCGCCATGTTTAGGAAGAAGAAGAGTAAGAGTGATCCAAGGCCAAATTTGTGGGGATTTGATAGTGAACACCTGAAATTTTGAATCTATAAATATGACAAAATGGAGTGTTGGCATTTTTTAAAATGTTTGATAGACGATTTGAAATATTCAAATTGCACCTGTAATTACAGACAAATAAACATTTAAATTTTGTGTACTTTTAAATTATTCGTATTTATTAACATATTGTTAGAGATTATTTATTCAATAAGCTGAGATAGTAACTATTTTTTTAATTATCGTAAATTTTTTTCCGAACAGATGGTGGCAAAAAAAATTTCTTTTAACTGCTAATAAAGGCAGACAAAAATAGAATTGACTTTGTGACGATATGCACAATTAAGGGACAAAAATGCATATTTATATTATTTGCATATTTAGATCTATATAAGATTAATATTGTTTTTTTTACTTTCAAAGAAATTTTGAGACTAATAACAGGAAAAATTCTTCTATGTTTCGAAATAAGGTATATTTTTGAGATAATTTCATTTATTAATTATTATTCTTGCTGGTTTCATCGGTGCATTTATTATGGATTGGAACTAAAACATTTCTGAACACTTCCTATAAATAGAATAGATTGCTAAAACATTTCCTGGAAAATTTAAATTGGGAATGAATTTTCAGAAATATTAATTACTATATATAATATTTGTATTCCCTGTTTTGTTACATGTTTTATGCCAAGGAAGAAAATTGAATTTATTAATTTTATTTATCAATTGGAGGACATAGTATTAATTTTGCTTATTACAAGAGCTTCTGTTTTATATTTCTTTAACATAATGGTAAAGAACGAATCTATGTATTCATATTTAAGTATCTGTCCGCCTGTCTGCATTTATATCACGGTTTAGAAACCATGTGTATTTTCTTCAAAAGTTTCAGAATATGAAAGAAGTATAAAAATATACCATGTGTATCATATATTTTTGTCCGAAACTTTTGAAGAAAATTTATATGGTTTTAAAAGTGTTCACATCAAGCGTAATTTGGCTCAATTGAGTAAAAATCTCAAACCTATCTCCTATACTATTGTCTGTCTGTGTGTCATGGTTATTTTTGGCTGATAACATACATACCATATACTTAAAAATTACGGAAGCGCTAGTACGCGAGTTGACATGTGCTTGGGTGGTTTTCATTTTTCCGGAAGACTCTGCCAAATAAAATTATATTTAAGTAACAATATCACACAAAACTAAAACATGTTCTAATGAGCTAACCAAATAATTTATTAGCCAATTGAGTAAGAATAGAATATCCTCTGCACACCATCTGTAATACTAATTAAAGTGGCCATTTTTATGAACCAGTTCCGCAAATAAATTTCTTACAAGATTCGTTTCCTAAAATAAATAATTAAACTGTAAAAATTAACATAATTTGTTGTGCTGTAAATAATAAAGAAAATTTTTGTCGATTTTTAAAAAGGGGCAGACAAGATATAATTAAAGTACATAATTTTTATTTCCTTTGCATATTTTGCAGACTTAAAATTCTAAGAATTTCTTTCTGAATTGCTAAGAATTTCTTTAGAGGTAGTTATAACTAGCAGTTCTATTCTTAATTTTGTATTACTACATTTTTTTCTTATGTGCTAGACAGAACATACGTCACATTTTATTCTAATTTGTAGCGTATAGAGTGTTAATTTTTCATAACCGTTTTCTCAATTTTTAGTGCGAAATTAATTTGTTTGTACACGTGCTATCGCCGTGACTGAAATAATTTAGGTTTATTTATTTTTTTTTCTAAATAGAGAGCTACTTGAAAATTCATCAATATTGCTTCACGACGAAAAAGAAAGTAAACTATTAAAGAGAGTAAGGAATCTGTAACGAGTAAAAAGGAAATTCTCTTTTTTTACTTAAGGAATAAGAATTCCATACATAAGTAATAAAATGTCTATGGCGGAAAAGTTTTAATACAGTTGACATATTGTTAGTTTCTAAATAGTTTTATAGCCATGTCTTTCCTCATATCGCTTATTTATGAGTGATAAGAAATAAATTTAATCTTAGTCAATAGTTTTAACCCTAAGCAAAATTTCCTTTTTTTATCGACGGTCACTTTTATGACAAATTTTTAAATCACGCTAGAAAGCAGGAGCTAGCTGAGAAATCACACTAGAGCAGCATTATCGCAGATAGAGCGAGATGCTATGGAGCGCGGGTGCGATCGAGTTTTCTTACAGAATAGTAAGTCACTACCGCTTTATTTTTCTAATTTTGATATTTGATCGTTTTAAAAACGTGTAACAAAATTCATGCAATTTTTCAGGAACTCCTACGGATATTGAGGTGAAAGAAAACACTTATTGCATCAAACATTTTTTTATAGTAAGAATCATTAACATAAATGGACAATAAAAAGGATTTCTTAGTTTATTTTTACATATTTGACTTTTCTTAATATTATTGCGTTCACTGATACATTTCTTTTGTTATATTTTTTATTTGAACATTTTTTTTAGTCGGTAAGTCTTGTGGGCCTGCCCACAAGACTTACCGACTAAAATCTATAAATTATATAGTTTTATTCTTTCGTAGGAGTGAAATCCATTGGTTTTCTGGAGCTCCCACTCTAAACAGCCCAATGTATAGTTGCGCGCAAGAAAAGCACTCAGACTTTAAACCAGTTTCAATCATTCTAAATTTTATCCATGTCATTTATTTATTGTGAAAACAAATTACATATTCACCGGGAACTGAAATTATTTGAAAGCAAAGATTATATCGGTTGACATTCGCCGGCCGCCGACGCTCCCGGCAGTCAGATCGCTGCCGACGTTGCAACAGCGGCTGCGCGTATATCGCAAATGGATCGGCTGTGTGAATGGTGAGAGTGGAAGCGAAGGCAGGCGGGAGGATTAATTTTTAGGTGGCGCTACCAAATGATTATTTTAGTTCACACTACTGATAACTATTTTTGCGATGGCAAAATATAAAATTACAAGACATTTATATTTTTAATGAAGACGGGAACTCTTATATTTAAATAATTTTTTAATTATTTGTTTAATATTTTCTCCGATTTTTTAAAGTTAACCTAATTTTTTGCAGATCTTTTGGAAAAATATTTCAGTCCTTTAATTTTAAAAGTAATTATTACTCGAAAGTAAGGTTTCAAGATTTTCATTAAACCTATGAATAATTTATTATACCTATAAAATCCATTATGAAAAATATGATCAAAAATGGATATGGTGAGATAGAATTCGTGCTAAAATGTGAAATAATACCAAAGATGATATATTTTCGACATATTGTTTTGCGGGATTTTTTCATATTTTTAGAAAATTCCCGATGTTGAAAGGCTCACAATATCGTGAGAAAATTCGTTCACATGATATGAAGTTTCGAGTTATAAAGAAGTTTGTGTTGTTTCAATTTTGCATCTTTCTATAGAAATGGGTATGTAAATATGTTTTTATTTCATATTTTGAAAAGAAAAAAATAAAAACAAGTAAAGTTTTATAATTAGGTTAGTAAACGGGTCAATTTCATTACTACATTTCATTATATATATATATATATATATATATATATATATATATATATAAGTACTTATTATAAAAGTAAATTGAAATCAGATGGACGAACTAAAAAGTAACTGAATATTTTTAAACCGACAAATAAAATTGTTTTTTTTCGAATTCGAAGGCGGCTAAAAATAAGATATTTTATCTTTAGACAGATTTTTTACAATATGTTACCATTATTCTTTGATTTATTTTATAATTTTACTTCTCAATTCACTATTTATAAATATTTACTTATAGGGAATTTTTGATTTGAAACTTTAACTTGACAGTTTCAAAATATTATTAAGTCTTTATTAGCTGACTTTTGTGGGGCACATGCAGTAGAAAATAGTAAGGAATTTAGAGAATATCTGCCTTTCAGAAAACTCACACAACTGGGCATATTATTTCTGTAATAACATTGTTAGTGGTGCAATAACATCTGAGGTAAACTTGGACCCCACATTTTTTATTTCAGATCTTACAAGTCTTTTCAAGTCATAAGTCTGTATAAGGTAATAAATCTTTACGGGGCATAGAAAAATTATTTTCAATTTTTTATTCGATTTAAAAATGTAGTAAAAAAAATTTGTTTTCATAGAAATAATTATCTTTGAAAATACTTTTCAAAATATAATGGAAGACTATAGCGACCATCGATGAAGCAATACGAGTAAATTGTTATTTTTATGATTCCAATAAATCACATCTTTGGGTGCATAACTGAAGTATGCAATGAATTTTCGAAATCAGAAACTTATTTTTTTTATTTCACTGTTCACTGCTTACAAATCCACACTTGAATGTTACGTTCAAATTTCAGAAGCCTTTGAAAACGCATATACGTACTTACATACATACACACACACACTGATTCAGACTTGATTCATATTTACCTGCTGACATTCCTTTCAAAAACGCGCTCCTTCCCTAACTTTCATTGAGCCCTCTTGGATGCTAACGCAATACTTTCAATCTGTAATCGCAGTTAATAATGAAATTGTTAAAGGTTTGAATTCTTTGAGCTAAGTTCATGGGCTTAAAAATCTATTTATGTATGAATGTTGCAGATAATACAATGATTTCAAATACAGTCGAAAAATATTTAGGAAGAAGTTTTTAACAGCAATTTTGATGCCGAATGGTTTTGTTGACCAGGATAATATTACAAAAATATATTGGTCATTATCTCTCATTATCCAATGATCGAACAATGGAGTAACGCTCTCTGCACAGAGTACTGGTCGTCTCAAAATGAGTGATATATTGGTGCTATTTATAAAGTGTTTTAAGTCCTGATTGTGGCCTTCAATTTATTCAGTTCATGGCGAAACGTGTCCTATCGTAATTTTTATTTTGCGGAAAGTATCACTTTAATAAAACGGAGCGCCTTCGGGCGATCGCTGACTCGTGTATAAGATTTTTTCACCCTCGTCGCAGCTCTTTACGCTGACCTATAATACTCCACTCGATGGAACATGTTATCGTTTTTCCGTAGCCTAATACTGACCACAATGTTTTGTCTATTAAATTGGATTATGAGGTATAACTATAGTGCTCAAAATGCGTGATGCTTTATAGTTGATAGAAGCTGAAGTTTGGCTAAATTTTATATGATGTATAAGAAGTGATTCGAAAAATTTAGGTCGTTTTATTCATTAAGCATCATTTTACTTAGTAGACCTAGCCTAAGATAGGTAGACTTATTATACTGGATATGTTATATTTCCATGTTCGACTTTTTATTTACCGTGTTTTATGAAAATGACATAATTAGTAAGGCAAATTAAGCTAATTCGAATCTCTGAAAATGTATATCGTAATGTAATAAATTATAAAATATAATTGAATTTTTTAATTTAATTAGTTTCGCGAAATATTCACTTAACTTAAATAAAAAAAAGGAAAAATATGGAAAATTTAATAGCGTCGAACTACTTTTAAATCATTTGCAATATTCAACAATATTAACACTTCTCAATGACACACAATAAAACATAATTTTATAATTTTTTTATTGCAAATTAACTATTTTAAGCGCAAGCAAAAGTAATGTATGCTAAAATACGTTTTATATAATAAATACTTTTATTGTAGCTGCACCAGAAAAATATACTATAATGATAATATTCCATGAATATATCATGTTAAAGTAATTTTCATTACAAGGCCATACGTATTATGCAAATAAGAAGCATGAATTTGGTACTTAATTAAATAATATGTTGTTTAACTTGTCGAAGATGCTTAAGAAACCTTGCCAGCGTTATAAAATTAACCACAACAAGCCTTAATGTTTGTTTGGTAGAAAGACAGATACATACAAACTTACGCTGCAAATAGTCAATTTATAAAAGTTTGATACATGTGATCTCGTTTACATTAGAAGGATTGATAATGTATCAAAGGCTTAATTCAACATTTATTTGGTTTTATGCAAACTTGAATATTTAATTACATAAAAAAATGTCATTTCCCATTAATTTGCAGCCATCAGAAAGGTCTTACACAGAGAAATAACATTCGATGTTGACATACGCTACTTGCTCTAATTGTATATTATTATGGTTTTATATCTTCTAAGAAATGTATTTGTCACCCCACTAGAGAATTGTGTTAAATTTAGGAAAGAAGCAGAAAAAAATAATAAAAGACTTAAATTAATGAAAAAAGCGCTCTTGATTGAATGCCCCTACACTGTTCAAGTGCTTTTAATGAAATACCAAAACGATCAATAAACTTGTGTTTTAAGCAGTGTATTTTACATCACTACATTGGAAATTTTTGCGTAAATTCTCATGATTTTTGTTTTATGTACCTTATGGCGGCGAATATTGAAAAAAGTAATGAAAATTGTAAGCGAAAAATACTAATGTTGCTGGGAAAGTCAAACAAGAAAAACAACTCTCGTTGCCAACGACATGAAAAATGCTGCGAAATTTTAATGCGGAGATGATCGTGAGTGCAACTTTCCTACTGCGAGTATCTGTTATATGTATATAAACAATCATGATACAAAATTTAGTTTCTGCGATTTCGTTGTCGTATAATTAATTTTCGTGTTCTAAAAAATCAGTTCCCCTATTCCATACTTGGTGCACTCACGAATTGATCCGATTAAAAATTTAATTTCGACTTAATATAAATTCAGCAATTAAGCAAATGGAAGTAAAGGCATCTAGCGGCGTTATGAGAACAGTCTTTTCATTTCTTTTAAGAACTGTAGACTTTTTTGGAGACTCTTAGTCGGTAATATGTTCTATTAACGTGGAAGAAAATTGTTTAAGTATCGATTTGTTTCACAGATAAAAGAACGAGAGTTTATTAACATATAAAAGACACAGTATGCTTTAAATTAATCATTATATTTTGGAAAAAGAAGAAAAGATATGTGAAAGTACAAATTTATTTTCTCATACTCATACAGTTAATTTAAAAATACGTTCGAATATCTAATTTAAACTTTATAGAAGTATTGATTTAGAAAAATTTAAAGTCTTAATGAAACAAATCCCAGATTAAGTTCGTGTTGTTTGGCAGAGCAATATAGTATACTGCAAAGAATAAATAACATCATGCTTTAAAAAAGAAGTGGAAATATTCCGTTTGGCCACCACGTGAGTTCACACCCTTTCAACTTCAGAGGAGACTCAATGTGCGCTTCGAGTTTCTCAAATGCGAAACACTAGACTTAAATAGTTTTGATTTCTAATATTCATATTGCTTAATCGCTTTGCCACCTCTAAATATGTACTTCACACTACACGTTAATCCAGATAACAATTACTAATATCACAAGCCGGTAATATATTATGCTTACCATATACTCGTACATATGCCAAACGCACATCCTCGCAAGTCATTATATTGGATCGTGAGAGTCATATGAATGAAAGAGTCACGTACATATCTGAGAAGGATGCGAGGGGAAGGGGGATAATGAGCAGACCGCGCAAGATATTACTTTGGTAATAGAGTGGATGGATTGCGTTTTGTTCTTTGGTTATTTGGATGATGGAAGACTAGGTTTCTTTTGTAAGGAAAATTGATGTTTATGAAGTTCATATCCTTGGGACACAATTTACGAATAAATAGGCACCTTGTTTCATTATCATATTATTTCATGGTATAACGTAATTCTGCCAAATCAAATGTGTTTAGTCGTTAACATACAGGTGCTTCAAAAATGTTGTATGGAATATGCATTATTATTACACTGAAAATAAAGAAGTATAATAGTAACGTTATAGAGAGATTTGGCCTAGCACTCTGCTTTGCATATACTCAATATTGGACTTTATACATATGTATGTACATATGTATATATATATATATATATATATATATATATACATATATATTGGTTACATATAATAAGTTATTTTGAAAGTATCTCCGAATAGTTATTAACAATTTTTATTAAAAAATTTGTATTTTATACAAAATTTAATTTGACTTGACTTTGATTAAAAAAATTGTGCGAAGTTATTTTGGAGATCTTTTTAACATCGATTTTTTTTCACGTTAATGGTTCCTTAGAACCCTGAATAAATGGTAAACAGAGGGCGCAACATCCAGCGAATATGGTGAATGATTGAATAGAAACCAGCCGAACTCCTCCAATTTATCACGAATACGTTTTGCAACATGTGGTATAGCATTATCATGTTGAAAATAAACTCGATCCTGTTGACTACTCAGTTTGTTATCTACTCGGTCCAATTGTTTACAGAAAATAACTGCATTAATTTGAGATTCCTCTGGAAGCAACTTCTAATGAACACATTCCACCAGTAGCTGAGAATCACGTTCTTGGGTACTGAAACTCCTGTATCTCCAACACGTTTGCGTGTATGGTTAATTTATGTAATTCACTTTTTATCGCCAGTTACTAACTGATTCAGCTGGTGGAAGTTAGGTTTTAATATCAATAACTATCAACAAGTATCAACTCTGCACTGAAGGTGACATGATGACAACTCGTAGGGTATCCACACACCATATTTTAAAATTTTTCAATTCGTGCAAATGTGTTTCTATGACGTCATGACTGTAGTGTAGCTCATCGCCAATTGACGCTTCTTCAGTCAAGGATCCTCCTCAATTGGGCGTCGTAATCATTAAACGTCCAATCCAACAGGACTTCCGGTAAAGGATCCGTTCTCAAGATTGTAGTCTTTATCCCTGAAATTTCTGAACCAAATATTTGCCGTCGCTTAAGATACCGTGGACCTGCCCATCACATGACATATATTTTTTGTGGCAGTCTTTGCATCGTGACCCAGATAAAATTCGTAAAATAATAGAATCCGCATTTGATATCGATTTAAATCCATTATCTTTTATGTAATTCACTGAAAGCTTCGGTGCTGACTGTGGTCAACTATTATAATAATATAATATGGCCTAGTTATACATTACAGTAAAACCTTGTAGAAGTTTTGAGAATCTTTCTAGAATAGTCCCGAAATTGCGGCTAAAACTTACTAGCCAGCCTTATGCATAAAATAACATCTACCTGTATATCTGTAAAATAATAGTAATTGAGACTTTTCAACATATTGAAATAAATAAAATTTATACATTTTCATCATGTGACGAAAAATAAGATATTGGGAAAAACCTACCATTTTTTAAATGTTTGTCTTTCCAGCTGTATGTTTGATTAATCGGTATGATCATCAACTACGAATTGTTTTTCATGAAACTTTTTACTAGTTGAAATCCAAAGTAAAATATAAGATTTCTCTTTTTCTTTATAAAGGCCTATTTCTAAGCAGATTTATATATTGTAATTATATAATATAGAATAAAAATAAATGTAAATTTAAATAAATTTCTCATCATTTTATTTAACAAAGGTTGTAAAAAGACTTATCCTGTCTTAATAAGGCTTAAAAAGTGAATAAAATTAAAATTGTCAACCCTTCTGCATAGATACTGACACGATTGACTGCTGACTACATACCCCACTCCCACTGGTAATTGTTTTTTTACATTATTTTTGCTATGTATGTAAGTGTATCTCTAGTTGAAAATAAAATAAAATTGGGAAAAATAAATAAAATAACAAGACTTATACTTTTTACAACTTTCGGCTTCAAACTTTTTTAAATTATATTCTGTAAGAACTACAGACACCATTGTCAAAATTTTAATACATAAATTTTGTGTATTTTATCACACATCATAAATTTCGCTAACGCTACTCCATTTTTGCACTTTGCCATATATGACAACGTACAGAGGTCGACAAACATATTGAGAGCCGTTAGACTGCTACGTGCTTCATAAGTTCGAAGCATAGAACTTGTACTTGCCTAAAAGGCGTTGGCGTAATCATAGAGTCGAGTTCATGCGCTAAATATTTGATCTCGGCCATCGTCGCCTATAGATAGGTACAATATATAATGTTAACAATTCTTGTATATATTTAGTTTATTATCTTTTATATTATTCTTGTAGGGAATAATACAAAATGGATAAACTAAATACATAATAATAAACTAAATACAAAAAAACACTTGTCACTGTTCTATTTCCAAATATGTGGCTTCTAAATTTTAAATTATTTTTTTTCTTAAGGCAGCCGTTTCAGAGTACTTAAATTTATAAATTTAAAATTTATAAAATTTATAAAGTCAACTACGGCTATATCATATTATTCAAGCCTTCTTTTGTATAATAGGCACGTTTCGGAGATTTTTATTGTGTAGGATTTTACTTGCTTTTTAAACCTGTGAACTTTGCATTTGCAGATATATCGTCTATGAAAATACTTTCCGTTTCATCTATTTAATTAAAATTTAATTTCAATAGAACTTGACCTCGAAATTGACTACTTATTGTTTTATTGTTTAACATTTCCATTTTGATATTTATGTGAAATAGAGGATAGTTAGGAATGTCTATTTTACGTTCGCGTGGTGCATTTGGGTATTTATAGTAGTAGTATAGTATTGTTTTAATCACATGAATGGTTTGAAGTGATTTCTAATTTTAAATACGACACCATCACACTAAGTTATTTTAATTTTGATTTAAAGTAAGTAAAATAATACTCAGGCCTGTATTATAGGGGTCACAATACTATACGAATCTCCAGTGAAAGCAAAAAACTTACTTTCAGAAACGACTGTCATAATCTCGTCGCTTTTAACATATTAATTGAATTTTTTTACACTAAATAGGAACTATTCAAAACAGGTATTCATAATGTCTTGTCTAAATTTTACAGCTTCGGGATACACTGATATGATTTTTCATAAACTCATAAGTAATTTTCTTTGCTATCCAAAGGAGAACCGGGAAAAAAACTGAAACCGTGTTATTAATGATTAAATAGATTAATAGTAATATGCTATTATTATATATTGTGTTTTTAATTGAATGTAAAAATAATTAAAAAATAATTTTCAGATATTTTCAGGGAAACAATAATTACAAGACAATTCAATGGACTCACAAGTATTAGTAAAAACCACATTGTCGTTTTTGAATTATTTTGAGGCTTTTTTCTGACTTCTAACCAAAATATTGTATGATGAAAACTAAAATTTAAATTTCATACCCACATCTACATATGAAATAATGACAATATTGACTTTTAACTTCATATGGATATATAAATACATTTAAAACACAATCCGTTAATCAGTATGTGAAAAAATACCTCATGTCTAATCTTTGATGAAATATATCAGCGACAACTTTCTTATTTATACATTAGGTCCATACACAGCGTATCAAAATGATATTAAATATACTTGATAATAAATGACTGCCTTAAGTGAAGTAACTTTAAGAAAGTCATCTTTTACAGGCCTACGACCGAATAAAATAAAAAAAAAATCACTTATTCTGGTGTAACTAATTAGTAAAACATTTGAATTATTCAGACATGATTGAGTTTTGCGTTCTTTTGTTATAATCATTATTTGAAACGATTCATTATTGTTGACTTCACTTAATTAAATTATCCCGTATACGCCTTTTTTTTATTTCCCTATAATGAGTTCATTGATAGTATGTTTAGTGATTATTTAGTCTAAGAATGAAAACCTTATTATAGCTGAAATATAAATAGAACGTAATGCATGCAATTCATTTGATATTTTAATTCTATTTTTGATAGTTCGAGATGATCAATCTAATTTTAATGTTCTGAAATCTATTGTATAATAAGGATAAGTCATATTATAAAATGAATTAGGACCAATTTTCCCTTGAATTGGAAATAATGTAAAATGAAAATAACATTTAAAACTTAAGTCGTCTTTATGACCTCATAAACGATGATTGAAGTTAATTTAAAATACAGATTCTCACCGAATTTTCCGGCTTGACAATTCTTAAAATTATTCGTTATGTTTTGATATTAAGTACCTTTATGTATACTTAAATGTTGTACTATCTATTAACATTCATGAAGATGAACTTTGTGAGGTGGTATGCTAAATATAAACGTCGTATTATGAATTCTGTGGAAAAAAGTCAGAACGCAGATTTTTAGCTTCGTTTGTTTTGAATTTATTTGGATTAAATTAATAATAAATGTAAGAATTTATATAGATAATGAAAGAAAAATATAGAATTTAATGAATTCACTGAAATAAGGTTATGTAGATATTTGAGAACTGAAACAGAGTAAATTTTTATGAAATATTTCATTATTTTGTATAATATACCGAGTTAAATGCTACGTTTTGAAATAGGTAATGAAACATGATTTTAATTACAAATTATTTTCTAATTAATTCAATTAAAAAAAATCTCTATTTATAATAATAAATTCATGCCCATAAGCACTAATGATCCTTTTATAATATCATTATTAACAAATATAATCTTACCAGTATCCTTCGTGTCAGTCATAATTTAATCAGAAATGTTCTCCGAAAATATTAAGTTTACTTAATTTTAACTAAATATTCTTTACGTTATAAACGCAAAGAATATTTAGTTAAAATTAACCAATTTGCAAATGAATCTATACTTTTATAACCGGTCTCTTTTAATCCATCTAAATGTTACATATTACATGAACTTGTAAAAATGATACATATAACATATTATTATCTATTCTTATAATAAAACTGAAAGAAAAAATCTATCATGCACAAACAAGCAAAAATACTTTTAAAACTATTGACCAACTAATTAAAATTAAAAACAATATTAAAATGTTATGGTTTGCCTATCTGTCATGTTGTACACGTACCACATAAAAACTTTTCAACGATCTTTAATAAAGCTTAGTATGGTGACACTTTATGCTATGAAATAAACTTTATGGTACTTTTTAAATTCGTGTCAAAGAGATCATGCGGTTTTTTAGAAACATTTTTAATTTAGTTTATAGAAGGACCTAATACATAGAATATATTACTTATAAGTAAAATCTTAAATTTAATTTTTTTTCATTTTATAATTATCTTAAAAATAACACCATTCTGATAATTGAAACAATTTAAGAAGAGGTCTTATTACAAAATGAAATAGGAATTAAGGTCGAAATGGTTCTTTAAGAAATTACTCATTTTCATCAGCTTATACACCGCAAGAAGTATTTACACAAAGTTCTGTTATGCCCTATATAGGTGTAGCAGTTAATTACCTAACGCAACAAAATCTTTAGATCCATGCCACCAAAGCTGCTGGTATAGCTAGTGTTATATAAACAAATAATGTAAATGCTGATACCGACAGAAACGAGACACGGGATAAGAGACAAGGGAATAAAATTATGATAAAGAAAATGAGAATAGTTTCCCAGACCAACTTGGAAAACATAAATCAACGATGCATTCCAGACATTAGAATCATATTTCTTTCAATGTTTAGGAATGCATACGATAAAGAAGTAAAGAGAAATATCTGTATTCGTGATTTTTCTACGAAATATCATCCACAATATTGAGACCCGCAGAAAAACCAAGGTAAATGATATAGATCGTAGGATTGGCAAGCTGAAGGCTAAACGAGCAGGATATAAAACATGCAGAAAAGGCAAATATTTTCGAATGGTGACGGTGTACCAGAAGGTGCAGAATGGGACGGTCTCCCGATGGGGAGGACGGATCATATAGTAAAGGTCGTGGGAAGTCTTTACACGTAACCGGTATTTATTAATTTTTGAGGAAATATACGAAAAGCAGTGGATGTCTTCCGACTTATAATGATGGCGACGAATACGAAAAATACTTACAGAATTTAGTACTATATTTAAAAATAATTATCTTTCGACTATTTTTAATAATATTTTTTTTATAATAAATTTTGAAATTTTGTTACTAGTAGCAGAGAAATTATCCTAAATTTCTGAACAACATATGTTTGTGTGATCATAAGGATTAAAATCATGCCAAAAGATTTCATAATTAAGGATTGGAAACATTCTGAAATATGCCAATATCTTTTCAAAGATTTAGAAACATGCCAAAACATATCATGGAAGATTTTAATGGTGATAAAATTTTCAGAAATATTTTTATTATGTAGTATTATTATTTTCTTTTTCAGTTGTGTATTATATGCCATGGAAGGAAATCGTATTTATTAATTTCATGTGAAGGACTTTGTTACTATGTTTATTTTAAGAGTTTATATTTTGTGCTTCTGTTCCATAATTTTAAAGAATGAACCTTTACAGTCATATTCAAATATGTATTCAAGTCTGCCTGTCTACATTTATATCACAACTATTCTTATCCAAAACTATTGAACAAACCCGATGGAGATTTAAGTGTCCACACAAGCACGATCTGGCTCAATTGAGTCAAAATCTAAAATATAAGTTTTCCTTTTCTATAATTATCTACCCGTGTGTCATGGTAATTTTTAGTAGATAATAAACATACCGTGTACTTAAAAATAACGGAGAACCAGTGCGTGAATTTACACGCGCTTGTATGGTTTTAATTTTTCTGGATGATTTTTCATTGTAAAATTTTTTTTAAGTACCAGTCTCACGTAGGACTTAAACAGGTTTTGATGATCTCATTAAACAATTTGTCAGTTAATTAAATAAGTTGAATAAGTACGGGATGTACTCTGTATACCGCCGATGGTAGTAAACAAACTGGCCATTTTTATATGCCATTTTTCCAATAAATTTCACGAAATATTTTTTTGCTGAAATTACCAAAAACGGGGTAAATGTCACTATTAATTATAATGCCGTAAATATTAAAGAATCCACATTTGTCAAGATTTTAAGAAAAGCAGAAAAAATACAATTAGTATAGGTAATTCGTTTGATTGACACAATCAAGATTTTACAACTTTTAAAATTTATCGATAAGAATTTGGTTCGAGAATGTTTTGATTTACAATTTTATTGTAAATAGCACGTATTTTCTTGTTCCTCAAACAGCAAATATCTCGCAATTTATTTTTAATTATTTTAGTATATACAACAAACATACACACAATTTAATAATCCATACTAATATATTGCTAAAATAACACTTTGGAAAAGAGTCTTTTAACTTTGGAATCCTTATTTACTTTCAGTCACTTGGACATTATAAAAGAATTGGATGGGTTATTTAAGTGCGGTCAAGTAAAAATCTAGTTTTAAATTAGTAAATAATTAGAAAATAAAAACAATTAAACAGATATTAATTCCATAATTTATTGAAACGTTTCAAAAAGTCAGAAGATGTAATAAATTTTCTTGAATTACAGAAGTGTATTTAAAACAAGATAAAAAAGTAAATGTAAGATGGACTAAGGAGGAAAGAATGTCTCAGAACATTTTTACACTTTTAACTGGATAATGTATTTTTAAGACATTTATGGGTAATAAGTTCGCAAAATGAGCGCCTCTGATGTTTTGCGAGTTGTATATTCAAGGGTTTTGGAATAGGTAGAGTCTATGAATAAGAAGGGTAAATAAACTTTTAGTGTATTATCCGAGCAAGTAAACTTCTCAATCTTCTAGATTTAAATTTTGATGGATATTAAATATCAATTATATCGTCGTGTTAAGTCAAGTGGGGGAACAATAAATTTGTTTAATATCTGGAAATTTATTTAATTAAATACGGAATTAAAGATATTTTCAAAAGTCTTAGAAATTAAATAGCATGTATGATTAAATTCACGATGAAGAATTTTGCCCCAGCGATGGATAGAAATTACTTTCTAAGTTAACTGCCAGCAATGTGATATTTGAAGAAATTTTGGAGAAAATAAATAAATTTATGTTATAACAAAATTTGCACTTTGTGTAGAAAAAATTGTTAAAACTATAAACCTGATATTTTAATAATTAATAAAGTGCTGTACCAAAACTGTTATAGTTTAATAATTAAAATTGTGGGTTTTCAGAATAATTAATGTTAACTTCACATAACTATTTCTCCGTGCATAGATTTCCAAGAAAGAATTTCCAGCAAAATTATATTAGCGAAACATTTGAAACATTAATTCATGTATTGGAAACTCTGCTATATTTGCATAATACATATGTGTTTTCACACCGTAATATTTTCATAGGATTACGACGTCATAAATCTATTCTACGAATACCAGAGGCAATAGCGATAGCAAGTAAATAGCTAGCAAATCTCGTAAACATTTTAAACGAATTCTCTTTATAATGTTTATTCTCTTATTTATATCGCAATATAGGCTGTAGACTGTATCCTTATCACTATCATATCTTCCACATGTATTTAAAATATTATCAAATTCTAATTACCGTATTTTTGCCTAACTATATTCCAGTATAGACAGTAGACTGTATCCTTATCGGTAAAATGTCGCCCACGTGTACTTAAAATATTGTCAAATTCTAATTACAGTTTCATTATACCACAAACCAAGCAACATAATGTTATTTTATATGTAGAAAAACCTTGAATTGAAATTATCTTAATGTATTCATTTTTAATGAGTGTGCTAGTTTATTCCACATTAGAAATAGTTTTAAACTTGTGCTATAACTGTATTTTATTTGGCTTAATAAAGCAGATATGAAATATAAACTAGAATTAGAAAGCTTTCTTTATTAATAAATATAAATTAGGTTTAAATAAGTTTATTAACCCGATTTTACTCGGGAGCAAGGCTGTTATTGTTATTGATTTATGCGTTAATCTAAGTTCATGTTATCTCCATTAAAGATTTAATATCCGAAATCAGTATATTTTCATTCACTGAAATATTAAGGAAAATTAAAAATATTAATATTTTCTTTGCCATGTGGGCAATTTACTCTACATGAAGTTCGAACAATAATTAAATTACTATGTTAAGGTTCAGCCACATTCGTTAAATTTTAATTATCAGTAAGTTTTTCCCGACTAATTGTACTAAACCGAAAATAATTAAAAGTGACTCCGTCCTTTCTTAGTGTACATACATTAATATGCAACAGGCTACTTACATATAACTAATGAGTGCATTTAAATAAAATATTTCCTTTTAGATGACACAAGTACGGGATTCTTCCAGAAAAATTGGAAATGTTTTCGAGAAAATTCTTATTTTTAATTTTTTCATACGCATGCAAACGATTTAAACATTAAGTAAGTTCGAAATCATTTTAGTTTTACATGGTAATTAGACCAAGTACCGATGTTATCTAAAAATAAGACACAAAACATTTAAATGTTATCTTGAGGGAAACGATTTTTTCTACATTAGCGTGTCCTTTTTCACCCTTAACTCTCTAAATAAGTTAATGGAAAAGTTAGACGATTGTGTTTTTTGTTAAATTTTTAAAACCACTTTCAATAATTTACACATTCTCCGAAATATTTCCACGCATTATGCGTGTAAATATTTATATTAACAATTAAAATAAAAATGATTGTTTCACACAAATGATAGACCATGAAATATTTGAACAAAAAAGGGAAAGTATTTAAGACACATATCAACAAATTCAATACAAACAAGTCGTCACAAAAGTAAATCAATGCTTTGTGTAACTCACTAATCGCTCCCAAGAAAAATAAATAATTGTCTGGGAATAACTTCGATATTCCTCCTAAACTGCTCCCTGGGGGTCGAACGCAAGACGGCAAGTAGTGTGAATGTGAAATGTATGCAAGCAAAAGACCGAGTATTTTGTTTTAGTACCTTTGTCTGTTTTCCGTAGAATATGTCGTTTCGTGTCGTGTACAAGGTCTTTTTTCTTGTCTCGTGTCGCCTGTCTAAAACGAGATAAATGTTATATGGGTAATCTTAGGTTCTTCTAAGCAAAATTTTCTTATTATTATCGACGGACGCCTCTATAACTAATTCTTAAGAGCAGGAACTAGTTTTGAAATCTCACAACAGCAGCCTTTGTGATACATACAATCTCAGCCTCGCAGGCATCGCGGGATGTTAAAGTATTGCGCGCGCGTTCGAATTTTCTCGTGAGGTAACAGGTCACTACCACTTTGTGGTTTGATTGCTTACCTTTGATCGTTTTAAAAACCTGTAAACAATTTAATGCAATGTTTTCGAAAGCCATTCATACATTGACATGAATCAAAATACTTATTGTATCTAATCTTTTTATATCAAGGATCATTGACATAAGTGGATAACGAAAATGAACGGATGCGTTTATATTTTTAATTCTTTTGACTTTTTTAAAAATTTCGATGTTTGTCTGTATGTACTTTGTTATATTTTTTTATTGTTTGTTGTCTTCTTTTTAATTAGTAAGATTTGTTGATGTAAATATACATTAAGAACTTTTGTTATTTCGTGGGTGTAAAATTGATTGGTTTTCTGGAGTTTCCACTCTAAACTAACCAATATGTAAAAAAGTGCTCAGACCTTTAATCGGTTTGTCGTCGATCATTTGTCGGCCGCCAACTCTCTCGGCAGTTACATCGTGGCCGAAAATAAGACGGCGGCTGCTGGTAGCGTACATATCGCAAGTAGATTGAATGTGTGGATGGGAAAAGTGAAAGGACGAGTAGTCCAAAGGATCAATATTAAGTGATGCAACCGGACGATTATTTTAGTTTACTCTAGAATTAGCTATTTCTTAAGATATCTAGTCATAAAATTACCCAGTGTAGTTCTTTTTTGAGTTTCCTGATCTCTCTTTACATCGCGGTATGTTTTTAAATAAATTACTTATAAATGTACTGTAAAAACTCCAATTTACTCGGCCGCGTAAGCGGAAATAATTTTTTATTATTGCTATATATATTGTGTACATTTATAAAATTGTTATTATTTCGATATTTTTTAGAAGCATATTTTTTTAGAAGTTATAGAAAAAGTTTTGAAAATTTAATGAATTAGTATGTTATATTTTAAAGATATGATGTATACACGCCATATGTCAGAATACTTTGTAGCTTTATCTCCATTCATATAGGTGGTATAATCAGATAGAAAATAATAAACAAATATAATAAAACGAAATCATTGATTGGCATTTTAAAGTTAAAATAGTACATATGGTTAATATAACCACGCATTCTCAACAAAAGAAAACAAGAAAATCTCTTTGAAAGTTTGGAAGTCTTTGGAAAAAAACTTGTTATTACCAACCAAATAAAACTTTCAGTATTGGAAACGGTTTATTATCAATCAAATAAAACTTTCAGTATTGGATATTTTAGCTATAGATTGAAAAAAATGTTGTGAGTGCCCAAACAAGCTAATCACATTAATATATCTAAATTGCACGCTAGTGTTTGTTTTGTAAATAATAATATTTTGTACTTGTATTATTAATTTTTGTCCTTTTAATTTTTTCGTATTGAGATGTTTTAATATTTTTGGGTATTTTTTTCAGTGGGCATTTTATAAGTGTGTAATAGTATCAAATATATTCATACTCTGGTTTTTTAATCACGTGTCTTGTCTTGTATGGAAAAGGGAACGATGTGGATAATATAAGTATTTAATTTTATGACTTGTTATCAAAATAGCTCCATAAAAGTAGCACTCTTTGTTATATGTTACTAGAGATTAACATAAATTACGACTGAACTTTGCCAAATATTTCACGAAGCACAAAACAGATATCACTTTGGATTTTCAGTGATGTAACTTAACAGATTTCATTTTTGAAATTAATACGGTTTTGTTGGTGGAAAAATATACATAATTTTTTTAGTTCATGAACAGGTATTAAAATAATTTTTCTGGTTATCATAACGATAATGGAAACATTGAATTGTAATATTTATTTCTATTATCAAGACAGTTTTGTGTTATATTCTAGAAAAGCAAAACTTTCAGACAAATATAAGTGTAGCGCGTTGCTTGACCAATGATAACGTCATATTACATTTAATAGTTAGAAACACGACCAAATTTATGAGGAGTAATTTATTTTCTTGACTGACAGATACCATCTCAAACGCGTTGATTCAACAAATCAATTCAACTTTTCCACATTAGAATTGGAAGTATACTGTAAAAAATATACTTGTTTTTCATACCGGAGTGATCAGAGTTGATTTGGGCAACAAAAACAAAATGGATCACATTAATGACATTAGTGACATTTTGAAACACATGGAATACTAAAAATATTTGAAAAAATCAGTTCATAGAGACGTTATTGAAATTCATGTAATACAGCTTACCAATTGTTATAAAAACAGCATTTACCTTATAAAATAAATTTACCACTTATAAAATACTTAATTTTTAACTTATAAAATACGGAGAGATTTTTATTTTAAACATATTTACAAACATATTTATAACTGCTATTTAGCGATCTATCTCTTACTGCATTTTCAAAGTCCTTGTTACCTTTGCACTTGTATATTGCAACTATATTATAATATTTTACTTGTATTCAACAACTAACAATGTCATTTACCTATTTGTACTTTAAACAGTGGTTCATATTTGCATTTTCATTGTTTTTCATTAATTTATAAGTCGACTTGGTTAAATGTGGGTGTTTACTAGGTTTCTGTGAGTAAATTTACTGCTGTGGAGTTAAAGTAAAACAGGGGGAAATTAGTAATGCAGAAAATATACTTTAAAATAAAATGTTAATATAAAATTGTTCAGAAAAATAAAAAATTCATAAAGTATAATTCGGATTCACGTGTCGAGGATTCACCACATAAACCTAGAATAGAATCACGGTTTAGGTGATTTAATAATTTAGTAGCCGTTTGATGAATAAATGCAGTTTTAAATAATTTCGGGCCATTTTTTTTAGATAATCCTTAAAAGTATTCAAAAAAATAATAAAATTAATTTTTTTGGATACCTTATGTCTTGTGTTTATAATTTTAAATGTAAAAGATTCAAGAAAAAAAGTAAAATAAACATGCCTAATTTAAAGAATTTTAGTAGACATTTGAGATCCCATATCTAAAAAAGAAAAAAGAACTCTTGTAAAATCCCTCACATATCTGTTTGTCAATCACAGCCACTTCCTCAGAAATCACTTGACGGAAAGACTAAAAATTTGGCATAGAAGTAAAATATATTTACCCGCACATATAAGTGCAAAGGGAACAAAGACTTTTAAAATTCATCAACCGCTAGACCTTAGAAATATTCGGAGAGGAATTTTACGAGGGCAAATTAAATACTGACAAATAATTTAAATAATAAAATAAATTATTTTAAGCGCCTCAAAAATATGTTTCATTATGTCACTGAGTATATTTCCAGAAATAAAAATACGCAAAAATTTGTCTCTTACACCCTTATTTCCGAAACTTCCAAATCTAAAATGAATATAGGCGATTTGAAATATTTAGTTTGTATACTGACATATCAAAATTTAAATTTTGTGCAGTTTTAAATTATTCGTATTTATTACCATACTGTTACAGATTATATTATTTTCAATAAACTGAGATAAAAATTATTTTTTATTTATCGTAATATTTTTTCCAAACAAATAGATGCTACAAAAAACATATCCTTACACTGCCAATAAAGGAAGATAAAAATAGAAATGACTTTGTGACCACATGCATAATGAAGGGAAAAAAATGTAGTGAGTTATAAAAAAAATAACAACTTACGTATTTAGACCGATATAAGATTAATATTGTTTTTTTATTTTCAGATTAATTTTAATAGTAAGAGGGAAAAGCACCCTAAGTTTCTAAATAAGATACGTTTTTGAGAAAATTTCATTGATTAATTATTATTCTCGCTAGTTTCATCAATGAATTTATTAAGAATTAGAACCACGCTAAAATATTTCCTTGAAAATTTAAATTGTGATTAAATTTTCATAAATATTAATTTTTATTTCATTTTATAATTAATTTTATATTTTGTTATATGTTTTATGCCAAGGAAGAAAATCGAATTTATTAATGTCAATTATAGAACATAGTTACTAATTTTTTTTATCAAAATCTTATATTTCTTTACCACAATGGTAAAGAATAAATCCATGTTATCATATTAAAGTATCTGTTTGCCTGTCTGCATTTATAAGTTTTAAAAGTGTTCATATCAAACGTGGTTTGGTTCAGTTGAGTCAAAATCTCAAACATATCTCCTATATTATTGTTTATATATGTGTCAGGGCTATTTTTGGCTTATAATATTCATGTTTTATATTCAAAATTATGGAAGCATTAGTACGCGAGTTGGCAAGTTCTTGGATAGTTTTAATTTTTCCGGAAGAATGCGATATGTAATTATGTTCAAATACAAATATCACGTAAAATTAAAACTCGTTCTATGATCGAAGTAAATAATTTGTTAGCTAATTGATTATGTATAGGATATCCTCTGCACACCATCTGTAATACTAAGCAAACTGGCCATTTTTATACACCATTTCCGCAAACAAATTTCATATAAGGTTGGTTTGCTAAAATAAATGATTAACGGGTAAAATTCGACATTATTTGTAGTGCTGTAAATATTAAAAAAATTTTTTTGTTGATTTTTGAAAAAGGACAGACAAGATATAATTACAGTACATAATTTTTTTTATCCTTTTCATATTTTGTAAACTTAAAATTTTTCACTAAGAATTTCTTTCGAGTTGTAACTAACGATTCTGTTCTTCATTTTGTATTACGACATTTTTTTCGTATGTGCTAGATAGCGAACATTTCAAAATTTATTCTAATTTATAGCGTATAGAGCTATTCATTATTCACAATCGTATAGATATTACTAAAGAATAGTTATAAACCTGTGAGAAAACGGACGCAATGTATAGACTATTCTTTGAGCAAGGACTATTTATGTTTATCGAGGAATTTGATACAATATTATTCTAATAGAAAATTATTTTGCTTGCAATTGTGTTCTAATACGGCCTGTTCTGTGAAATTTGTGTTCCCAAAACGTTGAATATTATATAGAATACGTATTTATTTCAAAAAATACTTATTATAAATAAAATTGATTTTTAGTTTGGAAATTTAAACGTTCATTTCTTTAATTTATCAATTATATTGATAATTTTTAATAATAAATGCGGTAAAATTATCTCCGTTAAATAAATTTTAAATAAAAATTTTTACTAAAAATCAGTACTTCAAGTTTTCAGAATATAATAAAATAGTACCAACTAGCAACTTGGCCATTTATTTATTGTTTTCCAAATTAATCTCTGTGATACTCCAAGCACTATTCCTTTAGATGACACCCCCTGAGGATAGCAATCAGCTCACTCTTCCTTAGACTTCTAGTTCATGGTATTATTGAAGGCAGTCACCATTCATTCGGCGATCGAGGATCGTATTTCTCATAATTTATCTGTTATCCTTGGAAATAAATCAAAATCACATAGCGCAATGTCACGGATGTGCTGTAATATGCATGATATGTAATTTATATATCCGAAGTAGTCAAATATTCAATCGTCGTGAAGAGGCGAATATATAGAAATATTGCCATGATGAAGAAGGATGTTACAGAAAGTTTTCATCGCTCATCACTTGCAGAATGCGGCATTTGAGTGATCTCCGTTGAGTTTTCTAACATTTCACGACACCAATCATTGTGAGGGTATTATTGAGCTTATGCCAAATCATGGGGTATCCACCTAGTACAAAGCTTGCTTACGCTTAAAGGTTCATGTAGAATTTTCTGCACTTGACTCAACCATTGCCCAAACTTGTTGGAATATGCTGATAGATTGCTCTTTTGTCAGTTTTCATTATCAGCCGCATGTTGATATTATCTTCACTTATCGTTGCTAAAGAACATTTCTGACGCATCGCTGAGATTTGTAAGACCCCCTTAATTTCGATAAACTAGTTGTAAATCGAATCGTATTACCAAAGAGTTCCATTTTCGAAATTTAAATAAACTTTTTGATTAGCATTATTACAAACACCTAGTTATAATTGCTTTCAGTGATATCTTTTTATATACACGTACTTACATATTGAGTTTTATGAACTGCTTTTCATGCACCTGAAAGTTATAAAAAAAGACAAAGACCATAGACCGATGACCAAAAATTTTCATATAACGTCATTAGCGTATGCTCTTTGTTTTGACACTCTGTGAATAAGTCAATTGAAATTTAAACGTGTGCTTTGTTTATTAAATTTTTAAAACCGCTTTTTATTTATTCTATTCATATGTATTTTTGAAGGACTGTTCTCTTTTCAAAAAGTTTCATTAACACATTTAATAAAAATTATTGTTACACACAAAAGACAGACCGTTAAATATTTGAACATAAAAGGGAAAGCACTTAAGGCACGCATTAGCAAATGCAGTAGAAAAAAATCGTTACAAAAGTAAGTCAAGGCTTGATGTATCACACTAATCGCTCCCAGGAAAAAAGCAACATTGACAGGACTGGAAATAACTCCGATATTTCTTACAAACCACTTCCTGGAAAGTAGAACTCAAGGCAGCAATAGTGTGAATGTAAAATTTTGCGCCCAGGACAGTTCGAGTATCCGGTTTTAGTTCTTTTGTCTGTTTTCCGCTGAATGTTCATTACGAAAATAGTTTTGGACATTTACGTGTATGTTAAATACAATTTAAATATAACGTTTCCCAAAAAAAATATAAAACGTCTAAAGTATTATACGGATTCACGCGTTGAGGATTCTGCATATAAATTTACAAGGGAAACACAACTTGGGTGGTTTATTAATTCCGAAACTCTTTGAGGAATAACTACATATTTAAATAGATTTGTAAATTTTGTCAACTTAATACTTCGTAGTCAATCAACAAAATAATTTTTTTTTTCTTGTTTTTGTCTTGTGTTTATAATTTAATATGTAAAAGATTCAACAAAAAAGTAAAATAAACGTGATTAAATTAAAAAAAATTCGTCGATATTTAGGATCCGGTACCTCGTACAGAAAAAACATCTCTTTTCTGTCTCTCTGTCTCTCTGTGCTCAGAAATCGCTCAACTAGAGTGTAAGAATTTGGCATATTAGTAATTTTAATCTTCACATATCTCAACAGCTGGCGCTCAAAAGTATTCCGATAGAAATTTTACGAGAGGCACATTAAATACTCGATTTTTTTTAAATTCCATGTATATTCTGACTTATGGCTTAAAAGTCCTAGTTATAAGGGTGTCTAAAATATGTTTCATTATGTTAGGTAGTATATTTTTAGATATGAAAAAACATACAAAAGATTCACCCCCATGTTTCAGAAACTACTGAACCTAAGAATATTAAAAAAATTGGTACAAAAGAAGCCTATGCAAAGTTGTTTAAAAAGTAGAGCTATGATTCTAATTTCAAAATAAACACTATGTTTTTACGTCCGTGAAATATACGGTAGGCAATATATTTACGATACGTAAAATAATTATTTGTAGATAGTCGAATATAAATACTATGTCGCTGTCCTTTAATATTTATGAGCTTAAATATATACGAAACCTTCGTAGTGCGAGTTATCTCGTACTTGAAAAGTTTTTTCTATAGTATCAACAAAAGAGGAAACAAGATATAGATAAATGATGGTAAATATAAATACTCGACCTTAATTTATGCTGATAACATTATAGTAATAACCGTTAAACGTATTGCACGGTAAAGACGAGAAACCTGAATTGAGTGTTAATGAGTGCTGGGGAATTTAAGTTATATCGGAATATTAACGTAACGAGATACCAATTCGCTTTATAAAACGACATATCTGTATTGAAGGTTGTATTTGCATGTAAATTGTATGTAGAACTGAGAAATCTGATAAATTTTTTTGTCAATTGAAATAAATCGAATCAAGTGATAGCATTTTTGAGGTTTGTCCTGTATAAATAATGCCTACACGTGTTTAATTAAACAAAAAGTTTTCCTTTTTAAGGTCAGAAAAATGTATTTTGGTTCTTTTCCTTAACAGTTTTTACATTCGACACTAGACCTTAATCCTCAATATTAAAATAAATATGAAGGTTCATCCTTAAATATTAAAATTTATTATTTCCAAAAATACTTCAAATATCTTAACAAAATTGAAATAATTTATAGACTTCTATATAGTATTATATTATCTCTCTATGTTTCAAGTTTTATTTAATAAACATTTTAAAAAACGAAATGCTTAAATTTGTTTAACGGTGAATTTTGAACGCTTATACCCCAAAAGTAATAAAGTATAAGATACATTTAAGACAATCATTAATACGTAGTTTTTAAAAATATAAAAAAATTAAATAATATAAAATATAAGATATAAAAAAATCGTATGAATTAATATGTAACACAGAGGCTATAACGAGGAAAGAAACGGATCACTTATAATCAAGGCATGAAAATCGCCGTACTTTTTCTTTACCACCTTTTCCCTAATTTTAAAGTAGCTTTTTTTGCTTTTTATTTTCTTCTTTTTCAGGGGTGTCAGTTTTACCGTTCTTTCTATTCTTTCTGTTATTTTTTCTTGACTGTACCTTCAAGGGTGGGTGAAACTCAATGCGACTGAAATATCGCTGTTTGTTTTGTCATTGAAAACTTTCGGTAAGATTTACCAATGAAAATTGCTACATCATAAATCGTAACAGGTTGTCTTAACACTTTACCCAAGAATCTATGCTCAGGAGATCAAAACGTTTAAAAGATGTAAATCGTAACTCTGCTTGATTTGGTAAGCTTCAATGCTTCTATCTATATATGACATTTATGATTATCATAAATCACAAGTGATGGATTTTCTTTTGTAAAACCAACGTGCTGTATATGTGATGTAGTACTACTACCAAGAAAGTAGAAATAATACTACATCACGTAGTTTCATTTAATTGTGAATAAGTTTTTATTTTATTCATGGTTGCTATCTCAAAAGCCAGCTTTCTCAGCTAGTCTTTTCCTTTGTCAAACCATAGTAAGTACATGCACAACTCTTTAGATATTTTACTAAACTCTTTTCTTGTTCAGCGCTAAATATTTTATTAACGATGTAATTAGAGACTAATTTCACATGTTTTTTCCCAAACTAAAAGCTTTGAGCCTTTTAATTATTATCGCCGTAAAGTTACGTATGAAAGGTTTTTAAATTTATCTGCCTTTTTAATAATGTTTTTTTCTAAAATATCCCTGAAGGCAGCTAGTAGCATGTAGGAAATTGGCCGTATATATGCTTGTTTGTTAATAAAAATTGGTCAACGAAAATACAATACACAGTAAGCCACTGGCACACAGTGAACCAATGGATTCATTGTTGAACGTTGTGTTATTTAAGGAAAAAAAAGGAAAATAGATTAAATAAATTCAATGCGAAAGAAATATTTTTGCTTACTTATTCGAGTCATAAGTAAAAATATTTCTCCGCATTGAATCTGTTCTCACCGGAAAATTTTACTAACGTAACAGAGGCGGAGGGACGATATTTTGACTAATGTGAGAGGGCGTGGGAAACGACAGCCTATAAGACTTAAAACTGAAGTATATGTGATAGTATTGCAGCGTAATACTTTTCTGTATTTATAATGATTCAATGTAAAACGTGGTTCTTTCTGGGACAGTTTACCCTATGCATAATATAAAAAGTATACTCTCATAACTTTTTGAGATATAAGTAATAATCTTAAAGAATATGTCGAAGGTCTGAGCGCTTTCGTGACGAATGCGGATGAATCTGTCGCAAACAGTAGATTTTTTTTACATTTCAATATAACTTTATATTGACGTCTTTTATAAACTTCACTGGATGTTGAAAGCAAATATCACATAGATATTTGCTTTCAACATCCAGTAACAACCAACATTTTATTATAAATTTATCACGTTTTTTTGCAATATATTAGAATAATATATACAAATTTATTTGCAATATATTACAACGAAGGACCACGGGAAACGACTGCTCATCATCTGTCTTATTATTTCCAGGAACGTAATATATTTGACAATTTTCGGTAAATTTATTTCATACATCAGAAATCATTGAAAATTTGTAGCGTATTACGCACGTTCTCAAATCAAACCGTGGATAGTTCATTATTTCTTTGAATCTATTTTTACTCATCGTAATTTTAAAAACTGGACGATTCCACACTTGCGACGACACAATGTCCAGTCCAAATGACTCCTGTTGCAAGCTTGACGTGCATAAACCAAAGCAATAAACCATTTAATTTGTCCAAGGAAATATTCAAATCATCATCATGATATTTTTCACGACCTCCCATTTCAGTGCAGAACTTTACGCGTCGTAATATATATATATATATTTATATATATATATATATATATATATATATATATATATATATATATATATGAATCAAAACAGGCCAAGAGGAAACATTTTTTTTTCAACATTTTGTCTAAGATATGGAATTGGACTTGATACTTCTCTCAGTACATTTTTCCGGCTTCGATGGTCCACTGCACTACCGTTAATGGTTCATTCAGTCCCGTTACTAGCTACTTGTTTCATATTTACTTCTTGCAATAATAATATTTTGTCCAGTCTTCCATCTCGGGATGTTCATTCGGAGTTCTCTGCTCTTCTGCAGCATCTAAATAATATTACTTTCTATTTACTTGGAAACTTATATAGTCATAAGTTAGAAAAAGTCATAAAACATGAAAACATACTGAAATATAGGTAAAAAATAGTAGAGATCAAGATCGTCTTGCCGTCAAAGTGTGGACGATCGATGTGGACGATAACGGTGTTAATTCTTCTTGTGTTAAACAAAAGTCTTGGTATTTATCTATTTTTTGTTATAGATAAACCACGGTAACTGTGTTCAAATAAAAAAAGTCCATGGGACAAAAGTGGCGGAGTTTAGGTCTCAATCCTAAATAAAATTAAAACCAAAGTAATTTTTATCATTTTCGATGAACAATCATTGACTTTTCATGCTTTGTAATTTGGATAAGTAATCTTAAATAAACTAAAAAGTCTTGGTGGATGAAGGGAAATGGGCATACTTGGTGCCGGACTTTCACCAGCGCAATACATTCCTGTAAACCGTTATTTTTTCCCACAAAAAAAACTTTCAATACTCATATATCAGTTAATATTGGTAAATATGGATGATATAACTAATAACTAGTAAATATTATTATTTAATATCCTTTATCGGATCCCCACTTTTAAAACGTTTTTCAAATCCCGCAACAATTAAATTTTAATCTGCCACTATCTCTGCGAGATAACGTACAGCTTCTAATGGTTAGCAAGAGTATATAGAAAATATTGTGAGTTTATTTTCAGTATGATCCATAAAATCCATCACAATATTTAAGGGTTTCTGCTGATTCTTAGAGAAAATTCTAGGTTTCGTTTAATTTTAACATTCTATTAAGTTTGACTTAAGAAAATTATTCCTCCATGTAGGTACATAGCCAATTTTTGCCTCAGACTCTTGATCTATTATCAGAAGTATTTTTCAAAATCCAATTTTCTTTTAAAACATAAGGCAAAAGTTTGTTATTATGAAAAATACAAATTTCAGGTATAGAAAATTGCTAGATTTTTAAAATTATGTAACCAACTATAGAGTTTGGCGCTTGATTCTGGCGCTAATCGAACGGTTTTTAGACAAATTAGCAAAATTTAAGCAAGTATTAACTCATTCATTTTGCGAAAAGGCCCTACCTATTCTTTTTACCTTTTTTATTACTCGTTATTGCATTTTATAAACTTAGTAATAGTTCCTCGTAGCACAATGAGAACTTTCGCATGAATCGAGCTCTCGTACTACTTTCATAAGAATTTTGCTCTCAATAGTTATCTTGATGAAGCTGTGCAAATTTTACTGTATATACGAAGACAGGCATAACACGGTGAGGCTCTTGGTTGTAAGGGTGGGTGGTGTGGTCTTGCATACTGGCTTTGCCTGATTTTGGTTAATTTTTGGAACATTTCTGACATCAAAGGCTGACCAGAGAAAATTCCTTTAAAATTACGAACCTCATTCTTATAATACGAAGTTCTGAGTAATAAAGAACTTTTTGGTTGCTTGAATTTTGCATCAATATTTTTCCTTAAAAACTCGCAAGAAAATATATTTTGTTTGACATTTTCATTCTCAGACATCAAAACACATCTAAGTTAAAGTTTTGAATTGAAACTAACTCCTTTAAATTATTTATAATTAGGTTAGTAAATGGAGCTATTCCGAGTAGATTTCAATAATAAAAATAACAAAGATCAAAAAGCAAATTTATAAACAAATTGACGAATTACAAAAATTACTAATTTTATTACGTGCTAAAATCTATGTCACCAAAACTTTTTACAGCACTGCGTATGTTTTTGAAATCAGTAATTTTGAAATTAATTAAGTCATAAAAGAATGGGAATAATATAGAACAAAATACAGAAAATAATTAAAAAATAGGATCTGTAATTGAATATTTTCAAACCGACATTCCAATTTGTTATAACTTTATATGAAGCATTTTAATGACAATAATAACTTGTAATTTATTTTTCAATATTCTTTTTCAATTAAATATTTATATACTTGAATTTATTGAGAATTCATATTCAAAACTTTAACTTGGCAGTGATGAGATGCTTTGAAATGAAAATATGAAACAAGGACATATTTTTATACAAGTTTTACTGAAACATATTTAATAGTTTATTTGTATGAAATTGGGTTTTATGGGTAATTGGACTAAGCGAAGTGAAGTTTTCAGTGATGAGATGCTTTAAAATGGAAGGATATACTTTTATACAGGTTTTTACTGAAACATATTTAACCGTTTATTTGTCTAAAATTCGGTTATATGAGTAATAGGACTAAGTGAAGTGAAGTTTTATTTCCGAGTAAATAGGGCTGATATTTAAATAAATTATATGTAAAATTCGCTGTGACATTCTTTATTTAATTCCTTGATTAGATTTAAATTTGGGGAAAAACCTGCAAACTTGGAAAGTCATTTTGAAATAAGTATATAATCAGCATACAAATAAATGAAATAAATTACAAATAATGACCAGTGAAGAACTGGAAAAACTATATGAAAGTATTACAGGCGACATTGAATAAATATGTATCATGTTTACTAGTAAACATAAATACGAACATTTTTTCTACTCATATTTAAATGTTAGACGCGGGAACGCAAGGATTTCCAGTCGAGTGATCGGTTTGCCTTAAAACCTGTATGTTGGTTTTAAAAGCAGAAAACCTGTATATTTTTGTCCCGCATATGGTCACTTTGATATTGTTCAAGAAATAAATTTTAATATTGCCATTATAAATCTAATGTAGCTACAGACCGACCACATTTACTATAGAAGTAACCTATATAATGGATTCCATAGTGAATGATAGTACAGAAACAGTTAAATACAATTTGGGGGTATGTTGCACTCAGAAATTGAATTATAACTCTTATTCAACATCATTATCTTTTGTTTATTCATACATCAGTAGATCAACTAATGACAACTTGTAGAGAGTTCATGCTTAATTTTCGAATTTATTAGTACATCTATTGTCAATAATTAATATGTTTCTTGAGCAAAAAATGATTTATTTTTGAAATTATATTATATATTAATGAAAATATATCCATTAGCCATATTTTTGCAACATATAACAAATTTGGAATAGAGCCACATTCGTTCCGTGGCAAATGTTTAGAATGGGGCAAAAATACTGACGGATTATTGTAACAGTATTAAGATAATTCAATGCAATAGTGTAAACCTACATATCTTTCAATTATTTCATTACCTTCATCGATAATATCACAATCAGATTTAATAATTATTAATAATTTATCCGTAATTAGGAAGGAAATGCCATTAAAAATAATATTTGATATTCAACTCGTATTTAGGATGTTTCAAAAATATTAAAAAACTCTATTTTTTAAATGTGTTCAAGATCATATTTTCACATTTAAAATTTGTATATTAATATCCCAATTCTTATAATATTAAAATAGTATTCAAAAAGACCATGCTGAAATTCAGACTTTTTTTTTTGTTTATCAATGCAAACTTTTAAAATCCACTGTCAAAAACAATCACATTTTTAAAATGAATTTAAATATGTCGACCGTTATCCTTTCCAACATTCTTTAAAGATTATAGAACTTTTACGTATGTATATTTCTTTTTCTGCATTTTTGAATTTTGTATTAAAAGCATTTTTGAATTAAAAGTTCTATCAGTTCAAAATTTAATTATCAAAGTGTTTTTTGAACCCCATGTAAAATAGATTATCCTTAGTCATCAATGAATATTTTGGGTGTACCCGTGCTTTATCACGTAATTATAATTTTCCCTAAGAAGGAATTGTCAGTAAGGTAGTATTTGTTGTAATCCTGAGAGTGTGAAATGGAGTGAGTGGTGTTTTTAGGAAATTTTCAATATTTCTTATTTAGCTAAATTTTTTATATATTTACATGTACCTAAATATATATTTTAAGTAACGTCTTTCTCATTAGCTATGAAAACAGTGAATCTGAAAAAAAACCTGAGTTAGAGGTCTAAATAAATTACTTGAAACAATTATTAAATTAGAATTATTTGGAACTCTTTTTCATAGTTATTCCAAAAGTTCAATATTTAAAGATTAAAACTGAATAGAGGTAGGTGATTGTTTCATATACTTAATAGTGCAACAAAATAAAGAGAACTTAAAAAAATATTTTCTGCCACGAAACATATTATCGAATAAGTTTATTTTTAAGTTTAACATGTATATTTTTCTTTGAAATTCCGTAATGATCTTGTGAAAGGAAATTGAATTTTCCTCTATTCGGTTTTCTCTGTCCATAACTCAGACATGTACTTAAATGTGCTGTCGTCGCTATTCATATAAAGGTTGGGCCTAGTAATTTTTGGTTGACATAGCATTTTTGCCTGCACTTTAGTATGTCGGTTAATTTTTAATTTAATAGATACTTTTAATTTTTATATGAATTTTTTAAAGTTGAATTAATGAAAATATTATAGTTAAGCCCTAAAAGTTCATATAGATGCAATATAAAAACGTTTATTTATTACAAATTTTAATGTACACACATACACACACACACATACGCACGCACGCACGCTCAAATATAACATTCAAATTTGAATGATATATCCAATGACAAGTTTATCCCCTCCTTTCCCCCTCCACCGTTTATCGGAAATAAGAATGATTTATCCTCAAATTAAGTAATTTGGGGGGTAAACATTTCCAGGTTAAAGAATTGTTGATTAATTAATATTCAGTAGGATACAAAAAAACCTCTACATAATTTTTTTCACTAATTAGTATCTTGAAATCTATAATCCCATGCTGATCTGAGTAGCATTAGTTACAGAATCCATAGGAATATTAGTATATTCTTGCCAGTTGAAAGTTGTAGATATTCATTTTAAATTATTTTTTTTCAGGTCACCAATTTGTAAAGATGCTTCTTTACAAATTGGCCAAGTGAGGATGTCATAGAACGAAACCTAGGTCGTGGTAAAGAATTTAAATAAAGTAGAAATAATACTGCATCATGGAGTTTTATTTAGTTGTGGAAAATTATATTACAAAAATATTAAGTCGTTATACATATGCCAACTGGAATTGGCACCTTCACAATGGCCGTATTCATTAGACTAGGAAAGTAAACTTTTGACACCAAAACAAATATAAATCCTAAATTTTAAATGTGAATTCATCTCTTACTTTCAGAAATTCACACCGTGTTTTCATAAACAATTTATACGTTGCCATGTTTCAAATAAATCATGCTTTTTCTTTGTTATTTTAATAAAAGGAAAATTATGTGATTGTTGTACGATTTGTCAGGATACTTATAAGTCTGACCGAACATAATGAAGTATCAATATATAAGTGCAACAACATTAATTTTTAAGGAAATTATTTTTAAGGTAGGTAAGTCTAACACAGATATAAAGTGTTAACTGTGGTAATATTCTCCTTATATAATTTTCTTGCTTTCAAATCTGTCCATCGTTAGACTACGATTAGCGCAAAACTTTAGATATTATAAAAACTAAGAAAGACACGTGTCTTTAAAAACCGTGATCAATGTTGATACTAGATACAGTAGTGGTCGACTGACAGTTTTGTCCCTAGTATATTCTGAGATTGGAATATCTACCTATATTGTTCCTAGTATATCTGCATGTTTTGGCCTATTGATTATAGAATTTCGAATCTCAGAAATAGATCCGGTTGAATTTTGCACGAAGTTTATTCACAAGTAAAAAAGTCTTCGTGGAATATGAACAGTTGCAAAGAACAAAATCCCAAATTAAGCTTCTATAAATATTGTAAATTATAGTAAAACGAAAGTTAACAGATTTCTGTTATATTCTTTTACGTTTTGTTTGAGTACAGAATGTGTTAATAATTTAATAATCTCAAAAAATTTTCATATCCGATGCTGAATTTTAATTTACCTCCCATCGTGTATTTATATTTTACCTCAGTGATAAAAAAATGTATATACACAAATCATATACACAGGCGATAACACTGCTATTTAAACCAACAACTAGCCAGATTTAATTTATTAATTGTTTAAAATTAAAATAAACATTAGGCATTATTAATATAGCTAAAATTTTTTAAATTAATTTATTAACACACAGATTAGATTAACATATAATCGTAATTAGGCATTTGTTTGTTTAATGCTACGCATGGGGATTTATATAATACTAGTTTCGCCCCATGGATTTATTCGCATGAAATTTGGAATAAGATGTTTTTCCCTCAAAGCTATAAGAATATTGGTTATACACTATTACCATACTAAATTTCACCAACATCCGTCCATAAGATTTTGCATGATTGAAAGACAAAGTAACATACAGACAGAAAAAAAATTTTCCAATTTCTATTATCATTCTATACTAAATCAATCAATCTTTGTAAAACATGTGTAAAGAATTCACTTTGTTACAATTTTATTATATATATATATATATATATATATATATATATATATGCGTGTGTGTGTGTGTGTGTGTGTGTGTAATTATTTAGTCTTTATTTTGTTGTGTGTAGAAAGGCAATGTAGCACGTTATTTAAAATATTTAAAGGCTAAAAATTGTTAATGTTTATATTTTTGACCTTGCCCAAGAATGGTGGGAATTTTTTATTAATTGTTAAAGTCGCATTTGTGTTGTCAATCTTTATTAATAAGTGTCTATAAGTATATATTACAATTTAGTAAGAGATTGGTAAAACAAATGTTCAATAAAATGGTGTATTAGCCAATAAAATAGGATTTTCATATTGAAACCCCGTGAAAGAATGATTTTGTATTATCTAGTCCAAACTAATTTGATACCCGTTTTTGTTCTAGTTAGAGGTAAATTGAACCATACACTGCATTTCAATAACAGAATTTTTACTTAATGTAGCTTATGCCGTCATTTGTACTCGAATTAAATTTGTCCGAATACAATATATTTTTGCAAGTATTTGTTAAATTACCAAATATGAAGAGTAAATATGTATTGTTAACTGTATTAATTAAAGCAGCCACCCGCTTATATCATCTTGTCCAAATTAATTGAATGCACATTTTAACATTGTGGCTATAAGTAAAGTGAACCATCCGGGTAAATTAATTTTAAGGCACATTTTAATATTCCAGCAATATATAAAAGGAAGAATGACGCTAGTTAGATTGAATTTCAATAATAGAATTTTTGAGTTCCAATATAGAATACTAATAAATACCTTTTCAAAATGCAATGTCTGTTTTTGAAAGAATTTATTAAATTACCAAATGTGAAAAATAAATAAGTATTAATAACAGCCTAAAATAAAGCAGCGCCAAGGCAATTTATAATTGATGCTACTTTCCCGTAAATACATATAATGATACAAGTTCTGTGGATACAAGTATCTGTAATATTATCTATAAATTTGAAAATGAATTGTATGTTTATCAATGTTAGAGTCAAAAGATTATAACAAAGGAAAAATCTTACAAATAATATAGTTTTCATTCTACTTCAATACATATAAATATCAGTTATGGGTGATGTAATTCCAGTTGATAAAGAATTAACACAAATAAAAAAAGACAACGTACTTTACTAATATATTTAATAAGTTACAATTATTTATAAAAGTATAAATACTATTAAAAATTAGTACAAAACATAAAAGAGAAAATAATACTGAATCCGGTAAAACATTACTAATAATATTTACCTAATAAAGTTTTGATCGAAAACAAATTACAATTAAAGTGTGACAATAAACTGAGTAAGTACACAGATGAAGTAAGTGTAAAAATTAAGAATATTCCTTAAATAGATCCAAATAATATACATAATAGTTTAATATTTATCGGTGTTTAAAAGCATCATATGATTTTCTATTGTTAAACTTGCAGATCATTTCGCAAAAGCCTTAACCGAATGCAAAATATGAATCAATAAAAGCTTGTCGCCTTGCAAATCCCGAATCTGTTTCTAAGGGAACTGGAACGTTGATAACTTCCTCCAATACCTGCTCAGTTTCAGTAGCTGATCATTACATAAATATATATGTTACGTACAACTATGTTTTGTACGTTATGTAACAATGATATTGACTATGGTAGTCAACTTATTATCCATGCCATGGCTTGGACATAGGAATCGCTTCTTTCAAACGCCAAACATTTTTTCCACTATTTTTCTTGTTAGAATTTACTTATATAATAAATAATAATAATAAAAGTTTAAGCATATCATACATTTGATTTTGTTCATATGTGTTTTACTTGAAAATAATTATATTGTCAGCGTTTTTTATTAAACAATTTTCCATTTACATTTAATGATATTGATATTTATATACATTATTACCTATTTTATACATTCCAAGACAATAGTACTTAAGATGTAATCACCCACCGGTGGCGCGGTCGAGGGTGCGGTCGAGCTGACACGCACAATTTTTTTATTATACCTCTTATATAGTTTATTTCTCCTAATAGAGTTAAACAAACATCTATGATTAGCAGACATCAGTACGTCCTTGTCAGCGATAAATTTGCTTGTGAGTCACGAACGTATACCATACACGTAGAATATAAATTTGATCAAGATAATGGGCACCGATTGACGAAAATTTTGTTCCAATAATTGGGTGGGTGGTCGTGTTTATTTCTTGTTAGTTGTCTACTTATAATTTGTGTTCATCTATATATTTTTGCAAATGTAGCGTACGATAATTTATTGATTTAGGAAAATATATGGTATATTAAACATTTTATCCAGAGTTCCTAAATATATTTTGGCAAACAAATTCACGGGATCATGCTTTATAACTTGTAAAACTTATAAGTTTTACCTGTTTATATATTTTTTTTGTATTCTAACAAGCTTTCTTATTTACATTTTTTTTCTTATTTCCTTCTATAACTTAAGAATTCTCTCATTTATCTGTAACATGTTTATTGATATTTTGACTATTTTGTTAATTGTCAGAGCTGTGTTACTTTTAAAATTCCGGAATTGATTGTTTACCTACTTCCCGCAACTAAGTTAGTTACAATTTTACGCACATATATAGGTTTCATGAAAATATAATGGTCATATAGAGCTGATCTGATGATGGAGATAGAAGATGATCAAGACAATACCTAAGCAAATCGTGGCAGACTTCTAACATATTGATTGATTTAATTCATCCCGAAAAGAATTTTAGGTCTAGTTAGATTATGACTATTCACCAAAGTTTCCCGCGTGCACTACGGTGGTTAAACATGATGTTTCGCGAGTTCTATCGGGCTATAGTGTAGCACTATCGGGATACAGGCACACACCGTTGTACAGGACGAGCACACACCATTATATAGGACGAGCTCGTCTTTGCTTTATACATAGGCTACAGGGAGCGGTGACTGTGTAATCTTGATTTTCACATAGAAACTAAAAGGTGAAAAAAATTAGAAGAAGTTACTTTTCTTTCACAAAAAATTTGCACTTGTGTTTACTGAAATGATAACTCATTGTTTCCTTCTTTCTTCCGTTTCAGTTTTGAGTTGAACATAGAGATTTATGGCCTTTCTTACTTAATTTATTCATCATATTGCTGAATATTTACTTCTTCATCATTATTTCATAATTTTTTATTAATGAATTAGCAATTACCTATAACTCTGCTTGTGTGAAATTAGAAATAACAAGAAAAATCTGCTGACAACATTTTCATTTCTACTGATACTTTAATCTGATTGAAAGTGAATGCAAAATTACAATTTTGTGAATTGGTATATTTAAATAATACATAACGTATTTTAGGTTTCTGTACTTGTAAAACATGAAAAGAATTTCCATTTTCCTATTTTTGTTGAGACATCTATATGCATATTGTAAATAATTGTATTTTAGTCATCAAAATATAGACATATACGCGTTTCTTGAAACTATTAGAGTGCTTCTCACAGACCTACATTCGTATTCAAAGTCTTTTAGAATTTCAGCCCAAGGTTTAGTCCGAATGAGTTATGGGCCCTGTCAGGCAAGCAAACTCTCAATTTGAGTTTGATTCTCGCGTTGCGTGTCAGGTGTATTCAATATTTTCCATTATTATGCAAATATCGTCACCGGCAAACGCTTGCCACACGTGTAGAGTCGGGCGGTGAAACTTTTTCGTAAAGTTCAGATTTAAGCTTCTTGTATTACATCGTAGTTTTTTAAATATTTTGCTTTTTACCAAATTAAAATAAAAATGCAGAACATATACGAGAACAGGTGACTGAGATTATTATAAGATTACCTGTTATCCCTCAAATCCATACCTATTAGTCGATCTGTCTGTCTATCATAACCATTTTCCCTGAAATCCTTGAACTTAGATCCTTAAACGAAGAAACTTGGAATTTTGATGTAATTTTAAAGTATGCTAAAATGTACTCATATATGTTTCAATAATTAACACTCAAAAACATTTTTTCATAAATTTTAGAATTGCCAAAAACTGAAGATTGTAATTTTAGAGTTACCCACTTAATAGAGCGGTAGTCGAATTTTTATTATTTATGTTATCATGCTAGGTATCGTTTGAATATATTAATATTTAAGCACGTTAAAAGTAATATTCCTTCTATTCATTTCCAAAACAATTAAACTTAAAATTATGATGTTATGAACAAGATGGTTTTGCACTCCCAACCATAATGATAAAGAAGTAATGAAAATTGGATTATGAACAGTTTTAATGACAAATCTGCATTACTTATTTTTTATTTTCTTTTCCGTGAAGGGCTCTTTTATCCATAAAAATGTAAATAATTTAAAAAAAATAGGTAGGTTAATTAAGCGTACTGTAAAAAGTATTGAACGATTTTTTCATAAAGTTTCTAGGCGAACACATTACAAGGTGTTAAAGGTTTTTTTTTAAGTTTATTTCTATGCTGCTTTGTAAAGTTTTAATTTTTAATCCTACGATAAGAAAAAGTAAGTAAATGTAAAGAAGTTTTTCGATTGGAAACAAATTTTTCATCGAATTTTTGACAGATTTATCTTTATTAAGTTATAAGAAAAAATACTAACTACACCTCTGTTCAAAAATGATATACCCAAAAGAAGGCAGTTGGTATCCCAAAAATAGTTTTACCCTTCTGATCTACATGTCAAAGAATATATTACTGTCCACGCAAAAAGTACAGTTGAATTACCATTTGGAATCTTAATTGTATTATTAAATTGTCGAATAATATAGCTCACCCTTGACCATTTTTGACTATATTTTATAGAGAAATAATATAGGACTCTGTAATTATGGAAACCTTTATGATACTTTCCTGGCAACCCTAAATTGATGGAGTACGGCGAGGAAGCTTATATGGAGGGAATATTTAATAAAGTTTTAGGATATTGCTTTACGCATATATTTAAATATAGTTGCTAAAATAATTTAAAGTTCTTGCCGGCCAGGAATAAAAAGATTCAAATACTATTTATTTTTTCTTGGTAGTTACTATATAAAGTAGGTAACATTTTCCACGGTTTACCTAGCAGAAACTACGTGATTTTAAATAGGGTAGTTTTAATGGGACGGGGTCCTTTAACTTGGTTATATTTTGAAATTTATTTGACAAAGTTACGGAAATATTAAAGAAAATTTAACATTTAAGAATGTTTAGTGACTATGCTTAGGCCGACAGAAAAATCGCTTAAGCAGTTAAAATATTCTTCAGAACTTTCCGATGACAATATTGTAAATGATTTGTGAGTCCTTGTAAACAGTTATGATTACATAAGGTCATAGTAACTTGTGAATTCTTGTGGTCGTAGTCATGACGTCAAGTATGTTGCTGATAAGTGATGCATCACATGACATGTCTCTATTTCTCTCTATTGGGTGATATCTGGATGCACTCGTCTAGGCAAATATATCTATCTTGATATGAGGTATTCATCTCATCGGTACGTATTCCGGTGCTTTCCACTTTGCCCTGTAACACCAGGCGTTCAATATTTCCCCGCGACACATGTCCGAAGAATTTAAATGTGAGTTTGTAGAATATTGGACAAACGCTTCCTGACATAAAGTTCGCAGATTATGAATAAGTCCGTACGGAATTCAGTCCATTATACTCCAAACATTCTTATCCACATTTCCAGGGCTTCTCTTTCCTGCTTGACTTGATGTAATCAGGATAATATGGTTAACAGAGGAACTCCTCGATGGTGTCTTCCAGTACAAAGTGCTAAAATTATATTGATATTATACCCGTACTACCTGTCTGACCTAATACTGGAACCGGAATATTTAAGTTAACAATAAAACTGCGTAAAGGCTAATGGCAAATGTTTCGTATTTGTTCCGCACACAATTCTGAACAAAACGCCGGGTACTATAGCCAGGATAATCATTGACCATCTAGGTCAATGAAATAGACGCCGTTAAAATCTATTCTAAAGGAGAAATAATTTTCTAACATCAGACAAGGAATGTAACTTCAGCTAGTTGCGAGTATAGTTTTAAAAGGCATAATACGGCTGTCCGTATTTACTTTGAAAGCTTACAGTTAAATCATAAGAACGTTGCTTTTTGATATGGATTCACAATTTGTTTATCCGTGTAGTAACTAGCATTAAACATATTATGTATTTTAAATAGAAAAATTGAATTTATAAATTTCTTTATTAAGAGTTTAACACTGGAACTGTAATAGTTTTTCTGCTAATTCACTGTAAGGTATTAAAGAAAAATCGAAGTTTAAGAACTTTTATATATGTTATACGTGTTGAATGTGGGTATGCCCTAGTAATAGGATACGCCAGATTTTGTACTTCAACAAAAGACGGCGAAGGTATCTAAATGATTTAATCTCTAAACTTTTAATTTACTTGATCTATGCAGTGGAAGAACAACATCAATACACGTTAAGATTTGTTAGAAAATATATAACTGATATTATTTGTCACGAGGATCGCTTCTCTTATTTTTATTTAAGGTTCAATTTTATTCTTTTATTTTTAACATTTTACCGAATTTGATAACATTGATTAAAGTTCTTAAGTATACACAGACTAGATTTTGTAATTGTTTTGCATGTAAAGTTTTTTGTGTATTCCCAAACAGACACTAAATCTTTTATTACATTCATCGGTATCGAATTGATATTAAGAGACAAGTAATTAATAACTAGAAAAAAGGGTAATTTACTATTTTTTTAATACGTGGACTTGATATTTTAAAATGCTACTCTTTATAACTTGAAACAGGCGGGAATGGACATGCTCAATAGCTAACACGACAGTGCTTAATAACTTGCAAATAAACTGTACCATACAGTTTAAAAAGGTATTAAGACACAATATTAACAATTATTAACGAATTAAAGTCAATTAAAAATTTACCGGTACCGTTTATTCTCTAAATTTAGCTAATATATAAGAGACATTATAATTCTAATGACAGTGTAAATAACTACATGTTTGTTTTTTTCTGCCAGATGTTCTTTATTTATATCGAAATAATCGTATTAAATATTTATAATTATTACTTTCAGTCATACAGATCTTGTGACTTGCTGTAAATAACGAGGAGTAGCGAACGAGAGACATATTAATAATCGTTACGTATCTACGTGCTACGTTGGCTATGTGTCGTAGCACGTAGGCTCGCCTGCAGAGCGTAGGGCAGCAGCGAAGAAATGTAATTCCATTCCCTGCAAATATCATTTGAATGTCTACCGTGAACCTTGTATTATAGTTAATTTCGTATTAGCAAATTTATTTACCGGGTATTTAATATTATTTTTGTTAAGAACATTGCTGAGAAACAAAAAAGAAAATATTTCTTGTTAGAAATATACTTGGAAATAAATGCTGTCAAATTGGTAATAAAATTTTGGTTACATTAATTAAATATAAGTGTGATCCATATCAGCATAAAACTCGTTATTTGACTTCTATTAAAGCTGTTTATTAATTTTTATTTCTTTTTTTTTCAAGAAATACCTGACAAAAATTAAGTTGGCATAAAAAGCACCCAAATAAGGCATTAAAAATATTGTTTCTTGAATGGAAAATTTGAATCATACGAACATGTCAAAATTTCAAATTTAAAAAAGAAGCAGGTGTTCCTGCTTTTTGCTTTTTTTTACTTTGCTTCCCTGAATCACGTTAGATTTAGTGACATAATCTTCTGAACAAAAACTTGCTAAATAAATTGTATACTTAATTAAATAAATTGTATATTATATAATATCTTAGTGCAATGGTTCAAAGATTTTTTGCTAAAAAAAATTGGGCCTATTTGTCTTGATTTATCCATATCATTAGATACGTGGTTGGCAACTGGTTAAAGCTTTGTGACAGTTGAAGAAGTAGGATTAAAAGTTTAGTTACAAGCATGGCCGCTACAGTATCAAATTCAGAAAAACAATTTTAAGAAATTTAGACAAAAATACACTTTTTAGGGTTCTGTAGCCAAATAGCAAAAAACAGAATGCTTATAATTTCGTCACGTCCGTCTGTACGTCCGTAGATCAGTTCTTTTGTACTCGATGACTATGGGCATTATATAAATGAAATTTGGAAGGTGAATGTATTTTATGAACTGCTGTACAACGAAATAGTAGAATAATGAAAAAATAATAATATCAGGGGTAGGTACTCCATACATGAAATTGAAGGATTAAAAATCGATTGCGCATAGGCGTGTAGAACATTATTAGATGAGATTAAAGTGACATAGAGGTTCAAACATATTTTTTTTAATCAATACTTAAAGAAATATGCCCGTCTAAATTCTTAAAACCTGTGCCGCATTTTAACTTTTCAATTAACTTAAAATAAACTTTTAACAAAAATTCGTATGAATAAGATACCCAATATATAGTTTTTGAGATATGGGATATGTTTGGTACTGACTGCGACTACTGCAATAGTTTTGTTTTTCATATCATAGTTTCATCGGTGTTAGTGTGAGATGAATACAAACTTCTAAGTTTAATTTTATGTGGTGCTACAAACCTTTCATATACAATTCAACTCCCAATTCGCACTTGAATCAATTATTAAAAAATTCGGATTCGAATCAAGTATTAAAAAATTCATATATGTAGCTAACCAAAACTTATATGATATTTGAGAACTAGATTCAATGTTGCTACAATTATAATTCATACTTCTCTTTTGAAACAAAATAATTCATACAAAAATTTATATGATATATTGAGTAATTTGTTGTATTGCTTTCGACAATTATACAAAACATGTTAAGACGAAATTGTAAGATAAATTGAGAAAATCAGCCTTAGCACAATTCATTTTCGAATTTAATTCAGCAGACGACTCTGCGGATGATGGTACACAGTAAGTTAATAGTGTAATTTATGTACGTGTATAAGAAAAGTGCTAATCATGCCCTTTTATGATTTTTTTTGAGAGCTAGATGAACAGAAGCACGTTCATTTCATTAATTAGTGAATGTAGTATGAAAAAGTCAGGATTTATTATTGTATTTTACTGTCTGAAGTAATAATATATTTTAAACAATTTATGATCTTTTCTAATGCAATGTATAATTTAAAGTAGGAATTAAATAAGTTTGAATAAAACACAAACATTTTTTATATAATTAAATAATCACATATATATATATATATATATATATATATATATATTTATGTGTGTATGTATAGGGTGAACCAATATGACGTGATGGGATATATGAGACATAAGTTAGAACAGTGTATGCTCTATGAGGAATATAAACAAATAAACGCTCAATATAATTTTGTCGTGTCAGTTTAAAAATTGTGCGCATGATTATCTTACTGCTCGTCTCTTATTAGTTTAGAAGAATCACCCTTAAAAAATCATAAGCCTTATTACAGTTGATATGGTAATATCAGGAGGTTTTACCGTATATTTTTTTTTAAGCTCAGCCCGAGCGTTCCAGATATTACGCTCGGCCGATTTGTAGCAACCGAAAGGGAGGGTACACGGATCGCCACGGATCAATATTTAACTCCTATAATTTAACTAATTTAGTTTCAAATATTTCTCCACTTATCGTGAATTATGAACGTTCACATATTTCTCCACTTATCGTGACCGTTTGCACCGGCTTGAAGCCTGTCACGATAAGTGGAGAAATATGTGAACGTTCATAAGAAACTTCACTAAGTTTTGTTGTTAATTCAGAAATGGCGGCAGTTTAAGATCGAGCTTGAGAGATCCATCAATAATATAGGATATATTTCAATGTCGAGCGGAGGTCAACCGACATGACCAAGCTCGCAAATGCCCTTAGTGGCGAAAGTAGCTTTTGTATTACGTATTTAAAAGAACATTACACCCCCAGTAGGTGCAGGAGACTAAAACCTTTCCTTATTCTAGGGAAAGAACTCAGTCTCAAGACTGCAACCGTTCTAAATCCGAAAGGCTGGGTGTTCATTTCCCAGAATGCTTATCAAATAAACACTGTTAGTTGTCCAGATTTCCCTCACCCAGATAAACTTTTTGTAATTAGTACATATCATCAATACTCGATTACTACCAAAATATTTTGCGAGAACCTCAAAATCATTCTCGCGCACTCGGGTTGAGTCCGATGGTTATCTGTGGTCATGCGAAAGCGCAGTTTTATTTGTTGTTCTCTAGGCGTTGGAATCTGCATGGGACAATCCTTGAGGATTGCATCCACCAGAAACACGTTCTTTTAAATATTTAATATCCAATAATGATTTCACTTATTGAATATATTTGGCATTAATTTTGTAAAAAATCATTATTCACAATTAAATGAAACTACGTGATGTAGTATTATTTCTACTTTCTTTAAGTTCTTCTTCAAGTGGGCTATTAGCAAGGAATCTTTGCTTATAGCCCACCTGAAGATATTGCAATACAACGAAACCTAGGTCGTGGTAAAGAACATAAAGCAAGTATAAATAATACTACATCACGTAGTTTCATTTAATTGTGAATGATTTCATTGCTACAAAAAATATTTACTTAAAGTGACCTTGAAGTCTTATTTTTTAAACTATCAATCATGATTACACTAAGTGAGAATTCAAATTTTAATAAGGTCTGGAAATATTTTGTCGATGTACAATTACTAATGGTAATATGGAAATAGTAAATTGAATTTTTTTCAAATATATAGTTTATTTACATGTATATCAGTTTAAAACTATGAGCCAGTTAAATACACATTATATGAAACAGTTGTACTTTATTAGAGGTTGCTTTTGAGCAAGGTTTATTTACCGGAGTAAATAATTGATTTTGTAATGAGATCATTTCTAGTATATGGTTACATAACAGCTTTTTATTCTATTCAATTAGAAATTGACTTTTGGTGAGAACAAACAAAATATCTAATTTTCAGCAAGATAACCTAGAGTGTTCTTGCTTGAATAAATTAATTAGAAGCATTGCGCAATATTCACACAAGGATATGTGTAGGTGTAATACCCTAATATCCATCCGAGAATTGGTTTTAAAGATATAAAGAAAAACATTTTGATCTCTTCGATAATACTCATCGGGAAGTTATCTTGCAAAGCTACGGTCATTCTCTCACACTGCAATAGACAACTCCTTGCTTTGGGGGAAATTTGAAAATATTCTGTTTTGTTATCATATGAATCAACATAGCTTAAACTTTAAAAGAGTGCCAGCACATGCAAAGAGCTACTGAGTTTCCATCGTTCCAAAGATTATCTAAAGTAATTTATTACCCACCGCACTTTCTAGAATTTTTGTCGTACGACTCTCTTTTTTGTTCATTCGCCATCTAATCTTTTACTCAATAAAAAGCTTGTATAAAGGTGTTAGTTGAAAGACAGGACCACCCGACCTAAGTACGAAATTGTATCTCCGTGTAAACGTTGCACAACGAATATGTTTATATATTAGAATATATAATTTATTAATTAAATTTGTAAAAATAAATTAAATTGAGATAGCGAGTATATATTTGTCCACCTTATAATATTGCGAAAAAGTTTTCACTATATGACAGTTTATTTCTTTATAAATGAAAACAAAATATAAAAAAATATATATTATAAAATGAACTATTATATGAATTTAATAATTATCAATTAATGCTTCACGAGTCCTCTTATGATACAATCACACATTTGCTAGTTTATTTATCAAATTTGATGTACGTGTATACATACAGCGCATACGTTTAATGTTAATTATATTGTTAAAATGAAACACACAGCTCTAAATATATCCATTACCATTACAATTGACTAAGGAAATGTTCTTTGCGAATTACAAAGGAATTAATTCAGAATAGGTATTATTCGCTCTTCTCACACTATAAGTCACTGGAATAACGTCACATGTTATGATAAAAATGATCACATCTGATTCAGAACTGTATGTATTTCCACCGTTTTTAGAATAATCATATAATTATTGTGCATGTTAATTTTTATAAAGGTAATGCCGGGTGATAGCGCTCTTCAAAGCATTAAAGGCATTAAGAAATGTAATAAGATGTAAATGAACTATTAAAAAATGATTAAAACTTAAGGAGTAACGATAAATTACTCTCTGATATTATAACCGGGAATATAACTACTATGTTTTGCCAAATGCAGCAAGAATGCCTAATATACAAATGTATACTAAAGGAAATATTAACAAATCATGCAATTAAATGAATAAGTAATATGATGATGAAATAAATGATGTCACCGTAAAATAAACTTATCATTTATTGAAATTTTAATGAAATAAAAATAAGCAATCATTTTTCATTTCCTCCAGAACATAAGTTACAAAATCGCATCGCAATTCTATTTACTTTTAACTAAACTTTAAAAAAATAATGTTTTTAAGTTTTAACTATTGGGGATATATGGTTTAATATTCTTTAAATCAATTAAATTTGAAGTTTTTATGTCGAACCGTTTCTGAGAAAAATTACTGTGATGGACAGATAGACATAAACGTAATATGGATATAAGCTAAGATAAGCCTGTTTTTCACAAATTTTCAATTAAAAATGGAACTGACTTCAAAAACAGAAGCGTTCTGTCGTGTATTTTTTAAGAATTTTTTTATTGGCAAGGTTATGTATTCATATTAGTCTCTTTTTTCAGTTTCAGAAAAAAATACTTTTAGAATGAGATACTTTGTTTATGGTTTTGATCTCGAAACAAAGACCGAATTTATAGAACTAGTATTAAAAGCATAACTATGGTCCAACAAACAGGAAACACAAGTGTTGTAAAGGGAAGAACGACGATATCAAAATAAATAAAAAGACTTATTATTTTCAGGCGTATATCTAGAGAAATAATTTGAAGTGTGAGTGAGCAATAAAACAAAGAGACCGTTGAATCATGACACGACAGATATCCAATTTCGAGAACAGTTGGTACTTAAAGAAAATGGCGTCCTTTGCTACATATGTTCGTAGAGGATAACAACGAAAAAAGACTCTGGCTTAATAATGTTGCAAACTGTAAAATATCTGCTCATTTAACGAAAATGTTTGCTTTCGTAACTTTTCTAAAAAGTTATTTTCAGTAATATAGTCTCGTGTATTGTGAAAGTTATGTAAATGAAGTAGTCACGTACTTAGCTGACGAGATACGAGATAGAGAGAGAGAAAGCAATAAGAAGACGGGGGAAGACTTAATGAGGAGACCGCGTAAGATATATACGTTGGTGATTGCGCGATCGGTGTGCGTTTTGTTCTTTGGTTATTTGGCTGATTTCCGTTTATCGATATACTTGTATCTATGTTTACTAAGCCTAGAACCGCGAGTTTTAAATTGATGGTATATATATATATATATATATATATATATATATATATACATATAGATATATATATAAATATATATATATATATATGTGTGTGTGTGTGTGTAATATGATAACAACGGGGTCGGCACATGCATCACGCAGAAAAGTGTGGATAGAATTAAGCAAAATTTTGTATTGTGACGTTCAACATCTGCAATAGATGTTATCAATGCCATTACTCAAGTTGATTACTATTGATTTAATTAATAATTTACTTAATCAGCTCGCAACGATATCTCTTTCTTTTATATACCGTCATGATCAAAGGATAATTTTACAATTATTTACTGGTATGATGGCGTAATTTATTTTATTTAAGTTAATGGTTTTAATTAAAAAAGAAATTAAATTTGAATGGGTATTATTTTGTTTAAAATGTATTAAAAATTTTAAGAACTTCTTTATACTAATATTGTGTAAAACCCACACAATTGCGTTCTTATACGCAATTGACTGGGTTTTAAACTCTGTATATATTGAAAAAAATATGAAAACCATAGTTTAAGTTTTGAAAATAAAACTTTTTGGAGATTTCATATAAATTATCGTATCTTAAAATATGTTTTACACGTGTATTAAAAATACAGATATGATTCTAATAAATCTCTGTAATGAAACGTAAAAAAACTTTAAAATTTTATTATTATTGTCTCTTAGTTTTACTTTCCTAGTAGATGATTTAATTTTTTTCGTGTTATTTGTAAATTTCTAAAAGCCATATAATATATTTCACGTTAGATTTCTGAATTTCCTATATTTGTTTTTCCACTAAGTTTTCCAATAAGTATTAATATAAGAGGCTTAAATGTTGTAACATTGCTTTGAGGTTATAATTTGTCAAGAATTTCTCTTCTTTAAATTTTTTTTTCAATATCTTTTTCGTCCGTAGTCAGAACAAAAAATTAACGTGTTTAATTTTTTAATGAAAAATATACCTTATGTAGGTATATTTCCTTTTTTCTTTAATAAAATAGCAAGTAATCAGTATAAGTATATCAAAAGAAAATTATAGACATTTTCATTAAACGACTAAAAAAAAGACAGAAAAATCAAACATTTTTATAATTTTTGTCTTTCTATCTGTATTTTTGTTTGCCTATGTATCATCATCAGCTGTAAAAGGATTTTCACTCTTGCATTTAATTAATATTAATTTTTTCTCATTTGGCATAGGCAGCCCATCTGAATTAATTACGTAAGTAAAGTTTTACAAAATAATTAAATTCTAATTTTTTCGTTATTATGGCAATTTAAAATGATTTATTTTTTCTAATCTCACTTAGCTGATTTACGTTGAATGTTTCTAATTTTGCTCCTGTAATTAGATTACTTATAATATTTTTAATGGCATTACATAGTCTTAAAATGCATGCTCAATATAAACTGTAATGGAAACATAATTTAATTCTTATCATTTGTGTAATATTTCAAATCAATTAATCCAAAATTATCAAGTCTAATTTCAATGCCCTGGGATCTACTGTCCGTTTAATAGGTGTGATATTTTCACATTGACTAGAATCACTATTTCATTCAGTTGGAGATAGTGAGAAGTTAAACTAACGAATAGTAAATACAGATAAACCTTTTAATTATGACCATTTAATGTAAGTCATAAATGACCATTTAATGTAATGTGTTAGGTAACGGTTTCTCACAGAATATTCCGGGTAGAGAACCTATCAAAGCATTTGGTGTTTTGATATTAAATACTTTCATGTATATGTAAAGTTCGTACTGCTTATTAATATTCATGAAACTATAAATAGGGATTTTGTGGGAACAGAGAGACAGGAGGTTAATTTTGACTTTCGTTTGCATTGAATTGATTTGAATTTTATTAAAAATAAAATAACTTTAAGGAGAGAATTACAATTTGATAAATTCAATATTTTCTAATACAGGATCTTTGTGAAACCGATATAAATTTCCATAATATTACATCACAAACGTTAAGAAATTTTGAGTAGTCAATAGTAAAAAAACTTAAATTGATCCAAAGTGCATTTTTTTATTTTCATAAGTCCATGGAAATTTTAAGTCATATAGGGGGAAAGAAAATAAATCGGCCTGAGAATTAGGGGAATAACGAATAAATTATATTTATCAAATTTCTTTAATTTTACTCAGAAAAAAATTGACTTTTGCTTACTTTAAATAAAATGGAGAATAATAATATTTAATAAAATTTATTGTACTCATAATTAAAATTTAACAACCAACGACAGAAAATATAGCCTTTTTCAATATCTCTTCCTCTTAAATGTTTTTTATCATTAATAATGTAGAAAATAATAACAATCCTACTATACGCCTTAATTGACTATTAAATTAACGTGGACGACACATACAATGGAGCAGTCTCGATATTCTATAAAGTATAATATAAAAGCTACATTGGAATTATCACGATGCGTCTGGAGCTGGCGTTGGACGTTGTAGAATATGATCTGTCAGTCACATTAGTGGCAAACAGTTAGATAAAATATTGCGGCGGAATACAGGCAGCTTGCAAGAACGCTAAGAAACCATAGAAATAATGTAGAAATTAATATGCGTGAATATAATATTTTATTTTACGTCATTTTCGGGAAAATATGTTAATAATATTTACATGGCATCTAATTATTCAGGCTTTATGCAAACATTTTTCTTTTATTTGCTTTCACATACTATTATGTTTGTTTTTTAAGATCAATTGTTTAGAAGAAAACTTACCTTTTGGGGCAACATAGTCCTCGTTGGAGTTTCAAGAGGTTCATACTTGTATGCCTTGGGACAAAACCTGAATGAATTTATTTATCTCCAAAATATTTAGAATTTTATTATTCATAATTTGTCCAAAATATGAGTTTTTTCTTTTTTCTAACTTCTTCAACGCTGAAAATGTGATAAAAAATGTTTAAGATATTTATTTTTTCCAAACTACCATATATTTCACCCCCATTGATTTTAAATTAAATCGATGATTGTTTTAAGGGCAGATTTCGAGTTTTCGAGACGCACGAGATCGATTACCTAAAAAAAAGCTTACTGAGCTAGATTTGATATTAAATTATAAGTTTTATTACATCACCTTGATAAGTTTTATTCCATTCTCATAAAATAATCTTATTGATACCCACTTTTAATACATCATTTGTACCATGGATTTTCTCTAAAAATATCACTATTAATTAGTTATATTTACATGTATAAAATAGGTAAATTTAATGTTGTTTGACTAGTCTCTCTCAATCGACTAAATTACTAGATATAATTTCAAATTGTGGAACGATAACACATTATTATCTACGTACACAAGAAAAGTGTGGCATGTTTAATTTTGCATATTGAAGGAAAATAAAAAGTTAGATATCAATAGAAGCCAACAATATACAATGACAAAAAATACGTATGGAAAACGATTATTAACCGAAGACAACACACGTCACCCTTTTTAAAATTCTCAAACTGTAATTTAAACATATTTTTATTACACAGTCCTATATTTTTTTTACTGTTTTCGGGATAAACTTAATCGAAATTTCAACTGAAACGAAACTCTATTAATTTCGCCATTTAGGACCGTTTCTAGTTGCACATTTTTCAGTTGCTATGGGCCTGTCCTTACAAAGTAATATAAGTCTATGTGTATGTATGTATATGTATATATATATATATATATATATATATATATATGTGTGTGTGTGTGTGTGTGTGTGTGTGTGTGTGTGGGTGTGTAATAAACTCATTTCCCTTTGCAACAAAAGCCGAAGATGTACATGAAAAAAGTGATGAGTAAATAAATAAATAATTTATGTATTTACATCGATATAAGGGATAGGATAACAAAGAAGGGGTTGAAATAGTAATAAGGACGAAAACATAAGAATCAACGATATGTTTCGAATGTCAGAATCAAATTACATGCAAAGTTTGAGAGCATTGATGGTGTAGAAACGAAAGGGAAAGGAATATGCCCAGAATTTCTTGACAAAGAAATGATCTACCAGAAAAGTTTCTTGGGTAGCTACCACGTATCGGAAGATGAAGACTGCAATAAGTAGATTTATGACCTGATAAAGGCAAAACGTCCCGGATCGATTTGTCTGGGAATTTACAGATGAGGTCATATTCCGCTATGGACATCTTCTAGTTAATAATCAGGATGGTGACAAATACTTATAGTGATGATAAGTTTTGGAAGGAGAAGAGCAAGAATGGTCTAGGGCAAAATGTATTGCTATGTGATTCGTCAACACGTCAATCTTTGAAACAAGATAAAACGGAGTACAGGGATTTGTGTAATATTGAAAATAAACCTCTTGATATATAATTTGAGCTTGACATATTTTAATAGTTTTTTATAATTTTATTTTTAATTACTTCATTGGCGAAGATTGTTGAAAGAGCTAAAAAGGACGCTTCTAAAACAATTGTTTTTTTATTATATTAATAATTTTCCGAAAATATATGTGATAGGTAGGAAAAAAATTGTTTTTTCACCTGTATGCAGCTAATAAGGGTAGACAAAGATATAAATTAGGAAGCTATAAAAAAGTAAATACTTCATCATATTTATTGACACAAAACTATTTGTTTTATTTTCAGACAATTTTCGGGATTAGTAGCAGGAAAATAGCTCTACATTCCTGAATAAGGTATGTTCGTATGATAATATCTTTGATGGATTAGTGTAAACGTTGATAATTTCACATTAAGAAATAATAAATTATTATTTGTGCTTTTATCATTATTGTAATATTATTCTCATTTTAATAGTTAAATTTAGTTACAATGTTTTTCATGTCAGTGTCATATCAATATTTTAGGCATAATTTCATTTCTCTCTGTTTTCTATTTTAATCTTGACTTTTGTTTTTATTTGTTTAGTAGTCGGTTACCATGATCTAGTAGTGATAAAGTTTAAAACAATATTAAATACAATTTTTTCGACTTTATTTGTCATTGAGTAATTTGTTTTACCCATATGCGTGGTTTTAAGCCGTAATTAATTATTAATGTGTGGTAAGAAAAACGTTCGGATCTACGGGGTATTCTTCATGGATCTCAGTTTATGATATTTTTATTTTTTTTTGTCTTCTGATTGCATTCTTAATTTAATTTATAGGCCTTTACTTATAATTTAAATAACGGAAATTGCTAAATTTATAGAATGGGATGAGCGGAGAAAGATTATTTTAAAATTAATTTGAAATATTGCGTACGAGAAAAATTGCATTAAAAAATGTTTACTGTTTATATTTACGGGGAGCGTAATGAAAAACCAGGAAACATTTTTTTAACTACATGTTTTATATTTATTTGAATACATTAAAAGATTCTAAAGTACTTTAAAAATATTAATGGAATAATATAAAAATCTGTGTGAAAATTTTAAAATATCCATCAACGTGTGCCTTAAGAATTGGAAACATTCTAAAACATTTGCTAGAAAATTGAAATTGAATGATGATGAAACTATAATCGATGAAACTATAAAAAAATTATATTTTTTGTAATTTTCCTACTGTCAATCATCTTGAAGGGCGGAAATTTTAGTTTCTTAGGTTAATTTTTATTTATATACTATGGCTACTATGAGAGCTTCTATTTCAAGCTTCCATGCCAAAATTGTAGAAAAGAAACCGTTATGATGATATGTCGCTCTGTTTATTTATATGTGTGCTGTTTTCTTAGATTTCTATTAAACTGTAAGTACTGGGCTATATTTCTGGAATTGACAAGTTTTGATATTCTAATTAAGTCATTTGTCGGCTAATTAAATAAGTTGAATAAGTTTCACACCATAAGTAGTATCGAAGGAAATGATAGTTTTTACTGGCCATAGATTTATGAAATATTAATTTGCTAAAATAATCTGTTACAAGAAATTAGAAAATATTTGTTCCAGTGGCGTAAATATTTATAAATTTTAATTTGTTAAGAACTTATCTGTAATAATATTATTCGTTAACATTGTGACTTAGAACATTATTATTTTCCTATTCTCATATATTTTCTTACGTCTGAAACAGCACATATGACGCTATTTATTTTTGATTATATTAGCGTTCGTAATACACAACTTTTTCTATTTTTATTGCGCAATGTATTTGTAGGTACTCTGGTGTCGCTGTGACTCATATAAATTAAAATAATGAAATAGTTGCTTCCAAGTAGAGCTATTCAAGCGTTACAAATTTCATCAGTGGTGTTTCGCGCAGAAAAAGAAAACAAAGAGTTAACGAGCGGAACGAAGTTGTGTCGAGTGGAAACGAAATTCTCAACGCCGAGTGGACGGTTAGAAGTACTAACATTTTCACAGTTTATTTTGCTTGCGAAGTTACGACGCCGTGGGGAAGTGCAAAGTGGAATCCGATTTTGTAAACGATAAGGGTTATTTTTGTTAGTTGGAGAATTGATGCAAGAGTATTGCATGAACACAATATTTTACTTATCACTGTGTTTTAAACTTGCTTTCGTCAGACGTTAAATTTTACAGAGAATATTAAATATAGCACGCAGGATTTCTTCAAAGAATATTTGTTGTAAAAATTACAGTTTTCCATGTATTGGAAATTTTGTTTTTAATTTAAACCTAATTTTAAAAAGTGCAGTATTTAGTAACATGTTGTCCGCCAATTAACCGATTTTTTGGTTCGCTAAAATATTTTATTATCAGGCAACGAAAAGAATATACATTTACAGCTATCAGTAAGAACATTATTTATTTGATCTGCTTCTTGCGATTAAATGATACTATGGAATAAAATATAGCTCACTTTTAAAGTCAGTAATATTTTGTTGCAGCGAATACTTAGGAAATAAGTCTTTCGGGGTTGGAAATTTTATTTAACATATTTCAACCATAGTAAAGGAATGGTAAGCGTAAAAGCTTTTATTTTGAAGAGTCATGGTTTTCATAAGTAAATAACTTTAAAATTAAAAAATTAAACTAAAAGGCAATTAGTTACCTAATTTTTTTTAAACTTTCAGCAAGGCAATGAAATAAAATAAATTGGCTTTGAATATCGAAGTAAGATAAAACATTGATACAAATTAAAACAAGGGAAAGAAAGTATGAGATGTACTACGGGTTGATTCAAATAGGACAGTTTCAGAACCTTTCAGTACTGTTGAACCTCTCTGAAGACCTTTATCGATAATAAGTTGCCATAATCTAGATCCAGTTGATTTCCATTGATTTTTGTGACTTGAATATTAGAGGCTTTCGATAACAGTTTGTGTAAAACTAAAAAGAATGAACGACGTTTTAGTGCTTAATTTAAGCAAGTTAACCTTACATGTACTATAATTATATTTTGAAAAAAATGTACGTATTTTTAATTAGATATATCGTCATGTTAAGCTAAGTAGAATAAAGCAAATTTTTTTTATAGTCTGAAAGAGTTTTTAATTCAATACCAGTGAGTTATTTATGCATATTTAAGAATCACTAAGAAAAAAGTTACTTTATATACTGGGAAAGTATAGTTTTGGCTATCGAGGCAATACCAAAACCTTTAATGCCTGAGGCTCGAAAAATGACAAAATGATGAACCGAAATAATCATACCTTAATAATTATAAATTTTTCATGCAAAGATCTTGAAAACCTGGCTGCCAGCTAAATTACATTCGCTAAACAGGTAATATATGGATTAGTATGCCGTGGACTCTATCTTATGTCTACATACGAGTATTAGGTTCAAACTTAATATTTTTATAGGATTATGACGTCATAAATGCGCCCTACCAAAACCAAAGACGATAGCGTTAGTGAATAGATCGCTAGCGAATCTCGTGCGAATTTGAAAGGAATTCTCTTTAGAATATTTCTTTGCCTAACTACATTCAATACTGTAGACTGCGTTCACACAGTAGACTGCGTTCTTATCAGCATCCTGTTGATCAGGTGGACTTCACAAAATAACAAATTTTGCTTAGAGTTACTAAGTTCCCTGATACCATAAACCAAGGCTACATACTTATAAACAATATTTTTTCTACAAAAAACATTGATTTGAAAACACATCTTTCTATATACCACGGTGTCCGTTGGTAAATGTATTGTTTTATTCCACGTTGAAAAATTGTTGAAATATCATTATTTTATTTGATTTGATGAAGCAAATGTGAGAAATGAAGTGAAATCAGAAAGTTTTCATCATTAACAACGACACATTACGTTCGTACAAGCTTACTTTGTGTGATTATATTTGGTGTCAAAGTTACATTTGTTATTCACTTAAATATTATACTCATTTTAGGTTACCCCGCACAAGATTTAAATTAAAAACTTGGTATATTTGAATTTATAGAAACAACGATAAAAATTAAAACATTAGTGTTTGTCACTTTGGAAATTTCTTCTGTATGAAGGTCGAAACACTTTGAAGAAACATTTTGAGTCTATTTAAAAAAAAATGAGCAAGTATTCTAAACAGAGAAACAAACATTAAAAGTGGTTGATTTATTTCCGTTCATTTTTATAGACTACTCGCTTATAAGTAATTGATTTATTTAGTTAATGTATTTCCATTGAGAACACGCACCGACCAGACTTGTTCACAGAGCATAGGGGACCGGTTTTGAAAATATTAATTTTGAATGGTTTTTAATCGCAAGAAAATAAATTGAACACACTTAATGAGTTATCAAAAACATATTCAATTTTGAATAATAGGCCATGTACCGACTTTCTAACTGACGGAATAAAGTGAAAAAAAATTATTTTTGTTTTTAGGATAACGTTTATTCCCCAAACCCAACATTTTTTATTTCCTTGATTTGTCAATTTTTTGACTATTTTTAGATAATAAATGAAAAAAAAAGTAATTTATATTTACAAAATTTTATAAAAATCAGTTATGCCCTTATTGAATTGATTTGTACTACGTTGGATAAGATTGAAAGTCTTTAGAATAACAAAAAATTAAGCCAACTATCATATTTGTGGATTTTTATTGTCTTTCAGAATGATCTCCATGGCATTTCGTGAATCGTTTCTTTCGAAGTAACCACTGAATAACATAGGTCCACTCTGCCTTGAACGTTTATTTCATGGCTTTTCGAAGGTAGTCACCATTTCTTAGGCGTTCGGGGATCGTATTTCGGGCAATTTATCTTTCGTTCTTGGTAATAAATAGAAATCACATGACGCGAGTTGGGGGTCAATAGTTAATAATCTAGACTTTCTACAGATGTAGTCAAATACTCAATCGTTTATATTGTTGTGAGACACCCGGTTAGGACCAAGTTCTTTTCGCTATATATTATGTATTAAATATATATTATCGACAGGAATAAATATATTTCAATATAACAAAACATTTTCAATTGTAAAATATACAAAATAATAATACCATTGAAGCGATCCGAGCAACATCTTTTAATTGAACAAAACTTGCATGATACGTGAACAGTATCGCATGATTTAATTTTGGTATAATTAATCCATGTGGTAACTTGTTTCGATGCAAATGAAAGATCATACCACAATTTATTAAAGATAATTTTTATTTTAATTACTTTCAATTAAATTTATAAGATATTAAATTGGTTTTAATATAAAATGGAATTATTTTAGAAATTTAAATGCATTCAATGGAAACACCTTACAATGGAAAGCCAGCAAACAATTATTTAACATATGCTTGTAAACACACAATCGCCTATATTGTAGAAAAGTATCGGCCAAAATCTTATAGTTTTATACTGTAGCAAAAGTAGCGGTCGACATCTTACACTTTTTTCGGGCTAGTTCTCATTTCCCAAGCGCGTAACGAACCATAAGAAACTTCGTTCTAGTAATCTGTGTGTCCAAAGATCGAAGCGACTACCTTTTTTCCAGCACCAGGTCTTTATTTTACCTTTGTACACAACTTTTCAAAAGGAAACATTCACTGCACAGACTGCCTCTTAGTTTCGGGTTCGTAGCAATATATTCAATTTAGTCAACCAGAACACACCATACGAGTAAATTCCGTCGATTTTCTCTATTATTTCGTGACATCAGTCAATACAACGGTGGGTTAGATAAAAATCAATTCTGCTAATTAGTTTTTATCGCGAGCCGCATATTGTTCTTTAGTTACCGCTATTGAAGGATATCCCTCACGCAGATTATCACTAAGACTGGTACAAGCGGTCTCCTAAAGAATATTACTTTTCTACTTAAAAGAATACTTTTTTGCTTCAATTTAAATTAATTTTTTAGTTAGCGTAATATTAATAAAACCACAGAAGACAGTGTGGTTATATATATATATATATATATATATATATATATATATATATATATATATATATATATAAATATGTATATATATATGGCCACACTGCCTTCTGCCAATATATTTTTATGAAGGAAATTTAATAAACATTATGATTACACAGAAATGACAAACCATAAAATATTTCAAAGTAAAAGAGAATGGACTTAAGACGCACGTTAAAAAATTCATAACAAAAAAATCGTTACAAAAGTAAATCATGGCTATATATAGCACACTAATCGCTGCCAGGATATACAAACAATGGGAGGTCTGGGTATAACTGCGATTTTCCTTACAAACCACTCTCCAGGGGATCGAACGCAAGGCAGTAAGTAATGTGAATGTGAAATTTGCGCTCGGGAAAGTTCGAGCATTGTGTTTCAGTTCCTTTGTTTGTAGGATTTTCATTAGGAAGACGGATTTGGAAGTTTGCGCGTGTGTTATGCGAAAGAAAATCTGGATGAATTAATTTCCATCGGTCTTTGCTTAAGGAAAATTTAGTCTCGAAAAATAACAAAATGAAAGAAAAGATAGAATTGACGAGTCGACGGTTTCTAAGTAATTGTATTGATATTTATAACTTGTACTCTTATGTATTGCCTGTCTGAAACGAGATAAATTTTTCATTAGTCAACAAATACAGTCTTGTGGATAATTTTATTTTAATTATCGACATGCGGTTTCACAACTTAACAATATATTTTAAGGGGCAGGTCAGAAAGCAGAAGCTTGCTTTGAACCCGTGCGAGCGACAACATTTGTGGCATAATTTCAGCTTTCCGAGAAACAGCGCAGATTGTGAAAAAGTATGGGAGCTGTTGGGTCCTCTCGCCGTGCAGCAGCTCACTTCTGTTATACTATGTAAATATCGATCCTTGGTCATTTCACAAATCTCTATAAAATTTCAGTTTATTTTTATAGGCCGTTTCAGATATTAGTATGAGATAAAATACTCATTATATCTAATATCTTCTATATCGAGAATCCTGAAAAGTTCAAGTGTTTTTAACATTAACTCGTGCCAAAAAGAGGTAAATATTAAAAGTAAGATAACTTAACAAAGGAGATTTAATATGAATATAGTAGTTACTTTCAAATTAGTGGTGCGTTCGTTCTATTTTCATATTGGCTTTTATTCGCGACATTGCGTACATAACAGAAATGTGTTAAAAGTATTTATCTTTCTATTTTTTGTTTTTTTTTCAAATATTTTGTGTTCACTTTTACATATTTTTGTTGCATTCTTTATTTCCATTTTTTTTTCTTCTTATTCAATAAAGTTGGTATAAAAGATGTTTATGTCGTAATAAGTTTTATCATTTCCTAGGAATAAAATTCATAAGGTTTCTGGAGCTCTGACTTCGAGCAACCCGACATATAATTGCCCATGAAAAAAATATTCCGAATTCAAATCCATTCCAGTCAGTCTAAGAGTTTATCCTTGACTTTCAATTATTGTAAAACCAATTACATTTTAGCGCAAAAATGCCCCTGGCTTGCCGATGCTAACGGCAGTCGGCGTTCGTCACGCCATCCGTCGACGCGACGGCGACAGCCGACGGCATGCACAAATAGGTCGAACATACGGATAGTCATAAAGGAAATGCAAACAGCCGGAGCTGAATTTTTACATTAGGATATTTTTTAGGTTTAGTAGGTTTTGCGATATCAAAAAGAGCGTTTTCAAATGAGAGTACATTCCCTCCAAACTATTCCTGAAGATAAAATAGTTATTGCACGTTATATTTTTTTCATTTAACTAGCCTCTTAAACATTGCATAAATTCCAACTTACTACGTTATATATTCTCGGAATCTTCTTGTGAAATGTATGGCTTTTTTTTCCCTGGTTTTTATTATATCAATCCGTTTTAGGACAACATAATAAAAAAATAGGTTTCTAACATTGTCAGAAAAACAGCTCAATCGAAAACATTTTAAATCTATTAGGAATTTCTTAAAATTATCTCGAACTGACAAACTCCCAAATTTTACTTATTCATTATTACCAAAAGTAAACTTACAATTTAAACAGTTATGTGACCTTATTAAGCGTCATATGTAAATTATTTTATAACATTTGATACGTATTTATATAAAAAAAAAATATATATTTAGATATATATATATACATATATATATATATATATATATATATATATATATATATATATATATATATATATATATTTATATATATATATATATATATATATATATATGTATATATGTTTTATGTAGTCAAATAGGACTTTCAGTATTGGATATTTTCTCAAATGGGCTTGATAACATATTGTGAGTAGATTGCTCAAACAATTTACTTGCATTAACATCTCATCGTAAGTATCGCCTAAGCGGGTGAAGCTGTGAGTAAGAGATTGTTTGTAAATATCCCAATATCGTACTTGTGTTATTGATATATATATTATTGATGTTCCTTTCTTTTGTTTTTGTGTCAAGACGTTTTAATATTCTTGCGTTATTACTCCATTGGAAGTCTGTAGTGGTAAACAATTTATGACTATTCTGTTTTATTAATGACACGCATTAACTAACGTCTTCGATTATATGGAAAAGAGGAAAATGGCGAGGTATTTTATACATAACGCGTAGCTATTGTTCTTTAGTGAATGGCGTGAAAGAATGGCGTGAAAAGAACGTCATGAAATTAATTTTTTTTGCTAATAAGTAAAAGTTTTGCAATTTTTAAGATTCGTTAAGCCCTGCACGATTTTAAAGATTCGTTAGTGATTTTTTCGTTTCGTTAGCGAAACCATATGAACCTTTAAGAATTTTAGTGTTTTGTAGTGAAACAAAACGAAGCTTTACGATTCTAAGAGTTAAACAAAAGACACATTGAGGTTTGTCCTCCTAGTTCCTCCTAGCAACCCTAGTTCCAAAAGAGTTTTTAGAATTCCATCTTGAAACGAAAGAGTTTTTATTCAAATTTCGTCATGTCGGTAAATCATATCTAGCTTCACGATTTCTTGAAAGAATTCGCAAATATATACTTCCTGTAGGAACTGCAATTAATATTAAAGTGGAGTGAAGGATAGTGATATAAGTTATACTGGTTTTTTTTCATTTATTAAATTATTACCATTTCATTGAACGAGAAATATAAATTCTTAAATTACAATAAACTGTTACCATTTACACTCTTTTAATACAATTAATATTCTCTGGTTCAATTATAATTTTGTGCAAAAATAAAGCTGTATAGAAGAATTTTTTAATGTTTATAAAGATAAGAAAATTATTTGATGGTAATATTTATATTCATCATTAAGACGGTTCTTAGGACATATCTCAGGAAAGCAGAACTCTTGGACTAGTGTAAATACAGTGCAGTGGAAATACCGAACAAAATTATTGAATTTATCTGAAGTAATTCATTTTCGTGAGCAAATTACCTAATAGAAGAAATTTTTAATTAGAGCCAGCAGATATCATCGAAGACACGATGGTTCAACAAATCAATTCAACTTTTTCACATTAGAATGAATGTGTACTTTTTTCAAATCACCGAACGTCCAAAATACTTTTATCGCTACGATGATATTACGTTATTTTTGTTAAGCTTTTCATGGGTTTTGCGTAAAATTATTTCTAAAAAAGTCACAAATTTGTGGATACTTAGATTATTCGGTTTCGATATACAAAAGTACCAAAGGACTCTATTTAACTTTGCTACGCCTTCGTTTTCTTTTCACGAGAACATGAAATATATTAATTAAAGTGGAACGAATCATAATAATATTACAAATTGATGGTGAGACTAGATTTTTGTTTGAGGAAAAAGATATTTTAAAACTTTGAAAATTTTCACAAAAAAATAGAGCCTAGCAGATTTTTTAAACAAACTGTGATTTAAAACAAAAATAATTTTGTTGAAGTTTTAACTCCATCCCATATTGCATGTCATACATTTTAAGCTAACAGGACACTGATAAAAATAGGCCAAAGCAGACAGATTTGATTTATTTGTAAATGTGCATTTCTTATGAATTTATTAAAATTGGTCGCATATTTACAAGTTATATGATAATGTAAATATTTGTGAAAAAAGTGCCTAAAAAGTTAATGATTTGCGTGAAATACTGCTTTGTAAATGCATATAATATATTTCTATTACACATTCAGATTACCATATAATAAAAATACATTTAGTCTTAATTGATTTCCAATCCTTAAAAAATACTTCGTTCGTTTTAATGTAATTTATTGAAACTTTTATTGAAATCGTCACATATTATGGATTTGACTAAACATCTGGCTTGTAACCCAAATTTGTTATGATGACTGTTATTTAATGATATATTAGTGATGATATACCAAAATAATTGCCATTTACATACTTGCGCGCTGCAATTTTGTATTAAATATTACATATATTTTATATTACATATTGAAATTAGCAGTGAAGAAACTTTACAAGGAAATAATATTAATTCAATACTTTTTTTAGGAAAATGAAAAATGTATATAGAATTGTTTGAATTCACATTTTGAGGATTCCGCATGTAAGTTCAGACTATTCCTTATCGAATAAATCCGCTATAAAATATCTTTGTAAATTTTATCTATCTAGAGTATAGTTTCTAGTCAACCTAAACATTGAATTTTATAAAAGACTAGATTTTTTACGCACATATTTATAATATAACATGTAAAATATTACACAAAAATGAGAAGCAAACCTGATTAAACAGTTTTAATAGATTTTTCAATCAACGAAAAGAAACAACGTCAACGTCAGTCGCTGATCGAAAATGTAAATATTCGATCTTACTTTAGGTAAATAACATGATATTCATCGTTAAGCGTATTATATGTTTGCTAATATAAAATAATATGTAGATGAGTTTATATGTTGAAATAGCTTCTTTATAAGTTATGAAAAAGGGGAAACATATGAACTAAGTGTTAATGAGTGTTAGGAAAACTTATTATATATTAAAGTATTAGTATGATAGAGTGCCAATTTGCAGTACTCAAAAAATATTTTTACCAAGGTCTACGTAGACTACATTTTTATATAAATTTTAAGTAGGAATAAGAGATTTGAGAAATTGTGTAATCTTTAAAATATATCCAATCAAGTCATAAATTGTGGCGAATTATTCTATTTATGCAATTCATAAATTTGCTTTATTCAAACATGTCTAAAAGATTATCCATTAATTTTACGGAAAATGCAGTAGAACCTGCTCACACACTCACTAGCGCTTATTTTTACCTAATATTTACGGCTACATGTCTTATCCACACATTTCTTATCATTTTTTAATGTCATTCTGGATCTTTCCACCCTCAATATTGGAAGAAATATGAGCGTGAAAATATTTAAACGTAAAAATTTAGTTTCTCCAAATACACTGGATTAAATATCCTTGTTGATATTTGTTCAGTATCACATAACTGTTTACTTTTCAAAGAATTTGTATTCAATAAATATTAATAATAAGTTAAATGTTTAAATTGTTTGATGGTGAACCTCTAATGTTAAACCAAAACAATAAAATGAAAGATGAAAAATTATTACTTAGTTGTAAAAAATATAAATTACGAAGGAATCAAACTATAAAAGTATGGTAAGGAAGTAAATCACGCAGAGCATATAATGAAGACAGGAACAAATAATTTATAATCTAAGCATAATCGTCGCCACTATTTCCTGTTATGGCAGTATTTGTATTAGTTATATAGAATCTGTCGATAAACATATCGCTTGGCTTTTTAATTTTGGAAATACAATTCCTATGTGATAAATGACAAAATATAATAAATGAGAAAATTTTCTTTGAATGTTTGTTAGGTATTTACGCAATAACTACTAATCCGGTTGACATACATAACTTTTGTAATGTAACTAATTTATAGTTTTAAGATTCCTATAGGCTATGCAGTAATGTGTACGTAAGTTGTAACATTTTTGAACTTAATGTTCGTAGTCAGTGAAAAAGTCACTGGTCGGGGCCATTTCATGACGAATGCTGGAAAACTATTACAGATACAAAATATTAAGTATGGGCGATTCGTAGGAATCTAAAGAGAAGTCTCATCATTTATCTATTTGTTATGGATAAGCCACGACAACGTTTTCATGTTAATTTATTAATCCTCATTAAAATAAAGATCGTAGTCATTTTGAACACTTTTTATGACGAAAGATGGGGAACAAAAATAATGAAAACCGTTGCTCGTTCATTTGCACCGTATTATCATGTCTATATTATTATCTATTTGAAAATAAAAATAAAGCATAAATCGTGATAATGCAAGAAGAGAGATATAACAAAAAATCTTAATTAAATAACTCACTTCCAACCATAAGAAATTGGAGCGGGACGATTTATATATGAAAATTGTCCTGCACAATTTAATTTGAAAAATTGTAGAACGCATTTTGATGGTGTTCGCTATGATGTCTTCGGGCACGCAGAGGAGAAGCGGAGAGAGGAAACAAGCACGCTTGGTGAGTAGAGCGATAAATATTACAAGAGGTTATTACAATAAAAAAAAATAATTAAGTAATTCAACTGCGACTGTCAGGACAGATCGCTACGAATTGCTACGATCAGGATGTATTGCTAGTAGTAGATAATTGCAGCTATGTATGTATAGTCATCTAATTTTCTGTTTTATATTGGCATAGTGGCATATGATGAAAGCGAACGGGTCTTACTTATTTATATAAAAAGTACTGTACATATAACGTCGACAGTGGGTTGGTGTTTTTAAATTATAAATGAATATTGTCTGATCTGAATTAAAATGCCTACTACATTATTAAACAAAATAACTTATACACTAAAAAACTTTATCATGTATATATTTAAAATATTCACAAGCAAACTATCTAAATTTAGAGTTTGAAAATTCGTGTTAAATCGGCTATAATTGACATAATTTTATTCACGTCCTATTCCTGAAATTCCTCTCCATTGGAAAGTTATTATATATCTATACAAGGAAAAAAAAGAAATCTGCAAATTTATGCACTTTTCCGAACATATAATTGATTTAAATAAATGTTTTTGCTAAGTCAAATTTACCCCAATTGAGTATTTCATGGTGAAATTGACGAGTCTCGATTGTCCAGCATCCTTACGGCGTCGACCTTTCCAAATTGGGAGCCATTCTATATAAAACAACTCCGTATCACGAGTAAAGCTTATCTTCTTAACGAGTGGAGCTTGTACATGAGAGCAAAACGAGTCTCGTCAAGAAGAGCGTAGGTGTCACAGGGACCATTGGTCCTATTACTGGATCAGGTAAGATCTCATTTCCTCTTGAAGATGTGACTATCGCACTAAATGGTGTACCTGCTTGCTTTGGCGGAGCATGTATCAGGATCTACATAGTTATCGTTATCTGTAGGCCATGGAATTGCGGTATAGGTACACTCGAATTTGCAAATTCGAACACATCTAAAGTACAATCTGTATTTCCTCATTATTCCTATCTCTGTGGAATCTTAGCTGACTTCTTTGTTGAAAATTCTGACAGGCAGGCTTTCTTTTTGTTGCAGATGGTGAATGTTTCCGGTGGGCAAGGCTAGGCTTTTGGTCGTTGGCTTTATAAATTTTTGCTTTCTTACTCTAAGCACGGTAATAGTCTTCCACCGATTAAGAGTTGTGATTTCTGCTGTCAGGAGACTCTCGACATTTCTATTGTCATCTCAAGAAATTTCAAGGAATCTCATCTCAAGGACATAATTTAACAACACATACATTAAAAAAATGAATATATATATATATATATATATATATATATATATATTAAATCTATGTAGACAAATTTTCTAAATTGGGTATACAAAAGTGTGTTACACTAACTAAAATTACCATAATTATTATCCGTACGTTTCGTCAACTACGTTTCTATTAGAATCTTACGAAATATTTATGTAAAAATGTAAGAATCTATAAAGACATGCACTTTTCCCGATATACTATCGATTTAATCAACCCTTTCCACATATTAATTTTGGCCATCCATGTAAATTAGCGACTAAATAAAAAGATGTATTTCATTTAGAGAACCCTGATATTTTTACTCTATATTTCCTTTGATTGGGCCCTAATTACCTAAACAATTTCCACATATTATTTCTACAATATAACGCACTACTTGTGATATATATATATATATATATATATATATATATATATATATATATGTATATATATATAAACATAATACATGAGAGTATATACTTTTTCTTTTACTAACTATTTTCTCGTAGAATCTAGCATAAAAACTGGTGTATAAATTACAAAAGGTTTGTAGGGTTCGCTCTAATATCTAGAAAAAAGCATTTTTGTTGAAAAATACTTTTTACGATTTTCCGACCTCTTTTTCCCTATATCACCTAAGTAGTATTAAATCCTAAGGCTATTGATTCTTCGAACTTAACAAGGTTTTTTCAACATAAGAATTTTCATTAATAATTAGCTTTTTCCTAGGTTTTTATGTATTCTGGAGTTATCCAATATAGAACCCTTTTCAGAAGCATCAATCACCATAGAAAAAAATTAAATGCTTGCTGTTTATATTTTTATCTAAATGTGTTTTAGCTATCATGTTTAAAATACACCTTTATAATTTTAATAAAACACAATCAATGCTTGCCTTCCTGATTGTAGTCGTTAGCAGTTACTCCAATTCAATAATAATTTACCACTTGATACATATTAATGTATTTTTTTACGAAACAGACAATTTGTCGATCCTAAATGATAAATATACATTAATAGGAAAATAATTTAAAAGTCTAGACTTTTCTTTTTCTTTACCAAAATGAGATTAGTACATAAAGTTATACTTATTGTTACATAGAGTAAAAGTTATTTTTCATCGTGAAAAAATTGTTTTTATTTATCGAATAAATGAAACGTTGGAAGGAGAATGTATAGAAGCACATCAATTACCTTTGCATTTGACTGATATAATGTACAATACCTAATGTTGTATTAATTTGATATAATTAAAATTCTATAAGTTATTTTACTGTACCATTGTTATTTAGCACTTTTACACATTAACATACCAATTAGCTTTGCGATAGCATTTGTTTTCTCCAACAAATTAATTCGTACCATGATTCTTACCAATAAACACCATTTAATAGAAAGAATATTTTGAACGTGTAAACAAATAAATAAAATAATCATATTTACCTTATAAATTAAATGAATAAAGTTCAATAGCAATATTTTAACTTATTAATTAAACTTATTATTGGAGACAATTAAATGAAACTACGTGATGTATTATTATTTCTACTTTCTGTAAGTTCTTTACCACGACCTTGGTTTCATTATATTAAAACATCTTCAGGTGGGTTGTTAGCAAAGATTTTTGCTAATAGCCCACCTGAAGATATTGTAATACAACGAAACTTAGGTCGTGGTAAAGAATTTTAAAAAAATAGAAATAACACTATATCACATAGTTTCATTTAATTGTCAATAATGAATTTCTATAAAATTAACGCCAAATATATTCAGTTATTATTGTAAATATAGTATCTCTACTGCACTTGTAATTGTTTTATTTTTATAGTGCGTCTGAAAATGACTTACAGCGCGTTGATTTAAAATTTATATTTTCTGAATAGCTGTTTCGACAGATTTTCTGATAGTTATCACAACAAAATACCCTTAAAATTCATAATTCTCACTTCCTAAGATTTAACATTGAGCGAAATTTGAAACATATCTCTTATAATTATTAAGTACTTTAGGAGAAAATAAATTTTAACCTTAAGGGTAGGCATTATATTTTTTCCTCCATTACTGCACGCGAAAGTTAAAAATGAGTGTATAATTGTTTTATTTACTTCTTTCGCTTTAATTTACAATTATATATCATTAACCTATGGCTACAGTAGCAATTTCTTCCATTGAAGTAAACCAGCAATTAAAAATGTAATATTTGTTACAAAAAATGCAATATATTGTGAATACAGTTGTAAAAAGAAAATACTAAACGATATCAAACTAAATGACAAGCGAACAAAAAAAATTACAAGTAATTAATAAAAATATTGATGAGTGTAAACGAGAGGGGTAGGATTTAGTAGGTAAGATCAGAAACGAGTCGATAGGGTGTTACACGTGAGAGTTAGGAATGATTGACTCTCATTCTTACAGGAATATTTTTTTAGTTAACCTTTCAATGCGCTAATCGAAGGGATATTCTAAATGGCAGGTTCCAACTTATTTCGTAGTTTAGGAGCATAAAGAATGAAGGAATATTCGTAGGAGAATATTTTAGACAGAGGATAATAAACACAAGGTAAGAATGGATAAAAAATAATGGGTTAGAATACTGTTTGTACATGAATTCCTAGAACTTATATACAAAATAATAACAGTTTTGGATAATTTAAATGAAGGTTTTATATCTAATTGCTTTTCATTTTAAGATGTAAAGTTTTTTATCGATGTGACCTAAAGGTTAATACTTTGAGTACATCTGACTAAAAAATAGAATGGTTGAAAGTAGTATCGCACTATTCTTAGTAAATTTTACTTATAAATTTTGCTTTAAAATCGAAACAAACAGAACATTATGTAATGGAAAATAGTTATAAATTTAATCAAGGTCAAAACGTCTTTATTTTTTATGAAAAGTTCTGACGAAATAATGAACTACTTAAATTGCACGTATATTACGTTAAACTAAATTCTATATTCACACTATTAATGAATTACTGGTTACTGATTATTTTGTAATCGCACTACTTAACAATTTTATGTTCATTTATTAATTTTTTAAATTGTGATATTAAAAAAAAGAAAAAAATGTTTAGATTAAAAACACCAAATATAAACGTAATTAGAATTGTAAGTGGACCATTAATCTCTTAATTTATTTTCCAATACCGAGTTAAGCAAATTCAGTTAGAAAATATCAAAATCGCATGTTGATGCGCGAATATGACTTATGAAATAGTGGATGTTTCTCTTAATAGTTTGGGACAAATACTAATACCTCTAACTATGAAAAAAACGAAGGAAATATTTGTGGATAGTGGCTATAAATTTAGAATGAAATAAACGGATTTATCTTTTTTTTAACTTCAACTTAAGAAAAAATCTCGATATGAAATATTTATATACTTACTGTTTACATGCAAGTAAATTAAATAACTGAGAATGACAGAGTTAAATAAAACATTAATACAGTTGATATTATAAATATAAGGATATACAGCGCGATAGACTAATGTATCACGAATGTAGTCTTAAAAATATTAGTAACATAACGTGAAACAAGAAATGGTACGGGCTTGAGAGAGATAGCCTATAACCTGTATTGGAAAATATTTACTTTACTATTTCCTAAAACTAAAAAATATTTTTGGGTTTTATTATTTAACCTTTCTAACTATATCCCACAATATAAAAAAGTCTAAAAACCCTTAATTTGATTTCAAATGATCTGATCTTAACAACCCGGTGATGGAGTGCGCGAAATAAAGTTACTTCTTTCCTCAACTTTCGTAAAAAGTGGTACGCATTTTTTTTGGAATAACTTTACATATACATCTCTAAAATTTTAGGAATTGTAAAGTTTTGTCTGTTTGACTACGGAATTCTAAAAACACTATAGCTTCAAATATTCTATGTTGCTCGTTATCTCTATAAATTCCATAAAAAGTGAAAATAGTGCGTTAATTAAAATATATTCCATACAACTCATCTGTTCTGATGAAAAAACGTTACTTTCCTTTATATATTCATATTTATTATTCTTAAATTCACAAGACTTCACCCAGTCTTTAGTTTTCACTGCAATTTGCCTGCAAATTTTTCAATGCCTCTATTCGTCGCGATACAATGGCAGTCAATCACGTCCTCGTATTAGTTTCACAAGAATTCCACCCGCAATCATGGCACTTATGAAGTTATGCTAATTTCACTGTACATACATATATATATATATATATATATATATATATATATACACACACACACACACACACATATATATATATATATATATATATGAAGATACGTACAGGGCGCCTCGCATTACGAACGAACGTGAGGGCGGTGTGGTCTTGCATGCTGATACCCAGGTTATATTTCCAGAAATTATTTCAAATTTCTCTATTAAAAAACGTGACATCTCGAGTTTTTGTGTGGCTGTAAACAGAAAAGAAAATAGTGAAATAAAACGAGTTCTACTTAAAGTAGATACTTCTAGAGTAAATTAAAGTTATGTAATACTATATTTTGATGATATTATGAAATTCAGTAAAAAGCTTTCAAATGTTTCACAACTCTCTAGTTAGCCATTATCACTCGAACATTAGATTCGGAGATTTCCTTTACATCTAAGAAAATACTTATTATATATAAATATGACCAAAATTGGAGATGATGAGGTAGCGTTTGTGTTAAAATTTCGTAGATTCCATATGAGGTAATGATGCAAGACAACAGTCCGCAATGTATCGTCCTGCGTAATTATTCCAAATATTCGGAAATTTTTAACGTCAGAGCGGTCTCCATAGTACCAATTTAATAGAGAAACTGCGCTGAACATTAAACATTTCATTCATATGATACACACACGTACATCCACACCCACATCCACACGCACACGCACACGCAAACCCCCACACCCAACCCCAACCCCACCCCCAAACATGCACGCACGCACGCACGCTTGCACGCACGCACGCACGTACACACATGCACACACACACACATATACTGTTAAGAAGTAAAAAACTTTTTTATTGTTCCAATGTCGTACATTTTTCATTTCATATCATCGGTTGATCATCGGTGATCTAATAATCAACTCTACTAATCAACTCTTATTACATTGCTGGAGAGAATGTAAGTATTTTGTTCACGACATTTTAATAAGTGACGCGACAATATTGGAATAAAAAAAGGAAACAGAGTATTGTACATTTAACACTAAAATACGCTTTACTCGCCAAAAAACTGTAGACTTAAAATGTTTACATTGCCTAAGTTTCTGTGTCAAAATTACACAAAATTATTGATAGAGTAACATTTAAATATGACCAAAAAATACTTTTACAACAAGTATTATTTTTAAACATACACTTTTTTAACTATACATTTATAAACCTGCATCACCAAACTTTCATATAGTTTCCACAATTCTTCATTGATCATAATTTTCGTATTACTCTGTTAATTGTATGCAAATTATACGATTTTATTTATACCTGATATTAACAAATATTACTGAAATAAACTCTTAAACTATTTTCCTTTCAAAAATTTGTAGAAAATTATATTTTTATTTCATAGTTTCAACATGAAACCGGTCAATAATGCTAAGTTTTATTTTCGAAACGAAATTCTCAATAATAAAGTTAGTATAAATTCAATCCATATGACAGTGAAAAATATAATTAGTACGAAGTATAAAAGAAAATTATGAAGCAAATTGAAAAGATAAAGAAATTATACGTCTTAACACGTGTTGCAGCAACTCTTTTTTGCAAGAATGTGGGTGTTATTTTGAACTAAATATTTTTCTTTAATTTTATGTTTTAGACAATAACAAATCTAATAATGAGGATTTTTAGATAATAGAAAATCTAATTAGAATTGGAAAAAAATTCGCTGGATATATTTAGTATTTGATCAAAGTCGAAAGGTATTGAAGAAAAGATCAATATCTAAATTCCGGTCCTTCATGGATTAACCGAATTATGACTTAACTGTCGTTAAAACTGTGTCGGTGGTTTAAGTTATAATTATATAGGTACACCATATATATATGTGTGTGTATGTATATAAATATATATATATATATATATATATATATATATATATATATATGTATATATATGTATATATCTATACATATATATATATATATATATATATATATATATATATATATATATATATATTGGTCTCAATATTCGACTGATAATTTGGCTCTCTTTTGGAGCACTTTGCCTTTAGAAACAGGTTAAAATACGTTTGCGAGATACTTGGCAACTAGCAGCTTTTGCCTGACCTAATAAATAAAAAACAAAAAGATGGTGCTATTTCAATACACCTCCGTACAAAACAAGTGGTCGGTATATTGTATGAAACCCATGCGATTCACTGCAACTCCAAAGTCCTTGTCTTTCACTAATCTTCAAATATCTGGGTATTTACATATTAGCAGCAAAAGTAATATTCGTGATATTGAGTTTTGGTTTCATACCTATGTACAATTTAAGTAATGAGTGATAGATAGAGTATCTATATCAATGAATCGATGATTAGGTGAATTTCATTTAGATATCTAATAACCTTTATCCACTACGGATCTAAGTTACTATTTTTGTATAATTACAATATAATTAGATTATAGAGTCTATACAGTTTTTAAATTTGAAGTAATTTTACACATGCAGATCTATGTGGTAATGGTTGTTATACACGCTATATATGACAACTTTCAAGTAAATCAATGTTTCAGGAACAATGTAATATTTTATGACAAAATACGAGGTTACCTCATTGTATACTTTTTTATCATCTTTTTTATCTATACTTTTTTATTTTTCATCGGTAAAAATTTATAATATTTTTTGCATTTTAAGGAAGGGTCCTTTAAGCTAGGCTATTTAGCGGATTTAGTAAATAGATAAGAACGTCTTTGCTCCGATGAAGACAGTATTGACGATTTGATTTTTTGAAATGAGAAATTCCATCCATCATTAGATGGATATATATGTGATTTACGTCGACCGAGAAAATATTATGTGATGAACACAATACTTGGTGCGAATATGGATAGTTGTGAAAGACAAACCTCAAATAGGCTCACAGAATTACTCAAAAATGATAATGATATCAGGTAATAGCGAAACGGAAATTAATATTTTTCAAATACACAATTAAATGAAACTACATGATGTAGTATTATTTCAATTTTCTTTAAGTTCTTTACCACGACCTAGGTTTCGTTGTATTTCAATATTTTCAGGTGGGCTGTTAGCAAAAATGCCCAGTCTTTGCTAACAGTCCACCTGAAAATGTTGTAATACAACGAAAATAAGGTCGTGGTAAAGAATTTAAAGAAAGTAGGAATAATACTACATCACGTAGTTTCATTTAATTGTGAATAATGCATTGCTACAAAATTAACGCCAAATATATTCAATATTTTTCAAATACATTATTTTACGTATTGTTTAATCCTAGTAAAAACTTACCACTGTATTCAAAAATAGACATGGATGTAAATTGTTAATGATAAAAGACATCAAATATTTGTCATACTCTTGGTTGCATTTGGATTTATCTCTCACTGTGCATTTTCGTTTTCCCCTGCGGTCAAAAAACTTACCTCCATAAAATTTTATTACTAGCGACAACACTGGTTTAAATGAACATCGTGCCACATGTGATTTATAAATGGCTTACAATTTAAATAAACGTTAGACGTAATTATGACATAATTAAAGAAGACTTTAAATTAATTTATTAAGTACTAAATTAAATTAATATATTTATCGTGATTAAACCGTATGTTTAATCCTAGAGATGGTGAGTTACTTTAATATCTTTCTTCATATTTATTGGGTTAAGTTCCTATACGAGTATGTTATGTGTTTTTATTGTTTCTGCTTTAAGTAATATTTATTGTTTTATTTTCAAATTCTATATATGTGTAAGGTAATAATTATTTAAATTTTAATTATATCTCGGCTAATACATTAACTCCGTTTGACACCAAATTGGGATTAATATTATCATTATTGAGTTTTATGATATATAAACTATCATTAATCTTATTCACTTCGGTTTTTAAATGTCTTTTAAGTTTTATTAGTGTCCAGTTTGAAATATCACATAAGTTATATGTCTGAAATTAATTGAAAGTTATTATACATATATATATTTGTGTTTGTGCGCGCGTGAGTGTATGTGTGTGTGGTGAAAAGTCAAAGGAAAATTCATATATTTGCTTTTCAATTTACGTATGTACATTCCCCACAAAAAGTGTAAAACCTAAAAATACGGAATAAATAATTTTGTTTGTCTTATTAGCAACGTATTGTAAAATATATCTAATTACTAAACTAGTTTTGATATTTTAAAAAAAATTTACATTTGTATACAGTTTTGTGCCCATTTAGGTAAATCTTTGAATATACAAAGCATTTCGGTTACACTATGTACAAGTGTAAATCACATAATATTATCGCGGATTTTCATAATTTTGACTTTAACAAATTCAAAGGTAGGGTGAGACAATATCTTTGAATCATCTTATATATACCTTTTCCATAAAATTTTCCCATCTAATTATCTTCGTGTGGTTTATCTTATCACTTTAGTTCTACATAGTCTTATCAATATGCCAAATTTTAAATTACTATTCAAAAAAGTTTATGAAAAAAATGTTTGGAGAAAAACAAATGTACCGATAAGTAAATTACTTTATGAAACCCTTGTAAAACATCGAATATAGATTAATATTATTTTCTTTAACACTTTTTATATTTCTAATAAATATTTTTTAGTTACATTTTTAAGAAGCTTTTTTTATTATTCACGTTTCTTCTCTTTTTATCATCATAACGTGAAAGTTTTCTAGGATACACAAACTCGTTGTCACGTTATTATTTGCATTACACATAAAACGCAAAAGGAATATATCGAAGTTATAACTTAATGCAAAAAATTCAAGGTGCCTTTATAAAAATATTTTTCCCGTGAATATTTTATAAGCAATAAGTACTGAAGGAAGTATTTATTGCTTCAAAAACAATACTTATCTTTAATTAAATATATAACCATACCAGAAATATAATAAATCAAATTCATGTTGAGTTTGATCATAAATATTTCGTTATTTAAAACGTCTTTTTTTAAATATTCAAATATTCATAATTAACAGTTTATATGGGCTCATCAAAAGTGTAAGAAAATAAATTCCAAAATGCGCTTACATATAAATTAGACGTATTGCTAATTACGTAAAGTAACTGGAAAGTTTAATATTTTCATGCTTAAATTGAAATAATATTTATGTCAGTTATATAGTTTTCATTTATTATAGTTACATAAACATCTATGATTAATATATATCATGACGAATTTATCAATAATAAATATATTAGTTTGTGAGGTACGAGAGCGTCACGTTAATTTAAAGTACAGAGTTGGTCAGAGTAATAAATCGTGAGTGATAATGTATTTGGCCTAGTAATTGGGCGGTTGGCGTCTGTTTATATTTAGTTGGTTGTCTACTTATTGTTAGGTGTAAGTTCTGTTTATTTTACGTCATTGTGTAAATGTAGCGTGTGATATGTTATTGATTTAAGGGAATAGAATTCAAATTATATGTTTTGATGAAAGTGAGTATGATTTTGCAAACAAATTAATGGGGTGATATTTAAACAAAACAGAGATCTTACTATTTTTAATGGTTGTCGCTTTTTTTTCGTACATGCTTCCACAAGTTAAGCAATCTTATGTTTATCTGTAACAATAAGAGATACTCCTTTATTTATTTTTAAACAAATTTATTTAATTTGACAGCTTTCCAATTAAGTATCAAATTTTGTAATTTAATTTTCACTTACTTTTTAGTAACCAATTGAGTTGAAATTTTGCCCACAAACGTTGTTCTGATGATAACACAACATTACGGTAATTTGGACCTAGTCTAATAATGGGGAACAAAAATTAAAGAAACTCCTAAATCAGATGTAGGGAAATTTTCGTGTTCGGCCTCATTAAATTCGTCTCGAAAACGATTTTAGTTCTGGTAAGATGGTCATATCCCTTTTCATCCAAGTCAAAGTTTGAAGCGCTATGATAACTGTATGGCAAAAGGGTAGTTAAACATGAAATATTGTGAGCAATATATCATTAGGCTCAGAACGGGGTACCCATTGCATAAAAGTCTTTTATTTGTATATAAACCTACTAGAGGAATGAACCTATATATAATTCAAGACGAATTTACTAAAAAAAATAAGTAAAACGACTTTTTTTCATGAAAATTTTGCACAAAACGGTATAAAATAATTGTTTAATCATTTGATATTATGTCATCTGCTTGAAAATATGGTACAAAAAATGAACAAAAATAATGTAATTAATATAATACATATAGCCTGTATGATTAATATAACGACTTGCTTAGTTTGAAAGGAAATTTAGTAACGAATTAGTCGCATACTTGAATCGCTAAAGTTTATAGTACCACGATTTCATAACCGAAATATATTAGAAAACTAATAATCTTTAATATAAGTTCACGTTATGTCACTTTATAGTATTTTTATGTAAGTTGACATAATATAAATATATGACCTTTACTTCTACACCTTATATTATGCTAATACATGGGGTGAAATATTCAAAATGCCATAAAACTTAATATCATGAATATTAAATCTTCTTATTTAAAAATTTAATTCAATTTTTTTTACATAAAATCGAGTTTAATAATTCAATACTAATAATATTTATTTGTACGAATGATATTGAAAATATATTTTGCAATAATACTACATATATTTCAATAACACACGGCTTAACAGTAAATCAAAAGTTTTTAAATTTTAAGTTTAAATAATTTTTAATATAATTTAAAAGTTATGGTAATTTTATTTTTGTTCCTTGGTACTTTATTGACAATAATTTGGAAAAAAAATATTACAATCTAGTTAGAATAAATTATGACCGGGGTGGTCACATACATAATTGTAAAAAATTGTTTAATATAAAGTATATTGAGCCGCAATTACAATATAAATTTAAAAAAATATCCTTAAAAAAATCCATTTTAGAATTTAATTTAGCAGACGGTTCTGTAAGTGGCGATATAGATCAGGTTGATAGTGTAATGTGTATCTATGTTGAAAAGTAGGCGGTATACATCCGCTTTGAGGACCCTCTTAAAAGCTAGGTAAAGACCATTTTCATAATATAATGAGTATAGCACTAAATACGGCATATAAATATAGCACTAAATAAATTATGGTAATTTGTTTAGTGCTATATTGCTTAGTGCACTGGTAATTTGTTTAGTGCACTGTATAAGCTGAAGTTGTGAGAAATTCAATAAGTTTATATGAAATAAAAATATGTTCGTACAAAATACAAACTAGAAGATAAATCAATAACACGCGTTGGAATATATAACATATTTTTTATGCTCTGTAAGTAATAAATAAACGCTTTGTGAAAAAAACAAACGCTCAATGTTGTCCGTTAATTTACTGTGCATCTTTTGGCAGTGTGGAAAAATCACCGCGTGCTGAAATTAATATTATTGAGAATCTGCTTCTGAAAAGCTCTACATTGGTAAAATAATCTGTGTGATCTACGCCGGGTAAAGCGATAATATCGTAGGATATTATCGGATATCCTCAGTGAATGTTGTCAATGATACACTCAGTCTGTATGCAACAGGCGGATAAGTGAAGTTACGGACCTCTACGTTCGGCGGCTCGGTGTTTCACTCTTTTATTACAACCGATTTTATTTTATTACAACCGACGCAAAAACAGTCGAGAGAATTGGTGACACCTGTGTATACGAAAAAATAAACTTTAGAGAATTACTTTGTATATTAATATTTCGACACTAGATTACAAGATAATTATTGACAAAAAAGAAATTAATATTTTTATATGTCCATTTTCTTTATTTTAACCCATTAAAGTGATTATAATAGACTATTACGTCGATAATTACGTCTTTTGGGAAATTACAATTTAATTAAGCAAATAACTGCGAAGTGACTTTACCGAACGGCGAATGGCTGCAAAGTACAAGTAATTTACATTAATTAAGTAAACTAAAATAGACAACAGTACTATAAGTTAATGAAGATAATTGCAAAGTAACTACAATGAGGATTTAATTCATTGATAAAAAATATAATAATGAAAAAGTAGTTTGAAGTGAAAAAATCTAACTTTGGAATCAATTGTGTGAAGGTTGTTATAGTATCAATAAAAAATTCTTTAACTAAATTGTAACGGTCCTTTAACGACCTCTGCAATATATAATCAAATAATGTGTATGGTATACAAAATAGATCGAAGTCTAATATTTATGGTGAAAAAAAATCTTTCGAGTACAAGTAGAACCTGTACCACGAGTGTTCTTTAAACATTTAGTTACTTCTAAGCGTTTAATAGTACATATTTTTATTAAAATATTTGAAAGTATTAATATGTCGCATTAAAACCATATTTTCGTCTATATCTTTCAAAAATATAAAACATGGTGAGTACTTCAAAAATTAAAGGATTTAGGTTAATCGTTATAGTTTTCCTGTAATCTTATAGTCAGATTATACTTGCCGTGATTTTTCATAATTTTTGTTTCAGTAGTTTCAGAAAAAAGAGGGGAGAGAAATTATCTATTTTCGCAAATTTTTAAAACTTATTTTTAGATGTGTAATTTAAAATTATGCAATTCATTTTATTCCTCGTAAGACGTCTTTTCAAAACACACTTCACGTAATGTTAAATTAAAAATTGAGAGAAAATATTATGAATGCTTAATAAATAAAGCATTCATAATATTTTCTAGACGAAATTTGAAAAAAAAGTTAACTAGCGCAAAATATTTGGATCGGTAAAATTTATAACGTGCCAAATTTCTGACGTCTCATAGTTTATAAGAAAAACGACTATAGCACACGGACCGGCCGATAGACACGTGATTGATTTTACAATTGTTTCTTTTTTCAGTTTAAGATATGTAACCTTAATAAAAAATTTCAATTCTAATTAAATATGTAACAGCTTACTTGATGCAAAAACATATATTTAAATGCAAGTAGAATCTCATAGATTAAACAATTAATTATAATTACTCTAATTAAAAATTGAAATCCTACTGAAACAAGAAATATTTATATTTATATATTAAATATAACTAGTAAACTTCAAGTAAGGTTTGCTGAGAATATTATACAATAGGTTTTGTAATGAGTTCATTTCTATTATATGAATATATAATAGTCAGCCGTAGCTAGTAATATAAATAGTACATCGTAACTACTATTTGAAAAGACCTGATGGTTATATGCCATTATATAATATTGGAGGGTAATTTATGCTAAATTTTTAAGGTTTAATAATTTTTAATATCCCGTAGCAAAATTGCCAAAAGAAAACACTTATGGAATCGGTCTGGTATACGTCTAGCCATCCGTGTATCGCAAATGATTTTATTGGAAACTGTTCGACTAAAAAAAATTTTAATTTACCACAGAGATAGATTATGACAGCTCAGTTATATACGTGAAATATAAATTTTGATTCTGGGATTAATTTCAGGAGATAATTAGATAAATACAAAATGTATTTAAAGAAATTTAAATGAGATTGTCACGGCAAATTAAAAATTAGGAACGAATTCAAAAAAATTAATTGAACAATTTATTATATAATATTAATCATAAATAAATCAAACATAAGCTTAAAAAATTTTATTCACCTCCTTTTTTAACAATAGGATCGTCCAGATAAATCCGAAAAAAATTATATTAGAATTAGAAGTAAATTGAAGTAAAATTGAGAAATTCTAACTCTATTAGTTATAAAATATTTAATTATTATTTTCTTAAAATAAGCCATTAGTTATCAAACAAAACATTTTTTATAAAAAAATATTTTTCATGACCTCAGATATCATAATTTTGAGTATAACACGCAACAGTGATATGTGAAAGTGTCTTCGTTTTTTATTATCAGGGTAATGAGCTAATTCCTCTGTTATTCGCAAGGAATGTTCGTTTATCAGTTTTTTAATGAAAATTTAAATATTCATATCTACATTACTGTTAAAATATAGAGACAACTGTACAAACAAACTGATAATTAATAAATCGTGGACGACATGTGGAGGGTTTAAATACGATGTTGATCTCTTTAACAATTAGTATCTCAAACAAATAGCCACCGCAACTCGTAATGTCACCGAGTAGAAAAAGGAAGTACAGAAATTGATTTATAGATTATAAACCCTATATCGTAGTCAATAAATATAGCGTAGGAAGAGGAGAGGTTTATATATGATAAACATAATACTAGTATTTCAATACATCGATGTTTAGGATTCCGTATATCAAAAGCAAAACGGAACCCTTACAGGGTCAATAACGTGTCTGTTCGTCTTTCACAAACCGCTTGACATAAATATTTAAGATTTGATATAGTAACGAAACATACCAACTGGCATATACCTCAATAGCTGACAGTCATTTTTCTTTAATAAAATATGTAGCATTCCATTTGAAAAGGATAATAATAAAGACCTGAAATATATTTTTTTCCGTAATTTTAGGTACGAGATTTATATCTTCAGTGATTTATGAAAAACATACAAAAATGTGTTTCACGCCTTTATTTCCGATACTGCTCAATTTAAAATTATGAAAAAAAGCGCTTTCAGAAATCGATGTAACGCTTGTTGAAAAATTATTTTTTGAAAGATCTAGTAGGCAAGTATGTTTGCGCTGTGAAAAATTAATATTTGTAAAATATTTAATAGATTTACTATGTACTCTTAAAAGTTTATAAGTACTTACATCTGTACAAAACTCTCTTAATGCGAGTTTTACATGTGCTTGGCATAAGTGGTTTTTATATTATTTTTTTATAAAATGGAAGGAATTCTTGTTAAAGAGTAAGTCTGTAAAACATATAAACTATTTGTCATGTACGTTAAATTTGAAACAGATCTCATAAAGCACTGATGTAATAAATGTCAATTAATATAATTATTCCCTTGTTAAAAGGTGTTTTTTATTATTATTTCATTATAATTATAAAAAGAAAACAAAACTGATATAAAAATCAAAATATTTACCCAAAATTATAAGCTGAAGTTTTCTTAATTGTAAATTACTTCTTGTTGGTAATTAATAAAATTAACCTTCGATCATTTCAGCAGTACCGCTGTCTATCACTATTTATCAGCGTGCATATAAAGATAAAATAACTTCCATGAACAGAATGATCTTTCGACTTTTACCTTTATGAGGTATTTTGATTGAAAAATTAGGCAAATTAAAGTACAAATTAAAGTTCTGAATTTTTAAGTTTTACTGAGTAAATAATTAGATAGTGAGGAAAACAAACGATGGTTAGAGCATGAAATATATGGAAAATATAGTGCATGATAAGATACTTCTGTAATGAAATACTTTAGATAATCATTAGTATGATGATCCTTGCACATGCTGGCTTTCGTATAAAGTTATCCCTTTAAGTGTTAGTTCAGATAATAGCTAAATAAAATATTTCCAGTTCTTCTCCAAAGCAAGGAGTTTTTTTATATTGCAGCATGAGAATATGACAGTAGTTCTGTGAGAAGAGAATAATCTGTGAAGGTTCCGGATGAGGATAATCATAGAGATCAGAATTGCCTTCTTCGAAATTTAATGCTTAGTGAAATTAATACTTAGCTGTGTTATGAGGGTGCACATCTTCATTAATCGTTGTGCATATATTACACGTTGTTTCGATCCCGTCTCGCCTTAACTAAAATTGTTGAATATTGAAAGATATAAAGTAATAATAGTACTACATCACGTAGTTTCATTTAATTGTGGAAAATTTTTGATGCAACAGCACTCTACATGCTGTTTGCGAAATTTTTAAATTTTGTTCATGCTCATCATAGCTCCGCTACTAATTTACCAGACAAGAAAGGGTGAAGAAAAGTTTATTATAAATAAATATTGCCAAATAATAATGACAGAGTTGGGAATACTGACTTCCGATTACGATTAATTACATAAAAATATGTTTATACGCAAAGCGGTTATATTTATAATTATGAAAGTAATTTTGTATTATCTAGTGCTTTAGAAATGACATAACATATTTTGTTAATTAAAATATAAAATAGAAACGCAATGGTATTAAGGTACAATAAATTAATTAGATTGGTGTACTAGTTGAAGTCATCATGTAACGAATATGGTGTAAGCTTTGTTAACTAACGGTATTTAAAGAATCAGTGTATAATAGAAAATAAAAAAACAATCTCGGAAAGGACAGGATTGTAATCATAATTCTTTTTATTTATATAGATATATTTTGAGTTATTAAAGTTAAGTATTCATGTGAGTTCCTTCATTTTCTTAAAAACAATGTTTGGAAAGAAGCGTTGGTTTATAGCTGTGACAAACAAAAACTGAATTTATGGAGGGTGTATCAAAAGGATTACGACACTCTAGTAATCCAAAAAACAATTATAGTTAAGTGACGAATGACAATAAGTGAATAAATAAATAGACATATTATCCTCAGGCGTGGACAATATCTAGAGAAATAAATTGACATATGGCTGAGCAATAAAATGGGGAGACTATTGATTCCACAACGTAGCCTACAACCTACATGTATCGAATTTCGTGGATAGTATAAAATTAAATACAACTACACCTTTAGATACATCTGTTTCGATAGAGAATAGCAACGGGAAAGGGACTCTAGCTTATTGACTCTGTGAAATTTAATATATGCCTGTTTCAAGAAAATGTTTTCCTTAAAAATTATAAATGTTATAATTGATAAAACTGTATCATAAACAATAGATTTAATAATTATAAATTTTAAAAGTCGCGCAGGTTTTAATATTTTTGTTGATATTAAGTTAGATACGGGTCATAATTATTTATTTTTGAATGCCTCGAAAATTAATATTTTTACGTTATTTAATTCTTATTATTAATATTTCAATTCATATGTAATAGAATGCAGTAAGAATATTTTATTATTTTTTTATTTTTAGCAAATTACCCATTTATTAAGGTCTAGAAGATATATAATTAAACTACACTATTTGGTCCGTACGAACAATTCCCAAGTCACAGAATGATATTAAAGAGATTATATCAAAAGTTGGCGCTGTTTTAAATAATTACTCTTTGAATGTGTATTGAATATATTTGGCGTTAATTTTGTAGAAATTCATTATTCTATGAATCATTATTCTATATAATGAAACTACTTGATTTAGTATTATTTCTACTTTCTTTAAGTTTTTTATCACAACCTAGGTTTAGCTGTATTACAAAATTTTCAGGTAGTCTGTAAGCAAAGATAATAGTCCACCTGAAGATGTTGTAATTCATTGAAAGTTAGGTCGTTGTAAAGAACTTAAAGAATGTGGAAATAATACTACATAACGAACTTCGTTTTTAATTGTGACTGTGTGTAGTTAAAAAATTGTCAAAATATAGCTCTGTTTACAATATAAACAACTTTGAGAAACAAAAAATATTTTAAATAATTTGTTTACTTTGTGTTATTACTTGAAGGTAATCTTCACAATGATAACTCAATCTTTGATTTTGATAAAGTATTAAGGGATATATGGCGTTCCGATAAAAACATCTGTGAGAAATAATACAAATATAGATATTGTGCAGGAGTACATGTCAAAATACAAGTAATATCAAATCAATAGCAGGGTTTGCATATATTCAAACGAGGCTGACTATGACAAGTTATAAGTATATATCGTATACGCAGTAAAGAAATACGGACAGGAAGCAAGATGTTAGAATATCATTGATTGACACATACAAATATCAAACAAATGCTATATTTTAAGTTACTTTTTAATCGACTTTAAAAAAGGAGGAGGTTCTCAATTCGACGGAATTGTTTATGTATGTTTTATGTATGTGCAATAATTCTTTACCAAGTACACCGACTTCGATAATTCTTTTGTATTCTAAAATGGTACAATGGGTGTGGTCCCACATAAATATGATGATGATCTGATGAGGAGATCCGGAAACGGACGATGGAAGTCGTAAACGCATGGCAGTAAATGAACTATGATTCAAGATATTTGCTACCTACAGTTGACATTTTGCAAAATAACTATTCCACTTACCAAGTCAGAATTAGGTGACAAGTTCTGGAGATGAACAATGGAACTCTTTAACGGATATTAGTAAATCATCCGTAATTAGAGATTTTTGCTACCAGTAGTCGTTACTTTGCAAAATAACTACACCGTCGACCAGGTCAGGTTCTGATGATGAATTCAGAAGACGAACGATGGAGTTCCTTAACGTATGATAGTAAATTAAAAATGGTTTAAGATATTTGCTACTGGTGGTTGTTACTTTGCAAAATAACTACACCATCGACTATGTCAGTGTCTGATGGTACATTCTGGAATTGAACAATCGAACTCTTTATCGGACGGTAGTAAATCAACAGTAATACAAGATGTTCTTACTAATAGTTTTTACTTTGTCAAATACCGGATATTGGATTTTAGATATGGAGAACAGAACTTCTCAACTTCCAACAGTTACTATTATTGCTTCATTTCTATGCGTTGTTGACTACCAACTTTAAACAAGAGGAAATTTTCTGTATACTAGCTTTTCACCGCGACTTTAAAGAATTTTACAATATTTTAAGAAAGACAATTGTGATGGTTAATATTAGTATATTAGTCACTAAAAATTCTAAAATAAATATCTTTTAAAAAACCAACTTCAAAAAAGGCAGGTACAAAAAAGTGAAAAATAATTATCTCAAAATAGATACCTACTAATTTCTAATAAATAAATTAGTTATTTTTGAAGTCGGTGCCAGCACCGCCGATCATGTGAAGCCAATTTCCAATTTTGTATTATAAATACGCCTTTTTATGAATATATTTGTTATTGTAAGTACATTAGTGGTTAAAGTTTCATATTTACTTCACAAATTAATTAAATTATCAATTTGCTAAAGTTGGCCGACAGTGCTGGCACCGACTTCAAAAATCATTATTTATTTATTGCAAATACATAGATACCTATTTTGAGTTAATTATTTTTCACTTTTTAGTATTATAGTTTTTTAAAAGATATTTAATTATAATTTAGTTGCTGACCCATCGAAGTTTTGTTGTTTTATAACCTTTATTAAGATTCCGTAGCCCGATTAAGAAAACTCATAGCTTCGTTCATCTGTGTATATGTCATTGCCTTTTTGTTCGCAGACTATCAGTACTAGAAACGTGGAATTGAGCTGAATTGGCATGGTTCTACATATATGTAATGACTACTAAGTTATGAAATAAAATTAAAAAAAAATGTTTGTAAGGTACTAGTAGATGTAGAAGTCGTTGTGTATAGGATATCATTCAGTAGATATTTTAAAAATATTGTGTATATGTAATGAATTATTTTTCGATACAGGGATCTGTTTATAAAATATGAAGCTTTAATATGGTCTTTTGGTTAGAATATCATAAGCGCTGTTTTTGCGTATCTGAAAAATATCCACAATAGTTTGTATACATAACGAAATTAAAAGTTTATTAATAACATTGCATGCATTTAAATGTTTATAAGTGGCTAAATATGGTGGGTTCCTCGTAGTATGACTTTCACTCGTACTGGAAATTTTTTACTTAATTTCCGATATGTACACTTCTTATGTAAATATTATTCTATCAGTGTGTGCGCTCAAATTAGAAGCTAATTTTTTATATTCATTATTATAGGTTTTATGATACTGATATTGTTATATCATTACAAAATGATTACATATTGGTTTAATAATAGTGTATGTGGTATCAAAATCATGTAAAATTCAAGTCTTATTTTATTTGAACTTTTGAACTTACCAGTGTGGATAGCTCAGGTTGATGTTTCGTTTAGTAAGCAGTAATTTTATAAAATAATTTTAGATATATATTTTTCTTAATATGTGAAGCATTATTAAACTATATTTCAATATTTTCCTTGGTCTAATTATATATTTGGTTAATAATTCTGTAAGAAAATATATCTGAGTCCATTTGAGATTTAAAAAGAAAATGGGGAGACTAATCGGGTAAATTATTAATTTTTTAGAAACAGGTTTCAATTTTATTTAATATTATTTATTACCAGTGATATCATTATTTGGTAATACTCTAAAAAAGAAAATAAAACTATTTGAATTGATTTTCATAATCCAAGACAAGCGGTGTTGTAGTTTTTGATTTCATATTTAAGTTCTATACTTTATATATATATTCTCTCAATACTAAAAATTATATACATGAATATGGTAGAGACTGTTTTTGTAAACCTCTGTGGATATCTTAAGTGAAGTTAAAAGAAAAATATAAAGTGGGTCAATCTCAGCGGCTGTGCACACAAAAATCATTATTTCGCGTAATTTTGTATTAAAATAGTTTCCTTCCGGTATTCGCCTTTAATTGTCCATTTATTTTCTTTTATTGTTATTTTATATTGTTGCTTAATTTTGCCAATTAATGACAATATTTAAAAAAACAGAGAAGAGAAAAAAAATATGTTTATAATGGATGCTATAAAAAACATTTCATATTCGCCCCTTTTACCCTCCGTCCACTTGACTCAAGTTTCGTGAATCCGTCTAGCATTGTTTTGCGAAGAAGAAAGCAAAGTGTTAATGAGCGGAAGGAAGTTGAGACGACCGGAAAGGAAACCCTTGTGGTCGAGTGGGCGGCGTAGGCTGTTTTCTTAACGATTCTAGGAGTGAATTCTGAGTAAGTTTATTGATTTTAATTCGGATTTATCATTTATCAGAGGACATTATATCAGGGGACCATGATTGGGAAGGAATATACGCGAATGAAATTGAGAATTGCCGATTTTTTTATAAAATTTTTTATATAAAATCTAGTCATCTATATACAGTAATGAACCCGTCAGTTTTTTAGTACCTAGTTCTTGAGATATTTTTAATGGAAAATATGAAAACAATATTGGAGTGTTACCTTTGATGTTAACTTTGACAGTCATCAAGTTAATGTGTTTCTGATATTTATGTTAACTGTATGTTGAGTTTAAACATTTTCTCGCTTATCATAAATACCAAATATATTCTATAATGTATACTTTTATGACCACAATTTCCGACACTGTATATTGTGATGCTATGGCTCAATGACCGTAGGCTTTAATTTTATCTAAATAAACATTTTTATTTCTTTGTTTGAAATTCACATTTATTCGCATTAATTTGTTTATACAGGTATTTAAAATCACGTCAAACATCCATTTATATATTTATTATTTTCGTGCATCGCATGCAGTGCTGCGTGGTGCACATTTCAGGCGTTCTTTGCTTGTAATTCATCAGTAGGAATACAGATTAAGACGAAAGTGGTCGAGTTAGTTAGAGTTCGTTGCCCTTTAAATAAATGCAAAATAAATATAATTAATAGTAGGTACCATCAATAGTAACAGCGGATTAAAATTGAATTTTATGGAAAATATCAGACTAATTCCACTATGTCGTCTCTTAGACATATATAAAATATATAAAATAGCGGAAAGTGGTAGAAAGAGAAGAGAAGAGACCGAGAGACCCTTCCAGGGTCTTGCTCGACTTAACATGTGTCATTTTATCTCATTAATTTCACTACTTATCTGTATAACCCTTTACCATATTTAAAAACTAATTGATTCACATAACGCAAAAAAGAGTGGCATCACATTTTTTAAAATTATTATCTGTACGTTTGTTTCTCTATTAATAAGTATAAATGCTTGCCTATTTGTTTGAATATCCGGATTTTGTTGAAACTTTTAACTACAACGAGAGCTATATATATATATATATATATATATATATATATATATATATACATATTAAAATCTTATCACTCGTTTTATGCAGTCATAAAAAGTCTTAATTTAGACGTATTCAGTTTCACGTTTACTATTTTTAGTGTCCTAGTATGACAAAAGAAGTATTTACAGCGTCGGAGTTGTCATAAAAATTAATCGATATTTGGAGACATAGGTTACGGTCATGTATTAACACTAAAATATCAAATAGATATATAGATCTTCAATACTTTGCAGCTTTAACTACTTTCTACCGCAAAAAATACGTCCGTTTCCAGACCACAAGCGGGCCTTGTTTGAGCGGTATATTGTGAAAGAGGTCTCTATTTTAAAATGAGGGCCACCAAAGTGATGCACAGCTTCCGCGTTAATTGCAACCGCATCTCAGACAATTGGGCGTCATCTCGGCGCCCGCTTTCTATCCTGTTTACTCTACAAGTCGAGTTATTATACTTCGGATGCCATAAACACTGAATGGCTACAGAAGGAACGAGATAGGAAATATTAGTTTACATTGGAAATGGTTGTTTTTACAGAAAAACTTTAGAGTTTTATTAGTTTTTACCCTAAGATCTACACGAAACTCGGAGCCCCGATTCGGGATATACGATATAAAAAGCACTCAAATTTCGGCAATATTTGTGCAAAGAGGTTATTTTATGAAATGTATATAGATGTAAGCAGTCTTGTATGAAATGACATTCGTTCCTATTTGGCACTGAAATTTATATATATATATGTATGGCTTAAGAGAAAAATTTTAAACATCATTCAGGTCGTTAGTACAATATATTTAATTTATACGACATGCAACAATAAACGTTATCTTGGATTGTTTATATTTATTATTGAATATATTTGGCGTTAATTTTGTGGAAATTCATTATTCACAATTAAATGAAACTACGTAATGTAGTATTATTTCTACTTTCTTTAATTTCTTTACCACGACATAGGTTTCGATGTATTACAACATCTTCAGTTGGGATATTGGCAAAGATAACCTCTTAGGAACAACCAACAGCATTTATATATTTCAAGCACAATAGCGGAAGCCTGGTTTGTGAGGATTTTTCCATTGCTTATTTTATTGAGTTTATTCCAGGGGTGCAGTGTAGGTTTTATTATATTACCGAGAGTTATACAATATACCCGTATTTTAGTGAGGGTAATAAATTCAATGGTTGTTATTATGTGAAGTTGTACAATGCAAACTTTACGGTGTATGTAATAACATTAAATGGAAGTTATTATCGGTAATATATTTATACAAAAGCAAGGGTATTTGAAAGTAAGGACAAGGTAATACACTAATTCTTACATATCTCCGGTTTTATGTATTCATATATTTATTTATTTATTTCTTTTAATTTTTTGTTTATATTATATATACTTGTATTTATATGTGTATTAGTGCTGTAATAATTTCCAGGCCAATGTACTGCAGTATCAATGTTGTATATTTATATTATATCTAGAAGATATTAAGAATGGGTGATGATATTATATTTAGTGGTTCATTTAATATATTAACCTTGGTATCTTTTTTATGTCTGTTTATTTATAATGTTTCTAGGATATTAAGTTTTATACATATATATAGGATACCTTTTGTATTTATTCGTAATATATAGGGGGCATTATCAGTATGGGGGTGATGGTTATTTACAATGACATGTTTAATAAAGTGAGATGTGTCTGGTTTATTATTTCGCCAGCTGGCAATGTGTTCTTTATATCTTGTATTAAAATCTCTTCCTGTTTGACCTATGCATACACTATTACAGTCGTTACATTTAAGTTTATAGATACCACTCTTTTTATGTTTATATATTTTTTCTTTATTATTAATAATGGTTTTACCCAAGTTATTTAAAGTACTATACGTACATGTTATATTATTTATATTTTTATTATTGGTTAAGATTTTTCCTAATTTGAGTGATACATTACCTATATATATATATATTGGTCGCTAATTTATTGCGACCAATATATTATACTATTATAGATACGTTGACGACATCCTTATCTGCTGGAAAGGTACACAGCGACAGTTAGACCAGTTTGTTAAGTTTGCTAACTCCCTACACAATAATATCATATTCACTTTAGAAGTAGAATTCGATAATAAATTTAACTTTTTAGATATGACAATAGAACGCAAAAATAATAAACATAAATTTAGTATATTTAGAAGACACATTTACAGACTCCATAATTAATGGTCAATCTCAACACCCTTTGTCCTATAAGTTAGCAGCCTTCCATTCCATGATTCACAGAGCTTTAACCATCCCTCTAGAAAAACTTAATCTACGTAAAGAAATAAAAACTATAAAAGAAATAGCAATAAATAATAATTATGACCCATCAATTGTCACAAAACTGTACCATAATAAATTAAGAAAAATACTAATACAAGAAATATACCCGGTCGTACCAAATAATAATAATATTTACTATAAATTTTTTAACTAATAATAAAAATATAAATAATATAACATGTACGTATAGTACTTTAAATAACTTGGGTAAAACCCTTATTAATAATAAAGAAACATAAAAAGAGTGGTATCTATAAACTTAAATGTAACGACTGTAATAGTGTATACATAGGTCAAACAGGGAGAGATTTTAATACAAGATATAAAGAACACATTGCCAGCTGGTGAAATAATAAACCAGATACATTTCACTTTGCTAAACATCTCGTTGTAAATAACCATCAACCCCAAAATAAATACAAAAAGTGATAAACTTTATATCCTAGAAACATTAGAAATAAACAGACATAAAAAAGATACCAAGGTTAATATATTAAATGAACAACTAAATATAATATCATCACCCATTCTTAATATCTTCTAGATATAATATAAATATACAACATTGATACTGCAGTACCCTGGAAATTGTTTCAGCACTAATACACATACACATATAAGTATATATAATAAAAACAAAAAATTAGAAGAAATAAATAAATAAATATATGAATACACAAAACGGGAGATATGTAGAATTAATGTATTACCTTGTCCTTACTTTCAAATACCCCTGCTTTTGTATAAATATATTACCGATAATAACTTCCATTTAATTTTATTACATACACCATAAAGTTTGCATTGTATAACCTCACATAATAACAACAATTGAATTTATTACCTTCTCTAAAATACTGGTATATTGTATAACTCTCGGTAATATAATAAAACCTACACTGCGCCCCTGCAATTAACTCACTGAAATAAGCAATGGAAAAATCCGCACAAACCAGGCTTCCGCTATTGTGTTTGAAACATATAAATGCTGTTGGTTGTTCCTAAGAGTTAATCTTTGCTAATATCCCACCCGAAGATGTTGTAATACAACGAAACCTAGGTCGTGGTAAAGAAACTAAAGAAAGTAGAAATAATACTACATCACGTAGAAATTTAATTGTGGATATTTATTATGTTGAAAAATTGATCATAATAAATATGTTTCTTTACAAAAAGAAGTAAATTTGAATATTTTGAATTATTATCAATAAGTAATAAGTGGTATTTAATATTTACCTTTAAAATGATGCACCATCGGGATATTTTTCCGAGTAAGGGTGTTATTTTATGATCAAGAGACATTGTAATTTTTTTTTACTTTTTACCATTCATTTCAAACAATTTCTAGGTAATTTTATGAATAATCTTTAAAGTATGGTTAATTTTTTCTAGTTTTCGAATATCCAATACGGTCGCGAATTAATCCTTAATAGTCACAAAGACTTCAATAGCCGACTACATGAAATTTAGAAATTTTGCATCTGAGAGACTGTTGGCATGATTTAGTACTTAAGCTGGTTAGCCTACAATCACTATGAATAGGGTATTTGATTATATTTTTTTATTACTAAAATAGGACAAGTAATAATACTAAAAGCGGTTGAAATAAATATATCGTACCTAGGAATTTTTATAACGGTTTAAAAACTGACGAATTACGATTCGCGCGAAAATGCTCTACACAAAACACAATTGTCTTATAACATCACTGGCCAGTTATTTAACATTAATTACAATTGAATGTACTAAATATTTTTAGTTTGTCATTAAATATTGCGTTTCAGTTACATATTCCATATTTTAATTTTATAATTGTTTTGTTTGAAAACTAATTTCATAGTACTTTTTCATTTTAATGAAAAAAATTGACACTTTTTCCTATTTAGAAGTTTCGATTTATCGTTCTTACTTGTGAAAATTTTGCTTTCGCAAAAGGTTTGCTTTCTAAAATTTTAGCTGCTAATTTTTTTTATTTACCATTTAACAGCAATACCATTGGTTTATAGCTAATTTATAAATGATAACTAAAATTAATTATTCTTACATAGGAATTGAAATTTTCCATGTGATTAATAAAACATTTAACAAGAAAAATTCATTGATCTTTACTAAAAATCGGAACACCATTTTTAATAAAATTATTGTCCTTTCGAATGAGTGGAGAAACGTTGCCCTGTGACTTCTTAACTCCGTGGCTTGTATTAATATACGAATGCCTATCAATAACTTTAATATTTGCAATGTTAACCTTCATCTTCGTGTGGAATGTATGTATTATGAAAGGTATGTTTGAATTTTCGTAAAATTTTATACAGATATGGTCCATGATTTGATTTAACGTAAAAGCCCTGGCGGAAAAATTCATATATAGCGCAATTTATTGATGTACATAAATACACTATGCATCCATATAACATCTATTAGTCGGCGTCGGGTAGCTAGTCATTTCTTAGTTGTTGTATAAATGCAATGTAAATGAATTTTCGAAAATATTGAATATGCATACCTTATGATAAAGTGAACTAATTACGATGGAATAAATATTGAATATTACTTTACGTCAATCTACATATTTTTCTAACTACATTTGAATTGATTCAACAGTTTTTACGTAATGAGTGTTTAAACAGATATACGTACAAACAGATAAGCAAATAAACAGACCAGAATGTTATTACGTGCCTCTAAATCACCGTGGTGTGTTGGGTTCATTACAAGGCATACGGCCTTACGATACCGCGGGGACCTAGGTTCGATTCCCACCCATTCGTCAAAAAGGGCTGGACTAGGTTTATGGCTGTAAGAGATTGCTCTCGTAGCAATAAAACCGCCATATTTATCAATTAGATACATTAAAGTAGATAGAAAAATAATTTTTCGTAAACATCTTCACTTTACATACAGGACAATTATAAATGTTTGTTTTTTCTATAGATTGGAAAGATCGTCACAAATTTAGAGTTGCGTATAATTGATATTAATCACAATTCTAAAGTTAATAAAAGGGAATTCGGATTGAAACAATTCTTATTTTTCCATTTAGCGAAAGTTCTTTTATTTACTTTTTTAGACTCAGAAGAATAATTAACATAATATTTATCTGTTTTGCTTTATCTTTATTGTTACGATTCAATAAATTTAAAAACACTTGTGTTGGGAAAACATTCGAGAAAAATTTTAGTGAGACCTACTTTTAATGGGTACTACTCATAATGTGTCTCGTCATATAATTTTTATCACTTTTTCAAAATTTGGGTAAATGATTTCTGTACATTTCTCGATTATTGTAAAATAATGATCATGCGATTCGATCCTGCACTTCACCGTATGTGGTTACAGGAAGTTAGCTACATTTTATTTCAAATGTGTTATTGAAAACTCAAATTGCAGGTATCATATATCTCGCGACTCGTTTTTGTATACTTCACATTTACTTCTTTTTCTCTTAGCCATTTTCAATCATTGCGGGGTGGACCTTCTTTAGTGTATGCCATTCCTCTCTATCCCACCTGTGTTCACGTCACATTGGCTATTATTTTTACATCATGCTCTCTGGATTCCACTCTACAACGATCTTATATAAGGCTTTGTAAGTTCGTTAGTTAATCAAGCTGGAGACGGGGCGTGAATTGCGTAAATTTTCAGCTTCATATTTTGAAATTTATTACTGTTTGCAAGGTTGTGTGCGAAAAAAATTATTTATTTCATTTGATTTCATTCGATAAAAAATATTTTTATTTTCATTTGTTTTTTTAATGTATTCACTGGAATTAAAGTAATCATTTTTTTAAATAATATTTACTGGGATATTAAAAATAAACTGTCCCAAATATCTCAGGAAACTCAGACAATGCAATATTTTTAATTTTTATTCGGCATAGGCCTAATTAGAAATATCCTAATATAAAAAAATATATACATAACTGAGAGATTTTAAGTTCGTGACTTATGTAGCGATTTTCTGATATCATTAAGGAATGACGTAATGATGAATCTAATTATATATTTTTGAATTTACCTTTTCATAAGCTTATGTGCAATACGATGAGCTTGGAAAGAAAAACAATTTTAATATTCTCTTTTACCGATAAATAGCTTTATACCGCATCTACATTAACATACTACATTGTACAAATCTACCAAATTTCTAGATTCCATGGTAAATGAGTTTTGAACAAAAGACAAAGTGATTATTCGTAACATGTTTTATATGAGATATTAAAAATTAGTGACCCTTTATAGGTAATCAATATAATATCAGTAATACTTCTAATTAAAAGAATAGTATATACTAAACTAATCCATAGTTAATTGGCCAACTTATTCCGAAGCATTCAGTCAGTTATTTTATTCATTTAGTGAAGAATATGTTACAATCAAGCTAGAGCTCGGAAAGAAAAGAGCCTAGACTTTTTTAACTTTGATTTTTAGTTCAGTTTGATTATAATTGCATTCATTTATTAATTTACCTTCCTTGTAATTAATATGTTGTACCAAATATCAATTGTTTTTTCTGTGAGTAAACTGTAAAATATTTAACTAAAGGACTAATTTATTTGACTAATTATTTCTGATAAAAAGATATTTTTTTCAGTAGGCAGTTACTTGAAATTTTATTCCATGTTTCGCGTTTTTAAGATGTAACAGAGAATTAAAGATCTATGACATTTGTGTGTTAGAGTAGTGGAGCTAAAAAAATAAACGTTCGATCCTTGTCAATATGTGCAAACGTTTTATTAAAATTTATAATTACCCTTACACATACATTTTTTATTACTTCAATAAATGCCATGTTTTATAGGAATGTAACACAAAATTATGTACTAAAGTATTTACAGGAAAGTAATACAAATTTACGCAGTAAAGTAATATAATTTTTACAAAACATAACTTGTACTAAACTTAAAACGTCAATTTAATAGTCATAAACTGGAAAATAATTACTATTTATTTCTTTTAGCAACGATAAATGTTATATATCTGATACTGAATATGTACCGCTCCGCTATCAAATACCTAGCCGAATCAAATAAGACAATTTTAAAAACTTTCCATTTAGACATGTTTTATAAGTAATTATCCTTTCATTAATTTTGATAATACCAAATAAACAAAGTACCTAATTCATGAGATTCTTAAAAGAAAGCGTAAGATTTATGTAATAAAAAAGCTGCCTAGGGTATACAGCTTATATTAGCTACATTGAAATGGTTGACGTTCAAAAGGAGGCTTAAGACCATGCTATATATTAACTCTTTGTGAAAATGGTCTATATTTTATGGCTTACTCGTAAGTGTACATCTAGTACATGTAAAATTTCATTTTAATTGAGCCATTTATATATATATATATATATATATATATATATATATATATATATATATATATATATATAGAATATTTAGTGAGCTTTTGAATAATTAGTATATATTTGACTGCTTTGTTATTCATATTTTTGTTTGCTAAGTCACCACTTTTAATGGATTTCGTACCTATGGAGCCAAACTTGGGTGACTACTAATTGACACCACGTAAAGGGCGATGGAAGGCGAATTAATCAGAATTTGTCTCAATGACAGCAAATTGTTCCGAAAACCTAACCTTAACTGAAAACGTAATGAAACTAAAATGATAATAATTGAGATGCATAGTTTGGAAGAGCGATTTTTCTGGAAAGAGGATTATATTTTTAGAGGATAGATTTATCTGCACTCTTGCGGCCTTTCGGAAAAAGCCGCAAGAGTGCAGATAAGCTGTAAAGTTGAAAATCTCTAAAAATTGGCGGTTTACACTGAATAAGTTCAGCCCGTGATAAGATTGAGTAGAAAAAGTTTAAGGCCTGTGCGAAATTGGTTGCAGAAGATTTAAGACAACAGTGTGGTGACGTTTTTCTAGACTATAGATTTTAAAATACGTTTGATTAAACATAAAAACTAAGGAACGTTTTAAAATCAACATTTTTGTATTCCATTACTTATACAAAGTCCCCTGAATATTTTTTTGCACAGATAGAGAAATTCTACATTTTCATTATATGTGTACATATAATATGAGTAAAAGTTTTTTCATGTTACTAAACACCAAATGGTTATTATTCATATATAAATATATATATATATATATATATATATATATATATATAATATATTTATATATATATATATAAATATATATATAAATACACATATTTAATTGCCGCATTTATGACTCACAGAAATATGATGAAACACAGAGTGATGACTTTATCAATAATTTCCTCCGAGAATAACGATTATCTTTTGTATTTTAGGAATTTTTTGGTTGGCCTATTGTCATCTAATGACTTATGTGATAAACTATGGAAACTATGGAAGGATTCATTTCATATATTTTAATTAGTGCATGTATTTATTATAAAATTAAGCAAAAAGGTAGTAAAATGGAGACTGCTAATTAGTTTTAATTTTATTTAACGAAATGTATGTGTTTTCTATTGCTATTTCGTATTTGCGTATTTCTATTGCTATCTTATAATAATTTTCTTTTCATGAGATTTCCATTTTCTCATTTCACCAAGTAACAGAAGATTTTTTTTAATATTTCACTGATACATTAAATTAATCCTCGTGACATTCGTTAAGTTGTAATTAGGAATAAATACCAAAATTCAATTTAAAGGTTTAAACAATTTTGTAATTTAAAAATAGTAATGGTCAAGAAATTTTCGCGAAATTGTCACGAGTTACGAATTAATGTGGAAACATTTCAGGAATTTACGGATTGTTATTAAATTGGTACAGTAAACCAAATTCTGTCGGTATCTGAGTTCAAATAGAGAAGATTTTAACCCACGAAATTTACATATATCTTCTCGATGTACTCTACTTGTATTTCAACGTTATTTAAAGGGTTAAACATCGCGTAGTGTACATGGTTAAACATTGCATATAGTACATACTAGGCACCGTATGGTACCATCAGCGATGCAGCAACACGATGCGATCCGACAATTTTTAAATAAACCCTTTTTTCTGATTTGAATATTCAGCGATACAAATGTTATTTTATAAATACAAATATCAATTTTAATACAGTAATTAAAATATTTCCATGTAAATTACATGTAATTACATTTTGTTCGACGGTCAGCTTCTAAATGGTGAAAAAGTTCTGCGAAAGTGGCTAATTTATTCTAAAAGTACTGGATGTGTTTTTTGTGATCCTTGTCTGCTTTTTAATGGCGGGTAGAGTCAGTTCTACAAAAAGGAAGGTTTCAATGACTGGAAATATTCATATTATCAAGTATCAACTCATGAGAAGTCGCCCACTCACAAATTATCTATTCTGCATATGAAAGAACGAAGCAACGCGTTAGGTCGCATTGATCGCGCATTAACAATGCAATTAGATGAAGAAATAAATTACTGGAAAAACATTCTGAAAAGAGTAGTTGCATGTGTAAAAGCGCTTGCATCGCGTGGTTTGCCTTTCAGAGGACGCGACGAAAAATTTGGTTCAATCCACAAGGAAATTATTTGATGTCCTTAGAGCTTATGGCTGAGTTCGATCCGTTCTTAGCCAAACACATTACACGTTATGGAAATCCAGGCTCAGGATTTTCGAGTTATCTTTCTCCAACAACATGCAAAGAATTCATTCGGCTTATGGGAAACAAAGTTTTAAAGACAATTGTAATGGAAATATTAACAACAAAATATTTTTTTCTGATCATTGACTCGACTCCGGATATATCTTACGTAGACCAGCTCACTTATGTAATCAGATATGTCCTGTCTAAAAGATCACCCGTAGAACGATTCCTCAAGTTTATTTCAAACACAGGCCACAAATCACAACAAATGACAAATGCTGTTAACTCAACTTTAACTGAATTGGGAATTGACATTTTAAACTGCCGCGGGCCATCATATGACAACGCAGCGAACATGTCTGGCACATACAACGGCCTGCAAGCTAAAATAAAGGAAATTTCACCCCTTGCCGACTATGTTCCCTGTTCAGCACACTCGCTTAATTTAGTAGGTGAATGTGCAGCTGAAAGCAGCCAAGAGGCTTGTTTATTCTTTTCTCTACTCCAAGAGTTATACAATTTCTTTGTAGCGTCAACTCCGCGTTGGGAACATCTTTAAGCCCATTTCACCGTCAAAAGTCTATCAACGACTCGTTGGTCAGCTCGTGCAGACGTATGCAAAAGTTTACGCGAATCCTGGAATGAAATCCATAAAGCGCTAGTCACTACAGAAAATGACACACAACAGAAGAGAAGAGTTATATGCGCAGCAAGAGGTATTCGTTTGAAACTAGAGCGTTTCGAAACGGCCCTCATGACTGTTTTTTGAGGATGTTTACTGGAACGCATTAACGCCACAAGTAAAAAACTTCAGAGTGTAGAAATTGACATTACCATTGTCATAGAACTGTACGAGGCTTAAATACAATTTGTTGGCGAAACAAGAGAGAATGTCGATGATTTCGAAAAAAAAGCCACAAAAATGTCCTTCGTACAGGAATATGAAAAAGATTTCCCACGCAATCGAAAGCGTAAGCTGCTTCCTGGTGAGACAAATACAGGTGAAGAGATGCAACAAAAGAATGGTCGTGAACATTTTAGAATAAATACTTTATTTGTAGTAATTGATACATTGTCAGAAGAACTGAAAAGACGCCGGGATGCTTATAAATTACTCTACAATAAATTTAACTTTATTACTAACCTGACGAATCTTAGCATCTCAGAAGTCGAAGATAAGGCCAAGGCATTGCAAATGATGTATTCTACTGACTTAGAAGACAATTTTACAGAACAATGTCTTCATTTTCGTTCTCACTGCAGCATAAAAAATGAGGAGCGAAAGAGTGCAGTCAGCTTGTTGAATTGGTTACGAACCGAAGGTCTTCAAACCATTTGTTTAAACGTGGATATTGCTCTTCGTATGTGTGTGGGTACACCCGCCAGTAACTGTACAGGAGAAAGATCGTTTTCTTGTTTGGGCAGGGTTAAAAATTATTTACGTACAACAATGACGGAGCAGAGGTTAAACGATCTTGCTCTGCTTAACATAGAAGCTGATTTTTTAAGTAAATTGGATTGCAAAGATTTAATAAATGATTTTGCTGCGCTTAAGTGCAGACGAGTTTTGAAACACAACTATTAATCATCTATTAATATACAATCTAAAATCATTTTAAACGTTTTATTTAAATGTCATTAATTACGAATAATTGTAATTAATTACGAATTATTATACGAGTAGTTATAAAAATATTTAAATTTAATGACGATTCAAATAATTTTTTGTAAATATTGCAGATTATTTTAGTCTTATATTTACGAGGAGAGGGATCAATTGCAATTCGTGCTACATAGTAACCTGGACATATAGTTATCTATGAAAATGTATGCGTATACGACGTTCCACAAAAAATTACGTTAAACTTGCTTAGACCGTTGTAAAAAAATAAGTTTACACGAATAAATTCCCCACTATAATTAGTATATTTAGACACATATATATTATAGTAAATATCTAATTGGCGTTAAGGAGTTAAAAAAATATAACGTTACAAAAGTATAGAATTTTAATTTTTACTCTTTATAATACAAAAAAATCAATGTTATTTCTTTTGAAATTTATTTCTCTACATACGTGTTATAAATTATAACGACAGTAGGAGAATACGAAATTAAATTTTAAATGTTTGCATTCAAATTCTGAAGACGTCAAATGTATAGTATACTTGCAAGGTATTGGAAGTTACTGCAAGAGGTACCAGAAATGAGCCGAAAGAAATTTTTAAAAGGAGGCAGGTGATCGGAAGTTAACACTTACATGCTGCATTATAATGAAGTGAAAGCTTAAGTGAAATGGAATTAATTTATATATTTTTGTGGTGTAGACCCGTGAAAGAAGAAAATAATTTATTTAAGCTACTGAAAGAACTTTGGGCTGCAATCAACTCGAGCGGTCGGTCTATTTGCATAGTTCAACTATGTCAATTTTTATTCCATTGACTGAGAATGCATTTTACCTTATTGATTTCAATAATTCATAAAAAACTGAAGGACTATATACTTTAATAAATTGACAAGAAACGATGATTCTGAAATTTTGCTTAACATATTTTCAACTATTGGTGAAAATTAATAAAAAGTGAAATCATGGCCTACGGAAAAGATATTTTTGAAAAGATGATTTTGTTGAAGTTTAGTTAGAATTTTTTAAGTCTATATTTCTGATATTTTAAACAAAGACGACCGGCGGAATTGGACCTAGTTTTACAAAAATAGGGTAAAGTTATGAAAAAAGTTGATATCTGTTAGGAAACAAAACAGCAATATGGCAATACAATTTGTGGCTATGAAGTAAAAAGTTTGATTCATAAATGAGTATATATTATAATTTGTATATCAATGACTTTCTCTTTAATCAAGTACATAATAAAATTTTAGAAACGATCAGAAAAATTATCAATATTGACTCTTTTGCTTAATGTAATCCTAAATTATTTAAAAATAAACTATTTACTGACATTGACATTCGCTTCGCGTTTACAAAATTATTATAATTTTGTATGTTTTGGTCTCTGCAGCCAGCATAAAATATTGATACTGAATCCGTTTATATTTTTTCAATCCCAAAGACTTGCTCAACGAATATTGCGTAACTAAAATAAAAATTAACGCTTTGGAAAAACTTATTTCTGCAGCCCATTTTGACAAGGATATTTTATAAACTCAGAACCTTTTAACAAGGATCCGAGGGTTTGTTTATAATGAATGTATACCTCTACGGAGTAGGCCCTATTAATTACCAAACGAATATGTTGAAGAAAGATAAACAAAGGGGATGTTGTTTTATTGGAACGAGATGTGATTTAATTCATGTATTTGTGTTTGTTTTAATATGGGTTATTTCTATATAGGTAGTAGATGAGGGTACCGTCTTTTGTTACATTTCGTCATTTCTATTTACTCATAGGTTATATGATTCACGTGTTTTGTTACCCTAAATATTTTTCACAAAACTTAATATGACCTTTGAATTTGCCACGTCAAAGTTAACCGCTTTCTTCCTCATATTATAAGTATACATTTTTGATCCCTCTACGACCCTGTACGTTTCCTCCTTTTTTTCTTAAAAACATAAACCTTATTTTTAAGTTATTTAACGGTCTCTCTGCTCATGGTAAAATTCTTTATCGAATGATAGTCATTTTAATATACAATAGACATTTTAAAGTTATAAACGCATTCTTTGCTTGGACTGAGTTTAGTGCGCGAAAAGACGGAAACGGACTATAACCAGAAAATCTTTAGGAAAACCAAGGAAAAAAACTCCATTAACATACTTTTATTTTCCATTCAATTTATTCGAAAATACTGATTTTCCTCGATCTGAATACTAAAGCTTTTAATTTTTTTAGAACTTGAATATTTATTACAAAAAGAAATCAATAAACAGTATTAAAACATTGTATCTTTTGTTAAATTGTAAATATTAAACGTAACTCTGTTTCGATAAAAGAAAAAACAACTAATAAATATGGAAGCTTCCGTACTTGAAGTGAAACTTTGACGTTCTCAATTTAGTAATGCTCAATTTGTTTACATTTAGGTGATTTCTTCTGATACAATTTTGTGAAGAAATCACGGAAACTACTAATCCAAGAAATTTACCCTGTCATGCCAAATAATATTAAAATCTATTATAAATTTATCTTATACATAGTTATGACTTTTCACAATTTAATTGATACATTACCCATACATAATGGTAATGTATCAATTAAATTGAGAATAGTCATAAAATGACATCAATTTAATTGATTATCCTCACTAAAATACTTGTACACTGTATAACTTTTTAAAATATTGTATAAACTATAATACTGCTACCCTACCATAAACCCACTAATGTTAAAAGTGAGAAAACCCGCTCAAACTGCATATTGTATAATATTCAAATGCTGTTGGAAGTTTCTACGAGTTAATCAATTCAAATTGCCCACCGGAAGATGTTATCATACAACAAAAATCAAAATCGTGGTTAAGAATTATAAATAAAGTGGATGTAATACGACATCGCGTAATTTTATTTACTTGTGAATAAAAATTAAGTAATAGTGAATTTCTAGAAACTTAACCCCAATTATATTCAAATTCACTGAATATTAAATATAGGGGTGTCGATATAAATATTAAGTTATAATTAAATGTTCACGACGATTTGTATATAAATAAATCACATGGATTTTCAATTGTACATGCTTCGGCAATATTTATACTGGATATAAAAATACATTAAAGAGAAAACTAATTTAATAATTTTAATAAGAGGCAATTTAAGGAGTTCGCGCTTGGTAGTAGCGGAGAATACTGTCATTCCACATTTTTGTGACGCCGTTTGATCTGATTTTTGTTACACTGCTTTTAAAGAAAAGTTATTTCAAAAGATTATGAACGAAAAAGGATTAATACGTAAGAATAATAATAACCTAGAGCAACATATGTGATTATTCAATGTAGAATATTGGCTTAAGTAAGTACATTTACGGTTTAAGCAAACGTAAGAATTAGTATGTTGAAAAAAAATCGCTTTGATGAAAGAACTGTAACTAATTTGTTATTATAGGCGGGAAGTCTTCGCTTTATGATGACTTATGCAAATCTTAATGGTTTTTGCAGAATCTAAAGAAGGCAATTAGTTTCATGTAGGCAGGTAATTTTCTAATAAAGTATAACTGGTCTACCTTTTGTACGGCATTAAGTGTATGTTCACGTTAAAATTATTGTATTCCTCGTATATTTTATGCGACTGAAATTAAAATTCACGATGTAGTGAAAAAGTTGCTTTACACATATTTAGTGTTTCTTACAGTTAATTGAACTTACTCGTATTTGCTTGCGAATTATTACTTTAATTACTACCCAATACATTTATATTGGAAACATTTTAGAATTTGAAATTTATAATATTATATTTTCCATTCTTGTTACGATATGTTATAGTCCAAAACTAAATTTTTTTAGGTCTTATTATTACTTAACGTGTGATTTATTACATTGAATCTAACTCTTTCTAACTAATATTATGAAATGCCAAGTTTTGTTTGTTTTTCTTTCATATCTTAATTTCTTAACCTATCTTTATCGACTTTTTGTTCATCCAATCAATATTAGAGGAACAAAATAGAATACTACATATTTCAAAATAAAGCCCAATTTGTGGTAGCTATCATATATATATATATATATATATATATATATATATATATATATATATGTATGTGTATATGTATATGTATATGTATATATATATATATATATATATATATATATATATTTAAATATACATTTACATAGAAAGTAACTAATATCACCTCCACCACTTCTCTCCTTGCTACGTCAGTGAAGCGCTTTCGTTCTCTAGACATTGTAAGAATAGAATGGTTATATAACAGTAACTTAATTTAAAAATATCGTTTTCCATATAACACATTCATTTCGATTGTAATTTAAAAACTTGCTTGCTCACTTGTGGATGTTTAATTTATTCAAGACGGTAAATAGAGGAGGCCACCTTATGTAGGATAGTATCGTGATAGTACCATGAATAAATGCAAGGAGAGTCGTCAGCTGGAGTGGGCAGCCCTTGGGTGAAGCTTTGAAATTGTTAGCTTTTACATGGAAATAGTTATTGAAAGCATATCAGAATAATAAAAACGTTAACATTTATAGATATTAAAAAACAAAAGATATATCTACCAAATGTAAGTATTTAAAACTTGACACTGACACTATTTTTTAAATTACGTATCTACTTCAATATATAATTTTTTTATACTAATACAATTTAAATAATAATAACATAATAACAATTATTCGATAAAACCAAAATATTAATTGCGTAATGAGAGATGTGTCGCGCCACGTGTATTGTATACACAAGAAGGCTGCGGCGTAGGTGTTAAGTGCGATTAAATTTTTACCGCTACTCATCGTGTAAGACTCGTTTTGGAAACTATTTCATAAAACTAGCCGTAAATCGGCTGCGTGGGTGATGCTTATAACATAACTGCACAAGTCGCGCTAAACACCTTTTATTGAAACTTAATATTTCATAGGTACAAAGAGCCACGGGTAATTTTCTGTTTCCGAGATTATATCCGATACCTAATCAAAAAATGAATGCAAAATAAAGAAGATAATGTCTATAAATTTTAAAACAAAAGTAATAAATTTATACGGAGACAATCTCTTATAGAGATAGCATAACAAAGTTCGTTGTCAATTTAGTATGAATGAGAGCTTTTGAAGACTCTGCAATCAAAGTGTAGTCCATATTGCAGAGAATCATAAACAATAGGAATCAAACTTCGTTATTCGCTTTCAGTAGAACCAAACTTGTTCAATCGACCTTTGCTTAACCTTCGTTGATTGTTCTATATGCTACGCTTTGCAATACATGCAACGTTTCTTAGACCTGGCACGTAGCTACTTAATAGCAGTCAATACGCCGATCTGTTCTTCATAGTTTAAAAGAAAACTGAATAGGAGAAAAAAATAGGAAAAATTATAATCTGTTGAAGAACAGCGAGTTTTTGGTTTATTCGAAAAAATTTCTATTTTTCGAAAACTGTCTAATGGAATTAATGGAATTGAATTAAAAATTAGGAAAATGTGTAAATTGACAAATGGAAAATTTTTGATGGATTCTATAATTCATTTAAATAAAATAAACATATGAATGTAATATTTAAGATGAGAATTCACTTGTGATATTTTTTTTCAACCCGTAATAATATGTCACATTTAGTCCAAATTATGGCGAAATTAGGTAAGCATATGATTTTTTTTTATATTACAGGCTGTTAATGAAAATAACCTATATACATCATGTTTCCACTTATAAAAACGTTCCATATAAAACATACACTTTTGTGAGGTTATTTAAAAATATGGAACTTTGTATATTCCATATTGTTTTTGAAAATAACTCAATATTTTGTTTCAACTCATAATAAAGGCATAAATAAAACCTTAGTAATGACAAAATCAGTTTAAAACATATAATACATATGAATTTGATAAGATGTTTATATAAACAAGAAAATTTTAGTATATTTGGAATTAAATTGGTAGTAAAACGTAAATAAATGGAAGTATTGCTAAATATTTTATTTATTTATTCTTTATCTGAAGTATATAATGATACCTAATATTAAGAGTTTAAGTTTAGATAAAGAAAAAAAATATCATTTATTAAATACTTCCTGAAAAAATTATTTTACTTCAATCGATTAATAATTAAACAGCCTTTACGTAATAGTTTATTGTGTAAGTTTGTGAATTCATTGAAATCGATAGCAAAATTTCCGATTTACATACAAACATTTCCAAAGAGAGAAGAGAAGACTTTTCTAACTTATTTTCTGGTTCGGTTTTGTTAAAATTCAACGATCATGAAGAATTTTTTTGTATCCAAAAAATTATATATTTTTCATAGTTCACAACAATTTGTACTTTTTTATGTCATATGTTGTCTTTATCTTACAAAAATATTGCCATATAAATATAAATATAACTTTGGGTTTTACAGGTGAGAATTATTTTGGAGTCCAATTTTTTACTTCTTATGAAGCAAGTACGCATTTATACATTGATTTTATCCCATTTTGTTCTGCATATTAACTACAGAAAGGAAAAAAAATAACACTTTCGAAAAAGAAAAATCCGACGGTGTCAATTTGATCAGTATAACGAGACGACGTAAATGCATGTGTATACATTCCTCTGTATTGGAATCTAAGTACATAAGGAATACGGGTATATTTCCCTTTATGCCTAAAGTGTAAGTAAGAATGGAAAATAGGTACTGACGGCGAGCGTCGAGTCTCGTTTATGACACATTCCGCCGTTTTCATATTCTTTTTTTTTCGTAAGTCAATTACAAAAATATAAAAATAGGACTTAAGATTTTGTTGGAAGGCCGGAAACGGTCGGATTTGATTTTCCAGTAGAGTGCGAGTATTGACTGATTGTATTAATTGGTTTTAAAATTAAGGAATAGTTTTTATTTAATTGGATAACATTAATATTTAAATATTTTTAAGTATGTTGATGCAGATTTATAGTATCGAATGTTTTCTCTGTCAACGTGGTTATGCGATATTTTTGGATACTAATGTGTACAAAGAATGTTTTTTGCATACAGATGTAGTTCTTTATTGAGGTAGAAAATATAATATGTAAATATTTAATCTCGTCTTACTTGGGCATTGACCAATCATTTTGAGGTTTTGTATTGTTAACAATGAGCCAAGTTAAATGAAAAAAAACTTGTGAACGTTTTATTGAGTGAATTTGAAAATTATTGTAAAATTTCAACTATATTTGGACAGAATATTTATCTTAATATTTTTTGAAAAATATTTCAGTTTCTGAATTCTCTTTCAGTAATTATATAAATTATTTCATTTTTCTAATTGATCAATGCTATTTGAACGTATTTTAAGTAATTTATTTGTAAGTTGGGATCTCATACCTTTATTTCACGTTCTTAAATACGATAACTTTGCAAATTATATGTTATTAAGCCTTTAATATGAAGAATTTTTACTTTGAAATAGCTGTATTTAAATGCCGAATTTATAGATTGCAATTAAGTCACAAAGACCTGCACAAAAGATGTGAAAGTTGAAAAATGTTTTAAAAGTTTAAAAGGAACTTGCATGTGTCTGCGTACTTCATATTCATTTAGATCTGGATTTAAAAAAAAAACGAATTATATAATTCAATTAGTTTATACTATTAGTATATTGTTAATACTTAATTCAATATAACCAGTTTGACATGCCGCTGATATTATTATTTTTTCACTTGTTCGATGCGTTCGCTCACTTCTTAGTTCCTATTTATGATGATGTGATTTTATATAGTCTACATATTGTGGAGTAGTATTATATAATCATATTGTTAACTTCATAAAGAAAAACTATATGTACGTAAGTTGTACCGAAAAATCTGTTTATTTTTAATTGTCAGGCAACAGACACGATGAATTTATTAATATATATAATAGGAAACCGTAACACATAAAAAGTAGATCTCAGAAAAGGATTAGATTTAGAATATATACCGTGTCAATTAGCTTTATCGAAAATGTTTATGAGAGAAGTGCAAGACGGTACACGGCTACACGACGGTACATTCAGACTCCTGTCAAAAAGTATGTAAGAATTGGTCTAGTCGAAATAACCTGACAACGTTCCTGGAACTGAAAAGTTTTTCGAACAATATCAAAACTTAAAAGCATGCTTAAAACTTAAATGAAATAGTCAGGTTATGTAAGATGGGCCAAGTACGTCATAAAGTGAACTAATTCCGGTGGCAGTAAGTAAGAAACAGACCGCGCGGCAGATGGGCAGATAGCAGCGTGACATAGAAGCATTGTTAGAATCGAGTGAACCAAAGTTGCCAAAAACGGAAAGTTATAAAAAAAGCCGGAGGAGGCTTGCTCTGACGGGAGTCTTTAATGGAGGAGTTCTTACAATAAATGACATATTGCATATTTTTTATTTTTGTTACTTTCAATTGAACATGACGTAATGCATGTTAATTTTTTAAATTTATTATTTATCTAATATAATTTATTTAATATCATGAGAAATAAAAAGCTGTTATTTATTTATATAAATGGGAAAATTTATAATAATGTTTGTAAATATTTTAATAGAAGCACTGAGCATAAATGTTTGTATAGTGCGTAAATTCTCATCCATACCTTAGCATGTATTGAATTCTCGCAGTCGGACGTATACTCGTAGTCAACAAGTTTTAATTTTTAAGATTAAAATCTGACGAGAATTTTTTGTTTTATTTTCAGATAAACTTTGCAGCGCTATTTTTTGATATTTAAGAATTGTTTTTAGTGAAAAAGAAGGTAGGATTATTATTTTTGCAGTAGGAAGTAGTAATATATATATATATATATATATATATATATATATATATATATATAGTTATATGTATATATACTTTTTTTTAATTAGCATATTATCCTTACATAGACATAAAGCTTTATGAACAATATACAGAACAAAATATAGAAAATATATCAGGGTGACGTGTAGAAGATATATAATTTAAATGCAAAGTGTTATACTAGTTGGCCCATGCAAATAAGTCGCAAGTCACCAAAATGTTAAATAGATTTTGAATAGATGACGCTGCTTACAATATAAAAACAATTCAGAATTCAAAAAAAAATGTTTAATTGTTTGTTTATTTCTTCATCACAAGCGTTGAAGGTTCTTTTCAAAATGATAGTTCAATAATTAATTTTGATTAAGCATTAAGAGAAATATGGCGTAGCGACAAAAACACCTTGGAGAAATGATATAACGAGATATTGTGAAATATGTCAAAATACAAGTAATATTAAATCACTGGCAGAATTCATATATATTCAAACATAACTTACTATATGTTATGAGAAAAATCGTATACTTAATAAAAAATACGAATAGAAAGCAAGCTGTAAGTATTACATTGCTACATCACAAGTTATTTATTGTAATTTAGTTGTTGACCCAACAAAGTTTTGTTGTTTTATAACCTTTTTATGACTTTGTGGCTATATTGGGAACACTAATAGTTTCGCGATGTTCGTCTGTCCATCTGTGTGTAGGTCATAGCCGTTTTATTCAGAGACCATTAGTATACAAAGCTGGAATTTTGGTCTGGTAATATATATTTTTAATGCCTACAAAGTTATGAAATAAAATCTTTAAAAATATATTTGTAGGTGTGCATTTGTTCTCACATAAAGATTATTCTATCAGTGAGTGCGTTTAAATCAGAAGCAAATTTTTTATATTCATTTTTGTAGTTTTTTTTGATATTGTCGTTTTTTATCATTATGAAATATTATATATTGGTTAAACAATAATTTACAAGGTATCGAAACCATCCAAAATTTAAATATTCTTTTATTTAAACTCACCAGTATCGATATTTCATTTCAACAAATTAATGGCTACCAAACGAAACATTGATATTTCGTTTGGTAGCCATTAATTTGCTGAAATAATTTGAAATATGTATATTTCTTATTATGAGGAGCATTATTAAATTATGTATCAACATTATCATTACTGTAATTATGAATTTGGCTCAGTTCTTTTGATGTTTTTAAAATAATGGGGAGACTAATTAATTTAATTTGGTTTCAATTGTCTTTAATATCCTATATTGTCATTGTTACCAAATAAAATTTAACGCCCAAAAAAATATAACTAATTGATTTATTTTTTAAAAGATAGAAGAATCCCATTATCCAAGACGAGCGGTGTTGCATTTTTTTTTATATTAAATGCATTTTCTATCCGTTGTACACATTTTCTTAATACTAACAATTGTTCATATCTGAATATGGTAGGAATTCTTTTCTACAAACCTTTTAATTTATATTTGAAGCAATGAAATAAAAAAAATAATAATATAGTGCGTAGATAAAAAATATACAAGACAAGAAAAAAAATAAAAAATATATATGTTGTAATGGATGCCGTTAAAAAACCATTTCATATTAGCCAATTGTAACCTCTGTCTATTTGATACAAGTTTTGTAAACCCGGCTGGTATAGTTTAGCGAAAAAGAAAGCAAAGCGATAATGAGAAAAATGAAGTTGATTACTGAAAAGGAAACTCTTGTGGTCGAGTGTGTGATGGATGTTTCCTTAACGATTCTTGGAGGAAATTCTGGGAAAGTTTGTTGATTTTAATTCGAATTTATCATTTACCAAAAGACCTAATTTCAGAGGATCATTTTATTGGGGAGGAATTTATGAGAATGAAATTGAGGAAATAAGTGTCATATTTCACTAAATACACTGTTAAAAAATGTAAGTTATTTTCATAAAATAATATTTCCTATGCCTTTAGAAAAGGCCATCTTTTATGAATATTCGCGGATTTATTTAAAAAAACCATTAATAATATTTAAAATATGTGATTAACAAATAAATATTTTCATACTCCGATGTCAGTATTTTATATTCAAAATAATTTTTTAAAATACGAATATAGTCACTTAAAACGAATACTATAATTATCTAGTATCGAATTCTTGAAGGTCGGTTTATAGTTTTAGTAGAAAATGTGAAAAAATTATATTGGAGTCACATTCTTATATACATTCGCTCCTAAGTCATATAGAAAATCATATCCATTTTCATTAAAATATGTTAAAGTGTTACTACATATTGAGACTAAACATCGTAAAAATATGTCGAATGATATATAGTCTTATGATCACAATTTTTTAATATTGATGCTGTATATATTGCTATTGTGACTCAATGAGCAGAGGTTTGAATTTTATCTAAATAAATAATTTTATTTCTTTGTTTGAAACAGTGCGTACATTTTGTCAATACAGGTAATTAAATTCGTGATACCACAATCTATACATTTAATATACCCATATGAAAAACGATTGATACATATAACGTAAAATAAAGAAGTAAGCAGATTATAACTTTTCAAATTATTTTTAGTATATTTATCTCTGTGTCAATCAGTATTACCGTTTTTTTTGTTAGAATATCTGAAAAAACTTTTTTGAAATTTTCAATTATTACGAGAGTTAACTTTATTTTAAATGGGAAAAAAATATACACGTAATTTTAATATTTCGGTATTTAGTTTGAAAGGGATACTTTTAAACATAATTCAGATCATGAGTAAAATCCTCTTCTTCAATGGCTTGACAGTTCAGTATGGGACCCTGCCTTCCGCAGAATCAACTCCCAAGCTTTCATGCTCTTGGCCAGAGACATCCAGTTCGTTTCACTTAATATTTTATAATCTTTTTCCAGGCAGTCGAACCATCTAAGTTTAGGTCTTCCTCTTTTTTGGGAACCCAATAATCTGGAAATTTTTTACAAATAAAAGCACAATGAATGGAAGAAAATTCTGGAATATTTTTTATTCTATTTTTAGCATAAAACATGTAAAGAGGCCTATTAGAACACTTTCTTATTTTTTTTGCGTAAAATCGAGAGTTATTTTTTAAGCAAACCACACAATCCCGAAATTTCAAACAATTTTATTTTATTATGTAATTTTTTCTTTTCAGTATTTTAAAATCTTAAAATATTAATGTAAATTTTTAAGAATAATTCAAAATAGGTTCACATGTACCTAGGCAAAAGGAAAATTATTTTCAATTTTTTCTTGAACTTCGTAGTAAAGGTTGAAATGTTTAATTTGTCATAATTTTTATGAAGGATGCTCTAATATATTTTACTACTGTTATCGGCAAATGAAAGCACTGTGACAAAAATAACCTAATTCTCAGTAAGCTTTTTATCTAATACTTACACGAATTCGAGCTTTTAGATTTAATACCTAGCGAGTTTAATTTTGCAAGTTTTTTTTATATTTATTCCGTTAGTATGACTTTTTCATATCAGTTAAAAGAAGAAAAAAAATTCATATTATGTATATGTGTACTTGACATTTATTTCTTTCTTTCCTCAGCGATTTTCAACAATTTATTACTAGGCTCCTTTGGTCCATGCTATTCCTCTCTATTCAACCTCTTTTCACTTCAGACCAGCTATTATTTTACGCACAGTAATGCTACGCATTTGTTGTCTTCTTGTGGAGAGCTTTCCTCTCCACGAACTCCACTCGACAATGATTTTACACCAATACTCATATTTGCGAATTGCGTGGCCGGCCCATTCCCATTTAAATTTTGATATTTGCTTGAAAACATTGGCGATTTTGCTTCGTTGTCTCAGTCATGTGTTTTTACGGTTGCATTGTTTAATTCATACCAATTTCCTTTCTAACATTTTTAAGGTTGCTCTCAGTTTGATCACGAATTCTTTGATGTGGAATCAAGTTTCGTATCCGTAAACGAGAACTGGCAGCATGCATATGTAGAATATTCCAGCTATGGCGTTTACTTAATATGTCTAATATTTAACCAATAAATTTTAAAATTATGACTACTAAAATTACAAATATAAATAGCTTTAATTTATAGACTGAAATGAAACTTCAAGATCATTAACAAACTCAACAACACTTTAATTATTTACAATTTAAATTAAACCTAAACATAAATGTTGCTTTCTTATAATTCACCAAAAGTTATAAGTTTGTTAAAGCTTTAATAGCAAATTCGTGCAATTCGGACCTTTGTAAGTTCGTTAGTTAATCGAATCTAGACTCGGAGCTTGAATTGCGTTCTTGAGTTCTTGAGCGTTGTGAGCTTGAGTGCTTGAATTGAGTTTCAGCCTTATATTGTGGGAATGATAACTATTTACATGGTTATGTGCGAGAGAAAAACCATATTTATTTTCAAGGGAAATATTACGCATGTATATCCTAAACTATAGTTATCATTTCTTTCTTAAATATTTTTACTGGGATATTAAAAGTAAAATATACCAAAAAACACAAATAACGCCACGTTAATAATTTTTAAAAAAAATTATGATCGATAATTTTTGAGATCGTGACTCATATAGCGATTTCCAGATATTGCTACGAAATGACATTAAAAATCTAATTATATATTTTTGAGTCCGGCTTTTCATAAGCTTGCATACAATACGCTTATCTTGTAAAGAAAAACAATTTTAATATTCTCTTTTACTGGCAAACCTTTTACGCTGTGTTTACGTTAAGCCACTACATTCTACAATTCTATAAAATTTCTACATCCATGGAATGTAAATGAGGTTCGAAGAAATACAAATGATAGGTGTCTCCATAAATTTTCCATAAATTTTCTGACGTAAATACGAAATATTTTTAATACGAAATATTAACAGTTAGTGATCATTTATAGGTAACCACAATAAAATCAGTAATGCTTCTAACCAAAAAAACAGTATTTACTAAACTGAATCGTACTTGATTGACCATCTTATTCCACAGCATTCCGTCAAATATTTTGTTCATTTGGTGAAGAACATGTTTCACTCAAGAAAGAGATCAGGAAGAAAAAACCTAGAAATTTTTAACTCTTATTTTTAGCAAGGTCTGATTATTATTGCCTTCATTGATTCATTCTTTTTATTTTACTTGGTTTATCGCACTAAGGATCAATTGTTTATTTAGCGAATAAACTGTATAATAATAAACTAAACAATTAATTTATTGGACTGATTATCTCTGACAAAGAAGCGATTTGTTTAATACATAATTATTTGAAATGTTATTCTGTGTTACGATAATTATTTTCACGTACTTCAAGCTATTCGGATGTAAAAGAGAAATAAAGACCTATGAGTGTTAGAGTAATGGAGCTAGAAAAATAAACCTTCGTTCCTTGTCAATATGTACAAACGTTTTGTTTAAATTTAATTACCGTTACAGGCACCTTTTCTTATTACTTCAACGAATGCCATATTCTATAGAAAATTGACACAAAATTATTTACTAGAAGATTGACAGGAAAGTAATACAAAGTTATGTAGCAGAGTAATATATTTTCTATTTTAATTATATCAAAACATAACTTGTACTAAAATTAAAACGTCAATTTGACAGTCACAAACGAGAATAACTACTATTTGTTTCTTTTACCTACGATTTTGTCTACCTGATACCGGATATGTGCCGCTGATATCAGATATCTAGTGTTGTAAAAATAAATTATGCTCTGTCTGACAACTCTTACCTCTTAATCGAATCTTTTATTTGACGATTGAAAAGATGTCTCTTAGAATAAAGACGAGTCTTTTTGTTAGGCCAAACCAATAAGAAGATTTAAAAATCTTTAGAAGTGTCAAGGGAAATATCATTTAAAGTAAATTTAATACCAGCTTTGCAAACGCATAATTTTAAAAGCCCATGTCAGAGATTCGAAGGTTTGTTTATAATGAAAGTGTACCTCCACGGTGTAGGCTCTGTTAATTACCAAACGAACGATTAAAATATTAATAATAAGGATGTTATTTTACTGGAACGGGAGGAAATTTAATTCATGTGTTTGCGTAGATTTTAATATGCGTTATTGGAACGAAGTACTTTTACGTGGGTTACAGTAGAGCGAACTGGCAGAAATAGTCACCTAAGGAAAAAACGTTATGGTCCCTCCAGGCGACTTTCCCTCTCTTTCTCTCTGTCACTTTCTATTATATACGGTTGTATGTGTGGTAATCGTGAGAGTATCAACATTTAAACAGCAAGCATTCTGCACGGTCAACCATACATATCCTTAATTGTAAACACGTGTAAATATTATTAAAACTAATTTTTTTTATTCCACTGGCTTTCTGGCCAATTCGGTATGTATTTATTTTTATTATAAATTATAAATGGTTGCCATATCATTTACAAAATATAAAAAAAATTATATATTACAAAAAAAAATTCTGCAAATTAATTTTCATTATTACTTTATTACTTATTTATTACTTAAAATCGATAAATAACAATAAATTGTCGGCATATTCATTTATTTTCATTATTTAGATTCCTTCAGAAAATTTAACAATTCATTATATTCATTTAAATTTTTGAAATGTTCAATAAAAATAAAAATAAAAAAGGTTTAATTTTTAATATAAATAAATTATTGCTAAAAGTTGTTTTAAATTTGATTAATTTATTAAAAAAATAAGAATAACTAACCTTAAAAAATATATACAATAAAATTTTAATTTTATTGATTTAATAAATAAATTTAAAAATAATGAAATGAGAAAACATTAAACTTTTGAAATAATCAAATTTAATGTTAAATTTAACCTTGAATTTAATTTGTTTCGGAAATACTTAAAATAAATATAATTAAGTATAAACTTAAAATTTAATTTGATTGATTTAATAAAAAAAATTAAAATAAAAAGAAAGTTACTTATTAGTTACTAATTTGTTAAAGTTACTAATTTGAAAAGTTATTTGAAAATTAAAGTTATTAATTTGAAAAGTAATTTTAACATTTAATTGATTTTTAATTGAATTAAATTTAAAAGTTATTTTAATATGAAAATTAATTTTTTTTATTTCATTAAACAATCTGAATAAAGTTTAATTAACAATGAAAATACATGAATATGCTGGCAATTTATAATTTATTAAATATTTAAAATTAAGAAATTACAATAAATTTTCAGCAAATTAATTTATTTGTGCTAATTAAATTTGTTTTAGTAAATTTAATACTTTAGATTGATTTAATAAATTTTTTTTTTTATATAAACAAAAATTTTAATTATTTAATAATTAATTTGTAATTTTAAATTTAATTTAATGTCTTCATTCTATATAAAAAGATCAATTTTTTTACTATTTTGTATGAGAAAATAATAAAATTGAAACGCGATGGTTTGGAAACGGTCTGGCTGATGATTGGCTTACACTGAAAAGCCAGCAGAAAAATAAAATAGTGTAATTATCAGCTGTCAAATAAATTTTAAAAGTTAGTTTTTTACAAATTTTAATTATCTCATTGAGTTTAGATTTTATAAAACCGTATTTGTGATTCTAAACATAGTTAATCTTGTCTTATGTCAAAGAAGTATTACTTTCGACATGCGTAGATGAGTACACATAATACGCGTAGATGTGTACACTTACTATTTTTTTTCATTTTTGTCGTTTTGTTATTAATTTTATTACTAATAAAAAGTTTAATGTTGACAATATTTATTGTTAATTATTTACTTATTCTTTCGAAATATTTATAACAAATTTTTTTTTGGAACTATACATTTTTTATGGAAGTTATTTTTTAAACAAGTTTTTTAATATATCAGCCACGGCCGGAAATTATTTTAGTCACGGTTGGGTTGGATTAGGTTAGGTTAGATTAGTTTGTGTTAGGTTGGGTTAAATTAGGTTAGGTTAGGTCGGGTTGGGATTTCGTTGGGTTAGGTTAGGTGAGGTTGGATTAGGTTGGGTTAGGTTAGGTTAGGTTAAGTTAGTTTAGGTTAGATTAGGTTAGTTTAGGTTGTGTTAGGTTAGGTTAGGTTAGGTTGGGTTAGGTTAGGTTGGGTTAGTTTGGGTTAGGTTGGGTTGGGTTGGGTTAGGTTAGGTTAGGTTAGGTTAGATTAGGTTAATTTAGGTTGTGTTAGGTTAGGTTAGGTTAGGTTAGGTTGGGTTAGGTTAGGTTGGGTTAGTTTGGGTTAGGTTCGGTTGGGTTAGGTTAGGTTAGGTTGGGTTAGGTTGGGTTAGGTTAGGTTGGGTTAGGTTAGGCTAGGTTATGGCAAATATTTTTTATAGAACTTATTCTTTAAACAATAAATTAAAGATTTACAGATAGTAGAACCTACTAAGTTGGTATAATTGATAATTTTTCTTATTTGACGTTTAATACTGTTAAAAATTACATTGTTTTAACGTAACTTTAAAACTTTATTTTAAGTGATTTAATTTTATTAATTTCTAATTCCTTTGTGTGTGTGTCAAATGTGTAATATCTAACGATAAACTCACTGTGAATATAATGAGAAATAAAGATGTAATATACAAATTTCGACATATTTCTGGTGCGTATTTTTTTTTTGAAAATGTTCTTTTTATAATACCATAAATAATCAACAGCTGCAGAATTTCTTTCTAGGTATATAATTTTCAATGTGTCATATGATTTAAAAAAAATTGTCGAAATGTTGCTGGTTGTAAAGTGCATATGTTCCTTTTTTTATTTAATACATAATACATAGCAAAAGGAACTTCGTTCCAACCGGGTGTCCCACGACACTTTTTTTTTCAATATAGGTAGTAGATGAAGGTACTGTGTTTTCTTACATTTCGTTATTTTTATAGCATGTTGAAGGTATCCATTTTGATGAAAAATTTATAAATACTTCATTATTATGAGCAGAAAATCTGGGCTTTATACCTATGCATGTTTAAACGTATTTTTACAGAATGCAGGTAAAGGATTTAGTTTGATGTAGATACGAGTATTTAAGATCTGGCAAGTAGTTCTGTAATTAAGAATGTGTGGTGTACGTTTTATAGAGCATTAAGTGTATATTTATGTTAAATATAATATATAACAAGACATTTAAGATAAAGAGGAACAGAAAAATTAAAACGTACATTTCTTCTTAAAAAAATTATCAATGAAAACCAGTTCGTAACAATTAATCTTTTACGTTACTGCATCCCTCATATATTTTAAGCGACTGAACTTAAAACTTCACGAAATAGTGACAACTTTGAGCTTTATATTTAGTAGTTTTGAAAGTTAATTGAAATTATTTATTAGCTTCTAACTAATATTATCAAACGCAAAAGTAGGTTATCATGATTGTTTTACTTCCACGCTTTAACTTCTAAACCAATCTTCACGAAATATTTCATAGATATAGATAATACAATCATCTTATTAGGGGTAAGGACCTCAATACAAAAATATATTACACACACATACACACACATATATATATATATATATATATATATATATATATATATATGTATATAGCTCGCTCTCGTTCTCTTATTAAATTGCTATAATAATGGTAAATTTATGTATAAAAAATTTTTTTTCCATATAAAATATTTATCGCGATTCTAATTTTAAAAAGTTGCTTGCTCTCTTGTGGCACGTATATATTTCATTCACAACAGCAAAACCAGCGACCTATTGTAATGAAAGGGCCATCTCCGTAATTGTTTCATGAATAAATGTTGGGAAAGCCGTTGGCTAGAGAAGCCAGCTTTTGGGCGCTAATGAATTTATTCCAAAAACTTAAGGCATTGAACTTATCAGTTTTTAAAAAAAAATAATATTTGAAAGCATAATTGCTTCACATTTTTTTCTGTAACCTTCATGAACCGCAATGCTTGGCTTTACATAATTTTTAATAATTCATATTATTGTACCCTTACATTTTTAGCGGAACTACAATAATAGTTACTGGCTACTTGTTTTGTTATGACAATTGACTTTTTTTAGTACGTTAATATTTGTGTAATTAAAAGAGAATAATACAAACATTATGCAGATTTATTGATAATTTATAATAATTAGTTAACAATATATATTTAAGGAAAACTCAATAATGTATTGCACAATTACTTTAAACCTTTAATTCTCTTTTTTGACATTCTAACATATTAAAAAAAGGAAAAACTATCTACTAAACGGAAGTATTTCAAATTTGTTACTGACAAATATTTTTATATTAAGTTTCTATTTCAATACGTACATTTTTTAATCATAATTAAAAATATTCAATAAAACTAAAGTAGTAATTGCATAATGAGAGATGTGTCTTAACACTTGTCTGATATAGACGAGAACGCTATGGGGTCGGCGTTAAGTGCCGTTAAATTTTTAGCGCTACTTGTCGTAAACCGGCTCTGCTAGTAATGCTTATAATAAAACTGCACAAGCCGAACTAGTGTTTTTTGTTATAATTTTTTTTAAATAAGTATTCCACATACGCAGAGCGCCCCGGGTAAATTTCTCTTTACTCCGAGATTATATTCGATACCTGACCAGAAAATGAATACGAAGTAATTAAAATAATGACCATAAACTTTTAAAACAAAGGAACCAAATAAATTTATCCGGGGACAATCTCATATAGAAATAGAATGAAAACGGTCGCCGTCAATTTAGTACGAATGAGAGCTTTGTAAGACCTTAAGGTTAAAATGTAGTCCATATTGCAAAGAACCATAAACAATGAAAATCAAACATTTATACCTTATTCACTTTCAGTAGAACCAAACTTGTTCCGTCGATCTTTGCTAACTTTATAATACATGCTACGTTTTAAAGACGTAGCACGTAGCTACCTAACAGCGGTTAATACGCCGGGTTATTATTTATAATGTGGAGGAAACCTGATTATGGGGATAAGATAAGAAAAGTTATTTATAATCTGTTGAAAAACAGCATCTTTTTTAATTTAGTCGGAAAAATGTCTCTTTTTCAAAAATCCGTGTAATGGAATTTATGTAATTGAAATAAAAAATTATGACGTGTGAATGAGAATTTGAACCTGTATACTGACAAAAGGGAAATTTGATGAATTATATAGTCCATATGAACGAATTGGACATATACATAAAGATGAAAATTACCTTGCTGTATTTTTTTTCAACCCTTAATACCGTTCCAAATGAAGTCCAAATTACTGGGAAATTAGGTAAAAATATGAACCCTTGTATATAACATGCCGTTCCATATAAAATGTAAATTATTGTAAACTTAGTGGAAAATATCGCACTTTGTTTATGCCAGATTGTTGTTGAAAATAATTTAACTTTTGTTTCAACTCATAATAAGTGCCTACATGAAACCCAAATAATGACAGTTTAAAACATATAAACAAAAAAACGAATTTAATAGAGGTTTAAACATTTTTATACAAACAAGAAACTTTCAGTACTTTGGGAAAAAAAATTTTTTAATAAATGGAAAATAGAGAAAGGTATTAACTATATATTTTATTTTTAATTGAAATATGTAATAACAACTAACATTAAGAGTTTAACTTCATATATAGCAGTTTTATTATTTATTATATACTTCGTGATAAAATAATTTTACTTCAGTCGTTTAATAATTAAACAGCCATTGCTTAATTGTATATGGTGTAGAATTATGAGTTCTTTGAAGTCCAAAGGAAAATTTCCGATTGACATAAAAACATTTTTAAAGGAAGAAGAAAAGACTAGCTAACCTATCTTTTCGTTTGTTTTTGTCAAAATTTAACGATCATGAAGGATTTTTTTGCATTCTAAAATTTATACATTTTTCATAGTTCACGAAAATGTTTGCTTCTTTATGTCATATATAATTCTTCGCTTAAAAAATTTGCTTAAAATATATAACTATCAGTTTTACAGATGAGGATTAATTTGGAGTCCAGCTTCATACTTATGATAAAGTAAGTACGGAGTTGGAATATAATGATTTTATCCCGTATTGTCTTGTACCTTAACTACCTCAATGTAGTGCAGAAAGGAAAATGGTTAACACTTACGAACAAGTAAAATTCAACTATGTTAATTTTATCAATATGATGAGACGACGATAAAAACATATGTATATAAATTTCTCTATATTGGAATCTAAGTACATAAGGAATACGGGTCTATTTCCCCTTAAGCTGTAAGTAGAATGGAAAATACTGACGGCGAGCGTCAAATCCCGTTTATGACTCATTCCGCTGTTTTTATGTTCATTTTTATTTGCGTAAGTCGACGGTAAAAATATGAAAATAGGGCTTAAGATGTTGTTGGAAGGTCAGAAGATTTCTATTTGCCTTTTTGGTTGAGTGAAATAATTGGTGGATAATTATTGTTCTTTCGTTTTTGAATTAAGGATTTTTTTTAATATTGGACAGAATTTATTTTCAAATAGTTCCAACTATATGGACGTAGATTTGTCGTATTGCATATTTCCTCTATCAGCGTCGTTATGTGATATTTTTGTGTACTAATAAATACGAGGAATGTTTTTTGCGTATCAATGTAGTTCTTTGTAAGACAAAATACATAATATACTGTTAATATTTAATCTGCTAGTACTTGGGTATAAACTAATCATTTCGAGATTCCGTACGATTGACGAAGGGCCAAATTCATAAAAGCATGTGAAATTTTCATTGATTTAATTTGAAAATTATTATAAAATTTCAATTCTATTTGGACAAAGATATATTTATGAAAAAAATTCAAAGTTTTTTCTTTCTTGCAATAATAAAAATTAAATAATTATTAAAAATTATAAATATGCATAGAAAACATATTAAATAAATTGTCAGTAAATTCGGATCTTATATCTTATTTTGAGTACTTAAATATATATTTGTAGATTAAATATTATTAAACACTTAATATCGAGGATTTAACTTTTAAACTGAAATGGGTTTTGTTAGAGGTCGATTTTATAGTTTATAATAAGTCGCAAAAACCGGCCACACCATATGAAAGTTAAAAAAACATGTTTAATAGGAATTTACTTGTCGCAATAAATGTTTAAAACTTATATCATATTAATTTTATCAGGATTTTAAAAAAAATAATTAAATAATTAATTCAATTAATTAATAATTAAATAATTAGAAAGTACCACGTACTTTTAGACATTTAAATGGTTATTTGTACCTGTATGTAATGAATTCTCCTAGTTCAAGTATATTCATAATTAGAGGGTTTATTTTTTATTTTTAATAGTAAATAGCAATAATGAAGTCATCCAAATCGCGACCAGTAACAGTAAACTGTAAACTCATTACTTTTTATAATAGTGATATGATAGTTCATCGAATCTGTTAAATACTAGTACTATTTTCTGATTATTCCTCATTCCTGCTTCATTCTGCTGCCGAATATTTAATTTGCTTCATTATTCGTCACGTACGTTACTCATATTACCTCCATGAATATATCAATCTTTATTTTTGGAGAACTTGCAAAATGAACAAACAAATTAAATATTTTTAAATTAGTGCAGATACATATGCAGATACAAGGAGAATAAATTGAAGAATTTCGGAGAAATTATTGAAGAATTGTAATTAAAGCTGAATTAAATTTATATTAAGTTCCTTTCGTTGAAAATCTTCTTTGTAGTTTAAATCTCGGTTTATTTAAATCGCGGTGTTGTCGCTTGTAATTAAGAATTATGGAGATCCGAACTTTGACTGCGCCAGGGAAAATGCAAATGTGCGAATGAGGAAAATGTATAAACGGTGGAAAAGTATACTGGGATGGAAGCATATTTCAGTTTGTATTATCTCAATGAATGGGTTTGGAGGTATACTTGCTACAATAATTGTATATATAGTAAAACTTGCACTTAATTATAAAATTAATTTTTGATGCATTAATTCATCCCGATAGTGTCATTTATAATGAAATAAAATATAAAAATGTATTAATACAATGCCATTAAATTATTTCAAATATGAACCAGTGCTGGTGAAGGGTTGATTCATTGAGTTAAGGATCTAAAATAAAAATATCGTATTTAAACATGTATAGATAGTTGAACAGAATATTTTGGTGATCATCGATAATGTTTATGAATGGGTGATTTATTTATCTAATATTTTGTATGTGCAGTTATAAAAAGTGAATGTAAAATTTAGAAGGAGAATTAACACTGAAATCTGAATCATGCTTAAAAAATCTGCGTTTTGCTACTCACTACTTTGCATTTATTGGCAAATTGGCTAAGGGTTATAATACATTAAAAATGTATTGTTTTATTACTAGGTTCCTTATTAACTGTAAAGGCGCGAGTAATAAGAAAAATGAGAAAATCGAAGAAGTGTGGAAAGAACAAATGGCGGAACGCTTAGTAATTGGTAAGTACTAAGCGTAAAGGTTATAAAATGAAGAGTACGAATATAGAAAAATAAATAGATATATTCGACGTAGAAGATATGATGAACTATTGACAAAAATTAAATATAAACTATTGTAAGGCTGAGTAACGGTCCGCATACCTTCGAGAATACTTGGGCGAGGGATTGAAGAGATTTAAACTTTTTTCTTTCTTCTATGCCTTGGTAGAGGCTAGTACGGACTAAGTAGCATCGAGCATCATAGAAAATGTATTGTTTTTCTTCTAGTTTTTTTACGTAATGAAATATGAAATTGAATAAGATTGTATGTAGATAAAGCACGTAATTTGGTAGTATAATTTTTACCTAGTATATCCAATGATTTTAAAAATTTATATTCCCATTTTCGTATCAAAATACGAAAGGTTGTTTAACATCAAAATGCCAAAGAACAAAATTTTTGAAATTTTATTACAATTTGCTCCATGAAAATTGAACATTAGAAGCTAGTGCGAGTTGGGATTTTTTTGAGATTTTTATGCGTTTAATTTCCATATCGCGTAAGTGAAGTGGATCCCTTTTAAAATAAATATTTACTAATATGAATACACGTATTTTATTAAATAAAAGATAGCCCTTCAATTAGTCTGTACATGTTACCAATGAAATACTTTTAATAAGACTGAAAAACAGTGGCATAAAATGAATTATTATTTTCACAGTATTTCAAATGTATCTTCCTGAAGTTGAAAGGAAATAATGTTTTTTCTGTCAAAGCTAATACCGTAAAACCTTGAGATTTCAAAATGTTGAATTGAAAATTAAACGAGTTCTCCATAAAGCAATTTTGTCATTGTTTTCATATTTCAGAATATGAACTCTGCTCGATTGCCTGCCAAGAAAATCTTCCAAGAAAATTAAATATGGTTATGGGTTTCCTTTCCTGACAGTTTTGGTCTCTTAATTTCTTTATTCTCGTTTTAGCATGTGTTTTCGATTTGATTTTAATCCATTTATGTCTAATTTTATATCTCTATGAGTAGTTATAAATAAAACATGATTTTAAACATTGTTTTTTTATTTTAGGTTAAGCTTTGGGCAATATTATTTGTAGAATAAAAATATAGAATTTGTCTACTGATGTAGATTTTCTTAAAATGGTATTGGTATTTGTAGTTAGGAGTTATTTATAAAACTATTCATAAATTTTTGTTCCAAACTTTTTATGAATTCATAATTACGATCGCGTTCCTCGCGATCTTTTTCGGTTACCTAAAGATGCTCTTATAAATAAAGCTACCATCGAAAAATATTTGAATAACACATCGAATATGAATTTATGCTCTTTCTATATATTTTATCTTTTTATATCTATACGTCATTATTGGTAGAAAATGTTGGGTGGCATTTAGCGACAACGATCTTATTTGAGTGGGTAGATATTCTATTATTTCTATATTTCGGTGATAGCTCTTAGTTTTCTGGAATGAAATATTAAAAATAAATCTGCCTTTCCCACTAGTCTAGTTTGATTTATATTTTATATCCTTATAATTATTTTCTGATCATAAAAGTACTTTTTCGTAAGATAACAGATCGAAACAATGAAGTATTTTTATTTGTATTGATAAATGCTTCAACATAATAATAATAAACTGCTGCAAATAGATTTGCCTCTGAAGTAAAGGATAGCTAATATAAAATATACTAATTTTTCGAAATATGCTAATTTTTTATTAAAATAATATGTAATTTTTATGTGATTGAATAAAAAAACTATACTAATTTTCACATTTATTTAATACTGGTTTTTACTCGTGAAGCCGTTCACCTGAAAATATTTTGTCACCAAATTTCAGTACAAATATAATGATTGTAAATAATTGACTATATTATAAAAAAGGAGTTTACTTCGGTAAAAAAGCGATAGGATATTTTAACGGAATTCTAAATAGTTCTTAGTAGAACTGAAGGAACTATTAAGGTGTAAATAAATAAACAAAAATACTTCCACATTTGTACTATAATGGCCCCTGTAGGACTGTTAAACAAATAAATAAAAACTTTCACATCTATAAAACTAAAGTTAAGATTTATTTCATAATTTTTACTTAATTTCATAAATTGTACCCTGCATGTAATTAAATTCATAATAAATGCATAAATTTACTTTTTTCATAGCTTCATTGTGCATATTTTTTAATTAATAACTTAACTCTGATTTTAGGAATATGCTTTTTAATATTAATTTATACTTCTATAAACTTAACTTTATAGAGATTAAAAAAATGAAACTCTTTACCTGTTCCATACCTGTAGTTCTACGTCAGCAACTCATCGTTATCATGAGGTATGCTAAAAATTTAAGATATCATCAGTAAGAAACCCATAAAACACTGGGTTAACATAAAATGCTACTGCTGTGATTTATTAAATTTTAATTTTTTAATTTTAAATCGTGCATATTTTCTGTGACACCGAAATTACGAATCACTGTTCTAATAGTTGATAAACGTATGGTTTTACACGACGGTAGGTCACTATTCCATTGCCTAGTTACGGCGAACTTCTTAGCTTCTTAACCTTCTTAGCCATTCCAAGAAATTAGCATAAACAAAACTTTTGTAATAAACATGTATTTTCCCTAATCTAAAGCCAGTGCTTACCAGTGATTTGTTAAGCGTTCAAGATTTTTATGCATCTATGCATAGTGTTCTAGCTTAGTTTTATCTTAGAGTGTTCGTATACAGTTGTTTGTTATAAAGCATGAGAATAAATTTTGCAAAGACAAGTCACTGTCTTAATACTACAAAACAAATTTAAATGGTTTTATTTGTAAATTCCAAGTGCTTGATATTAAATATTCGCCTGTATTTAATTATAATATAAATTATAACTATAAAGGAGAAACTGGAGATGGATGATGTTTTTCCTGTGCTTCTACCAATATAAATTGTAGTTTTCGGAAAAGCTTAGAATTTTGTAAAGATGAAAGTGTATTAATATGTAAAGATAGAAAGACGGATGCGTATTATTGCTAGTGAACTTACGAGTTGTATGATTTCAGTTAATATATTGATTCTGATTAGCAAACATACATATTAAACGTATATAGTTTTTCTGTAACATAAAAGTTTGAAATATAACTTTACACTTTGTCGAAGATTTGTAGTTAAAAAAAATACTGTATAAAATGTAATTTTTCCTTTAACATTCCAACACGTGAAAATGCGTTAGAACTATGCCTGAAAGGTAAAGCAATCATTGCCAACAAATCAAAGGTTCGCAGTCCACAAAGTCAGAGAACATTTAATGACGCTAGATAACAGACTCTCCCACATATTTATACGAACCAGAAAACAATAGGGTTTCTTTCTTAGGTAGAGCAATAATTCTACCTGCGTAACGTTCATAAAACACAACACTGCTCACGTTAACACGAGTTCAAAATATAACTTCTACCAGTATTTTAAAAATTCTTTACTTCATGTGCATATCAAGCCTTTTAATATAAATTTCTCTGTTAAGAGTCGTATTAGAAGATTTGATTTATGAGTTGCATTTAAGTGTATATTTTTTCTTTTGAAGTATGGTGATATTAATATACTGCTAAAGTAGTTTTATTGAAACACGTTCAAACAAAATGAAACGTTTAAAAAATGTACATAAATCCATGCGATCAGACTTTGAAAAATAGCAGGTTAATCAAATAAATTGCCAAAAAATTAAAGGAAAGGGGTGCTGAAAAATATTTTGAATATTTGATTCATTGTTTTTCTCAATCTTTGCTTCTATTAAAGGGTGGAAGATAGGTTCTCAAAGGATTAAGGCCTTTCTTTTCCGAAAATCTCAACCATATAAATATTTGGCATTTTGGATTATTTGATGCTATGTCTGTCGCAATTATATTAAGAAATGACTGATTTTTCGCAATAATATGTGCTTGTCGATTAGCATAAATGTTTCCCGTAGCAATTAGTCCTACGTCCTACGTACTGTTATATATTCTATACGTATGGGATTTGCCTTACATTTTTCTTACGTTGCACCTCTGGCCAACAACAACTAGGCTTCACCAAGTCACTGTTTTAAGCAGTTTCCAAGCTCCTATTCTCAGTGCCTGCACACTAGTGCCTGACCAGTGAAATATTCTCAATAACAAGACTACATAGCGGTTAGCCGGCTTCCTTCGCGCAGTCAGTCCGCCCGACAGTACAGTTCATCACGCGCCTCTGATCCGACGACACTTACCAGATTCCGATGTATTAGTTAATTAATTAAAATTAATAAAATAAATAAATAAATATCTAATTAAATAAAATAATCATTTAAAAAAAACAATTTGACAAGAATCTTCTAAAAGTATGTACATTTAAATTATTAATTTACACAGACTGGATTCTTGAGTACATAAGAAGATTATCCACATGAATAATGAAACTTTGCTTTTCTCCCTACAATTCATGTGATTTCCCTAAAATAATAAATAGTGAAATACATTATGTCATTGAGAAGGATTACAAAACTGTTCAAAATTTTGTTTTTCTGTTATACAGGTAAAAGCGAATAGGAAGATATTTCATTTATTACATAGACACGAGACGTTGGTTTATGCTGAAATTGTTAGTGTTCGTAGAATATTACCTGCCTTAAAGGAATATTAGACCTGACTGAATTTGCGTACAACCGGTCTAACGAAATCTATTAATAACGAATTTTCTTGTTAATTAAAGGCTTGGCTCTTGCACAAAAATTTAGTGACAGGGTTTTGATTTTTTATTGTCATAAATTATTTAACAGTTTTAGATTTGCCAAAAAACGAATTACACGTGAATTTGTAATTTATTTCTATTTTAAGATCAAAGACGTCCAGGAATATAGCATATATTTTATATTGATTATATACTGCGTTAACTAGTTCCATGTTTTTTAGCCTTTGGACATGTATTGGCATAGTATACTAACATTACTGTCTGGCCAGCTCAATTCTAAATTAACGAATTAAAAAGTAGGATTAAATTGTATATTTCTTGACTTAAAGATCTGTTGAAATCTAAGGTGTATAAGAATATAAAATGTATCGGTATACAATTCCTCATTTTATAAACAATAATACGCAGGTCTACAAGTACATTTAGCATATGTGTTCTCAGTAGTGATATTATACTACTTTTTAGTGATATTTTAAAACGTAGATTTTTAGACAATAATATGTCTACACCATATGTGTTTAACCTAAAAGATTGCGTATTTTCATGTGTTTATGTGCCACCATTTTTCTCGACAATGACTGAACATATTTTAATGCACTTTTTTATTTTAATGCAAGTACAGAGTGGCTTATTTACAGGTACATGTGGTGGAAATTGGTGTAGCCATTTTCAGAATCTGGAGCAGCTATTAACTTTGAATTTAAATATTCCACTTCAGAGGACAGTTCCCATATCTTTAAACCTTACTGACCCATTAAACATTACATTTTGGGTGGAATGACACTTTATTTAACGATACCAACTATGATTTTATAGTAATACTTTATGTAAGTTAACATGAACACGGTGTAGAATTTATTAAGTTGCATCATTATTTAACATAGTATTAAAATTATCTCATTCGTCACTATTTAATCTTTTTTTTTGTTACTGTACTAACAACTGCCAACGATTTTGCTTATGCAGGACTAGAAATTAATATTAAGATCTGCCGATAACATTATTTATTTCCATTTATATTTTTATTTGGTCAAATAAGGAAGAAATAAAGCTTACACATTTAAATATACGGTATATGTTATTAAAACATGTTAGGTTTCTTCACTCGAAAATGTTGAAAAGAATTAGATTTTTCCTACTGATACTAGAATTCCTTAAAACTATGATACAGAAACATTACACTTCAGGCATATATATGTATTTTCTATATATAAAAGAGCTTCCCAAAGACTTCCATTCGTTTTTAAAGTATCTTAGAATTTCCGCCCAAGATTTTCTCCGCAAGAGTGATGGGCGTTGTCGGGCGAGCGAACTCACAATTCGAGTTTTATTCTCGCTTAAGTTGTCGCCTAGGTATATTCAATATTATGTAAATATCGCCATCGGCACACAGGTACCACTCGTGTACAGTCAGGCAGTAAACATTTTGGAAAGTTTAAGCTTGAACTTTCAATATTACATCGAAATTTTGTTGATAATTTTATTGATGATTTTTAACAAAAATAGTAATACAGAAAATGGACGAAAATATGTGGCTGAGATTATGAGCAAATTTTTTTTGAAGTTCCTATTATAAGCTCTAATCGCTCACTCGTACACTTCCATCCGTCATCACCTTTTAGCCCTCAATCCATATTTACCCTATGTCGAAATCTAAGACTATAAATACTCTATGTTATTATTTTATTTTTAATGGTTCCTTATATTAAGTGAAAAGAATATCACGTGTTCCTCTGTCTATGTATCATTACCTTTTTTTAGAATTTCTTCTTTGAATTAGAATTTAGAGTTTTGACATAGAAATGTAGTATTTCAATAATAAACACTCGAAAACATTTATACATAAATTTTAAATATAGGTGTAGGATGTAGAGCATGACCTTTTCACATGTTATATCTTTCAATACTTAAAACAAAAAAATATTTAAACAAATTTTTTAAAATTGGTATGTACTACATTATAATATTTTTTTTAAATTCTAAATAGAGCGGTAACATTATTTTTTTTTTAATTTCTGGTCTCAGGCGTGGTATCTTTTAAAAGACTAACACATAAGCATATCAAGGATAATTTCCCCTTACTCTATTTTTATAACAATTAAACTTAACGTTTGGGGAATGGGTAAAAACTTTATTTTTCCTACTACAACTGAGTTAGCTACGCAAGTTGGGTGCCAGATGGCGAATACTTCAACGTCTCTAACATTTTTTTTATGATTTAAATATAGGTGGCTCAGTATAAATGTGAAAAATATGAAAAATGGTACAAGTTCTTTTAAAATCATCATATTATCTAATTAATGATTTTATATATCAATATAATCTTCAAGTTCAAAGTAGTTTCTTTATATCATATTGTAATAAAGTTTATTCTATAAAATTTCCCCAAACATTTTTTATTACTGAACATAAGTTTTCAAACCCGACAACGTAGTAACATATCTTGCAGGAACGAAAGCAAGTTTATGAAATATGACGGGGAGACTTATATGAGTGATGTAATTTCTTAGTTACATAAAACTATTTTTTGTTCCCATGACGTCAATTTATGTAAAATAGATTTTTCCTGCGGACTCTATAATCTTTATTAACATGATTTCAAATTATTTATTTTTAAAATGACTACGTTCAAAAAAGTGATTAACTGCATTCACAAAAGTATTTTTAAAATAACTTAACGAGTTTCATAAAATATTGAAAAAAAAAACATTTATAATTTACATATAAAAATGTTCAGTAATTAGCGTTTATATCATAAAGAAAACTTCTTAAATAACCATTAAAATGTTTCTATATGTAAAAAAATAATATTATAAACTGTTTGAAATTCTGCAATAATTTTATAGTTAATATTAGTTGAAATAATTATAATTATTTAGTGTCGTTGCAATTTGTAACATAATAATGTGCAATATCAGTCTCGGTAAGACCACTGGTCTTACACGATTTCCATGGTCGGATAATGGCATCTAAAGGTGTTCGAAATAATTAAATAAAGACAAGCCGCAAAACCCATCATGTGGAGCATGTTCAATTAACCTTGTCAGGGCCTTTGATCTCACACCATCTTCATATTGTGATGATGATGTCAAAATATAATAACAAGAAATCCATGCGGACAAAAGCAGGTTGGTCACGTTTGGCACGTTCAATTTATCTCGGTGAGACTTTTGGTCCTGTGTTATTTTCAAGGAATTATACTGGAGTTGGAAGGTAGTCAAGAATAACTCACAATGGGTAAGTACAGTGATGCCATGTTTGAGTTCGTATTTTTCGGAAAAGAGTTCTGATAACACTATGCCCATACTACGTGCTCAGTTTGATGCTATAGTCAGTATAGTACAAGTTTACAATTGTTTCTCCGTTTGCAGACTTTTCGGCCGTTAATATTTCGATGCGTTTGTCCTCATTTTATTATCTGCGTGGGTCTCACGGTATTATACTCGTACCATGTGTACAACCTAATGGATAATGCACTTTGCAATGGAGCTTCTCAAATATTAATGGCAGTTAGGTCATGTTTGGGCTCATCTAGCTCGGCAAACCATTCTCAACATAATGTCCGATGACAGTCCCTGTTTACCCTGTGGCCCGGAACAACACTGACTCTCTAGTTTTATAAGAAAGGCGTTAGAATTATGTATAATCAATTTATTAGGATTGGGTTAAGGAGAAATAAGGCTCCAAAGGCAAAGTTAGGTTAGACTAGGTTGGATAGGATTGGGTTAGGTTAAGTTAGGTTAAATTAGGAAATAAAATTTTATTAGAAGCGAGTATATTTTCAAATATCATCACACAACTCTGTGATTTTTGAACGACGCTTGAAGTTAAATCACAAGAAATTTCCGTTTTAACGTACGTTCCATGATTCACATATTTTATATATCTAGTAACTAATATTTTTGCTTAAATTATTATACAGATTTATTTTTATATCTATTTTTATGTATACCTTAAATTTCTAACTATCTTAATTTTTGCAAATTTTACGCATATGAAACGTCTCTAGTCCCTTTTTTACTCTGCAAGAAATAATATTTTCTGAAATATTATAATAACTTTAACATTTTGTTCAAAACTATTACACTTGAACAAGAAATTTTATTTATAAATTAATCTATAAAAATTGTAAAGAATTATTTAAGAAAACGTAAAGTTTGATACATATGATGTACTAATTCTAATAGAGATGAACTGCCTTATTTTCGTAACAATCTTATTTCAACAGAAAGTGGGAGAGGGGTGTAAACAAGTATACGTTAAACTTTCAATTTACTTGATCTAGACATTTCAAGGACGACGTCAATATAATTTCAAAAATGTATACACGACATGTTTTGCTAGAAGACTTGCTTCTCTTGTTATTATATCAAATTCTGTCTTTCTTCTTTCTCATTGTCAATACTTTGTACGACTTGATAAAATTGGTCAAAGCTCTTAAGTATATATGAACTAGCTTTTGTAATTTTCTTGTGTATAAAGTTTTTACCTGTTTTTTGATTCATGTCGTTGTTATGTTCGTAGGCGTTAACATAAAGGGATCAGTAATAAGCAATTATGATAGTCGATTATTTCTTGGATATAAAGGTTTCAATATTTTAAAGTGCCTTTGTTACGATTTAAAAATATTGATATTTTATATGGAAAACAGTCAATATATGAGTAATTAATAAATGACTGACAAAGCATAATTTACAGCTATATTATTTAAATATATTAGAACACAGTATTAACAATTATTTACATGCTACAATTTATTTTAAAACATTATTTTGAAATTAATTTTTCTCTAAATTCAACAGGCATACAAAGGTTTTATTCCTATCTGATGGTATTTTTATTCTGTATATCGCTTATATAATAATCAGATTTCAGTAAAATAATCGTATTAGTCATGTATAGTTATTTTTATTAGTCATCTAATTCTTGCAACTTGCTGTAAATAACGACGCGTAGCAAACGAGATAGACATATTGACAATCGTTAGGTATCTATGTGCTACGTTCCCTACGAATCTTATCACGTAGACTCGCCTGCGCAACGTAGACCGGCAGAGACGAGGTCTAGTTCCATTCCCGGCAAATATGATTTGAATGCTAGATTCCCTCTATCTGCCGTCAGTCTTGTATAAAATTCGTCGTATTCGTAAATTTATTTACTAGATATTTGATATTATTTTTAATAAGAATAATATGGTGAAGGAAAAAAATTTTAAAAAATTATTTGGTACCAATATACTTAAAATTAATGCAGCTAAGTTGGTAATACATTTTTCAAACGCAATGACTAAATTGGAGTGTGATCTAAATATTATTTCACTCGGTTTAATGTTATTTAGTTATTTAAATTTCGTTTATGGAAAAAAACATTCTTACCCAACTTACCACTTGTTATACATGTGTTAAATAAGACAGTATGAAAAGCCGCTCATTTAAAACGTGTAATATACCATATTTTGGCCGGAACATGTGTATGAATTTTGAACCAGTCATAATTATAGTGTGGGAAAGCATATAAGATAGGGCCTAAATTGCTACCACACATCACAATATTCTGGTCTAAACTTTTTAGCGGGCAATCAGGTTCTGAGACTGAAAGTAGTTGGCGGAAAACTAAGTTAGTATGAATTAGAATTTGCAATCCAGTAAATAGACGAGCCATTAGCTTTGCAAAATTACTTTGCAGTAGTTTGAAATTTTAGTGTTCAAGTTTAGCTTTGAGCTATAACTCGATGTATAATGTGGGAACTGATCAAAATCTACGTTTATATATGTACAAAATTAATAAATTATTCTTTATCTGTTGTTGCAATAAGTCAAGTTGTGCATGATATATTAAATAAGTAACCAGTGATTTCTTTAATGTGGAACTATTATTTTTAATGTTAAGGAACCAGTTTAGAGATCGATGCCATTACTTAATATTTCTTAATTAAAACACAATAATTTGTATTAAAATATATTTACGGCTACCTCTATGCTTAATTAAAAACGATCGGTTGGAATGGTTTCGACAATTAGATAAAATATATTGCACCAAAATTATAACATAAATTTAGAAAATAATTCAGCAGATTGTAATTCACTTGACGATATAGAACAAGTTGATAATGAGTGTGTCTATATTGAAAAGGTCACAGTAGGCAGTAATTATCCACTTTTGTGGCCTTCTTAAGAGCTAAGCAAAATACCATTTTTATCAATTAATGAGAATAACAAATATATGGCAATCAAAATTCGGAATTTATGACAGTATTTTGCTGGCCTAAGTAGCCCATTTAGAATAATTTATAATCTTTTGTGATATACTTTATAAATTGAAGTTACTATAAGGTTTTATAATTGAAGTTACTATAGTGTTAGACAAACATTTATGAAAAAAAATACAATTAATGAAGATGTATCAACAGCACGCGATGGAATATATAAAATATGAGTTACAACGTTCTATGCTCCATAAGTGATAAATTAATGTCTCTCCATAAGTAAAAATGCGCCATAAGTAAAAAATAAAAAATAATTTTACTCAAGGATATGGTTTATTTGCACATATTATTTTCATCCTAAAACTATGAAATATTTAAATTTGTAATAAACGGAACTGTTGAACCTTATTAAAAGCTGAATTTTAAGTAAGGTATGCTTAGAAGATTATAAAATATTCATCCATAGCTAGTAATATAATAAGTAGATTGTAACTATTACTATTTGACGTGACCTAATAGTTATATGCCAGAGTATAATATTGGAGGGGAATTTACTTTTTAAGGTTTAATTAAATATAATATTCCGTGACAAAGTTGCCAAAACGAAACACTTATGGAATCACTTCTGTGTCTGCGCATACATTCGTGTGCCGCAGATGATTTTATCGGAAACTATTCGACTGGAAAGTTTGAGATTTACCACAGAGATAGATTATTGTAGCTCAATTACAGACGTGAAATATAAAATTAACCCCTGAAATTAATCCCAGAATCAAAATTGAAAATTTTGATTCTGATGTTAAATTCAGGAGTTAATTGGGAAAAATATAAAAAGAATTGACAAAAATTCAATGACATGGTGTAGAAAGTCAAATCAAAGCTTATTGAAGGACAAATTCAACAGTAAATATGACGAGTTATTGCATTTATTATGAAATTATTTAAAAATAAATCGGTAAAATTCTCAAAATTTTATTTTTATCCACCACCCTAACTATCAAAACCACAAGGGAAAAATCACATGAGAATTATATATATAAATATATAATATACATAGCTAAAAATTCAACTAAAATTATCAGTATTGAGAAATTCTAGCGTTATTACGAGTAGTTGTTGTAAACAATTTAATTGTAATTCATTAATATTAAAATTTCGACCACAACATGTCAAATTTATTAGTGATGTGTGTCGTCAGTTTTGAGCAAATTTCTCTGTTACTCGCAAAGAACGTTTGTCAATCAGTTTTTGCAATGAAAATTTAAATATTTATGGCATGCAGCCATATTTATTTTTAATTATTATATATTTACAATGTTTAATTATTAAAATATACACACTACCGCACAACCAAATTATTATTGAATATACTGTGAACGACACGTGGATGGTTATTGATTTATTTAATAATTATCATCTTGGACAAACGGCCACAGCAACACGTAATGTCACCGAGTAGTAAAACGAAATGATTTAGTCATTGATTGTATATCCTCTATTGTATACAAAAGCGATAGTGCACGAAGATATGTAGCGTTAGATATGAGGCGTTCCATTTGAAGAGGCTAGTAATAGGGACCTGAAAATAATTTTTTCCATAGCTTTAGATAAAAGTAATATACCTTCGGAGGTATATAAAAAACATACAAAAAATGTTTCAGGTCCTTATTTCTGAAACCGTTCCACCTAAAATTATGTAAAAATAGGTTTTCCAGAATTATGTAGAAGTTGTTAAAAATCATGACGAATATCCTAGATCTAATAATTTTTTTGTTCCGTACCTCAAAAAGAAAAACAGAACCGTATAGTCTGTCGATCAAGATTCTTTTTCTCAGGAACGCGTTGAGGTATCAAGTTGATATTAATATCAAATACATCATTCCATGGTATGTTGGAGTTGTACAGATACCAACCTTCTAAGTAAACGCTATAAAAATCCTAAAAATACGTTAGATTTAGGTCGTATTTTTTGACACTTGCAAATAAATCAAAACCGATAGGAAAATTCCGGTCGAGAGAGAATAATGAATTTTGGCAAAAGGCAAGGTCTTACTGCGCAGGAAATGGAAAAATCATCAAAAATCATTAATTTCTATTTAAGTCACATAATTTTTTTCTAATAGGCGCCTTTGAAAATATAGTAGCAAATATATTTTCATTCTTGCCATTTATGTTGCATACTTTAACACTCACAAATAAATAAAAACTTATAGCGTAGGGTTGATTATATTATTGTCGATTAACCTAGAACTATGAAATTCACAAAAAGCAAGGTCTCACAGAACAAGTATAAGAAAATATCGTTAATTTGTAGGTATAAAAGAATATTTTTTAATATGCACCTATTAAAGATATGGTGTGCAATATATTTTCATTGTAAAAAATTAAAATTTTTGAAAAAGTTTGATAGGAATATCATGTATAAAATATTTATAAATGCCTAAATGTGTACGGAAGCCTCCTAGGGTGAGTTCTAGAGGCTTTTTTCCTTTAAGTGTGCACCATGTTTAATGTTTTTGAACGATATAGTAGGCAACATATTTATGTTGTAAAAAATAACATTTGTAAATTGTTTAATAGAAATAGCATGTGACCTTAAATGTTTAAAAGTACCTAAATGTGTGTCAAAACTATCATAATGCTAGTCTTCCAAGTGCGTGACACGATTGTTTTTTTAAAATTTATGTTACATAAAGGAAATAATTCTCACTTAAGAGTGAGTCTGCAAACATATAGACTATTTTTATGTACATTGAATTTGAAATCGAACTCATGAAGCATGAATGTGATATTTGCCCATTTAATACAGATGGTCCAAAAGTTTGTTAATATTTCATACGATGATAAGAAGAAACTAGAAAAAAAATTTATTTATTCTCAAAGTACACAATTTAAAATTTTATTTCTTAAAAATTACATCCTCCATATGCGATCCTTAATTTTTTTAACATTGCTGCAACCTGGAGAAAATTTTCAATGGTTTTGGAAATGCATTTCCTCGCGAATATGAGTCTTTAATTCCTCAAGAGTCGCTGGATTGCTGCTAAATACTTTACTTTTAAGGTATAAAGGTAAAAGGTATATATATATATATATATATAAGGTATAAGGTATATATCAAAGAAAAAATCCATTGGAGACCGACCATATGAGGCGTCGATACGATGCGCCCAGTCAATGTCACCTTTTTTGGATATAACTTTTTGACCAAACATTTAGTGAACTGCACTTAAAGAGTCGTTGGAAGTGTGCATCTTACTAAAACCATGATTATTGAATGGAACCATCAAAATCTTGAAGCGCTGGAGCAAAAAAGTTCTGTAGCATGGCAATATACCGCTCTGTATTCACTGTAACAACGTTTCCTCTTTGATCTTCATAAAAATATGAGCCAATAATACCTCTTGCTGATAAAGCTGCCCATACAATAACCTTGGGTGCATGCAGGGATTTCTGATGCTTCAATTTTGGATTAGTGTCACTCCAATATCTTCAGTTTTATCTATTTACATGTCCATTAAGGTGAAATTGGGATTCGTCTGGAAAAAAAATATTATTAGAGCTGGCGAACCTCTCTATAATTTTGTTAGTAAAGTCAAAGCATGTGAGCATAATCTTGAGGCTTTAACTGCTGAACCATTTGGAGTTTGTACGGATGTAAATGTAAAACCTTGCGTAGAATGCGGCTTAAAGATGTTTGGATACGTTTAAGAGGCTAGACCGCTTTCCACTAGAGAATCCAGGTTGTTCACGAACAGACGCACTAAGACTTTCTAAGTTTTTGAGGTCTCGTGCTGTTCTAGGTCGGCTAGATCGTGGTTTATCTATTGTTGAACCAATTTCTTCAAAGTTATGGACCTATTTTTTAACCGATTGAATAATGGAGCTTTATTTTTATGTCGTATGAATGAGCCCAAAATGTTCGTTGCACTAGAGTCGAAGAATCGTTGGTTCGATAGTAATAGCGTACGCAGAACGCATGTTACTTCTCGTTGAATGATGCCATGGTACTAAATTCCCATCGGCCGCTCTAACATTCCGCACATCGGACGTTCTACCTCTCCCTCGTTGCTCGAAGCAGCTGCCGATATAAATGTTAACGGATTTTTGGACCAAATACACTTTAGCAGAGAAATTATTATACAGGATAATAATTTCTCTGCTAAAGTGTATTTGTTAATATTTTATTTAGCAAACTATAAGATATAGATCAAAACGAATGACGGTTGGAGCATGAAATGTACGGAAAATATGGTGAGCAGGATAATAATTTCTCTGCTAAAGGGTATTTTTTAATATTTCATTAAGCAAACTATTAAATATCGAGCAAAACGAATGATGGTTGGAGCATGAAATGTACGGAAAATACGGTGAGCAATAAAATACTCCTGTAATAAAATACTTTATCTAATAAATGGTATGATGGTAATTATTGCATATGCTGGGTTCTTTTTAAAATTGAAGATATTTTAGTTCAAATAATAGCTAAACAAAATATTTCCATATCTTCCCAGAAGCAAGGAGTTGTTTTTCTATGGCAGGTCTTCCGGATGAGGATAATTGAATGGATCAGAATTGCCGCCTCCGCATCTTTGAAACAGGGTTCACACATATTAGCTTAAGAAATGCTATAATACTTTTGGTAACCATTGCGTTGATATTTATATACATGACGACATTACGTATATCTACTGCGATACTACACAAACAACAAATAAATGAATGTTTTTCCAACTGAAATTATTGCAGAAGAAATAATTGACTAGTCTCTTACTATGAATTACTATGCTAATTTTAAAATCTTGAATTTTTTATTATATTTTTTTTCCTTAAAGTATTCCTATTTTTAATTAAACTTATAATTCTTTATACCATAATAAAAGTTAAAAAATCGCAATGAAATGGTATTTTGGTACAAAAAAATAAATCAAATTAGTATACTATTTTAAGTGATCATGTAACAAATATGTTATTAGCTTTGTTACCTGACTGTAGTTAAAATTATATAATAGAACATTTTTAAAAAATGTCTCAAAAAGGACAAGATCAGTGAGCTATGGATGGATTCATATTCGAGAATCTTTTCTTGTGTGTATAAGCAAACACAATTGGAGAAAAAAAAATTCTCCTAGAGTGCTTGAAACTTAAATAAAATAGTCAGGTCATATTTGATGGATCAAGTAAGTCATAAAGTGAAGTGGTCCCAGAGGCAGTCAAGTGACAGATGAGCAGATGACTTAGAACGATTGTTAGAATCTAATAACCTAAAGTTGCCAAAGATGGAAAATAATAAAAAAAGACTGGAGGAGGCTTGATCAGACGGGGGAGTTCTCATAATAAATGTCATATAGCATGTTTATTTTTGTTACTTTCAATTGTAGAAGAAATATTGCATGCTAATTTAATTGATTTGATATTTTTTTGATAAAATTTATTCAATGTAATGAGAATTAAGAAGCTATTTTATTTTTTTTATTTACTGCTAAACTAAAGCGCCGATAAACGATTTAATCAATAATAATATTTGTCAATAATTAAAAAAAAACACTGTGTATGAATGTTTAAACTCTCATCCGTACCTTCTTATGTATCAAAATCTCGCAGTCAGAGTTGTACTCAAAGTTAACAAGTTTTAATCTTTAAGGATAAAACCTAACCAGAAATATTTCTTTTATTTTCAGGTAAACTTTGCAGTGATATTTTTGATATCCAAGAATTGTTTTCGATGGAAAAAGAGGTAGGATTCCAAATAAACTTAATATTTGTGCAATATAATACAGTAAGGATATTTTATAATTTTTTTTATTTTAGCATGTTACCGACACATATGTATAAAGCTTTATGAAAAATATACAAAAAACATTCGTGTGACTTGCAGAAGATGTAAAATTTAATTACGCTAGTTGACCCCTGCGAGTAATTTGCAAGTCACCAAATGGTGTTAAAGAGAATGTCAACAGATGGCGCTGTTAAATTTTTGTAAATTTACTCTTTGAACGAATGTGAGTAGTTAAAAAATTTGTCAGAAGATGATACTCTATAAAATATGAACAATTCAGAAAATTTAAAAATTAATTTTGAATTGTTTTTTTATTTTTTGCCTTTAACGATGAAGGTGATCTTCCAAATGATAGGTCAATCATTGGTTTTGATAATGTATTAAGGGAGATATGGTGTACCGACAAAAAGCATCTTTGAGAAATATTAAATACTACATATTAGATATTGTTTAGGGGTATATGTCAAAATACAAGTAATATCAAATCAGTGGCAGGGTTCACACATATTCAAACGTAGCTTACTATGACAAGTTATAAGATAAAATTTATACTTAATAAAGAAATACGGATAGACAGCAAGATGTTAGAATGACATTGATTGACATATATACATATCGAACAAATGCTGCATAGTAATAAATTATTTATTAAAATTTAGTTGCTGATCCATGGAAGTTTTATTATTTTATATTCTTTTTAAGAATTATAGATCTTTACAAATCACATAGAAGTTTAAAGACCTTTCAAAAATGTTGGGTGTTTACAATGAATTCTTTTTTGACACAAGGAACTGTTTACGGAATATTAAGCTTTGAAATGTTTTTTTTTGTTTGAATATGTACATTTAAATGTTTATAAGTGGCTAAATGTGCAAGAGAACATCGTAGTTCGAATTCTCCTCGCACTTGACTGTTTTTTTCTTAATTCCTGGTATGTATACTTCTTTTTAGATGAAAGTCATTTTATTAGTGAGTGTGTTTAAATAAGAAGCATTTTTTACATTAATTTTTGCAAGTTCTGTGATACTGAAATTTTAATATCATTAAGAAATTATTGTACATTGGTTAAATAATAGTTTATGGGGTAGAGAAATCATATAAAATTTAAGTCCTCTTTTATTTAAAGTTGCCATTTTAGATAGTTCACGTTGATATTTCGTTCAGTAATCAGTAACTTGCTGAAATAATTTGAGATAGATAATTTTCTTAATATGTGGAGTGTTATTAAATTATGTTTCAAAATTATCCCGGCTTTAATTATGTATTTGATTAACAATTCTGTAAGAAAATGTAACTCAGTCCATTTGAGGTGATTGAAAATAACAGGGAGGCTAAATAATTATATTATCATTTTTTTAGTAACAAGTTTCAATTGTCTGTAATATTCTTTGTTATCATTAATATAAAATAAGGTCTAAAAACCGAAAAAATAAAACTATTTGAATTTATTTTCATACAATTGGAAAGAATATCATAATCCAAGACAAGCGGTATTTTAGTTCTTAAGTTCATATACATTTTTATCCTTTACATATATTTTCTCAACACTAAAAATTATGTGGTACTTACGAGTATGGTAGGAATTGTTTTTTTGCAAACTATTTAAGGGATATTTGACGCGTTGAAGTAAAAAAAAATGATGTAGTTGCCAAATATTCAAGCTCATTGACTATGTACATAAATATCTCTAACCGATTGGCTCACGTAATTTTTTGTTAAAATAATTTCTTCGGGTTATTCATTTTTAACTGTCCATTTATTATTTATTATTGTTATTTTATATAACATAGTTGCTTACTCTTTCTCACATAATGATAATATTTTAACAGAGGAACCAGAGCTAAATGTTTATTCACTTGTTTTTACTGTGCAACATTAATTACCAAAGCTAATTGAAGTTAGTTTTACAAAAACTTTTAACTATAGTTAAAAGTTTCTTAATATTAATTGATATCGCGTTGAAAAGACAAAATCGACTGTTAGTGCGTCAACTAGATTGAATAGTAGAATAAGCACAAAATTATGTAAAAAGAAAATCATAATCTGTTTGTACGGCAGGTAAATTTTGAGAAACTTTCAGTGTCGCTAACCAAATGCCTTCGAAATTTTTATCTACTTGATTGTTACATGTATTACTTTTCGACGGTATCATGGGTTCATCTTTATTTTAATAATGATAAACCAAAATGTATTCTGTTTTATATAAGCAGCAAGAGCTCAAGTTAAATGTTTTTGTAATGAAATATATATCAGAAATAATTTGTGGATATTTTTTTTAAAATCGGAAAAATATTTTTAATAAAATTATAGTCATTCCGAATGAATAGAGAAATACTGTTTTGTTATTTTTTTATATCTGTGGCAATTTATCTATTATACATGATGAAAAACACTCTCATTTACATTTATTTTCATTTATTAAGTTATTTTAATTTAATGCGAATTTACACACAACAATGTACCTAGGCGGATGGCCAATAGCAAAGAAGAATAATCCTTCTCCGTCAACCGAACAAAGATAATTTTTTACAAGTGAAGGCCTAATAAATTCAAGAAAATTCTCGAATATTGCTTAGTTCTAACTTTTTAACTTTAAAAAATTTAAAGAAGCCTGTTATGTGGCTTCTTTATTTTGTTCTGAAAAATTGATGGTTATTAATTTAAGGTAAACCATAAAATCCAAAAAAGTCAAGTAAACTTTGTAAAACAAACTTAAATAATTATTAAACATTTCAAATAATTTTTTAATGCGGTATTTTTATATTTTCAAGAATTAATATAAATATTTACGAATAATTATTATTCAAACTAAAAGAAACACGACAAAAGAAATTAATTCTCAATAAGCTTTTTTGCCATACTTTCTGCTTTTAGGTTTTCTACGTAGTGACTTTAATTTAGAAGTTTTTTTTTAAATTTATAGCATTAATAGAACTATATTACGTCAGTTAAAAGTAGGAAATAAATTTTGGAAATTGGGCCTAGTTTCACGAATCATAGAATATAAATATGAAAATAGCTGGTATCTTTTAGGAAACAAAAATAGCAATTTGGCAATTGACAATAAAATGTGTGACCATGAAACTAAAATTTGACTCATAAACGAGTATATATTATATTTCAATATATCATGGACTACCACTTTAATCAAGTAAATAATAACTTTTTAGAAAAGATCGCAATCATTTTTAGCTTTGATTGCTTTTTTAATGTGTATCCATTTCGTAAATTAATTAAAATTAAATTGAAACTACGTGATGTAGTATGGTGTAGACTATTACTACTTTCTTTAATTTCGTACGTATTCCATAAAATTATACTATTTACTGATATTTACAATCGTTTTGAGCTACAAAATTAATGTAATTTTGTGCGTTTATCTATCTCCAGCGAGCATAAAATATTGATGCTGATTACGTTTATATTTTCTGAATAAATTTTAACTAGACTTACTCAACGTACATCGTGTTACTAAAATAAAATTGAATTATGTTGTTTTATAGGCTACGCACATAAAACGTATATCGGAACAAATCAATATTCACGATAAACGTGAAATACTCCAGTTACCAAAGTAAATTAAAAGCGACATCAAACACAGAAATGCTACCTGCTTTGCAAATGCTTAATTCTAAAGCCCATTTTAAAAAGAATATTTTATAATCACAGACATTTTAACAGGGATCCGAACGAATGTATACTTCTACGGCGTAGGTCCTATTAATTACCAAACGAATATGTTGAGGAAAGATAAACAAAGGGGAGGTTGTTTTATTGGAACGAGAGGAAATTGATTTCATGTATTTGTTTTTGTTTTAATATGGGTTATTTCTATATAGGTAGTAGATGATGGTTTCAGTGTCTTATTACATTTCGTCATTTTTATTTATTTGTAGATTATATGTTTTACGTGTTTCTTATACTTAATACTTTTCATGAAACCTATCGTTCGTCGTTGAATTTATCTGATCCATTTATGGTCCCATACATTTGTTCTTTTCTTTTCTTAAAAACATAAATCTTACTTTTAAAGCAATTCTGTCTTTCTGCTCATGGTAAAATTATTCGACCGTCAGATATATTTAGAGTCATAAAAGCCTATTTTTGTTTAGACGGGCTGTGGTGTATAAAAAGACGGATAATAACCCAAAAATCTTTAGAAAAACCATAGTTTAAAACTCCATTAACATATTTTAATTTTCGATGGAATTTATTAAAAAATGCTTTTGTCTGTCATTATTAATATTAAAGCTTTCAACTTTTTCTCTAGGACTTCAGTATTAATAATAAAGAGGAATATAATATCTATATATAATTTTAACATTAATCAATGTAGTATAGTTTGTGAATTTGTAGCAAGAAACTAGTTCAACACAATAAAGTCCGTTAGTGTAACTATAACGAGTCTTGATATTTAGTTATTTTCGATAGATATACTATAAGATTGACAAAATATTCAAATATTTAATATATTTAGCGTTAATTTTGTTGAAATTCATTATTCCCAAACTTGTGAAAAATATTCAACGTATCTCAGTTTCGATAAACATATTAAGTTACAATTAAATGTTCACGACGATTGGTATGTAAATAAATCGCATGGATTTTTATACAAATAAAAATCCAAACTAAAATTTAAAAAAATTTAAAAAGTAATTAAAAAAAACGAATCTAACCATTTTAATCCATAATAATTCCCGATGTCATTTATGAATAGGGAATACACTTATCTATTACTTTTTACGTGCACTTATTAAAGGCAGGTATAAATTTGGAAAGTGATTTAAAAAGAAAATTTGAAGCATGTTTATTAAAATTGTTAGGAATTATAGGTACTTTTATATTCGCAACACTGCTCTCTCCAGGTTTGCAAAAAAATTGGCGGATTACTGTTAATATGTGTAATTGTGTATTAAGGTTTTATAATAATAAACAAGAAGTTAAACATATAAAAGTATTTCTAATTCATTAAAATAACATGGTAGCAGAGCGCGGTTAAGAAGTTTTCAAAAGTAAAACGTAAATAAGGAATTTTTTTAGCAAATATAAAAAGGAGAACAATGGCGGCTAAGAACAGCGATATAAATATTCCAATTTTCGATGGAGCAGAGTATAGTAATTGGAAAATACGAATGCTTAAGTGTCTGCAGTATAAAAAGTGCAAGGATGTTATAATGAGAGCAAAAATTGAAACCGATGACGACAAGTAGGACGAAAGGGACGTGCAAGCAACAAACTACATTTACAGTGCAATAACTAACAAACAGCTAAAATACATAAGCGAACTCGATACAGCTTACAGCATAATACAAAAGTTTGATGAGATGTACTTAAAAAAGTCTACAGCTTGGCAAATAGTGTGCCTTGAAAATATCAAGTTGAAAAATTATTCTGAAGTATGTTTATTCTTCGATAACTTTGAAAAGGCCGTGAACGAGCTAAAACAAGCAGAGGCAGAGATTTCACAAACGGAAAAACTAAATTACATGTTAAAAGCGCTACCGGAAAGATACAGCTACATAGGTGATTTAATTGATGTCTTGCCGGAGAAAGATAGAACAGTTGACTATTTAAAGAGTAAAATAAAACTGAAGAAAACGGAAAATGTGAGTGAAAACCCAAATAATGACACATCAAATGATTTTAAAGCAAATGCCAAGCCGTCTGATTATAATTGTTTTGGTTGTGGTAAACCTGGCCACTTAAGAAGAGACTGTCAAGCTGATAATGTAAACCGTAATCAAGGACGTGGGTATTTTAATAATAATCGAGGACGTGGATATTTTAATGATAATCAAGGGCGTAGATATTTTAATAATAATCAAGGACGTTTTCAAAACTGTTACAATGAGACACATTTCCAATATGCTCTGAGAGTTTTAAAGTATTCATATTTGACAAGAGATCTTAAATTAATATATTGTAATAATAGTAATGCTGATATTTTGGATTGTTATGTGGATGCCGACTGAGCAGGAGATATTTTGGACAGAAAGTCTACTACAGGATTTATTATTAGAAATCAAAGAAACAAGGTAGTGTAACAAAGTCTTCTACATTTGCTGAATATGTTGCGTTATCAGAAGCGGTAACAGAAATAAAATTTCTTATTTGTTTATTGATTGATGTTTTTACTAAAATTGTTAAACCAGTTAAATTTTATGGAAATAATTCAGGCGCTGTAGCTATTTCTAAGTATGGAAATTTTTACAAAGAATTCTAAGCATATTGAAGTTCACTATCATTTTATACATGAGAATGTTAAGCAAGGCAATATTGATGTTGTAAAAATAGAGTCCGAAAATAATATTGCAGATATATTTACTAAAGCGTTGGGAAATATTAAATTCAATAAATTCAGAGAGATGTTAAATTTGAAACAGTAAAATTAAGTGTCAAGTTAAAAGAGACTATTGTAAGTGTTTATAAATGTTTGTTGCCGATATAAATGTAAGGAGGCTTGTTAGGAATTATAAGTACTTTTATATTGGCAACACTGCTCTCTACAGCTTTGCAAAAAAAATGGCGGATTACTATTAAGATGTGTAATTGTGTATTAAGGTTTTATAATAATAAATAAGAAGTTAAACATAAAAGTATTTCTAATTCATTAAAATAACAAACATATTTGCATTTTGCTACTCATTATTTTGTATTTATCGGCAGATTAGCATACAGCTGTAATCCTTTGGAAACACTGTTAAATTTTTAGGTACTTTATTAACTATAAAGGCGTAAGTAGTAAAAATAATGTGGAAAATCAATACCAATTGAAAAACGCTTAAGAGTTGATATTTAAAAATGTAATAACACAAAGAGTGAAAATATTCAAAAATAAATAGAAACATTTAACTTAGAAGAATATGGCGAACTATTAACGATAATTAAATATAAACTATTTGCAATGCTGAATTACAAATTGTATATCTTCGAGATCCCTTAGGATGGCGATTTAATGGATTTAAACTATTCTTCTTCGCTTTTAACTTGACAGAGACTCACGGTCTAAATAGTATCGAGTATGGTGGAAAATTGCATTATCTTCTAATCGTTTATATAAGAAAATATGAAAACGAAAAAGGTTATATGTAGATAAAGCACGTAATAAGTTATTAAAATGAAAGAGGTATTTACGTCGATTAATTTTAACCTGGTATATCTAATGATTTCTAAAATATTCATTCCCATTTTAAATAAATTTTAGATTCTGACACCCTTTGGTGCTGTGTAATGTATCATGAGTTAAAGTAATGAGTTAAAGTTTCTACATTTTGTTGCAATTTGAGATTAGAAGATCGCGCGTATTGGAATTACTTCGTACATGTTATCAATTAAGTACTCTTAATGAGACTGAAAACATTACCAAGAGTAACTTACCAAAGTACCAAAAGTTGTTATTTTCGCATTATTTTGGAGATATCTTACTAAAGTTGAGAGAAAATGATTTTTTCTTTAAAACTAATGCTGTAAGATTTTGCAATTTCAAAATGTTGAATTTAATATCATACGAGTTTTCTATGAAGCAGTTCTTTCATTATTTTCCTATATTGGGATGTTGGTGTGCATGATTAGTGCGTGGTTATTGGTGTGCAAGTTCAGTTCGAACATGGATCGTTTTTATTATTTTTTATGTTACTAAATGAAAAGTTCTATAGAAATACAATACAGTTTTTAATGCAGATACGTTGACTAAACAAACAATTACTTTTAGTGCTCAGTTCATATTTAAGTATGTTTAGCTAATACACTCATATCAGCGCCCATGTATGTGAAACGCACGGATGAGGAAAACTCTTTTCCTCCATAAAATTATTTTTATATATTTTAATTCATCACAATGTATCTTAATATTCATTCAGAGTTATGTCACATAATAAGAACCACATTAATTGTAGGATCGCCTACTCTGTACATAATATATGTTTTTGCACATAACTCCGGCGATACAATTTGGCCTTAGAATCTCTTTACTCATAGGTGTGCGTGTTTTTTTCCGATTTGTTTTTAATCCGTTTACATACAGTAACTTTATTTTTAATGAATACTGTCTGTCATTCATAACAAATAAAGCATGTTGTCATTTTTTTTATTTTAAATAGCTTCACGTCTTGTCAGCTCTTTTCGACAACATTTCCTTTTCTACTACACTACACACGCGCTACTTTACGGTACGTGTGTTAGTGTATCAGCACTATTCCTTATTTACTAAGGTTTACAACTTTACCCGTTTATATCAGTGTAATGCATTAAACTGTCTTAAAGCATTAAAAATGTTCATTATTTTAAATTTGAGTTCCATTGATAATAAAAGTGATAGTGAAAAAAAGTTTACATGTTCCACATTTGCCAGGTGTCCGATGAGGGCTCGATTGTTTTTATTCCTTTAGGATTTTTTTTCAGAATTGAAGGAACTCTTAAGGAGTAAACAAAAAAGAGAACACTTTCACATTTACAATATATTGATAATTATGGAGCTATTAAATAGTAAAAAATAATATTATTATCTTCATAGATAAATTATATATTAAAGAACCGAATGACAACTTTCACATTTATAGTATTAGGGTCAAGATTTGTTTAATAATTTTTACTTAATGTCATAAATTGTGCTCGTATAAATTCGTAATAAATTCATTCCTTTGTATTTTTCATAGCTTTTTGTATGTATGCCTCTAAAATATGCATACCTCTTTACCTGTTCCATCCCTACACTTTTGTACAGGCCATTTATCATTATCATGGAATATGCTAAGAATTGAGGACATTAATATAACGCATAAAGTTTGGTTCTAAAGCAAAATACTCCGGATATTATCCAAGTAATGTAAATTGCTCTGTTGCATGGACTGCGGACCCTTGACCTTTGAAGCGCAATGAATTTTGAGTTGTGATCTTTTAAAATTTAGTTTTTAAATTTAAATCGCGCTTATTTTATGTGATCGAAACTACGAATCACGGAACAATTTTGTTCTAATAGTTGATAGATCTATTACATCATATAGATCGTACGACCACGTAATGATAGACGTAGACATTACAGTACATTGCTATTGCATTGACTAGCTTTACAGCAATTGTTAATATATGTGATCTCTTTAGCCATTTTCAGAGACCATTTAAAAAAAAACAATACTTCTGTGACTAATCAATTCTGTTCCTAATATCATTGTTCTTCTATTCTTATAAAGCTAACAACACATCACCGTTAGGATAATGCATATTACCGGTGATGCGTTCAGGATTCATAATTTGTAAATATTTTCGCATCGTGTGCTAGCTGAGTTTTAGCCTAGCATGTTAGTAAACAGTTGTTTATTATAAACGCATGAGAATAAAATTTGCTATGATCATTTACGATTTTATAACCAAATAAACAGTTTTAATGATAAATTCTGAATGCATGCCATTAAATGTATGAATAGTACATAAATTTTAACTTTATTGAATAACAGCTGAAGAAGGTTGACCTATTTGTTACTGTTACCAACACATGCTATAGTTTTTGGAAAAGCTTACTAGTTCGTAAAAATGCAAGTATATTAAAAATATTACGAATTTTGTGGTTTTTAGTTAATTTTTTTGATAATTCAGTACGTAAATGTACGTATTAAACATATATAATTTTTCTGTAAAATTTAAAGTTGAAATATATTAACATTTGGGTCCAAGATTTTTCCTTACGATAAAAGATATAAAATTTAAATTTTCCGTCAACACATCTAGAAAACGTGAACGGTAATAAGGTCACGGCCACCAAGTCAAAGTCAAAGGTCTGCAGTCCATGCAGCAGAGCAATTTACATTTAAGGACGCCCTATTATCAGCTGTACTGTACGGTAACTATATTTTGTACGAGCCGGAAAACAATGGATTTGGCCACTTACGTAGAGTGATAGTTCTCTCTGTATAAGAAAGTTAGAGCTACATTGGTATATATGTGTATAGGTAAGTTAGAGCTACATTGTTCTAAGTTTATAAAATACAATGATAAGTTCACGTATAACTTATATCAATGTGTAAAAAAAATTGTACTTCATGTTCATATTAAGGTTTTAAATATAAATTCCTCTCTTAAGAACTACACTGGAATATTTTCTTTCATAGTTACATATAAGTATACTTTTTTTTCCTTTGAACTACAGTGATAAATTAGTGTAATTGAAAGTCGTTCAAAGAATTTAACATATTGAACAAATTGTGAATAAGAACACCAATCAGACTTGGAAAAAAGGATATCAATTGTTTAAATAGTAAAAAAATAATAACCTTCCTCTTTAATCCAGGAAAGAAGTGCCGAGAATGTTTTAGAATTGTATATGTTTCTTAAAATCTTTAATTCCCTTAAAGGTTAGAAGATAGGTTCTTAAAGGACAGAATCATTTCTTTTCCGAAAATGTGAGACCTGGAAATTATATTACGAAACCTCATTGTAGTGTTAATTTATATATATATATATATATATATATATATATATATATATATGTATAGATATATATTTTTTTTTTTTGTATAACTAAATACATAAAAAGATTATCCATACGAATAATGAATTATTTATGCTTCCAAATCTCATGATTTTCCTATGACAACAAATAGTGGAATACATGATGTCATTGGGTTTGGAAGCAGAAAAATTGGAGGTCTAAAAGATTGTTTGAAAAGTACTATTTTTTTTTATAAAAGTAGGAGTAAATAAAAAGTTTTTTCATTTATAATGTAGGTTATAAACGTTTATTTATGCTGAAGTTACCAAAAGTGTTTCATTTAAATTTCACAAACTATCTTTTTCTAATTCTTAGGAAATTGATCACCTTGAAGGATTATTAGATTAGATTGAATTTGCTAAGATAAGTCCTACCATATTTTCTACTATAATGTATTTATTTATAACTATCATTTAATATTGCCATAAAACAGTAGGTTTTTCTAAATGTATTTAACCGTTTCGTACACGACTTTAAAATTTGCCCTACACTTTGGTTTAAGAGAATAGAGTTCGGAAAAGCGAATAGAGCAGTCTTTATTGTCGAGATGCTATTAGCCACCAAACTTATATATTGTTTAATACTTAAACGACTCTAGTACTATTTTTATTGCATATTTTTTTGAGGAAATTAAGTTATGCCGTCGTACTCTATATGACCAAAGCTTCTTTATCAAAAATATCACATTTTATCCTGTTAACAAAACTTTTTCATCTGATATTAAGTATGAAAATCACACCACTTAGACCAATTTGTGAATCACTTAATTTTTATTTTTTACGTATATGACCAATTAGCCTCATTTTATTATAGAAATTGCACGTTTGTTAATCTTAATCTGTTTTCAAATTACTTGTTATTTTTGTCATGTGTGTTTACGTTATCAGATCGTCTTATGTTCATTCATTTCTCATAAAAATTAGTTTGAATTAATTAAACTCTCAATGACGTGCTTCTAATCACGATTTTAATCGCAATCTGTACAGAATTTCATGGCATTTATTTTAAATTAATCGCATAATTATGTGAGAATTGATAGTTACTTAAGTTGTTACAGAAAAAAAAGGTATAGCATTTTAATTTTTTATAAATCTAAAAATATATTATATTCAAACGGGAGATATAAGACACCCTCTCTGATATCCCAAAAGAAATATTAATGTCAAATTTTGTTGTCAAGCAAAGGCTTGGCTCTTGTACAAAGATCGTGTGATCGGGTTTTTGTTTCTTTTTTCGGAAGTTATTTAGCATTTTCGGATTTCCCAAAAAACAAACAACACTAAATTTATGATTTTATCTCTATATTAGGAACAGAGGCGTTTAGGAATATAGGATATATTTTATATCGATTTTATGCTGCTATAGCTAATCCTATGCTTTTCGACCTTCGGATATTTATCAGCAGTATACTCACTTCACTGGCTGACTAGCTCAATTCTAAATTAAATAATGTTAAAGTGTACATTTTTTAACTTTCAGACCTGTCGTAATGTAAAGTATTTCGATGCACCGGTATACAATTGCTCATTTTATTCATATCGACAGGAAGGTTTATAGATTCATTTAGACCATGTATATCTTTGGCAGTGATATTTGTCATAAAATGTATATTTTGTCATAAAATGTATAAGATTTATTTTAATTAATGACTATGTACTAAATATGACAATAATTGAATATAACAACAATTCATTACTTTTTACAACAACGGCGTCAGAAGTCGTCAAGGGTTCTATTATCAGAGAGAAACTACAATACAACCTGCATTACTACCTTCTCTAAATAAATGTGACAAGTTACTTACTCCTTCAGGGTAATTTATTAAGATGACGTCATTAGTTTTATTGTTTTGTAAAATAATAATAAACTAAACTGAAACTTATTAAGGCTGGAATGCGTTCAAATAAAAACTAGAATTACGCATTATGTTCATACCTTGTACTAATCATGATTATATTAATTTTAAATAAAAATCATAATAAAAGCATTATGACGTAACTTCCTTTGATATGGGGAAATTCCTATACTCAAAGATCATTTACGTCTAATCTATTGAAACCCGTCATTGTCTATTTATATGCGTATAATCCATGTGAATCTTTGGTTTATAAAATCCAATATTGCGACTGCATTTACATTCTGAACAATGGGGATGTTAAAAGAATTTACCAAAGCGCAAGCTATTATAAAATCTGAGAATAAATTCCGTAAAGCACTATTAAAATAATTTTGGCGTAACAGTTTCTAATCTCTCTTAACTCATCCATTATACACTTCCACGACCCAACAAAATATAGTTACTAACCTGGACTTATTGGTTTATTCGGTAGTTAACTGTTTTTGCGCCTTCGTTTCTTCGCTTCCCGAAGTTCCGCTACTAAATCAACGAAACCTGTGTTAAGAATCACGACATTATTTACTCCGAAAAACTAGTTAAAGATGCCGTCTTCATTGTTAACATAACGTTACATAATAGCTGAGTCCGACATTACAGCAGGAAAAAGTCATAAAACGTCAATGATGTATAACAACCGTAAAACGTCAATAATGTTGACCTTGGCTTGCATAATACAATCAATTTCACTCCACCCGAACCCCACCCGTCCAAGCCCAGCAGTGCTCTTTAAGAGCGAAGCCCGGGAGAAATGCAACCCTTCAGCATCGAATTAACTTTTTTTCTGACATCGATTTAAAATTAGCCGCTATAATAATTATTGCAACCCATTAAAATAGCTTTCTAATCACTTCTTGTCCTTATTAATTCCTAGACTAGCTTTTATATATTTTTTTCAGATTCTCCTTTCAGAGATAAAACTAACCGATGAAACAAATACAACTAGATTTTCAAAACCTGCCTCGCGTGTCGCGTTTTATTACACATTTTTAAAAGGGCGACTGAATTTCAAATATTCAGTAAATTTATTTATATATTTTTTTTTAATTTATATATTTTTGTCTCTGTATCACGAGAATATGACCGGGCGATAGTAAAATAGTCTCGCAACATATTTCATTGATGACTGATGAGAGGTTATCTTGATTCAATATCTCAATATTCTTGTCTGTATTTTTAACGGGTCAAATTGATGCTAAGGTATATTTACTTTATAGCAAAACTTACAATATGTTATTTGTAGTAAGCACTTTTTGTTACAAGATTAGGCCTTATTATTCTAGATACCATTAAAGTAATAGGTAACTAAATTTTTGGGAATATTAACTGTAAAAATGTATTACATTGAAAAACTATTATAGAAAATGCGATATGGTTTCTTTCTTGTTCGCTAAAAGCCATAACAAGCAGCTAATATTTCATAATAATCAGAGAAACATTGAGAAAAAATTAAAAAGAAACATTGGATCTCAACGATTTGAAAAATGAAGAAAAATGTTTATGTTGGTTTGTTTATGTATTGAAATATTACTCATCATTGATCTGTAGTTTAATATAGTACAAAGATAAGATTTGAATACTTGCAGACCTAAATACTTATTAACATCGACTATTTTAAATAGTCGGTACATTGGCCGGTACGTACAGCAATTCCAATGGTAAAATTAAACGGTAAAAACAATTTAAGGAAGTGAGATATAAGCGAGCTTAATGCGGAAGAAAAAATCCTAATTGATATTTTGTGTATATAGTAAATAAGTATTGAGGGAACCGTTCTTACATGTGTTCGATTCGTACTTCATAATTTTTTTCTTTTCTGAATCTCCTTGTGAAAAAAAATTCGACAGCGAGCTTTTGATCACGCGTTTTATAAAATTGCTCAATAAAATAATTTGTCGTCGAAGTCGTTTTCATTTTTTATGTCGTTACTATTTTTATACTCTTCATGTGTTTTGTATATGGGACGGAATGTATATACGGTTTAGTATCTCAACTGCTAATCAATGTTCTACGTCCTTCTAATGCCGTACATGTCTAGAATCCGTGACTTGCTGATAAATTTCAGAGTGGATTTTTTCCTCTCGATTTACTATTTCAGGAATTTGGTTGCAGCGTTTTTGAATAATTCACTTATTATCTTAATTCTCCAATTGGCTGGTCTGTAATATTTTTCTATGCTTCCAATTATACATGAATCGTCCGAAACTTTGGTTTATCTGCAAGTTATTCAAGACTATTTTTCGCCCTCCACTGTGCGTAATTCTCCCTTTCAGAACATGTTTGGTCCTGTCGATGTTGAGCTTTCGTTCCTGCCAATTTCGGGATGTCCTCTGACTATCTCACTGGTTGACGATAAGTTATTGTCTTCTAATACGCAGTCTCTACTCCACTATCTTCCTACTCCATATATCAACAATTTCAAAGTCCATCCCTACGTTGCAACGTAAGGAAGTTTTGCACGTCTTTGAATTTTTTTTATTCCGGATTCTGTCACAAATAATAAATCGTACCAAGTAAGCTCTATTTTTGTTTGGAAAACAGGAAGCTGATTATTATATTATAGAATATGTATCCATGTTTCCACTCATGACATGCAGAACACAATTTTCGTAAACTCAATGGTTCAGATTAATTAGCATCTTTTTTCTCTTGAAGATTTGAAACAGTTTATGGGAAGTAGTAGAATTTAAATTGATGCAGCGTTCTACTCCGCAGATTTAAAAAAGCTAAGCATGATGTATAGATGAAGAGAATTCAGAGTCCTTCCTAGCGTGTTGGTTTGTTAAAATTGTTTTATTTTCAAATAAAAAGGCCGTTAGTAATCAAAAATATATATTTGTATTATAACAATCATTCAACTGTTATGATATAATTGCTCCACCTTTTATTATGTCACATTTTAATACTTTGTAATAAAGGAGAAAATGTGGGATAAACAAAAAAATAAACAAGAAAATAACAAGTCATTTTTCATGCGAAAATATTGGAGATGAATACAAGTTTTTCTCACAAACACCTTCAAAATGAATATCACTGAAGAGGTGTTTTAAAATACAATTTCCAAATGGGGAACTGGTCTTCCAAAATATAATAGTATTTTTAACATGGCTTTTTCTCAGCTAGACATGAGTTTTAAAAATTTGTTAAATATATCTCCCATTCCTTTCCGCAACATCTAATGTATGTTTGCATGGAATCTGAAAAAGTCACGGTGTACCTAATGAGCGCTTCAATGTAAATATTATCTCAGACTATCTATATCAATAAATTAAAGTTATGTAGGCACCTAAGTTATTTGTGTTACGCGTGTGAAATGTATATTAAGTGGTGAAAAATAATTAAAATAAATAAAAATGTTTAAGGACCCTCGTAATGTAAGTTTAACTTATATTTAATAGATCCATTTTAAATATTGTATTACTTGCTCACATGCTGATTAATTTTTTTTTTCTTTTTATTAAATTATTTCACGATACATTAATCAATGTTTCTATTAATATTTTCTCTAATACCTTGTACGTCTTATTACATTTTTCACACTTTTTACAACTAATTTCTTTCAAAATTGCTATTTATCCAGTAAAGTATTTAATTTCAAACATTTCCGAGCGCACTCAATCATATTCACAAGTAATAGATATGTTTATCATAAGAACGTAGAAACAAAACAGACACTGAGAAATTTATAGGCACAATAATTTTTATTTTCTCCACGAAGCAATATGCGAAATTGAATCGACTGAACAAGTGGATGCAATAAATCCAAAAAACAATACATCATTCTATTTACATATGTATTTTGAAAGACTTGTATTCATTCAGCCACAGACAACAATAATGTAAAATAGATATCTCGTCCACATGAGTTAGATTAGTGGCTTCAGAACTTTATTGGATGCGAGCCAAATTATTTATTTTTCACTTGCTTACATAACAAAATTCGCAAGCGTTTGTTTAGAAGTAGATTTCTGCGTATTTACTTGTACCGGTTTTCCTACTGGATAGTTTAATATCGAAAAAGGAAAAGTTTCTATCTTTGTTTATTTATTTGTGAGAGAAATTTTAAGGACCACTTACGTGATTTAGATGAATAAGTGCAGTGTTAAAGAATGTATTGCGTATACTTTTCTAGGTAATATAAAACACGCTCTGTCACACTTTTGTTAAAAGGAGATTAATTGAGGCAGAATATAGCGTAGTAGGGTTAAAAAATACGAGTGAGCTATATAGTCGTCTATATATACAGAATATAAAATATTATATTTATACATAATAAAATGAAGTATTGAAGAGGAATAAATATTGAAAGTACGATGAGGAAACAAAAATATAAAACTTTCGACGAAATTGTGAATCTTCAATTTTTGTCGTTCGGAACCCCTTAAAAGAAATAATAAATTATACGGCAAATACTAGTAAGGAAAGAAAAAAATCAACCGTACAAAAATCTTGGAGATTCTACCAACAACACAAAAATCTTAGAGAGAAACAAAATGGCATGTAAATTAATGGTAAATTAATTATATCTTATCAATAAATTTGTCTTCTTAGTTTCTTCAGTAAGGAAATGAACGCTATCTAAACTTAATAATCGTGTTTATGAAAAAAAAACGACAAACAAATTACTTGTTATAAATAACTAATTGAAAAGAAATAAACCGTAGAAGATACCAAAAATGTTACAAAGGAACAAAATGGGTCGTTAATTAGTGATAAATTAATTATACTTTATTTGCCAGGAAATGATCAACGATAGTATTCTAGCAGCTAACTCTAATAACCATCTTCAGAAAAAATACAGCCCAATGACCATTATGAGAACAAATATATTCAAGTAAAATTACACAATTTGGCAGCTGATACTGAATCCGAAATCGTATTGTGTATCAAAATAATCCGTGCAGGTTCTAACCGGTTTGGCACTTTATAGAAATTTACTTCATAAACAAAATTGTAACGAAGTCATTCCGTTAGTTCCAGTTATAGTTTTTTAAATATTTTCATTAAACTTCTTGTGTATTAAAACTTGTTCGGACAGTAGCCTCTCTTTTGTTCAGAGATCCACACGATATTGTTTAATAAAAGTCGGAAAAATGAGAATGTTCGTAATTTTTTTTTTAATTACGACTCTTGCATAGCGACTTATTAAGTTATTATTTTCAAGTGAAAAATGATTAGATACGTATTCCTGCGCATCGTATTCGCATTTTATTTATTTATTTTCTTTACTCATAATTTTTTTGTTTATGTTAGAAATTTCTACAAGAAATGATCCGATGGGAAAAATTATTTAACCTTTTATTTCTTACGTATTAATTTTTTTAAACCCGTGTCAATAGTAAGAGTCAACAAGTAATTGATAAAAATAGATTTATTAGTTGTTACATTATAAACTTCTTTTTGTAGTATAAATCCGATTGATAACATTTTCACAGTCTCTGATGCATAGAGATGTCGATCCATCGTACGTCAAACAAGTTTCTATCTAATAAACAATAAGGCTAATAAACATTTCACAATCACGAGTGAAACTTGTACTAGGCGTGTTCTGTATAATATTAAATACTTGTAAACATTTAAGTATACGTGTTATTTCTGTTAAATTATAATTTGAACTTATCGTCCACTATGTCTCATAGACGTAAAATCGTTGTACATATTTCAGAAATTATAAGACATAGGATAACTATGTCTCATAGACGTAAAATCGTTGTACGTATTTCAGAAATTATAAGACATAGGATAATCATAATACTTTTCCTGAAAACTTCCGTTCGGATTTTACCAATCCTGTTTTTTCATAAACTTTGTTTTGGTACTTTTGGAAAAAAGAGGAGGAGATAAACCAATTTTGAACATTTTTAATGGTTTTAAGTAAATCAAATTCATATAAAATATAGAATATTTTATAACAAACTCTTTCAAATGGTATCCCACAAATATACAAAATTTAAAAAAATAAAATTTTTATCTCCTCTTTAATTATTATATGAATATTAAAAAAAAAATAAGCAAGTGTGTAATATGGCGGTTAATAAGAATTATGCCATATTTCAAGTGTCCAGGTCCATATTTTCTAAAAAATCTACTGCTATACACGGATAAACAGACACAAAAGTGATCCTATAAAAATACCATTTTTGAAGTAAGGAAGTCTGAAAATTGACATGGAGCGAAAATTATTATAGTTTTTTCCACCTTATACCAAAACATTCGTTTTATATATACTTTGCGTACAGGGTGAAAGCTTATTTTTTCATGCGATTAGCTCGTTAATAAAAATAGGAAGAAAAATGTAGACAAAACTCAGGTTAGCGTTACAGATTCAAGTTAAAGAGCTTAAATTTTAATAAATTTGCATTATATCAGTTTAATTAAACGCGGACTCCAAGAAAAAATGGCTTTTTTAGATCGTAGATTAAGAATAAAGGTTAAGGTAAATAAATGTCATTAATAAACTGTCAGCTTTTACAGTAATGAATACAAAAAGATCTATAAAACAATTTTTGATGAAAGGACCAAGATAGAGGTAATTTTTTCTTCAAAGTTTATAATTTTTAATTCTGTGTCAGATAATAATTTGGACGGTTGCCTGTATGAATTAACTAAGCAAAATTTGGTCATATTTTAATTTTCCAATTTCATAAGAATTTTATTAAAATAATTTAATAACATTTGAGACATGGGAGAAGGCTCACGATACAGATATATTTTAATTATGAAATGTTTTAACAGCTGCATATATTACAAGATTCCATACTAACGGTCTAGAATCCTTGGAGGGACAGTAATTTTTTAGTCTTTAGCACTAAACTTGGAAAAGCAAATTACTTATGGAATGTCCACCTGTTACGTGCATAGTTGTAGAAAGCAGTGGCCAGTGGTTTTAAAGTATTGAGTTTCTGTTTTGTGATTGGTGTCAAATTAATACCCACCGAAAAGCAATTTAAATAATTCATAATTTTAGAAATGTAATTTTTATTAATATAATTTTTTAAAAAATATATGAAAACTGACTTTTCCCCTTTGTTAAAATAGATAAACTCAATTATCAGTTCCATTATCAAGATCCATATTGATACGTATTTAAAGCAAAAAAGTAATTACACACACAAGCGCGCGCGTTGGTTGTGTGTGTAAGTTATATAATATTTAAAAAATTAGGAATTTTTTTAAATTGCGTTTAGTTGCATTTAATTTGATAGCAAAAATAAAATTGAAATTAAATTTTTTAACACAATGTATATAAATAAGCCACTACTATCCACTACTACACATGTAACAGGTAGACATTTCATACGTGATTTGTTATTATATTAACATTTTTTTGATATGCCTACCTATATAAACAGCTCCTTTACCTTATGCTCACATTACAAACGTACTGAATCGTGGTGATGCCCACAGAACAGACAAAAAGGCAGTGACTGACGTGTTCAGTAGATCGCAAAGGCTTTTTTGATAATTATTTCAAATCGTACTTTTTGGTGGTATTTTAGATATAGTTGATGTGGCAATTGCAAATTTTTTTCGGGTTCCTTATTTTGTGACTAAATGAAAAAAAAACTCCCACATTAATGTACTATCACGGCATAGTGCACACTTGCACCAGTTGCCTTTTAAGCGCAGAAGTCGATATTAAAATACATTCCAATAAATCATGCAGCTCTATTTTTACCCTATGTGTATATTTGTTCGTACTTATCTACAACTCGGAAAAAAATATTTTTCGCATACAACCGTCAATGACGTCTGATCCCATGCGTCTGCCCGCGTTCCAGTCGCCATCTTAATATGATTATTTTTATTCCGTGTATGAACGCTACTGGGAGTCATGTCTGTGTGTTATTAAAAATTTTACACTCATTCAAATAATGTTTTTTTTACTGTGCAAGTAACATATTTAATGATTCATGTATTAGATACTTAATCTTCTTCTCTCATCCTATATTAGATCTTAATATAGAATAATTAAACTTCATAATTTCAATTAAATGATTTGAATTAATTGCCTTTTATCAAATTTATTTTTTTAATTAAAATTGAATCGCATGTAGATGGAATAGAGGAGTAAATAAATACTTGCAAGTTTTACACTATAGGAAACATAGTACAATAGATGAATATAGAATATTAACAGGTTTCTTTACCTTTCTAGATATGATTGTTCTTGCACATCTGATCTAATGTTAAGTGATAGTGGGGTTTACATCTCGAAATTTTTAGTAATATCATTTTAAGACTCCTGTTTCGTATTAGATATATCCTTGATGATATTTAATCATTACTATTTAATTTCAATACAATAAAATACTTATAACATGTCTCATCAGCATGTGTCATCATGTTTATATTTGTATATACAAATATAAAGACATGTATATTGTTCAAATTAAATTACCTAAAAACACATGTATGATCATTTCCATGCTTTCAGTTTTTATTAAATTACGTATTCCGGAGACCCACAGGTTTTACGTATTGATAAAGATTTTAGGAATATTTCGAATCCGAGATATATTTACATAATGGTACGGAACACCAATTCTTCAAGTTTCACTTGTTTTTAACCACTTATGTTTACTGCATTATTGTTCAATTTATTTGCAGCGTCTATCTAAATTTTTGTGAATATTTTTATATTTTTCGTAGAGATTCAATAAAAACTGTCAAAATAAACGGAACTTTCAGGTAACCAAACTATATAGTTGATGGATAGCTTAAAGATTTCGATGGGTTTGGATTTCTGTAACTAGAGGGACAATCGCACGACATTAATTTCCCTTACTTGTTTTATAAAGATTGGTGAAGTATGTAAAGAATATTTCTTTATCTTTATTTTTGCATCTTATGGATTTCGTCAGTTAGTCTTGTACAATCAGTTACATTAAAAAGGTAATTGAACGGTTTTTTCGCGTAAATATTACGAAGTAAACTGGTTTCGAAACATTTAACAAATATTAGTTCATTCCCAATTGTTTGCATTGTTATAATTTCTTATTTATAGAGATATATTTATAACTGGTCCTTAAAAATCGTGATTTAAATTGTTAATTGGACTAAATGAAATCTGGTTTCCTAATATATAATTTTCATGAAAAACTGAATCATATTTCATGTGAATAGAGATGTTGCAATCAGACCTTATTTACTTTTCATGGTATGTTAGAAATAGACCGTGATAAGTGAATATAAAAATTAAAAGTTTGTTGACTCACAGTGACAAGTTTTTTATTTCAGAGTCAAGAAATTTTATGAAACATAGAATTCAAACGACGGTAAATGTTGCGGTTGTAAATTTTAAAAAGGTTGAAAAAGTGAAAAATAGTTGAAACGATAAAAAAATTATTGTGTAATCTAAAGAATACATACATATTAATATACATTGATTAAGATAGCTCGAGTGTATCCAAATTTGCGGTAATTAACCACAAGATGTAAGAAAATATGTAAATAAGAATAAAACGTGATCTCGTTGACTCAATGTAAAGACATGTATAACATATTAATAATAAAATGTGGACACAAATTTCTATCCAAAATTCTGTCACAATTCTAACACTTCCTTTGTTTTTGAAGTAAAACTTCTTTACGCACGCTTGATTTGGGGAGTAAGCTGGTGGATGCGTGACGAGAGCGTTACGAAAAGTGTGATCGGGTGAGGCGAATGGAAGTTGAAGGGAGATACAAGTTAGTGAAGACAGAAAGAGAGAGAGTTACGTTTCGTAAATTACTGTAGGGACAAGAGAGAGAGGTTCGAGCACACATTTTCTTTCTCTCTTTCTCTTATAGCCAGTTATGTTTCGTATATCTAAGACACAGTGCAAGCCTATTTTCTGTATCACACTGTAGGAGCAAGAGAAAGCAGTGCGCGCACATTTTCTTTCTCTCTTCCTCTCATAGTCAGTGCATGATATATATATATATATATATATATATATATATATATATATATATATATGCGAGTTTGCTAGTGTTACCCGAACGGTGATTTTTTTATTATTTTGTTATTTCATTTCGTTCTTAAAAAATTTTATAAATTATTATTTTGTTCAATACATTAAATATTCTACGTTTAATGTGAATAAAATTATAAATTCATTTTAAAATTCATATTTTGTGAATTTGAAGTTTTATTTCAGTCGTGTGGTCTAAAACACACTCGTTTTTTTTTAAAACATTTGTTTTTCAATGCAGCGATTAATCTCAGTTTTACCGATACAAGGCGTTTAAATTCGCACAATGTCACCTAAATATTTTGATTTTTTTTGAGATTTAGAGACCTTCAAATTATTAATTCCAAATAATTTTTGAAATATTTCCAAAACACACACACACACATAAATACATGACTTAATTTATTGATATAATACATTCTGACAGGCAGAGGGAAAGTCTTTATATCAAGGGAATTTAAAGTATGTCAATATAGCAAAAGAGCATTTATCAGTGTTACTAATTCAGTGAGCGTTGCGAAATTTTATATCCATTGAACTCCTAATTGTGACCAAATTACGAAATACAATATTGTGCCAATAAAACTCTAAAATTAATTGTAAATTATTAGTTCTAAAATTATGTATTACCGATCAACCAAAATCCCAGGTTTAAGTTCTGTAATGTACAATTAAACCCAACATTTACTGCATTCATTCAGTGTGCAATGAAAATTTTTATATGCGATGAACTTTTGATTAGATAATAATTAATTAATAAATCTTAATATTGTGCCAAAAACATATCTAAAATGAATAAGAAAAACTCTAAAACAATGCATGAATTATAAGTCACATTAATGATAGTATCACATTGCTTTTCTTAATTCATTTATTAAAATCTACGAACAAAATAAGAATATGTACGAGACAAAGTTAACTTGAGGAAAATGATTACAACAAAAAATATTTTCAATGAGCATCACAAAGATTATTTGAGATTTTTGTTTGCAAGAGCACATTAAATACGAATTGCACTTAATGTCGCCTTACTATTCAGTTATAAATTAAACCTAATTTAAACCGAGCACGTCACTATGTATTCAATTGATAAGTAAATAAAATTATACTTTTAAAATTAATAGACATGTCATGTAGACAGACATTTACCGCAAAGATGGAAATAATGCTCCATGTACATTATGACAATAATTATATAAAATGTAAAACGACATTTAAGAAAATATTTGGCAGACTATTTAAGATGGACAGGTTTAGACAGACCTTTACGTTAATAAAAGATTTATTACGCTTTACTCGGTGTCTATTACCCTGTTATTTATCTGTGCAATGATAATAGTATAATTTAAGAGATATTAATATTTCAAATTGGGACATTAAATCCTTATTTAATTAAAACCTAGTTTTTTTAAATCAGAGTTTCTCAAAATTTTTGGCATTGATTCATTTGAAAAACATTTGTTCGTAATAAATGTTTTAATTTTATTTTCTCTAGGTTACTATAGCGTTTATCGCGGTTCGGTGGAATTCGATTTGCAAAAATATTGTCTTAAGTATTGTCAATTTCCACTTACGCTGAGTTGGGCATAACGAATCTTCGAATAAAGTTATGGTGTTTTAAACTTCATTAACCTCGAAGGGTTTCGTGGGTATTATCTTACTATCACACGGTTAAATATAATTTTCTCATATATAGAACTATATTGCTAACTCTGCGACTAAAACTAAGTATTGAGTCGCAGAGTTTCAAAATTCACTTACATTTTATTAGCTGTACGGACTAAACTCTCAACATTAAACACTTGGGGTATGAATTTTACATTCCCATGCAAACACGTTCCATTTATATTCAGCGTTAAAATGGCCACGTTCTCATATTTCATAGCGGCATTCGAATAATACAACTGCTAGTCTCGAACTTAATTCAATCTAAACTCCTTAATATTGAGCTTTCATTCAAACCTGAGCGTTCTAAGCTAGTCTTTTATTAGGTCATCGCCTCGTGGCGGATAAATAAATACTGGTCACGTTAATGGAGATTCGCCCAACAAGTTGTGGTTTTAATGATACAATGCAGTCAACCCAGTTTGCCAGTGATTGGTAAGGAAAATAATTTAAGTAGAGTATCAAAGATTAATCCTTCAATGCGTGGTTATGAGTAAAACCTGTAGCTTGTAAATTCCTATTAATTCTATCACATTCAATAATACTTTTAGGACGGCTCTTTTTATTCGTTAATATTATGTTTTATAAATATTTTTTCAAGTTTTAGATCAGTCCATTTTGCAAATGGCAGTGATTTATTTCGAGTGCCTTTTTTAAAATATTTAGCATTTCTTTTTATTCCGATGGCAAATATGTCCGAAAAAAAATATTCAGTATAAATATAACTGCTGCCTTCTATTTAGTATTGAATTATATGCAAATTATATGCACATACTTTACATAAAAGTGTTGATAATGTTTCTTCGATTCTTTGTCATGTGCTTTTTATATATATATTTCTAAATAAGATAATACGTTGCCGCTTTGTATGTATGGGTATGTTGGATTTAATGTTTATTTGCTTATTTATAACAGTTTTTCACCATTCAGGGAATGACATTTTTTTAATTGAAATATCGAGTATTTACCCTCTTGTTTCTATTGGTACTTTCCAAATAATATAAGCCTATGTGATAAAAAAACCTCAGTTAAGATGTACTGGTCTATCCATCGGGAACAGAAGCCTTCAATTTTAATTCAGTCTGCGTATTGATTTAAAATATAGAGCAGCATAAAAGTTTCCAATAAAATTTTAAATTTTGAAAACGATATGCATAATTGGTCATTTATCTCAATATTCACAAGAGAAAAGCTGCAAAACTGTTTTAAAATATCTATGTAGAATTGAATTTCAATAAAAAATTCTTCTTTCACAATCTTTGAAAACGTTATGTCTTCAATTTTGAAAGATTTTCATTCACTTTGAGTCAAGTAAAGTATTTGTTATTGTGTAATTTAATGCTAAATTGTTAACGAAACTTCTTCTATTGTAGCTGCATTATTTTTTTCATGCAATTACGTCGGTCGCGAGGCATATTCTGAATGATAATGTTTTTTATTGGTTATTAAAATAATATAAAATGCTGTAAAATATTTTAACTTATGAGTTCGTTTTGGAAGTAATATGGACGCGTCTATTGCCTTTTGCTTCGCGTCTATAAAGTCCGTATATCTAAGCTAAACATATTTGAGACTATAAACTTCCGAAATTGTAAAACATAATGTATTATATATCATGTGAGAGCAACAGTAGTGTCAACATCTATGCTAAATTAATGGATACTTATTTATATTATTCAATTTTTTTTTTAAAAGTTTTCAAAAATCTTATAATCTTTTGGTTAGACCAGTATGATATGAGAAATTGCCGTTTTAGGTGATTAAAATGTACAAAGTAATAAATATATATACTTGTTTATAAAATTATAATAATAACTAAATATAAATTTTAATCATTTCGGCACACAAAATCTACTAGTCATGAAACCTTCGTCACATCAGTTATAAAATAAATGAACGCAAAGTCATATATTTCATCATTAATTAAACCACAGCCTACATACAAAACTTTTAGTCGACTTATTAACTGACATATGTGATAATGTTATTTATAAAGTTTCGCTCTGAAAATTGTCGTCGTTAGTTTTAGCTACACATATTTTAACATTTTTTTCGACTTTATAACCCTTAAATATAAAACGCGTTCTTGGGGGTAAACAATTATAAAAGACTGCTCAATACATCTTTGTTAATAAATTCAGGGGCTGAGGATGGAAATTGGTATCATTTCAATCATTCGACCAAATTGTACCCTTAAATAAATGGGATTCTAACATTCGAAGTGCATCGTTAATTCGTGTTTTCTAAATTCATTTGGATACTTTTTCACCTATTATATTCATACGATACTGCTACTCAAATATTTTCCCTTACTTCTTACTTTTCTATCCTAAACCTTTTCCCTCTCTGAATCGATAATTTAATTATTTTATACAAATATTCTGGGAAATTGTTGTATTTAAACTTTTTGCTTACATTACTTGTGTCTTTCAAAGTACTATGTTCACAGTATAAAGTACTTCGCACAGAAGAGATTGATGGCGCAGTAATCATTAAAAACCATAAACAAAGCTTCTAAACGGGATATGAACGCGTGGTTAAAATAACAAAAACTTTCAGACACATTTTATTACCTTGTTATTTTAGAATTTGTTGTTGAAAACTGTTTCACTGACGCTTTTCACGATAGATTAAATTAAATTATTTCGTTACAGTTTTTGTCAATATTCGACATATTTACACAAGGCCTATTTTTGAATTCATCTTTGAAAAATCTCTCATTAGATACTTATCGGGGAATTTAACGAAAAATATCAACCAATATATAATGTTTTGTGGATGGCCCCATATAAAATTTTAACCAACGTTACTCAAGCTGCAAAGACGAATCAAACGATGCTTAGTACATTTGTGAAAATTTGTTTAGTTGTTTTGGAGTTATGTGGAAACATATAGGTGAAATATCCAATGATGTGGTTTAAATGCAATTTTTATATTATGCGCTATAGCATAGTGGCCAGTGGAGATCTTATATGTTTCATATAGCTTATAAAACTCCCAGCATTAAACAAATCCAATAACGTCTCATTTATCAATATCGGTTGAATAATTTCGTACCTATATGTATATTCATATATATATATATATATATATATATATATATACATATAATACATACATGGAAACATAGTGCTGCTGGCTTCCATATTGCATATTTAATTATTTTTTCAACAAAAATGAGCTAAGGAAACACAGGGGTATTTTATCACAAACACGCCTAGGTCAATGAATATGTAGTTATACATATAGCCTTTAGGGTGTAGTAAAAACATTTATTTTAAATACTTTCACAAGATACTGGATAAAGTCGTCTGGAATGAAAAATAATTTCGGGCCTAATTTTATATTTGGAAATACCCCTTATCTGAAGAAGATTATATACTATATACGTTGTTAATATTAAAACAAAGTACCAACAAATTAGAACTGAGCGAAAATTAAGAAAGGTGTTATGGATACGATGAAGTTGTTCAACTAAAGTTTCGTAAAAATACGATTAGGACATAAAAAACGATGATTATATATGTAATAGTTAAAAAACACCTATATATATGGTGTACCCCGAGACGATATTTAGTTACACATCGAATAATATGACTTTAGTCACTAAAAGATCACCACTTCTAGCAAATAAATAAATATCATTTGTATTTTGATCAATAATCTTTCAATAATGTTCCCTAAGTCATTATCATTAAAAATCAGGGACAAATTAGACACTATACAGGAAAATGAAATACTTGCAAAAATAGCATTCCAATCCTCTACGTATTATTTTAAATACCACATTATGATGTGACTTATGCTTCGATGTAAGAGATTTAAAAGATGGTTTGAAATCACATTATTGTAACATCTACATACTAGAGCTAGAGACAAAAAAGTTCCCAACAACAGATATTTTGCAAATTTTGTATTATTAAGCATATTAGTTATTATTCATGGTGGTTATTATTAACAATATTATATAAAATTGAATCAATAGTACGAATGAAATAACATGATGATGGCTATCTGACACATACACACACATACGAGTATATATATATATATATATATATATATATTATATATATATATATATATATATATATATATATATATATATATATATATAAGCCATGATCATCACATAACCGATTTTGGTAAAAAAACAAGGGACCATTTAGGACAAGCAACCATGTGCTTCTAGCGCAAATTACTTTCATTGGGTTGTTCTCATTTTTTAACACGCGCACATTTAATTATTCTTCTGTATCTGAATCGTACGTGTAAATCTATCTTTTTTCACTTGTGACGACATTGCAAATGAATTTTAGGAGACGTTGGTTGAATATTTTAAACATTTTCTTGCACCACTGTTTTAAAGTGACGGTCAAATTATGCGGGATTCAATCCGAGCACAGCTCCCGAATAGTTAAATCTCAGGCAATGTTAAAACATCAAAGTATTTTAAAAACTTTAGATTTTAGAATAGTCAAATCCTGTGTGGCACGAAGAAAATTCCCCTAATGAGAAAGACTCGTATATACACGTACATACAAGAAATTATTTTGTATCAGCCACGACCATTTAAATTTAAATCAGGACATTTATGTATAATTTTGGAAATTCGAAACAAATTTAGATATACTGTTTTAATTATTAAAGAAAGTAGATAAACAATAATAATGCTCCTGAGACACCACTTCTGGTTAATTGGATTTGGGTTTAAAATATAATTTTCTAAAGTTGAATTTATATCGAATGTTAGGATAGGCGTTACCACTGAAATAATATAATAAAGAATAAAAAACTAGTAGTTATATATAAGATAATTTTTACATCAACTGGATTCATAATATTCTATGTAATACTCAAGTATTATATGAATCCACTGCTGCAATGTTATGAAATCACTGCTCGGTCAAAAAACGTATTGAACTCAAAGATCTAAAACAATAGGGAAATTCGAAAAATAAAAGCTGTGAAAGTCAAAATGACGGAAGATAATTTACAAAATATTTATTGTAGCTAAGAGATATTTAACATAAATAATTTCTGCAAAACAAGTTGATCTTTTTTCCGTAGAAGATAGAAAGACGTAGAAAACTTTTACCGCAAAACATAATGGTGCAAAATTAATAGTAAATTATTTATATTTTGTTGACAAATTTACATCTATAGTTTTATTTAAATAAGCAATGACTGAACGTTATCTTGTCCTAATAAACTATATTATAAAATAAAGAAATGAACAAACAAGTAACGAATTGCAAAACAACAGCAAAACATAAAAAAAACCTTATAGAAATACAAAATGGTATATTAATTATGGTAAATTAATTAAATATTTTAATAAAATTTACCTACATATCTTAATTGTATCGGACAAAATTGAAAGGAAGTATTCTAGCACATAACAATAATAACCATCTTTAAAAAAAATAAACACTTAATTAGCATAACAAGTGACGAATTGAAAAAGAATATTAACCGTAGAAAATATACAAATAAATCATAAAAAACAAAACTAATTATTATGAAATGAAAAATTAAGTAGTCTCTATTCTCATTTTAACTAATAATGATTCTAGCACTTAACTCTAATAGCCATTTTTTGGAAAGATGCAGCCAGACTGTTAAGAGAAGAAATATATTTGAGACCGTGTCAAACAAAGTTTCAAAATTGGTCGCTGGAACTGAATCCTAAATCCTATTCTATTACTTAAATTATCGGTCTAGATTCTAGTCGATTTCAGGCGAAAATGGTTCCTAGTATAGTGGTTTCAACGTAGCGATCTTACACTAAAAACATTTTTTTTACCTCAAAAAGAAAAGAGTAACGAAATAGTTTCGTATATTACAGTTGATATTTCATCTTATTCTTAGCTTATTAAGATGGATTAGGCGAAGATTAAAACGAAAATGTTTGAAATTATTACAAAAAAATTAAAATTTTTATTAGGACCTATTTTGGATATTACTCAAAATTAATCGGAGCAATCACATTTGTGTAAAAAATGAATGAGTTATAATTTTTAGGACAAATATTTTTAAAACAGCTACCTAATCCCATAAAAATTTTGACGTATTATTTAATATTTAGCGATATTTCGAGTTCTAGGTTTTTTGACAGACTTTTTAACTATTTTTTGTCATTTTTTCACTTGATTTGGAAAACTATTCAACTTTTTATTTCTCCCAGAATAATGAAACTGTATTTATTTTTCAATTTCAATCTCAACTAGTTGTTATTAAAATAATAAGAGTTAGTAATTGTTTAGTGAAAATCGGCTGATTTGTTTTCTATTTTAAATTTTCACCTCTGGTAACTTTTTCAGACGCATACGACAACAATAAAGAAATGCCCTATAATAGTTTTTTTACACATTTTTTAATTGAAGCTCCTGTCGTCACGATAGTTTAATTTCATGTGTAAAGAAACGGAAGGTGAAACACATATGAGACTACCAATGTATTAAACTTAGCTTGTTATAATATTCGATATTGTTTTTTAACATATGAACTTAAGCCATAATGGCAATAGGGAGGAAGAGCGGAAGAATGAAAAAGATAGAACCAGATGGGGAAGTTTTTTTATATTTAAAGGAAATTAAAATTTAGATTTTTGATTCATATTCAGTTTAAGAATTTCAATTATTTGTATTTTTATTTGTGATCTTTGTAGATTCGCGCACTAATTTTGAATGGATTTAATGATTTGAAAAAAGAATTGTGACATTTGTTTTCAAATTTGTTGTAAATATATATACTGTAGAAGGTAAATAAAAATTAAACTCGTAGGTAAAATAAAAGACAAAAAATTTTTGAAAAGGACTTTTTTTTGGTTTAGGTGCATCCAATTCAATAAATAAAATATTGAGTTTTTCATAGAATCTTTACAACATTCTTGAAAAAGTCTATCGTCTGGATCTCCTAAAATAATTTGCAAGTTTCAACAGATTCGTAGTTTTTTTTTTAACTTTACGTATCCATATCTCTGACAAGTCTGGCAGCTTATGTAAAAGGAGAAGAGGGAAATACTTAAAAAAACGGAACGGTTAAGCGTACAACATGGACATATTTTTGAAATCACCTCACTATTAAAAATGTCTTTCTACTTTAGTAATTTGGTCTCTATTTTTTCTTTACTGTTTTTTTTGCTCTTCCTGCGTGTCAGTTAAATTTTTCAACATAATAATCATTTGTCAATTCCACTCCTATGATATAAACCGTAAACAAACATATTAATTAAATAGTATTTCTTTTTTCTCACTATGTTACAATATTTATTTTTCTATACAAAGGAACCCATTTATGTTTTTTTAAAGTTGTCGGTTATTTATAATGTAGCCAGTAAATAAATAAAACAAAGAAATTTTGCAAAAAAAGAAATCATATTATTACTATTTTTCATATTCTCAATATTTTTTAAATTTCATAAACGGCAGAGCCAAAGGTTACGGATACTGGTACAGATTTCAGCTATGTTTTGATACCTAGATATATCTACACAATGGCATGGGTTACTAATCGTGCAAGTCCTTTTTGCACTTGGGTTGATTACTTTTACTTAAATTTTACTGCGTTGTTGTTCAATTAATTTTCTTCGTTCTTCTAAATACATTTAAAGTTTTTGTATTTTTTCATAATATCTAGTGAGCACTGTCAACCTACTTAGACCGGTTATGCCCATGAAGTACATTTAAAATACCTATAGTGGAACCATTATTCTTAACTACTAAATCCTTAAAAATCTGGATTAGATTGAAGATAGGAAAAGCCAAAATTATTTCTAATGCAAAATTGGAACAAAACCAAATGTTGTTTTCACTTCGATTAGAGGATAAGTTTTCTATAGCTGAAGTATAAGTACGTTGTTCAACGTTAGTGTGTTAAAATAAATGTCAATTGTTTGCCAATGTACACACACAACACTTGTTTGACGGTTGCAATTATTTTTCCCTATTCTGTTCTTAGCCAGTATAATTTGTAAGTGCACATTAAAACCTGAACCAAAGAAAGAAGATGGTCATTGTTGTATAGATTTTTGTTAAACAATAACAACTGGTAATTGTTATTAAGATGTCAGTGTCAGTTTAGTATTGAATAGACGGCAATAATAAATTAATGAATAAATTGTTAAACAAATGTTATCTGTCAGTCTTTGTTTGTACGATAGTATTTAACTCAAAAACTACTGAATTATTTACACTAATTTTATCACAGCTTATATAAAGTAATCTTGAGACTAATTTAGACTAAGTTTCATTGTCATATCACGAACATTACGAAGTTATGATGTTCAGACCATTATGTGGACAATTAAATAAAATCTCGGTCATAAGGGCGATGGGCAGTGGCAAGATATAGGAATACGGTAGAGATGGCGAGGAATAGGGGAGGGGGCGCAAGTTGACCCACGCGGGATTTAGACTAAATATTTGCGTCTTATATAAGAACATAAAATAAACGCAATGAAAATCTGTACTTGCATTTCGCAATTCCATGCGGACAAAGTTGCAAAGTATGGATGTATGTATGTGTATATATATATATATATATATATATATATATATATATATATATATATATATATGTACACACACATACATATATGCGTGAGTGTGTGTGTGTGTGTTTTCACCGATTCTTTTCGCATATTGATCATACTCGCACATAAAGTACGAATTGTGGTCAATGTCTTCTTATATATGTATATATTATGTCCACATTATTCTTCTTATATATTATGTCTATATCTTTATATAATATTATATATATTTTTATATATGCTTATCAAATTGATAAGCATACATAAATTTAAAAATATAGAAATTTAAAAAATACATCTGAAGTACGTAAAATTAATAGTCAAATCGCATTGACACATGTTCACCGCAAAGAGCTGAAAATAAATCCAATTCCTACATTGCGCGAAAGCATATATTTAATATTAAATAACTTTTAACAAAATACGTGACAGACTCGTGAAGATTAGAAATACATTCGTTTTTAAAATATTTATTACATTTTACTATGCGCCTACTACTATATATATTTACGTTCGAACATAATAATAATAAAACATAATAATAATAATTATGAAATTGAAGGGATTTTAAAATTGCAACTTGGATCGCTATATTTTTATTTAACTAGAGCCTAGTTTTTTAAAGCAAAAGTCGTGAAACTTTTTGGGTATTTATTGAATTGAGGAAAATTTGTTCGCAGTAAAATGCTTATTTTTTTTTTATTTTCACTAGGACCCAACAACGCTTGAGGCGATTCGTTCGAATACAATTTGGGAAATTATCGTCAATTTCCACTAAAGCTGGGTTGGTAATGACGAATTTTTAACTGAAATAAGGCTATTTTAATTTAAATAATTTCAAAGGGTTTCTTAAGCATTTTCTTCTTATTGTATGTTTAATTAATTTTTAACTCTTTTTTACGTTGCAAACTTAGTTATTGAAACTAAGTATTCAGTCCTCGAATTTCAACACACACGTTTTATCATCCCGGGCGACAAAACCCGCAATATTAAACTCTTTAGGTATAAATTTAAATTCACATGCAAACACGTTTCATTTATCTTCAGCGCTACACAGGCCACGTTGTCATATTTCGCAGCGGCCTTCGGATAATTCAACCGTCACTAGGCCCAAATTTCAGTGGAAGCTCCTTAATCCTGAGCTTTAGAACCTGAGCTTTGTAAACCTATCTTTTATAAGGCCATCGCCTTGCGGCGCGTAAATAAACGCTTTCCGCTTTAATGAAGGATATTCGAACAACATGTGGTTGTAATAACATAATTTATTCAACGAAAATGTGGTTATAATGACACAATGGATAGAGTAAAAGTTATCCTTCGATGCGTGGTTATGATAAAAGTTGAAGCTTGCGTTTCGTTATTAAAGTGTCACACTCAATAAAGTTGTATTTTATGAGTTAATTTTGTAATAAGAACATGTTTTAGAAATATTTTTTCAAGTTATAAATTAGAGCTCTTTGCAAATGATAGCAACGTTCTCAGACTATTTTTTATTATTTTAGTAGTTTAGTATTACTTTATCTTCTGTAAAAAGATATAAAACAATATATAATTCTTCCATAAAAATTTATCCTCTTCCATAGATTTGTTTGTAATTTATGTATACATTTATAAATGTACTAAAAATTTACCTATTCAACTTCAATATAATCTATGTAAACATTGAGTTCCATATTTTTTTTATTTTATATTGGCTTAATTATCATAAATACAAGTATACACACACTCATGCATACACGCATGCACGTCAGTATGTCACCACTCACGAAGGCACACAGAGATACGTACGTATGTATGTATATTTAAATATAATTGGTTACGTACAACATTTGATGTGAAATCTTGAAAATACGTTGGTGACATTAAAAGAAATTTATTAATAAATATCAATTACGAAAGTTGAAAATACTTCCTTTAAATTTCCAAAGTATGTTTTAAGTATATTTATTACATTTCGGGCTATATTTTAGTACCAAGACGTCTGAAATGTCTTTAACGGGTTAAATTACCGAGATCACCTTTTACACTTATGAGCAGAATTCGGTACCATTTCTCCTAATATAAATAGCAGGCACATATTTTCTTGTCTTGTAATTAATTATGGCATAATTTATAGCCACTCGTATCGACCTAATCCCTTAATTTATATTAATTAGTTTCCAACTATTTTTTTATCGTTTCACCTCTTTGTTTTTTTTCTCAACGTGGTATTAGTCATTTTTCTCTATTGACCAAATGAGTTCCAAGTACAAAATTTTCCGTGATTCGGAAAATATTTTCCATTTCTAATTTAAAGATGACGTAAAAATAAAAAAAAACTCTCCTTACCTCTAGGCTATAAAGCTTACCAACGTGTTATTTGAATTTTATATTTCAAAAATAGCTAAATTTGTTAATTCTATTGAAAAGAAATCCGCATGATTCCGCTGATGTAAATAAATGAATTTTCGATTTAAATATTTATGATTCAAAACTTGTTTGTAACAGGCTTATCATCTGGTATCGTTACCAATTCACAATGGAAAAAATGTATTGTTTTCCTGTTTTTAATCTTATGTGGATTTTCAAATATTGTATTAAATGTATTTCCTGTAGAAAGAATTCAAAAAATGTATAAAAATTTAAAGGAACCCATACAATTGTTTGAATAATAACGCATCGTGAATAAATGTAAATAAACCAAGTACAAATAGAACTTGCACGATTAGTGTTTCACGCCATCGTGTAGTTTTAACTGGGCAAAACGAATATAGCTGAAGTCTCCCAGTACGATCTGCAACTAACGCAAGGTAATAAATACTGAAAAAATATATAATAGTATTCATTAAATATTTTTAGGTATTTTAATATGATGTATTTTTATCAGTCGTTGCTTTTTTTGCTCTCTGTTCAGAATTCATAGAAGTTATACTTTGTAATAATTTGAAAATTTAAAAATGATGCATTTTTGAAATCTCACTTTATTGAGCTTTTATTTGACATCAACTACAAAATGATTGGTGTGGAATATGATTATTTTAGTGCAAACAAAAAATATATACATATTTTTTTGGTCGCAATTTAATTTTTTTAAAACTACTTTGTAATTAGGTCGAACTAGGTAAAACTACTTTGTAAATGCGAATAACATTATCGCGTCTCATATATACGTCATCATCATCATCTCGTATGTACGTTACTTAAAATATTTTATTGGTAAAATATACATAATCATGTGACATATTTCTCGTGCGAATGATTTCTAATATTTTATTTAAACTATTTAAAAATATGAAAAGTAGAACATAGCAAAATACTACCTAATTTATTTATATGTTTTACCTTATTTAGTATTATTATACTACAAATCGCAAAGATAAAAAATACAGAATATAAGCTTTCTATAATCTATAATGAAATAATTTATATCTTGATCTTGTTTACCTCAAATATTGTGCATTTACTTTTTCGGTCGTTTATGGCTTTAAAAAAATAAAGTGTACTTTTATTCTAGAAAAGTAAATATAGTAAAATAGTGAGAGAATAAAAATATTATGTTATTGACAATTTGTGAGTGCAATCAAAAATATTTTATTAACCTGTGAAGTTTTATTTAGCCACAGAAAAATTAAAAAAAAAACAGAAAATACGCAATAGAACCAAGATTACAAAAGCTAAAAACACTTTTATAACAGTAATGCATTTTTAGAAAATAAGTTGTTATTGCACGTTTAAACATTTTCGTTTCTGAGAAAAAAAATTCCCCTATATTTTTGGTGCCGCTAGACTTGCCAGACATATGAAATTTAAGAAAGAACAATAAAATTCCTAAAACAATAAAATTCCTAAAAATTTTATAAAAATTGTTTAAAAAATCCAATTTTATTTATTGAGTTGGCAGGAAAATATGGAGTTTTATAATTTCAAACTTTTTTTTAAAAGTCATAGTTTAATCTTAGTTACTCTTGCGCATAGTAGGCATCATTATTATCTATCACCCATTGCCAATATACAGCGTAAAGTGTAGATTCCATCTGCATAAAAAATTCGGAGCTGTGACTCAAGAAACTTACTAAGGAAATCTAACAACTATGTTCTATCATTAAACTTTTTATCCTGAACGTGATTATTTCAAGAATAGAATAAATAAAAATCTGTTGGTGCTAAGTTAGGGGAATATTGTGGATATGGTAGAATATACCCACGAAAATCCTGTAACTTCTGACGGCTGGGTGTTATCATGAAAGAAATATACGTTTCAGTGTTCTTTACATTTGTTTTGTATTTCTCTGCGAAGTCGGTCAAGATGATTCCAGTATATTGTTGAGTTTACAGTTGTATTTTTTGGTAGTGACTCCCAATACAAAATTTCTTTTGCATTCCGCAAAGCTGATAACGAAACTTTCATTTGAATATGTTTAGTTTTTGAAGCCGGTATTGGCTTTTTTTGAGATTTACATATGTTTTACTCACAAGATTCACTTTTCGTTTTCAGTTATCATTTGGTCAAGCCAGTGTTGGACAAGTCTCGTTTGGTCTAATTAAGAAGTAATGTATACCACATACTCTGTGGTATCCACATCGCTAGCTTACACTTTTTATCAAGTTGATGCAAATGTTCCAATACCTACACATGACCGCAACTGAGCTTTTCGCCAGGTAACGTGAAACATGGCGGGAATCTCTTTCAAATAATTCGTTTAAAAGTCTATATTAATTCCCACTGGGCGTCGGTTGCGAGGAAAATCTTTAATCCTCTGAAATCTTGAATACTTGCAGTTACATCAACGATTACAATCTCATCTTTTTAATTACATATATTTCAAGCAGCTACAACTAATTAATAATTTAAAGAAAACATTGACGTTTATGTTCTTTTGTGGCTTTCATGTTCTAGTAAATAATGAAGCGGTTTTTGACGCTTTCCGTTTTTTTGCTTTGTATTCTTTTCGCTTTCAATTACGATCCCATTTTTTAACACACAAACTCTAGAAGGGCAAAAGAAGTTTCACTTGAAAAATATATGTAACAATACAAATATAGGGCATTTCCTTTTTGTTACTAACCTTGGTGAGATTTCTGATGACGAAAAGATGATAGATCAATGATGGCTTTAGATACCTTGCAATATATATTTCAACTATTTCACAAATGATATATGACAGTACCAAGCTTCATTTGCCATTTATTCACTATATCTGTTTATTGTGTTTATCCTTAATCAACGGCATCTAAGAAGGAAAGTCGCCCTTTTATTTGGCAGCCTGCCTTTATTTAAACTGATACAGTGTAAATCTAGTAACATATAAGCTCTTTAACATGACCGCTTTACATTAAACTGAGCTATGTACGTTTACTATTTAATGTCGATAACATATACTATATAATTTTTTTAACGAATAACCAAAAATATAATGTTGTTAGGTTTATCTTTCTGCCTATGTTATAGACCTAATCAATAAAACAAACGACCTAAGGCTAATATATATATGCATGTATTGGTATAAAGTAATAACATTACACAAATAGAATTTGCACTCTATATAAATAGTCATTAACGGTTATAACCTAACGATACCTGGATCAAAATTCATCTGATATAGGAAAAATGGAACTAACAAGCAATATCACTCTATATCAAAGTAATATATTTTTGAAAAAGTTATCAGTCGCATCTGTAATACAAAGCAATGGAAGTTCGTATTACAGATGCGACTGATAACTTTTTCAAAAATATATATTACTATTATTATTAATTATAGAAAAAGTAATAAACCAATTACCATTACACAATTACTAACTCTTGATTATTGAACTATAAAACCATTAGAACAATTAATTAATCACTAACTATTAAGATAATAATTGTAACCAATTTAATGTTTCCTCCACAGGCTATATTAAATTATTAAATACACTTTTATCATTCAGGCAGAGATAAACGGTTAAATAACTTTTCAAATCAGGTAAATATTGCAAAACAATGGTTAAAAATATCTCATGGTGAACTTAAAACTCGATATATTGCTAAAAGTTTAAATAATGAGTAGAAACTTTCATGGGAGTGGGTGCTGTTTAAAATATATTAAATTATTAGCTTTAAACAAGGGTATTTATTAATTTTAAAACAATTTCATTGATAACTGCAATTTGTAATATTTGCACAATGATAGGTCTATACTACCTAATCAGTCTAGCATAAGTCAAGCATTTGTCCCAATGATACGAAGAAATAAACTTAAATTTCTCTGATACAGCGCGCTCCCTTAAATTAAATTGCAAAAAATTAAAAAGCCTTATTGAATTAGATCCCAACTTAAGTTTATTATCTGGAGATTTGCATACTGCAGTAAAACAAGTTCCTGCTCTAAGAAAAAAAGGAAATGTTCTGTTTGGCAACCGCATGATTTAATACTGATAAACTGAAATGACTGATTTATTACTTGTCACTTTAATAAGAGATTTTTAACAATTTGGTGATTAGTCAAATATTATTGAAGGCGTAACCATTTAACTCACGCGATTAATTTTTTTGGAATATGTTAATTAAATATCACCCCCAACGGCTTCGAGATTTAATTGAAATAGCCAAAAGTAGTGACGCATAAGTCGCGCCTAATGACGGGTTAATGATGCGATAAATGCGATTTGAAAACTCCGCCGTCATTTTAAATTTTTCACGCAATGAGAAGAAAGGCAATTTTAATGGTGTCTGTTATTGATAGTGATAGATTGCGGATATGGAAAAAAGGCGTCTCAATGAGACAGTTTAGTATACCGCTTGTTGAGCATGAAACGGTATGGATGTCGTTTCAATTGTTTGCTTGTTACAAACTTTCTTATGAAAATGAAATGTTAATTAATGAATACGTTTTTATGCAAAAAATGTGTTATTTAATTGAATTCTTGTTATCACTAGTCATAGCTTTAAGATTCTTTTGTCAAGCAATATCAGGAGTACTTGGAAAAATCAATTATTATAACTCAAGATTATTTACCATCGCAAGGGAAGCTATGAATCTATCTATTAATGCATGAAGAAAGAAAACTTTATACCTACAGCTTTTTAAGCGTATTGAGTGGACAAAGAAGTGTGAGAGTTGGCATAGTTAAAGTTCATATGGTGGAAATGAGTATAAATATATTATCCACCATTACAGAAAATCCATTACAGAAAATGAGTACAAATATATCATCCATTGTTTACGTTCCACAATAACGAATTCATTGTTTACACTCATACTGTCAATGTTAAACGCATAATAGTCTGTGGTCAAACAGTTGTATTATCGCCAAAAAAGAAAAAAAATGATTGACTGAATGAGTTTCGAGCTGTGAATTTTGTTTGATTTAAAATGTTCCTTTTTCAGTCGTCTCTGGAGTGCATGAAAAGGTAAAAAGACGTTTATATAATTTTTTTTGGGATGGATGTCTGTGTTTTACATATAGTAAAAAATAGCTTGCTTAATATACTCCTGTTGCAAAATGAAATTTTTTAGCAGCAACAAGAATTGACTTACTGTCCTGTACCTTTTACTGGTTTCAACTAAGTGAGTAGGTAAGTGCATTTCGGTCGAATTATGACCACCGGACGACCACTATATAGATAAATTTACGACAAAATCGTTATACGGATGTGGCTAAGGAAATTACAATTACTAAAAAGTAACAATTAATATACTGCAAGGCTAATAGTATATTTATTTACCTCGTTATGGCATATTAAAAATGGATAACGGTGGAGAGTATAATTTGAATAAATCTACAAAGTATTAACACGGTAACATAAAGAATATAGTTATTCTTTAGTTAAGGATTGCAAAAAGATGTCCTTAAATTTATATCCATATAGTTACTTTAGTTACTTAATAATCTATTTCAGTTTTTTGATGCAAATTAAGAGTCAAATATTTTTGTTCTCCAACCGACGCCACATATTAAGTTGGCGAACGCATATGGCGACGCGATGCGAGCTGTTTCCGTGAAAGTTTAGATATGTCGTCCTCATGTAAGGAATGAAACGACGGAATGCTCTTCGTGGAAGAAATTGCGTGTGGGTGGTAATTTAATTTACGGCATATGATTTTATGTTAAGTTATATTAAAATTCAATGATGGTATCTAAGTTTAGATCCGGGACAGAAGTAGATTTCACAGCAAAAGCAATGGGATTACAATTCTAATATAAGGAATATTAATCGGATACCAAGAAAGGGAGAAAACTGAAAATATTTTTTTTATTGCAGAAATCCACTGTTCCACTAGCAATTTTTTTGATTCACGATGCAAAATGGTGGTTATATTTCAAAACCTGCTATTAGGTAAATATCTTTTAAATAAGTTTTTAATGTTATATTTTTTGTTTTACCGCACGAGACGGTCACAGTTTTCACGTCCACCTTGGTTGAGTTAAACCCAGGACTTTCTACTACAAAATCATCCATTTAAACTAATAAATCGACATAATACGTATTATTATCTAAAGGGCGCACCCAGATATGCCATATGACAAAAATGTTAATTAAATAGCTACATTTTCGTTAATCAGTACAGAAAAATCCTTTCAAAAAATTTTATCAAAATAAAACGATATCCAGTATGTATTACAGAAACTTCGTCACAATACCGTTTAAAATGTTTTCATATCCACAATTATAAAATTCAGTTTAACAATATATCATTTGTGCATTATAGTCGTAATATGAAATTTTAGCTAATTTTTCACCTTTTGTACTACACTGCGGCTTATCCATAAAACGCAGCTATATGCTGTCGCTGACTTTCTATAGATTTTTTTAAGACCTGTAATTTTAAGATATTAACGAATCTGTAATAGTTTTACTAAAATTAGTCATGATATCGCCCAGACCAACTAGGTTTTCACCGACTACGTTAACTTTATTAACTAGATCTGAATAATAATACAACACTTACACATATCAAAGAGCTCATAGTTAGTCTGGAAACTATAACCTACCATGTCACCAAAGTGTTATGCCAATTGGATTAATTGTTTTCGCGTTCATCTCTAAAGAACGAAAAAAAATTACTCTACTAATGTTAGAACGATTATATCGGGTTAACAATAACAGTTGATATTATTTATTGTGTACTAAAGTACTTGATAAAACTTATGTAAAACTTGTGAAAATTTTGCCTTACTAGAAACTTTTAAAACAAAGCTGAAGATATGAACCACCGAAAATTTTCTTGTAACGTCACTGGCATGCGCAAAGTAGTTTATGTCCTTATAACTTCATCTCCTTTACTAAATTTGCTTTAATGTGAAAAGATCTTAAAGTTTGTAAGATATTGCCTTGATGAAAGATGAGTTTAAAAAGCTTAGGCTAGGAGTTAACCCCAAATTGTGTTTTATGTCACTCGCCTCGAAACTTCAAAAAGGAGGTCACAAATTTGACCCAAATGTATTTAATATTATAAAATATGTATTTTAAGGCTTCTAAATAGATGCACAAAATATCAAAAATTTATTTATATTTGTAACATGTTTTTCCACGTATTTTTCAGAAACTACTAATCGGATCACAATTATTCTATTTCTATCGATTTAAGTAACTTTCAACTTAGAGAATAGTAAAAATTTTGTAAAAATCGGTTTTGTTGTTTAAAATGTCAAAGTAAAAAGTTGGTTTCGTTTTTATTAAATTACTACTTACTTGTGTGTTGTTAACACTATTGTTCATTTATGTTTTCATAAACTCTACAAACAATGTCTACCTAGTTTACGCAAATAAAGCAGCAGAGAGGAAGTTAGATTTTAATACAGTATTTTCTTGTATACCACATTGGTGGTTGTACTGTCTGGTGCTAAAACGTTAGAAGCAATCCTCCCCTAAGTCAATCCCTACCATATTTTATAACTGACCCTAAGATTGATTAATCGACGTTGCGAAATAGACTCGAAGGGAAAATTGTAATCACTTGAATTCCATAAGCGGTATTAGCGGTATGAAAACCGATCCCTCCCCCCTCCACTCTTCCCCGAGTACAGCCTCTTAGGGGTTGAATATCGGAAGATGCTTAAATATTTGTTTCATTATTTGTCTTGCAAAGCATTAATATAAATTTTTAAGCAAAAATTACTATCACAATTTTTTTCCAAACAAATACAGCCACCCCTTTTCAGCCCGTTAGGGTTAAAATATCGGAAAATGATTAAGTAAGAGAACGGTATTCGTTTTTTTTCGTCGTCGGCATGGTGTGTTGGGTTGATCAAAAGGCTTACGGCCTTTGACGGCGCTTCGCACCACGGGGACCCGGGTTCGATTCCCGGCCGCTCGCTGAGCGGGGCTGGACTGGTGTTATGGTTGGCTACAAGAGATTGCTCTCGTAGCAATAAATCCACTATATATATATATATATATATATATATATATATATATATATCAATTAGATACATTGAAGTAGATAAATAAGTAATTAAATACTTGTTTAATGATTTGCATGGAAAAGCATTAATAACAAATTTTAATTAAAAATTACCATAACAACATTCCCATACAAATTTAGCCACACCTTTTCACCTTCTAAAATGAAAAATTCTTAAATAATATCAAAAATTCTTTAATAATTGTTTCATTATTTGAATTGAAAAGCCTTAATGCAAATTTTTAAGTAAATATTACCATAATCATTTTTCCCATATAAATTTGACACTTTTTCACCCCCTAGGCGTTGCGTTTTTTCTTACATTATTTGTATTAAAGGTAATTAGCACCAAGTTTCAAGTAAAAATTACCTTAAAAATATTTTTCCCATACAAATTTGGCCACCCCTTCCCCCCCCCCTTAAGGTTGTATCTCGGAAAATCCTGAAACATGAATAACATTATTTTAGTTACAGAGCATGAACACCCAGTTATAAGTAAGAATTACCATAAAACTATTTTTTCAATGCACACTTAACCACCCCGTTTCATCCCCTTAGAGGTTGTATCTCGGAAAATCCTGAAACACTGGTAACATTATTTTTGTTAAAGAGTATGAACACCCAGTTTTAAGCCAAAATTACCATAAATTATTTTGCCCGTACAAATTTAGTCACACCTTCTCACCCCCTTAGGTGATGAATTTCGAAAACTTCCTTCTCCAGCGATGCCTCCATTATAAAATCAACACCCTCTCCAAACTTAAAATTTTATCATTAGCGGTATGGGCTGGGCGTTGATATGTCCATTGGGATGCCTCTTATGTATATAAATTTTTGACAATTTTTGACAATTTTTGACTATCTACTATATAGAAATAATTTATTTTTTGTAAATTAGACTTAAAATTTTAAGTTAAAGATTAATTTCTGAAATAAGGAAATTATAATTATGCCATCATGATAAGTCATAATAAAATTACAAATCATATAAATTTTGTATAAATTAGACTAAAATTAACGTGTAACATGAATAAATTAAAGATTTTTTCTCTATTTTGCGTGCTTTGAATATTTTTTTTTATTTAGGAGTACATATAGGGGAAACAGAAAAACAATTTTGGTACAAATTTTGAAAAACTGTAACTAAAAAATTAAATGAAAAACGTCAAATAAGTTCTTGTACAAATATTTAAACAAATCATTTTTGTGTTTATTCAACCATCCAGATATAATTTGTATAGAATACAGACAATGGAAATAGGTTTTAAATTCTTTCACATAATATATAACGAGAAAATCATCTATATCGATGCACCATATGATACTACCTATGATAGGATCCACAAAATAAAGTACATTCGAGCTGTAAATATCTGTAAATAATCCATCATATCGAGTTAATGGTTACGATGAACATGATATTTATTGTAATCAATTTTGGATCCAAATATCTAACTTAGTTATTTATATATCTCTAGGAGAGCTCTAAAAAACTTGATCGCTTTTTATAGTAAATTTTTTGAACTGGAACTCTTTTTATGTTTTTGATTACACTGATTACCATAAAAAAGCCAAGAAATATTGTATGTAGATATAGAGAAGAATTTTCCAATTACCGTATAATAGAAAATATAAATATCTTAATTAACAAACGCAACTATCGGTCAATGGACATTTTGAACTTCATCCAGAAAGTAATACTACAACATTGGGCACCTGCTAAAGAAATACATTAATGGCGAAAAGTGATGAAATAACGTACGATGTGAGTATGAAAGGACAATGAACAAGTTACTCAAAATCTTTACAATTTCTTTATTTTTATGCAGTCAAATGAATATGTGGAATAACTTCCTGAAATTCAAGTGTTTTTTTCAGTCGCCTAATTCGTTTGTACAATTTGCTTTCCTCTACTTTTTTAAAATATTAACAATCTTTAGACTTTTCTATATACATTCGGGGTATTAACAAAAATATTTTCCTATGAGGTTATATTTATCATAAATATAGTAGTACTAAACAATTTAAAAATCAATAATACATTGTTTTATACATCTTTAATTTGAAACTTAATCAAAAACTGGATATTTGCTAAAGGAGTTTATGTGATATAAATAATGACGAGGATTTTCGATGTTATTATGAAAACAGACAAAGGTATGCTGAAATGTTTAGGATGTAACTATGTATGCATATGTCTAAAGAATTGTGCGGTTCAAAAAACTACCAAGACTTATTGGGACTTTCACACTAAAGCTTTCAAACCTTGTATAATGCTCCGTCCCTCAAAATTAGAACAAAATCAAAACCCTTACAGAATTACTTTGTTGTCTGTCATACAATTGTCGCCGTTTGTCAAAGCCCTTAATAAATGTGAAGCCATCATGAATCAAGCTAAAATATAATATATTAAGCCTTATTGCTTTAAATTATTGTACAAATTTTTTTGGTTAAAGATATGACCCTTTAAAACGTATTTTTTATTCATACAATAGAGTTCCTCACTGGTTATTAAAACTTATAGGGTACTTTTGTCGTCCTGAAATTTTAAAACTCAGCAAAATAAGAGGTCTTGAAGTTCACACAAAGAGAAATTTTAATGACTCCTAGTCTTGTATGGAATTATACAATTTTCAATTAATTTGTTTTTACAGCTGTGAGGGATATAGCAGAAAATCGTTTAGATTGTAAAAAAATAAATATTTTTAAGTAATTTAACTAGAAATATTATGTTTCCGCAAATGTTTTTAAGTATCTTAATATATATGGAATTCTTGGTGTTTGAGTTGCACTCGCACCTGATAGTTTAATTTTTTAAAATACGACCGGTGATCTTCAATGAATTATTTGTATGCGAGCTTTTCTAGAATTTAAAAAAGGAGGGGAAAATAAGCAATTTAACGCGTGTAATTCTCACATCGGTCTTCCTTTATATTTGTTAATCTCTTTAACTTAAAACCTTGTTTTGAATAAGCTTTGGACCTGTTTTCCAAAAAAAATAATTTTCTAGGTATACGTGCATGTTTTCCTGATAATTTGATAGTTTAAGTATTTAAATGTTTGTTTTTAAATTACGCCAAAACCGTGAAACGAATTTATTAAAAACTCGGTAAAGATAAGGTCAAAAATTCGACTTGACGTATATACTAATCCTTATGACTAAAAACAACAGATTTCCTTTAAAATGATTTTTTTAAATTTTTTAATTAAAGATACAAATTTACTATTCTATTTCAACAGATGAAACAACGAATATATTAAACCTGCGAAAGATTTAACATTTCTATAGATAGATGTTACAACGGATAAAGATGGATACAAATACATGCCGGCGAAACTCCAGACAAAAAATTACAGCATGTATGTTTAGAATTTACTTGATAGCAGTTTTCCGTTTGGCTCACTAATCATGTACATAATTTTTTAGATGTGTGTACTCGTTTACCTTTGTACTTATTTGTTTTTTTTTTTTTAAATGATCTTCTTATATGCCAGACATATTTGTATTTCCAAGTGTACCAATATATACAACACAAGGTCTTAATAACCTCAGATGTCTTAGGGACATTTTACTTTCACCTGAAAGATCTTAGTCATAGATGAACGAGTGAACGGTATTCGTTTTCTTTCGGGTACTCCTCAAAAAGATGGAATTGAAAGAAGAAAACGTGAAAATAAAAAAAATATAAACCAAAAAGCTTAAAAATAATTTTAACAAACATTCATAAAAAAATTCTAAATATGAAAAAAAAATTACTGAGGTTTTTTAGAATGTAAGGCGGTATTTAATGAACACGAAGGATTTTTAATTTATAAGCAATATTTCTTTTATTGTGGATACCTATACTTGGAGGTAAATTACTATAAACGGGTTAAAGATTTGGTTACTTTCGAGCGTAAAGTTTTTGAGCGTAATCGGATGTGAACAGGGTAAAATGATTCTTAATGAAGTAGTTAAGATGAGCAGTGCGTAAACGCTTACCAAATATATTCAATCCGGGCAATTATTGTTTTTACATAAATCTGCAAATATTTTTATGGATTGATAAAAATAGGGATGTCCTTTTTCAATCACTAAGTGAAACCCGCACAAGAATTTCACTTGTCTAGGAATTATTGGAGCAGAGGTCAGGTCCGAATAACTCTGTCATGTGAATATTATTGCATTTCACATGAAAATCGTAATGGATATTTTTGGAAATATTGTTTCCATTTTTCTCTTAAATGAACTAAACGATATGATCTTAGTGTATTCAATATATTTGTAAATATACAAACTAAAATGATTTAATTTGAAAATTTTCTAAAATACTTTAAATTTATCATGGGATTACTGAATAAGTATGATTCGAAATCCTTATTTCAGAACATAATTATTTTTATGATTCGAAAATTGTCCCGAAGGAGAAATGCTTTTAGGTATTGACATATTAAAATATCTTTCTAGAGTAATTAATATTAATTTGACAAAAATTAAAATTACCATAAAAACAAATAACCGTTTAACATAAAGCGGGAAATTGAATAGAATATTTTAGTTTGTGACCGCCACCAATGGTCTCAGAAGCGAAATAAAATAGCCGCAGTGCTAGGGAGCAAGCTTATGACGATGGGTTAATGACGCGGTAATTGCTGTGTGCGACGCAGAAAATGCCGCCGCCATTTTAACTATTTTTCCACGTACAGAGACGAATGAAGAATTTTAATGAAGCGATTGTGAAAATCATGTAGAAGAAAATACGTGAGTATTCTCACTATTGTGCGATGACAATACTGTATTTACTTCGAAGTGAAATAGGATGAATATAAATTGATGCATTTCAAAGACCGTAATTTATGCTAAACTAGATTTAATATGAAAGACTTACATAATCCTACGTACGGGATCAGAATTATGCAATTTATATTTAATCATTAATCTATAGTCAGAACATTCTCTCTATCTCTCTCTCTCTATATATATATATATATATATGTATATATATATATATATACATATTTATATATATATATATATATATATATATATATCTGTATATATATATATATATTAAGTAGGCAACTTCCTGTCAACTGTCCTTGTAGAGAGCTCTATTGTCAGAAATCATAGACTAAAGAACCGGTGAAGTTCAATTTTGATATGACTTTCGTCTTTAATTTTTTTATTTAGATAGAGAAAGATCTGGAGTGTACGGTGGGTGAAGTCATACTCTATTCAAGTGAAAGTAGTTTTTCATGCATTACTTTTGCTACGTTGGGTCGGGCATTATCACATAAAAACAAACTTTGCTTTAATTTAATGGCAGTTTAGCGGTAACTTTGCTCAGTTTTTAGCGTTTACGCTAAAAATTAACATAAGCTACCCACTTTTCACATCCTGTAACCAGATACGTTAACCTCTCGTTAGTACGAGGGGAACTCAGTAGCTCCAAGAACACGTTAGCTCTCTTCTGCAGTTTAAAGGATGTTAGCTCATATGGTAGCAAAACGAAATATTTCCACTTCTTTCTCAAAGCAGAAAGTTGTTTTTCCATTACAGTATAAGAGAATTAAAATAGTTCGGCAAAACAATGCCAAATTAGTCTGGGATCTGTTTCAATAAGGCTTTTTAAATTTTTATAAAACAATGTAGGAGGTCGCTTTGGATGAAGTTTATTGGGCAATTAAAATTTCCTTTGAATCCTTGGAAGTGTTGACTCTACCGTAAGAGGGCTTACTTTTACCCATCATTTATATATTACGTGATACTTCGCTGATTCTTCGCTCTAAATTTCAAACTGCAAAATTCGACAGAAGTTCGATTGCCTTACTCTCTATATACCCTATAAGAAATATTCTAGAAGCTTCTGTAACATTCCACAAATCGGTCGAAAACAGTGGCGAGTTTATAAGTTTCCAACCTAGTACAAAGATTTATATATGTATATATGTATATATATATATATATATATATATATATATATATATATATATTCATATATATATATATATATATATATATTTATATATATATTTACACAAACATACATTATCAAAGGAAATATTCGCAATGCCGTAGTTGTAAACGCGTATGTCTTGTTTTATTCCAAAAAAAATCGGCAGAATTTCATTAGTGAAACTTGCATTTAGCGCATCTGCATGATCGACTGTGAAACTGAATATCCTATGAAAATTTTAAACTTTTTTTAATCTAAACCTGGTATTGCCATAAATAAATATTGCTTTTAAATATGAATCAAGTTTTCATGTACATATTGAGTCTGTCTTTCCCATGATATATGATTACGATTATAGGACTTAAACATTTTATTTATCGTCCCTTAAACAAATTTTGGGTACCCTTTTCTAGAATGGAATAAATTACGTCGTACGAGCAATACACAAAATATGTTAAAAATATATTTAGTTACATTTTCTTGAAAATACCATCAAAAACCTGTAATACTGTATTGTGAAAGGCATGCTTTTAATACATGGGATAAAAATAAACATAATGAAAAATCCTGCATTGTTGTTCACGTTTTCAAACAAAATATTATTAAATCTATATCCCGTATTTACTTGTATTATATTGATGAGTACATTCAACTTTATTAGGTTGAATGCACTCAAGCGGATGCCAAGATATTTGCATACGTTCAACAATATTAAAGACAGACATCGCACAAAACATTCAAATAAATCTAAAAAAACCTCTTCGTATTTGTGGGTACTGCTTTAATGAACGTTGGTAAAAAATAATAGAATTCCAATATTTTTAAATTGAACTAATAGCAAATTCTAATAAATTTCCTGGTATTCAAAATTATAGTTATCGGAAAAATATTTTGTTTTGTTTGTTTACTTTGGGTATTATCTACAATATACATAAACTCCCTAAATACATTACAAGAAAATTTGAAATAAAATTTGTTACGATTACTTACGCAGTGATTTGAAAACCCTTTAAAAATAATTAGTATAAAAAGAAGTTTAAATCAAAACCATGCCCAAAAATGAAGAAATACAATAATATAAGGGGACGACCAATTATAGAAAAATATATTGAGAGTGATAAGAGAAAATCTACCTTGGAATTAAGAGAGGTATAACATTTTGATTCATTATTGACAGTTAATTTCGCGTATCGAAGTCTAGTGTGTTTGTCACGTTAACGGCTTGTATAATGAATGGTATCTATGAAAAATAATTCCTGTTTTGGAATAAAGATATTAAAAAAAGCTAAATGATTAGAGTAGGGAAGTTCTGAATGTCATCAAAAGCATAAATGTGAGAAATCAGAAAAGGTCTCTTTAGATAATCACGTTAGTTGAAAAAAAAAGGTGAAATTAAAATAACCGTCAAGTTCCAAGTAGTTTTTTTATATCAGGTAGAAAACAGTTTAAATTTAAAAGGTACAAATAAATATTATCAAGTACATTATTTCTCTATTTGGACCCAACAACTTCTTAAAATTAAGTGAAATATGTTGCAGGAACAAGAGGTCGCTAAGATCAAATACATGTACATAGAATTTATATATGTTGGATTAATTTGGTTGAAGACAATTTAATGTATAGATTTTACCTCTATTTGTTACTGGATATACAGATTTATATTTTTACGCCATCCTCACATTTCACCTTAACTTGAGGATATATTGTAATCAGTCTTCAAATTACTTTCACAGGACTTGGTCTGGAGGGCGGCTATAGGTTTTCGGTGTCTACCTGTGTTTCACAATACGCTATTTCAGTAAGTTTTATATAATGGTAGGTACGTACATATATCATTTCAATGAAAAAATCTTTCGCTTTGTATGAGTATTAAAGTCCCACAATCTTAATTCTTAATTTTTATATTACTTTTTTTGATAACTGCCAAATTAATTTAATTTGAACTTCCTCGACGTTAATACTGAGACTTTAAAATTTATGCAAATCTGTAATTAATCGGTAAAAGGATTTTTAAACACTTTAAAATATTTGAAAAAAAATTAACGGAAACAAAAGTATTAATATTTAGAAAGTGTTTTTCCGACAATTTTCAACTATGTGTTTTTCATGTAAATTCCTTTACTATTTTGTTAACTAATGAAAAATTACACTTTTCTTTTATTAGTTCGGTTATAATTAAAATAGTTTCTATTTTGTTTTATTTCAATTTTTAACATTATTTCAGAAAAAAATTGATTTCAATTTTAGAGGACGCAACCCTAATATTTTTTTTATGTGTTCAATTAAAGGTTGAAACTGGGCGTAGAAGTAGTATAAGAAACGTTATATTTTATAGCAGTGCAGTTTCCACAGGTTTGGCTTTTCTCGAAATTTATAACTTAATTTACATATTAATTATTCACTAAGGAAAAAAATGAGAAATTAAAATTATTAATTAATTTTTTAATTTATTTATAAATCAAATCGACGAAGTACATATTATACAAAAAATGGACCGTGGTCTGAATTTACGAAATCAATTAACATAGTTTTGCTATAATACTATTAATTTTATTACGTATTAAATTATAAGGTATTATGGAAAGAAGTAAAAATATATTTTTAAAAACAATTAGGTTTGTTCGGGATATTTTAGTAATATAGTATGGCAATAAAGACATCAAAAATAAATATGATTAACATACGTACACACCCCTCTTCTTGTGCGTAATATGAATTTATTAATTTGAACGGGTATTATTTAAACATGGCAAATTTATGCAATATAAATTTGATTTACAACTACAATAGAAATATTTAACATTATTATTCAGCTCTACTAATACTTACTCAATTATTATACTATTTCTGTAATAATAAATATCATAAATCCGTACATTTATATATCTCATTGGACGATTTTTAATTTAATTATAGTAAAGGTCTTTATTTTATTTTTGTGTGTATTTATATATAAAGTAAAAAAATCGAAAACACCTGTTAGGTGCACTACGAATACAGAAAACTTTGATTATTTAGGAATGTATAATATCGGACAATTTGCTATTTCTCCGACTACTTTGATATTATTAACTATGTCACAAAAATGTTTCTTATCTATAGCGATGTCACATTTAATTTTATTGATTTACCCACAAAATTTTGTTGTTCCATACCCGAAGTTCCATGTTAAATCGCATTACCCTGACTCATAAAAGTAACGACCTAAGCTTTTACAGCAAGAGCGTGAAGAAGATATTGCGTTATAATACGAAGTACAAATCGGTGAAAAGCTTTCCGTTAAATATTTTGCTTGCACGTTAAGGTTTAATTAAGACCAGATATTAGGACTGACGTAACGTGATTAAAAGAATGAATAAGCTTTAAGTGCCAAAGCTTAGGTCGTTACTTTTATGAGTCAGGGTAATGCGACTTCAGGGTAATGCGAATTGTCGGAAAAACACTTTCTAAATATTAATTCTTTTGTTTCCGTTAATTTTTTTTCAAATATTTTTAAAGTGTTTAAAAATTCTTTTACCTATTAATTACAGATTTGCATAAATTTTAAAGTCTCAGAATTAACGTTGAGGAAGTTCAAATTAAATTAATTTGGCAGTTATCAAAAAAAGTAATATAAAAATTAAGAAGATTGTGGGACTTTAATACTCACCCGAAGCGAAAGATTTTTTCATTGAAATGATATATGTATGTACCTACCATTAGATAAAACTTACTGAAATAGCGTTTTGTGAAACACAGGTAGACACCGAAAACCTATAGCCGCCCTCCAGACCAAGTCCTGTGAAAGTAATTTGAAGACTGTTTACAATGTATCCCCAAGTTAAGGTGAAATGTGAAGATGGCTTAAAAATATAAATCTGTATACCCAGTAACAAATAGAGGTAAAATCTATACATTAACTTGTCTTCAACCAAATTAATCCAACATGTATAAATGCTATGTACATATATTTGACCTTAGCGACCTCTTGTTCCTGCAACATATTTCACTTAATTTTAAGAAGTTGTTGGGACCAAAATAGAGAAATAATTTACTTGATAATATTTATTTGTACCTTTTAAATTTAAACTGTTTTCTACCGGATATAAAAAAACTGCTTGGAACTTGACGGTTATTTTAATTGCACCTTTTTTTTCAACTAACGTGATTATCTAAAGAGACCTTTTCTGATTTCTCACATTTATGCTTTTGATGACATTCAGAACTTCCTACTCTAATCATTTAGCTTTTTTTAATATCTTTATTCCAAAACAGGAATCATTTTTCATAGATACCATTCATTATACAAGCCGTTAACGTGACAAACACACTAGACTTCGATACGCGAAATTAACTGTCAATAATGAATCAAAATGTTATACCTCTCTTAATTCCAAGGTAGATTTTCTCTTATCACTCTCAATATATTTTTCTTTAATTGGTCGTCCCCTAATATTATTGTATTTCTTCATTTTTGGGCATGGTTTTGATTCAAACTTCTTTTTATACTAATTATTTTTATAGGGTTTTCAATTCACTGCGTAAGTAATCGTATCAAATTTTATTTCAAATTTTCTTCTAATGTATTTAGGGAGTTTATGTATATTATAGATAATACCCAAAGTAAACAAACAAAACAAAATATTTCTTATTATTTATTTAACAAAATATTTATAAAAGATGCTATAGAAGATGTTTCCATAATCCTGGGATAATATTAACCTTGCTGTGGTAAGAAATATGTATTATTTAGTAATTATTTTTCATCGTCACTTTACTTATAATGTGGGAAAAGTGGACTTATAGGATATTTTAATAGGTTATAGGTAGATGTATACAACTGATTCTAGTAACAATCATTTAGAGTAGTGAGTGGTGTAACAACTCTTTTTTGCATTTCTTTTGTCACTTCATAAATAAGAAGATTTTTCAGGAACTTACTGAAGTTAATATTTTACCACTTTTCAGTTTCAATTATGTGCATTATTCGTATACACTCATGGCGCGAATGTTAATGTTTCCTGTTTGCCAATATTTTCCAGAGTCAATGGGAGATATTTTATTCAAATTTTTTCGCCGTTTCATCGTGTATGTAAATATAAAATGGAGCTATATTTTCTGCGCCCGATTTACGTTATCGCATTTATCGAGTGATTTCCGTTGTAAGAAAGTCGTTGGACCTATGGCTATTTTAGGTTAATAATAGAATTTATTGGACGCAAACTATAATTAGCGTACAATTACAGTTTTTTTGTATTATTAAGGATACAATGAGTTTTCCTTATGATATATTTTTTTTGCATATATATCTACGCCATACATTACATTTCGTGACGTGTTTTTTATTATTGTATGTTTGAAATTTTCCGCACACTTGATACAAATTCCAACTGCATTTTTTTGTGATAACAGACATCAATTTCATAATAGTATACATTTCATAATAGTATAGTAAACTAAATTTGAAAGTATTATATCTGTACAAAAATAAAACAGATAAAGTAATTTTTCTTATTCGATCAAATCACGTGAAATTGTAACAACACGCCAGATAATTGCAAAATTAATATAGACATTGTCACCATTTTTCTCAATTTTCTATATTTCGTTCTTAATAAAAATAATAATTTCTACTCGAATATTACTTAAACTTTCATAATTTTATTTTGCATTATTTAAAGAGGGTAATTTTTATTCACAAAAAGCTACAATAACTATAGTAAGTAATATCCCCAAGGAAATATCTAAATTATAGCATTAAAGTAGGAACAAAAACACTTATAGCCTAAATGTGCTAAAACTCACTTTAAATCGCATTCAAGAAATTTCTACAGAGTAAAAAGGAATAGTCTTACATGGTCAGAATGGAAATAGGACCATGTAACGACGATCTAGAACCCACAATTTCCGGAAATCTTACTTTGCAGATGGTGGAGGTTTCAGTACAGAATACTTACGGTAAACAGTATTTGGTGCAGACTGAACGGAGGTCGGTGATTTTAGTTGTCGATATATTAATCGCGAAGCGCAAATACGCGTCCCTACTTCCATTTATGTCTATTAACTAATTGTTTCTGCTTCATAGACAAATCGATGTAAATGTACAAGATATATTTTGCTTCTATTAGACCAATATGGGGTGCGTACTGCTGGTAATTTAATTATAGGCCTAGTACGCTATTGTATTCGGAAATGAAAAAAATATCAACTTAGTTGTACATAGTCCTAATTCATATTTAATGGCTGTCTAAAAAAAGAAACTAAGTTTTATTGCAGTTTGATGTTGTTTATTCATAATAATTTTCCATAGTTTAAATCTAAGTGAATCAATATGAAGCAAAGACGAACAAGTTATGAAAATTCGCATTGCAAAACTTTTGTTAAAATTAATATATTCTTGGTTTTCTTCTACCAGTTCAACATTAATTGACAAATTGGTGTAATGTAATTTTCATGAAAATAAATGTGGTAGGATATAGGACTTAGTAAACATGGAAAGTGGACAATTTAAAAAATAATGAGAATTAAATTTCTTATATTTTTAGGTGATTACGAGTTTAAATGAATTGAAATAAATTTTTGGGTAAATGTTATTAAATATGTTAGCCATATTGAGTAAGAATTCTTTTATTTCTGCATTTTAAATGAAAAATTATGGTAATTTTATTTCATTCAACTACCTTATTCATCAGTTTGATATTATATTTTTTTAAAATGAGTTCGTCTATCTGCTTTCAGACCTAAACTATTCAAACGCCCTTCTTGAAATTTCGTTTACATGTCTGTGTTATAAACTTAAATTTATATTATATATTATTTAGACGGTGGAGCAAAAAACTTACAACTGAGCAAAATTCTTTTACTTTTTAAACCAATAAGTTCAGAAGAATTACCAAATAGTTCAGAAGAATTTTTTATTTTTTTTAAATTGCATAAATATTTGTTCTTTTTTTCATGCCAACATCACCGCGGATAGGAGTTTGTAAAACCATAAATAAAAACTTTTGCACTAAGTAAACCGTAGAATGTAATAATAATAAAAACAAATGTTTTGTAAGTAGAGTATGCCCACTTGAAGTGAACATTCTTATAAATCAGTAGACATCGGGCATTGCAGTTAGAAATATTGTTTCAAATATTAATTAGCCCTCTAGTTGTTTAACTTTTATTAGCAGTCATTAATTGTTTAAAATACGTGGTCTATTTCAGAATGACCTAATTTCTTCCTCATAAGTATAATGTGAAGAGATTAACTAAAGGTAAAAGTTTTTACCCAATTCAAATGCAAACGAACCTAAATCTCGTGTAATGAAAATTAAATTATACTAACTCTAATATGAATAAAAATCAACCTAATTCTAACTAGGTGCAAGTTCAATTCAAACTCAATTCTAATTTAATTTGAATTAATTAATAGCTAAAAGGAATTTAAATGTGTATCGACTCAAATCAATAAGGGACCTGAACGCAATCGGATATAAAGGCCCGACTGCAAATGAGAAAAAATCAACTCAGTTCCAATCAAATTAAATATAAAAAAATTAGTTTTATATAGGCGAACCCACTTTCAAAATATAAGCTTGACAGTGAAAACAAAAAAAACATGCTACTACTTGTTCGTATTAATTTGAACGAAACTAATTTGATCATTCGCATAAACAGATGATCCATTTACAAATGTCCAAAAATTTTGTTTTGATAGAAAACATCGTGATAAGTTATTTACAAAAAACATTACTTCTTCTTTATTCCAGTTAAATTGTTCGAAAACTTTTCCCCTAAATTACATGAAATTTGATATGGAAGTAAAGAACTCATGTACCAAGCATGCGATTAGCGATTTTTATATTTATTTTAAGCTCTTGCTGTCCTTTAAGACTTTATGCTGAATTTCTTCTGTTTTCAAAAAAAGACGTACATTTAAGAAATAATTTAATTTTGTTTAGTAATACAATATGTATGTAATTTAATGGAATAGTTTTCAAACAAAAGTAATTTATGTGACAGGTGCAAAGATTTTTCCAAACAAGTTATATATGTATTCTATCATTTTTGCACCCATCAAAATGAAACTTGGTGTATATATGTAAGTTAATGATGTAAAAGCAAATAAGTGTTAACATTTAAAATAACGATTCAAACCCCAATGAAATTATAAAAATTAAAAAATAAATCAACTATCCCATCAAGTGAGATTTTCTTGGATAGGTTTTTTCAAAAAGTTTTTTGTTTAAGAATGAAAGGAGCGGAAACTCCGCCTCTATCACTTGACCTTTAAGATATGTTTTAACAAAAATTGAAAACATATTGAAATATAAAATCTGGAAATATGTTAGTCTTTAATTTTTCCGCTTTAAACAAAAACATTTAAAGTAATAATTATTTCTGTTCAAAATGATGAGATCTAATATATTGATTAAATTTTAAAACTGCGTTTTTTTATAACATTTAATAATTACAAATGTGAATGTACAAAAATGTATCATGGGCGTGTCCGATAGTTTTATGGTCTTTTTTTCATTAAAAAATTGTATTGATAATAGTATAACACAAAATTTTCCTGATGTCTAAAACTTCTAAATTGTCCATTACAATGAGATTGAAATTATCTTTGTTGAAAGAAGGAGTTGAATATGACTTCGAAGATATATTTTATGGAGTTGGGACAGAAGTGGAAAGAAAATGAGAATACGCGTGATGAATTTCATGTCAGTCAACAAAGTAAAGTGTCAAAATTACTAATATGATGGTACAGAATGGTATATAGGGAGGCTTTTTCGTGTATATATCGAAATGTTATATAAAGTAACATTTTTACTTGATAATCATTAAGACGAATAGGAATAACTCAGGAATATCTCTATCTTAGAATGTACCTTCACTAATAAGATAACATATTTTGAATACAAATATCGATTTTCCATTTTTTGACTACAAAATTATTTAGACTCTATCATAGTATTCTAGCTTCTAAAAGCAGTATTCTTTGACAAAATTTAAAGTCGTATTATAAATTATCACAATGTTTTAATCTCCTATTTGTGATTAAATTTCTTTCTTCCTAAGCACGGGTAGCAACGCAAAAAATAAATTAGAAGAATATTTTGTTCCTTCAAAAGATCAACGTCCACTAAAATCCCCAACTTTAGATTTATAATCTATTAATATTTTTATATCTATTTTGTCATCATTATTTAAATATCCAACTTAAATAATAAACACCAAAGTTATTTTCAGTTAAAATGATTTATTTAATATCAGTAATACAAGTATGTTTATATACATGTATGTATATATATATTTATATATATATATATATATATATATATATATATATATATATATGTATATATTTACACATAAAAAAATATTTCTGTCTCTAAATTTAAATTACGCTCATATTCGATATAATAACACTCGTTCCTTGACAAAATTTGAGTAGTAATCAATCAGATAAATTAAAACTAAATATTATATTGGATTTATGAAACGTTTGTTGAAATGTATACCTTGTGTAATGCCAGAGTATTCAAAATCCGAAGAACTTTATCCGCAAAGAGCTAATTAATTATGGCTCTAAGTGAATACTAAATACCATCTTGAGTTTATAAAACGTCGTTTAGCCGTATTTCTGGTATAATGTTAGAGTATTAAAAACTTAAAGGGCGTTGTCTAAAAATAGTTCACTGGTTATGGAACAAAATTGAATGCCAGATATTATCTTGGAGCTATGAAACGTCGGTTTAACCGCATTCTTCGTATAAAGGTAGAGTTTTAAATTCAAATGGCGTTATTCACAAAAAATGTATTATTATGGCTCTCAAATGACTGCTAAATATTATAGTGGAATTATGAAACGTTTGTCGAGAGAGAGAAGACTTTCCAAAACTTTTATAGAGATCCAGGGGTTAGAGTATTTTGCATTATAATGACATAACGCCTTAGACGTTTCATGCACATCAACACATAATGCTTTAGATGTTTCAGATCTTCGAGCTAGAATTAGACATTCATTAACTATACACTGCAAGCACCTGATTTGAATTATTTTTACAATTCCGTACCTCAAAAATGACTTTCATAAGATCACTCGCGTAAGCTTCTGTGTTTAAATTACAGTCGTTTTTTTATAAATAGCTAGACGGAGAAACTTGAAACATAGCATAAGGAATAATTAACTCACACATATCTCAACAATTCACGCCTAAAATGGACATTTCATATGAGGCAAATTTTACTTTATATTTATGTGGAAAATTTACGCTAGGCAAATTTATTGCTTGTATTTTTTTATGATTCCATGTTTGAAAAAGCCCTTCCCATCCCGACCTTTCTAGGGTCTCAAAAATATAGGGTAGGGAGTATTCATTCAGGGCCATACTTCATTTCAGAGAAATACTGAAAAAATATCCCATCTCTGAAATTATTGAAACTAAAATTATGAAAAAAACAGGGGAATCCTATGCAAATTTTGTAGGAAAACCATAACGATTATTATGAAACTTGGAGTTTTTGTGACGTTTACTATGTAATATATGTGACCTCCTTACTTAATTCGGTTAGGTATTACTAAATATTTATTGCAGTGGGAAGTCCACAAGGATTATGACTGATAAACAAAGAAGTTGTACTTCAAACGTTGATACACGAGCCAGACTCGCACTTCGTCTGCTTTTTTTTCTTTTTTTAATTTGGATTATTCCGTTGTGATTATTTATTGTTTCCAAAACTATGTGCGCAGAGCATCCCAGTTGTTGATGTAAAGTTATTTAAATTACTCGTTTAAGGCGTAAAGCACTGTATCAATTTTAAGGACACCACATTCAATTAAATAAAATGAATTTATAAATAATAATTAAAATTTTGGGGACTGTGGACACTCGCAAGAATTTAAAAGCAAGTTCATACTAAACTAAATCTGTAATCACGTAATTAAATAATTATTACGAATCAAAATTTATCGACCACTAATACACCGCTCTCTTAATAAATCTAGCCTGAGTGCACATAACCAGCGATCAGCATTTCATATGTAATGTACACTACTCAATAATGAATTTTCCGAAAGTTTAGGTCCTCTATTTAGCATTGCCTCTTATTTTTCCATTCTAAACACGTAGGCATCTCCTTGTTAAACTTTAATAATTTCAACCACGTAGGAACTTCTTAGAGACGCTTTGAAGTAAGTTTCAATATTTTTCGAATTGAAGTCAACAAAGTGTTCTTTTGTTTTATTTTATTTTTCAAATTATATATTTTTCTTTGCTAGCTATAGGTTAGCTAGAGTAACGTTGCAGTTTTTATATCAATTACATTAAAGGATTTTTTCATAATAATGTGAAGCTATTCAAGTTATCTTAGTCTTAATTTGATGTAATTTATTCACGTTAACACATAAACAATACCTGGAAAGAATATCTAGGTTTTTTTTCCAAAATTTTGTGACACTTTTATTACCCATGAATAATGTTTTATATATTTTCCATAGTTACAGTTTTAACAACGTTGACTTTATGGTATATTTGGTGGAATTCAATGAAATTTTTGGCAGTTATGAATACTTACTCAAAGAAATGTTTTTAAAGTGACATTATAAATAGAGGAAACGCTAATCAAATCTCTTTTATTTTATTATTCTTTAATTTTTAAAGTATCTTTTCGATTTTGCAAACAAACATGTTACACGTAATAAGTTAATTCGTACTTTCTGTTATTACAATATAAATGGCTACAGCGGCTGCAAAATGCAACTAAGAGAATGCGTGTGTATAATTTGCGGCCCGGGAAATTTTTGTCTACATTTCTTAAGATAAAAGGGCGCATTGTCGTCTAGAATTATGGTTTTGACCTGTAATATCCGGTTTAAATAACTCGTAATAACACAATACTTGCAGTCACTGATTGAACTATGTCCATTAAAAATAATAAACAATATATTGAAATGATTCAATTTTACTGGCCATTGTAATATAACTTATCTGAAGAGAATAGAAATTAAATAGAACGAGAAAAGATGCTTTAGAGGATGTTTTAATAATCCTTGAATGATTGAATATTGTTATACAAATAATATTTATGTACATATTATACGACGAGTATTGATTGAAGGTGTTTTACATATATTGATGACTTTCTTAATACCAACAAATTTCGCATATATTCAAATATTGAATTTGTGAAAATATTTGATCAAGGACATTGCATTTTTAGTGGGCTTATAGATGGGGAAAAATGGACTCATAGACCAATAAGTACATAAAAAAAAATATGAAAAGAAATTAATTTGTTACAGTTAGCTGCGTACCATTAAATATTGGGTCGCGTAACGCTCTTTTTACCTTTAGTTTATCATTTAGTCATTTCCAAGTTTTTCTATGAATTTACGGAATTTATTTTTACCATTTTTCAGTCTCAGTTATCTGATTATTCATTCTTATTCATAGTCTTGTGAGTAGTAAAATATCTCCTCTTAGCCATAATTTTCCGGAGCCAGTAGCAGAAAGTTTATTGGAATTCTTTTGCCGTTTCACCGTGCAGTTAAATATAAAATAAATATATATGTTCTACACCCCATTTACATTGTCGCATTTATTGCGTTATATCCAGTGTAACATAGTTTTTACATTTATGGCTGTCTAAAGTTAAAGATAGGATTTATTGAAAACGATCTTGAGGATGATACGGAATATTACACTTTTTTATTGTGTCATTAAGGAAAAATTGAATTTTCATTCAAATATAATTTTATTTTGCATATTTAAACTACGGCTGTACATTGTATAATTCTTTAAACATTTTTATGTTCTTGCATGTTTGCAATTTTTTTGCACACTTTGAATAACAATTCTAACTGCACTTTATTATAATAACAAATGGCAATTTCGTTATAAGTATAAAACTAATTTTGAATTGTTTATATCTCTACAAAAAAATAAAAGGTCATATTGGTAGATGGTATTAGTAAATATATTTTTTTAATTAACGGAACCACATCCAATTTCAATAATCCAGTCGATAGTTGCAAAGTAAAAACATGCAATGTAATAGAAAAGGTAATTTTCGTACTTAAGTACTTGCAATAACTTCATTAAAAATATCTGAATATTATTTAAAAACAAACAATTTCAGATTCCTTTTGGCCATATAATTATACCCAGATTTCATTAAGATAAACTTATTAAAATAAATTAATTTTAATCTCTAACCGAACGCTCAAAATTATTAAAAAACTAAACCACAAACGCTTACTAACCTTGAAAAAATAATTTTAAATCTCATTCAAGAAATTCTTACAAAGTAGCAGTTACCAAAGTTTATAAAGGAATCGAAATCTACGTGGTCCGAATTGAAATAAACTCATGTAACGCTAGTGTAGAATCCGACATTTCCGGAAATCTTATTATGCGGATAGTGGAGGTTTCATTTCCAAAGTCGATATACGGTAAAGAGTATTTAGTGCAGGCCGAATGGAGGTCGGTGATCTTAGTGTTCGATATATTAATCTCGAAGTGCAAATACGCTTCCCTACTTTCACTTATGTGTGTTATTAACTAATTGTTTCCGCTTCATAGACAACATAGTAAGCGTCGATGTAGATGTAGACCAATATGAGATGCGTGGAATGAGTGAGGGAATAATATTGAGCCCAACAATCTATTGTATTCAGAAAATGTGAACGAAATATCAACTAAGTGACATGTAGTCTTAATATATTCTTAATGAAATCTAACAAAAAAATTATGCCATATTTTATTACACTTAGATCAGTTTCAAATGTTCTATTCACCATACTTATCCATAATTCTACCTTGGTGGGTCAATATGAAACAAATACGAATGAGTTAACAGTATTTGCATTACAAAATAAGTAATTCTTATTAAAATTAATTACTTTGTTAATTTGTATCGGATCAGTATACATTAATAAACTGATGTACCGAAATATTTACAGTAAGAAAATTTGGTGTGATTGATGTGGTCTATATTAAAATCTCTTATTAAGATATCATAAACATGTGTTATACTTTGTAGTTTAACCCTTTCGCTAGAGCAATATGCAGCGGTTGTAGTGTCTCCTGGACTACCTTATGCAAGTATAGTCCACATAGTATAGTCCACATATAATAGGACAGTTTTGCCTTATGCAAAACTGTCCTATTATAGTAGGTTTACTAGAAAAGAGTAGCAAAACATTAGGCCAAATAAATGGGTCGCTCGCAGCCAACCAGATGTGCTGTTCGGCCGACTGTAGGGGTATTTAGTAGGGAAACAATTAGCAAGTTTTGATTTCTACTGAAAAATATGCGGCTTTCTTTTTCTTCTATAATGTATTATGTATTTTTTGGGAAAATTGTATAGTCCATTTGAGTATAATGAAATATCTGAAAATATATTTTAAATAAATGGAATATTTTTGTTAAGATAACTAGCAAGAGTTTTTATTCTTAGAATTCCGTTAACAGAAGAAAAAATACAATGCCTTTAATCTCTCAGTTTTCAGCGTGATTTCAAAAGTACTGTACTTATTCCACATATATTTGAGGTATTTGAAATAATTTAAATTTTATAAATATTAAAAATAATTAATTTTATGTTTTTGTTATAACTCACCAATAATTATAATTATTTCTACCTTATCGTTGCAGCTGATTAGAACATTGCTTACCTAGCAATAATTTCTTCGTATATATGTATATGTACATGTGTATACACAAACACGAACACATTCACAAACGAGCGCGTGCGCGCGTTATATGTGTATGTAGGTTAATTAATTTCGCACATATTATAATCTTAATACCGAGGGATAAATAAATGGATTATACCTTAAGAAAACTTAGTAGAAGCAAAAATACACACTTTTTTTTATCATGTTCCAAACATAGTTCGAAATGGTACTGATTTTAAAAATATACACATTTTTAGATACATTTAATAACAACAAAAGCCAAGTACGTGCCAGAAAAAGCGTAGAATTGGATTCATTATTAGACTAGATCTTGTGAAATTGTGTATGAAATTTAATCGAGACATTTAGTATTTTTTCGCATTTTTTAAAACTATGGTCGAAAAATTTTAAAAAAATGGAGAAGGTGTCTACCTCGCACATAAATTTGAAGTAAACTAATAAGCGAGTCTTGAAAATGTGAAATGGCATAAAGAGAACATTATCTTCTTTTGGAAAATTCTATTTAAAAACACAAATGATAAAATACGCGATAAATTCCTTCAATTTTTCTTAACAATTTTGTTACGTGTTGATTAAGATCTCAACACGAAGCATGTACATAAATACTTTCACGTACTTAATAGATTTATTATACGTAGAATAGAAACTGTGAAGTTACGATAGGCGGATGGACAGACAAGCATAATGAAATTATATGGATTTTGTTATCTGACTAGGAGCCCTGAATACCAATTAAATTTTCTCCTTTAAACGAAACGAAAAATTAAGTAGCAGATAAATTAACAACAAACATTGTAAATATCGATAAACTTTAAAATTGAAAGCAATCGCTATCTCTTGAATGAGCTTGAGATGTAGAAATATTTTAATTCTACTTAGTTCGATAATCAACATATATAGTATTTTCCACGATAAAAAATGTATGAATAGAAATATCAAGTTTCGCAGCACTAATAGAGAAGTTGATGAGATGCAAATTATTTTAAATATGTCGAAATATTAGGAAGAGAGAAATATTAAGAAAACAAACATAACCAACAATCAGACATATAAATTTAAATTATACATACAATAAAATCAACAAAAACTTTGTCCAGCATTGAATATTTTAAAATATGAGTGCTGCCAGCTAAAGATACTGTACTAAGCCTAAAACAACAGTTTAGATCTGTTTGTTATTGATGCGCACTCCCATTGTGCACTTTAATCTTACCAACGATTGCACCGATTTGAATGCGTTTTTCAATGATATATTTATATTAGCTTGAGTCAATATTTAGGTTTGGTTAGGTTAGGTTTCATTTCAATCTAGAATTATTCTATATCTTAGTAACACAAAATTATTACCCTTCTTACTATTTTGAATTTAACAATTAATCTATGAAATGAATAAAATATACTCACTATGGAAATTATACTTTACGCAGAGAAAAAATGCTGTTATCGTGCCAATTACACTTCAGTTTTGTGCCATTAAATGTAAGAAAATGCTAAACTAGGAGGATAATTTCTATTTGTTTAAACTATTTCAAAGAAATTGAAAATATGTACTGCGTAAAAAAAATAAAAAGATGCAGTTATCGCATAATTGTTGATTTAAAATATTTTTGTACTCATTATAGGCTTATTTCTATATCCTACTTAATCTATCTTATACATTCACTTTAATATCTCCAATGTAAATAGTCGACAACGCTTAATAAAAAATCAAATACAAAAAGTAGAATATAAGAATGTCATAATTATTCCTGTGTTGTTTACACAATCACAAAAAACAAATCTAACTTAATACATATTAAATAAATTATTTTGTTGAAAATTATTTTCTAAATAATCTTTTATTTATTGGCACATTAGCATATATTGACTACATCTTCAGCTGAACAAATCACATTGATGTAGTAACAACTTATTTTTATCTTTTAAATCAATATGCTCCCAGTTGTTGTATATATTACTAAAAATAATTATATATTACTAAAAATAATTATATATTACTAAAAATAATAAAAATAAAATATAGCAGTATTACTAAAAATCTCATTTCTACAATCCTTTGTTTTAATCAGAAGCCTACGCGCAACGCAGTGCAGTATTTGCAATATTTGCACATACAGTACTTTTTTTATATTTGCACAGATATATTTTAAATTTGGCAAATTTTGAAAGTAAATGAAATATACCTATCAATCGGAGCTATTCTTAAATATTGACGAACAACTTTGCATCGATACTAAATCTGTGCCATTTCTTCTTCAAGTTCTGATTCAATAATTACCTTTTAACAAATATTCTCTAAATTACTCAATCCTTCCAATGACTTATAAAAAAAACATTTAAACTCTCTCAGTTCAATTTTCGTACCACTTTCTGTTTTAATTGTTTTATGTAACATTGTTTACTTTTTAATTTTAGAGATTAAACTTTTATATGTACACTCAAGTGCGAGAATGAAAAAATTACTTTTAAGGCTGGAAATAGTAGCTGAAAAGGAAAGGTTGCTTATTTCTTTTTCTCTAATCAAAATTAAACATTCTTTTATTTTAAATATTCAGAGTTAAAATAAACAGATAAGAAAATAAGTACTAAAAGGCAAACAGAAGTAAGAGGTGCCTGAAAAGATTACTCTATAACTATTTAAAAATATTCCTGAGAATCAACTAACAAGTTGGCAACAAGCCAACTACCAGTAATATATCCCCTATCCAACTGACAAGAATGTATATACATATTTGAAAAATTCTCTTTTAAGATCGAAAATAAGTTATTGCTTTCAAGCCATATTTATTTTAAAGTTTGTAAATATTTACGCGTATTCCATTTTATTGCCAAAACTATATTTAAAAATTAATTTTTTAAGAGTACTTCTAATCTATCAATTTTGAACAATAGTTTATAAATTTTTAAGTGTACTCAGTTCTTTTGCATTTGGTCCGTTAATTTTTATTCAACTAAACTTATTGAAATCCTCTGGAAAGCCTTTTTCATTAAATTTACCGTTCAAAATTAGTTTTGTAATGCTAATACCTTAATTGAGATCAAAAATAATAGGTTTAATGAATTTTTTAACAACCTCTCATTTTACCGAAATTTTGGAAAATGTTTACATGTATTTTATGTTTAAAGAGTGACATATAGTTAAGGTACACCGAATTCCAAATTTCTAACTTTAGGCAAATGAAAACGATTTTATAGTACTAGAAAATGGCATAAAACCTCCAGCTAAAATATAAAATTTTAGTCGTTATGAACACAGTCGACATTAGAAAAAAAATACCTGCTTTCGAAGCTTCACCGAAGCTTTAATTTATTAACGTAAGTATTCGAACCACGACGTAGAGGACGGAAGTGCTGTCCTCACTGCGATTAAAATACAATATTTTTTGTTAATTTTTTTTTAAATTCTGTAATAGTTTATAAAACTATCATAACTTGGAGGCCATATGAAATTGGAGATCCCTTAAATCTTTGTTTGTACGGAGAGATGCTTGCATAAGTGCTCAACAAATTGACATTGGCTTATGAAGAATTGAATCAGAACAGACATTCAATTCGAAATGTTTTTAAGATTGTACACTTTACATTTAAGGTGTTATAAAATAACACTTTTGAAATTTGTTTTAAAAGATTAAGTTATTTAAAAACTTAAATTAGAAATTAATCAAACATAAATAAACCTTTCAAGTAAGCATAGAATTGAAACTTTAAGGATTTCGTTACGCACTTGACTGTACATATAAAAGTTTAATCTCTAAAAATAAAAAGTAAACAATGTTACAAATATTGCTACTTTTATTGCTTTGTTACTACCTACTTACCTAGCATATATATTAAAGGCGTAACGGAAATGACTCGGGCTCCTATATCTTATAAATACAATATTACTTTGTAATGAATGAAATTAATAACTTCGTAATGAATGACAAATTCCGTCATCCCGATATTTATGACATTTTAAACGTAGACGATACAAATTTAGAGAGACACACGATGGTATTGTAAAACGTTTTGAGTTCTGATATTTTCCAATAACTTAACGTATATCTTATTTGAAAATATTTCAGATAATTTTGATTTCATTTTAAAACATCACTTCAATGAGACCTCGATGTACAGTGTCCGTGATAAATTTTATTACCAAATGCAATGCATAAAGAGGTACTTCACAAATAATCATATATATCATATGAAACTTTAATAGAATTTTACTATATCATATTATCATAGAATTTTATCATAATTTTGCTATACATAAAAACGAAAACGCTAATATAATGAAGTAATAAGGTTTCCTCTTTAGTTATCTGGCTATGAAAACCTAAAAAGCAGGCGTACTATAAAGATTAATTTCCGATGTCATATTAGGCATTAAAATGAAATACTATAAGGAAAGCATTCTCTTGTATAGATTTGAAACTTTGAATTTACTTCATAAGAGTAATGATTAATTACCTCTACAGTTCATCGACTATTTAGTGTCATTTTAAGTGCTACGACGATATTTAAAAACGAACAACTCTCTTCACAATTGAATGTGTTATAGCAAGAACTGTACCGACTCTATTCGTAAGTGCGATAAAAAAATTATTACAGCGGACTGTACCAACACAATTTGAAAAGTTTGTTTCTCATGGCGTTATTATTTGGCCTTAGAGTTTATCTAATTCGAATCAGTATTCCGCATGCCATATCAATTAATTTTTTTTGTGACAGGATATTTTAGGTGCTTAGTAAAATATTACGTTTATTTGTATATTATGCTTGGAACAGAAATGGTAATGTAATATTTTGTATGTGACTAGATCATATATATAATATTTTGTATGACAATAGGCTCCTTTAAAAAAGTAGAATTCAGACTAAGAAAGTTCCGAACACACTTGAGAATGTAGAAAAGTTTAAAAAATAAGGGCATTTAGTGTTTCTTATAATAATATTAATATTATTTTTTCACCATACTATATGTCTTCGCTATTTGAGATATATACATTTTTTAAATTATTCTTTATTGTTTTAAAAATGTTTATAAACTTATTGCATATATATTTATATATATATATATATATATATATATATATATATATATATATGTATATATATATATATATATATATATATATATATATATATATTAGGTTTATTAACTACAATATTTGTAATGTTTTTAATCACAGTGTAATTTTGAATATAAATTACAGCTTCCTTTTTATTGACATTTTTAAGATATATGTCATATAAAGATTATTAAAATCGGCTCTCTATTTATTTGGAATATTACATTATTATAAAAAAAACATATATTACGATGCCTTTGACAAAAACATTTCTTTTCAACAATAGTTCGTATACCTGAGTGAGAAAAACATTTTTAATGCCCCTTCAGCCTCCTTTGTACACGAGTTTATGAGATATTTATAAAAACATTATTCAGCTTGCTAGGATAAAGATAATTTTGTCACAATGATAAGGTTCTGTTGAAATTTTAAAGATACGAAACGTCTTTGTATATGCAACTCTAAAAAGAAAAAAACCACATATTTAAATTGGTATTACCTTTGACAAGTATAATGGGAAATCAATATTGTAATTATAAAATCTAATTATTGTATATAGATAACTGCAAAGCACATTGAGTTAAAGAATTTAAGAATACAATTAAAAATAAAATTGAAAGCACATAGTAAATAGATGTAAAATTGAATTTAACATGCGAGTATTTTTTATCAAATTAATTACATTGACAAAATGAATTACGTGTATCGTTTTGCAGAAATTATACGTGCGAGAAATATTGAACTTGGTCCGTGAAAAAAGTAAATTGCTATACGTTATGCAGGGCAGGAGCTTATTCAAAAAGAAACAATCTGTTTGTTTTCTGTGCTGAGCAAGGTTTTGTGAATAAAGTATGGTTTGTTCTAGGAAAGCCGGGGCATTTTTGTTATAAGCGTAGATTTGTAAACCAGGTTATTTCACCATAGCATATTTCACCACAATTAAAATACTTTTGGTTAAATATATGAGGGTTAGATATAGTATTTTTGATTTTTAAAGGTGACAGTTTTCCTTTCAAAGTTGATATTTTAAAACGATCTTAGGGAAACTTTTATAATCTATCGCTGTTCAACACATCCTTACTGTTGATACTGCTTAGTTTCTCTTAGTAAACTAGATTAATTCGTCTAGAGTTATTTCGTTAACTCAATTCACGATATGACTTAAGTACGAAAAATTTTAACCAAACACTTGTATTTATTCCTCCATCAATAAGTTGAGACTTCTTATTTTTGTATCGAGTCAAATTTGTATTGTGATTGGATGCATCAGTAGCTTGATATAGTTTGTTATTTTATTACATTCCATCTTAGACATTCTTATCATTAAAGGAAAAATAACAGGCTAGGAAAGCTGAGCCTTCTTTTGACTCAAAGATAATGAAAAGCCGAGAGGAGCGAGTAAATTGTATGAAGGCCAACGAATTTCGGGCGAAATTAAATCCGTTCATTTAATTACTTTCTTGCTGAAGTCTTCGTACTGGTAACATATTGTTAGCGTTGCTATTTAATTTCGATGCGGCTGGATGCGAGCATCTCTATTTAAAGAGTGAGTCGTATTGAGTCTTTGGTTTTCTTGAACACTACCAAAAATTACGCAAAGTTTATTATACATTAGTACTGTATTTTATAGGTATATATTTAATGTATACTATTTTAAAAATGGGATCTAATAAAGAATTTAATGATTCGAAATTTTGTCGCAGTATCAAATTTAAATTTCACAAAGCCCATATGTTCGAACCTCGATTACGTTTAATATGGACTAGCAGAAAAAATTTGGATTCAAGAAAAATATTTAAAAAATGAATGTTATCATGTAAAGATATTGCATTGTGTTTATCAATTACCTAATATTAAGGAATTTAGGACTAAAAAACTTTGAAATGTAAACCATTTTGAGATAGGTAGTTATGTTATTAATGAAGTATTTTGAGGTAGGTAATTATGTAATAAATGTAAATTTTATACTGCGACCCTTTTAAATCATAAAAGAATTTAATGATTCAAAAGGATATCAAATTTATATTTCACAAAGTCCACAAATGGGAGATTCGATTATGTTTGAGATGGACTCAAGTAAGTACACAAAAACATAGTATTACGGTTTTTTTTTAATTTTCCCGTTTTGTGACTGTATGTGCGTTTCTAGATATATGTATATTTGACTGGACATATTGAATAAAATTTTCAGAAATTTTCTCATCCGTTGTGGAGATATATAAGAAAGGTACAAATAAAATTGGTCCAAGTTGAGTCGAATATTTTCATTTAATATTTTGTGCTCAGATATTTATGTCTATTATTTTCAGTGGATACATTCAACTTAAAAATTTTTTTTAAAAATAAAAATACTTCGGTACTTCCAGCAAAGTAGTAAACTAAACTTTATATCTTAATACAAAGTTTAGTAACTACTCTGCTGGAAGTACAGAAGTTTTTTAATTTTTTTTCACGTATAGGAGATTGATTCTGAATGTGATTCTTTATTAATGTAGAATATGCAATACGAGTAAAAGAATTATTTAAATGTACACAACGTAAGATATAACCTAAAACCACGAAGACCAAGTAAACTTTTATTTATTTAGTCAACTGCTTAACTGCTAATGCCGATTAGACTATTTTCTTTATGAGTTTTCTTTTTTATCCTAAAGAAAGTAAAAAGTTCTAGAACTGTAAAGAGAAAAGTGGACAGGAAAGTGTTACCACTTACTAGCAATTTTGCTTTAAAAAATCGATTCAGCCGAAACGCTCTATGATACATCTTGCAATAATTGAACAGTTTGAATTGAAACTAATCAAAAGTTATTTTTCCATACTCGTAACTTCAATAAATGTATCGGTTTATTTTTTTATTATACCGGTATACTAGTAATTTTTTTAGAGATGCGATGATATAAATTTTGCAATTTTTTATTCTATGAAGATATTCCTCGATATCAACTTTTACATTTATTTGGGTGGTAGACCTTTTCGAAAATGCCAACAGACCAACTATATATTTTAAATAATTTATAGGGTAATAATATTTATTTAAGAAATCGAAGTAAATACATAATGACAAAAACGTCTCGTGTTTTACCATACCTAATTTTTCTGTTTTTCTCTTTTTTCAGATTCCATTCGTCTAGTTCTTTACTGAAAGATTTACTTGTAATATTTTTAGAATTAACCGTAAACATACTTTCATTTTTCTTATATAACTAAGATCGCTTACTGTAAATAAATTGAAAATGGTGTTCATATTGCAGATTAATTTAAATTTAAAATACATTTTTAAAATTTTTCTTTTTGCACTGTTTTTATTTTTAGAAATAATGAATGAATTTCATCTTTGCATAATATTTCTTGAAACTTATCATTGATAAAAAATAAAAGCGATATGATTATCAATTTAATTTTTATTTTTATTTGTGACTAATGGATTGCTCCTGACTTCTTATGGGTATAGTTAAGTTCTTTGATGAATTCTTAATTTTTTCTTTTACGAACATAACACTCAGGTTTTGATTAAATAAAGTATAATAACATAAAAAAATCATCATTAATCGGGTTAGTCGTATATATAATATGTAAATAAATTCACCTAAAAATTGTGATTATTAATTGAATATATTTTTTGTGAATTTTAACGGCTACTGTCTGTCCAACATTTTGTGCATAATTTCTTGACATTAAATATTTTGTCTGCGCTATCGCAAAGAGCAAAATTTAGTCGCCTACGCAGCTGAAAATTTAGCCTTGAAGTTAAGGCAATAGAAAAATATCCTTAAAAACAATCTATAGAAATTTAAATAAAAATAATAAGAATAAAATAAGTATTAGTTCTAAACAACCACAATTTACCAAAAAAAAACGTAACTACACTACATGTCCTAAGAACCAAAACAATAAAAGAATATTTATTTACGTAATTCGAAATTCAAAATCTCTTGTTGCCGATCAAACTAAAAACTATATAAGATCTACACTGTCAAAGCGACAAAGGAATGTTAAAGAAATAGGTAAATAAGTACTCCTTCAAAAGTCTCTAAATAAGAAGGGTTGTAGTAACTCAATTAAAGAACCAATGTAAAATTTATACTCCTACTCCTCTCCGCCCCTTTGCGGGTGACTGTGCCGTTGCGCTTTCCTCATGTACGAATACTTAATTCGCGCCGGACGTCACTGAAATGGGCGTTACTAATTTTATACATTTTCAAAAACCTTTTAATTTTCCTTGAACTTCACATCTAAATAATATAGCGTAAAAGGCAAAATGTTATCTGTGGAAAACTTATTAAATGTCTACGATACTTATTTTAATGAATATTAGTAAATCGTCCAAAGCATTACGTTATTTCAACACAAAATTTTAATTAAATCTGTTACGGTGGTGTAGACGTAAAATATAATTATTACATACTTATTAATTTATTTTATACATTTTTAAATATTATTAATATATTTTAAGATGTACAATGCCTGCAAATCAGTGTCAGAATGTTATGATAATTGTTTTGTTAGCGTTCGTCATGACAGAGCAGAGACTAACAATATTTACTCCAATTATGTTGATATTATTAACTATATCTCAATGATAATACATCATGTATTCATATTACAAAGCTTGTGGACATCAAAAATCTTTAGTAAGTGGCGAGTCAACAGCCACCAACTGCCGACTTTTGCAGAGTAAGGTCGATGGCTTACTTTTCACCGACTTACTACATAAATTGGCCGTTTCCGCTAGTGCCTGTTCAGTCATATATTCCATCGTTTTCTTCGTTAACGCATTTCAACTCGTAATGTTCGGATCAGTGAAGTCGGTCAGAGTAGCTCCAATTTCTTTTGTAGGATAAATATTTCTTAGCCACTCACGTTAAATTATGAAATGTCATAAGATTGATTGTTTTCGATTATTATCTAGCCAATTTTTGTTGGTCGTTTGCATTGTGCGGTTTTACTATCTATAATAATTTTAACAAAATATGTAACATATTATAATATGGTACAAGGAAAATCTAATCCCATATAAAGTATATTTGAGTATACTAGTAAAAAATGCAAATAATTGATGCTGACAAATCTTTGTAATAAAAATAAATCGAAAATAAAAAGTGTAGACAAAATCGTGTTCGATTCGATATAGATGAAATCGAATAATTAAACGTAGCGTTATATCAATATATAATCCGTAATAGGATCTCGCTTGTAAGTGAATTCTTAAGAACTTTTGCTAGTGTTAATAAAACTTTATTACCAGAAATATAGCTAATTAAATAAAAGAAAAATTCCAGAATGAAAAAAATAATTTTTTTAGTTATATCACTTCATCAAATTTATTTATTTATAAAAAAAAATTATTATATATTTTTTTTTATGTCCGTTTTGGAAATATATTAATTCTTTATTGTTAGCTTAAATGTATAATTTCTATGTGTTGCATATAAATTTTCCTTAATTAATTGTTAAGGTAAGTTAAATAATTATTAATCATACAAGGCACAATAGATTGTTAGTATTAATTATGACTTATAATAACTACGTTACATGAATAATGAATAAGAATTGATCAATGATAAGGTCAAATCCACATGAAAAATAGTTTTAATACTTATTGCTAAAATGTCGCGTAGGATTATTTTCATTATTTACTTAAAAAAATAAAACTGACAATATTCAATTTTTTCTAGTAAGATCCAATACGAATGTGTTAAGAATTGTGATGTATTTCAACACGTCACCTTACGGATCAATGGATTCATGCGATTCTGTTTATTGTAAAGTTCGAAGTAATTTTTGGAATAGAAAATATATTAATAATAGAAGTACTAATTATTTATATATTAATTAAAAATAAGATTTCTAACAAAAATGACAAACGATTTTTTTTTATTTTTGGGGTATAGTGATTGCAATAAAATATAAAATTGTAATAAGATATGAAATAAATTATAAAAATGTAATAAAATATATGTATGTATACGTATATGTTATTAAAAATAAGTGGTATAATATAAATTACACAGATTCTTTGTGATTTTACGTGAAACTTACAAGTTCAAGAGATTCGCTTTAGTTAGAGTGTATCACAGTTTCTTTGGTTTGAAATTATTTTTCCTAATACGTGAAAAAATATGTAAGCTGAAATTAATTTATTTCATTTGACGCTCTGTTTAAAGCAACGACGTTTCATTCTTGTGACGCTCTACTCGGATTGCTTAAAGCAATTAAAATTTCTCGGCCTTCCGCCATTTTTAACTCTCCACTAAAGATGAAAAAAAATTTAAAATTTTAATATCCGGCCTACTTTCAGATAAGAAAATTATATATCTATCAATTTTTAATTGATTAGCAAGTATTATTTCTGAGAAAACCAGCATTGATAAGAGACAAAGACTATATTGAAATCTCATATTATGGGCTTTCTTCTTTACCGTTTTTGTAAGGAAACTTGTGGCGTTACGAAACATTTTAATCGTACATGGACATATTTATATGCCACATACATCGTATTTTAATATCACGTAATTTATTTAAGAAACTCAAATATTTTAGTATAATTACAATAGTAAAAATATTAGTACGAAAATAAAGAGAATTTTAAATGACATTTCGCTCTTAATATTAGTTAAGTAAACCGAATATATATTCTTCTTATAATTTATCTACCATTTTTTAAAGATAGCTACCACAATTGGAAGTCAGCATAGAAATCTAAACTTATGAAAACCAAGTTTATAAAATGACAGACAGCAAACCATTTAATTAAATTATTATGGTCCGCAAAAGCAGTCATCTTCTAAAAATGCTATTGAGGATATTTGAAAATTGATGAAAATGCATAATCGATAAATTAGTGTATTGTTTACAGTAATAAACACAGAATTTCAGTTTCTTTGCCTTAGTTTTAATTCAATGAAGAATTTTCGAGTACAGCTGACTACATCATGGCGAAAAACACGATATCTTTATATGATATTAGCGCAACTATATTTAGGTATTCACAATTGAACTTACGCAAATGTATGTATTGTATTAAATACGACCCAGGTGGATGATATTTGTTCAATAAATTGAAGGTAAAATCACAAGTAAAGTTGACATAACTATATCAAGAGGTTCATTCCCAACAAAAGTTAGGTTATCCATTTAACTTTTGTTGGAAATGAACCTCTTTTAATGATCGTTACATTTGCAATAACATATCAAAAATAATATACATTTGGTACATTTATTTCTATTCGTATTAATGTAAAGGTTGAAGGTTGAATGCCTTAATTCAATATTTTCTTGTTATGGATTTCACTGTTTCGTTGATTTAATATTAAAATAAACATAAACAGTTGGGTATACTACAGTTCATAAGAAATTTTATTTCCCTTTTTTTTTAATTGAAGTTTGCACCAAACCTAGCAATTATTGTAATAAAAAAGTATTTTGATAAGTTTGATAGGTTTAAAAGAGCTTGAACCACATAATCGTTGTTTAGTGTTTTTAGGTGTGATAGGAAATGGGAATTATGTTTGCTTATTATTAAGTTGCTTTTGAATTATATTATTATTTTAATAAATACATGCTTTCAGCATCGTATGAAACTTTTATCATACACAGTAAATATAATAAATACGAAAAAGTGTTTATTACAAAATGCAATGTAGGTCATTGTATCAGAGAGAAACCCTTATGTAATGAGTACCTGTAAAACAATGCAACAAATGACATAGTAAAAATAAAAATGTGTTAGACACGTTTAGAGGCGAGGACATTGGGAAAAATAAATTTACATTTAGCATGATTTTTTTAAACATAGTCAAAAGTTTTTTACATAAACACTTTAACAAAATAATTTAAAAACATGTTTCACTGATAATAAAAGTTAGTATATTTTATGTAAATTTTTTTATTGCAATATGATGTCTAATGGTAGTATAATTCTTCTAAATCTATATTAAACACATCTTTAATTAAATTCAGCAGTCATTAGATCTGGTGTCTAACGAAATGATAAGATATGTAACTTGTCATTAACCACAATGTTTTATATAAACAAATACATGTGCACTCACTTGTACAATGAGGCATGGTGATATTGATATTTCACACTCTTCTATTTCTTGTAGTACAAGTAACATTTCACGAAAACTTCGCCATCTTCGGATTTTTGTTTGATGTGTACCCGTAAACTCAATAAAGTTCTTGTTTAATTTTGTAATAACACATTTAATTACCCGTACAACACACACGCTCATAAAATGCGGTATGCCCAAATCCAAGTCGATACCGGTTAAATATTTCTGTCAAATCCAATTGACAATGAAATCTATCTGCATTCAAACTATTTATAATTATACAATGCACTAAAGTATAGGAATTCTGCCTGCAAAAGATACCTACTCCAAATATTTATATTGGTGTTTTTTTGTTTCATTCCGAATTTTTGAAAGCAGTAAGACTAATTTGATTTTAAAACCGTTATTTTTTTCTCCCATAATTCGTAGAATTACAATTTTGGACAAGCAACGTAAGTGAAAGAGAGAAAATTATAAATTTGAAAGAGATAACGTAAAATGCACTATGGTAGTCGATATGGTGCTCCTGAGAGGAAAGGCTATAAGACGAGTGGGCATGTGTTTGAGCACAAAATAGCATATGAATCCATCTGTTCTATCAGCTGCGCAGAACATTAAAATAATGTACAAGAATATGTTTAATTATATTTAATATTTGTATGTTTGATATCAGTCTATTGAAAAAGACCTGTGTTACGGAAAGTACAATTTTTATTTAAGGGAATGTGTTAAACAAAATCGATTAAGTCTTTTAACCAATAAGCTATTACAGAGAGGTTACGTAATGTTTTCTATATTTCTACATAATTCTACATAAACTGAATAGCCATAATAAATAGTAAGGGGTTTCAGCCAATACTGTATTAAATGTGGAATATTTTATTTCGATTGATATTAATATTATCAAGATTGGGTCTTAGGAGTGCAACCTTCAAACAGTTTCAACCTTTCGCGATATCCGGTAATTTTACCCTACTCCTTACATTCATTGTAATATTCGCTTGGTAAACATATTTAGAAAATCTTTCTTCTTGTTCTAATCAATCATATCAATATCATTAAGACCGTCAGGATCCAAAAAAAATGTCATTCAATTTATTTATGAATTAAATGGCCAAATTTGTAATTGGCGTTTTTTACAATGCTATGTAAGGGTCAGTTACAAGCAAGTAGACAAACTTTAATAGTTTACTCTTTATCCATTAAACAATTGTTATACAATTGGGACAAGATAATGAGCAACTGAATACAATTAAATACCATGACATAACTCAATTGCAGAAGGGGGTGTTCCAATAGTTAGAGTTATACTGTCGTCAGTAATGCATATCAGATATTATTGTGTTATTACGTGGGAAATATGAAAACTTTTTAAGTAAACGAAATCGTACATTTTTTATTAAAACTGAAAAAGCAATAGTTCTTCTTCGTTGTAGAAAAATAGAATCTTAATACATCCAGAAAAAAATGCATAAACGGGAAATACAGGTACAAATTTTGTATCCCCCCGCCCCCCAGATGGATCAAGTCACAAATAGGGTTATAACATAACATACCAAATTATTCCTACGGTTTGGAGTATTTATTAAATGTTTTACTAAATTCCATGGGAATGGCTAAACTAAATACCACCATGGTAACTGCTCACAATTTTACATTTTCATAGGTCACTGGGATCATAATCGATGAAATAACAAAAACTAAATTGATAAAATAAGAAAAATTAAAGCCAAAAAGTAATAATATAGGTGCTAAAAAAATATTAACTAAAACGATTTTCTTCTCCTTTGCCATAATAAACATTTCAAATTAATTCGTGAGTACTGTCAGGTTAAAATATTTCTTATTACACAACGCACTTTCGTTTTGTTATTAACATTACACTTTATGTCATTAGGGGTAAGGAAATGTTGGAAAAATATTAAATAAAAATAAATGTGCATTTAAGCGACAGCATAGTGCTTCTTATCAAAGAAAGATCTTAGCGAGTGAATTTTGTGTACCAAATGTAATGACATAATGCTCCCATTCTTATTGCAAGTAATATCTATATAGAATTAGCTGAGGTAAAAATAAAAGTAAATGATTGAATGTATAACTTTCGTGCAATACGTTCTGGTTTTTTTGGTAAATTGTATAATGATTTTTGCATTTTATTTTTGTCAATAAATTATTTTTGAAGTAAACAACGTGAAGTTAACTGATTTCTTAATATAACTAGCTTAAGTCACATTATTCGGATTACTATAATAAAAAAAATATTTTAAAGACACGTTAAAATTTAGTTGACGATATTAAATTGTTTAAAATATATATAGGCGATTCCTATACTTTCAAAGTTGGAAAATAATTTTATTCGCATAAAATTATAAATAAATGACACAAGTTAATTTACTAAATATTCAAAATGATTTAATTCGAAATATTTTTACTTCATGTCCATAACCGAATGGTTTAAAGTTATGCATGGTTAAACATATACGGTTTATTACTTTTATACCTTACGGTTTATTACTTTTTACATAGTTTTCTAGGATTTTTGTATTTGTTAGAGTTATGTTATCTTTCGATTGAGGGGAAGCAAATAAATATAACAAGTCGTCCAATTTTACATTTGTCATAATACAGTAGTCCGCTATTCATTCTGTGATGATTTTCTGTGTGGCGATCACTGACACTCTGTTGTCGCCGGCCGCCCAGTATAGATAATTTCAAATATTTAAATTACGAAGAGTCTACAGAAAGAAAATATGGAAACTCAAACTATATTATACTTGTTGGTCGCGCATATTTTGAAAAACAAATTCAAAATTATTGGAAAGGAGCCATAGAGAAATATTGAAATATAAAAGGTCACATATTATTAAAACTATGCATATTAATAAACATAGAGTAACTAAATATATTCAAAGTTAAGGCGTAGCAATACTAATCATAGTTATAATAACATATCCATGCGATCTATTCACTCACGTGTATCAAATGGAGATTATGAAAAGGTGGAATGAAAAAATGCTAGATTTTTAAGTCGGTAGTGATATTTAACCAAGTCATGTTTGTAAAACCAACAAATTTTTTCTTTGTACCTAATAAATAAGTTCAACAAACTATAGAAATAGATCTTGCAAAAGTTAAGATAACCTTGATAAACACAAAAAATCTATTGTCCTCGGTCTGCTACTCAATTTTTCAATCGTCTTATCCTTATAAAATATAGTAAATTAATTCCAATTAAGCACATTGTTAATTAATACCACATTACAGTAATTTATGTTTTCCAAATTCAGATTTGCACGATAAATTACATATTTCACTAGTTACTCTATACAAACAAAATGTGACGTGTCTTTGACGTAATATCGCACACCGTAACATTTATAATTCACTATAAATGTTCCTGCATATTTATACATATTGTTGTTCGACTGTGATGATTGGATTGTTTTCATCACATATTTATATACTCTTATGATATAACGCTGAATTAGATCTGGCAGAAACCTGGCGGTTGATTTATAAAAAAAGGACACTTAAATATTACTTCCTCACTCGACTTTTTGTAACCAAAGATTGTTACTAAAAAAGAAATCACGCAGTATATTTTATTGTAAATATCTCTTTTTAGTTTCCTAACACAAGCCTTCATAGCTTGCTTAATATTACAAAGTCATGTTTGATTAAAGCTTATTTACAAAATATTATTGAACAGTATACAATATATACTAAGTGATTCATGTTATTCATCAGTTACAATCTAAGTGAAAAGCTTGGTGACATTTTTTATCTATATTAATTAGGATGTCACAAATTCGAAAGTTGTCAATTCATGTGTTGTCAATCAATGTTTATCAAGTTGCTTATCACTTAATATCTTAGCAAAGAAACAATGAATTGCTACCAAATTTGGTATGCGAGTAATTCATGTAGCAAAATAGTCTGAAATTTTACTCACGTTAATTATAAATACAACGAAAGTAGCTAAGTAACAAAAGTGATTAAGTAACAAGCCAAACGTCTTTTGTTACTTAATCACGCTTACACCGCTAGGCATATTTCAGTGTTCATTACTATATAAATATATTTAGTATTTCGGTTAATACATGCTACTTTTTATTAAAAAAAATAATACGGTTCTTTCAAAACAAAATTCTGAAAAAAATTTGGCATTAAAACTTATACCCATAAACATATCCATGACACGTACATTAAATCTATTTATATATGAGCCTCGATATACTTAAATCTGTATAATTTTACTGAATATGCTAAAATGTATAAACTTATTTCTGGGTACTTTTCACGATAGTCTCATCAGGTCAGTAATAAGTTCCACCGCCTTAATAAAAAATAAACGCAGCCGAGACTACAGCCTAAAGGTTGTTTCGTATGCACGGAAATACATTTCTTGGTATATAGAGTTACTAACAAATCTTAAAATAAAATTACGTGTTGTTAGTTCTGCGAAAATGGAGGCTGTTTATAATAGTAGTGTGTTAGGAGGACAAAGGAGAATTAGGAGAAAATACATATTGAAAAATAGAGTGTATTCCGCGGAAATAAAATGTCGTGCAATGCTGTAGCTCAAAAAAGGCAATAAAACGTAAATTTTATTGCCTTTTTCTCCTGGCGTGGAAGTTTTAATGTTGGACTTTCACTTTCCCTTTATAGAATTACTTGTCCTCCAATGACTGAGAAAGGCCTCTGTTGTCGAGCCATCCATAATACTCAAAAAAGGACAAACATTAAAATGCTTAAACATTCTTTCTTTATAATCGTATGGTATATCGATCTTTGCCAAAGTAATTTGAAAGTTTTTTTTTCATATCGTAGACAAAAAAATGAGAATGTCTTAATAAACAAGTTCACATAAGATTCTTTATATTTTAAGTTTCTATATATTGTAATAATACATACAATAATTGAAGTACATTATTTAATTTAATTTATTTTTACAATAAGGAAGACCTACACATTGGTGCCTGTACTTGCGAATCGGTTAATTAGGAAGAATGTAACAGCAACATATAGCAGTGTTGCCATAAAAGGAACATAATTTGATTTATTTTTAAAATACCATATATTATATGAAAAATGAATAGGTTTAATATATCTACCTAATTATATAAACTTATGTTATTTATATTCGTAACGATTATATAATTTATTTGTAAATAAGAGGTAACTTTCATAACTACTAAATTTATTTAAATATCTTATTAGGATGTTAAATATGTCGGTTGGCATCCAAGAAAAAATGTTATTGCAAAGTCAGACTAGCCCAAATAAGAATTACTTCCATAAAACCAACTTACCGAAGTGCTTCAATATCCACATTCAATCATTCACTTCTGAAGTTGTTTAACATATTCGATACCGTCCATTTGTCATGTGGATAATGCCTAATTTCAACCATGTAGCCAGCGACTCACCGCATATAGAAACTATATACGCTAAACTTGTAACTCAAATATTGGATCATCGATCATCTGCCATTCGAATTTTCTCTAGTAGCCAACGCACTCCATTTTGGTTCACGACAAGAATGATCAGAGGATTATTAGATAAATATTTTATAAAATTATTAGATAAAGTCTACTAATTTTTGGCCCTTGTTATAGTAGTAGAAATTCTTCCGGATTCGGATTTTATTATAAGACTGTTCGGATTTTATTTTAAGACTTCATTTAAAATATGTTAACTTCAAAGGTATGGAAATAAAGAAACGATTTAATTATTTGCTATTTTAAATTTTGCCATGAATTAATTTTCTGTTAAACATGTAGATTAAACATAACAAGAATTGATTATTTTCGTAGTGAAGTCACGTCGTAAATGCTAATTATTGCAAAATGTGATTACCACTCAAAATGCTTAATAAAAATTTGACTGGTTATGTCATCAATATTGGAAAACATTTTAAATAGCCGACATATATTCTTTTATTTAAGTGTTGTTGCGTTATTATATAGTCCCTATTTCAAGTACTTTAACTCTTTGAAATTATACATATTTTATTGATTGAGAGAGCTCTCTTTGAGTATTTATTAACTTTTTATAAATTTTATTAAAAATGTTCAGAATATCAATGAATTAATTAAAATAAAAAATAAAGAAAAAGTAAGTATTTTGAATTTTCATAAATATCTGTCACTTTATATGCAACTGTCAAACTAATCGGAACGGGAGACAATTAAAAATTGGAAAGATGGGACAAATAAAAAATACTAATTAAATTAAATGCAAAAAGTAACAAACTATCAAATATTTAATTATAAACTTTAAAAATGAGTTTGATTAACATCTGTAGAGAAATATTGGTAAGGAATAATAATAATAGTATATATTAAGGAAGTGGGACAATATTGGATACAATAACTTCTCATGAAAGCGGAAGCGAAAGCTCCACGAACAGCGGATTTACGTAATTTATTCTGGATCCTGTTTATATTATGTAAATCCGCATTTACTACTCAATCAGCTTCGCTGCAGTCAACTTCGTCGTTTACCCTTCCCATTTGTACATCCCGTTAAATACGAGCATTCATATATCTTGCATGCATTTTGTAAATGGACATGTGATGTACACACACACACACACACACACATATATATATATATATATATATATATATATGTACATATATATATATATATATATGTATATATATATATATATGTATATACATATATTGCGCCATTTCCCCAACGAGCTGGGTTACATGACTTAAGTAGAAAGCAAAACTTACATATAGAAATAAATATACCTTTCATAATGACATCTTTAATAAAATACATATACATATAGTACATATACATACACTTACATATAGAAATAAATAAACCTTTAAATTATACTATTTTTAACGTAGATTCAAAGTTAACGCAGTACTTCTGTTACCTAAAATCCATGAAAAAATTAAGCGTATCAGCTTTTACACGCGACTGGAGTTTGTTCCTTAAGTACGATTGTCATGGAACGTATAAAATAGGTAACACTGTAAATAAATAATAAGTATCAATATCATTAAATGTAAATAATTTTTTTTTTGTTAATCAAATTATTAAAAAAAAATGCTTATAATATAATTATTTTCAAGTAAAACACAAATGAATAAGATCAAATTTATACAACAAAATGAAAAGCATGTAATAACGTGAGATTAATTAGTTACAATTAAAAGTTACTTTTTAATATCATAGGATGAAAGACTCTAACTATTCACACATAATGACATTTAATGTTAAAATCTTGATGTAAGCGAACGATAGTAAAATATGTGTGACACACTCTGCCACTGACATTACGCCATAAGAAAATATCAAGTAAAAATATAAAGTATTGATATATTGAAAATATCAAGTAAAAATATCAAGTATTGATATATTGAAAATATCAAGTAAAAATATCAAGTATTGATATCTCACTCTAAATATGCTTATGATGATATCTTACCCTAAAGATGTTGCTCTAAGATTTTTTTAACGCTCTGAACTTCTAAAACAACAAAGCACAAAAAATAATAATAACCGGGAAATTGTTTAAACAAATTATATTTTAGGATTCTGAGTACTTCCATTAAATGATTATGAATACTAACTATGCCCTTGACCATGTGTACGTAGACAATTATAAAATATTATTAACTATGCGATTAATGCAGGCAACGCCACTTATTATCATAATTATAAAAGTACAGTTTTTAAGTGAACGATTTGTGTTGAAAGGTAATATTATAATATCTTTATCCTAGTTGCCGATTACGATTAACCTCCAAACACTGGAGAATCTACAATATCGAAATTCTTTAACAGACCTGTAAACAAAATTTTGGTGTATTGTCACATTTGTTATGTATTGTTAGTTTGTTCGTAAAGGTTTTAAATATATAGACCAACGAATTCTGCAGTTTCATTATATGTTAAATTAATTAAATTACAAATATTATATGTTAAATGAATTAAATTACAAATATTGACATCCAAATTAAATTGTAAAATAATTGAAGACACAAAGTATATTATTACATTATCATTTCACGCATAAAATTTATATTTTAATATCGCATATGATCATTGTTATATAATAATAACGATTACATACAATATCGAAAATTATTTTGTGTGGAAGACGACCGAAAACGATGCCTGCCCTCACGCATCTGGCCGTATTTGGATTGCTTACTCAAGCACTTTAACCTCCTGTAATACATTCCACTTCTGGCTACGTCAATTTCTTTATTATATATCCAGGTGGAAACCTCCATTTTGCAATTTTAAATATACACAGCGCTATATATTAACATACATAGATATATTATAATTACTATGCGTAATATTGTGCATCATACTGTGTATAATTACCATGTATCGGGTGACTGGGCACTTTATTCTACTAATGCAATGTAAATTAATTTTTAGACTTATTAAATTATTATATCTTCTGATATTGTGAGCGGATTGCAGTGAAATAAAAAAAGAAAAGTTAATTGTAGTCGATCCTTATATTTGTTATGGATATTTGTTGATAATTTAGTAATAAAATATATTAGGCTTTAGTTTCTTGTTATTTATTTTTAATAGTCGTTTATTTTTATAGCCATAAAAGTTAATTAATATTGTTACATATATCTCACATGACTATAAAAGTCGTACATAAATACAGAACTTGTGACTGATCAATAATAATAAGCAATTTATCATTCATAGTTAAATTTGTTTCTCTCTCTTTCTCTCTTTGTATACGTTTTTATCCTGTCTCAAGAATGCACATCCGCATATATACACAGATGAGTTTTATATTTCACTTGGTTGCAATATTTTGAAAATTTATTTAGGTTCGGAAATGATATTTTACCGCAATACTTCTAGCTAAGTACTCGCATTATCATCATTATGTACTTTTGATTGTGTTCCGTATTCAGTTGTTATTTGAAATTTGTTCAGGGTTTTTGTAAAAATGTTTTATTTTTCAATTTTTCTTGCCTATGATATCCTATGTCTATCTACCTACTAATGTCTTAGTTGTTTCATGTCTGTGTACGTACCTAATTAGAGGGCAGATACCGTTCTTGGACCAGTCAAAAGTTTAGAAACAGGAGCCTCTATTTAATTGTTCTATCTATTGTCGTCAAAATGGTGGTTGGTCACAAGGTATACGGCATTAGAAGGCGCGGCATAAACTAATAACTTTTTCTTTATTGCCAATGTGGCCCTGTAAAATGTAGAAATGGGTTATTAATCTATGTAATCTTACACGTGTAGAAAATGTTTAAAAATTGTATTCGTTCTACTGATGCTACTATGTGGTCATATGAATTCATTATGTTTATATACGATAATGGTACAAAGGAAAAATTAAAAAAGCATTTGGAAAAAATATATCTTCATAACGATAATCTTGAAGCAATAAAGGCTATAAAATGAACACATACGATATAAATAGCCTTAGCCGTTATCCACCCCAGATAGGCGGACAAAATAAACCTACCCCTTTAGATTGCAATGGATGTGAATGAGTACTAAATATGTATCTACATAATATAGACTCCATATGAACAGAACTACCCGCACCCGCAAGCTGAGTGCTTTCTTTTCTTTTGTACATGGATCTATTTTATCTAAAATTAGTCTAATATTTAAATAAAAAAAGTATAATTCGTTATTCAAATCTCAACCATCAACCTACTAATGTTCATTATACAAAAATAATTATTGTTTATTTGGAAACCGATAATTCTTTGTTTATTATCACTTTGTTTATTGGCGGTATCTTTAAATTTGATATACTTATATGTAAGTTTTATCCACATCCAGTTGTTTATTTTCCCTTTTGTTTTATTTTTATTATTAACTAACTGTGCCCGCGACTCCGTATACATAGGTCACTAGAAATCGTACCGATAATGGTTTTATAAGTATACGTCCACTTTTCTCTTCTGCCTACGCCTATTTTGCCAACGTATGCTCGGGTGGAAAATGTTATAGCGCGATTTAAAAAGCATGTAGGCTTTTCTCTTGATGTACATATATTAGTACATTATACATACATTTGTGTAATTAGAACGCATCAAGTATTGAGATATTTTCTTGTTGTTATGCTAATACAATGTAATGAGTTTTTGAAAATAATGAATTTGCACATCTGCCGATAGAGTGACCCGATGGCGATAAAATGAGAATAGATATTATTTAAATTTACCTTCACTTTTGTCTAAAAATCCCTCTTGAATTGTGTTAGTAGTTTTAGGTGATTCCAAGAACGATCTTAATATTTTCTATCACTTAGTTTCCCAACTATTTTTTCTATCTTAAATTTTTTTTGCAAATATTTTTAATATACAGATATACTAACTTTACAATCTAAAAACTACGCCAAATTTTGGAAATAGAGAGGCCGAAGACATATTTTTTAATATTTCTTATAAACAGTTTTTTCAAACTATGCATGCACGAAAAAAAGGAAAAGAAATCAAGTTTTTACCTCATCTAACATTTTCATATAAATATTTATAATTGTTACCTATATGAGGGTAATTATACTTATCAGTATCCCAAATTTCACGTTTCTCATGCCAAAAGGTTTCAGATAAAATGACTGTGACAAATAAAGGGACGAACGGACACGTTAGCAATTAATTTATTTTTTATTTTTCAGTGACAGCTCTCAAAATTAAAATATTTTTCAAATTAAAACTGATTAACATACCCAAAACGTCTTTTTACAGTATTCCGATTTCCTGTTCACCTATGATGATCTTTGACCAAACACCTTGCAGGAGCGTGACTTGATTTTAAATATAATTTCAACTACTTTGTTATAATTTAGAACATATTTATTATCCAAATGATAAAAGGAGCTAGCAATTTGTCTTTTTGATTTGCGTCATAAAATATTAAATTAAATTTTCCACGAAGCAATTGTTCTTCTCTGAATGTCTTCCTTATATCATTGGAATGTTTTTTGCGGACTATCCACCTCTTATATCAAATTCTCATTTTATCCAATAAGTATATATTATATTGGCAATTAATAAACTCATTTCATATCTATTCGTTAGTGTTAACTCACGCGGAAGCCAGATATAATATTTACGCTCCTTTCCTTATGTTTGACGTGTTTCTGTCATATCATGGGGTCGTAAGAGTAGCTATGCAAAGTAATTTAAACTGTGCCTGTTTCCATAAGATTTTCTAAATTTTCCACCCTGGTTTATCGCATAGAATAAAATTTTCTTCTTTGAACTTTTAAACTGAACACTTGGCCGAGTCATAAGCATTGTGTGTATATTTCACGTCGTTTTATTCGCTTTTCGCCCCAAACAAAATTCATGATGCTGAAGCACTCTAAATTCTCTTCGTAAAGTTTTTACATTTTTTGTCCCTTATTGGGCAAAATATAGCAAACTGCAAAAAGTTAAAAGTCGCATTTTGTATATATCCTACTATATATGTTTAAGAACTTCTGTAAAATTTCTGAAATCATTAGAAAAATTGCAGGATTTTTAGTTGCCAACTTAAATTTTTTTAATATTTGACACCCTCATGTTCACAAAGTATCAAACTGATCAAATTCAAATACTCTTTAACAAAAAGTCGCAACAGCAATGATATTGATATCTTTAAACTCAAGGAATGAAATATGATAAAAGCAAAAATAATTGTTTACCTTTATCAATCTTTCATACTGAATCGTGGTGCTAAATTTTCAGTTTGTATGCAGTGTTCCATATAAAAAAAGATGTATTTTCAATAAAATTGATGCACTGTTTTTTCACGATGTTATAGATCTGTATACTTAAGGATGTACAATCTGTGGAAGGGCAATCTTTCAATTAAATAGCGCACAAAAATAATATACTAAAGCAAGGAATGCGAAAAGCTCCTTGTTTGTTCAATAAATCAGTGTATTACAAGGAAAGTGTATTCAGTGTATTACAAAGAAAAGACGTAATATCAAATACCGAAACGGGCCTAAATTTTAGAACGAAGTCGATAGACTACTATAAATTCAAATGCCACAACATAGTCAGTAAACAGTTTGTATTTTATGTAAGGTAATCTCATAATTATTAATGAAATTGTCCCTTAAACACCTTGGGGAAATTATTCCCTAAACACCTGGGTGGGAATGTATTCGCTTAGACCATGCGGAAATACCATAAGAACACATATTTATAAAACGAACAAACAATAATGCATTAGACAGAAATACACAGCAATTCGAATATATATCATTTTGAGTAGTGATCAATGGTGAACCATCAAGCAGCTCCACATTTCCGTTTTTGAATTGATCAATGGGAAATAAACAAAAAAAACTTACAAATGAGCGTCTCATAACATGGTGTTGAACAATGTGAGTACACAAAAGACCGTATGCATATCCATGTGCGCTTCAAACACCTAAAATAATCTATAACATCGTCCTCTTGTGTAACAGCCAAAAGCTTTAAGAACTACTAAATTAAAGATCGAGGATTTATCAACGTAATAACAAAATAATTAAGAAATGTGTACGATTAAATGAAATTCTCCTCAGAGTTGAGGAAATAATATACGATCATGTCCATTATAAACTCTGAAGAGAAGGAATTTGGTAATACAAACACCTATAATACTTTTCAATATTTTCTCCAACATGAGGATAAGTAGCTTCATATGGAGAGCAGACAACTTTATTCGTTTTCATTCATTCAGTTCAAGAACTTCACGCCTTGGTGAAGAAATTGATTTAATTCATTTGACTGTCACATAAGCTAACACAGAAGAAGTGAGATTATATGTGATGATTCATTAATAGCAAAGCTTGTAAAAACTTTTAAAAACTTTTCAAAATATGCCCGCTTTATCGATGGGGACCTGGTATTAGTTTTCTCGTGGCACTATTGTATTTCATATTTATTAATGCCATGGTGAAATAACAGTTTTTGTATTATAATTTACATGCCGACAATGTCAAATTAATTCGCATCGTTATCTAAATTAAATCTCTACATTCATTAATACGTGTATGCAAATTTTAATATAATCACTCTGTAGATCAGACATTACTACATTTTAAAAATGAAAGGTAATCGACAAAACATCTATGTTCTACTCGGATACTTTGCAACATCTGTTTATTACAAACTTGGTTATTTTATTTTTATAAGGAACGTCTCAAGTACGAACAGAAATTGCACCAAGAGAATTGAGTATACATTTAAACAGTTAAAAATGTTTAAGGATTTGTAATATTCCTTCAAACTCTTTGCAAATATTAATGTTTCATAACTTTAATATTGCCGACTTTGCGTATATTTTACAGGTGTAATACATGATACATATTTCAGAAACTATGACATTTAGGATGATTGCTATAGTTCTCATGTAATCTTCTATTCAGATTTTACCGAACAAGTTTTTTCATCATTTTTGGCCTTGTATTGCTTAAAAAACTAAGGGTATTTCCATGGGACAACAAAACCGAATTCTGTTGTGAACTTTCATAAAAATATTTTTTTGATAAATAACCAATGAAAAAGTAATTGAAATATTATTAGTCCTCCATACATTCGTACCAAACTCAGAAATTCGAAGCAAGCAAAAATAAATAGACATCTCCCTCTTGAGGTTACCTTCGATTTTTCGATCTTGTTTATATAATGTAAATTTATATTTATTACTCAACAAGCACTATTCAATCTCCTTTGTCTCGGCTTTGAGTTACTAAGGCAAATGATATTGCCGATTTGTTTATGTGTATTTTATAAACTCAGTATATATTGGTCTAATAGACCAGATTTCAGTTTTATTAAATACATAAACTTATTGAGAAAAACATGCTTTATTATATTTTTCTTAGGTTTAAAGAATAACATTACAATTGGACTCTAGCTATCTGTTACAACCTCTCTATGCTGCTGATTGCAACTAATTATATAGCCATGTTATCGACTTTGGTATAAGTATGAAAGTACAATAAAATAATTAGAAACTTAACAGTATATACAAAATGTGAATGAAAAAAAGTAAATATGACTGTAAAAGCAACAATCTCAAACATATATCGAAATACGTTCAGCAATCTGTTTTATGACGATAGATCAATGTACGCGGAATGGAGGGAATGGTAAGGTATGAGGTTTCTTTACTCATGAAAAAGCTAAGAAAAACACCACAAGTCACATTGAATGAGTTATCATTGACTTACGAGAATTATTGCCTTAGCATAATTTCTTCACCACGACCACGCTCGGCCGTCCTGATCTGCGCTCAGGACAGCCGAGCGTGGTCATCTCTTCGGACATTGTTGAAAAAGTAAAAAAAACATGTGTTGGAAGAAGAGAAGAAGCGGTTAGAAAAAATAATTGGAGTATTCAAATTGTGAGTTTTCAAATATTGCAATACCGACCTTACAGGAAAGACTGGATCCTTGCAGTTATTATTAAATGAAAAAAGAACTTCGTGAAAAAAATAGGAATGAAGAAGAGGTTGAGTCTGCAATTTCAGCTTATTTTCAAGGTGAAGCGGAAGTTTTTTGTAATGATGTAAATAAATTAATCGACAGATCAGAGAAATGTGTTAGGGTTAAGGCAGAATATATCGAAAAGGAAAAGAATGACTAGGTTTTTTGACCTTCCTTCCAACCCATTTTGTGAACTTTTTGACCATTGTGTATAATAAAAAACCTAGCTTACAATGTAGCAGATTTTCCTTCAATATTCAAACTATTATACTGGATCCACAAGTTTTTGAAACTACAAGAGGTTTTCCCATTGCTACTGTGTTTATGATATACATTTATACATTTAAAAATTTGAATTTATTAACGTTTATTCACTATTTCAATCATGAACTATCACTTTTATTGTATTGTAGTATTACTCTTTGCTTTACTAAAGTTGTTCGATTAATGAAATCAATATTATTTGAGCTGTTCGTTACTCACCACACTGAATGCTATTTAAATTTATTCAATTTGATTTCGTTTATTGGCATTTGTTTATTTCAATTTAATATAGTTTGTTTTTATCCGATTTGGTTTAAATATATTTTATTTATGCCATTTTTGTATTATCATATTTTATTTAGATTGATTTAGCTAAAATTAAAGTTATTTTTATTCATTTAATTACGTATTATTTATAATTTAGGTTCAATTTTGTTTAATAACAACGTCACAAACATCTCAATATTTATTGGTTCTATTATTAACAATACTGTGATGCAATACTGTCTAATATTGAAATATATTTATGATAACACTGTTTGTGTGTCAAATACAAATAAATAAAATCATTAATTAATCTTAAATAAAAGGATCAAAGTGATTCTTATAAGACCAATTTTGTTTTTTTTTCCTTAGATTTTAAGTTATAATTTTGGATATAAAATATATAGCAAAAGAGATCATTTCCGATTAAATAGATTTCAGTTGGAAATATATTTATAATATGTATATTTTCCCTTTTTTGTCGTGAATATTTTTGTACAATATTGAGGTATTTATAATGAAAACGTGTTATAGAAATAAGTCAAATAAAATGGAGATAATTTCAAACAGAAATGTAAAAACGTGAAACATATTCATGAAGTTACTGTCGAAATAATGAGAATATATCGTTAATGTATTATAACCTATTACTTATTTCTAAAACTACGATATTTAATGATATTTCACATCTAAAACAAATAATGCTGATTCTGGCATATACTTTCTTTTGATAAACATAAAGAATACTTAAATAAATAATTTATTATTGAATATAATTAATTACAATGCTTCGTTCTTGTCTTGTAACAAATTATTTTACATTAATGTAACTATTTCGTTATCACCTTATCTACGTAATAACTTTAATTTGGATATAATATAACTAAATAAGTTGGCGCATTATTTAGGACGGAAAGTGAGGTAAGCGTACTGTGCGTATTTTACTGCAAATTCACGCACAAAATATTTGAAAATTAGAAATAAAATCAATGCAAAGTTTAAAGTGGGAATAGTTTGATTTAAAACCATTTAATATCAGAATTATAACGATCTTTGAATTCAAATACATTCGCAACTAGATTAAAATATTAAAGTTTTTTGAATTGAATTTTGGATACCCAGACTTGTCAAAAAATTCCACGATATCAACTTTCATTCAATTTTTTGCTTCATTCTTTTATAATGCTATTCGCACATGTTTCCCTCGCTTTTTGTTTTAGGCATGGTCTGATATGACGCTCTGTAAGTGAAAAGAGAGTTGCAAATTACCAAACATTTGCTTAAAATATTATTTGACTATATTGAAAATTATTTGATTTTGGGAGTTTTGTCTTTTTTTGTCCAAATCTGTTATTTGCCGGACGTCCGCTATTTTATTTATTAAATGTAGTCAATAACTCGCCCATTAAATTGATTAGTTCGGTAATATAAGAATCTCACCATCTCAACTTGTTCTGCTGTTCGATTTATTTCAGTTCGGAATTCAGTTCGTAAAGTATTTGGATATTTGACGGCTTGCTCACTGTTTATAGTTATAATTTATATTTTGTTGTCCTGTATCGTCTTTTATATTAAATCTAAATTTATTTTACATTAATTTTCTCAACATATTGTCCGTAAATAAGGATTTGGTTATTAATTCACTACCTAAGAAATAAAATTTCCTACTCTTATCGATTTAAATTTCGAAGGTCCTCAAAATGTTTATTTTAGATTTATATTAATGTGACATACACATATTAACAATGGTGGCTAATAATTAACAAGAGTGAATTAAGATTTAAATTTTTTTTTCTTTGCGACACTAATCTAGTGCAATCAAAAGAAAATAAAAATATATATTTAAATGAACAGTCCATGCAGACATATTTAAAGGACTGATTATGACCTCTATAAATCCATAAAGTCTTAAAATTTAGTTTCATAATATTAATAAAAATACTTGTGATGTCAATTTAGTTTCATAACATTAATAAAACTACTTGCGATGCCATTATACCGGTACATAAAGGATTTAATACCGCTAAGCGTAAATATTTAAATTATTTCCCCAAACAGTTTGCTGGATATTGCATACCATGATAGGAAAGAAAAACAACGGGCAGCAAGTGTTTTGATATTCTTTACAGCACCTGAATTAGTTTTATTTTTAAGATTTGTAAAACATGACGTTGTTATTTAGAGCAAGTTTGACACTTTTATCTATATACCTGCGGGTATGATTTTGCATGTACAAATCCCTGATTAAAATCGTCAAATTCTTTCAGAATCGTGTTATTTAAGAAAATTGATTTCGATTTATATATGCTTTGATAAATAAATATTCAAAATAATTAAATTAAAAACTAGAATTGAATATGCACTTGACAAATAGCCGGGATACTCGGATACTCACATATAGAAACATACTAGGCCTACAGAATACATAGTAATCAATAATTAAACTAATATAAGGAGAGAAATGGATATCTGTAAAATTAAATTTAGGTAATTGTAATTAACGCTAATTTTTAAAACTTGTTGTAAATTATGTGTCCCTAAAATCTCTTCACGTGGAATTTGTTCTCGAATATCGGAGTAAATTTTGTTGCCACTTATTAATGTTCAACAATAGTCCAAACTTTGCATGAATATCTCATCTGCTTTCGTTTTTTAGAAACCTGATAATAGGTATATTATGATCCTGTAAAAACTTCTCGGTTACTGAAACAGTCTTTCAGTTGACGTTGTAGTTGGAGAATTGATTTTCATCGCAACTTAGTAGAGAAATTTCCCATGATTCGAATATTCCGAGATTGATCTTCAGTTATCAGAATGCACATTCTTTTTTAAATCTTTGTAAAAATAATCGGAGTTCGTTTGGTTTTCTTACCATTTTATTTTTTTCATAATAACACGTCACCCTTCACTTTCTTTATAAATATACAATAACGTACGTAATCCGGGACTTCGTTATACAACCCACATGGTATAACGTTTTATTATCTCATTCATTGTGACTGTTTCATTATAATACTGAATGATTTTTGTTTTTTTTTCGTTACATTTTCGTAAACTATTGCATTGCTCGTGATATTATAGCAGCTTAATTTTTTTGGGACAAAAGAGACAATTTTTCATGAAACCTTCATAGAGTAAAATATTCTTAGTCGTCTTTAGATGCTTGCAATTCTAGTGGAATATACTTTTTATTTTTTTCTTAGTTGATGCAAATTTTAGATTCCACGACAATAACCGCTTCGACAAAAATAGGGTATTAAAGAAAATTATCCACTGAAATATCCCAAAACATTTCTCGACTTCGTTTGAAACATATTGAGTGATCACAATGAAAACACACACAACAATCACAAAATATTGAAATACCCATTTCGAGTTGTTTGAGACTGAGTCCACTCGTTTGAGACTGATCGTAGGGCAGATACAGGTCTCCCCCTCTATTTATAAAAGAAGGAGGAAATTTCTTTGATGAATGTACACAATATAGATAACGGGATACCTTGAACAACGTTATAATGAGTGGATATTGAGATAAGGATTAAATAAACCGATATGAGTAATAATAATAACGAACAAAGCAATTTTTTTTAATATTTAGGTATTTGTTCTTTATATATATATATATATATATATATATATATATATATATATATATACATATATATATATATATATATATATATATATATATATATATATATTTAATATATTTATCAGTAATATATTCATGAAATAATTAAATGAAAACATGAACATACATCAAAATTAGTGAGGAAAACTCAGAAGATGAACTCGTTTTGCACTTGATAATGAATATCTTTGGTGAACAATTTGTACACAGTGTCGATCAAAGTTTCTAAGAATAAGCAGAGGCTTTATATGTTTTCCACCTTTTAACTTTTATTGTGTTCCACCTTCGGAAGGGTCGTAAATTTGATAATTATTCATTGTAGAACAGTAATTGTAATTACATATAAAACACATATACATTCGGAAAATGTTGGTTAGTTTTATTTACAGCCTTAGAGTCACTTTTACTTATTTTGACAAGTATATATACGTATACATGTAACTACTTAAATCTTCAATATGTTGGCTCCAAAATAGGACTAATTTGACGAGTAATATGAGGTGAAACCGCAAAGGTTTTGTGCGCACTCGTTACAGGTAAATATAAATAATTAAATGTTGCCTAGTACATCATTGACAGGTTTAAATACGTCGTGATTTTTTGTTAAATTACAATATTTAGAATATTGTTTTCTAACATACTTTATGAAAACTTCTTGTCAATCAGTCTCTTTCAGAATTTTAATTTAGCACTTTCGGATATGAGTTTGCACTTATTTTTTACGAATAATTTTAGTAACATCTTTAAAACTATTTTGTGTAAAATCCTGAAAAGCAAACGGTTTCGGAATTTGTTAACTCTCTCTTTCTATTGGTATATCCCGAGCGACACATAAAATAAAAAATCTCTTTCGAATAATTCATTTGTCGCTCTGAAATTTCCATATCAATACTTTTATTGCTAACTGCAACAAATAGACGGACGGATACATTAGTTATCCTATAAGAGTTCAGTTTTTTTTTCCTTTTGTATTACTAAAGCCTTAATATAAATAATTTTGCTTAGAAGTTCTTTGCTTACTTATTGCAAGCTTCAACGTCTAGTTATGCATTTCTAGAACAAAGAAGAACAAAAGGGGGACCGAAAGTTTGTGGAACTAAACGGTCATAGTTTAAGTAAAACAAAGACAATAATTTTCCTTTTCATATAATTTCTTGAACCCAAATATTTATTGGGTCTTAATATCTATACACCTAAAAAAATTGCTTCGCGAAAACAAATACTTCAACGTGAACCGAAAAAGCTTCCTTCATTTATTTTTATTTATGAAATTGCTTTCTGCCTAACTCCTTTTTCAAATTTAGATTATATCATATTTCCTTAAGACCAGATCCGAGCTGTAGGGTAAATGAACCGAAGATCCGAGTAGAGACACACTTGAGTAGAGCAGCCACCGAAACCTTATTCTTGTGAAGCGGTGCATTGTCTTGCAGAACTAATATGCTGTTTGTCAATTTCATATGCTCCTTTTCTTTGTATACTTCTTTTAATCTTTAATAATACCGCATATGCTTTCCGATTATAGCTACACCATCTTCTTTATAAGTAGTAAAAAATGCTTCTCAATCGTAAAAAAAACGTAGTTACTTTCCAGCCTACATTAACATCTTATAGTTCTCCATCCTTTGTATGCCATTGCGATAACTATAGATTAAATTTTTAAAAAAAATACATGTTTTAAAAAATAATGCTAAAGTTTTTCAACATTATTTCAAAGTTTTTTCAGTCTACTTAAAAAAAGACTTAAAAAATCGTTATAGAGTATTATCAGGTTCATTAATGAGCGAAGAGTATATTTGAAAAATATGTCTAGAATTTTTTAGAAAATTGAGGACATTCTACGGTCGAATACTTCAATATATATAGTTCAACTATTGAACTTCGGTAAAATAAGGACAATGTTAACCAATGTGTTACTGCTTACTTTATGCGTATAAATCTGATCATTTTGCAGTAGTCGATGTTTTGGCAGATTATAATTATTACTTGAAGAAGATTCTATCGACGAGACCTTTGGCCACTCACCTTGAATTTTGTTACTCGCTTGAACGCGTGAACAGGAGGGGTACATTTACACGAGTTGAATGAAGTCAACAAATATAGTCCTTAGATACTTCATGATACGTCGCCCATATATACGACTTTTATCTTTTTAATACGAGTTCAGTCGGTTGAACCACCTTATTACTGAGAGTAAAACCGTTAGCTGTATATGTGAGTTTTAAGCGTCAGTAGTTGGGTCAAAAGAAGCTGAGCAAACCCATGCCAAAAAATAACCCCATTACAAAAAGATAATGCCGTTTTTTTATGGGATCATATATTCGTAAATACTTAAAAACAATTAACACAATTATCACCTCACAATATACTGCAATCAGCTTCAAAATTTCGGGCTTACACTTATAATAAGTTCAAGCCCAAAACAACAATACGAAATATTTTTTTTTATTGATAATGATCAGTCGCACATTGCAAGTATTAATTAATTAAAATTATTGGAGCTGGGATGGCAAATGTTTCCACCATCCACCAGACCTAAAACTTTCCATGTTTAAATAATTAAGGCATTAAAAGAAAAATCATAAAATATTCTTGCCGATTACTACTTGCATACATTTAAATTCAATCTCTAAAAATATATTTAACATAATGTGTCTTAATTTAAGAGTGAATTCGTCATGGTTTAAGCGATCAATAAAATCTCCTGTAATGGACAATAGTTTGTTTCTCATAGTGAAAATGGACAAAAGGATCACTCGTTCACATAATGCGTCTGAGACAAATATAAAAAATTTTAGACAATATCTTGAAAACTCACTCTCCATAAATAATTTTAATGTGCTTATTTTTGTGTCTAGCTCAATTTTTAATACCATTAGACGCCTCGACAATTTCATATAGTTTGTTAGTTTTATTACAACTCGTCTTAGAAATTCTAACCGTTACAGGGAAAAATACCCAGCTATAAAAGTTGATCATTTTCATTCACTGATAATAAAAAGCCGAAGCCGGTGAGTAAATTGAATGAAGACAAACGAATCTCGCTCAAAATTAAATCTGTTCATTTGATTGCTTTCCTCTTGAGGTCTCGGTGCTGGGTACGTTTCGTTAGTGTTGCAATTTAATTTCGACGCGGCCAGTTGAAAATATCTTTATTTAATATGGGATCCGGTTCCTGTCCTGGGGTTTCTTGAGCAACACCAAGGTCACTTTAAGTATTTTATACACTAACAATAAATTTGACATATTATTTTTAAAGAAATATAATATATCAAAATATGAAACAAAATATACAACAAAATATTTTTGTTACACTCATATTTTTACTAAAAAAATTAAGGTAGCAAAAAAATTGGTATTTAAATGTTTTGAATATGACGCAGTATGAAATTTATATTTGAACCAAGTATATTAAGAGTGGTATTACATTGCGTGAGAAATGGACTTCTTGAAAAAAATTGATTTAACAAAATATTTAAAGAATATAATTCAGATGAAAAAAATGTAAAAAAAAATATAAAAATGTTACAGGGTTGATGTAAAAAGCGTCATTCAACAGTCTTAATGTATTAATTACTTAGTATTAGGAATTCAAAACTAAAATTATTTAAAATATTAATTGTTTTAACCTAGTTTAATTTTGAATAAACCTCATGTTCTTCTAAAATATTTTAATTCCATATTTATTAAAGTAAAGTGCGAAAAGTATAGAATTTGGGAATCCGCTTATAATCCCTCTCCTTCCTTTTTCTGTTTTGCGGTACGAAAAGGTAAAAAATAAAGATATTTTATTAATTAATTTACATGTATATACACTTGTTGAGATTATTTCAGAAGTTCGATACTAAAACTAGATACAGTGATTAAACTTTCCAGTAAATATTCCATTTCATTTTGTTATACAATACAAATGAAGTATACAGGAAACATTTGAACGTAATTAGGATTCAAGCCATGATGACTAAAAAAATATTTCCTTTTAATTTAACATTTTCTGCATTGAATTATTTAAAATAAATTCTGTTTATTTTCGGTAAGTGTATAAATATTAAAACTTTTTATTAAACCGATTTTTACTTACTGTCGTCCTAAAAATTAGAGATTAGAGATGGTTGACATAAAATACAATAGTATATTGATACTGAAAGTAGTTTTTAATTAATTTAAAATTTGCAATACCAACAATAGAATAACTTAGGTTATAAACGTTAAAATGAAAAGAAATCACCGTAAGATATTTGTGCAGTCGCTTAACTCCTAGTGCTAATCAGATTATTTTATTTGTGAGTTTTCTCTCACGTCATATAAAAACTTAGAAATGGTTTATGAGAAAAAAAATATTTTCTCATTTACACGTACTTTTTCATTTTTCTTATAGTTTTCTACTGAACTTATTAGATAAAAACTTTTTCATTTCATTAATAAAATATGTCCATGGAATTCAAGTTCGTTTTTATTAGAACTCTAATGAAATTAGAAACTGAAAGGTATCATTTACCATTTTTACTTAAAAACAATAATTCAAGCGACATGGCACGTGACACACCTCTCAGTTATTAAAAAGTTCTAATTGAAAATGATTTAGTATTATTTTTTTCATATTCGTGGCCTCAACGGATTTATTAGCTTATTTTTCATCTTTATTAATATTTTATGGTATACGAGTTCATCTTGTAGATGTAAAATGACATTAATCACAAATTTTGTGCTTTATCGCGCTTTCAGATTGAATGCCAGGGACGTCCAGTGGTAGATTCGAAAATAAGCATAGAAAAGCTTTTGTGATTTCTTGCATAATTTGGAAATTACATTTCATAATAGCATTTGAAGCTTGTATTCATAAATTTCAATATTTAAGCCATATGATATAATACATTGTTTTATGGTTTCGATGTTTACATAATTTTAATTTCATTACTGAGTTGCCTCTCTGCTGTTAGAATGACCTCAAAACAAATTAACATAATTAAAAAAGTACAATCGGAAAATATATTAAATGCTATATAAAACTACAATATTAGATACTGAAATATATTTAACTGCTATAACGGAACTAAATTTATGCACATTCCTTTATTTCACTATAAACGTTGACAAAAACAAATATGTAATTGATTCCACCTATTACCCAGTTTTATTTATGATACACAAATTTCAATACATGTTTTTTTTTTATTTTTTTTTTTTTTATTTATTTATCACCTATGGAGAAAAAACAGATACAAGTCATAGTGAAATACAAAATAAGAGTTTTTTGACAATAAGGTTAACTTATATCCTAACATTCCCACATGAAAGTAATATTCTACGTACATATATCCTCAGTCCTTTCTAGATATTTCCATGATACATTAAATATTAAAAAAAAGTTATAGTGGAATGTATAAAGATACACACATATTTAGAGTAAAGTCAGATTGGGTCACACTTATGGTTTGATTGTAGACCTTATACATTAAAAACAAATGAAATATAGAAAATAGAAAATTCGATTTATAAAGCATGTCTTTATTAAAATTACTAGTTTTTTTATTTGGATTACTTTGCGATTTCAAATAAAAACGAATATCGAGGCATAGAAAAGAAATCTAGATAATATTATTTCGATTTGATTTCTTGGTCCCAATCCAATTTTTCTCCGTTCATTTTTAGTGCAAGCAATTTTATTGAAATCGAACAATAGAATATACAAGTGCAGAGGATAATATTCACCATCTTAGCTTGTTACACAAAAACGTTCGTCTAATCTTCCTAAAAAAGCTTTCATTGCGAGTAACGTTGACAATTGAGGAATTTAATTATTCCAGCTGATACTATGACTGTTTAACATTTGCAACTAAACATGCGTCTTCCATCACGATTGAGCAACTGTCAATCGTTGACGAGTTTCATTATCCATCTCAAAAATGCGTAATTAGATCTTTACCAAATTTATGTGGCAATGCCATTTAGTAATATCCTTCTAAATCAGTCAAGAAATAAATTTTGTAAACCTTTTAATTTACATCAGATTTATCCGTTAACACGCCTCCAGCATAAAAAATATTGTTGAAATGAAGACCTGCTTCTTTATTGGAATTGGTTACATATCAAACGATGCAAAGTGCTTTTTTCCAATTTTTTTTAACATGCAAATAATGCTACAACTATTGTACTATCCTATATAATTTATCCATTTTTCTCTAATTTTTCAGAATCCATTCGTTTATGTCTTTCCTGAGAAGATTACTTGTGGTGAGTAATATTTATTTCATTATTAACTATAATTTATTTTCTTTTTTTTATATATCAAAGCTTGCCTACAATAAATAAGCTAGTTATCATTTTAGCATAGCATGATATTATACTTTACATATTTCTATTTATTTTTCTTACGGGCCAGTCGTTGTAGTAAAAAGTCTTCGCAAATAATACGTTTCAATTATTGGGGGGACTAAATGAATCACATATTTCTCAATATTTTTTCACGAACGACATCGTTTAGTATTGTCTAGAAGTTAGATATATAAAACGAGTTTCAAAATATTTTTTACCTTTCACTAGCTGTCCATCACAACTGCCTAGGGATACAATTAAGCTATTTGTTTAAGACTTTTAGTAATTTCATCTTTTATAATAGTAGTTTTCTGTTTTATGTTAATTAACAAAAATATAATATCATGAAAATATAATCATCGGCCAATTCAGTCGTGGCCTATATAAAAATTAAACCATTTACACATTGTAATTTTTTGTTAATGATTTCTTATTATTATTAAAGTGCATTCAATTATAAAATGTTTCTAGTTTTATTTGTTTTTATTAATATGAATAATTTATTTGGATTACCGCAACGTGCGACTTATAGCTGTGAAATGTATAAGTGTCCATGTGAAAAGCATTCTCTGCGTAGTTTATACTATAGCAACAGTATGTATTTAAACAAAATTTAAAATTAATAATCGACCGTTATTGCTTAACCCAAAAGCTGCATCATATCTACACTATCAAAATAACAAGGAAATTTCAACAAAATAAGCAAATAGATAAACCTTTAAAAATTTATAAATAAGAATAACTAAAGTATCACTTTTCCGTCTTACGTACTTAACCGTCAAATTAAAGGATCAAATTAAAATACAAACGCCTGATAACTATTTTGGAACACAACGAGTCGTTCAACAAACATTTGAAAGTTCATTTCACAATCGATTACACTGTGCGTTGCTGTGTGCTTTCCCCATATCCTCGGATATCAAAATGTGTATTTCTACTTTCGTTTATTCTCAAAAACCTTTTAATTTCTCTTAAACTGCTGATTCAAATTATGGAGCGAAAAGTGTAAATATTATTTACAGAAGACGCTTAAAACGACTTTGATATTTATTTTGGTAAATATCAATCTTTAAATCCAATTTTTTCTAATTTTTTAAGTAAAATTGAATATAATTAAAACAATTGCTGTGGTTTATCCAAAGAAAATAGACACATACGGTCGCAGAATTCTCTGTAGATCTTTTTATGACCTACATTGAAACATATATAAAGTACTGCACTAGTTTTGTTAACATTTTTGCAAAAATCCCCGGAACCGGGATCACTACTCCGACTAGGTTGACGTAATTAAAATATCTCAATATTTGCACATATATATACACCACATAGCCTATCGTAATTTGGAAACTCGTAGCTATTTATGTTGATATCTGCCATATTGCAACTACCATAATGAAGTTGTGTGATAAATGAAACTCTCTTCTTTATAATTTGATAGGCTAAAGGATGATGATGAGAAAATCTTGCACTTTCTTAAGATATCAAAATTCTACCATACTATTCTCCTTTCAGGAATTTGAATATTTGCCAGAACATTGTATTAAGTAATAATTAGGATCAAGTTTTGCCATTAAATTCATTACATATATAAAGTGATGCAGTTGTATAAATTCAAATTACCAACATAGTTTCTTTGCATTCATTTACCTGTTTTGTAAATCTACATGGCTAAAGCATCCGATTAATTTTACAATTACCCTGAAAGAGTGATAAATTCCACTCTATGTGATAAATTCCATCTTTATGAGTATTACTGAATCATTCGTGGAACATATTATTTCTTATGCATTTATTTCACAAATGTATAAGAGATTATTTTATGGCATCGCAAATTAAACCTACACCTTGTACTAAACATAAAAAAATATTTTCAAATATTTATATGAGTTTAGTGTTCGGTACCTCAATAGAAAAAAGGTGCCCTTACGTGATCACTGAGTTTTACGATTGTCAAAATCTTTTTCTCAGGAATATATAAAGGTCGAAATTAATATCAAATATTTAAGTCTATCCGAACATTACATTGCTGGAGCTGTAAAAAATTAAGATTCTTGGTCGAAGCAATCATAAAGAATTAAAAAAATACAGCCATTTACGCTGCATATTTTGACACTCGTAAATAAATCAAAATCTATAGGCTACTTCCCGTTAACCTAGAACTATAAAATGTGGTAAGTAGTAAGGTCTTAGAGCATCAATAAAAAGAAATTTAAAAGAAAAAACATTTATTTGCAGTTATATCACATATTTTTTTAAGTATGCACTTGGGAAGTATACAGCAGATAATTTATTTCATAAATTATCTGCTGATGAAATATTATGTGTCAATAAATGTTTATAAATGCCTAAATCTGTAGGAAATCTTGTAGTGTGAGCTCCACTTGACTGTGCTTGACCGATTTCATTTTTTTAATTTTATAATATTGATAAAATTTTGAGTTTGAGTCTGCGACCTTCAAAAAACCAGTTTGGCACATTCAATTTCCTGACCCGTAACGCAGGTTAACGACTTGTATAGATGAGTCGGCAGCTGACAATTGCCGACTTTTGTGGAACAAGTTCAGTGGTCGACTTTCCACAGACTTACCGCATAAGTCATTTGTCTTAGATCATCTTCCCCTAAGTGCGTTTAAACTGGTAATGTTCGGATCGGCAAAGTTCGGCCAGAGATGCCACACTTTTTTATGGGACAGTGCATTTAAGTAATCGTATGTTCCGTTGTGAGGTCGAATATTTTCATTTGCGTTTTGCATTTTTATTTTTCCTAATTATGCTTCAGAGACAGACATATATGACTTGGTTGGTTGGTTGGCATCGTATGAACATGAAACGAAGAAGCGGCTCCAAATGCCCATGTATATTTGTCATTGTGCATCAATATTAAATAAAAATTAAATTATTTTGGGTGTTATTTCCACCTCGTGATTCAAGTGTCACGTGGTCGTGGCCACGTTTATGTTATGCGGCCACCTATATACTCCGCTTCGCGCTTAATTTATCGGTACTACCCTTATTGTTTTATTAAAATTAAATCAAGTAATGTGCCAAACGTCACGTTTAGTATAAATACTAACACTATGAAAAGATACACTTTTCACTTTGGATGTTAGTTAATCTATCACGCTTAAACAACTGCAAAGATTTTTACAAAACTTAATGTAGGCATAGTAAATGATGAGAATTAATATTTAGCCACATTTTATAATGATAAATACCAAACTCGGTCTCAATTCCTGTAATACCAAACTCGGTGTTATTTTGAAAAATAATTAAAATATAAATATGAAATCAGCAAAACATTTGAGATTAACTATGGAGAATTGTTGCAATAATTTATTATCGTCATTTACATAGAAAATCTAGGCCAGTGAAGCCAGGAATAAGTTGTAAAATTAAAAATAAAAATAGTGGAAATTAGATAATTTTTTATTTTATTTATTCATTTACGTATAAACATTTATCTATTTCACCATAAAAAGTGTCAATTAAGACTATATAATACGATATTTAATTAATTTTTCATTATACGATGATACATTTCAGACAAGAAATTTCCTTAAAATCCACTGGTTTATAAATTAAACCATGACATAAGCCTTCCAATTATAGTATTAAAGGTTTCGTCTGCTCGCCGTATTACGCGACAAAAATGACATTGTTGGTTAGGTTTTGCCACAAAAGCTCACATCGTTAGCTTTATATACCAGACCGGTACATTTGTGGGGACTTTACACCTGATTTCACATTCGATCGAATAAACAATAACCAGTTTTGCTAACAAAATTGCCCTTGTGAAATGTTTTTGATGCACCATATTTAGATGCAGCAAATTTACACGTACCTGTCTAAAAAACCTACCCGTCATTACGTAAACACCGTATGAATATCCTACCTGAATATCGTATAACAATGTCATCTCTGTCACTAAGATATAATCGGCTACAATAGTGAAATTTTATTGGATTGAAACTAAAAAGTGAACTGAAATTTTAACTTTATCAATAACCAATAGACTATTTTGTAGGTTGTATCACTTTGTCAGTCTTTAAATATCCCCAGCCTTGGCGGAAGTCTATTTTTGTAAAGGATTGAAATTTGCTTTTATGTATTTTGTGTTTATCATTTTGTATGTATCACAGTTTTAAAAGGTTCAGAATTCAATGCTAACTATCAATTTTATTCAAGGTTTTAGAGAAATTATTGGTAAATTATAAGGAGGTTATATTTTAATTTACTTAACCAATTGTGAAGGGTTGCATGTCGTTTGAATTTGCTTCATTTAACTTTATTTTAACTATAGTCGTTTTACTGTAATAAATGAGTTTCTTTAAATTATTACCATAATTCATAATATATAACATTTACATATTATGTAATATTTTATGTAAATATTTTAAAAGCCATTATCGACGTATTATATTTTAAAGGCGAAAAAAATGGTGCATAATAATACAAATATGTTGCCTAGTAAAATTTTTACAGACGATGAGTATACATTTTAAATGACAATGTTATTTTTTCAGTTGATTTAGGTCACCTATATACAGTTTCTTTGAACTTTTTATAGATCCAACTGCTCGTCATAAGTCGGTCGACTGTTACTCGTAAACTAGTAGTAAAATTATTAGTTATGTTTATTGTGCTTTTAATTTTTGTATGTACGCTACGCTAGTAAAGACGTGTCTAGTAGCACCTTTTGTGAAGAGCGAGAATGTTACTTCTTGAGTAACATCCATTATGAAGGAATTGATGATATGTTTAAAAAACATTTTTTTCTTGCTCCATCCAATAACATCAAGATCATCAGGAACAAAGATAAAGTCGTAAAATGTTTATGAAATAAATGGGAAGAGAATAAAACAAATGGGAGAAATTTAGTAGGAATGGGGGAATCTAAAAATAAATACTTCTTATAAAAAATTGCAAAGATATAAATTTTGTATCTTCCTAGATTGTTAATTCAATATTACACGATATTATCTCTATGGGAGGGGATATTTATAATTTTTTTTATTTATTTTCATCAAATAAGCTAAACTAAATACCATTACAGATACTTTGTACAACTTAAAATTTTCACAGGTCGCTAAGATCACTAAGATGATAAACTGAACAAAAAAAAATGAATAAATTGGAAGAGTAAATAAATAATTATTAGGAACAATTTTCTTGTTTATAATAATAAATATTTACCACTGATTTATAACAAACATTGGAAATAACCAATGTATTTTCGTTTTCACATTATCATTACAGTATATGTTTCATGGTAAATAAATTCAAGTACATTTAAATGTAACACTTTCAATGTACAGATTCAATGTAAATAGATGTAGGTACGTTCAATCGATAGAATGGTTAATGAATAAAATTGCAACGAGTTATTTTGTGTGACCTGCCGAATGTAATGACCGAATACTTCTCATATTATTTTATTTAACATTTTTGTTAAATTAGCTCTCGTAAGAATAAATAATTTAATTTTTACTTTTTATTTGTTATATAAGGGGTTGGTTACACGAATAGTAAAATTAATTTCATATTTTATATTTATTTGTAATTAAACAATTGTTTTTATATATAGTAAAGTTTTTAGCGAATAGGATCAATTCCCAAGTTAAACTTGCCTTATCCGCGTTATTCAGAATAATAAGATAAAACCTTAATTGTAATTATACAAGTTTAAATTTGGACAGTTAATATAACTTGCTAAATGTATTAGCTAAAAATTTAACTGTGGTAACAACTATATTAAAAAAATTATAAATAAATTGATATATGTATACGTTTATTTATTTTTCTAAGGAGTCGAAAGAATTGAAATCAAAATGTTAATTATTTCACGTTCATTTAAATATGTACATAGTAGGTTAAATATTTCTAATTTTAACCTTATTTTTGCCTCTATATAGTTTTGTCACACTTCAATTAAGGTAAAACGGGCAATTATAATGTATCCTTAAATTTAATATTGGTACTCATACAGTGACTACTATATAAAAAAATCATTAACACGACATCTCTCTCTTTTTTTCACCATTCTTGAAAAATATAATTTTCCTCAAACGTACCCCATGTTCTACTGTGGTAACAATTTTGATGCTATTCCTCCGCCCCACAGAAGTTATGTAGAATCTAAATTGTTCAATTGCCTTACTTATCGGAAGCAAAAATTTACAATAAATATGCTTAGTGAAATACTTATATTCACAATCTGTGATAGATTACGATATTTGCTATTCGAATCCAGGCAATATATGCAGGCAAATTTCCGTCTTTTGAAGTAAAACTTTTTTGTTCGAAATGTAATTATCACTGTTATGAAATTTACTGTATCGCAACTCTAAACATTTATTATCGTCGAACGGCCAGTCAACTTATCAATCGTTCTATGTCTATAAAATGTTAGTATTATGTTGCTATTAGTATATTTGTTTCAGAAACCTTTGCAAAATAAATTTGCTAAAGATGTGATCTATTTATAATTTATATACAAAAACGGACGACCAATGGCAGTTAACAATGATCTTTTAAAATAACTACTTGAAAGATACACCCACCTTACCTCACGTTGTCTGGCAGCAGAGTCCAGTTGCAGTGATGTGCGGGTAGGTATTGAAACATTTGCCTCAATTGAGTAAATTGTGCAAGCTAGAGCGTGGATACCATACGCTCACTACCTCGCAGTTAGATTAATGTGCCAATATACGTATGAATCTTTTTTCTCTGAGACGGGTCCAACACTGGCTGGACCAATTGGTAACTGAAGACGAGTACTGTATTCTGTACATAAATACTGTGCGAAAGCGCTAATGACTAAACTCAAACAAAAGACCGATACCGACTCCAAAAACTGAACTTCATCCAAACAAAGATTTATTATCTCTTCAGTGGATTGCAATAGAAATGTTATATTAAGAGTTACTGTCAGAAAATACCATAGTAGACTCAACAATATGCTGCAATCAACTTGACCGACTTCGCAGAGGAATACAAAACAAACGTAAAGAACACTCAAAAATGTATTTCCCTAACGCCCGGCTGCACCTAGCCAAAGTCATCCACCAGAGTTACCATATTTTCACTGAGAGATTCTACCACATCTATCATACCTGACTCAGTACCAACAGATTTTTATTTTTCCGGTCTTTAAATAATGACCTTCAGGATAAAACTTGTATGACAGAGCAGAGTTGTCACATTTCCATAATAAGGTTTTTGAGTCACAGCCTTGAAGTTATTACTCAGAATAAATTTACGCTTTACCTGCACGACAGCAATGGAGTATAGATAATAATGGTGCTTAATGTGCGCAAGAGTAGTTAACAATGAACTTTGATTAAAAAAAATACTTTGCAATTCTAACGCTCAATACTTTCCTACCAACCAATATAATGCAATAATTGCGAGGAACAATAATAAGAGTTTATAGTAAGGAAGTACAAAAGTATTATAAATAATAACCTGTCATAGATGCGGAAACTAAAACTCCCCGAACGGCGGATGTATGTAGTTTATTCTATAATCTGTTGATTTTATGTCAATCCAGCCAGATTTGTTGCGATTTACTTTCTCGTTCCTATGGCCCTGCGTGCGTAGCTAAGGCGGATAATATCCAACCAAATACGTACATACATATTTCTCGCACGTGTTTTTCTTTTAAATGAATACATACATTTACGCGGAAGTCAATAAAAATTACATGTATACTAATAAGTTTTTCTATATAGTTAAATAGTGATATTAACTTATTATTTTGCAGTAGCTTGCTAAGAATTACGTTATAAGGATATAGGTACTTTATAAATAATGTAATTTTTTCGCCATAAGGGTATTTTTTCTAATTAAGCCAAGAAAGAAAATATTTGCGAAATTAGTGATGTTTCTCACTGTAAAATGGATATATATTCCGAAATAGTAAATATAAATTAAATAATGCATGAATGTCGATTTATATCGATAATTCAATAAACCAAAATTTGAAAAATGGCATGTTTATATTTTGATTCAATTTACACCATTTAATTATTGTGAATCAATTAACGATATATAGTGTTTGTATATCAATTAGTCGTGTAAAACAATTCCATTATTGTTATAGACACATGTTACATGACTGTAAAAGGCGTACACGAGTGTAGACCGATCGCAAAAAAATTGACTGAATATTTAATATAATTAAAAGCGATTGATTATTAACAGTTTAACTATGTGCATGTGTTCATACAATTATCGTATCAATGTAAAAAAAAGATGTTCCTAATATTTTGCCTGCATAAAACGTCATGAAATATTTTTTTAAGACACAATTTTTTAAATATATGCTTCTCATTTAATTTCCTTTTTAATTTTATTTTATTTTCCCGCATAAATTTGACTTCCTCCATATATACGATTTTTTTAAGCCTTTTAGGTTCTTTCTGCAACAGAACCGATTTTTGCTTTATTGCCAATGGAGTCTCAAATTCACGGTAGATACAGAAGGTTAAAGCCCTAATTCTAAACGAGTAATTTTAAAACATATGGCACGCTCCATGGATGCTAGTAGGCTATCATGTGCATTAATTTATATTTATACACGGTTATGATACAAAAGAAAAATAAAAAGAAAGACATTTCAAAAATCATAAATCTGTATAAAGATAATCTCGAAGCAACCATTGCAATAAAACAATGAACCTCGGTGGTTTTTACCAAACGTGAATACGCCAGAGTACACAATAAGTCACAAAGCACATACGAGAAACATCGGTCATTATTCGCCCCAGATACGCAGACAAAATAAACAAAGGGGTAGGTTGCAATGGATTTAAACGAGTAATAAATGTGGATTTACATAAAATGGACTGGATACAGAACGAACTGCTCATATTCGCCAGCTGAGTGCTTTAATTTCTGGTTTTATTTGAATGTATCGCATCTTATGTTCTTTATCTAATTTTCTTAACAAAAATTAATTTAAGAGTACTTGGTTACATTTGGTAGCGTGATAATTACCTAGGCAATTACAAAGCTGGGTATCTGCTTTTATTACTCGCCTCACAAATTATAATATCCAATTCTCTACAAAACGATTGTTTGTCTCGGAACATCACATAAAATTATTTTTTGCAGTCTACCCATTTCTCTTATAAATTTGTTACTTTACTCGGAATATATTAGATTGGCAATCAATAAATATATCATAACTGTTCATCGGTGTTAGCTCATGCGGCAGCCAAAGAAAATACTTTCAGTCCTTCTCCAAAGCATGAAGCTGTTTTTTAGTACAGTATAAAAGCATCGAAGTAGCTATATTAGACAATATGAACTTTACTTAAGTCTGTTTTGACAGGATTATTAAATTTGTGGAATTTGTATATATGAGATCGTTCTGGATGAAAATTATCGGAGATAAGAAAATTCCCTTTCCTTGAAATTGAACTAAATTCTTCACTGGGTCATAGAGTTTTCTTTTTACATTAAAATTCCTTTTTACTATCAAATAAGAGTGCTCTAAGTTCTTTTCTTGAAATTTTTGTATTTATATTTTTTGTTCCTTATTTTCCAAAATTTGATTGCTAACTGAATAGGACATGGGATGCTGTGCTGTTCATATAACCTAATATATATATATATATATATATAGATATATATATATATACATATATATATATATAAATGTATATATTTGGGAAGTTTTCATAAATTTTAGAAGCCGTTGGAAAAATTTGAGGGTTTATTATTCACCGACAGGTTATTTTCGCATATTTGCCTTAACAATTTTTTTTTCAAGCAGTCGCAATAGCAATCATTCTAGCGTCTTTTAATTGTAGTATATTTGTGCCACTTTAAATTTTTCAGTTAATTTTTTCCAATTCATATGTAACATTCCATTTAAATAAATGATCTAATTTTATTTATAATAACAACCTGGTTTTTATTTAGCTTGCTTAAACATATACTATAAATTTTTTTTACCGTGAAGGTATGCAGTGTGTTAGGGCACGATCATCCAATTAAATGGCATAGAATAAATAATATACTCAAGCAAGTAAAGTAAAGTACTACTTCTTGATTCAACAAATTTATCTAATGTGTTTCAAGGAAAAAATAAAGTCAAATACAAACACGACCTTAATTTTCATTTATAAGTCGCCAGAGTGTGTTAATAGAATTTAAAAATGCCAAGTATTATATTACATAAGCGAAGATCAATGACTTGCAAAATAAATTAAATCTGATCAGTAGTAGATTAGACATTAACACTTTCTTAAGAAAACTAATTACCTACAATAATAATTATAATAATTAATGGTTAATAGCTCAGTTGGTATATTTCCTTAAAAACAATCTGTATATAATTCCCTCCTGAATCCTTCGTGAAAAGTATTATTCGATAAAAAAATTAAAAAAGTAATTTAATTATTTATTCAATGTCCAACGTCGTTATCAAAACCAAAAATCAAAGGCGAGCAAGGATGTTTCTTCTCAGTATGTTGCAAAATAACCTAAACCCTCTTACATACATTAAATGGATATTTCCTCCTCAAGGTTATGTTCAGTTTTTCGATCTTGTTTATATAATGTAAACATATATTTATTACTCGGCAAGGTCCATTCAATCTCCTTCGGTCCCTGCTTTGAGCATGTAAGGCGAATAACGGCCGGCGATTTGTTTACCCTTTATATACCCTTTTCTATTTTTCTAGTGGATGAACACAGTTCTATTATTTGTAGAATCTTGTTGAACAAAAAGTGTATTTTAAGATTTCTTAGGTGTTACGAATGATGTTAGTAATTATATTTGAGCTATCTATCTGCTATTATTCTGTCTTAATTCTATTGGTTGTTACTAAATACAAAGCCATTTAACAGCGACAGTATATTAAGGACTAAATACAGTTAGATATTTAAAAAATAATATAGCATATTTAAAACTAGAATTAAAGATATGTAAAAAAATGTTAATATTTAATAGTAAATGAATTCATGTAAAATATATTTTCAAATATCTATTCCTGTAAAAAAAGCCAGTTCAAAATTCAGCAAAGATTTATTCATTCAATATTCAATGTACATAGTCTGTAAGTGTTTGAAATTACAATGAGGTTCTATCTCACGCTTCTATTCATCACAAAGATCAACATTAGTATAGTTAAAAAAATAATAACTGATCGTATATCAATATGTTTATTAAATAGTGAAGTAATGTTATTCTTAGCTAAGATATCTCATTACTTTTTAATCTCAAAATTGCTTTATGTATTAAAAATTTCCTCACACATTAAATAATATGTTTAACATACAATCAATTCAATTATGAACTATTTTGATTATAAATTATTTCGTTTATTTATTGTATTGGTGCTGTTTGACTATTCAAGTGTTTGGATTGTTCAATGGAATTTGATTCAGTCTGATAGTTTTTCACTAATTTGGATACCAACTGATTTTATTCGATTTAATTTTATTTTATTTAGTTCATTTCAATTTATTATAACTTACCTTGGTTTGATTTATTTCGTATAATTTGTTTAATGCATAATGATTTGACTTCGTTTAAATTTATTCAATATTATTGTAACTACGACATGACCAATAGTTATGTTTTGACCACTAAGTATCGATTCTACATAATAAGCTATGCTATACTGAAGTAGTGTGGTTACATTAAAATTTAATAATGAGAGTACTTTATACATGCCAAGTGTAAATAAAATTAAAAATGAGTTAATCATAAGTTAAAAGGGCGCATTTTGGACCTTGTCCTTAAGGTGCAAAATCATATCTGCCAATTGAAAATGTAAAATCAAACAAAATTAGTGACAGAAGGTTATGATAATATTATTTAGTTATAAGTGTATTATAACGTTAATGTTTCCTTTTTTTGAAGTGATTATTCTTATAACATCATGTTCGAATATAAATCAGGAAAATGTGTTACAGGAATAACACAACTAAAACGGGATAGTTTCAATAGAAGTCTAAAAACGTGAAATATATTCATGAAGGTAGTACTGAAACAAGTAAAACAGCCTGTTAACATATTATACTTGTTTCTACAGGTAAGATATTTAATGAAAGTCCCAATAAAATATTACATATAACATAAATATTTTTCCTAACGAATAATCCTCATTTTTGTGTATATCTTTTTTATAAATATAAAGAACAATTGAATAAATAGTTTATTAATGAGTATAAGTCATGACTAATTTCCTTGTTCTGAAATGAATTATTTTTCTGTGACGTAAATATTTCGTTTCGTTATATAAATTAAATGGAAGATATTGATGAAACCTTATTTACCTTAACTTTGTAACTTAACGGTGATTTAATATAATTAAATCATTTAATATAACATTTAGGACGGAGGGTGAGAGTCAGCTTTTTTTATTTTAAGAACTGTTATACACGGAACGTTAACTATTTCATACAGTGCTCTTCTTGGAAGTTCGAGTACTGAATTTGATTAGCCCAGTATCAGAAGAGCTGCTCATTTCAACTTATTCTGTAGTTTTACAAATTTTTCTTCAGATCGAATTCTTGAAGTGTTTGGAAGATGGTTTCCTCACTATTTACAGTTACGTTCTATGTTCAACTTAATGGTTTTAAATTGCAGTTTATTTTTTGTCTTTTTTTTTCTTTTAAATTAAGGGTTTTTTTTGTTTCACACTAATGTTTTCTACGTATTAGTAGTACAATAGAAATTAGATCTTTACCGAACTTTTATTTAGAAATATGTAATAAATTAAAATTCTCGTTTTAAATTTTCAAATTTCCCAAAAACTTTTTTAACTATTTGTGTCGGTGCAACCTAACATCGGTAATAGTGACTAATAGTTATCAATAGATAATAGTTATCAATGGTTAATTATAAAGGACTAAGTCTTTAATTCTCTATATTTGCTTACTACACCAGTCTTGTATAATGAAAAGTAAGTTAAAGGCTATATTTATATTGAACTATTAATAAATTTTAGAACATACGTGGATTATTCTTCAGCTATATCAGTCATTAAGATTTTGGACAAATAGCCACTACAAATTTTTATGTCACAAATAATATAGAACGTACAGAAAGAGACGACATTTCTATATGATATTTATGATGCTAATATGTCAACACTTTTATGAAATTAGGACCTCCCTAAACGATAAAAATTCTTCGGTTATAACATAGGAAAGCACATATATAGGAACTTGAAGAGCTGATCGTACCGCTTCTTCATAGGGATAGTCTTTCTCTGGTAAAATGCCACTCTTCTGCTATTTCACATGAATTTGACAATCTCGGCAGTGTTGCATTTAATACCAAATTACTGTTAATATTAGTAATATTTATTGCATTTGTTCAATGTTTTGGTCTAATAAATAAAGAATTAGCTACTGTAATAGTCTGTCTGCTACCAAAATTAGTGGTGGAATAATTTTACGGCGAAGTTTCCTTAATATATCATTAACTACTACTTTTAGAACATATTTTTCTTTATAAAGCAAGTTTTTTATCAACAAAAAGAAAATTTGGTTGGTGATTTTTGTTAGGTACATGATTTCAGCACCTCTTAGGAATTCTGAATTGTGATTTTGTATCTTTTAAAGGTTACATAAACACTTAAGTATCAAAGTGAAGACATATTATATGGCAATTTATATTTTAATTAGTTTTTGAACTCTTCAATTTTTTCTAGAACTTCGGACTTCTTATATTCCGCTGAGAGACGTTACTATCATTGAATTGCAAACGGCCAAATAAACCAATTCAAGCTCATAACCCGTTAAACTTAAAAGGTAATCATGTCTTTTTGCCTTCAAGATATGGTATCGTTGTCATTTTATCATCTTTCTTCGATAAACGTCCTGCATCATATTTTTCTATAATTCTTTCTAGATCATGACCACATTACAAAAAAAAATTTGTTTGGTCATATGCATAAAAGCACAAGAATCTATACCACTCGTCGGTTATATCTATAGAGGCTGTAATTCCAGCAATTTAATTTGAGTTTTGTTATTCTGCTTTGATTTTTACTTGCGCCCTATATTGCAAAAAGGAAGTCCTTTTTAAAATTGATTTTTACCCCTATTTTTTTTTAAACATTTATGTATTTTTTAAAACATTGACTTGTTGATGAAGATGTTGTATCACTTTTACTCATTCAGGCGTATTGTGTAATATTTGCTTTGACTGAGTTAGCTCTTATTTTCTTACCGCAACTCTTCGGGGTAATAATCATTGGTTCGTATCTTTGTTTAGACTGGAAAAAACATACTTTCGTTTCGCTCCTCGAATACGTAAAATGTTTTATTTTAAATTTATGCGCGGTATTCATTATTTTATCAACATATTCTTCTAAGTATTTTTACATCCCACGAAAGTTCTGATCATCTGTTAAAATTTTAATTTTTTTTGCTTTTAAATTATGTTTCCAACTTTTTGCTTTTAAATCATGTTTCCGACCTTTTCGTTACAAAACTTTACGTAGAATATCTAAGAATAATCAAGATCAATTAATGCCTAAAGATTACTCGAAATCATGTTAAAGTCACGAGATGTTGATAGTTCGAAAATAACATGGCAATTTAAAAAAAAAATGGTTCTTCAAAACTGTTTTCTATCAATAGTTATTAAGATCTGAAGCAAATATTTACAGCAATTTTTAATATCACCGAAAAGAAAAAGAAAGTGTAGTAAATGAATTACAGATTTTATACTTTCTAACACAGAGAATAACTATCAAACAGAAAGGAGGAATCTAATAAATATAACATAATATTTCAAAAATCTAATTGCTGTGTAATTTGTTGTTATAATCGCATTGTTGTTATAATCGAAGAACTTATTTGAAAATTAACTTAATTACTTGAAAACTAGTGTATACATTAAAACAGTTTGCGAAAAACTAAGAACATGAATTCATTTCAAACTCGGCAGTATCTATCAAGCAAAATAATCATAGGTAACGAAAGTTTCTGGGAAGTTGGTGCGGACTTTACTTCCACTATAATTTTGCTCTTAGGACTTAGGAACATATTCTTGCTTGTTACAAACTTGTCAAAAGTAAATTGGAAATTTTAGAAGCTCTAATGAAAAGATAATTACATATGTATTTGTAAGTAATTATTCATCGTACAACACTAAAGTGTGTTTCGTAAGTAATTATTCATCGCATAAAACTTATTGGAATTTCATGTCAAAATGAAGAACTAATGTGTTTGGTTAGAATTCTCGTGTTTGATTTGTAGCCTTACAGTTATTTTGTCTTATTTTATAAACATATTAAATACCCATAAATTTTTCAAAAGACCATCAATTTTCCATAACAGAATTTCGACCTAAAAAATTAATAAAAAAACAAAGAATTTTAATTTATCTTGTCGGCTTTTCGAAAATTTAAAAAATTCAAAATATGTGTTGTAATCACATAAACGAATGACATGTATGTATCACCATTTAGAATGTATGTGGCGCCATTTAGAAAAAAATATAATATATGTTAACAACTTTTCCTAAATCTATGAATAGTTTTAACCATAATTCAATTTCTTTTTAAATTTAAATTATTTTATTGCTTCAACATCATGCTTCAACTTCAGCTTCAACATTAGTGACAATTGGCAGACTGCCTAGTTTGCAAAAAAATTTAAAATGTCTTTTCCTTGTATGCACTTTTATTGTTTTTTAGGAGTATCAAATAGTTTCCATAAAAAAAATTAAAGAAAAATATATTTGTTTGAAAATTCAAACGTAGTTAATCATTTCATAATAAGTGCCTTCTGTGGTAATATTTTTTTTTATTTTATACTGATGCAATTTTTCAAACGGTTTGTCAGTTCTGAGCAGTATATTTTTTTCAAGCACAAAAGTAAAATTTGGAGGACAAAAAAAACGAAACCCGGAAAAGAACATTTTTTTTATATTTATACTTATCTACAAAACAATAAATAATCACATTTAATTTTAGTCATAGCTCCCAAAAGATCGACAAAGACGAAAATAACAAAATTAAATAAGTACTTTGGCATACAATATGCGTCAAAGTCCACAACACTACAAAGCTTTTTTTTCTAATTCATAATAGGCTAACCGAATGAATTTTTTAGAGCAAGGATGGGAGCTACTTTTTAGAACTTGAACTTGTAACAAAAAATCTGTAGTTATAAGCAAAATACTTTCCAAATTTTTATTTGTAAATTTTCATATTGTTTTAAACATGTTCATGCATTATATTAATGTAGTTTGAATGGTTTCAAGGATAACCTTAGAAGTATCTAAGCATACGTTCACTTTACATTATTATTGGTTATTATAAGTTCCACAATGTTACTTTAGACTCGCTGCGGCCCTGGACACTTTAAACTTCATAATCGAATAAGCCAGTTTTGCGCCAAATTCTAGAATACAAATAAACATACAAAACTGTGCTCCTAATAAAATGATTGTAAGGTATCCTTTTTTATAACGTTGCCTTTTCTTGAACCGCAAACTTAAACCTACATTAGTGTTTTTTTTAGTTTGGAAATCATTATTTGGTTTTGAGGTCTTCTTCATGGAGGAGGATTTATATCATCATATGGGATTCTGGAGTACTTAGTTTTACTTTTACGTTTGCTTACATGATCATATTTTCCTTTATTTAAAACAATGCTTTATAAGTTTTTAGCAGTTTTCAGGATTCCGTACCATAAAAGGAAATGCCGTTTTACTCAGAAACCGCTTGACGAAGAAACTTAAAATTTAGTAAAGTAATAAAACGTACTAATCCACATAAATGACAATAGATAAAATTTAAAAATGTTTTTTTTTTATTTTAAGAAGGGAAAATGGCATCCTCAATTTTTTTTTAATTCTCTATAAATTTGCGATGTCGTTTGAAAGGAATAAGGGTCTCTAAAATATATTTTCACAAATTAAGTCATTATATTTTAAGAGCCAGACTGAGAATGAGTTATTTCCAAAACCACTCAACCTAAAATTATAAAAATACAGATTTTTATTTGTACACAAAAGTTATAGCATGCAATATATTTACATTTTTCTATTTTCAGAGCAGTTTTTTTTAGGAACCATGCGATATAGAAATTTGAAATTAAGTATGTAAATACATTTTTTTAACCCACATTTTTAGCACAGTTTGTACTTTTTTGACACCACCAACTTTTTTAAGCTATTTGTATAACAAATAAAGATGAAGTAAATAATAGTTTTAACAATATTTTCTTTCTTGTTTTATATACTACGTGCAGAACTATTTGAAAAGGTTTATGTTAAGGAATTTAAAAATCTTTTTTTACAATTATTAATCGCATGTTCAAAAAGACATTCCAAAAAATACAGAAAAGTATAAAATTCCGCCTCTTTATTTCCAAAACGCCTTAGCAATAAATCGTGAAAAGACAGAATTGGCAAAGCCATGAAAACTACAAAGATTGTCATAGCTCTTAAAATTTTTAAAAATTCACCATATTTTTAGGCCTCTGAAAGTTATAATAAATAACACGTTGCAATATATTGTGAAATAATAGCAAGTGTAAATATTTAATAGAATCACTGTGTACGCTCAAATGCTTATAAATATCGAAATGTACACGGAATTACAAAGTGTGAGTTTTACTTGTGCCTGACAGGTTTTTTATTTACATTAACCCTTTGAGAGATAGCAAATCATTATGTACATTTGAAATGTGCTGGTTAACTTTTTGGAATGACTTGATAATATCGTTTCCTATAAAATATATGCCACCGCCGTGGTTTGTTGGGTTAACCACAAGTTTTTAGACTTTGAATGGTGGGACAAGGAGTTCGATTCCCAACCGCTCCCAGAGCGGGGTTGGAGTGGTGTTTATAATCACTTAACTAAAACATCACGTATAAGTGACGGGTAGCAGCGTCACTGGTGCGAAAAGCTATGCAATGAGATAGCCACGTGGCCTGTCCAGGGTGTCGATTATGTGCATTACTTCCGATGATATGTGTATTGGGAGAGGACTATATCCAGTAGTGAACGAATACAGTATGGAGACGGTGATGATGATGAAATGTATACAGCAATGAATTCCGCTTCGGTGCGATGTTTGTTTATTACAATACGATCTCTTGGTTTGTAGAATTTAGCGTTTTAAAAAGAACTAAAAAATTAGTACTGAATCGTCAAATATTCGTATTTGGATAATCCTAGTTTATATAAATTATATAAGTCTCAAATAGAATATATTGTAATTATAAAACAATGAATTCATTTTAACGGCTGCGTGTCTTCAAAAATAAAGCGGAAACTTAAATTTGAGATTTGCTTATTGGTCTCTATGTGCGGCAAGTTCGTACCTTTCAAAATATTTGTCATAGCCAAGTATACTTAAACACAGATGCTTCTCTTAATAATTTCACAGGTTATCAATAAATTCGTAAAAATAGACAACATAACATGAACATTAGGGCACGACTGAGGGCGCAAAGACGTAACTCATTGCTATTAATATAAAATTATTTTTATTGACACATTTTGGTGCATAATTATTAAGTTCATATAACGACTAGCATATTAAAAAATTAACATTAAGTATTGTGTTTGGTAAAGATTTATTAAATATGAATTTTTTATATGTAAAAATTTTTCGTGTTTATTATAAAATTCTGTTTTTAAATTAAATATAAATATTTTTAAGGAAGAGTTACATACTATGAGTCTACAATATCCATAATGTCACCATATTTGAAAAGTAAGTATCGTTTATGTAAAAAAAGAATAAAAATTAATAACATTTTTATGCGAAGGCGATTACAAAGAACTTCAAATGACTTTTTACATAATTTTCATTATTATTAAGGCATTTATTGTATAGTTATGAGACTAGTTATCCCTCTTCATAGTACGACTTCGATATAAGGATATATAAAATATGTATATATAGATAAATATATATATATATATATATATATATATATATTAATATATATATATAGACATATATATATATATATATATATATATATATATCTTACAATATATATGGCACAGCAGCGAATGTGTGGAATTAACTTATAACGGGCACTGTTAAGAAAGGAAAAATCTTCTTTTATTTTAATCGACACGCCAAGCCACGAAAGCTTTTATCATCGTATAATGGACACAATGGAAAAAGTGGTCTATAATAGGATAGGAGAAAAAATTAATTCATTTAGCCGTTACCTAGAAAGTCAGTTATCCATTATCTGTGCTTTTAAAATAGCAATAACCTTAAATTATAACCCAACATATGATTCTCTTTTCTTAAGTACCCTTTCCCTTGAGCCATGTTTTCTAACATGTTGCTTATGGGGTATTCGTGTTAATTACCCAGACTTGCTACTGATATTATGCCAAGATAGGTATGTAGGGTTGTGTTTGAGAGAGGAATTACCCAGTTATCGATAGCCAGAGGAGTGGAGGTGAAACACTGTTATCACAGTTGTACTTGTTCGTCCGCTAGTTATATCAAAAATTTCTCAAAATACTTGAAAATATAAATTCAACTACACATCTCTAAATAAGGGAGGCAAATAAATATTTATTCAGGTATTCATTCCAAACAATTAAAGTAGTAATTTAGATTCATAAAAATATCTGAAATACAGAAAAATCTCCGGTGAATATAACGTTAACTTATTATTAATTTTGCTAAAGTATTTTTTACAAAAAGGGGGCTTAATATATTTTACTTAATTCCAAGGGCTTACTAACAAAAATAATTGTAATTTAATTTTTCACAACTAAATGAAACTACTTGATTCAGTATTTTTTACTTTATTTAAATCTTCACCACATCCTAGGTTTCGTTGTATGTCAGGGTATTCAGGTGGGCAATTTGTAAAGATTTACTCTTAGCTACTAACAACAGCATTTAGTGTTGAAAATATTTATTGGGAATTATTATATTTTCGAAAGTTATACAATATACAAGTATTTTAATGAAGGTAATAAATTATATTTATGTTATTCCGAGGTTATACAATGCAAATGTTTTGGTGTTTATAATAAATTAAATATATGTTTTTCTCAGTAATATATTTATGCAATAGCAAGGGCATCTGATGTTTGGAACAAGGTTATACAAATAATTATACATATCTCCCATTTTCGTTTTTTTTTGTGTCTCCTTTGATGTGTAACAAGGCTGAAACAATTGGAAGTGGACTGCAGTGTCGAATGGAAGGCTGCTAACTGATGGGGCCATGGATATTATGAAGGACTATTAATTATGGAGTCGGCAAAAATAAATTAGACACATTTCCCGACTCCACAATTAAGAGTTAATCACAACACCCTTGGTCCCATAAGTTAGCAGCCTTCCAAGTCAATGTTTTCTAGCAAACGATAATATTTTTCTAATGTAGCTATTATCTAACTCACTTAACAAACATTCAACAAATTAATTCCTTTTTAAGTTATTCTGCAAAACTTTACCACTCCCTGTCAATGGCAATCATAATAACAAAGTTTGAAATATGGAAATGTGACTAGCAAATTAATTCTAAAATTTCATTCAGTTTTTATAAACATTGCTGAATAACGAAACAAGATGCACTGATATTGAAATATTGTAATGTTTTTAAGATCACTGATAATAATAAAAGGAAGAATTTTAGTCTTTATATCAAAATATTTTTAAAGAGGGGTGTTTCCAGTGGAAAATCGGGGTAGAAGTCACTTATATACTGTTAAAAATCAATATTTCTTCTTCATTTTGTTTACACATGGTAGAAAAAATTGTCAAACAAGATTTGTAGAAAAAACCATTATGTCGTTCGTACTCTTCGATTAAGACATTTTATAGCTTATTAAAGGAGATACAGGATGATGTATTAGTTATATTTTATGACTGCAAAAAAAATATGATATTGTCAAAATTGCCCGGCCATACATATTATAATAGTTAGTAGTTTTACCTACATAATTTTACGGTCGCTGAGGGAAGCTCTAAAGAAAAAATATTTAAAAGAATGTCTTTGCTTATTTATGGACCGAAGACTAACTGCCTTCGGTTCGCGATAGATTCAAATACCATCGCACCTGCCGTTTACAATCAGTTAAACCAATTAGATTTGACCGACACACGTGATACGTTAGATTGCTGATGGGCACTTCGGGAAAAATAAAAACTAACCCCCATATGTTGTCAATGGTTGTTAAACCATTTAACTGTAAAACAATTAGAACTCATATTTTCTATTACTGACAATTCATATTTACCTTCTGACCGGGTATTCGGAAATAGCGGAAAGGAATTTTGCATAATAGATGCAATTATAAGTCCCACTCAGTACGAAAAAAAGAATTTCAGACTAGTCAACTATTCTGATAATAGGAGGTAACTTTTTCGTTTATAATTGGAAAAAGTCTGCGGAAAAAAATGTTAAGCCCAATAGGCTCAGTGGAGAATTAATTCTTTACAATACTGAAGAGATATTTAAGACCTAACAAGTAACAAAATAATATTGTTTTTGAAAGGACTACAAAAATATATGAAAGAAAACAAGAATATGAAGATGGTAAATCCATAATTAAATAATTACAAGAGTTTCATTAAAATATTAAACATCAAAAACGTTAAAATCTTCTTGTGTAAACATTACAGAGATGAGTGGGATAAATTACTGGAACTGTCGATTTATAAACATATTTTAAATTCTAACAATAATGTGAAAAAGGAAGAATTTCAAGAAATTAATAATTCGGAATCTGATTTTTGTGAACTCTGCGAAAAAGAGGAAGGATTACTTATTTAATTGTATAATAAATTCGTTTCATTTATTTTTCATTAAATAATTATCTTGTCGGGTTACGTCACGTGTTATTTTTGAAATTCATTCCTGATCGACCCAGTAGATTAATAACATATGTAATTGAATCGCAATAATTTATAAACAAAGATGACTATGTCCACTATTTGGAAATGAATATAACTAAGTCAATCGGTATTCTTTGCATGTCTTTATTTTCGGAATATTAGGTGATATTTTTATAAATCTTAGTATTTCAGGGTCGAGTTGGAGGTAGTAGCGTTTTAGTAATATTTTTTTTAAATTTTGTGTATAATCAAACCTGCTGAACTTAATTTATTTATAAATTAGGTAAGTCCAAAAAGAGATTGAAAGCAATGTATTAATTGTTTCAATATTGTTCAGTTACTCAATCAGTTCTAAATTTTAAATCTGTACTATATGTATTTGTTTTTATTTCCAGAACTCAAATATATTAGACTTTACAAAAATGCAAAAATTTGCGTATTTACAAAAATTTGCGTATTCTATTATTACTAAAAAATGTCCAAACTATCTCTATTTTGTGTACTTTTTGAGGAAAGGTGCAATAAATATATTTTGTTTCAAAACATCAAAGAACTCCAAGTGACAGTCGACTGGGTAGAGTCTCTGTTATATTTTATGACCTTCTTATTACTAATTATTTTGCTTCTATTTTACATTAACCAAAATGTATGATTGTTTTAGCTTTCTAAAACAGATTTCTTTTAGATTACTTGTTTTTTTATGAAGTCATGCGCAAATAGTTCTGCGTAGTCTGAAATTTTGATTCCCACAATCAAGACGTCTTTAAAATGGAAAAAGAATGCAAAATTAGCACTGAAATGCGATCTGCTATCGTGGTTTTATACGACGAATTGCCACACAATTCAAAATATCGAAGACTTGTGTTCATCGCACAATTATTCAATACAAGGAAACTGGTAGTGATCAAGATGGTCCACGTTCAGAACGAGAGTGACCGCTACTAGTGAGGACAATTTCATTGTCATTACCAGGAAACGGAATACACGTCTAACAGCGTCAAAAATTTGCCCCAAAGTTAAAAAATCTCAATCGGGACCTACATCTTTGACTACGGTAACTGCAGGACATTTGTTTGGTTATGTTGCTGTCTGAAAACCTCTATTATGGTCACAAAACAAAAAAAAAGGTTGCAGTGGGTTCTTGCCAATCGAGATTGGATAAAAGAAGATTTTAAATAGTCCTTTGGAACGATGATTCGAAGTTCCAAATATTTGATTCAAAAAGGTGGATTTATGTTCGATGCGACGCCGGAAAAAATATAATGCCAAATTATGTAGTACCATACGTCAACCACAGTGGTAGTTCTGTTATGGTCTGGAGTTGTCTCTCGGGCCATGGAACTGGTAATTTGGTCCAAATCGAAGGAATAATGAAAAAAGAGCCATATAAAATAGTTCTACAGCAAAATGCTTTTCCTTTCGGGCAAGATTGATTGGTAAGGGGTTCATTTTCCAACAAGAGAATGACCCAAAACATGATTCTGTATTATATAGTAGTTATTTAGAACGTAAAGTGATGGAAATGGTGTTAAAAACATGGTATGTCTACCTCAGAGTCCTGACTTCAACCCGAACGAACTTATTATGGGAAGAGTTCGAAATCGAGGTCCCTCTCCACAAGAATACAGGTAGAGGACCCTGCGCGTAAGCTGGAATAATATTTCCCAAGAAACAATCGACAAATTAATTGATCGTACGCCGAGTTTCGTGAAAGATGTAATTAAATGCAAGGAAGGATTTTTTGGTGAAAAGGCTGTTTAGATTATTATGGCCATTTTTTATATCAGTCATTGATACTTCATGAATATTTTTAAGTATTTCATATTATATATATATATATATATATATATATATATGTGTGTATATATATATATGTATATATATATATATATATATATATATATGTGTGTGTGTGTGTGTGTGTGTGTGTATAAATTGTGTGTGTGTGTGCGCATATATACATACGCGGACATATCTCTAATAGGCCTGTATTTAAATGGGAATATTATGTTTAAAAGACTGTCTTCGTGGAAGAATCTTTTAAATGTTATTAAAGTTAAATTTTAAAAAAAAATTATAGTGATTTCCTGCAGAAAACGTAGTAACATAATGAATACCCTCATAACACTATCGTAGGTTCAACCGGTATCTTTGCTAAAATATGCATTATAGCGTTTTTTTTTTAAATTTTATAAGTTCAAGAATTATTTTAATGTACATTATGCGTAAAATCGCATGTAAATTATACATGTAACGTAAAATTATTAAATTCATAATTAAAAATTTTATTCGCTTTATCGACGTTTAAATTCACACGCATCACTAGATATGTTAAGGGCATAAGGCGAGGCACGCTAGTCCTTACTTCTTTATGGTACTTTAGCATCCTCGAGGCACTTTACTGCGTAATGTAAGGTAGCTAAACGCGAGTAAGGTCTGGGTTGAACAATCGTGGAATTTTAATATTAGAATGTGACATTATTAGGTAGCTGATAGGTCGGTTATGTGGGCGGTTTTTTTTTCGTTAGAAAGTTATGGTAATATATATATATCTAGAAAATATATCAAATCTAATCCAAAAAATAAAAGCGAATTTAATTTTTAGTCTCATTTTAATTAATTGCAGTAAAATATCAGTTTCAGTTTTTGTTTTTTTTTTGACTACCTGTAATTCTATTTTTCTGACTTACACTGCAAAAGGGAAGGGATTTCCTTCGTTGAATTTCATGTATTGAAATTGATAAGAAAATTATCATAGTTAGCGCCAAGGTTTGCCAAAATATTTCTCAATCCAATACATATATTTCCTTCAATGTTACTGGCTTCAAGTATGAGGAAAGACATAATATTCCAAGCAAAATAAATAATAGTATAACAGGACGATTTGCATTTATTACTAAATTAAATGAATATAATTCTGAAAAAAAATAATTTACATTTTGTTACTTGAGAATATATTTATGGTAGAAACCTATGTGCATGTTAATTTAAGACGACATTCGTCAAACATTTATACATGTGTGTATATATATATATATATGTATATATATATATATATATATATATATATATACCGGAACCGACGCCTCACTCGTTCATTGAAGCATCAATAATCCTCCTGTGAACCGCTATTCGCAATCCCTAATGCCTTTTGTAATAATCTTAAGGAACAAGCACAATATCTCGACCCCAGTGTGAAAAAAGCTCTCACAATGGGACTGAAATAAAGCGCTATACATTTGGAAGAATGCTTTCTTTGTTTACGGTTGGCGATTTGACGTAACACTTCCGTAAACTTTTTTTGATATAGTTATGGAAGCTTTGTTTTGAAAGCATAGTATTTATTATACTATGTAGCTGTGTAAGCTTAATTTGTCGATAAAAAAAACATTAATAACTTTTTAGTACTTAAATATTTTCTCTTGTATACATTTGAACAGTCTAGTAACTACCGAAAAAACTCCCCTCTTGTTTTTATTAGTAGGATTATCAGAATATCACATTAGTAGAAAAATTGGTAGTTTTTTTAAAAGTTTTTTTGCCTAGTGTAATATATCATTAAAAAAAAATTACAATTCAGATGAAATCCAATCTTTATACTGTATTAATTATAAAAACTAAACAGTAGATGAAAATGATAAACTATTGAAACAAATACATTATTTTAAATAATTCATTAATGGGCTCAGAGGTCAGGGAGTGGAATAATTTTTCGGTTTCGTTACCTCAAAAAGAAAAAAGAAACGCTTATTTCCTTTCAATACGTTTCCGCCCGTTTATCAGTCGAATATAGCCTTTTTTTAAAAACATTTTGAGACAGAAACATGAAATTCGATACATTGATAGAAAATATTTAAATAAAACTTTTAATGATGAGCAACTGAAGTAATTGAACCCGTATTTTTTTTAAATATTATGTATCATTTGGAGTATAATTGAAAAAGCACGTTATCAGGACTATATTTTCAAAATTTTATGTCTGGGTATGATAAATCTAAAGACATTATTTAAAATGTCCAGAAATATGATCTAAACATTCTCTATATCTCCAAAACATTTACAGTTCAAATTACAGAATAAAGAACATTATTATAAGTTTACAGGAAAGCTATGGCAATTTTCCTAATTCTCTTGTTTTTTTTATATATTTTTACGTCTGTGAAATATATACAGAATAATATATTTAAGTGGTAAAATTTAATATTTTTCCCCAATCGAAAAATGAAGCCTTTCTATTGTACTTTGCTTTCAAAACAAAGCTGCCACAACCATATAATGTAGGAATCTAAGAAAAGTAGAAAAACATCTAAACGAAACTTTACTACCACACAAATGGAAAAAAAGTTGTTTACGGAAAAGTTGCGTCAAATCGCACCCCGTAAACAAGCTTACAGAAGGAGAGCTTACATTCGAATACATAGAACTTTATTTCAGTCTCATTGTGAGAGCTTTTATCTTAGTGGGGGCGGGATATTATGCTTGTTCCTTGAAATTATCACAATAGGCATTAGGGGTTACGTATAACGCTTCACTGGAGGATTATCGAAGCTTGAGTGAACGAATGAGGTGTTGGTTCTGTAGTGCGGTCATTGTTAAGGATCAACATTTTTATAACGTAGAAAAAAATGGACGACATTGTTTACAAAGTTGTTTAAATTTTTTAGAACCTTGTTAAAATTATAGTGAAGTATGTGTCGCTTCTAATTTTGATACATGTAGCTTTGTGGTACTATCCCCGTGAATCGGTAAGCTTTTGAAATTTTATTTTTTACTTCTGTCCATTTAAATAATTTTATTAGTACTTAATTATTTTTTTGTTATTTATCAGTTTTATTAAGATTTTGATTACCCGGAAAATTTCTTTTTTTTTTCTATTAATAATTTTATATCCAAAAATCTGATATAATTAATAAAAGTAAATTAAAATCGTATTTTATACATCGAGCACTTTGTGTTTCAAATATTTCAGAAATTATAAAAAAACATATACATATAGCATATGTTTTTTTATAATTATAATTATTTTTATTTTTATATATAATTATTTTTTGTATATTTACTTTCCTTATATTTCAAATAAATACATACTTAAATATAATTATTAAATATAAATATCATAACTATACATTAAATGACAAGTATTTAAAATTCTTTCCGTAAATATTAACGTTTGTATCGAATTTAATACCTATGCATTATTTTAGTATTGTCAGTTTGTCTACTAAAATGTAAACTTTGAAATATGAATATCATTATTTTTATAATTATTTTATAAAAATTCGATTTTGTAAAGTGCTACAACATTTCCATTTAAAATTATCTATTAATCAACGTTTGAGTATCTCTATTTAAAATAATACAGAGATATTCACAACCATCAATACATGACTAAAAAATTATTTAGTGACATAAATAAAAAAACACCGTATATTAGGTATACATCGTAATTTTCAATGAATAAAAATGTAATCCTTTGGAGCTAGTATATTATATAGTGACAAATGAATAAAACAAAGTTGTACTACAGTACATATATCTTCAACTCCTCTAAACTATCTCATTCTAGGGTACACACAAGGAGGTTCGAAAGATGGTGATGGTAGTATAATTACTTATATGTGAATATAAATACGTTATTATGTTAAAAATATTTATTCACAATAAAATATATACCATCGTATAGCGGAAAATTATAAAACTGCACATTTCTGATGGTTATAAAAGAAACAAATAACACTGTCGTTTAACTGAGTAGTTTAACCTGAATGAGTTTTATATATTATAGTAGACCCTGAACGCAATTATGTACATTGAATCGCCAATATTTGATACTCTCGTTTTTCATTTCTTTTCTTATTTTTATTTTTTAAGTCTTATTTTCACTACCTCATATTTACTCTCTTATTGTATTTTATTCGACAAAAAGGAGACGCTATTATTGCAACTTAATTGGTATAACATTTTTTTACTAAAATCAATACAACTACTTAGTTACTATTTGCTAACGAAGACTCTACGAGAAGCTCTATATTTACAAACGTGACAGGATTTATTTGTAGAAAAATTTCTTCAAATCAACGACTATAGACGATTTTAGCGTTTGCTTGAGTGCGATTTAATTTATGTCGGCACTGTAAGACATTTTCCTCGCGTTATTGTTTGACATTGAGTTGGTTAGCTTAGAATTTTGCACTGGGAGCAAGCATTGGAGAGCATCAGAAACGATTGTTGGCCCTTCGACAATCAATGTTTAAAAACTCTGAGTTTACTTCAACTCCTTTCGCATTTTATTTAATGATTCATAATATTAAATTCGCAAGTAGCAAAACGCAATATCATATTTTCTCTGACCTACCTCACGTTGATTTTCTTTGACTATAAAACGATATACCTGTTTTATGTATATATAATATTGAACAGTTTATGACAAACGCAAAAAATTAAAAGAAAAAAGAAATATGTGTGTATATATATATATATATATATATATATATATATATATATATATATATATATGTATATATATATATATATATATAATATATACTACACATCCGTTTAAATTCATAAAATTTAATAATAATTATATATCGGTTTCGTTATTAGTGTTTAAAATTATTCTTATATTAGCGTTACTGGTACTTAGATTCTTGTATCTAAAATCTCTAGGTAATTTTCAACATTGTCAGGCTACCTGATAAGAAGGTGTCTAATTTTAGAGCATTTTGATTTAGTTTTCTGACTTGCCAAAATATTCGTAGTTACCACGCATGAAAGTATCGTACATTCGGAAAAGGTTTTCAGTTATCTGACACTCGAGGCCTTGATGATGTTTAAAATGCCTTAATGATTAAATTAGTTTTAAATTTATTAAGTAAATATACTAGGCTGGTCAATTGCAGCGATTATATTTTCATTTATGATGATTACATCACCATCTTTCTTTCAAAATTTGTTATTTTATCATCAATAGATTTCTTCAGTGGCCATCTCTCACTATAATAAAAAATTTAAGCCGAACCAACATTTTTTGTCTACTGATTTGAGAAAAAATCGAAAGGTTTCATTTATTTCAGTTAATTTTTATTTTATAACTTACATAAATTATTATTTTGGTTCTATGTATTTTCTTTGTTTTTATATTCATAATCGACATTTAATATAACTTCTTATACCCCTTATGATTATATTTGGAATTGTAATATGATAACGTTTTTCCAGCGGAAAAACTAAAGAATGAAAGAAGATATTTTTGTTCATAAATGTGAAAATTATTAGCTTACTGAAAAAGATCTAGGAAAGAAATGATCTAGGAAAATTCGTATCACAGCAAATTATCAAAAATATTTATGTAATTTCCTTCCATAATTACTAAGGTTTGTATGTTTGCGTGATTTTAATTGAATTAATCTTTAATGAAAATAAAGTTTACGTTTGAAGAAAATCTTTTAACTTTATAATACATAATAAAATATACGAAGGTTAATATAAAGCAGAGTATATTTGCATAAGCACTAATTGCGTATTTTCCAATCAACTGCAATTATATATATTGAGAATTAGAAAATTAATGAAATTGAATGTGGTAGTGAAAAGTTCAAATTGAAAAGATGTGTAATAAACGATCCACGCTCCACAATCATCAGTTCATTGGTATTTTGATACTCATTGATCCTTTGATTTTGAGAATCGTTCCCCGTAACATCTAAGGACCGTTATTCTTATTTCAATATCTATTCCAGATATTGACCAAATAGTCTATCATAAAAGAATGAGATAAAAATTTGCTTAACACGGTTGCAAGAAAGTCTTATTTATTCGAATAAATGATTTAGAATGAAAACTGTATTTATGCCTGACGATTTGATAGAAATATTTACTGAAAACCTTTTAAAAAAATTTCTTAAAATTTTCTTTTACGCTTTGTTCACTAATGAGATGAACATTGACTTCAAACAAGCGCCACTTGTTCCAATAGATACTTCGCAATAAAAACTATTCTTATGGATGACGAATTAAAGAAAATTTTCCTTAAAATTACTTCCCATTTGTGTGATCCTGTACTTTTTTAAATACGTTTTTTTTAATAAATATATGAAAGCAGCTATCAATAATTATACTCATGTAGAATTTATGACTTCATCTCTCGTATGTCTTCATCTCTCACAGATCTCAGTGATAGCTTTTAACATGTGGCACTGAAGAATTCAAAAGTGTTTATATGTATTTATCGAGTATTCTCGTTATTTAAGATATAGAAATTTTACGAAATTTTTTTTGAAAATAGTATAAAATATTAAAAGTTTCCGTAAAATTATTTTCGTTTTAAAATTATTTTTTGTAAACCTTTTTATGAGCATTTTTTTATTCCATAGTTCTAAATTATATACATAATGTCTTTACGTGTTCAGTTTGGTCGGTACGTTTTACGTGTAGAGTAGCCATGCGTATCGTAACGACACGCACGTCTTCTAACGTGTTACGTTATGAATATATTAATTTTGTTTTCTTTCCTTCAGAAAAGGAAGTTATATTAGTTAAACGAGGTCGCTTTTGTAACGAAATTGTTAAATAGTGAGTAGAATAATTTTCATAAGGAATTAAAAAAAAGCTTTATTTAACTTTTCATATTGTTCCTAAGGATGATTGTAAAGCCGAGATTGTATTTAATATTTTTTATTCGACACCCACTTTCAATGATGACGGTCACTTTTTCATGATGACAAGTAACAATTTATCTTTCTATTTGACTTAAAAATTAAATATGGTGTACTTGCGTAAATTTTGACTGAATACATCGATTTGACTACTTATTTTAGCATTTCATTAAAGTATCCTATACGCAAAGTTTTCCTTATTAAAAGACAGGGTAAAGTAAAATAGTCAAATAAACTAGTGATAAAAAATAATACAAAGGGCTATAGAAGGGAAATTGAGTTTATAACGCGCTAGAATTTTTTTTACTCTTCGTATATACTGATACTAAGAGCATGTAATGATTATTATGGTAAAATTTAAGACATATTTTAAAATATATTTATAAATTTGGATACTGTTAGACATCCAAACATATTGAATTATAATATTTCCAAACATTCCATTTTTGGTTCTACATATCTTTCAATTCTGTTTCGCTAAAATATTGTTGTACTAATCGGATAGTAATAAATTATTGGCAAACAACAAATCAATGGAGGAATGTTTGGTTGGTATGCGCCTTTGTCGAGTAGGTTAATGGCATTCCCAGTCCAAGTTTGTCTTTTGATCTGCCTGCCACATAATATCCGTGGTCCATAAATAACATGAAGTTAATCATCGATGTCGAAATCGCAATTGGATACAGGTTTTGTGGGAGATAAAAATTAACTGAACTGTCCATGTAGCTCATTAATTGCCCAATATACTATTTGCATGCTAATTTACGTCTACGTCTACAAAAGAAATTTCATTATTAAAAACAAAAATATAATTTTACACAGTGACATGCTGTACATCTTCCTATGTATTACAGTCTGATGTCTTTTCAGTCTAAAATGGAGCTTACTGATTCGAAGATAGCATAAAAGCTGTGTAACATTTAAGATAATGAAAAAAAAGTGAAAGGTTGAACTCAAAGCGAGTCAAAAATGTGAAATCAAATAACGGTTGGCGATTTTATAAGTATACAGTCATACTGTAATTATTGCATTAGATTTTAAGAAAAAAAAAACTAAAACCAGATATTGAGTAAATTCATAAATAGGAAACATTTAAAAATAATGAAGTCTTTTTGACTATTTCAATCACGCCGGCTAACATTTTCTTTAAATTATTACGAAAATCGTTTCCGAGTTTTACAATATTACGTTTAATATAAACTAGTGCAAACGTCCTTTCTATATATAATCATTTTTGTTCTATATGCAAAATGAAAATAAACGTCACAATTGCACGAACAATGTTCCCATTAATTAGTTTATTGCATTATTATACAGCAAGTTCCGATTTTCCTCACCTTTTACGTTATGCATGAAAAAAAACGATATAGTATTGAAACGAAAGTTTTTCTTCATTACTATTTTATATTTCATCACACGATCTCACTATAACCTAGGCAGATGGCAAAAGTTCAAGAATGGCAAAAACTTAACTCTTAAAAATTCATGGTCATTTAGGTGTATAAATTTTGAACGTGATTTTCATACATTTAGTTCATATTTGTATATGAAATCAAATATTTGAAATGATATATTCCAAACAGAATATTAATACATTCATTAACAAAACTTAAGCATTATCATTGCCTTCACAAATGAAAACATCATTATTTTTTAACAAATTGTATACTTATTAGCATTTGTAGTAATTTTTGTTTGTGGAAAAGTCTATGTCGTTGCTAGCAACATCATTCATAGTTATCCCGTAAATTCAAATATGCCTAACATTTAGTATTTATCGTTTTCTTTATGTTCACCTTCGTATTTATTCCAGTGTACTCATGTAGCATAATTTGGGAGTTCGTCGTAACCTCTGTAAATTATTAATCTATTGTAATAATTTTTGTAGGGATCGATATTTTGGCGAATGTTGAAATGTATAGCCAACTGAAAATATCAAACCAGATGAAACAATTGGTCATGTGAATAAATGAAATAATGGTCAGCACAACTCATCCTAAATTTATTTTAAAGGAGTAAATATTATTGATAGACTATTGCTATGTTCGTTGTAAAACGTTTGTTTTATATTATCGCATTAACGTTCTTTCATATTTTCAATAAAGTTGGATCAAAGAGAACTGTGATGAAGACCATATCGTTTGTAAAATTGTCATATGTGACATTTTGAGTTGAGAATATCTTGGACTTGACATATGTATATTTAACTTACTTAACATATTCGTTCATCACTTTTCATTATCATTCGATGAGTCACTTTCGTGTACTTGACTAAGTATTAAGAAAATGTGTTTATTCTAGAAAGGTATCTTTTTCATTGATTACTTTGAAATAATTGTAGCATTAAATTTTATTGAAAATTATTTCTTATTGAATTGTAGATTTTTCAAATTTCCAAATTGCTTTACAAGTTATTTTTTTCATATATTAGCTTTAACTAATACTGGCCCGTTAACAAGTTTAGGATGCTCTGTACCATCGTCGGTGCATTCATGCGTGTACCATAGGATGGGCAGCGCTGGTAATGGTACAGAAAGAATAGTCTCATAGACGGCCTGTATCACCGGTGATACACATGGACGTAATATGTTTTAACATTTTTATCAATATCTGTACAAAAGAAACGCAATCGATGAATAAATGACAATCAGCCTCGTTGGAGAAAAAATGAAAATAATAGCGCTGTTCTGTGGCAACAGCGAATACTGGCCCCATCCTGAAAGTAGTAAATAAATATGCATGAGTACCTTTAGATCACAGAGTAGAAAAGGGTAAGTCAAATAACTTTTTGGTTTATTTTAGTATATTAGGAAACTTTATCATCATTTTCGATTTTTTTATGAAATATTTATGGAACTATTTCTTTATCATGGTTTACTCAGTTACTTTAGGAAGTAACTGAATAAAACATGATAAATAAATAGTTCCATAAATAATAATTACTTGATTGAATAACTCAAGAGTTACATTTCATTTTAAGAAAGAGACGAAGAATTACTGAATTTGGTGCTGAATTCTTTGTTGTAACGAGGCTGTAAAATTAAGCTGATAGTAGGATTAACTGGTATGTATTTTACAGTCATACTACCTTTTGTCCGGGGTGTTGATCGTGCAGAAATCGATATTACAATACATTCCAATAAATCATGCAGCTCTATTTCTACCCTACATGTACGTTTGGAGCAAATCTCGTCTCATTACACAAATTTTAATTTTGTATTTTACCAACGTAGGGTTTTGTTTCTGAAAAAATATTTTTTGTAATATGGAAATATGAGTAAACCTAAAATACGTCCTTACAAACTACATTTTTTACTAATTTCGTGGTCGGTGCCAGTAAGATCAGGCTAGTTGGAGCACTGACACGGGAGTAAGCAACATAAAACTAACTATGAATATAACCCGGGGTATGAAAACCGTCTCTGCCATAGCCCACGCAGTCAATATAGTAGCTTCTAATACGTTCCGATGTAAGACTTTGATTTGAAACCTCCTTAAAATCGATACAGCGTTTTCGAGGATGAGAACAAAAAATGGATTTTCTTCGTATACTAGAGTATTGCTAGCAGCTTTGGAGACACAAGAATATAAAATCCACGTGCATGTGATGAAAGGATATTTGTTGTATCATTGTCCTTGTTATGGTCACGTTGGTGAACAATTCAAATTTGTGTATAAAATTTTAATTTTGTTTGTATTTGTTGGTGAGTCATCACTTTCTATATCTGGTTGCTTCTAGGGATTTGATTACTACATAAAAATTATTCTAACTTGAAAAACAGAATTGTTTTTAAGTATTGATAGAAAGATTACGTAACAATGTGTAAAATACGTCATTAATGAGACGAAAGTATAATATATGATTTTTTATGCCTCTTAACTTTTTTATATTAAACCTTATACGTTTTACTTTGCCTGGCCGGCTGTCCTTCCACCAGATCACTCGTTTCCTTTAATATCACATGTTTTAATTAAAAATATTCTAATTAAGAAAGTGTTGGTATCTGAAACTTATGAATTTGATTGAATAAGTCTTCTGAATGATACAAATTTCCGAAAATAAAGAAATTTGCTGCACGCAACAAAGTAGAAGAATAAATGCAAGGTTGGAACCTTGCACAAGAAATTCCGTGAAGCAAAGAATTAAAACGATAAATTGAACAAGTAAATCTCCAAAATATGCTGTCCGTAACGAAGTAGAGAGCACATATTGTTTTTGCATGAACTCATAATGAGCAACAAGTATACATGTTTAAATTTCCACGTGATATTTATTATTCTCAATAAATATTTAATAAAACTGATATATTCATATTTATTGTATATCGTTAACCTTATCCTTCTATTGATCGTTATACATTAAGTTGTTTTTTTCCTTACATCCAACTTGATTTAATTTGTACTTAAATAATAGATTTATTTTGTAAAGTAATAAATATTTCAACTTTCCTTACATATAAAACATTTGTTTCTATCTATGAACATTTAACTAAATAATAAATTTTAATAGGAACGTATATTTATACGAATGAATATAATATTTTAATATACAATAAGTGATCACCACATATAACATGATTGTTATGTAATTTTACATAAACCGTAAACAAAATCACATTTACCAGTTTTATCCCCTTCAAGTTTTCAAGGTTAAAAGCCACTTGAAAGATGAGACCTTTGCTGTATTAGATAAGCTAGAAAATGAAAGTCACCGTTTGCTATTTGTTTCCCACACCTGTAGCGGGATGACTTGGCTTAAAATTTATGTATAAGATTTCATGTTACATAAGCTTGTTCTTGTTAGAAAGCTTCTTCGCAAGCGTTTATTATAGCTTCACAAACTGATAAGACCATCGCTACTGTAACATGATACTTACTTAAGTACATTAGTAATTATGCATGATGCTAATATATGAAATAGAATTACTGAGCTACTTAAAGGCGTTTGAGCTAAATGAACAACAGTGTTGATCCATCATTAAAAATACTAACAGCTTTTAGACGACTTTGACTACAACGCTTGATATTCGATGGGTGGTATTTTGCTATTGACCTTTAGAACCGTATAGTAATGATTATAAGTTCATAATTTGACGATGAAATCGCTTACTTGAGCGAAACGGCAACAGTGTACTAAGAACGGCTTTTTGTTATTTCTTAAATAATTTTACAAATTGTTGAGACAGAAATGTTCTACATAGTACACGAATTAGTATACACTAATGTTTTTTCACAAGACAACGAAAGATTGATTCATTGTCTACTACTAACAAATTTTCATGATCTTAGGGAATATAGATTTTTCCTAGGGGATGTTTTAAAATAAACAGGTTCATTAAATGGAAATACAACAATATAAATAATGAAAGATTGAAAGAGTCGCTTATTCAAGAGAAATAGCATTAGTGACATTTAGCACATTCTAAGAAGGGACACTTGTTATTCCTTAAGGAACCACATGATTTTGCTATGAGAGTGAGAGCTATCTATAGCTATATACGTTTTAGTATAAGCAAGGATCGGTAAGGATTGATTCATTCTATAAAAAAATACTAAGTAACGAACAAACAAAACATTGCAATAATTTTATTTACGATAGATTTTTCCTAGGTGATGTTTGACAATAGTTATACTTGGGCAATGAATGTACAACGATTATTAGTAATCGAATTCAGTAATATGTGCAAATTTGGTAAAGATCAGTATCTCTTAAACAACATATTCGCTTATTTTATCACATCAATTAGGATTTCGGTTGAATTACTTACCTAATAATATTTCCTAATGAAAGGTTAACATTATAACCTGGAAAACTTGAAGTTAGTTTTGGAAGAAAATATTTTGCAAATGATAAAAAGGTTTAAGGATATCTGATGTGAATGTTTCCATTCGTATACGGAGTCGAAAATGCTTCCGTAAGAGTGAGTGAGATCGTCAGCATATGAAGTTACTCTTATCATTATTATTTATTTTTTGAGGGTATATTAGCTGTAGTACAAATGTAATGTAGTACAAATGTAATGTACTAAATTGATCTCAAATATTTGCTTTCACATTGAACTTGAATCATAAATAATTCCCACTTCCAGCTTTAACCAAGTTTTAAAGTCATTAAATTTATGACATTCTGTGAACTTTTTTCTCTCATAAATTGCACCAAAGGTTTTGAATATAGATAAAGTTTAAACAAGTAAAATTAACGCAGGTTAATTTTACTTGTAAATCCTTCTAAAAATTGTATAACATCTTCTTCAAAATTGTAATACGTTGCCGAATTATAATGACCACATACTGAAGTAAAGTATTTTGTCATAAGATGCTTGAAATGCTATTAATATTATTATTAATAGCCTTTTAAAAGTATCTAAGAAATAATCCATTAGAAAAATTGTATCTCATCTTCTTCAAAATTGTAGTAACACATTGCCGAATCATAATGACGACGTACTGAATTAAAGTATTTTATCTTGTTTAAGATGCCACGAAAGTTATTAACATTATTATTAATATCCTTTAAAAAATGCATTAGAAATTATCCTACTATTGTCTCTGTTTTTATGTTCATTGTTAAGGTGGTTCCATGTCAAATATTCCACTTCGTAACCCCGTCGAGTTCTCTGTATGCCATAACGCCTATTGGTGTTTCAAGAAATTTGGGAACCTACTAGTGGTATCTCTAGGTTATCTGTACGGAGCATTACGTTATAACGGGGATGGAAGTCCATTTAAATTTCCAGCGATTTCAAAGATGTTCATCATTTGGATTGGCGGATGTAGCTTTTTATCTTTTTATTTCTGGAAATCCCTTTTCAAGAATGTTTTCTCCTTTTTACAAAAAGAATATTTTATTTTTCTTTCTATGTAATCGGCATATAATAATTACATATTTTTATTTGCTTAATATTTTTGCTATGAGTGCTGCTTCGTATCAGTTATGTTTTAGCAATTTTTCGAAACGATGTGAAGGGAAATACATTAAAAACGACGTATTCAACAAAAATATATTGCGGCTTGTCATTATTTATTATAAAAAAAACAAATTTGAAATATTTCCTAACTGGATGATTTGTCAGCACTAAGCGTAAGCTAGGGTGGGACGTTCTTAATTTTTATTGCAGTTTTAAAAAAGTGGACGAAGAACTTTAAAAATACATGAAGTTTGGGTTAGGTCTGTATCCAGTAAATCTACTCGATCAAGGTTTAATGGATCTTTATAACTATCAAATATCAAACCGATAATTTTTTATGATTTATCTTCAAAGTTTTGATACTAGTGTTAATGATATTAATTCATTTTCTTTGGTTATTTACAGCGGAATATTGTTGCAGAGCTGCAAATGGCAATTACGTGAAAAGTACGAGACGATATGCAATCATCATATTCGATATTTAAAAAAATAAATATGCAAATTATGTATTCGCCGATTTAATTTTTTATAAAAAGTTATATCTAACAATTCATCAAGAAAAAATGTAATAATTATAAATAATAAAAGATAATTAACCGGAATATTAAAGGAAAAGTAGTAAATAATATTTTCTCAAGTTAAGCAGAAGGTGACGCTGATACATTGATCACACAAATTGCAATTAACATAGGATCTAAAGATTTTGTTTTTGTTGCAAAATATATTGATGTTTTAGTTTTATTAACAGTTTATACACATGTTAATAGAGAAATATATATTTTTTGAAACCAGCAAAATGCATGTTATTCACAAAAGGTTATTATAATAAAAGCCTTGAATAAACATTACGAATATATAAAAATAACATTTTGTTCCTACATGCATTATTTGGATGTAAGTATTACATTACACTTCAGCATTTTATAAAAAGTTAAGAATTTATTTCATTTTTGAAAAATCGTGGCAATTTCCAAGATAATGTTTTGATATCCATAAATAAATATGCTGACATCACTCATGTTTCGGAGTCAAGTATTACATGTATAACGGCATTATACAGTGCTTCTAGAAACTACAAAAATGTAAATAATGTCCGATATCGACCATTCTTAAAGGCTGCGATCTAAAATGGTTTATCTTACACCCGATTATTTTGTAGACCACATAAAACTAGTTTATTTACAAGTTGTTCAAATGCTTCAGCAGTAATATAAATGGACCAAGTAGAAAATTATGAAGTAACGAAAATTTATATTAAACAATAAATATTTATTCCAAAATAATATATATATATATATATATATATATATATATATATATATATATATATATATATGTACACACATATACACATACATATATATATACACATACACACATACATACACATATACACATACTTATAACATATTACAGATTTGTATATTGAATCTATTGTTGACGGTGCTGCTATAAATTAAATCTCTAATTTTAATTTTCTCGAAGCTTAATATCTGCAACTAAATACCATAGCTTCCAAATCCACGCGATAAGAGCCAAGGGCAAACGCAACTATTTTATTACATGTCAGAAAAAATGTTCCTTTTGTAGTGTGTTTGATTGTAATATCACCACTTTTGTTCCCCATAATGTTTATACATTTACTCAGTCAGAAATGAACTCGTGTCTATAAGATTTGGTGATTTTCTTGTTTTTTTTTTATAATTACTTAACATGTAAATAAATTGTAAGTCGATTGAATCGGGTTAAGAAAAATTTTATTTATGAGAAATAGAAATCAGGAAAAAATGCAAAATCCGGTTTCTTTTTACTCAATCAAAAAGTTTGCTTTAATTCACGCATGTTAAAGAAGTATTATTCTTTTTTAGATGACTTAATTTTTCATAGTGCAGCAATAAGTTTTGCTTATTTTTCATATGTTTATATAAGAACGGGGCAAAAAATCTTCTTAAATTATTGTGGCCTTTTCTGATAATCCCCTTGCATCGACGTTTCAAATAGGTTTATAATCGATTTTTATTGTATTTTTTATCCCCGTGATAAATATTCAAAATTGTGACCAACTTGGTATGAAAGTCTTCAAATATAATCTTTTACGTTTTGAACGATTAATTTGGAGATAAAATTAACATAAATCCTTTGTAAATTTGTTTTGTAACTTGTTTTGTCTACATGTCATAATATTAACTCAAAGGTATTCACATAGTTTCCTTCCAAATGTTTCTATGATTTTATTTAGATCTTTCTGCATCCACCCTTCTTGCAATTAAAATGATATAACTTTTTAATTGGAACAAACGTAGTCATACCAAGAAATGTATTAAATTATTTGCAGTTATTGAATATATTTGGCTTTAAATTTGTAGATATTCATTATTCATTAGAACTTAAAGAAAGTAGAAATAATACTTCATTACGTAGTTTCATTTATTTTCAGTTATCAATTTTCAAATCTTATTCTAGAAATTTATCTTCTAAAAATTACATTTAACTCTTTAGACGTCAACTTCGTTATCAAATCCGAAGCTTGGATTTAACTCGAAAATTTTATCTCCAAATGAATCGTTCAAAATGTTGACCAAAAGATTATATTTGAAGACTTTCATACAAAATTGGTCACAATTTTGAATGTTTGTCGCGGTGATAAAAATACAATAAAAATCGATTATAAACCTATTTGAAACGTCGATGCAAGGGGATTATGAGAAAAGGCCACAATAATTTAAGGAGATTTTTTACCCCATTCGTATCTAAAAATATAAAAAATAGACAAAACTTATTTCTGCACTAGGAAAAATTAAGTCATCTAAAAAAGAATAATATTTCTTTAACATGCGTGAATTAGAGCAAAACTTTTTGATTGAGTAAAAAGAAACCGGATTTTTACATTTTGTCCTGATTTCCATTTCTCATAAATAAAATTTCTCTTTACCCCAATTCAATCGACCTACAATTTATTTACGTTTTGAGTAATTATAAAAAAAAAAACAAAAAAATCACCAAATCTTATACGCACGAATTCATTTCTGACTGAGTAAATGTATAAACATTATGGGGAACAAAAGTGGTGATATTACAATCAAACACACTATAAAAGGAACATTTTTTCTGACATGTAATAAAATAGTTGCGTTTGCCCTTGGCTCTTATCGCGTGGATTTAGAAGCTATGGTATATAGTTGCAGACATTAAGCTTCGAGAAAATTAAAATTAGAGATTTAATTTATAGCAGCACCATCAGCAATAGATTCAATATACAAATCTGTAATATGTTGTAAGTACATATATATATATATATATATATATATATATATATATATATATCGTATTATAAATACGATTGAAGTAATCCTCTCTAGTATTATGTTAATCCTCTACACATATTCGCTATTGGAAAAAGTAAATTTTAAAATTTATTTAATTTTTCTTCATGAATTATTAATCACAGAGTAAATATAAAATACGCAAAGTGGTTTGTGGAGTTTATATCATTTTAAATTATTTAATTTTACATTTAAAGTAGTACATAATTTCCGAGATCCCTGAAAATGAAATACATATGAAAAGGAGGCCAAATTTTGGACGTTCTTATATGTATTACAATTTTAAATAGGATTACATTACATTTATATAAAATAATTATAAAAATCAGCCTTAAGAAATAATCTCTTTATATTCTAGATAAACTTCTTTTGTTTTATAAATTAAAAAAAATTGTTTTAACTGCAGGTAAAAGAATAATGTATTACATATGTAATACTTTGAATACGTATTTTTGAATGTACTGATTTTCAGACGTCAATTTTTTCTGGGGCTGTTTCGCGATTTATCATTTTACACATTTGCAAATATAATTTGATCGCAAGTCAGTTATCGAAACGTATCAGAAGACTTTATATTCATTTGAACAATGACGTGAAACATAATGGATCACAGTCGTTAGGTGTATACTCCGTGGCAAATATTTAGGTAACGATCGCACTTAAAAAGGCAGGCTTCCGTCTACCTTAGGTATTTACAATACAAGTAAACGTTATATAAATTCAACATATCGGTAAATTTGCTGATATTATTAATTCGTTTTTTTTCCTATTTATAATTATCTTAATTTAATACTTGAAAAAAATTAACATTAAATACCTGCTAAATTTCTCATCGATCTAAATTATTATGTAAAATAATTTAAAAAAATAGTTGTTATAAAAGTCATTAGCTGTCATATACGATCATATTTAAGTTTAAAATATAAAGAGACAAAAGTGACTGTAATAAAAACGTTACTTGCTATATTAAAATAATTTCAGATCATAATTTGCAAGAAAAATTCAGTTCTCTTCTCGCAACTCTCTAGAAAATTGAAACTAAAGTGAATGGAACATTTTCATCTACAATGAGGAGAAGATTACTCGGTGACCCTTACAGCATTTTCACAAAACCGAAATACATGGACATAGGATAATCGAACCTGGAGAAACCTTAACGTCTGGAACGTGCTGATAAGCATCATTTGATCCAAGGTCAGTTAGCAGTGAAATTTATCTGACAAAAAGTCATCGTGCTGTTTGGTCTAAAAAAGTATTTTAGGATACACGATTTCTGGAATTACTTACTCGTTCCAGATAATTGTGTTTTGCAGAAGTCCAATAAATAATTGCTGCTTTCGAGACGAGGAAATAGCTATTTTTTTCAGGTGAATCAAATAAAATTACATGGAAATGAAAATAATTACAGCAAATCAAAGTTGATACCACTTGATACTATCCATCGAATACTACGATTGGTGACAAGCACCGCCGAAGAACATAATAACTGAAGCACCGAAGAACACTATAACTGCATCCAAAAATGAATTGCAACTAATTATGATAACACGTAGGCATTTTCTTTAAAATAATTTTACCTCTACCTATTCTTAAAATAATTTTGGTTGCCTTCCAAACTTTTTTTTACTTTATTTGGAACCAAGATATTAATTATAAACTATTTCGAATATTTTTTCTTGACAAAGAGTACAATTATAAAAGTAAAGAGTCTCACTCAATACAAATGTTTTGTATGCATTTACTGATTATCACTGTCTTTGGGCTGTCATAACGCCGGTTGCTGTCAGTTAATTGTACGAAAGAAATGCAGTACATTTACATTTTATTCATATCGTTAAATTGTCCAGTGGTCTCAGAGGACCACTTGTAGAAAAAAAAATTTAAGTTAAGATCATTGATCAATTATAATTCCTTTATATTTCTTAATATGATTACAAATAATTTCTATAAATGTATAATGTAATTCAAATACAAATATGATAAAAAAACATATTTTAATTATTAAGGTTGTACTAAACTTTAACATTGTAACTGGACGACTATTGTCGTGAACTGCGATTCTGGCCTTTTGAGCTTATGGAAATAAGAGAGAAGGCATACATTTTTGAGTAAATTTAAAGTGGTTAGGAATACAAAAGTAAAAAGTGCGCCTGTTATAAAATCCAATTCAAAAATTGTTACTGTGTGGAAAAATTACGTTGTACGACACCGAATACTCAGTACGCAAATATAAATCACCGTTTACTGGTAATTGCAAGGAAAAGTTACCATACAAATAACAATTCTAAATAGAACAACCAAAATGTAAGATGCTGATTCGTTAAAATAGCCACGTATAAACATTTATTGATCTTTTGTTCTTTTATATTAGGCTCTCGCCTTTAGCTATTAATGTTGTGTCGCCCGTTTCCATCCAATTTCTGTTAAGAGAGTTCATTTGTCCCGACGTAAGTACGAATATCTCCCAAATCCAATTAATATTACGGAGATCTTAATTTAGATGAATTAATATAAATAATTGCCGTTGCAATGAAGGAAAGTGACAGAAATGTTTTCTTCTTTATAATTAAATTAAACATTTCAGTTAATAAAAATATTTTCCTGTTCCATTAACCATTATAACGGTACAGTTTGAATTCAATTGCTTAATAATTTATGTAGCTCTCAAGTAGTTCATGTACTTTAAGTTCTGTGTTATATTTCTCCAGTAATTAAAAGTCAAATACCTTAATAATTATTTCTATCTTCTATATTTTTATAGAATTATCTTCATGAGAATGTCCAGGTGTGATATTGAAAGAAGCGTGACCAGAGCTTATTGTAATTTATGTCATTCTTAAAAAAATGACAACAGTTATAATTTACGTTTAAAGATTCTGCATAAAGAAAATTAAAAGGGTATCTAAGAAAATTTTAAAAAACGTTAAAAGTGGACTAACATTCGAAAAATATGCAAGATTTTGAAACTCTTAATCTATAATTGGAAATTGTTTTCTTCTCTGAACTCTGAGTATCCAACTCGCTGTCGGGATAACCAGGAATTTTATTAGTCAATGTTACGAAATTACTCGTGTATGTGATTACAACTGCTTTTATTTTCTGATGACTATATCAAACCGATAGACTCGTCACGGTCTATGATTCAAGACCCCAAAGGCTTCGACGAGAATACCGCAGGCCTGACATCTCTCGAATGCGAGTCATCATTTAGTTAGTAAGAATTTATTAAGTCCGAAAATGTTTCTAACTTTGAAAATGTCCCCAGGTTTAGTCTCAGACTTTTGCGTATTAACTTCAATTTTACGTTTTTCTCTAAATTTATAAACACGTAAGATCTCTAAAAGGTCGTTTTCAGACAACTCTATTTTATAAACGGATCTCTGTATCGAGAAATGGGTCCATGGCATACTCCTAATATATTTGAAAGATCCATTTAATTACCTACACAATGGAATATCCCAAAAAAAATCACTTCCTCTTTACATGTAGGGGAAGTATCCTAAAAACTTTTTTTAAAAGGTTTTATGTCATAAATATATATCACATGCCGATTTTCAGTTTTATAGTTCTAAAGGTCTGCGAGTAAAACGGCAGTCACATACAAACAGATATGGCTAAGCTTTCTACACGTTTTCACGTTCCTAGTTTAACTAAGCAACCATAAAAATATGACATTTTTTTAGACAATAAACTATTTCTTACTCCCTGATTATTGTTTTAAAATATTGTGACGAAATTTATGTAATGAATATATTGCTTTTTGATATTATAGTATTACTATCGGCGGCTGAGCCATGTTTGACCGTTCCTCTTCAAGAAAAAATTATTTTGAAAATAAAGAGGAAGAGCACATCACTATATTTCATAATAGTGATGAGATTTGCCTAATGTGCGATACTATAGGTATAGTTTACAATAAACAAATTACGATGATTATACACCATATTCTCTCCAGCGGAAAAATAAAGCATAAAACTCTAAAGATGTTGCGTCGTAATACGTATTATTGATGACAAAATACGAATTTAACAGGAAAATTATGTAATTTTGTAAGTTTTTTGTCGACGTACAACTCAAAACTAGTAAGATAATCAGTACAAAATGGTCATGGGCACTCGCCATATTAAAATTCTAGTGACTTAATCTACCTTATGTCAGCGGCAAAATTACAATGAATCCAACGATATTTCAAACTTCAAAGTATATTCAACGGTTTAGGTCTGGGATGATATGAAGTACCGTACATATGTACTGACATAAATATAACCGAAAAGTGTTACCTAGCTGTACTCGCGCAGTCGGGCAAAATCGGAACACCTATAAGCTCCCTCACCTGTCACAGTCCTTTTTCTTCAGAGACCATTAGGTGTAGAAACTCCAAATTTTGCACAGTGGTATTTCGACAGTAAAAGCAATAAAACACAGTAAAAAAAATAAACAAAATGAATAGGCAAATTTTAAAAAAGATAAATTAAGGACACGAAGTTCTTTTTTAATTTCATGTATCATATCTGTATCGTATCGATTACATATTGCTTATGTTTTTTAGTATAGTTTGAAAATTTTATTTACAAGATTAGCAGGATATTGTTTTTTTATATGATTTTCAGTTTCATATCTCCAGAGACCTGCCAAAAACATGGGAAAAATATACCTCTATCTACTTTCATGAATTATGAATCAACAATTATGAACTGAGAGGCCCCTTTGCGACTATAAAAGTCATCGTAAGTCATATAGTTTTGAAGACACTAGTAAAATTTTAATCCATGTAAAAAAATATAATGGGTTATATCTTCACATGGTGGAAAATATATTCTCAAATAAGTCACTGCCATATACTCTTAAATATTTAAAATTTTATCAACACCTAAGTGTATTAGGTATCCTCGTATTACATGTTCTGTTTATATCTCGTAACAGGTTTTCCCCTATTTATTTAATGACAATATGTTATTGACATATTATTATCAAATCGAAAAATAACGACATATTCTCCCCTTCATAGAATTATCCAAATAAAGAAGAAAATAAGGCAAAAATCGCGTCTCAGAGAGACGAAATAAACTGCACGCAGGAATGCTTCCGTCTCATAAATGTGTTGAGCCAAATATAAAAGCCAGTCCTTTAATATTCTCATATAAAAAGTTTATTGATCCTTAGTCCTTTTATATTTCGCTTGAGATCCTTGCCGGTAATATCCCGATATCGTTTTTTCGCCATACATTTCGAGGGAATTCATTTGTTTCGAAATAAATTTATGGCCTGCGTAATCTCGGATGCGAGTAAAAAACAATACTCAATTTTATAAAGGTTTTAGTTAATAATTGTTAATAAGAATTACAATTTATGAGAAAAAAAACTTAAAATGTGAAGTCAATGGTACGTCATAAACTATTTGGGACGGTTATGAAATTAATGTTTCTTTCTGTACTATAGTTTATTTGTGGGTTAACTATTGTTATGACTAAAAAATAAATTTTGTATGAATACGCCCACAAATAAATATACGTATTTATTAATATATGTCACAAATAAATGTGTTTAAAGTTTTAAATCATTGAACCAATTTTATTAGAACGGGCCCAAACGGTCTCTGAGTAGCAAGTAAATTAAAAAAATAAGAAAGCCAAATAAAGAGTACAAGTTTGAGATAATTTCATTTTCTTCAAACGGGTGCGGTAAAGAATTTAATTATGTTTAATTAAATTGTAATGGAAATGTTTATTCAGTTTCTTGGTAATTAAAATTTAATTTCTTTTCTCTAATTATTTCCAAATAATAAATGTAGTAGTAGAAATAATACACGTCATACACGAATACATTTGAGTTTGATTTTAATATTACTTTTTTTTTTAATATTACATTTATCAATGTATATTTGGTTTTAGTACACATTGATAAATACTGAATGTATCGATGACAGCATTAGTATGCAATGTTGTTATTCCTGGTGTGTAATTACTCCAGTCTTTTGTATTGAGCTTATTAATTACATTTCTAATGAAAATGTTTTTCCATTTTTTGTTGTTATGTAACTTGCTCTTATACTTTTAATATAAATAATTCTTAAGGTATATGTTTTTTTCTCCCTTTTTTATTATGCGTAATGACGTGTACAGATTTTTCTTTTATTCCAAACCGAATTCTGGAGTAATATTTCAATTGATTAATATTATATATATATATATATATATATATATATATATATACTAGCTAAACATCTGAATCTACACATTCCCGTTAAGGAAGTTTTCAAAGATTATTTGAAGATTTTTATTTGATGTATTTATAATTATTCATTATTCCATAATTTACATAACTTATTGAGTAATTATTTAATATTTATTTCATTATTCAATAAAATAGTTTACGGAAATGACCATCGGTTCGTGTTACATAGCTCCAAATAAAACTAAAATTCGATGCAATAAAAAAGTTCTTTACCTGTGAAAAATGAAGTTTGAATATGATTATTGTATAATTTAATTAACTATTCTATACATTCAAGTATATCTGGAATCCTATCCTTTAACTTAATATTAGCATCGCAAACTTTGGCATTTGTAATAAAAATTTAGTGTGGCCACAGGTTGCAGTGTTAAAGTAACACGAAAAGGGTTCGAATGCAAGTGTTTTCAATAAATGTTGTTCATTGGTTTTTGTGGTATTAGAAGTTTCATAAATAAAACGTTATTTTTTTTGGAGAACAAAACTTTATAAAACTCATTGAAAATGTATATGACATAAATTTTTATTTTCAATAAAACTCTTTAATTAAAAAAAACAAAGGGTACAAAATACGTCTTCAAGTAGAAAATGTTCAGTTCATATAGAAATATTTAGTTCCCTATCTTAGACAATCTACGAGAAAAAAGGTTTAAAAAAATTGCAACACCATTCTTCTTTAATAATCTCAATGGCGATTCAAAGTCAAGGTGCACAATCTGTATCTAACACGCCCTCCTAGCTATATATAATAATATAGTTACGAGGTGGCATTCCAAATAATCTCTCGGGGACAATTTCGTTATATTTGTTGACTAGACTCTTTATATTTAAACACTGTTGACATGAAAATGAATACCTACGAACGAAAAAAGTGACTCTCTTTAGTAACCAAAGTAGTAAAATAATTTTTGTAGCCAGACATTATTTTAATGTTTTTGGCTGATTTTATATTTTGATTTTGAAACAATACACGATACTTCCTAAATCAGATTATTTAGAGAAAAAATTGTGCTCTATTTATCATATATTATGGTTTGCTGTGAAATATGGTATTTTACCATCAATAATTCAAAGCTTTAAAAATAGTGTTTATTAATAAATTAAAAATAATAATTTTGATATTATTATATCTGCGTGATATTTTTAGTTGAATTTTGAAGCATTTTTTCATAGTTGTTAATTACAAATCTAATAGTTTCTATGCAATAGATTGATCTAATTACATATCAGGAATAACAGCCTCACTTACTAATGCTACATATTTATACTAATGCTACAAGATATATCAATGTGTACTTATGTCAAGTACGTATTGTTTAATATTAATAATGCAATTTATTTTCGTACTTATTTATCTATGTATTTTAATGTATTAAATTGATACATATCGAGGACTTATTGCTACTAGAGCAATCTCTTACAGCCAACCAGAACACCAGTCCAGCCCCGCTCCACGAGCGGCCGGGAATAGAAACCGGGTCCCAGCGGTGCGCCACGCAATCAAAGGCCGTATGTCTTGTGATCAACCCAACACACTACGGTGACGACGTCACATTTAAAAATATATTCTACAAAATACACAAAGTATTCTATCTTGCCCCCCTAATTTCAGAATAACTAAAAATTATGAAAAAACAGGGTTGGCAAAATTTTGGGATCAGACGTAGATCAGACGAAATCTACAGCAATATTCCTGGATCTTATAATTTTGGAAACATTCACCATGTCATGAAAAATTAATATTTGCAAACTGATTAAAGAGAACTCTAAATACCCTTAAATATGTATATCACTCGTACTTGGCAGGTTTTTGTATGACGATACACATTTCTTTTTTATAGTTTATAAATAGTCTTAAAAATAATTTTTATTAAAGTAGTCACATTATGCAGAACATATTAGACTCGTATTATTGTATATCATTAAAAACATTACAATGGAATGGGCCAAGTTCCTCTATAAATAGTTAACAGCATAAAGTAGTAAAATAAAAGCAGCCAAGTTCTTTTAGAGCTGTGCTAGAGAAGTGTAGATGAGTGAGTGAGCTTTGCCTCAAGATTTAATGAATATTAGAAATTAATGTCGTTAGAAATGGACATTTGAAATAATAATAATATGAGTTAAAATTTTGAAAATCGAACTCTTTGAAGGTGTAACACTTTTAAGATACTTTGCTTGAAATTGTTATTTCTTGAAATCAGTGGTAATTTCAAAATAATTTATCACGTCGAAACGAATTTAACACGACAAAACTTTCGCAAGTGGATTTTTCATGATTTTTGTTGTAGTCTTAACAATAATAAAATTATATTAAACTTCGAATACATTTTATAAGAAAATCCTCTTTCACGCTACTATTCACAAATGATTTTAATGAGTTCAAGCGTACCAATTACAATGATATCCTTCATGCGGGACCTTCCTCAACCACGACTATCGACAATATCGTCAATATGCGATTCGTGCGATCAAAACTAAAAGATAGCAATCTATCAGTAGATTCGGGCAAGTTCAGTTATTGTTATCAGTTAGATATAGAAAATTATACATGAACACTTAAATATCATAAAGTTAAGAAGCTAGGCTGATTTTAAAAGGCTTTTTTTACTCCTTGTCGATATTTTTTTTTTTATCACGTATTGGAAAAAATAAAAACACCATGAACTCTTTTTCAACTTGATGACCCGCTTAATACAACTCCATACAATGTCTTCTCATTTTATAAAGCTTTCGTCGAGAACAGGTACTTCTGAGTTTATAAGCAAATTGTAGTACATATGTTAACAAAAGTCACATAAATTTATTAATATATATACACACACACACACATATATATATATATATATATATATATATATATATATATATATATATATATATATATATATATATCTGTATATATATATATATATATATATATATATATATATATACATATATATGTATATATATATATATATATATATATATATAAATATAATAAAAAAAATAGTCCTTTTTCCAGTTAATATAAGGACACGAAATTTTTAAATGTTGCTGTGAACATCAAAAAGAGTCAGCATTTAATTTACACCAAGCGGTTATTGCAATCACTACTAGTCACCTCCTATAATTTATAGTCATGGACTATTTCAGCAATGAGGTATTTAATTGCATAAAAATGAAGTTAAACTGACTGTTTATATGCATGTAAAATGTCATTTTAATTAGATCTCCATTAAATATTAAGATGTGGACGTCAGTGTGAAATGGTAATTTTTACTTACATTATTTAAAAAAATCGTTTTACTTTTGAGTTTAGCTACAATTCTGAAATAGGTGAAAATAATTTTGAACGTGAATCTAATAACGTTATAAAATGAGCAATTTTCATAAAATTTGCAACGATATTTCAATACTAGCTACGACGTCTTCACAAGCACTACATGGTGAGCTAGACTAGTATTAGGCAACAAATAACGCCATTCCATTAATATTTATCAGCTATAATTGTTGAAACCAAAAGGAAAACCCATCCTTACATACTTTTTTATTGATTAACAGCACACTAAACCAAAATTACGAAAGTCCTTTTCATTTGGTGTGCTGCTAATTAATAAAAAAGTTCGATTTTCACAAGCTTCCGCAAAAGTTTAAAAAAAAACTTTGTATACCGCTCAATCACCATCAGTTACCGATTGTATGTGTCTGCGAAAAGTAAAACTCACTTTTACTTTTCGCAGACACACATTTTGCAGATAACAAAAAGTTTAAAAATATTTTTTTGTGATTAGTTAATTTGCTAAACCCTGTTTGCTCTGAATTGGTAAATAAACAACTGTGGAAGTAATTTATCATTACGAAGATTAGTCAAATCCTTTAGAATTACATTTGAATGTAAATAAAGGCGATTGTAAATTGGTTTTAATTTCTTTTAAGACTATAGTAGTAGGTCGCTAAATGCTAAATATCAAGGAACTCTACATTGTAACAAATTCTGAATCAATAGAAAATTCCTTATCTAGTTTATTCAAAAAATGTTTCATTTTCCACAATCAGAGAAACTTCTATCTGAAATCCTAAGACCACGACTATTCAAGTCGCCTCTCTTTCGGACCACATTTTACGTTAAATTTAATATTCTATAACTGCCTCTTTCTCTCTCTATTTCTCTCACGATTTATCAAATATCTCTAATTTAGCCCGTAATATGAAAACCAGATATAATGGTAACATAGCTCGAAAGAAAATAAAGTCAAAAAATCTTATTCATATATTATGCAAGATGACCATCAAATATGAAAATAAAACTTATTCATCATATATGAAATATATATATATATATATATATATATATATATATATATATATATATATATATATATGTATGTATATATATATATATATATATATATTTATAAATTTATGTGACTACGAATTTGCCTTAAAATTATTTCTTACAAAAAATTAATAATTCTTCGAAAAGTGTCGAAATGAGACCAGCGACGTGATATTCAAGGGAAGGATCGCAAATAAAATGGAAAAGTACCAATAAACCTTTTTATACGGCTCTATTAAGAGATCAGCCTTTTTATATTTTGCTCAGTGTATTTATGAGCCGGAAGCGTGACTTTGCGGAATGTGCTTTTGGCTTTTCCGACTTTTCTTTTCTTTTTGTGTTTTCTGTTCGTGAAACGCGTGAAAGGAATGGTTATATCTATATAATCACAAACGCATTTATCTTGATTATGAGTACGTAAAGCTTCAGTAAACGTAAAATTTTATAAGATGAAGTTATTCCCTTTTATGATTCTGTAAAATCCAATAAAGACGTAAAAGCATTTTACTTTCTAACTGGGAAAAGGACATAGGAGTGATCAGTAATTTGAATAATTATTATATCGGCCTAAGATTACCACAATAATTAACCGGGCGCTAATTCTAATCGTTCATAGAATTCCGTAGTCATACCGGAAATATTATCTGTTCGTCTGTGTGTTACAGCCGTTGTATGTTTCCGTACTATGGTTAATTTTTTTTATTGTAAGTGTAATAAACCGGAATTATTAAATAAACTCCTAAATAATGAATATATTTGGCGTTAATTTTGTAGAAATTCATTATTCACAATTAAATGAAACTACGTGATGTAGTATTATTTCATTTACTATTACCGATACTCTACACAATGGTGTTGAAAAATATTCCTACCCTATTTCCATGTAGGTGAAATACCATAAACATATTTTTAAGGGATTTTATTTACAATTAAGTGAAACTACGTGATGTAGTATTATTTCATTACTTTATTTAATTTCTTTAACCACGACCTAAGTTTTGTTGAATTACAACATCTTCAGGTGGGGTATTAGCAAAGATATAATACAACGAAACCTAGGTCGTGGTTAAAGAAATTAAAGAAAGTAGAAATAATACTACATCACGTAGTTTCATTTAATTGTAAATAAAATCCCTTAAAAATATATTTATGGTATTTCGCCTATATGGAAATAGGGTAGGAATATTTTTCAACACCATTGTGTAGAGTATCGGTGAACAGGTCTTATAATAATTTTGGGGCTACGTTATTAATAGTTTCTAGCTACAGGCACCCCTTTACAAAATATTACGAATATCTCAGTGGTAATTTTTGTTAAAATTACGTGGTCTCATCTTTTGAACGCTAAACCGCTATTTTTAGTATCTGAATAGTATTTAGAAGAGTAGCATATATACAAATTAAAAAAGAAAATGTTTATAACTATGTAAGCTATACTAGTTTACGAGTAGTAATCGACCAATTTATGACCTGTAATTGGATATGAAAAAAGTTTATATAAACTCCATATCAGTGACTTGAAATAACTGCAAACATAACTTTACATTTTATAACGTTTGTTGGTAATATTTGTGTAAGATATACTAGATCATATAGTTATATAATATTTACATGGTTGATCATAATATTTTTTCAGCATGTACTATGTTTTTACGCCAGTGACCGAGAGAGTAGGTAATGTGTTTACTTTCCGTAAAATTAATATTTGTAAATAGTTTAGTAGAAATACTGCGTACCCTACAATATTTATGAGAGTCTAAATACGGACGGAATTCTCGTAGTGCAAATTCTACTCAGATTTGTCGGGTTTTTTATTTATATTAATGTTCCTATTACCGCAAAGCATTTTATGTCATATATGTCAAACGAATTTGTGATGTCAAAAAGTTTTTATGTACTATAAACATTTCCTATTTTTGATAATTACAATGAATTTCATTATGACTTTAGATTCATGAATCAATTTATTAATAATACGTGTAGTTCTAGCCCGCGACTTCGAAACCTTGACTATTTCTTTGATGAGTTGTTAATTGTATTGAGCTTCGGGGTCAATGGACAATAAGATCATCGTTGTCTTCAGTGGAGTGATAAGTAGTGAATTTTTTCTATTCACATACTTTTATGGTTTCGAACCTCAAAAGTAAAAACGGAATATATATGAGATTACTCATGTGTCTGTACCTCCATCTATCACAATCGATTTTCTCAGAAACTATTCGACGTAGAAACTTGAAATTTGACTTAGAAATACATCGTATTAACCCACAAATTTTGTATGAGCTACCTTTTTCAGAATATTCGCATGAGAATAAAAGAGATGGTATATCTTATTCTCAGTTTTTTTTTCATTACTCGGGACATTTAAAAAGGCTTGTTTTGAGAAACAAAAAAATATTTTCTTTCCTATAATCTAAATTGCACCTTTGAAAGATATTCTGAAATACCCGAAAATCATTCTTCCCCCTCCCACAAATTTTCGAAATTACTTAATGAAAAATTATGTTAAAAGAGGATTGGCCAAATTTTACTCGTAGATTAGAGAAAAACTGAAACAATTTTCCTGGATGAAAACGTACATGCGATGACAAATTAATATTTGCAAATAGTTTAATAGGAATTCTATATATCCTTAAATATTTATAAGTGCATAAATATGTACGGAACACTCTTAGTGCGAGTGCGGCTAGTACTGGACAAGTTTTTTGTACGGCTGCAAATTCAAGTAAAGACACATATTTCTTCTTTATAGTTTATACATGGTTCTCGAAATAAATTTTATTAAAATAGCTTTATTATTCAGAACATCTCAGACTCGTACTATTGTATCTCATTAAAACATTTATGTGAAATGGTTCAAGTCTCTTTACGAGAAGTTAAACGCATAAAGTAGGAAAATGAAGCTACCCAGTTTTTTAGAGCTTCCCTAGAGAAGTTTAGATGGGTGAGTGAGTTTTGCTTTTAAACGAAATGAATATTAAAATCGCATTTAATGAATATTAGCACTGAATATTGTTAGAACTGACATAGAAATAAAAAAATCGATTCAAATTTTATAAATCGAACTCTTTGGTTATACCTTTAAAACACTTTTTTAAATTAGCAAAAATTTAAAAATCATTTATCACGTGAAAGTGAATTCAACACGACAAAATTGTGTTTTCTAAATTTTTTGTGGTCTTAAAAATGATATGGTTGCGCTCGACTTTGAATACATTTTATGATAAAGTCCTCTCCCACGCTGCTATTTACAACTCATTTTAATGACTTCAAGCGAGGACGTATAAATTTCAGTGATAATCTTCGTGTGGGATCTTCCTCAACCGTGACTACTGATGGTAACATCAATATGCGATTCGTGCGATCAAAACTGACAAAATAGCAATCTATCAGTATATTCGGGCAAGTTTAGTTATTGTTGTCAGTTAGATATAGAAAATTATACATGAACATTTAAACTACAGGAAGTTTTATCATTATTTGACTGAAACTCGAAAATACAATCTTGATGATTGTTATCGCAAAATATTGGAAACATTTTTCAGAATATATGTATATATATGACTGTTTTGACTTGGTGACCTTCTTCTTGGACTATGTGTATATGTAAAACGATCATTATGCAGCAGTTATTCTGGGAAGTGGAAAAACGTTTACTACGGACTTATTACCGGCAACTGTTTGCCCGTTGTTTTGAAACAATCTTTACATATTCAACCAGACAAACTACGAGTGAAACGATTCACAGTCAGAAATTTTTTCGACCAGCTTATTTAGTTAACAGTTTAAGAACAAATTATTTAGTCGACAGGACTGAGTTTAATTTCTCCACGATCACTCTAGATGAAAAATATACTCACCAAAGATCGAAGAAATTAGAATTCGTTCCACTAATACACCACTTTATTCACCTTATATTGCGCCATCTGTATTATTTATTACTTATTCAGAGCTCTAAGCAATCATTCACAGAATAAACAAAATCTTTTTAACTACGAGTTTGACTCGCACTATGAGATTTCCCTACATATTTATGAACATAAACATTTAAGCTTACATAGTAATTTTATCAAACTACATAGGAAATATCTTTCACAAATCTAACAGATATACGTTTTAAAATATAAAATTATTTTTGCTGTTGATTTAAGTCTACCGTATGGAGTTTCTTTGAACTTTTTACAGACCCAACTACATGTTGTGAGCTTGTCAACTACTACTCGCAAACTAGTAGATCCTACTTAAATGTAACAATTTTTCTTTTAATTTCCTCACATACACTAACAGTTTTCCAATCTTCAATAATGGTGTTTCCAGTAACACGGAATAGTGACTGATAACTCTAACATAAACGACCATTTCAAAACTTAATATTTCGTGAACGAACCCCTCTATCCCAAAGGTGTTCATGACATACCCTCATTATTTTTAAAGAGCTGTTCAATGAACACAATCTTCTGTTAGATATTTCCGTATCCCTGTTTATTTTGAGTTCCACTTTATTTCATAAAAAATAAATAGTTGCAGTAATCTGTACTTAAATACTTAAATGTATTTTATGTAAACGAAATTTAAGCCAGCATATTTTCATAAAGTGAGTAATGCTGTTGAGATTGGGACCAATTAACAAAAAGATAATACGAAGTGAACATAATTTTTCATCATAGAAGAAAAGAAAATTACTTAATGTACTTAACTTTATGAAATTCTTATTTAGATTCAAAATATTTAATATATCGTTTAATGTTAATGAAAAGAACATCCAAAAACATTTCCATGTATAACTATAACCTAGTACTACAATTCGACATGCTCAAAGAACTGTCCCTTTAGCGAATTGAGTTGGCTCAACGTTATCTCAACACTTGATTGAATATTTTCTATCTTGAAAATCGTATAATTTCCTAATGTTTTTATTTAAAATTTTATTGACTTTTAATATTCAAGTAGTGGATAAGTTGCGTGATCTTATACGAAATACACAGTGTCTATTGGCTTATTTGAAAAGTCCCTCAATTTAATAGTTTATCAAGGATTTACCAGTGAGTTTTTCTTTACTTTTAACGTTACTAATATTCAGATATGGTTCAATGAGTAAATTAATATACTTATAAAAGAGTTAATCACAACACTTGGTATATAACTGACCACATTTTTCCTAAAAGCAGATTGATTTCATACTGTATTTGAAAATAATCTACATTGTTACAGTATTAGCTGCTTTACGTGCCGTTTAATTGGGGAATAAGAGTAAGGATGATTCATTAGATACTTCTTATCAATTTGAATATATACTGTATTGTAATGATAAATTGGATAGCTCATTATTACGTTGATAAAAACATTTAGCTTGAGAACACAAATAATAATTTTACAATTTTACCATTATGTGCGTCTGTTAAAAGAATTGGGAAAAAAACAAGGAACAACAGACTCTTTTTATTCTAATTGATAAGACTTACTATTACATTCTAATCACGAATTTTCTTTTCAAAATATTCTCACATTAAACAAAATAATTTGCTTGAACTTAATTTGATATTACTTAGAAACTATTAAAAATTAAATAACCATAAAGTTGGCCGCGATAAATTTGAAGTGAAGATGAGAGCTAACCTTGATTTAACAAAACCTTATTTCTAAAATATTCGGTTTTTAATTATTTGAAAATGTGATATCTTTTAGAAAAACATTTGTAATATTTTAATTTAAAAGGTCATCCAAATAATTTATTCTACATGATATTATTTCTATAATCTGGAAGACAGTCGAAAATTAGTGATTTATTTTAATTTTTCATGTAGAAATACAGAATAAGGGTACTGTAGTTAAAATTTCTATATGAAGTGTATATTACGCGTATATTTTTAATAAAATCTGTAAAGAGGTATGTTACTTTTGTTGTTTATAATTATAACCCCCATATATTAGGCACACCGAAGAATAACTTCAAGCCAAACAATTGTATGAAATCCTAAATGTTATAACTCTTCAAAGGTTGTATGATTTTTAGACTTCATTTATTATTTAGCAAACGCTTCAAACTTATATATTAACTTAAACCGCGTGCGGTGGATAGTGTTCCAATAACCAATTTCAAGCCAGAGTTATACATATTAGTACCTTAAGTAGTTACACAGATTAGTGTCTACAGAACTGAATAGAATGATAAAGAATAAAACCTTATAGAGAACATTTTCTTCACAATAATTCCAAGAATTTTATCACATTTTGTATTCTCGGAAATTCTTCTTTGAATTCCCTATTTATCACATCTAAGCAAAAGAATTCTATTTCAAAAGGCAAAGGAATAAGTAACCCATTGAAGAAGTTGAAGATTGGATGAGAAAAAAGCAATAAATCAGACAGAGACGATTAAGTTTACGATTTATATCAACAAAAAGCAGTATTCCGCCAAAAATAGACTTTCACTATTGATTAAATGCTCAAATACAAAAATTTACTACAATTTATTTAAAAATGAAGCAAATATTGAAAAATTTTAAATTGATAATATTTCTACCAAAATTAGCTTCTTTAAAATTAGCTTACTTAACCAAAAGTTATGAAAAAAGCAGGATTGGTAAAATTTGGCTAAAAGATTACAGGAAAACTAAAGCGATTATCATGTATCTTATAATTTTTGACAAATGCATCACGTTTTTAAGTCTGTAAAACGCATTGTAGGCAATATATTTAGATTACGAAGAATAAATATTTGTAAACAGCGTAATAGAAATATTAAATATTTTAAGTGTCTAAGTGTGTATGGAATCTTGGTAGTTGGAACTCTACTTATTCTTGACGAGTTTTCCTTAACTTTTCTGGAAAAAAATATTAATATGAAATTCACATAGTTTTCACGTATTTTCAAACTTCACATAGTGTTAACATTTAAGAACACATACTTTTTTAGCCCTTTGAGGAAGTATAGAAAAATGTGACGGTAGATTACGGTTTATGAATATTTTTATATACTCCGCGTATATACTGCTTTCACCGAAATTACTTGTTACATATAACATTTATGTCATTTTAATATAATAAATAAATGATTTTGTACTATCGATTTATAAAATTTATGTCATTTTAATAGAAATAACCAGTTAAATTTGAGTAAAATTACCCCGTATACCTTTAGGTGTATGTAAAAATTTTAATTGGTATTATTTTTCACTATCTAAAAGTATTTAATAATAGTAACATTTTGACATTTTTATGAGTGACGGAATTTTAAGAATGATTCAGAATCAGTAACTAAATCATATAATGAAATTAAAATTTTCCTAATATTCTTGCTTTAATAAAGCGCGGGAATATTAGGAAAAGTTAAAAAAATTAATTAATTTTTTTATTATCATAAAAGGCAAAAGCAACTATGTCATATAATCATTTTATTTAGTTGCCTAATCTTAATCGTTTCTCAAAATTCCATTACTGGCCTAAACCAAGTATATATTTACATTACCTACCGGTTTACCTTACTTACCTAACGGTAGCATGAAATAGTCAGAAGCATTGAGATTTAGAATGAATGCTTTAGTCTCCAGTAAACTTTCGACCAAATTCTAGCTGCACTGCATTTTGCATAATTTTGAATTTACCAGTTTTGGACATAAAAGGGCCGTGTAGTATAAGGCGGTACGAAGTCTAAAATTAAATTTTAAAAACAATTCATGAAACCCTTATATCTCATTCTTTCCACTGACATGAAATTAAAAAAAAATACGACACATGACGGTGGAAAAATGATTTTGAGATCTTTATTTACCCTCTCTTTAACCTGCATATATACAATCGTAAACGATTGAGCTGGATTTGAATAAGTATGCTATATCCCTACACTATATTTCAGTTTCTTTATCAAATAGCATAGTGAGAAACACGGCTAAAGCAGATGAAGGACAAATAAGCAATATTCTTAAGGTTGTTATTTTTCATTTTCAGGTACAGAATACTAAAAAGAAATGATAATCGCTACGATAAATATTTACCATTAATGAAAAGTAAAAACTTCTTTTGAATGGCACCTCTGTACAAAGCATGTCAACTTAAATTAATTCTTGAGCCTAGAGTGTGCTTAAATAGGAAGCATCACACCGTTCCCTTAACTTGAGTATTCACCGTTGTAAATTATCCTTTTTCTTTGAGTTTAGAGAAAATTCTTTACTTTTGAGTTTAGAGAAAGTTGGAATTTGGGAGATTCATAACTTTCTTCATTTTCAAAATTTGTCTTTCAATTTGTCCACTCATTTTGAATTATAATTTTCTACTCTATCTTTTTTTCAAATTTCTTAAACATATATCTTTTTCTTTACATTAAATTTTTTTTTCAATATTTTTGTGAAATTTTACACTTAAGTCCGACATGTCATGTATGACATTTCATTATAAATATTAGCACTCCATTACGCACATTTATTTACGCCTTTTTGGAAATTTCGTGATACTACATACAAATTTAATAGTTCATTATGAGTTCAAAGTTAAGAGTATACATTCTGGCAATATCTTGTAAATAAAGTAGATACTTGGGCGCTAATATTGCAGAGTGATTATTCTAAAATGATTAAATTATTTTGCATTAATATTTGCCGTGGCTTTAATGATTTAACTCTCCGGAGTAAGTACATTTTTTTTGCGATGGAATTTAAAGCAATCTAACATTAATCAATATACCACATTCGACATTTACCACAATTCGCTCCTACTAAACCCACCCACTACTTAACTTAATCAAATATAACCCAACATATTCCAGCATAACGCAATTTAACCAAATAAAAAATAACATACTAAAAAACTAAGAGGACTTAAATCAAATAAATATTTTACTATGGTATTTTATAATTCATTCGAAATTACGAGCGACTTAAACATTAAATGCGTTCACAAACCTTTACATTCGTAAATTATTTAAAGAAAAAAATTGTTTAAATTAAGTTATGAAGTGATATTATCGAAAGTTTTATATTTTATTGAAGTAAACAATGTTTCTTTGTTTCATACCCTCGATTTTGCATTTATAATGTCGATTTTTGGCTATTCGACGTCAACGCTATATACAATCCTTATTACAAATTAGTTAGCGATCGATTCAATGCAACCGTATAAGCAGGTCTGAAATTGACTTCAGTTACGTAGATGCACATGATCCATTACTCATTTAAGTGCAATAGATTCAATTCATTCGCTGCATCACCTGTGGATGTATAGAATTTCTTAATTTTTTTATTATTGAATAAAAATTCTGATTTTTATTGCACAGAAATTATTCCAATCGTCAGATTAAAAAATAAGTCCGTATGTTACTTTGAATCATGCACTATCTTTATACAGAGTTTCATAAATATATTTTGCTGTTAAAGCAACAGAACTAACAGAAGACCATATAACTTTTGTGAAATTCGTATTCCATACAAGCTAAACTGCGACTATTAGCCTTTGGTTAATAGAGTCATATGAATTACACACATAACACAATTAGTTTCCTAACAATTTTAGTACAAGTGTAATTCATATACCAATTGTAGTATGTATATTGCTTAGTTCAAGAATTATATAGTAACCGACAAACTAATTTTTGGGTTTAAAACATTATCAACTTTAACCCGCGAACCTTTTACTCGTGCGAAAAGGGATAAATGGCGGTGCAACGTAAAAAATATTAACTTGAGAAGTAATTAATTTTTTTTATTGGAAATGGCTAAGTAGTATGAGATGCCAAACATGACAGAAAAAAGCCTGTGTCCTTAAATAGATAGACATAGGTTGACATAGTATCGTGATATATTATTACGTACATACATATGTATACTCTTATTTATATTCTCTTACTTTTATTTACATTCATATGTTTTTTAAAACCGTTGGTAACAGTATGATTTTTTCCAACTATCAAAAACAAAAAAATTGATTTTAACGTAAATGTTTACCCTATATTCGTCTCCATGGCAACTGTTATACATGCGCAAAAGTTCGGATTGTTTAGTAATTGAGGCGTGGAAGAAGAAGAAATGAAGAAATATAATTCCCTTTTGCTCTTAAAATAATAACTAGGATGTGGCGGGGATAATTTGTCTAAATGAAAATGAACATATAATGAGTGTAAAGTTCGGTAAGTATTTAGGAGTAATTAAAAACTAAAATCGTTTGCACAAGTTTCATGCAAAACGTGATGTTATGGAGAACGCTTAAACTTTGAAAGTTATTTGCAATTCTTTCTGTGCTTTGCAAAACTACATTTTACATTTCCTTTTATGTATATGATTTAAAATAAGTCTAACCTAATTGGATGTTTGTATACAATCAAATTTCGATTGATTTTTGGCAGAACTAGCACAACACAAATCGTAACAACGTCGATTTATGGGCAAACTCAATTTCAGGCACTCATAATACGGGTAATATAATCTAGAATTTATTTTCACTAGTAGCAGAAATCACGAGCTTGCTCCTAATATAAAACAAAAATTAATGAAATTTCAAAAGTTTGTCCTTATTCTTGTTAATTGAAAAGTTTTTCTTTCCTATCATAGTATGCGTTAAAACCAGCTGCAAAAAAGAATTCACCTAAGTTTCAATTTCGGAAAAATTCCTTTTTTTAGAGCACGAAAATTTGTAGTTTTTATTAGCCAAAAATGGCAAAATTTGACATCATCAAACAAAAATACGAGTACTATATGTCTTTTTTAGTTACATCTGATTCTTATGCCAGACTAATTTAATGTAGTCATTGAATTTAAGTTTTCATATTATTGCTTGTAGACGTTACACAGTCTTTTAGTATTTTAACAAAACACTTGACATACCCTTTTCGGAAGTCTCCAAACATTTATAAATATATAATTACTCAAGTAACTATATATTTGTTCAATGAAATTTTTTTTCTTGCTATGGATCTTACAACCACTAGACGCGTAATTGTTTTATTAAGCATCATGCAATGTGAAATCAATTAATTGATCAAACATTAGTGCTATGAGAGGAATTGTACAAGTTTCTGATAGGCTTGCCTTGCTAATACGAGAAACACCGCTAAAAGTTTTTAGAATATCTAAATTAGAACCGACTAACAAGTTTGTAATTTATTTATTGTCTTTCAAAACAGCTTCCGTGGCACTCCATACATCACTCCATTCGATGGGACCTCTGAGAAAAGGAGTCTATCAAGTCTTGCTTTGACATCTCTTCTATAGTCTTTCCGAAAACTGCTCTTTCGGTATGCGGGAATAATTTTATCTTTTATTTCTTGGAAATAAATAGAAATATCTTAGTATTCTGTAGAAAAATATAAACTTAAAATGTCATTACTTTTACCACTCTGCAAAAAGCATCACAAAGGAATAGTTTTGCTTTATCTATTAATTGTCAATTACACAAACAGGAAAATTGTATATATAAAATAATAATTCCTTGAAGATATCAACCTTATAAAAATATTTCATTCTTTTATGTTGTCATCCCATCAAATTAATTGTAATTATTATTTTGATGAAGATATGGCCTGTTAAATATTCGTGTCAATATTTTTTTACATTAGTATTGTATAAATTCCAAATGAACATAATGGTAAGTGCTGGATGATGGACGAATAATATACTATAATGTTCACGCTCTAACTTTAGTTAAACAGGAATTTACTATAATCTATTTATTCATCAGATTATCCCCTCAAAAACTATGAATCTGTAATTTGATTTCAATATGTTCCGTAAAAATGTTTCTCTCAATAAATATTACAAAAGCAAAACTAAAAAAACATTTTATATGGGCAAGTTTTTATTCCTGTCAATTTATTTCTGCTTTTAACCGAGATATTATACTGAAATAATAATTTTAACATTCCAAGTTTATTAAAAAAAACCAAACATTTAAAAAATTAGTATTCTGTCCGGAAAATTTATACTACATGCGAGTTATAAATCCCTTATTCACTATTCTATTGTTTTATTTCAATTACATATTAGAAGTGTCTGGCGGACGGACAGATAGGTAACGTAACCACTATAAACAGGTTCTGATATGTTCTCTTATCTCTTTGGTTGCGGAACTCTGAAAAAACAAGTGACAGAGTGAATTAAACGTATATAAAAGTTATAGATTAGTCAGAATATAAAAACAAGTTTATTATTTATGGGGAAATACTTTCAAGGTCTTTGAAGAATATGGCATATTTTAATAAAATAACATACGATTCAAAACATTAAAAACCTTCGCCAGTTTTATTTCTTCTTTTTTACTCGTCAAGTCCATCCCTGTTTAGTTTTATTATATTTTCTGTACAATTTTCTTGCAGACAATTCCGTTTTTAGCTTTCTTTTTTCCGTTTATTAATATCCATTGCTTTCTGTGGTCTTCCTTTGTGATTTTTGTAGATTCTAATAATTTTCCATCAATTTTACCACCACTTGGAAGCAGATGAACTGATTTCGATAATTTGGCATGTAAGAATTACTTCACAATGAGAAATTAAAATTTTTATTTTGGTATAAATTATACACTTAACAACATATTGTAGAACATTCATTTATTTTGCAACTTTGCTACATATCTGGCTTGGAACGTGAACCCAGCACAATTTGTGGATTTTTAGTTATATTTAGTATAATATTTAATGTGTTATTTTTGTTTATTCTAATATCTTCTAATGGAATTGTTACTTGTAGTATACTCAGTCTATTCACTTTCAAAAGAAAAAAATAAGATGTTCAACTGTAAGAAAATATTTGGGCTGTCATAAACATTTTTTAAATGAAACTCGTTCAACCATTACTCTTTACTTTCATTACTGATTAAATTAGCTATTACTTAATAAATTTTAAGAACTTGTTATATGAACTTATTAAAATATCCAGTGACTAGTTTTGCTTATTACTTTTTTAAGTATCTTTAAAACATTATTTACTTCATTACATTTTTTTTGTAATAAGTAATAATTTAGTTACCCGTTTTTCTCGTTAATCTCTTCCCAACTTATCATTAAAGAAATGAAGATCCATAGTATCCCATATATCCATAGTAGTTTCGTAATTTTTGCTCCTTTTTTAATTTGTAGAAACCTAACCATATTTAAACCATTTGCCTACAGATTTTTGAAACCTATTTCTTATTTGACAAATTATATGCTTTTGAAGACGTTTGAAATATTTAAAATATTGCGGAAAAACGTCAGTTTTAATTAAATCTTGTACTCAATCCGAATAGAGATATTATCAGGAAAATATATAATATTATATTTTTCTTAAAGATTTTTAAACGTGGTTATCAAATGAAAACAGATTAGATTTATCTTCATGAAACTGGTCTTAACTCTTCACATCAAACTTTCTCCATAAATCCGTTGGTTAATAACTTTACTCGAGGTTATAAAATGTTTAATGAATTTCCCGAGACCAAGCTATAAAGTTTTCGCAGACTGCGTTGTAGTGAAATGGATTTTTATCCTAAGTAATATGATATTAAATATTGTTTGGGAACTGATAACCAAAAAAATATTATTGTTAACTTTATTTTTTATTTCTGTCTTTTTTCAATTACTATTTTCCACGGAATTTAAACGATTAATTGAAAATAGAATCGCTGCGGCTAGTTCCGCACCTGGTCTGCGTCAAGCGCCGTAAATATATAAATACGGATCAATATATTGATGCGTATAGGGAGAACTAAATAAATAAGTAAATTATATACTCGGTACACAAGCGGTGATCTAGAAGTTAAATTTGGTTTGTGTTCGGCTCAGTGGAACCTATGTTCAATGTGGCGCTCTAACTCTGTGACGTTACCAGCGCTGCATTTCGTGAAATGCATTCTGCATTCTGCAAATCAGGCAAGCTGCTTTCTCCTTTCTCGGGCGCATACTGCATGGACAGATAGTAGGGTGGTAATATGTGTGAGGTATTTCTAGAGTCGCGGAAGCTTGTAGTGTTAAGTATATATATATATATATATATATATATATATATATATATATATATATATATATATATATAACGCTGCATATATAAATTACATTTTTGAAATTGTCAAATCTAATGGTGAATTTTAACTACTGCACATTTTGTGCATTCACGGCAATAGGAAATTTGCATTTGCTTTTTTACTACCGTGGAAAAAATCATGGTTACAAATTCTTTAAAAGCGCATTATCACTTAATAATTTTATTTAGTCTTGCATAAACCTTAACGGTTCAAAAGAGATTAAACAATAATTGAAACGGATTTCCTTTTTATGTTCTGACTTAACAAATCAGTAGCGATTTTTCTCGGTTAAATTCGGATTATTCCGTGAAAGTAAGAGAGACACACTTTCAAAAAAATGTCTTCAAACCATGAATTTAACCATTTTTTTTGAGCTTAAATTTTAAAATAAACTACTAAAAAAGAAAACTTATTTCTTGTAAATTGGATGCGTATGCCATGAGCACGTAAAAAAACAAGTACGGCACGGCCGATATCCCGACGATGGAGCTCTACTACTGATTCTCCATAACTTCGGCCAATCGGCTATTCGTATTCAAAATCTGTTTTCAAATTCAAAATTCTGCATTGCTGCTTCCATACTAAATTTATTACTAACCCATTAATCACCCATATTCATTGCCGATGACTCAAAGGGCGCGTAATCGGGGGTCAGTAAAAGTGGGCCAGGGAACAATTTTAGTTAATTTTGTCAAAAGAAAATTGCATCACACTTTTTAAAGTTAATTTTATCAAAAACAAAAATGTTTCACTTGAAAAAGAAACGATCTTTGAATAAATATAGGAAATCATTGGGAATTTTGGAAATTATAAATCCCTGATTGTTATAAAAAGCCTTAGTTCCACTAAATAAACTTTAGTTACAAATTTATTCAAGAAAATTTAAGCCTTTTGTTTCTTTGAGTGTTTGGTCTATATAAATGCTTATTGGGTAATCAAATAAATGTTTATATTTGCATTTTTTATTATACGATTAATATTTACGATTAATAACAATAAGCCTCAAGTCTCCAAGTGCATAATATCAAAGAAACAATTGACATAAAGTACTGATTTCTGTTTTTGAAAAATTAATAACATCAAAACTTTGAATGGGTGAAGAAACTAGTAATTTCTTACAAGAATGTTTATTATACACGCAAACGTCAATAACTTAGCAAAAAAATAAACAAAAGTTTTAATTTGCAAATCGAACTAATTATCAGAAATATTGTATTTAGCTAGTATGAATCTTCCAGAGGGATTCATGGTGAATACTGAAGTTAACTTTTAACAATCAGATCAATTATTTGACAAATTATTTAATAAAAAATATCGTGTTTCTCCATAGTAATGTTAAATGAAATACCGCGAAATATAATTTTTCAACAATTACAAGAAATGGTCAATGTCCTACTAACGCATAATCGAGACGCTCTCTACTTTGCTCTGCATATACGCCCTGTGATAGAGCATTGGTAGGGCCGGCGTGGAACAGCACGGGTGATAGACCCCTTTTATGCAAAAGAGTGCATTACGAGTAATGTTTATAGACGAAGAAACAGATTTTAAGGTACACAAGGATCTATTGTAATAAAATATGTTCCAACTTAAGCGTTATGATGTATCCCACCTAAAAATATATTAGTGGCTTTTGTTTCCAATCATTAATTTAAATTTAAAAAAAAATTATATACTTAGTACATTTTAAAAAAACTTTTTAAACCTTTCTAGTTGTGAGAAACAATTAATTTAAATAAAATACTGCATAATTCAAATTAATTTTAATTATTACGCAAACTCGAATTAATTATCAGAAATATTATAATTAGCTAATTTGAATCTTCCAGAGGGATTCATGGTGAATACAGAAGTTCACTTTTAACAATCAGATCAATTATTTAACCAATTATTTAACGAAAAACATGTTAAATGACAAACCGCAAAATATACTTTTTCAACAATTGCAAGAAATGGTCAATGTCCTACTAACACACCATATATCAATAAAGAATAAGGAAACAGACAATATTGTTTAGTAAATTTTCTAAATGCGCCAGTAAATTTTTTAAACACAAGTCACCACATTTTTACACGAAAGTCCAGAAAATAATGGCAAGGTATAAATAAAGTCGGTACATATTTAATTTGCAAAAGACGATGAATAAAGATCAATTTTAACAACGTTACAGAATAAAGTCGTGTTTAGTGACAGAAGGTCGCAAATTTAAAGGTATAAGACTTATGAGGAAAGTGGCCACAGGTTAAAATATGTAATAAAGACTGTATTACATATTTCAATCTAGTTAGTAAGTTTAAGAAAATTGATAGCATACTTGCAATAACACCTAACCAATATAACCTAACGTCCCCGGTGAATATATGATTATATTTACACTATTTTACTCAAAAATATAAATATAATTAAACTAATATGGTATAACCCAAAAATAAAATTAATATATAATTAACGGTGTCCTGCAAAAGTGTAGGTTAATTTTCTTAAGTTATTTTTATTACTGTTCTTCAATGTATTAGTTAAGTACACTATATATTGATATAATGAAATAGCGGTTTCGGTTGAGAACAAACACATTTTTAGTTTTCAGAATGTTTTTTTATACAATTCATTTCAAGGTTTTCTATTTTTAAAATTTATGTGGATGTTTGCATGTGCATGTGAGAGTGTGTGTATGGGTATATAAAAGGTAATTACCAATCTCCAGAACTACAAATTCTAAAAATTGTATATGTAAGTTTCTTTGGTTCCTAGATGCTTGTTAAGAAAATCCTTTTTTCGAAATTCAATTCTTAACGATATTAATGAGGATGCAATATAATACTGGAATTGCGAAATAATTATACGCATGAAAATTGTATTCGGATTCTCGGAGATGTATACGTATCTCAGCATTTTTATAATTATTTTACGACAAATTTAATAAAACTAAATGCTGTTATACCCCCTTTTCCCGATAAAAATGTATTTTCACGCACAACTTTCATAAGGATTCAGAAGAGTATATTAAAAAACGACAAATCTTATAATATTCCCTTCGATCCTATATAGATTTAGGTGATCAAAACAAAAAAATTATTACAAATACCATAGAAACGTAGTTATTTTTCAAATACATTTTTCTTTATTCTTTCTTCAACGTAATAAACGGTCTCCTTTCCAGCGTAGTAGAAAATCGGATCCAAAATATATATAATTACATAGAGGACGTCAAGGAACGTTTAACAATTACATTTTTTTGACAGGATATGTATGTTTAGGTTAGGTTAGGTTAGGTTAGTTAGTATATACCGCATACAACTAGATAAAACTTCATATGCAGATACAATCTGGAAAAAAATGTTGAAGCCAGATTGTAACAAGCCTGGAAATGATAAAATTTTACAACTGCACAGAATCTAATACCATAAAATTGCCAAACTACTCCTTTACTCTATAACGTTGCCAATTACGTTTACAGCTTTTTAAACAAGGTCACTACAAAGAGCCACGTTTTAAATCCTATTTTGTCTGGGAAGGAATGTTTCCTTTGCAGAACAATAACGGTTTCAACGATGGAACTTCATTAATCAAAGCGCACGGAGAATATACAGGGTGGAAGCGGTAAACAATTTACGTATCATACAGTCTTGTATAAGTAATGTGTTTGAACCTATTTTCTGAATTTCACAAACATTTTTCGTACTTTTACATATATCATAACAAATGTTTTGTTACATCATCGTCTTCATTGATATAATGAAATAAATATAAATTCGTATTAATGTATTGTATATTGAAGCAAATATGTTATTAAGTACCATATGCAATTTTTCCCTTTCTTTAATGTTAATGGCGTATAAAATCCATGTCCCGCAAATATAATTGATTTTATTGGTATATCATTTAACTACTAAAATTATTCATATTAACATCATTAACAGTAAATACGCCCGCTTATACGTATTATAACTAGTAACGTTAATTTGTGGGCAGTGATATTTCGTTTACGAAGTTATTCTTGTAGTAAAGCTGAAAATACATAAACCTTTTGATAAATCAAGTATTCCATACAAGTAAACAAATTTCACATCGTTTTTCCAATATTTCATTAAATACTGTTACATTAAGCATACGGGAAAATGTTTAGGAAGTCTTATCATTACTATGATATACCATCAGCTTTTAATAAATAAATCGCTTGACTTAGAATATTTATTTGAAACGTATCGTATAGTAATCGATATTCGACAAAAAATGTTTTAAATAATTTGATGTTTTTTTTTTAAATCACGACTTATGGAAGTAAAACGAATAGTGAACTTTTAAGTAACTCAAAAATAAAAATGGTATATTTTGAAAGAAACAAGCGTTTCTCAAAATCTATATATCACATCTATATATCACATTATGTATCACATCTATATATACATCTTATATTTTGCTTCTATTATGAGCAAAAAAATCGATGTCATCACATTAAATTTAAACAGATGGCCAATTCATTAATAGATCCTGCTTTTTATGTTGGTGTTAATATCACGTTTCTGGATTTTATAGAATCAAAACTTTCAATTATCAAATTAATTATCAATTATCAAATTAATTTAACTTTGTACTTGACTCAGACTTGGTATGTTTTTAATACACGATGTTGATCAAGAAGGTGGTTTAGGTTTGCATTTTATCATATCAACGTAATTTCATAAAACAAATAATTGAGAAATTTCTTAGCGATGCTGTGAGCGTGAATAAGTTTGGCAAAATTCAAATTATCAAAAATAATACGGAATATTAAAAAAAATACTGGGGTGAAAATAACGAATGCACTGTTATTTCTTATTTGAAGTTTTTCTCACAAACTTTTTATACTGGCTACGACATATTTGCAATAATACTCTGAAAATTCTATTTGATACATTTGCTTTTAAGATCTGCACAATTTTATTAACGTCGTAGTCTAAAAATATGAGAGCAATAATTTTACAAATGAAAGTCGAACTTCTATTAACAAGTCACATTATCAAAGCTTTAAAAAAATTGGTTATTTTAAAACTGCTGCATTTCTTGTATTTAAATCGTCAGCTTAACGTAATATAATGATCTATTTTTGTCGTTTTCTATCACTGATGTTGTATCATTTTATTTATAGCTAATTTATATTTATATATGGATATTCTGATGAAAGGAAATTTTAAACTTTCATTTCTACCTGATGTTAACACTGTAAATTATATATGATGTAAATTATATATCTTTTCATATTTTTTACATTCGCGGTAATAAAAAATTGACACTTGCATGTTTGTCAGTATAAAAATTTTCACGGTCGGTAATTCTTTGAAGACATAGTGTTGTTATTAATTTTATTCAGGCTTACATAATTAAACCGATTAAAAAAGGCTACATAAAAATGGGTCTTCTTTTATCTCCTAACTTTATAAAGTATATGTCTTTTCTTCACGAAAGTATTTCTACAACAAGGTGATCATTAAAACAGAGCAAAGCTAGAATCAGATAGTTCCAATGAAAAAATGTAAGTAAATTTGAAAATATATTAATAGCTTCGTATATTTGCAAATTAACTGAGTATTTAATTTTTGTGGTTTAATTACATGAAAAAATATAGATCTCGCATATGTTTCCACACGCTTACTTAATTAATCGTACTATACAATATTAATAATATCAGCATTTTCCATTTTCGTTTGACTATAAAAAAACGCATTTAAAAATCAAAGGAAAGTAATTGCCAAAATATGAGCGTCATAATTCAAAAGATGTCTTCAAGCCCACAAACTTTGACCAGTTTGTTTAAAACCTAAATTTTAAAATAATCCAATAAATAAGTAAATTTATTTCTGATAAACTCGTTGCTTATAAGTCACATAAATTTCACCAATGGTTTGATAAATACCACCATACCGTTTTAAAGACCACGTTCAGGACATTTGATCTCCTTACTTCCTGTCCATAACATCCTTTAAGCAGCGATTCGTATGCAAGACAGGTCACGAATCAAATTAACTTCTACGCCGCTGCTTCCAAATTATTATTAACCCATTCATCGCCGAAGATGCAAAAGCTGCATCGTTGTTAGTGAGTAAAAATGGACCGCTGAACAATTTTAGTTAGTATCATTAAGAATTAAAGATTTTTTACAATTTGTTTTAGTTAGTTTTATCATAAATGTGAATTTTTCAAGTGAAAAATGATTTAGTAAAACTCTTGTCAAGAGGGTGATGAATTAAGTCATTTATTTCCAATGTGGTGCATGCATCGTTTCTTTGACTCGCATATTTTAAATTCCCTTTCTAATTTAGGAATTCCTTTCGTTTCACTTCCTTTTTTTTTGTTTGTAAGTATGATATTTGCCTCGATAAATGAAGATTGAGTAGGCTCACAAGTTTTTAGCCACGACTTCGCTACTTTTCTAAAAACTTGTCGAAAGTTCATTACAGCGTACCGCAAAGTACACTCTTTCTCAATAACAAAGAAACTGAAGCTGAAAACTCGTAAATTTTTTAATATATTAATATTTAATCTATTTCTCCAACATACTGGAAAGTAACTGAGTATTATTTTGTGGAAAGAATATACATTTTAGTTGAAAAACAACATTTCACTTATTAAGTATCGGTTACAATTTTTATTAAGTTTCGTAAATTCCTAAATCTAAATACGTGTGAAGGGAAGGTGACAAGGTTCTATTTCATGAAATAAAATAAAATGCTTTCTAATTCTGTTTCTTCTAAAAGTCGGTCTTCCGTTTGAACGAATCTTCAAATGGAAGACAGACATATAACTTTTAATAAAAGGATTCTTGAGTGTTTTTTATTTTAGTCGTTTTTTAAAAAAATAATTATTTACGGTTATCTAAAAATATGAATGTAAATTTTCATTTCTCTGTAATTATTTCAAAATTTCCATTAAATTTTCCACCCACATTTTTACATCCTATAGGATTGAATGTCAAATAGGCCATTTCTTGATTGGCGGATTTATGAAATCTATAGAAGTACAAAACCTATAAGTTTTCTTAGCTGACTCATTCAAGAAAATCGAAATAATTTTTACTGTATGAGTCACGAAGTCTCCAGAATTATAAACTATACAAACTTGAAATTTGGCACCATTATTTTCCTTTTGCTAAAGTAGCTCGCTAAGAAAGACCTTTTTGAAATTCCACCCTCAAAAACATTAAAACGGGAGTGAATTGTATAAATAAAATTTCAAAACAAATAAAGTTAATGACGTGAAAATTTGTATCACCATATAGAAGTAATTAAACGGCTATTTTAGCGTTATTTAAATATTGCTAACAGTAAACAATTATTATATAAAAAACAGAATAGTGTAATCATGGTCCTTCTTTTCCCAGGTAAAGCCGAGACCTAATGTCGAACCCTATTTGGAACAAGCCTCAAACAAAATTTCAATCCCACAAAAGTTTTACAACTTTCAATATCTCTGATTTTATTTCAATCTAAACTTTCAAAATAAAATAAATTTAAAGAACTGAGAAAAAAAGGACTACTTTGTCTGGCAAAGGTTACCTCCTCATTCATAGTAATGTCTGTTACAAGTGTGGGAACTTTGTAAATCAAAGAGCAGAAGGAACATGTGAAGTGGACGTTGTGAACATGTTACATCTCTATAATCGACTTTGCATAATGTGTTTGAAACAAGTTTCTGAATTTCTCAAATGGTAATAATACATTTTCCATACTTATGTATATCATGGCAGACATTTTTTATAATTGTCATGCTAAATTAAATTTGTTACCTCTAGCACTCTAAATTAAATTTGCTACTAGATAAAGTATCGAAATTATTCTATGCTCTTATTTAGAGCTTTGCCCTTCAAAAGGAAAAGATGGAACCCTTACTAGATCACCTGTGTATCCCTTCATCTATGGGTCAAGACAGACTGAGATATCAGACTGATTAATATCATGTACTTGTATATGCAACTTCTATTCGTGTTTGATAGGTTTTTTTCATTATTGCGTAATAACCGTAATACTCATAATAGCCGATAATGTCCAGATCTCGCAAATGTAATTGATGTTATTGGCACGGTATTTAACTAGCAAAATATTCATATTAGTATCTCTTGTCTGTGACAGGAAATAACAACTTCTACTTCCCGCGAGGAGCTTGCAGATAAGTAAATATTTCTACTTATGCCGAACAAACTCATTAACTCTAATTTATTGCCCGTTTCTTTCATGAAATAATACTTGTAGTAAAAGCTAAAAATGGAAAACCTTTTGGCAAGTCAAATAAGTAGTATAAATAAACAAACTGTTAAATCTATTTTCCAAGCTTTCATTAAATTTTACTACATTAAGAATATATGAATACATTTAGTAATACAATTATAAATATATAACACAGTACCTGCTCGTTCTTTCCAATTTTTAAACCATACCAGCTTGTCATTATTAAATTGTTTAACTTAGTAAATTAGAATTTAGAGTAAATATGAATGGTAAAATTTTAAGGAGAATCTTAAATATTTGAAAACTATTTAAGCCAGTAAAAACATATATAACAACAAGTGAGGAGTCAAAGAAATGGTGATAATTTAAGTAATTTAAGATTATATATAATACATATTTTAATAAATAAATGTTTTTAAAAAGTTTTATAATATTAGTCGTCTACTTGTATAAAATATAATATTGACGTAATCAATATTTCATTTAAAGAAAATTTTATAAACTTTTCCTGGCACTGATATAACATTTAAAAAAGTGTATTTGGTGTTGGACTTATATTGAACAATTATGGGAACAGAATATTTTATGCATTTTTCAATAATGAACAAATTGCAAATAATCGGCAGAAGGGAGAAGTAACACGAAAAGTTTTTAGAACATCAAAAACGGAACCAAATAGCAGCTTTTTAATTAATTATTTTTTTATCCCACAATAATCTCCGCCGTATCGTTTTTTTTATGGAACCACTGATACTGGCAGTCAGTCCACTCTTTCTTAAGCATTCCTTATACTACTTTTTTGAAAGCCATGTCAGCTTCTTCGACTTCTTGAATCGTATTCCGTCGGTTTATTGTCTATTTTTGGGAATAAAGATAAATCGCACTGTGCGAGGTCGAAACTATTAAACGAAGATTCACAATACTTACTCTCGTTGTAGTCAAATATTCCACTGTTTTTCTATCTGAATGCACAGGCGTATTGCCGGGGTAAAAGAGATTCTAATAAGAGGGAGTTGCTCTCGAACTTTTTACAAAGCAATAGGCAAATAATTGTTGATATCCTAGTCTGCGATAACTACTATTTTATTTTTGGGGACAATCGTTGCACAGTAATTCATTCATTCGAAGAACAAGGATCCCATCTTTTTCCAGTACTCTGTCCTTTCCTCAACTTCAGGGACAACTTTTCGGAAGGAAATAAAATAACTCATACTGCTGTCTCGTTTCAGTTTATGAACATTATATTCAGTTTTCGTCGATTATGATGTCGAAGACAGCATTTCTTTGACCTCCGTTGATTTCTCGAAACATCAAATAACGCGACCGCGTCACTGTGTCATTAATTCATGTATAATTCTCTGTACTTAAATTATATCAATGTCAAAACTTACCTGAATCTATTAATAGGTTACTCTCTTGTCAATCTTTATTATGAGCCGCACCACTTTGCTGTTATCTTGAGGTGTAACTATTAAGAGAGGTCTCTTTTGCAAATTATAACTGAGATCGGTACGACTAAGCTTAAATTCGTTAAACCAATATTAAAGGGGTTTCTTTATAAAATTCCAAATGAATTCAATCAAATTGAAGAAATAATATCAAAACAAAGGTATAAAAAAAAATCGAACGAAAATTTTCTCGTATTAAATTCACCTTAATGAAAGTTTAAAATTAGGGCCAAATTATAAAAAGTAATAAAAATTCTGAGGAACCTTCTCAGCAGATTACCAAGTGTTAGATTTTTGAAATTTGAAATTATTTGTATATTACCCTATCCATAGTTCAATGCTAAGAACTTTTAATGCTATCCTCGTAGTGTTATCCATTTTCGACGACAGAAACATGGCAGATAGTCTATTTTGTAAGTGCACAACTTTATATACCCTTTACTAGCCGAATCTTTTAGTCACTTTGAGAATTTTGGACATATACATCATCGAATGGAATATTTGATTAAATTTTAAAGACTTTGAACTATGGTTTGTCGGAAATGGGGTACATTCCGCTTATGCATTGTATTCCCATAAATAAATATAACCAATATATATTAGTACTGTTAAATAACAAAATTAATTAATAGTGATGAAAAATACCATTTTCGTAACAATATTACACGTTCAACGTGATACTCGATTCGGAGTTAATCTGTAAATAGATTCATTAAAATTTCTCATTCCACATAAGTTTTAAAACCATTAATTGATATACTTATTTAAATAGTTTTATACCTTAATTTTTATTCTCTGCTAGAACTAAAAAAACTGTAGTATTAATAATATAATAATTATATTTTATTTTGATTTGGTTTTTCCATCTACCAAATTAAAGAAATTTTTTGCAATTTTTATATTCATTCTCTACATAAAGTTTGTTTCCCTGGATTTGCAAGCCTTTTATTTCATATGCCTTTATAACGGTTTGTCTGTAACTTCATAAATCTCTTCAATATCACAATATTTAATCCTCTATTAGTGCATCAAATGGCTACGGCTAACATAAAATTAATTCAATTATCCTGACGTACGTGTTATTTCCCGTTTATATAAGATAGACTGTGATTTTATTAAAACATTGATTTTTTCATAAAAGAAATGCACGTTTTTGAACCGTGTTTCATAAATAATTCGAAAAGTGAACATTTTATCGAAAACAGTATTATTAGAAAATATGAAGCTCATTAGAAACGAGACGAATGTTTCTTTTTATTCCTTTAAATGCAATAGTAACCGACCTATGACTCATGAAAGTTGACATCTCTCAAAATTTCACGTCAGCCTGTATTATTCGAAAGAATTGGGAGCTGAAAACCTTCAAACACTATATTACTAGTACAACATGCTAGTTTTATCAAAATTTTACTGGATTACATTTGGTTTTTGTTACTTAAATATAATTTAATTGATTTCACTTTAAAATGGTAGGATCAACGTGACAGTTTAGTGATTTAATTAAAGTTTCTTAATTTAATTTCGTAATATAAGCGCTTGAATCGAGGTATAAATTTAATTCCGTTTAAAAATATTTTGTTGATTTTTAGTAATTTATTCAATATAATGTCGAATGGAAAAATTGTACTTAATTACCTATTTAATTACGTCAATTAAAATTGTAATACGATATTATAATTTCAATTGACGTCAAAGACAGTCGATAATAAAAATTTGAGACGATAAAAAATTAGAGGTCTCGTCATGTTCAAATGTTCTTTAGAAAAAAATATTTAGATTCATAGTTAATTGGTTATGACCCGATTGGCTTTAAACTACTTGTCTAGAATGATACTGAAATATAAACGGCATAGACCAAGGAAATCTCTAAAACAATCTAATAACATCAATCTTAATTAACTTTTCTATGATTCATCTAAAATTTAAACATGTACATATAAAAGGAAACCTTATTTTTATGCTTTTTTACCAGACATAAATTATTTTTACAACATATCCAATTTGTCAACACACATTACAGGAATGCAGCTAAAACGTTGTTTCCGTGATCTCTTGCTCTTTTTCCCATGATGTGTCTCACTAAGTATGTAGTTTAGATAGTTAAGGGTTTCGTTTTTGTAAATATTTAACTTATATGGCGTTGTTTTATATGTTATGTAGAAAAGAAAAAAATAAACAGACGTTTAACTTTATACCTGAAATCTTAAATAGCAATTTGCGAGTACGCATTCTATTTGAGAATCTTTGAATTGTTAAGTGTACAGGAAGTAAGAAGTTCAAACATAAGGGGAAAGCATTGATAAAAGTGTTTTCAAGAATATTGAAAGGTATAATTAGAGGTTTTTAATAAAATATTTTAATAATTTCTAACACGTCCTTGTAATTAAGAAGTTCATAAGCTAAGAGTGGAAAAACTCACCCATTTTGTGCCATTTTAATTCCAACGCAGTCACAACGAACTCAAATTATACGCTTTACAGATTGGCGACTAATGCATTCCCCATGGATGAACAAAGTTCATAAGTGTATGACATGCATATAACAATCAATTAAATGTCTCTTCTTGTGTATTCCGCGTTGGAGTATCTTGACTGGAGCGGAGCTAATAGCAAAAATTATTTTCTTTTTATTGAAAATGTATTAAGTTCTGTGTTCCTTACAATATATATATGCGGTATATTCAGATACCTACATTTTTTTCATTTAATTGGTAAAAGTTTTAATTAGAAACATGATTAAAATTTTTACTAAATATTTTTCCCGCCATTAGTAGACAAGTTCCAAATAATTCTTATTGAATATGATATATTTCTCTCTGATTATTGTGTAATTATACATTCTTCACTCAGCCTATTCGTTTAAAATATTTATATATTACGATTATTCGGATTCCGTACATTAAAAAAAGGAATGTTTATGAAAATACTGACATATCCATCCATCTACCATATCCGTTTTTTTTTTCAAAAGTCTTTGAGCTATAGCCAAAGTCATACATAGTGAAAAACATCTTAAAGTATTGTAACCCACATATAATTAAATAGTTTACACTCAAAATGTAGACATTTTATAGTTTTCAAGGAAATAATGAATTTTTTTAACTTCATGTATTCCGATGGACATTAGTAGAAAGCGCAAGTGACGAGGTCTCCAAAACTATATATTCCAGAATTTCATGTAAAATAGTTTTCGAGATAGTTTTATTGAAAATAATTCAAAAAATATGCTCCTTTCTGCCAGAAATACTAGAGTCAGAAATAGGAAAAATGTCTTGTCATTCCTAATTTTTTTATTTTTTTATTTAATGTGCAGTGAGCATCGTAACCAACATTGAGATTACTTAATGTAAAAATGTAAAGCTTCATTCATTCTTGCACCATTAATGACTTGTTCTCAATAAATCGCATTAGAAACTTCACCACTCAAAGGGTAATTTAAATTACCAGCTAACATCAACATTTGGCTGAGTAAAGTGAAATTTTAGAGCAAGAGCATCTCGACCAACATGGAGATTTAAAGCTTCATTAATTCTTACTCCATGAATGGCATGTTCTCCATAAAATGCATTAAAAATTTTACCATTTAAAATGCAATATAAACTAACAGCTAATATCAACAATATTGCTGAGTAAAGATCAAGTTGAAAGTGATTTCTTAATTAATTTTTATCCGGGAAAATAATAAAATCAAGTCCATAGATTTTCCAGGAGCATTCAGAGCTGCGTAATCCATAGAGCTGCGTCCGAAATATTGCAGTTTGTTGTTAATAGCTATGCTAATACTGAAATACTTGATATATTGTAAATGTGGTCCATTCAATATTTGCGACAAAGTCTACTATGTCAACGTTAACAAAGGACTTAGCTTCACTAGAGACTTGATTAAGTTTACATGATTCTCGAGTGTGGTGGTTGAGTTTTAGAAATGAACATGTGTGCTCATTATGTTTAATTATAAAAAGAGAAACCATCTAAACTAATTTTTAAATTCATATAGTTGCAAAGTAATTTTATACAATTAATTTATTATTTCATATGCAATCTGTATTTTTGCATTGGCTTTTTATTCGCCACATATATGCCAAAGTTGTAAATAACGGGAAATATTCAAAATAAAAAACACATGTAAATACATACAAATATCTAAATATATATATATATATATATATATATATATATATATATAAATATATATCATTTGCATATCCATTTATACTTATACACAAAGAAAATTAAATCTATGATTACTGCAACTGTAGTGGAGTGTTCATTGTGTTCAAATATATAAAAATATAATAATCCTTATTTCAATATTTTCGTAATTTGTCAATAGTAACATAACATGGTTTCTACGAATACTGTAAACTCTAAGTTATTACTTCGCTTTTCGTGGTTTATATGCACGATGTCCCAGAATAGATGTCGGACAAAGCAAGATGCCATTCGTTGACGATATGTAGGAATAAATTGTTGTTGAAATAAAACACAAAATACGCCCTTTTTTCTAATTAGTGTATAAAAACGTATTACACATAACTCTTTTTACCAAACCCAACACTTGCCGGAGGGTGATAACATTTAAGGTGATTAATGGTGTTTAACGTACTTAATGAAAACTTTTCCTGAACGAAAATATATGATAACAGAAAGACCGGCCTTTTCAATAAATTATTATATTTCGTTTTATCAACTTATAACTTTACATTAACTTTATCAACTTATAACTTTTCATTTACTTTAACTTTACATAACTTTTCACTGAAGTTTCGTTTATTTTTCGAAATTAATTGTTTTAAATATTTATTTGCGAACAAGCTAATTTGAAATAAATTTATTTTATTGAAGATTTCCATTATTCAAATTATTGAAATTCTAGGCAATAAAATATACTTTTTTTAAATTATTGATGTGAAACAAATAATACCGCATTTTGAAGGCACTTAAAACGTTATGATGGCAAGGCGCGTCTTACTATTCGGCCAGCATCGTGTATTATAAGCTCTTTCCGTCTTAATGCCGAGCAGCGTTGTTTCTTATTTACTAACGCCTACAACTTTACTCGTTTATATCGGTGTATTGCATTAAACTGTCCTAAAACGTTAAAAATGTTTATTCACAAAATTTTGTTAAGAAATATTTCTGTGATAAATTATTTCATAAAAATAAAGTAATATAATTTATTATTTGTTTACTATCAAAATATAGGTTTTTCCGTTTTCACTTAATTCAAATAAAAATATTTCAATGTAAAAATATAAAAAAAATTATATGTTTCCCATCTGCCAGGCGTCCCATGATTAATTGGTACATTGAAAAACTTATTGCTACGAGATCGATCTTTTACAGTCAACCTGAAAACCACTTCAGCCTCGCTCAGCGGCCAAGAATCGAACTCGGGTTGCCGCCAAAACCTTATGCCTTGTGATCAACCCAACAGACTACGTCGACGATGACACAGCCACGACGACTTTTACATACATACATGTATATCATCATCACAAGGTTATATTGCAAAAGTATAACGTTATTTAAAATGACTGAATGTAGATAAATGGATCGAAGTCTGCGATGTCCGTCATTGGTTGAACTGGAAATAAGGCTGATGTGTTACTGTTCTCACCCGTAACACTCCCAAACAAATTTTATGAATTTCATACTCACAAAGTTATTTGTAAACATTTAAGGGTCCACGGTATTTCGAATAAACTATTTAGGAATTTTTAATCATATACATATGCTTACTAGTAAGTACACATTTTCCAGGTGTAAAAATAATGTGAATTGCCCACACCGTGATGTTTAAAAATATTCTTATAGTTTTTTGATCAATCTCCGATATATTTTCAATGATGCCGTTGTTTTAATATTTTTAATTTTAGCAATTCTTAGTAGAATAGAGCTTGGTTCATTTATGTTAACCAAACGGTATTTTAAATAATTTAGACTATAGGAGTTTAAATTGATGGTTAATTTCTCACATCAGTAACCCGCTGCAGCTGCCTATGAGAGATTTATTTAAGGATGTTTATCATTACCAGAAGCGCGTTTGTAAACCAGTTTACATTGTATGTGTGCAAGAAGGTAAACAAAATATAAAAGTACAATAAAATTACAAAGTTTTGTTTTCTTAAGCAAGATGTCAAGTGCTATTTCGTATTGAGTCCTATACTTGATATGTTAACACACATTTAACAACTTAACGCATTTAATTTATTTCAGGCACACTTATTGGTAACTAAACTTCTTCCCTGGTATGGGTACTTACAACAGACTGCGAATTTAATTTAACTTTTCTAGAAAAAAGTTGACATGACATAAGTAATCGCTTTTAGGCAAATTGTTTTAGTTGCTTAATTTGGGACAAGTCTTATCACAGTGGCAACTATACTCATTATGGCTCTACAATTGCTCTAAATTTTCTTACAATTGTGAAAAAGGGAATAAGTTAATTAATCCATAGGTATGTGTAGGCTGATTCAGATACAGCTTTTTAATTGATATCCGAATTTAGATTACATTTTTAAATTCGAGGAAAACTTTTAATAACTCATTAGAATATATGAGTAAGTTGGTCATTAGACTATATGAGTAAGTTGGTAAGCAATGCCCACTTTTAAAAGTGTAAATCGAGAAGAGACAAATTAATGTTTAGACTCATTTACATTAACTCTGTCTATCGGTGTGTCCCATAATGTATTCACAAAATACAAGACAATCTCCCAAGACTTAACGCTGGGAAGCATTTTTATCAAATACTTCTAAAACCACTATATTAATGACTTTAAAAAAAGTTTGTAATTTATTTACGTAAACAAATCATTACAGAGAGAGTCTATAATCCAAAATCTTAACATTTTAAATGAAAGAAGATATTATTCAAATATAATTTCGCGAATCCAACTAATAGTTCAGTCCGTCCATTCGTCTTTTCAGTTTTTACAATACGCAGTTGTACAATTTCAAACTAAGATCACGATTGACCTAAAACTTTAAAAAAAACAATTTGCATCAATTTTTCTGGTAAATGCTTCTAATCGAGCTTAAATTAATATAAATTAAATTTAATATCTCTTTTTAATGTCCTTCCCTTAATTTGAAAGGTGATAATATTTTTTTCTGGAACCACATTTGGGGGATCATTACCGAAAAATATTTTTGAAATAAAATTTAGATTATTTAGATCATATTTCAGAGAGAAAAATTAGTTTGGTTTGTTTGTTTGTTTTTATATAACTTTCACAATACAGAGTAAAAGTCAATCCGATCAGTACTTCGTGCGTAAATCCTGATAATGTTTATAATTTCCACATAAACATAGGTTTTTTAGTTTGTAGATATGCTGTATATGTGGTCTTTAAATATAGTTAATAATGTCGACGTAGTCATAGCAAAAGTCGCCGGATTGGACGCTTTCGTGACGAACGCTGGCAAAACTATCACGAATATACTATCTTGGACCGTTTATCCCATTTACTTGGGGTCGACTTTTCTTTGTTTTTATTTTCCACTGAACACATTCTTGTGCCGTGTTGCCGTGAATTTGGGCTCTTTTCAGGTCTTCTTAGATCATTGTCAACCGCTCGCGTCGTTGCAAGTTTACAGTAAGCTTCACTATGTAGTCATTCAGGCGCCTCTGATTATATTCATTTCACTGAAGACTTTTTTAATTTTATCTATTATCAAGACAATTTTTTAATGTTCCGATAATAGATAAAATGAAAAACGTCATGTATGTAATTAATGTCATGTAATATATATGTATATATATATATATATATATATATATATATAAATATATAAACCTTACTTAAGTTATCTAACCACATCTTATGAAGATGGAGCGTATAAATGATAGTGTATTTCAATATGGCTGCCGTACACCCTTTTTTTTGGAATTTAGTTCAATTTATAATTTATGAAGTTTGTGTTTACTCAACAAATATTTTAATTCAAAAATTGATACTACTCAATGTTTCAGAGCAATATTATATTCATTCCGTACCTCAATACTGCCGCAGCTCACTAGCTAACTGACTCTTTACAAATTAGCCAGAACTATAAAGCTCACATGCTTGAAATTTGATACATTTGTTTCTTTCAGCTTCTAAATACTAAGTAAGAGAGGATTTTTTTTAATTTAACGTTTAAGGGTTAAATTATAAGGGTATAAGTAAGAGTACTTAATAATTTGTATTCCGACTCTTGGATAGAAACAGAGAAATATTTTTTTTATTGTTTTTGGAAAATTAGTAATAGTAAATAATTGGCAAATAAAAGTGCAAATACAAAAAAATTAAATTAGATTTCCTTATTATCCAGACAATCCCGGAACTTTCCACTGATTTATTATAAAAGGTAAATATATATTTTCATTTACATTATTAAGCATTCATGAACATATATCAAACAGAAGACTGGCTTCTAATAGGACCAGGATTAAAAATATCTTTTACTCACGAAGAAGAATCTTACCAACTTCCTTTCAGTCATAGTCAGATTAAGGTATTGATAAAACCTAATGAATATTAGTACAGAAGTTATTACACAAAATTATAATTGTTTTTTAACTAAAATGTATTAAATTTTCTTCCAAAGATGATATTCTTTCCAGCTCGTAAAATTGGACGTAATTATATTTAAACAAAAACTTCAAAGTTTCGAAGCTACAACTTTTGAACAGATCAGTTATTGTTTGTAGTCTTTAAATGGCGTCTGCTAAGAGTGCATGAAACCTTAAAATATAAAAGTTGTAAATAACAATCCATACGCCTATATAATAACTAAACAAATACAAACTCCAATTTGTAATAAGTCTTGAAGCGATTAAAGTAAAGTTTTATAAATTTCAGTATCTCAGAATTGATCCCAATCTGCCGGTTTGCTCTATGTTTACAGCCTTATAAATAACGAAACTCCAAAATGCCAAGTAACACAGTCATACTTGGTCTGGAAAGAAATAATTTCTGTGACAGGGTAATGGCGATTCCAAGGATAAAACTTAGTTATTTAAAGATTGGAAAGAATGTGTGGAAAAGTTGTGGTGAAAATTCATGTAACGTACAATGGATTTTATTTCATATATTTGAATCACGATCCCGAAATAGAAAAATGTTAATTGCATTTATGTTTTAATTACATTTTAAAAAGTTACGTATATCACGTTGACATTATTTTAAATTACGGTTTTATTGATATTAAACAAAAATATTTCATATTTACGTATGGTGTATTAAAATAAATATACTATTAGGTCGGGTATCAAAATTTTGTTATTTTTGTATTGTTAATTAACTAACATGGTCCAGATCTCGTAAATATAATTTATTTTATCGGTATAGTACTAAAATACTAAAAGTAATAATCTAAGGATCATTAAATTCTATCGTCTATGAAAAGGAATAACAACTTCTACTTTCAGTATAGGAGCACACTACGAAACTGAAAGTTAGTTTCAGAAAATACAGAAATAATTTCAGAACGAGGACATATTACGTAACACACAAACACTAAATATACCTGCTTGTGTCGAACACAACCATTAGCATTAATTTATAGCCAGTTGTTTCTTTATGGCGCAATTCTTACAGTTAAAGCTGAAAATGTCAAAACCTTTTAGTATTTCATATAATTATAAAAAATTAGATATTTTTTCCAAGCGTCCATTAAATGTTATGACATTAAGCATATAAACATAATTACAAATATTGTATACTATTAGTATTATGTAAAAAATCTATTAACATTACATCGTGTCTGCTTGTTCGTTGCAATTCGTAATCCCTATCTGCTTATATTAATTAAATCGTTTGACTTAGAAAATTAAAATACAGGATAATCTTACTGTTTCAGGGAGGAAATTTAAATACTATGTATTTTAAATAGTGTAACATTGTTTTAGAGAAACAAAACGGTAAAGAGCACCAAGTGGAATGTCCAAGGAATAGAGAAATTTTAAACAATAGGGAAATACAAATTAAATATTTTTAGTTAAACGAACATTTCCGAAAGTGTCATATAACAATTTCCTTCGTTTTAAGAAGGCAATAATATCGATATAATCAATATTTTAATTAAAGTAAAATTTATATAATAGTTTTGGCATTGAAACATTTTGTTTTCGATAAATATCTCTTTCTATTGTTGGATTTATCACCCAGATACAGAAACAGGATTATTGGGTTGGTCATTAAGACATGGCCATTTCCTCAATCTATGTCGTTTTAAATTGATAATTTGGTAACTGTGCTTGATTTTATGCAATTCTAATATATAATTTTAAAATTAATTTTAATCGTTTTTATATTCGCAATGCATTTGACATATTTTTTAATACCCCATAAAGAGCATGATGGTGGTTCGCGTTTACACTTTTATATCTACAAATTCTCCAAATCAGAGAACATTTTTTTCTGCAATACTTATTTGCAGTTCGTACTGTTATTTTTATTTCTTTCAAATTTTATTAGTGAATAATTTTTGCAAAGCGCAAATGTCCTAAGGCAAAGAAAAAATATCGTTTTGTGAACATAATACACGTATTGTCATTGGTTATATATCGATTTTTTCTCACTCTTATTAAATTTGTTATCACTTATTTCCAACACCGTTAATTTATTTTTGTGTTTCAAAATATTTTAAAAATATACGGTCTAAGCAAAATCTGTTACCAATTGGTAAGTAATTATAACGAAGCTTTCGTAAAGCGTTGAATCTCCGCTAATTAAAAAAATGTTATTTTAAAACTTCTGCATTCGTCATGTTTAAATCGCATTTTATCAGTTGAATGTAATACAATAATTCTTTTTAATTTTCTATAAGATTCGACGTCTCATTTTAATTCGATGTTTATAAAATGCATTAAATTACCATTTATGCCATTCCCTTTAAGCTGACGTAATCTTGCATAATTAACAAAATTAACTTCATTGTAAATCTTCATGTCTTTATCTAAGAAACGATAAGAAATTTGTTTATAATTAATGGAGGAGATAGATCACCTGAAGCTGTAGTGAACAGCATCAGCCCAAAACAAACTGGCTGTTACTACAATATTCTGTTTTGGGCACTGTTTTGTTTAGATATCAAAATCCCGTCGTCGCAAAACATGTTTTCCTTACTGGCCAAGATCTTGTTCTTGATTTTATTAACGACTGTATTCAGAATGAGATTTTGTATCATTCAACAGAGCGATGCAAAGCCCTGCAAGTTTTTTACGCTCGTCTTTATATAACTCTTGAATAATTATTTATGGATTTTACTGATTTAGTTTGAATATTTAAATTAAGCTTCAATACGATATCATACACTACTTGCTGCTATCTCAGCCATAATTTGAGGGAAAGTTTAATCTACAACCGTCTCAAATTGATCCTATATCAACATACTTAAGTAATTTGTGTCTGTAAAATACGTTCCTGAAATCGACTTTTCCATAAGAGAAAAAAACAAGTATGTGAATAAAGTATCGTAAATTCAGGTACGGTATATATTCATTGATACTGCATACTGTCTTTGCTGTGTTACTTCTACGATTAACTTGTTTACAAAATTGTAGTTTAGTGGTAGTTTTTGTCCCTTACAGTATATCTTATTTGAAAAGCATGACTAACTAAATTCTTAATTGTTTATGCAATATAGAAATATTATGTAATGGAAACTACTAGAAGTAAAATAATTTAATTTTTGTTATTTCTGTTTCTCTCAGACGTTAACTTTCAAACTTGACAGTTATATCCTCATAAACTGTGGGAAGATGTGTCCATTTCTTTTAAATGAAACTCCGTCTAAAATAAAGACTAAAAATATTTATATTTCTGATCGTAATTCTGTTAGTTAAACATTTAAATGCTTACATTTAAATCACGTATCACTTTTGATAAATACTCTCCTACATACTAATGACCATTCCAAATTTTATAGATGAAGGATAAAATAAGGGGGAAGCATTTGGGAAATGTAATATTTTTTAAACAAGTTTATTTTTAAGGAAAAATAGCGTCATCTACCTGTTTTAGATTTATCCATCAAAATGGGAGCAGAATAATGTTAAAAAATACTTTTACATTATTTTGAATTTAAGAACTTTTTCTGTATTACGTCAAATATAAATATGGTAACTTAATAGGTTAAAAAAAAAATTCTATTCTCCAAAATAGCTAAATGTAAATAAAGTTTTGATACGGGAAAAATATAAGATTATTTGCGTCGATAAATGCCTATTTGGTCGATTACCATGTTCTTAGCGACAAGTTCAGGGCATTTCTGTACAGATTGTTGAAATTAAGGAATATTTCATTATAAACTATTGATAGGTTGAAGTGTGCTTGGGTAAAGACAATTAACGTCAAGTTTTTATGCAGATTACAGGAAGGAAATTAATTTAAATGTATATAAGTACGGCCTCTTCTTCTTTTTGAGTTAATGTTTGTCAGCAATCATTTAAACCGAAATCGCTTGGTTGAAGCAATTGTTATTATGGCATTAAATGTGGGCTATATACAACAACTACTTAGCGCGGTATACACAGGAGATTAAGTATATGACACCTGCCTATTTTTATTGGTTTGTTGTATGTTTATCGCATGTTACTTTATATTTCAAGGTTTCATTCAAACAGAACGTTTAGGTTCATAGCGCCTTATAGCTGCAAAAGTAGAATACGTTATTGTCTGGAATTATGTAAGTAATTATATTTCAGACAATATTAGCCAAGAATTTTATATAGAATTCCAGATATAATATTATATTAAAAAGCGAATAAAACCAAAGGCAATCATGGTTTTAATCCAGAAAAATTTGGAGCGGACAATTAGTTCGCTATAAATAATAAATATGTACTTCCATGCATTTGTAAACATTAATGAAGAATACATCTATATTTAAACAGATGAAACAAAATCTTATCAATTTACCTCTAATCATAATTTGATTTAAATGTCTACAAAACTTAACAAAAATTATCATGAAGTCTTCAGAAATATAGTGGGTTTTCAAGTGAAACATGTTTTATTCTTATTCCAAAACACTATCATACTTTCTAACGTGGTGGAAAATTAAATCCGACATAATCACATTCGAACGAAAGACCGGACAGGTTTTGCAGCTACAGATTTTTGGCTTGATTAGTGTGTATTTGAAGTATTTAAATTTAGTTTATAAGAGTATTTGAAACACTAATATTTACGTGCTTGAAATAGCATATTATAAATGGGGATAATCAATTTGGAAGAAGTCTCGAAGTGATCAAACTAAAAATTTATAATTTTCTATGCATCAGAATTAAGCCCGATCTACCCCTATAATCTGCAGCTTTACCAAATTACATTGACAGCCTTGCACAAACGGATCCCTAAACTTTACCTTACTTTGTCTGATAAGAACTCTCTTCTGTCGGAGAGTAATGTCGTTTTCAAGGATAGAATTTTTTAAATTAAGGGGTAAAGATGATGCGGGGTAAAAACGGTGAGAATTTGTCATCTCATTAAATAGAGCTTAAGTTATATATTTGAACTTAGTTTATGAACTTCACAATTATGTGCAGGAATAGCAAAAGCGCATCTTTTCGCAATATATTATTATATTAGGTTGGCTGGTAATTTTTATCCACAACTTGGAGACTTTTCCTAGAAATTTTATAGATATTTCTGGAAGATTTTACTGTAGAGTATAAATAGACCAAAGTGCAGTCAATTGACAACAGTCAGGGTCGAAACTGTAAAGAAATGTTGTAAAAGACAATTTATTTAAATCGACATAAAATGTGATTTTTTTATTTTATAAATTTCGCCTGGGTAACGATGCAAAGACTGCCAAAAATAATGTGTCATGCGATGGGTGAGTCCATGGTAGTTTACGCGATGGCAAACATTTTGTTCAGAAAGATCAGGAATGAGGACTACGAACTTGCGGACGAATCCCGTACCGAATGCCCTATTGAAATTGGACGTTCAACGGTTACTACGCCTAATTGAGGAGGATCCTCGACTGACAACTCGTGAATTGGTCGATGAGCTACACTGCAGTCATGATACCGTAGAAATACGTTTGCACGAATTGGGAAAAGTTTCAAAATACGATGCGTGGATACCTCACGAGTTCTCAGCGCAAAGTTGATAATTGTCAACAGTTATTGTTACTGAAAAGTAACTTGGACTGGGTGAATCAATTAGTAAGTGGCGATGAAAAGCAGGATACATACGTTAACCATGCATGCAAACGTCAATGGCTGGGTATCAAAGAAACACGAGTTTCAGTGTCCAAACCTGAAATAAGTGCCAAAAAGGTACTGCTCAGCTGCTGGTAAGATTTCAAAGGCATTATTCATTGGGAGTTGCTTCCAGAGGGATCTATAATTAATTCAGATATTTATTGTGAACAATTAGACCAATTAGCTAACAAATTGAGTAGTCAACTTGGTCGATTTTATTTTTTAAATTATACTACTAGGCCACATGTCACAAAACGTACTGCCAACTAGATGGCGACAAGTAGTAGATAATAATGGTGCATACTTAAATTAAATTTAATGGAACATATAATTTTTTTAATAATTATTGTTGACAGCAACTTAGGGTTAAAAACTTATTAGCCACAGAATCACATTTATGACTAAAAAAATTTATTAGAACCACGCAAAGTCCGCGTGTTTTACTAGTTTAGTCTGGTTTAAGGTTAATTCTAAATATAATACTTAGTTTAAGGTTAAATTAACAAAAAATCTCGAAACTTAACACCGTATTTTTGAGTTTTAAACATTTTTAGTCCTTATCTGCTTACAATAATTAAACCGAGAAAGTTAAGAAATTTTAAATTGGAGTAAAGTATGAGCGACTAAATTTTAATAAGAAAAATAGAACAGGTCTGATCCTAGCAGTAAAATAATTTTTGAAAAAAGGTACATTATTTTACGTTATTAAAAATGACAATATATTATAAAATATTTATCAATAGATGAAAATTCATCAACAGATGGTGGTTTTTAAATGCATGTTAAAATAATTTTGCTTGATTTCCTAGAATTTCAATATTTAATTATAAAATTAATTTAACGATTTTTGTATTAAACTTGCACTTGACGTATGTTAATAGACCATAAATTAATGACAATGTTTTGCATTTATACTGCATCACAACTATATAGCTCCATTAATTAGAAAGCTTTTTATCAGCGATAATGATTTGTACCTCTCATATATTTCATACTTTTAAAATTTATTAATGAATCTCTTAGAATCAGATGACCAAACACATAGATTACAGAAATATCTTGATTTGAAAATATATTTTAGAAAAATCTAAAAAACCAAACTGCTGTAAGTTATTTAAGGATTGTTTTAAACATTTTTGATACTAAACATTATTTTCTTGCAATGACCCTTTAAAAGCTCTATTTGAAAATATTTGTATTAGAATATTTTCATCTATAACTCAAATTTATGGATCGCAATTTTAATAAAGAATAAAATCTATATAATCACAAAAAAAATCATTACTTTTAAACATCTGCACGCATTGTGTTTAAATTGGAACTAATGAAATGAAAATGATTACTTTTTTGTTTTCTGAAACATTGGTTGTTTCCTTTTTCTTGTTAAATTATTTAAATATAGGTAGATTTCATTTAGCTGGTTTTAATTATCATTTGAACATTGATAAAATTGGCTACACCACTACTTATTTTACTCGTTGAAAGATGTTTATATATGATTGATGGAAAGAGTCTTAATGCATATTCTCATATATGTATTTAAGCAACGATAAAAATCGAGCATAAATTTAATCGAGTAATCAACTGTGCTATCTCAATGTAGTTAACTGGAATATCTTATTCTGGAAAAGTTGCATTTCCGAGAGAAGATAACCAGTGAGACACTGGGATTAGAAAAATACCTTTTTACGACGGGAAAATTTCCTTTTCTCGTAATATTTTCCCTGAGAATATCACCTGGAGAGTTAAGTGATTTTAGTTACAAATATAATTACTTTAAAGAGCGTTGTTTAACGCATTATGTACGAGAAACAATCGTTTAACTTCATAATTTAAATCTCTAAGAGTAATTTTGCGGACAAGTAATTCCAATTGAAGAACTTAGCATTCTGCATAGGTATTCTGATTTCTAATACATACTGGGAATTAACAAGTTCTCGGGCTAAGATAAAAAAAACAAGGTATTTTGTGTTATTGTATCTGATAAAGTCGCAGTGAAATCAAATGACACTCTTTAGTTCTTACCGATGAGTGAATTTTCCACATACTAAAAACGTTATAATAAATAAATAAATATAAATATATATATATATATATATATATTCTCTTTATCTTATATCTTTATTCTCCAGTTGTCCCAAAAGTTCAATCTCGAGGGACTAAAACTGAGTAGAGGCGATTGTAACATAAATTTAACAGTCCAACAAAACTACTAAATTATTAGAAGAACTTATAGATTGTTATTAAGGGAAAAAATATTTTCTGCAACAAAATATTTTACCGAATATGCCTATTTTTAAATTCAACATTTAAATTTTTCATTGTGCTCAGACCTGTAATAAAATGTACTCTCGTCGCTGTTCATAAAAAGGTTGTGACTAGTACTTTTTGATTGACAAAGAAATTTCGCTTGTACTTTAATATGCCGGTTTACTTTTAATTAAATATTTACTTTTCATTTTTATCTGAATTTTGAGATAATTATGAAAATTTTGTAAATAAGCATTAAAAGTACATGTAGATAAAGCGTAAAATTATTTGTTACAAATTTTAACACATATATATATATATATATATATACATATATATATATATATATGTTAAAATTTGTTATATATATATATATATATATATATATATATATATATACACACACACATATATATATAAAACAACGTTATATATAATTTAGGTAATATTATTGGTTTTTGTACATTTTTAATGTTAATTTCTCTGTTACTTTAAAAAATTCACACTGTGATTTCATTAACACTTTATATATATTTCATTTAGAATATTATTTAGGTTAGGTATATTTCAAATGAATCAATGTTCATAGAATCGTGTCACGATTGTAAAAAGACTTGTAAGTTTAACCGAACATCATGAAATATCAATATAAGTGATCTTAAAGGTAATATAAACTAGTAAAGCAAGGTAACATTCTCCCTATATTATTTTTTGATATGAAATCGTTAAGACAAAAATTCGTTAAACTAGGATCAGTATGAAACATTAGATACAACAATTTAAAGTGACAGTTATTTTCAAAAACTGTGATCTAAGTTAAGTAAACTGTGTTCTAAGTAAGATATAGTAGAGCTCAACTGACAATTTTGCTTCTAGTATTTTGCGAAATTCCGATATAGGTATCTGCATAACGTGGCTTATTAGTTATAAACCATTCGACACTCAAAAATAGGGCTAGTTGAATTTCGCGCCAAGTTAATTTGCAAATAAGTCATCAAGTAATATGGACAGTTGTAAATAAAAACCCAAAATAAGCTTCTGGATTTAATTTTAAATGGCAATTAGAGCATAACGAGAATTAAAACAAATTTCTATTACATTCTCTTACGCTTTGTTTAACTCTAGAACAAATTTACCACTGAATTAAAATGGAAGGATAAACAGAAATTTGTTAATAGTTAAATAATCTAATACAATTTTCATACTCGCTGTTAAACTTTAATTTACCTCCCACTGTGATTTGTATTATACCTCCGTGATCAAAAAACTTGTATCCACAAATCATATGTAATTATCTGCGACAACAACGTACCATATTTAATTTATTAATGGTTTAAACTTAAAATAAATTATAGGCCTAATTACGATAAAGTTAAAAAATATTTTGAAATAATTTATAAAGCACTCAGATTAAATTAATATAATATCGTAATTAGGCTGTATGTTCAGTGTTACGTATAGGGATTAATAATAATACTAGCGTGACATCCGGAAAATTTTTTTTTCCTCTCATATGTTGCTTTTCAATATAAATTATCACTTATTTGAGTTGTTTGATATGTAAATTTTATATTTGAAATTATTAAATTTGTTGAACATTTGTTTTTTAAATAATATCTGTTTTTTCACTATTTTTTCCTAGGTATGAATATATGTAAATATGTATATGTATGTATGTGTATATATATATATATATATATATATATGTACATATATATATATATATATATATATGTACATATATATATATATATATATATATATATATATATATGTATACAAATACTCCTCATCTGATTACGGCGAAATTTTTTTTGTATTATTTTAATACACGTGCTTATATTCCTCATTTATGAAATATACAAAAACTTAGAATTTTGCACAGCATGTTGGTTTTTTGTTATAGCAAGATTTTTTTCCAGATTCCCTTCGAAAATATAAGACGAAAATAAGTTGTAGTCTTTTTGTTTAAACCTTTATTGCGGGGAAGTAATTAATTTTTCCCTTACGAACTATCACGATTTTCAAGAGTTTTATAAAAACCCTGTTATATTATACCTTTTGTTATGTTACTGCAGAACGTTCATGTGTTTGTTAATGTAAAAATTGTAAAAAATACACTGTGTGTTTTTTTACAATTTTTACAAAAATGTATTAAATAGTATTTAATAAATTTTTCTTTCTACGAAATAAGGCCGATATCGCTTACTATTTAAGACCGAATAAAATGTTCAGTGCACCACGTCGTATATCGCATTGATAATGGCATTCGGCACTTGATGTGCATGCACGCAAGATGTTTAACCCCATACACTTCTAAAAGTTTAAAATAGTGTATCTTAAAAAGAGGATAACATATGACAAATTTGTTACTGACTATATTTGTCTCATTATTTTTCAGGAACACATAGAAACCGTTTTACTATATGAATTTAACAAAATCATGTATTTATAAAAAAAAGAAATGACATAAAGAAATGAGATAATATTCTTAAATAAAATGTGAAATATTTTAACACTTTATTGTCAATAATAAAATTCGTTATGTTCGATAATGAATGTGCGAATGCGAAAGTTTCCTGCATACTAACTCCTCATATACATTTAAAAGTGCATATATAAAACCGCTTTTAACTAATTATTAATTTTTATTTAAAATTACTGTTTCACACGATATTTGACAAAGGCGAGAAATATTTGGATTATTTCATTTGCACACTCTAATTTACTATATCTTATCACTATGCCGAATTTCAAGTTCATTCGTCAAATGGCTTACAAGAAAAATGTCTACGACAGAATGAAGTACGGACGGATAAGTGAGGGATATTAAAAAGGTTCCGCTTTTTTCCTTTCAAGGTACAAACCCACAATAAGCTATCGACCATAGACTGTTGCTGTTTCTTGTGGCTATTCTCTTATATCAATAAATAATTCGTTTGATAATTTATAAGCTTAGTTTTAAATATCGCAGCGCTATTTAAAGTCTCAGCTTTTAGGAAGATTTTTTTGCCTGTTGTTTTTCGTATTACCTTCCTTTTTATCAACCTTGTATAAAAGTTTTCTCAAATATATACGCTAGCAAAAAAGTCACTAATGGATCCACATGATTTCATCGCCAAAATATTGTTCATAATATTTTTGAAATAATAAGTAATGAATGTATTTGGCGTTAATTTTGTAGAAATTCAGTACTGAAAAGTAAATGAAACTACTTGATATCAATCTTTGCTAATAGCCCACCTGAAGATATTGTAATACAACGAAACCTAGGTCGTGGTAAAGAATTTAAAGAGAGTAGAAATAATACTACATCACGTAGTTTCGTTTAACTTTCAATACCTAAGTACTTATCATTAAATAAATTATATAATAATACTAGGAATATAACATAAGATCAAATTCATTTTGTATTTGATTATGAATATTCTATTGCTTTAAGTTTTTTTAACATTCAATTATTCTAATTGACAATTAATTTGAGTTGAAAGTTTAGAAAACTATTTGCTGATGCGTGCTTTTGGGAAAATCAGATACACATCACTAATAATACAAAATGAATGGAAATTGAATATTTGTATGTTTCAAACGTAAGTAATTTTTACACTTCTCATATAGTTTATTTCTCCTAAAATAGTTATATTAATATCTATGATTAGCAGATATCAGTATGTCCTTGTCAGCTAAACATTTATTTGCGAGTCGTGAGAGCGTCCCGAACACGTAGAGTACAAAGTCGGTCAAGATAATGAAGAGCGACTGACGATATTTGGTTTAGTAATTGATTGGCAACCAACAAAATATATATACATTCCGTGTTTATCTTTTGTTAGTGGTCTACTTATGTGGATGTCTACTTATGTTGATTTACGTCTTTTTGCAAGTGTAGCGTACCACACTTCACTGATTTATGGAAATACATTTGATATTTTGCCAAGAGTACCTAAACATATTTTGGGCAAAAAATGCATGTGATCATGCTTCATAACTTATAAAACTTACGAGCTTTCCGGTTAATCTTTTTTCCCGTACGCCTTTCTATAACATAAAATTAATCTTTAGAAGAATTTACTAAGTCTTACACTTACTAAGTACCAAATCCTAAATTTGATTTTTCACCTATTGCCCGCTAACTAATTGAGTAGACATTTTACACATATATGTAGTTTTGATAAACAAAGACAAAATATGGTCAAGGAAAATATGGTCAAATGAATCATAGCAGAAATCTCACGGTTGGACTCATTTAGTTCGCCAGAAAAGAATTTTAGGTCTGGTTAAATTATGACTATCCTAGTCTATCCAAGTCAAAGTTTCTCGCGCGCACTATGAGGGTTAAACATGACGTGTCGCGAGCGCTACGTCATCGGGATGCAGACACACACCGTTATATAGGAGACTTTGCTCTATAAATAAACTTCTGGAATGACCGTGCAATCTTGAATTTCACTTAAAACTAAAAAGTACAAACCAAAATAAATGAAAACAAAATAAAGAGAAATTATTTTTTTTGGAAAAAATGTTGCACTAAACCGTATACAATAACTTTCTAACAATTTCACACAATGTGTTAGTATGTTATTAAGTGTAAAATTGAAAGTTTTAATTCTAAGTTTTCATACTTCCCTAAGATATTTAATGATAATATTTCTTTCTTTATTAGTAGTCTGAAATTTTTTTAGGTAGTTATAAAATTAGAGCTATTCTATTTTTGGTCACCGATATTTTATTTAGAATAAAAGTAAAATAAAAATAACAATCCTCTAGAATAAAAGAATAATCGTCAGGATAGCTATGTATATAATTGCAGAAATTTGTTAGTCAATTACCTAATCTTTACTTATCTACTTATTGTCTAATATATTGCGAATATATAACTTTATAATAACTTTTAGGTAAACAAACGTAAAAATTATAATTACCGAAATAATAACTCATTACACCCTTTTTTTCCCTGTTATCTGTTTTTATTTCGTTTCAATTTCAAGTTGACTACAGAAATTTATTATCTCTCGTTACTTAATGGATTCGTCATAGCGTTGAGCATTTACTCATTCATCATTAATTTTTTTTTTTATTAAGGGATTAGCAATTATCTTCAACTTGATTTGTGTGAAATTAGAAGTTAAAAAAAATTTGTTCATAAGATATTCATTTCTATTTATACTTTGAAATATTCTGATTAAAAAAAATTGTGGACTAATATACTCAAATGATACATAACATATTTTAGGTTTGTATACTTGTAAAATGTGAAAAAAAATCCGTTTTCCTAATTACATTAAGACATTTATATGCATAGCACAAAAATGGTATTGTAGACATCAAACTACGGACATATACGCGTTTCTTGTAAATATTAGAAAGCTTCTTACAGACTTAAATTCGTGTTTAAAGTCTAAGAATATCCGCCCTAGGCTTACTCCAAATATGTTATGGGCTCTGTCGGGCAAGCGAACTCGCAATTTGAGTTTGATTCACGTGAAGCGTGTCACGAGTATTCAATATTTTCTATAATTATGAAAATATCGTGACAGATGATGGGTGCCACTCGTATACAGTTAGGAGATAAAACTTTTGGAAAATTTAAATTTGAGCTTCTTTAGCTTTAACATCGTAGTTTTTTAAATATGTTATTTTTGACCCAATGAAAATAAAAATGCATAAAATGTACGGGAATACGTGACTGAGGTTATTAAAATATTACCTCTTATCGCTCAATTCTAAACATATTATTCGATCTGTCTATCTATTATAACACTTTTCCCAGAAATCTTTGAACTTGGATCCTTGAATGAGGAAACTTGGAATTTTGGTTCACTTTTAAGGTATGTTAACACATACTCATATATGTTTCAATAATTAACACTCTAAAACCTTTTTACATATATTTTAGAGTTAGCAGAAATAGAATATTTTAATTTTAGAGTGGGTAAATGAAGCGGAACTTTTATTTTATTTCTATTTTCATGCCAAATATCATTTGACTATTTTAATATTTAAGCGCCTAAAAGTTAATTTTCCCTCTATCAATTTCCGAAACAATTAAACTTAAAATTACGATTTTATGAGCAAGAAGAATTCCCTTTCCTTACTTCTATCATATATCCTATATGGATTGAGAGCTGGAAAGCGGGTACTATAAGGTTTATAAGACATTTTTTTTATATGAATATTGGCGACTTAGTAAAAGAAGGAATTATATGTAATAACTTTCTTTTTATTTCTAAAAATTCGTTAATATTATGTTGGTATTGTACCCATAATACCTGCTTGACCTAACGCTGGAATCAGGATATTTAAGTTAACAATGAAACTCCACAAAAGTTAAACCTTTCCCTCTTTGAGCTTGTATTGTACGCTTTTATCTTCTTTTATTTTTAACATTTTATCGAATTTGACAACACTGATCAAAGTTATTAAATATACGCAGACTAGCTTTTATAACTGTTTTATGTGTAAAGTTTTTTTATGTATTTTCATGGAGACATTAATATTTTGTTATATTCATCGGCATCGATTAGATATTACGAAACCAGTAATTGATAATTAGAAAAAAGGGTATTTTATCATGTCTTGAATATTTGGAGTAGATATTTTAAAATAATTCTCTCGATAAATTGAAACAATCGAGAATGGACGTACTAAATAGTCAATACAATAGTGCTTAATCATTTGAGGATAAACTATGCTGCACAGCTATAAAAGTATTACAGGACAATATTTGAGGGTATAGAAACAATTATTGATGAACTAAAGTCAATTTCAACTTTTCAGCATTATTTTTTCTCTAAATTTAGCTGATATATAAAAGACGTTATAATTCTGACGACAGTGTAAATAAGTATATGTTTGTTTTTTTCACAGTCGTTCTTTATTTATAATAAAGTAATCATATTAAATATTTACAGTTCTTACTTTCAGTCATACTGATTTTGTAACTGCTGGAAGTAACGATGCGTAGCGAACGATAAACGTATTAATAAACGTTAGGTTAGGTTAGGTGCTACGTAGGATATGTGTCGTAGCATTTAGGCACGCTTACGGAGCGTAGAACAGCAGCGAAGAAATCTAGTTCCTTTCCCTGCAGATATCATTTGAATGTCTACCGTGAGCCTTGTATTATATCTTATTTCGTATTTGCAAATTTATTTACCTGGTTTTGATATTTTTCTAAAGAAAATAATTGAGAAATTAAAACGAAGAAATAACTTTTGATAGAAATATACTTTATATTTGTTATTACCAATTTGACAAAATAAATGCTGTCAAATTGGTAATAATAATTTTGGTTACGTTAACTAAATTTAAATACGATCCATACCAAAAAATTGTTATTTTACTTCTTTTGAAACTGTTTATACATTTTTATTTTTCTTTTTAAAAAAATTGTTTATAACTTACGACTTGGTGTCAATATGTTCAGCAAGTTGGCATGAAGAAGCAACCAAATAAAATGTTTAAAGTGTTGTTTATTAAATGGAACATTTGAATCATTCGAATATGTCAAAATTGTGAAATTAAGAAAGAAAGCAGGGGGACCGACTTTGCTACCGTGAGTCACGTCAGAGTTAGTGACATACTGAATAAAAACTAAGTAATGTACTGAACAAAAACTTTCTTACTAGACAAAGTAGATCTAAGATTTGAAGTAATAATTTTATGATATGACTATTTCCCGTGATTGGTCCATGTTAATAGATACATAGTTAAAAACTGATTAAAGCTTTGTGACAGTTGAATAAGTAGGATTAAAACTATACCAACTGTCTTAGAACTGTATTCAATCTTTGTGCAATTTTACTTCTAATAGTTGCAAATGGCGGATAAAATCATGTATATTCCATAGTTGATTATATTTTATACATAATCCATTTTATGAATCAGTATAATAATCTGATTCTTCTGTTAATATATACCAACATCGAAACGAAAATCTTCAAACACGTTAAAGCAAGATAAATAATTTTGAACACGCTCTTATCTAAATATGTAAGCAGTGTACGCGGACCGCGAGTTTGTTTCCCTTCAAACTGGTTTCTGAAAAATATTTTATTTTTAATATGTTTCAAACCTTTGATCTAATTAGACTTAAAACTATTCAATAGGTTATAGTTTTATAAATAAAAAAAAGTTTACATATACAGCACATGAAATTGAGTACTATCAATATTAAATTGGGAAATATAAATAACACGTGCAAAGTTTGCTTTATGTGAAATAGTAAATATCTCCTACTATTTTGACCCAAATAATAATCCTCAACGCAATTGCAACTGTTTACAATGTGCATAATCTTATGTAACTCAAGTTAAATTCCCCAATATTAGCTTAAGTTAACAATATTAGGCTAAAGAAAGACAAAGGTAGACAATTGCATAAGATTTGCATTTAAATATAGCAGAAATATTTTTGGGGTACCCACTTCGATTGCAGCTTTTTATAATGCAAGTCGCATAATCTTTCACAATGGACTCGATGCATTTGAATATAAAATGCTTGGTCGCTATAGTGTTAAGTTGTATGTCCGTAAATCACATCCAGTGTACTCGGTGACTATGGGTAGTATACAGACGAAATTTGGAAAGGGTCTTCTATGAATTGTTATACAACGAAATAGTGGAATATTGAAAAAAAATATCAGGGTAGACATTCTATACATGGAACTGGAGGATAAAAAAAATTTATTGCACATGGACGTGTAGAACATTGTTAGATAGGTTTTAAAAGTGATATAGAGGTTGCAAATATTTTTTTCTTAATCAATAATTGGTGAGATAGGCGCGTCTAAAGTCTAAAAATTTGTTGCCCCCTTAACTTTTCAAGTCACATGTGTAAAATGGAAAAAAATTAGGAGACAGAACATAAAATAAACTTTTAATGAAAATTCCCTTGAATAAGATAATTCGGGTAGTTTTTGAGATATGGGATATTTTTTGTACTGACCGCAGCAATAATTTTGTTTTCCACGTAACAGTTTCATAAGTCTGAGAGGAATAGAAATTATAACTTACTTTTGCTTGGTACTACAAACCTTTCATCTACGAATCCGACTCGCACTTTATCGGTTTTAATGTGTATAAAGCTCTCAAATTCTTTTTCGTCTGTCGTTGTATTACTTAAGTCCAGTATTAAATCTATTTATTTATCTAACCAAAAATCTTCTAATGATTGATACTTGGAGATTGATATAATTATGATTGCATACTTCTTATTTGAAACGCAATAATTCATATAAAAATTTATATGATTTATTAGGAGTAATTCGTTGTATTGCTTTCGATAATTATATAAAACTTGTTAGACCAAAATTGTGAAATAAATTTAAAAGCAAATTAAATCAGATTTAAATCAGCTTTACCACAATTTACTTTAGAACTTAATTCAGCAGACAGCTCTGCAGATAGTGGTACAGAGTAAGGTAATAGTTCAATTTATGTTTATATATAAAGTAACCATCCTCTTTTATGACTTTTGAGAGCTAGATAAATAGAAGAATTATCATTTCATTAGTTAGTGTGTGTAGCGCCAAACGTAGTGACAAAAGGTCATGATTTATAATTGTATTTTGCTGTTTGAAGTAGCATATTTTTAAACAATTTATGATCTTTCCTAAAGCAATGTGTTACTACCACATGATGGGATATATGAAACATAAGTTAGAACATTATATGCTCTATGAGGAATATGAAAAAAAAGCTTAATGTTATTCGGTCTTCTCAGTTTTTAAAGTTGTGCACACGGTTATCTTACTGTTCGTCTCTTATTAGCTAAGAAGAACCACTGCTAGCAGATTCTTCTGTACTATTGGAAATCGGCTACTGAAAAGCTCCACATTGTCAAAAATTTATAAGTCATATCTCAGCCGAAGTGATGATATCAGGGAATATTATCGTATATTTTCTTTAAGCTCAGCCTTTTTTTATGTGATAACAGAAATAATATTTTCAGGTCCTTCCCGAAGCAAAGAGTTATTTTTATATTGCACTACGAGAGAATGGCAACAGCTTTGCACATAACTTCCCTATGAGGATTGTCGAAAAGATTAAAATTCCCTTTTTTGCATTTATGAAACCTAAAAATAATAGGATAATACAACTTCACACATCGTTGTGCGAATATTGTACAATGCTTCGATCACATTTCGCCCTAAATAGGTTATCTTGGCTTATATTGGCGAATTTTCATGTTTTGTTTTTTTTCTCGCCAAAAGTAAATTGCTAATTGAACAGAATAGAAATATTAAAAAATGCCATACTAAGAGAATATTGAGTTCAGTTTGCAGTTAATTATTCATAAAAAAACAAAGAAATTTTATTGAAAATTATTAAAATAATTTGTTATAAATAGTTAATAAAAATTATGTTTATCAGCAATATCAAAATTGTGCTAGTACCACTGTGAATAAATTTATGAATTTACAATTTTAATAATTCATTTACAAGAATGATGAAACAAAATAAATAATTCAGACTAATTAAAATTTATTATTCTCAAGCGTATACAATATATAGAAAAATTAATTGAATTGTGAGTGAGTAATAAAACAGAGAGACCGTTAAATCCTCGACATAGCTTACGACATATATCAAAATTCGCGTACAGTAGATAAAAGGAAACTGCGTCCTTTGGTATATAAGTTAATAGAAAGTTACAACGAAATAAATTTCATGAAAATATTTGCCTCAATAATTTCTCTAAAAACGTATCGTCAGTAAATGAATTAGTCACGTACTTAACCGACAAGATACGAAATAAAAAGAGAGGGAGTGAGAGAGAGAGAGAAGGAGGAAGTGAGGGGGGAGGAAGGGAGGGTGAGAGAGGGAGAGAAAAAGAAAGAGAAAGAGAAAGAGAAAGAGAAAGAGAAAGAGAAAGAGAAAGAGAAAGAGAAAGAGAAAGAGAAAGAGAAAGAGAAAGAGAAAGAGAAAGAGAAAGAGAAAGAGAAAGAGAAAGAGAAAGAGAAAGAGAAAGAGAAAGAGAAAGAGGAAAGAGAAAGAGAAAGAGAAAGAGAAAGAGAAAGAGAAAGAGAAAGAGAAAGAGAAAGAGAAAGAGAAAGAGAAAGAGAAAGAGAAAGAGAAAGAGAAAGAGAAAGAGAAAGAGAAAGAGAAAGAGAAAGAGAAAGAGAAAGAGAAAGAGAAATGGGGAAGGAGGGAGGGAGGGAGAGGGGCTGTAGAGAGAGTCTCGAGGTTCGACATGATTGAGTCTATGTAAAACATAATGTGTTTACAATCATGCATGCTTTGGTTCTTCAACAAACACAGTTTACGAGTAAATACTTCAGTCATATTATTCAGACTTATTATTAAATGGTATAAAGTAGATCTGCAAAACTCTGTCTGAGTAGATAGTGTATTGAAAATATTCTTAGGAGCATATAAAATAGTGACCTCAATAATGTGAACATGTGATATATATATATATATATATATATATATATATATATATAAATATAAATATATGTATATATATATACATTTATATATATATATATATATATATATATATATATATCACATAGGACACATCAGACAAAAAATACTGCTTTAAAGAAATGTTTATAATTTTGTATCTTAGACGGTCATAATCAGAGAAAATTTTTAAAATATTTCACTAGATGGCGGTATTTACGTTATAAAGTTTATTTTTATTTAAGTTAATGGTTTTAATTAAAAAAATCAGAATTTGAAATTTTTTATAGATGTAATAATTTTTATTGATATATACTTTTGGTTAAATTGGATCAAAATTTTAAGAAATGTAGACAGAGAAAAATGTCTCTGTACAAATGTTGTATAATACAGATAATTGCATTCTCATATGTAATAGTGTATACATAGGTCAAACAGGAAGAGATTTTAATACAAGATATAAAGAACACATCGCCAGCTGGCGTAATAATAAACCAGACACATCTCACTTTGCTAAACATCTCATTGAAAATAACCATCACCCCCATACTGATAATGCCCCCTATATATATAAATAAATACAAAAGGCAATAAACTTAATATCCTAGAAACATTAGACATAAACAGACATGAAAAAGATATCAAGGTCAATATATTAAATGAACAACTAAATATAATATCATCACCCATTCTTAATATCTTCTAGATATAATATAAATATAAAACATTGATACTACAGTACCCTGGAAATTGTTTCAGCACTAATACACATATATATATAAGTATATATAATAAAAATACAAAAATTAAAAGAAATAAATAAATAAATATATGAATACACTAAACCGGAGATATGTAGAATTAGTGTATTACCTTGTCCTTACTTTCAAATACCCTTGCTTTTGTATAAATATATTACCGATAATAAGATATGTAGAATTAGTATATTACCTTGGCCTTACTTTCAAATACCCTTGCCTTTGTACAAATATATTACCGACAATAACTTCCATTTAATTTTATTACATACACTCAAACTTTGCATTGTATAACTTCACATAATAACAACAATTTAATTTATTACCCCAACTAGAATACTGGTATATTGTATAACTCTCTGTAATATAATAAAACCTAGCCTGCGCCCCTGCAATAAACTCACTAACATAAACAATGGAAAAATTCGCACAAAGCAGTCTTCCGCTATTGTGTTTGAAACATATAAATGCTGTTGTTTGTTCCTGAGAGTCAATCTTTGCTAATATCCCACCTGAAGATGTTGTAATACAACGAAACCTAGGTCGTGGTAAAGAAATTAAAGATAGTAGAAATAATACTACATCACGTAGTTTCATTTAATTGTGAATAATGGATTTCTACAAAATTAACGCCAAATATATTCAATAGTTAACAATTTATTAAAGATTTTGAAATTAAAAAGATGCAATGTGTGCTTTGATAATGGCGGCAGTTTAAAAAGAAAAAAAAAAGTTAAAATTTATGGTAAAAAAGTACACATCTGATATTAGATCATAATCATTGATAGAGATATATTCAGAATAGCAAAATGACAATGATAATAAATTATAGCTTTAAATAAAGTCAGTATGAATTAGAATAAAATTAATAATAAATCCTCGCTCACACTCGTTCTATTGTGGTAAATAATTAATATATATTTGAATTGTTCAGAGGTCATTGAGATATTACAGCTCGATTTATTTTCTTTTCCGCCATAAAACCCAAAATTTCAATGGACTTATGAGTATAAACAAATTTGCACTTTGAACCAATTTAAATTTCCATGTATTTTGAACCGATTCATTTTTTTCTGAACTTACATTGCTGACTTACTTTTTACGTTTCTAATTTTACTCGGATAATTAGATTACTTGTATCTTATTAATAGTATTGCCTAGTCTTAAAATTCATGCTCAAAATAAACTGAAATAGAAACATAATTTAATCCTTTTTATATTTCACATTAAGTAGTTCAAAATGATCAAATCTGCTGTCAATGTTCCAAGATATATTATTAATTTAGGATGCGTGATATTATGACATTGACTCGAATTATTTTCTCGTTCAGTTGGAGATTCTGAGAAGTTAAAATAACAAACAGTGAATAGAGATAAACCTTTTAATTAACAAAATATTAAAAACTTGGATTACAATAAAAAACCATTTAATATAAGTTTAGTAACGGTTCCTCACAGAATGTTCCGGTCGAGAACCCGCAAAGTATTTGGTATTTTAGTATTAAATAACTTTATGTATAATTAAAGTTCGTACTGCTTATTAACATTCATGAAACTATAAACGACATGAAGTTTGTTTACCAGTGTTACGCTAATAGTCAAGGTCGTATTATGAATTTTGTGGGAACAGAGAGACGGCAGGTTGATTTTACATTTGTTTTTTTAACAGATTTAAGTTTTAACAAGAGTAAAGTAACAGTAAAAGAGTCAAGTTAACAGAGAAAGAGATACAATGTGATAAATTCTATCAGCTTTAATGGAAATTCGATATTTCTTAAAGGATCTTTAAGCGGCTTGTATAAATCTTCATAATTCTACTTCACAAAAAAGCGACTTCTTAGTCGTTTACATAGTCAATCGTGAAATGACATTTAAATTATTTTTCTTCATAAACCAATTGGAATTTTAAATTGTATAGGGGAACTGACACTACTCATATGCTAAAGCTAACTCAAATAATGGTTCAGTCTCGATACTGTTTAAAGTATAATATAAAAGCTACATGGGAATTGCCACAATGCGTCTGGAGCTGGTGTTGCACATTACAGAATGAGATCCGTCAGATATGTATGTATGCTACGGCCTACAGTTAAATGAAATATTATATTAAATATAATATTGAATATATTTGGCGTTAATTTTGTAGAAATTCATTAATCACAATTAAATGAAACTACGTGATGTAGTATTATATCTACTTTCTTTAATTTCTTTAACCACGACCTAGGTTTCGTTGTATTACATATTATATTAGCAAAGATGTTGTAATACAACGAAACCTAGGTCGTGGTTAAAGAAATTAAAGAAAGTAGAAATAATACTACATCACGTAGTTTCATTTAATTGTGATTAAATATAATATTATATAATAAATATAATATAATATATATGTATATATATATATATATATATATATATATATATATATATATATATATATATATATGTCATGTTTTACGTCAATTTTGCAAAAGTAAATTCATAATACTTATATTACACCTAAATATTCAGGCTCAGGCAAAATTTTTCTTTTACCTATTTTCCAATATTATATGTTCCTTTTTCAAGATCAATTATTTAGAAGAAAACTTACTTTTGCGGCAACATAGTTCACGTTAGATTTTTAAGAGTTTTATATTTGTATACGTTGGGACAGAGTCTGAATGAAGTTACTTAAATCCAAAATATTAAAATTTCGCTATTCATAATATTACTCCAAAATATGATTTTTTCTTTTTTTTTATAATTTTTTAAGACCTAAATATGATACAAATTTTTCAATTGAGTTCTCGAGACACATAAGAGAAATTATTTAGAAAAACTTTACCGAGAAAGTTTATAGATTCAATATACACGTTGAGCTCTCCATTGAAAAGTTCTAGTACAACAGTTCCATTATTTAGTAAGAATTATCGAGTTTCATCGAGTAATCACGACCTCCAAATTCCATCCAACGGTTTAGATATGATTGAGTAAAAACACTCAAATTTTCCCATTGATAATATTAGAGGGATATTTGCAAGTAGCTTTGATAGTTTTACAATAAAATTATGAATAAAAATAATCATCAAAATCCATTTTTAACACATTATTTGTTCCATAGATTTTCTCGAAAAATATTATTATTAATTAGTTATATTTATATGTATACAACAGATAAATTTATTATTTTTTACCAATCTATCTGAGTCGACCAAATTATTATACATTACTTGAATTTGTGAAAGGATAGAAATTTATTACCTATACATACAAAAAAACTGTAGCAAGATTAATTTTGTATATTTAAAATTAATAAGAAAAAATGGATACAAACAGGAACCAAATATATCATTAAATTGTTTTTGTCCCGTTTCAGTCGTCATTTATGCACAACGGAATTGGGGTAAACGGAGTGCAGGAATTTTATATTATTGAAAAGAAATCCTTCGATATGTAATTTCCGTCTGAATGATTATAATTTTTAGACAGATTGAAAGTTTTGTATAATTATATTTTTAATTACTTCATTGATTATTTGTTCAAAGCACTAAAAACGAATGCTTATAAAATTTTTTTTTATTATTCCAGTAAATTTTCAAACAAATATATAATAAATAGCAAAAAATATTTTTTTTTCTGCTTTAACGCAGCAAATATGGGCAGGCAAAAATAAAAATGTAGGAAGCTGTAAAATTAAATGGATCATCATATATATTGAACCAAAATTAAAAGTACTTTTATTTCATTTTCAGATCAATTTTGGGATTGATGGCGGGAAAATAACGCTACATTCCAGAATAAGGTATGTTTGTTTAATAATGTCTTTCATGGATTGTTGTTGAAAGTTGCTAATTTAACAGTTTTTAAATGTTTCGTAGTCTTTTACGATGATGTAGTAGTGATAACATATTTAAATAATAAATTATTGGTCATATTTTATTCATGTGTAGTAAGAAAAGTATTGAAATCTGCGAGGTATATTTCATGGACCTCAGTTTTATTTTTATCTATTTAATCGTCTTGTTTTATTTTCAAAATAATTTATACGTCCATATGTATAATTTAAATGACGCCTAATATTGAATTTACAGAATGTAGGAGCGGAATAATTTTTTTTTACGCTGATCTGAAATATTGCGTACGAAAAAACTACATTAGAGCGTTTTCACCTGTAAATGTAATGAAAGACCAGACAATATTTTATTTACAACATGAGTAAATTTTTTTAAACACATTATATTCTAAAGTATTTTAAAATATTAGTTTAAAAATATAAAAAAGCTGTTCCAAAATTGTAAAGCTTCTATCAGCGCGTTCCTTAAGGGTTATATATAATCTGAAGCATTCATATTTGCTGTAAAATTGAAATTGCGATGAAATTTTCATAAAAAAAATTGTTTACACAATTTTAGTTCTCTCATTTCAGCTGTAGGAAGAAAATTATATTTTCTTATTCTCACTCGGAGGACTTAGACATGGTTACTTTGAGAGCTTCTATTTGAAGCTTCCGTTTTAAAATGGTAGAGAAGGAACGGTTATGGTGATTTTCGGGTATCTATATGTATGCTGTTTTCTTAGATTACTACTATACTCTTACTACTGTACTACATTTCCACCATGTGGCTAAGCCCGACTGGCTCAATTCGATCAAAATTCAAATATATTTCTATTTTTTCTCACGAGAAAACTTAGAAATGAACTTTTTCTATTTTTTTACTGCACAATATATTTGTAGGTAACTCCGTTATCGCTGTGACTGATATAAATTAAAATAGTGAAATAGTTTCTTCCAAGTAGAGAGCTATTCAAGCGTTACAAATTTCATCAGTGGTGTTCCGCGAAGAGAACGAAAGCAAAGAGTCAACGAGCGAAGGGAAATTGGGTGGCTAGAAGTGCTAACAATTTTACCGTTACTTTTGCTGAAATAGAAAATGAGTTGGTTTAAGGTCTATTTTTGTTAGTGGAAATGAAAAGTTTAAGGTCTATTTTTCTTAGCTAGAGAATTGATGCAAGAGTATTCCATAAACAAATGGTTTTACTTTCGACTGTGCTTTTAAAATTGCTTTCAACAGAAGTTAAATATTATAGAGAATGTTAAATATAATACACAATATTTATTCGATGAATACTTGTGCAAAAATTTAGTTCCAAATTCATTAATTTGGATATTAATTTTCTTATTTAAAGCTAATTTAAAAAGTGAAATATGTGTGACATGGATTTTTGGACTTGTATATATATTTGTATTTTAAAATACGGTATTTTAAAATATTTATACTTTTACAACTAAAAGATTGTCGATTACTCTTTCTGTAACTGTTTATTACTTGTCTCTATCTACACACATATATATATATATATATATATATATATATATATATATATATGTGTGTGTATATATATGTATATATATATATATATATATATATATATATATATATATATATATACATATCTATATATATTCATATATATATCTATATATATATATATATATTAGTAGGATAAATATTTATCTGCTCTGTAACTTTTAAAGAACAGTAATTTTTATTACATAGTGAATACTTAGAAAATGGATGTTTTAACGTTGGAATGAGCATGAGAAAGATAGAAATGATTTATGCGATGGAGAATAGGAGTCATATTTTTTCTTATTAAATGATATGAAGGTAAAAGAAATCAAAAAGCAATTAATTACGTACTTAAACTATCAAGAATGCAGAGAAATATAACAAATTTGCAAAGAATATTGAAGTAAATTGACACAAATTGAAACGGGGAATAGAAAGTGTAAAATGTAAGGGTTGGGACTATAAGAATATTTAAAAACCTTTAAATACTGTTAACTGGTTGATGTGTTTCTGAAGACTTTCTTTGAGAATAAGTGCACAGTGTCGAGTTCCAGTTGATTTCTATTGATGTTTTATGACTTGGATATTAAAGGCTTTCGCTAAAAGTTGAGGTAGAAGACTTAGAAGAGTGTATAATTTTTTATTGATTATCTTGAATAGGCATATCTTAAGTGTGTTATAATTTAGATTTTAAAAAAGTTGTGTATTAATTAGACATATCGTAAAGCCATGTAAGGGAAAACAAATTTCTTTGTAGTGTAAATGAGTATTTAATTCAATACCAATGAGTTATTATTATTATTTACGCTCATTTTATAAATATTTTGAACAAAGTTACGTTATATACTACCAAAGCACGGTTTGAACAGAAGCGATAGCGAAAACATTTAATGCCCGAGGCTTGAAAAATAACATAAAACAGTAAACTAAACCAATCAGACATTAATAATTATAACTTTGAACTTTGTGGTTAATTTCTACTAACGTTCATTACTATTGGTAGGTTCGAAATTCCCAAAAAAATTGATAGCGAGCAAAATTATATTATTAAAAAAAAATAAAATTTGCATCTATGTTATGTCTGTATGGGAACGTCTGTATACATACGAGAATTATGCTTAAAGCATAATATTTCATAGGGTTATGACGTCATAAATTCACTCTTCGAATTCCAGAGGTAATAGCGATAGCGAGTAGATTGCTAACGAATTCCGTATAAATTTGAATCCACTTTTTTATATTTCATCGCATTGCTATAGTTCAACATGGACCGTATTCTTATCGGCATCATACCGATCACGTGACCTTAAAGTAATAATAAGTTGTACTTAAACTTACTGGTTTTCCTAATGCTACAAACTAAGGCAACATACTTTTACATTTTTTTCTTTAAAAACATTGATTCGAATCACATTTATACACTTTTATGCGGGTATCCATTGGTAAAAATACTATTTTATTCCATATTGAAAAATTGTTGGAACATGCACTTTTACTTTTTTCACTAAGTTTGATGACAAAATATAAGATATAAAGTAAAATCAAAAAGTTTTTATCACTAACAGCGACATATTAGGCTTGTACAAGTTTGCTTTGTGTGATTTTACTCGGTATCATAGTCTTTTTTTTTCCGCTCGGTATTTTTTCCGCTGGTTATGCTTATCGCCGTACAAGATTTAAAATATATGTAGAAGATTTGAATTGAATTTGAAACGTATGAAGACGTATGAAGGTCGAATAGTGCAAATAATCAGCGGTATTCTTGAATCCATTTAAAAAAAATCGTGTATTTACTCTAAATAGAAAAAAAATTACACAAAATTGGTATATCCAGTTCGTAGTTTATTTTCGTTTATGTACAAAAATTTGCTTACATATAGCTAATGGATTAATTTAATTAATGTATTTCCATTTAGAACACACATCGACGAGATTCTTTTACAAAAAACTGAGGAAGGTTTCTAGAAAAAAATGTGTTTTCTTAATGGTTTTCAATTGCGTTTAAACAAATTGGAAACACTAAATAAATTTTGAAAGCAATTTCAAATTTTAAGTAATAATTAAACCATGTAACGACTTTGTCGCTGGTCGAATATAGGATAAATAAAGTAATTTTTGTTTTAACGATAACAATTTTATCCCCAATCTGACATTTTTTTCTTTAATTTTTACATTTTTAGTATAATATATTGTAAAGTTAATGCAGTGGAATAATTTTTCATTAATACATTATATAAAAGTCAATTCTGCCTTTTTGAACTGAGTTTTTAATACGTTAGATAACATTGAAAGTCTTTAGAATGCTAAAAAATGAAATCAACTAGCAAATTTGTTATATTTTGTTTTTCAAAATAGTCTCCATAGCATCACTATGTCGAGTCTTTCGATCGAACCACTGAATAAAGCAGTCGACTCACTGTTTCTAAGGGGTCCGAGGATCGTATTTTTTCCGGTTAGTCTTTTATTCTTAGGAATCAATAGAAATCACATAGTGCAAATACAGAGTTTTATGATTAATAATCACGCGACGTAGCCAAATATTCTAACATTCATTTGGCTGGTTTCTATAGTAAGGGCGTTGCCCTAATATTTCGCGTCACCAACAATGTGAGGGTGGTTTAGATAAAAATTAATTCTCCTGTTCAGTTTTTATCATGAGACGCACATTGATAATATTTTTAGTTATCGTTGTTGAAAGACATCTCACATGCAGATCGTCACTAATATTGGTACAATTATGTATATACTCGTTAAAATAGTGATAAACAAATGCAGCTCAATAAAGAGTATTTTTTTTATTTAAATTTATTTCTTCAACAGGCAATACTCAAATGACTAGTTCTAAGAGCCATTTGCAATAGCTATCGCACAATATACACATACTGATTGTACTTACGTGTGTGAGAGCAATTTGCATGATATACATGTACTGACATATTGATTATTAGAAACTGTTTCTCATGCAATAGAAAGTATTAAAGGAATACAGATGCCGAATATATATACATATACATATATATATATATATATATATATATATATATATATATATATATATATAGTGTAATATATATGTATATATATATATATATATATATATATATATATTCCCACTATCTTCTGCACATATATTTATACTACAAAATTTAATAAAAATTGTGGTTACAAAGTAATAATGAACCGTGAAATATTGGATAATAAAGGGAATATTGTTAAGATACAAATTAATAAATTCAAAACAAGTTAGTCCTAAAAAAGTAAATCGAGCCTATATATAGCATATTAATCGGTTCCAGGATATACAAATAATAGGAAATCTTGGAATAACTTTGATATTCTTTAGATACTTCCCCTCGGGGAATCGTAAGTGAGGCAGGAAGTAATGTGTATGTGAAATTTGCGCCCGGGAAAGTCCTTACATTGTGTTTCAAATCCTTTGCTTCTTTTCCTTAGAAATTTCATTACGAAGACGGCTTTGGAGGTATTGCTCGTATCTTATGTGAAAGAAAATCGGGATGGATTAATTTTCAGCGCTTATTTTTTAAGGGAATGAAAAAATCTTGAAAGTAAAATGGACGAAATGTTACAATACAGTTGATAGTCATTAGTTTCTAAGTGATTGTATTGTAATTAATAACTTGCCTTTTCTTGTTTCGCCTGTCTGAAGCAAAATAAATTTGACATTAGTCAACAAATCTAGCCTTGAGAGTAATTTTATATTTATTATCGGCGAGCAGTTTTACAATTTATTTTAAATTGCCACTTCAGAAGCAGGAGCTTGTTTGGAATGCATGAGAGCAGCAATATTTGCAGCATAATCTCAACCTTCTGACGGAGAGTGTAGCTTGCTCGAAAAATGCGGGAGCGGTTGGGTTCTCTCGCCGTGCAGCAGCTCGTTTTTACTTTACCGTGTGGTTGTCAACCCTTGGTCATTTCAAAAATCTTTAAAAATTTCCGGACGAGTTTTAGGTACCTTTTCAGGTATCACTACAAAATAAAGTACTTATTGTATCTTATATCGTCTATACCGAGAATCATGTTCAGGTATTTTTAAGATTAACCGGACCAAATAGGTGGTAAGTTCTAAAAGTAACATAAATATCAAAGGAGTTTTAATATTAATTTAGTAGTTACTTTCAAATTATAGGTATTATCGTTTTATTCCACATTTGCTTTCATCCGCAACGTCGGGCGGAAAACGGAAACGTGTTGACGGATTTACTTTTCTATTTTTTTGACTTTTCTTCTATCTATTTTTTTTTATATTTTATGGTTACTTTTACATATTTTTGTTGTATTTAAGAGTTGTACAAGATATTTTTACTTCGCAAAAAAAATTATTATTTTGTAGGAATAATATAAGTTAGTTTTCTGGAGCTCTCACTCCGAGCAGCCCCGACATATAGTTGGCCTTGAAAAAAGTACCCAGACTTCAAATCGATTCCACCCAGTCTGATTCCACTGATTTCACACGGATGGTCATGAAGAAAGAGCAAACAGATGGAGGACAATTTAGGTGATATAATTAGAAGATCATTTTAGTTTACACAGCATAATCGTTCTTTGAGACATCTTTACAAAAAATATACCAAAAAGAGGATTTTTTAATAAAATTATATTCCCTCCAAAGTATTCTCAATTTAGAATAGTGATTTCATGTTATTATTTTTTTCCTTTAATATATCTATAAACCCTGTGCAAATTCCAACTTACTATCCTTTATAATCTCAAAATCTTTTTGTGAAATGTAGGGGTTTTTCTCTGGTTCTTATTATATTAATCCGATTGGGAGTGACTCCATTATGTAAAAGTAGTTTTCTAATACAGTTAGAAACATACTTTTATTTAGTTTTACTTAGAATCATCTATATTTCAATGGAAAACATTTCAAAATCAGTCAGGTGTTTGAAATTATCTTGAACTGACAAACTCATAAATTTCACTTATTCATAATTATGACAATTTTGAAATAACTTTTTGTTAATTATATCTACAGTGATGTAGCGATTTTTCATTACTGAGCGTTATTATGGTACTTAAATAATTTTGACGACAATCGATATATAATTAGTTATTATAATTATTTTGCAACAAATCTCAGGTAAAACTTGGTTCATATTCAACTGAAAGGTTTATTTATCTTAATTACGTTATTATTGAAGAAGAAATTGTCTTTTTATTTATGTTTATTTTCTTCATTGGCTTTATTTTTTTCTATGCGACTCTTAATTAACTTAGTTCACTTTTTACAAGGTGATATTACTATGTTTGTAATAAAGGTAATAATTACAGTATTTTATTAGTTTACTTTTTATTATTTTTATATTTATTACATATAAATTAAACTAAATAAAACAAGAGATTTAATTTCATGTTTTCATTTATTTCGTTTTTGTGTTTGTTGTTTGATATCTTAGAAGTATGTAAGTATCTGAAAATTTAAAAACTTTAATGGATTGTTAGGTTTATCTAAAGAATAAAGATATAATATACGCACGCCATATGAAAAAACGCTTTTTATCTCTTATAATGTCTTCTTAAGTATGAAATAATTAATAAAACTCTATCAAAATGCAAACATTGTATTGGAAATACTTTACAATGCGAAACGATTTGTTAAATTCTGGAGCACCTACGTATACAGCGCGTCGGCATGTCGCTGTTTTGTCGCTTACCAAAAATATAATTCATAACTCAAAAAATGTATTATTTGATTGCGATTAATTTTTATACTTATATAAAGAACAAGTGTAGTTAAAAGGTATTTGAAGCAATTATACTTTTTTATTACCATAAAAAGCATAACCAATAATTAAGTGCAAACGTAAATATAACACTCAATTATTATGATAAAAAAATATATTATTGTTAAAGTTTTGGTGAGAATTTAAATCAACAAATGGAAGAAGCCACTATAACCAAATTCCGGGCTGAAAATGGGAAAAATCAATTTCATAACAATCCTAAGTCTTTTATGCCATTAAAGATGATCAAAAATAACAAGTCTGAAATACTTTAATAGCTTTCGAATGCAATAGTTTACAGAAATCTGAAAAATAAATGTTCTCAAATTACGCCTTTTGCTTATTTCCAAATAGAAATGCACCAAAAATATCATATACTTCTATAAATTAGTATGAAAGATGACTCCAACAATGAAAAGAAATATTTATGTTGCACAGAGAAAATAATTTAATCAAAGTACACAATTAAATGAAACTACGCTATTTAGTATTATTTCTTCTTTCTTTAAGTTCTTTATTACGACCTTGGTTTCATTGTATTACAACAATTCAGGTGGACAGTTAGCTAATTACCATAAATTAGAAAAAAAGAGGTGTCAAGAATTGCAAATTTAAATTTTAAAAATGTAATTATATTCTTTATACTGGGCCACAAGCCTTAAAAAAACCATCATAATTAGAAAAAAATCATGATGGAAAAGAACATACAAAAAAAATCAGTATTAAAAGGGTTCGCTAAGAAAAGTCGACTCAAAAAACGTGAATATTTAATATCGTAATGTAATTGGGAAATATTCTGACACAATTCGATTGTTGGTTGTCCATTAAAATTTTGAAAGAGGTTTACAATATTAAAACATAGGCCATCACACAAGTTTAAAAATGCATGTAATTAATTTTAATGATTTTTATATCTAACTCAAGTGAAGCAGTAATAACAACCAGCCGGTTGAACGTCCAGCATTCCGCAATTATTACCATATTAGTAGAATACTAGAGGCCGTTCTACTTGCCGTTCATCGAAAAGGCGTTCGTCTCTATCCTCCATTTTTTGGTCCAGAATATTTTGGAACAAAACAAATTTACCATATGTATATAACCTTATCACGAAAAAATTAGAAAAACAGTACTAGCAGATTTATACTTAAAATAGTGCCTACTGCATATAGACCTAGAGTACCTTCGCATAAGAAAAAATCAATCCTATATACATAAACTTAAGAAAATTTGACAAAAATAATACTGGCAGAGTTATATTCAAGAAAATTGGATCAATAATAATATGACGATATCGACCTTCACCAAAAATAAAAAAAGGAGTGAAATAAGAGGATCTGATCTGGTAGAAACATTTCATGATGTCACTAGACCATATGCTTAACAAACTTAACTTAAAGAATACTGGAATAAAAAGAAAATATATATACCTGAGTTCCTTAGGTTTTGCAAATAACATTATTCTGTTTTGCGAGTTAAATTGAAATTTTTATTCAATCACTATTTACGGTTAGTGAATATCTTGCCAAAAGACAAATATGAGTTATATAATATTGAAATATGTTGATAGTACATAAATCCTGAAAACCCAATTTAACTTTCACAATAACATCGAGAAAATGGTTATGCAGAATAAACCTACAGAATAATAAATACCGGTGTCCAAGCAAAAGTTTTGAATATAACATGCGTCTCAAACTTAAAAAGAAACTAATAGACAGCGGTACCTTATCGTGCCTTACGTGTGATTCACATACCTTGGTATGTTTGAAGGATATTAAGGCAAAAACGAAATCACGCTAATCAGCTATGGGGATATTGATGAGCCAGTTGCGATGAAATAAAAATTAAATATTATTTTAAATCAGTTCCTAAGTTTTTCAGAAACTGTCTGAATAATTTAATGGTTTTTTACACAATGCGTATTCAAACAAACAGTTTAATCCAAAAATTACAACTATATTTCTATTTTTCGTCACTTTTATTATGGGCTCCTTGTTAATTTTTCGTAAGTACCTTCCATATATAGTCAGGCCAATTGTATAGTTTTATTATGTGTATAGTTTTTTTATATTATTATATGTATGTTTAATTATATGTATATTGGAAAGATCGTTATGAATGTAAAGTTCATACAATTGATGTAAATTAATATTGTCAATTTAATTCAAACGAAGTCGAATTAAAAAAAATCTTATTTTTTCATTTATTGAAAGTAATTTTATTAATTGTTTTAGGTTCAGAAGAAGAACCGACATAATACAATATTTATTTTAATGTTAAGATTTGATAAATTTAGAAATATTTGTGGTAAGTAAAAATGAAAGGAAAATTTTAGTAAGAGCTATTTTTGAGGGGTGCTAATCATAATCTGTACCGATACGTAATTTTAGTAACTTTTTCGAAATTTGGATGAATAGTCTCTTAACACTTTTTCGATTGTTGTACTAGTCATGCGATACGATAGTGAACTTGACTCTATTTGGTTTTTGAAGGTTAACTGCATTTAATTTCAAATATGTGAATGAACTTTGCACTAATGTGAACTTTTTCTTTCTTTTTTAGCCGTTATCTCCTTTAGTCTGTGCCATTCTTTACCTTCAGACCAGCCATTCTTTTTATATCATTACGCTAACACGTTTGTGGTCCTGTGGGGGTTATTCTCCCATATATTTAACGTCACACCGGATTTACAACATAATTAAGGGCCGTATGACCGGCTCATCCCCATTTATGTTTTTCTATTTGCTTGACAACATTGATCATTTCACTTCGTTGCCTCAACCATTTGTTCTCTTAGGGTAGCAAAGTTTTACTTTTACCGATTTCTTTTTTACACCTACTTTTTAGGTCACTTTCAGTTTAATGACTTCAGTTTAATGGATTCTTTGACGTGGAACCAATTTTCGGCTCCATAAGTGAAAACTAGCAAAATACATGTGTCGATTAGTTTAGAATAAACTGTAAAATATTTAACTAAAAAACCAGTTTATTCCACTGGTTACCAGTCTGATAAAGAAGGGATTTTTTCAATGGATAGTTTTCTGAAGTGTTATTCTACGTCACGATAATTATTTGCGCGAACTTCACGCGGACAGCGCTAATATAAAAGTAAAGACCTATTTACTTGTCTGTAAAAGTAGTGCAGCTAGAAAAATAAACAACCCTTGTATATATGTACAAACATTTAGTTCAAATCTGACTACCGTCACCGATGTTTTTGTTTTATAACTTCAATAAATTCCAAGTATTATTGGAAAGTAAATAAAATTATAAACTATTGTTTACAGTAGAGTAGTAAAAATTCTATTTTATTTTATCATAAATATCAAGACATAAATTGTACTAAAATTGAAACTTTAATTTGACCGACGTAAACTGGAAAATCTTCTTCTTTTTTAATGGCTTGACAGCTCAGGATGGGTTCCTGCCTCCCCCAAAATGAACTCATAAACTCTCCTGTTCTTGGCCAAACACATTCAGTTCGTTAGACTTAGGATTTTAAAGTCTTTTTCCAGGCAATTGAGCCACCTAAGTTTAGGTCTTCCTCTTTTTCAAGAGCCCAATGATCTGGCTGAGAAGATCTTTTTTATGTAATGTGTTCGCCTACATCTGGTTCTTTAAATAATAAAAAAGTAAAGTAATTAAAAAGTAAAGTAGGTAAAGTTCAGAATATTTCTTCTTCTCCAGTTGTTGTTGCATTTTAGACCACCATAAATAATTCTTAAAATCTTTCTTTCAAAAACAGAAATGGTATGTTTGACTTTTTCTGTCATTGCCCATGTCTCAATAGAGTAAGCAAGAATGGGTCTAATTAAGCTTTTGTTAAACAGAATCTTTGTTTTTCTACTGATGAAGCTGGACTTAAGTACTTTTTAAGACCAAAAAAACATCTGCTGTGACCCTACTACGGGGTCTCAGGTATGATGTCATTGAGAGTATTAACTTCTGATCCTAAGAATTATTGTCTGGGCCCATTTGAAACAACTATGGGCTCTGAGAGATTATTCTGGACTTTGACCCTAAGTTTTGTTTCAGTTAGAGTAAAGTGGAGAATAAGCACTATTTATTTATTTTACCAACAAAAGATTTTGTACAGCTGATACTCAATATATTCCTCTAATATCAGGTACTTTACTGTTGAAAAATTCAAATACGCTCTATCTGACAATACTTGACGATTGAAAAATCAGCCCTTAGAGTCAAGACGAAAAAAGCTTACATACTTTTTTCTCTTAAGCTAAGCAAATAAGACGGCTTACAAATTTCAAGTAAGGTAATGAAGTACAAACATTTTATATTATTTTAATAAAGTACCTAATATATAATCAGATTCATAAGAGAATGAGTAAGCTGGCTGTTCTACAAAAGCTATCTAGGGCTTACTGTTTACAGTAGATACATTGAAACTTCATGGTTGACGTGCAAAAGGAGGCTTCAGACAATATATCAACCCTTCGTGAAAATGCTCTTAATTTTATGGCATAAGTATAAGTGCACATCTAAAATTTCATTCTAAATAATTAAATCATTAATACAGATTAAAATAAGAATGCTAATAAATATTGGAGGTTTTTGCATATATATTTTCATCGTTATTTTAATATATATTTTATATTTAAATGACTTAGTTACTTAAAGTGACATTATAGATGTACCCTTACCGAGTTATATAATACTTTATTGTAACTTTCCTATAATTCAGTTATCGTACGGATTTAAAAAATATATAATGCATTTTAATTTAAAGCCAATCTGAGTTGCATGAGCTCTTCATTTAACTTAAGCTGTCAGAAGTAAAATATCGATAGCGGGGAAGAGTAGTGGAAATCTTCTGAATTTTTGTTTTGGAAAATGATAACGAATTTCAAGACAGTGTGTACACATGCGGAAAGAAAGGTTCTATTTAATTTTACCTATCGTACAGAGTACATAATGTGAAATTTATAGTCAGCCATATCATTGTATTTATACAAGGTTATTGCATGTATACATATATTATTCATTCAGTTTTTTTACATATCAATTTCAAAAAAATTATGCATTTTTTCCTCGGTGTTTCGTAAGCATATGTTTAAGGATTGAATATCTTATATACAAAGTTTATTGATACGGTTGTTTTTAGTATTCATTTGTCGCGCCGTGTTTAATATGTATAGGCAGTACATATTTAACATGGTTTAATAACAGGCATTATCGAAATATTCGAGTTTATAGCAAAACAACATAAGTCGAGAGAATTATTTTTTTTTAATTACTTATGGTTCATAACGAAAATTGTTGTTCATTTAGTCTTTTTCATTTTATCTGTCGGAATGTAATTTACCAATAACTTCAAAGAATTTTAAATGTTATACCCGCTCTCTCGTTTTGCTCCATAGCGTATACTAATTTTATTTATATTAAAGTGTGAAAAGAAAAAAAATGTACATAAATGCAGATCTCATGAGCTATTGGAAAGATTTTATTCTCCAAAAATGATTTTATATAAATCGCAAATTTGTAAAGGTAATTTATTAAATTGGAGTAATTTCGAAAATATCAGAAATATAGATGGAAAAATTATTAACTAAACTAAAACAAAATTGTTCACACATAAAAATATTTTTTATAGTCAATGTTTTTACTTTTCATTTGTTTTCACCAATACTTCAAAATATTTCAGGATTAAAATTAAATTACAGAGAATTGATTTATTATCCGTTTATTAAAGTAAATATTTATCTGGTTGTTTATACTTTTTGAAATCAATGAGGTAAAATGCGTCGTTTTATATTACATTTCAATCAAAGAATAAAAAATATACAGTTAAAATATTCAAACTGACAGACTGCTTGAGTTTATTGCAACCTGAAATTCTCTGAAAAGCGTAAATAAATTGTTTTTGATGTTGACCGCTCTATACGAAAAAAAAGCGAAAACATAAAACATAATAGCTAAATTTAATTTAAGATTTCGTTTTATTGTAGTCTGTTGTCATGATTGTTTAAACTTTCCTTCCATTTCAGTATTCAAAATATTTGCTTCCGGGTGCATGCCTCCTTCTGAATCAAATGTAAAAAATTTCCTAGGCCGATTTCTGTTTCCGCTCGCAGCAACTTCCAGTACCTCGCAAATGTATTATATATATATATATATATATATATGTATATATATATATATATATATATATATTGATACGTATGCGATCATGTATGCGAAAATATAAAATCGAAATTCAGGAAAATATTCTTGAAGAGAAATAATATAAATAAAATTTCATACTTTTTAATGATATATTTTTTAAGGTTTCACGATAATGAAATATATATATATATATATATATATATATATATATACATACACAAAAATTCTGTTGGGTAATAATTGGGGAACATATTTGCGCAAACTTCTTTCTTAAAGAACGGCCAAGCAATTTTCATGTAAATTTCTATCGCGCATGTCTGCTTTATATACAGGGTATTGGTTAACTAGTAGAGTAACAATTTTAATTCAGATTCTTCTCGTAAATATGAGATAAAAATAATCTGCAACATTTAGGGAAAATAATTTCAATCTTAATTGCACACGATAAACAAGAGATACAAAAAAAACTGTAAAATAAAAATTATATAATGTATGTATTTCATTAGGTAATATCAAAGTTAATTAATACTCTTTTATTTACTTATTCAAAGCTTTTTTAAAGCTTAATTTTATAATAAAGTTACGAACTAATTTTGTTATATGCAATTAACCTTTCCATAGTTTCTTTAGGTTTTTGCACGAGTCATTCGATCACAAACGGTAAACCATTAAATTAATGATTTAAAATACCTAAGACGTAAACAGTAATTACTGTTCTCGGAAAATAATTATTTTTCTCTGTTTTATCTTCGATTATATTTACGTAGATCATATATAAGACAAACATAAATACAGCAATTAACTATTTATTATAAGTGTTTAACAACATGAAAAAAAAATTTTATTCGTAGTAGATCTACAAATTAAATAGAATCGTGGAATTGCTCTATTTGTAATATCTGTCCTGTCTGTTTTTTTAGGGAAAAAAGTCTTAAGGGACTTAATAAAAGTATTAGAATACAAAAATATTGGCTTCATAGTTGCCGACCGGCCTGGCCCTGGTTTTGTTGGTAAAGCTGGTATTTTTAAAAATATATGAAAAGGAATTTGGCAGTTTTCAATACAATTTCTGCATATTAAACAAAAAAGTTAGACTCATAAACGAGCATATTTTATTATTGATAAAAAATAAAAATCCAATTAAGTCTATAATGCCTTTTTAGAAATGATCACAAAAAATATCAATATCGACGGCTTTTATTAATGTCTAGCCTAAATTAATAAAAATAAACTGTTTACTGACATTGACTTTCGTTTTGGGCTGTACAAATTTTCGAATGTTAGGCTTTTTTAAACGAAAATCTCGGCGAGCCTCATATGGTGAATATAATATATCTGAGTATGGAGGATACGACGAGACTATAGTTGCATTTTGTTTCATCTCGCTGCTTTAAAGATTTCTGTAGAAATAGTGCTTAAAAATAACCTAGATTTTTATTGAAAATACAGTCTCACTATATTCTGTTTAATGAAAAGGTTAAACTTTAATATTGCCTCTAACACCGTTATTTTTTATTAAAAAAGTACATGCCACAAGCGTGAGTTGTGGGAAGGAATTTTTATATGATAAAAATAACGATGTTAGACGTTGTTTGCCTCTTTTTATTTATATTTTCCTCAAAATAATTAAAATTTGACACCTTAGTTTTAATTTTTGATTAAAATAATTAATAAAATTAATAAATTTTAAGTTTAAAAAGCGACAGTTCTTTTTTCGTTTATGCCACTGGTAGGACAACATTAGTGATAAAGGGTTCCATTCACAATTTTTTGCTACGGAATACTAAACAATGACATCACGGTAATGTAAATATAAATAAATAATCAGTTATTACCACAAATAACATAAAAAACCACTTTCAGTGAATATTACAGAGAAATACAAATAATGTAAAATACGGATTCAATTGTCGACAAATTCAATTAATTTCATCTTCCAAGATCTCATTATCTCTTCCTTCAAAACGTTTTTGAAAAGGGAAAGAAACTGTGTTTTTATCTCTCTAGCTAGCATAAAATACTAATATTGATTCCATTTTTTTAATATCAAAGACTTACTCAACGAGCTTTGCGTTACGAAAATAAAAATTAATTAAGTTATTTTATAGATTGCGCACATAAAACATATATAGGAGCAAATTAATATTCACAATATATGCAAAATGCTAAAGATATAAAAATTAATTGAAAGCGACATCAAACACAAAAAGTTACCTGCTTTGCAAACGTTCAAATCTGAAGCCCATTTGGACAAGGATATTTTATAATCTCAGACCTTCTAATAAGGATCCGAAGGTTTGTTTATAATGAATATGTACCCCTACGGCGTAGATCCTATTAATTACCAAACGAATGTGTCGAGGAAAGATTAATAAAGGTGATGTTTTACTGGAACGAGGGGAAATTTAATTCATGTATTTGCGCTGGTTTCAATACGGGTTATTTCGAAATAGGTAGTACCGTGTTTTATTACATTTTATTATTTTAAATTTATTTGTATGTTATAGGGTTTACCTGAAGCCCTTATTACATTTCACGAAACTTAAAATCCATTTTCAATTCTCCATTATAAATATCTATTTTTGCTCCTGTTATAGCCGTGTACGTTTGTCATTTCTGTTCTTAAAAAATAAACCTTATTATTTCAGCAATTCTGTCTATCGTTCATGGTAAAACTCTACATCGATTGTTAGACACTTTTATAGTTATAAAAGCATATGTTTGCTTGGGCTCTGGCTACAGTGCGTGAAAAGACAGGGTACAACCCGAAAATCTTTAGAATATGATAGATTAAAACTCAATTAATTTATTTTTATTTTCCATGAAATTTATTTGAAAATACTAATGACTGTCTATCTGCATACTAACGCTTGTAATTTTTTTTCTAGGACTAAAATATTAATAGTAAAAGGAAAAATAATATCAATATATAATCATAATACCAACCAATGTATCGTTTGTAAAACAGTAGCAAAAAACTAGTTTAACGCAATGACGTCCGTTGGTGTGAAACTATACAGAGTCTTGGTATTTTTTCATTTTGGATAAAGATCAAGAATAAAAAAAATAAAAATATTCAAGAATAAGAAACGAATAAACATGCAAAACTCTGTATTTGAAATGTAACTCCGGTGTTGTGAATTCAGTATTACCCAATTTGTTTACCTCTATGTATTGAATTCCCCGTAAAATACAGCGCCCTCTGTGATATGAAATTTAAAATTTAATATCAATTCAAATGAATGTTAAATATAGGGGTGTCATTATAAATATTAAGTTATAATTAAATGTTCATGACGATTAGTATAAAAATAAATCACATGAGTTTTCAATTGTACATACTTTGGAAATATTTATACTGGAATAGAAGAAATTAAAAAGAAAATGAATTTAATCATTTTAATTATAACAAGTCATTTAACAAGTTCACGCTAGTTTCACGTAGAAGGGCAGAGTGCTATTAAATAACAGCCGCATTACTTTCATTCCACGCTTTTCCGACGCTGTTTGACCTGATTTATCTTACACCGCTTTTAGAAAATAGCTATTAAAAAGATCATGAATGAAAAAGGATTGACGCGTAAGAATTGGAACAACTTACAACAATTTATGTGTTGGTTCAACTTGTTCAGTTTTAGATTCAACAATTCAGTACGAGCTTAAATAAGAACAATTTCTCAAGCAAATGTAAGAATTAGCTTGTTGAAGATATTCATTTTGATGAAAGAGCTGTAAACAATTTATTATTATAGGCAGGAAAGCTATACTTTATGAATACATATACACGTTTTAATGGTTTTTTATAGAATGCAGGTAATGCAAATAGTTTCATGTAGAATTTTCGGATCTGACAAGCAGTTTTCTAATAAAGCATGTCTGGTCTGTCTTTCGTACAGCATTAAGTGTAAGTTTATATTAAAAATTATTGTATCTCTCGTATATTTTAAGCGATTGAACTTAAGAATTTCACGAAGTAGTGACAAAGTTAGTTTATACGTACTTAATGTTTCTTATAGTTAATTAAAGTCACTCGTATTTATATCGGAATTATTATTTTAACCACTGCCCGTTACATTTATCTTAAAACATTTCACAATTTGAAATTTATAATATTATATTTTCCATCCTTATTACGATATGTTAAAGCTCAAAACCTTATTATATGATAAGTCTTTTTATTATTTAACGTGTGATATATTACGTTGAACATAACCAGTTTCTAATATTATGAAAAGTAAAAGTTAGTAGAAGAGCTTTCATTCCCCCTAAAAATCGTTTTCCATGTAACACTTTCAATGTGATTGTATTTTAAAAATTTGCTTGTTCACTTATCGAATGTTTTTATTTTATTCATAACAGTAAATACAGGAGGCCACCTAATGTAATGAAAGGATCCATCTACGTAATTGTATCATGAATAAATACAAGGAGAGTGGTCGGATGGAGTGGCCAGCTCTTGGATGATAATGAATTTATTCCAGAAACACCTGAAGCTTTGAAATTGTTAGCTTTTACATTGCAATAGTTATTAAAACATCATTTCATGTTATTGTATTTCCTTCAATTTTTTTTTGTAACGATCATGAACCGTAATATATGCTTTACATGGCTGTATTTAATTTATAATTTTTAAATTCATATTACTTCACTTTTACATTATCACCGGACCTACAATGAAAAGAGGTAATTTTATGGAAAGTCCGTAGCTACTGATTACTTTTTGTTACAATGTTATTTATGACTATTGATTGTTTTAATTACGAGAGCTGATTTTTTTAGTATGTTAGTGTGTCATTAAAAGAGAATAATAAAAACATGATACATATTTCTTGTTAATTTATAACAACAAATTAATATTATGAAATTAATAAACTTCTGTTTACTTAAGTAAAATTTTCTGTTTCTCTTTTATAATATTCATAGGTATTAAAAATGAAAAGAAATATCTACCGAATAAATATTTTTTTACAATCATAATTAAAAATATTAAAAAAATCAAACTATTAATTGCATAATGATAGACGGGTCGCATTAGATTCATTATTGGAAACCGCCTGTGTGGGTGATGCTTTAACAAAACTGCATATGCCGAACTGTTCTCTTTCTTTGAAACTTAATATTTTACTTATGCAAAAGGCCCGGGTAATTCTCTCTTTACTCCGAGATACTTGATCAAAAAGTGAATATGAAATAAAGAAGATAATGTCCATAAATTTTGAAAGAAAAAAACAAATATCTACACCATGTTTTCGGACATAGGAACCTTACATGGAGTCAAAATCATATGGAGATATAATAACAAATTTTTCTGTCGATTAAGTATGAATGAGAACTTTCTAAGACTCTCTACAATCAAAATGTAGTCCATATTGCAGAGAATTATAAACAATGGAAATCAAACATTTAAACTTTATTCGCTTTCAATAGAACCAAACTCGTTCGATCAAAGTTTTCTTAAACTTCGTTGGTTGTTCTAAATGCTACGCTTTGTTATATATGCTACGTTTAATAGACGTAACACGTAGCTACCTAATAGCAGTCGATACGCCGAGTTGTTATTTATAATTTGGTTGAAAACTGAATAGGAGGAAAAGATATAAAAAATTACAATCTGTTGATAACCAGCGAGACTTTAATTGACTCGGACGAATTTTTACTTTTTGAAAATCTATGTAATGGAATTCATGGAATTTAAATAAAATTAAGAAAGTGAATTTTTATGCATTCTATAGTTCATTTAATTTAATTATATATATATATATATATATATATATATATATATATATATATATATATATATATATATGTTTATATATATATAAATTTTACCTTTAATATGAAAATTAACTTCTTTTTCAACCCTTAATAAAGTCCACATTATTGCCAAGCTAAATAAAAATATGAAAACTTGTTTATTAGAGGCTGTTTCTGACAATTACGTTTTAACCTCTTTTTTCTACCCATAAAAACATCCCTCATAAAACATAAATTTTTGTGAGGTTAAGTGAAAATATAGAGCTTTGTTTATTCCTGGTTTTTTGTCGAAGACAACTCAACAGATTATTTCAACTCATAATAAAGGCCTATATGAAACCTAAATAATGTCAAAGTCAGCTTAAAATATATAAGCTAAAATAAGAATTTCGCAAAGGTTTAAGCATTTTTACATAACAAGAAAATATTAGTATAGTAAAAAGAAAATGAAATAAAATATTACTAAATATTTTCTTTTATTTTTAACTGAAACTTAAAGGAACATATAATATTAAGAGTTTATCTTTTTATATAGCAAAAAAGTTTTATTATTTGATATATATTTCGTGATAAAAAATTTGACTTCATTCGATTAGTAATTAAACAGATAATACGTAAATGTTTATGGTGCAAATTTTTGAATTCATAGAAATTGAAAACATATTCAAACAGATATAAAAAAAACCTTTCTAACTTATTTTTTCGTTTTATTTCGTCAAAATTCAACGACCATGAAAAATTCCTCATTGAATTTAAAATTTGTTCATTTTTCATAGTTCTCAAAAATTTGTGCTTTTTTATGGCATATCTACCATTTGTCGCTCAAAAAAAACATTAGCTTATATATACTCCAATGACGGGCAGAAGGAGAAAAGTTGACACTTACGAAAAAGTAAAATTCAACTGTGTCAATTTTATTAGTATGATGAGACGACGTAAATACGTATGTATACGTGTTTACGCCTTCTCATCGCGTAAATACATATATTCCTCTATATTGAAATCTATGCATATAAGGATGGTCTGTTTCCCTTTAGGCAGTAAGTAGAATGAGAAATACTGGCCGGGAGCCTCAAGTACCATTTATGACTTATTCCGCTGTTCTTATATTCATTATATACAAAGAATGTTTCTGTATGTTAATATTTCTCTGTGGCTCCTTTGTGAGGCAAAAAATAAAATATAATGTAAATATGTAATCGGATGTTACTTGGATGTAAATCGATCACTTTTTGATTTCGTACGATTGAGAAACGGCCAAGTTGAAAAATACATGTGAACTTTTTGTTGAAATAATTTTAAAATTGTAATAACATTTCAGTTATATGTGAACAAAGTAGCCTGAATATTTCTTCCAAAAATAATTGAATTTTTTTAAATTTCCTTTTAGTAATTATTAAAATTATTTCATTGTATTGGTTTATTGATATACCTAGAAAATATTTTGAGTACATTATCAGTAAATTGGGATCTGATACCTTATGTTGAGTACTTGAGTACGATAACTTTGTGTATTAAATATTATTAAACACGTAATATCGAGGATTTAACTCTTAAACTGAAATTACTTTTATTAGACGGCGACATTACACTCGTAGATTATAATTAAGCAGAAAATCCTGCAACAAGATATGAAAGTTGAATAATGGGTTTAATAGGAGTTTACTTAGCGCACTATACATTTATGTACGTCGTGTTCATTTAGATCTGAATTTTTAAAATACGAATTAAATAATTCAATTATTATATATTATTAGTGTATTTCTAACATTTAATTCAGTATAACTACTTTTTGATTACGCTAGCATAATTTTCTTTTTCATCTTGTTCGATGTGTTCGCTCACTCCTTAGTCTCTGTAGATGGTGATGTTTTACTTAGTCTACATATTGCGGTGCAGTAGTATATATATATATATATATATATATATATATATATATATATATATTGTTGTCTTCTTTAGTAAAAAGAGTATGTAAATAAGTTGCATCGAAACTGTGTTTATTGTTAGGCAATGGAAGCGATGAATTTAATAATATATTAAGAAAGCGTAATACATATAGATTGCATTAAATAATAAGATTAGATTTATAAAATCTGCTGTATCTATTGGTTTAACAAAAAATTATCAGAGAAGTGTAAGAGGGTACGCCGTTTACTCAGATCCCTGTGGAGAAGTATGTGGGAATAAAGGTAATATAAATAATGTTGACAGCGTTCGCTCCTGGAATTGAAATGTTTTTAAATAAATAATAAATAAAAATAGATAAGCCATTTATTAGCAGCGTTAGCCGAATATTGCAATAATATGAAAAGGTGTCGTTGACTTCGTATCGAGTGTTACTTGATTTTTTGATTATTTTTTAAAATATTTTGTTAAATATCATATCAATGGTTAGCATTGTTGCTTATTATCCCTTTAGTATTTTACAGCATTAGAAAGTTAACAAGTTATAGCATTGGGAGAAAAATAATATTTATTTTACTAATAATGACAAACTTCTTTATAATGCAAAACATTTAAACAGACTTTTTAGGGTTATGCAAAAGTCGAATGTTGGACATGGTTAATGGTATACTTTACTCAAATCGTGATAGATCTTTCAGTAAGTAATACTTAATTCAATATTTTTACGCACGAGCATTGAACTAAAATAGAGCGGAAGTTATTAATTTTTTTCCTTTTCTTTTGGAAGCAACTTTTTATTTCTGACGGGAAAATTACAATAATTTGACGAAATTTTCATAGCATCATCAACAAAAACGTGTTTTGAAATACATAAAACACGGACAAAAAATTAAATTGTGCCATCTCATCAGACTCAAAAATTTTGATAAATTTTTTCGCGTGGGTTATTATAAAAGAGATTTTTGTTATTTGTAATCAAAAAAATTTGAAATATGTTTGACCGGTTTTACCTGTTTCTTGGCAAACCCATATTTTTTATTTCTACGGCAATGGTTTTCTTCAGTATTGACGTTTTAATATCAAAGTTTTCCTTAATCAGAACAATAATAATGGATTGAAATTGGACACATACTACATGAGTTCAGTTGAGTAAGTGGAGAGAATAATGAGTAGCTTCTCCTTCGATACGCGCTCCATATTATATTGGGAAAAAAATTAACCATACTGCTACTCGATAAAAATACAATACTTGATGAAGAGACTACGTGTGGTAGCAATTTAAATGTAACTTAACTTAGCTTAACACGATCCAATCTAATCTAATACAATCCACTATGATTTAATTCAACCTAAACTAACACGATATTACTTAACCTAACGTAACCCGAGCTAACTCGACCTTTGTTTTTCGCGGGTAGGTGGAAATCCTCCCTTAGTAAATAATATTTATTTCCATTTCCGTTTCCGGTAACGAAATTTCAAATTCCGGTCAAGGTATAGTTTCTACTTAAAGTCTGCGCCACAACAGCCCGGTTTCGGGATCTCGCGCGTGTAACTGAATAGCTCTCTCTTTGAGGAGGCGTAACACTCGTTGTTCATCTTTGGTGTATGAACATCTCTATTGAATTCTTAGTGACTCTAGTGCGAAGTATCGGCGTATCATCTCTTCCACCCCTATTTCGCCGTCATCAACTTGAAGCAGCATATGTTTGACGCGATGAATTACCTCTCTCTTAAACAGCACTTTTAGTCCATTGATCATTAGTTAAATCCATGAGTGGGACAAGCGGTTGATACTAGTCCCTTCTAGTCTTTATCGTCAGGAGGAACCGCACTTTTCTGTTTTTATATATAGACATCTGGACAACTTCAGGAAATTCCTCTGCTCTCTGCTGTAAAGTCGTAATATCTACATCACATAGCCGGTGGAAGTATTTCAACAACAACCTGAAATACTTCTGGTTTATACAAGTAGTGAATCTTCTTCGAGGCTGAGGATAGTCCCGGCTATTATATATATATATATATATATATATATATATATATACATATATATATATATATATGTGTATATATATATATATATTTATGTATGTGTGTGTGTGTGTATATGTATTTAAATAAATTTTTAGTATTATTTTAACTATACAATAATATATTAATATTTATCATTTATTGTCTTGATTGACCCCACATTTTCTAAAACATTTCCATCATCTTAGATAATATTGTTACGTCACTTTAGTTCTATCTGCAATATCTTTCAGAATTTTTAAAGATTTTTGACACTTCTTGCAAAGTTCTAAGTTTCAATTAATCTTAACATTTTATTGAGTTCACACTCCTTCCTATAGACGTATAGGCAATTACTTTATCAAGCAGACCCGGGTTTGAGTTTAATCTATTTTCAAAAGTGTTTTCTGTAAATTCGACTTTTCTTTCAAAACACAAGGAAAATGTTTTTTATCTGATACTTTTAGCAACAGGCAATATTTTTTACCAATAGCACTATATGCGATCTCGACAAGCCCATAACAATATAACAATAAGCCAAGATACATAACAATATGGGCTTCTTATGTTGTTTACTGGCACTATTTATATGCAAAATCTAAAATAAAAACAAGTGTTACGTAAATTACCAAACTTTTACAGGGGCACTTTATTCTCTACAGAAAAGCAATTTCCTGGATTTCTTGATTTACTTACAGAATCTTTTGCTATATCACGTATGTAGAGATAAATATTAAAGGTATAGTGCCTCTTCTAACTTAGGTTTTTTACAGCATTTTTTATTTAGATTTTGTTAATAGTTAGATTTTTCTTAAGTTTCTTATGAATTCTGAAGTGATCTAACATGGCATCCTTTTCAAAAGCAACGATCACCAGATAAAAAGAGGAAATTCTTGATGTTTACATTATGCTATAAATATTTTATGACATATGGTGTTTGAATTACCTTTTTATAATTTAAATAAAAACACTATCAACGCTTGCCTTCTTCACCGAACTAAGATTGGTGCATTCGCGTAAAAGTTGGTTTTCATAGTGAAAAAAATATTCGAAAGTGAATATGTTCATCCCATCGTTGACCTTCGTATTTGGCTGATATTTTGTACAATATCAGATGTCGTATTAATTTCTTGTGATTAAACTACTATAAATTCTTTCAATGTGCCAATGTTAGTCAGTGCTTTGAAATTGGTATCATCTAAGTCACATGTTCTATTCTTAACATGCCAATTACCTTTATCATAATATTTGTTTTATCCGGTAAATAATTTTGTACATAATTCTCACCAATAAACACTTTTTAGACGTCACATATTTTAGACCTTTGAACAAATAAACGAAATAATTATATTTACGCGGTATTTCCAGATAGGAAGTACCGTGTAATAGAATGGAGTGTCTTAAATGTAGTAAAATAGTACGAGATTGACAGAGATAGTACATAACCCTTTTATAGAAAATTATTATCCACCTATTTTTGAAAGTATTTTCTTTACTATTTCCTAATGCTACGTCAATGTTATTCGATGTCTATGTCATTGTTATTTGAGACTTGAGAGCCGACTTATTTATTATTATGGTCGCGGCTAAGAGTTTTGATTCCAAAGACAAAAATAAGCTAATACATGAAACTCGACTAATTTAACTGAATAAATTCTTCAGCATTCGTACATCTTGTGTGACCCAGTTTATATTCCCAGTAACTGTAATTTATAAAAATTGACATTTTGGCGAAGGAAATATTAAAATCATTTGAATTAAACTTTCCACCTTGTAAACAGGAAATTAATATTTGACGGTTGTGACAGGCACGTGATAAATCTTTTTAGGTACAGAAACCTAAAAAAGTTTAAAAAGCCTCAATTTAATTTTAAATTATCTATCCTCAACAACTCGGTGATGGAGTGCGTGTAGAAAAATTAACTCCTATTCCTCAACTTTTACATTAAAAGCAGTATGTATTTTCTTTTTGGATTACCTTTTCATATACAACTGAAACATTGTACGAAATGCAAAGTTTTGATTATTTGACTACGAAATTTTAAAAAAATTATAGCTTCAAATATTCAATATTGCTGGTTTTCTCTGTAAATGCACAAAAAAATGAAGTGCAAATGGTGCTAGTTTCTGTGTTAATTTAAAAGAAATTCTAGAGACATTAGTAAGTTTGAAATATGCTGCAGATAACTCATAAATTCTGATGGAAAGCCCCATTTATTAATTTTTATTGATACTTATATTCACAAGACTTCACCAGGTTTTTAGTTTAGACCACAATTTGCATGCAAATTTTTCCATTCCTCTATTCGTCGCGGTACAGTGGCAGTCGAATCACGTTCTCGTACTAGTTTCACAAGAATTCCGCCCGCAATCATCGCACTTATTAAGTTATGCTAATTTCACTGTACATACATATATATGAAGACACGTATAGGGCGCCCCGCATTAGGGACGAAGGTGAGCGCGGTGTGGTCTTGCATACTGATACCCAGGTCATATTTCCAAAAATTATTTCTGGGAACAGAAAACAAAGAAGTGAAATACAACGAGTTAAACTTAAACTAGATACTTCTAGAGTAAATTAAAGTTATATGACGCAATGTCGTTGATTATATTATGAATTTCCGTAAAAAGCTTCCAAACATTCCACAGCTCTCTAGTTTAATTAGTCAGCAGATAGCAACTTCAATTTTTAAAAATGTCGGCGGCACATTGATTCCAAAATCCGGTTGACAAATAAAAAGTCTTTTAACTTCAAAAGCCATTATCACTTGGCATAAGATTAAGATTTCCTTTACATCTATGAAAATACTAATTGTATGTAAATGTGAACCAAATTGGAAATGTTATGGTAGCGTTTATGATCAAAATGAATTGTAGACTCAAAATTCTTACATTGCCCCGGCCGCTGTGTCAAAATTTCACAAAATTATTGATTGAGTAACAGATAAATATGAGCAACAAAATTCTTGTATTATGGTTGCTTGTACAATGAGTATCTTTTTTAGATATCTCCTACCATACTTTCATATAATCGTTACAATTCTTCACTGATCATCATTTTTGTAATATTTTGCATGTTTGTATGTAAATGATACGATGTTATTTATACCTGATATTAACAAATATTACTCAAATTAATTCTTAAAATTGTTCCTTAAAAATTTGTAGAAAAATATATTTTTATTTCTAATTTTCAACATAAAACCGGTCAACAATCTAAGTTTTATTTTCGAAATGAAATTCTCTGTAATAAAGTTTCTATAAATAGGTTAGTAAACAAAAAAATATCCATCCCAAGTGACATTCCGAAATATAATTAATACAATTTATAAAAGAAAATAAGGACGAAAATCGGAGAGATGAATATAAATATTACGTGTTATTACATGTTGTAAAAATATGTTTTTGAAAGGCTATGTGTGTGTATTGTCCTTAATTTTCTTATGCTAGACAATAGCAAGTCTAACGAGAGAGAGAATATTCGTAAAAATTCAATGGACATATTTTGTGAGTTATTAAAAATGAAAGGTATTTTAGAATAGAGCAAAAATCTAAATTCATAACATGTCTGTGACGTAGCACTAGTATTAAATACTAATAAATACGTATCATGTACACAAAATAAACAAATTAAGGTGAAAATAATGACCAGTGAATGCTTGTAACAATTATATGAAAATATTGAATGAGAGAATTTGAAAATAAAAATAATTTTGCTAGTATAAATACAACAACTTTGTTTATGTTTACGTGTTACTTTGTTCATGTTTACGTGTTATTCAATGCAGAAATTTAAAAATGTTCAGTCGAGTGAAGTGATTGTGTTGGCTTTAAAAGCAAAAAGCTTGGTATGCTTGTTCTACGTATTATTACGGAATGTTTGTTTTTCGTGTTGACAATTCTTTTGTATATTGCGCCGCTTTTACGAGGGGTATTTTAAATCGGTGAATGTAGTGAAGTTGCACTACACGTGTTCGAAAAAAATTAAATTTTATTTGTATGTTTAAGAGTGAATTATCGTTTATGGCTTTTTGAATGACTTGATATAATTATGGGATTATTAAATTATTACCAATATTTTTGGTAATAATAACCCCACAATGGATAATATGATATAATATCAAGATGGACACAGTTCGATCTAACACTATAAGGTATATGTTTATAAAATGAAATTAAATACATTAATGAATTTTGTTTATTATTCTTGAAAATGAAAAGGGCGAAGGTTTACAAGAAAGAAGGAGGAAAAATCCTGCATGTTAACAAAATAAACTTTGAAAGTAGTAGGTAAAAACATTTAAACCATGGTCGTATTAGCAAAAAAAAATATAATAAACGTGCATTATGCCTAGGACAGCAAAATATTTTCTTCAAGTTTTAAATAAAACGTAATTTCCAAATTAAGTGTTTTTATTCCAATCCAAAATTCAATTACAAATTTAATATTCATGGAATCTCGTTTATAAATTGTCTAACTCATTAAAGCATAGCTAACGAACCAGGGGTATCTTTTTCTATATAAACTTATTTTTACCGGGATTAAGGATTTTTCGTTATCCAAATTCTAAGATAGTGAAATGCAGTGGATCGTCTTTCGAGGAATTGTCAGTGTTACTTATTTAGCTTAATCTTCATACATTTACGAATATTTAAATTCAAACTTAAAAGTAACTGCTTTCTCATAAGTCCTAAGGCTTTTGATAATTAGTAATTTTTTTTACTTATGGTTAGGAATTTAGAGGCATTAGAGGCGCTACTTTTAATTATAACAATAGAAATTTTAGAATTTTTCTTTTTTGAAAATCTTTTTCACAGTTGTTCCAAAAGTTGAAGTCAAAAGTATTAAAACTAAGTAGAAGCTAGTCTTTATAAAAAAATAATAGTCCAATAAAATTCCTCATGCTTACTCAATACAAATATTTTCTCAACTCAATATTTTGTCTCTTACTTTCATTATCAAACCAATCAAGTAATTTTTTCGTAGATATTCTGTAACTGTTTTATGACAGGGAATGGAATTTACATAGCTCAAAGATTTACTTAAAGATATCGGCATATACGACTATTTTGCGGAACTCTTGTCTCAATTTATACAAATCGATTTTGGACCGTTGCGTCACAAGATCAATCACAGTATAAACAAAACTTCAAATAATCCAGTTTAAAATTGTCAATCGATTGCGTCCAAACGGTAAATTTAATACTGCAATAAAATGTCCCTTAATATAAGTTTACATAATTTAGTTGTAACTTGCGAACACTGAAGATTATTATCGTCTAAATAGTTTATTGGATTGGAATATACTGAATAGATGTTAAAATTATTAATAATTTGGAACTACTTGATAAACAAAAGTGTTTTTTTACAAATATAAATTTTAAAATACCGTAACAGTGAAATAGAGAGGGTGTAACTTTATTGAAAGTGAGTGAATTTTAAAACGGCAAAAGGTAACATTATTAATCCGCACTCGTGCGATGCGCAGGCGTTGGAAATTATTATCAAGAATATTTAACAATAATATAATTTCCTCATCAGATTCGCCACCCACGTTTGCTATTTTGTTTTGATTAACTTAAAATGTAAACTTACTAACTAATTTTGTAACTGTTAATATTTTAAGTTATTAATATTGTAAACAATTTTCTTAACAACTTCTGAAATAATATGACTACTTAATCACAGTTCGCTGGAATGAGTGAAACGTAAAAAGCTGATAAACAGGCGACCATATTATCACGATTAGTCAATCAAGCGTTTAAATTTTCTACAAAATGAAATCTTCATTGTTTCCAGAATTATGACTAAACTGCCGGCTAAACTCCGTCGGTGCTTTGAACTTTTACGGGCATAATTTTTCATTTTGTGCTTTGTGATTGTTGAATAATTATCAAAAAGATCACTTATAGTTTAATATTTAGGACTTTTTCTCATTATATATTTACTTTTAATTCTTATACGAATTATTGCGCATATAATAAAAGAAGGAAAAACTTATAAATGAACCATAAAATTATATACCATATAGCATAAAAGTATTCATTTACTTATTTAAATAGGTGCGCGTACATAAATAAACACACATACTTGTACACACACACACACACGTGTGTGTGTGTGTGTGTGTGTATTAGAGATGGTGCGAATATAGAGATTGGCGAATACGAATATTCGATCGAATTATTAGGTTTTTTGAAGCACTTTGCCTAAAGAAACAAGTTAAAACATGTCCACAGTGTGATTGGCGCCTAACGGCGTTTGCCTGTCCTCATAAATTAAAAATGGAAAGATGGAACAGGTTCTTTGTATGAATCCCGTGCGATGCATTGCAGCTTTGACGTTTTCAATGAGCTTCAAATATCTGGATATTTACATTTTAGCAGCAAAAGTCATATTGAGTTCTTGGGCCCGTTCCACTTATTGAAGTGCCGAATCAAAAATATATTTTCATCACTTAGAACAGCGATCACGCAAAATGGAGTACATCTGATGGGGAACTCATAACAAGACTTGAATAGCACTACTACTAGCACGATAGACCCTTTCAACAAAGCTTGTTTTAGTCCATGATTGTAGTTTTACCGTCAATTCTCTATGGATATAACAAAACTGGGAGGGCGAAATTTTTAAAATTTCTTAAACTTGAAGCATTTTTCTGACTTATTAAAGCAAATTCATTTCTCGTCGAAGAGAAATGATACAAAATTTTATCCCCTTTCAAATATTGAATGATATTTCTAATGAGAATTTTCACATTTTATTTTAACTATCCTTTTTTTTTGGTTTAACTATCCTCAAATTAACTAATTAGTGATAGAGAGAATTTCCAACTTAACAACATTTATATAATGAATTTTATTTATAATTTTTTTATTAAGTACAAAAAACCCTCTTCAAACTTCAAACAATTTTATCTACGCAGATTTATGTGGTTGTTGCAGAATATATTTGAATACAGGCACGTACTTGCAAGTTTACAATTTAACAACAATGTAAGAGAACACTTCAGAGAAGAACTGAGGTAAAACTCACTCTTCCATCCTTCTGATGGGCACTAGTTCATGAGCCAGTCCTTGTCATATGTAATTAGATATGTTAATGCACTATATAAATACCTTAATGAAAACAATAAAAAATGAAAAAAAAATTATAAATAATCACTTTATAAATAAACGTAATAACAATTTTTTGCTTTTTCATGCTTTTAAAGATTATGACAACGTACATTCACAATATTACACTAATTAAACTTAGCACTGTAAAGAAAGCACTTGATTAGTGAAGCAAATTCTTTGTAGAAAATTGAATATTGATACTTAATTTTAAATGTGAATTTCTCTATTCTTTTGATAAATACACGCTATGGCTGGCAACTTTCAAATAAAACAATTCTTCAGGAATAACGAATTTTTTTGATAAAATATGAGGAAAATTACATCACTGTAATTTTTTTTATCTATGAAACATTAGTACAAGTGTATATTTATACTTTTTTAAGGGGACCTTTAAGTTAGCCTATGTAGTAAACTCAGTGAAAAGATATAAACGTTTTGACTCTGATGAAGGCGGCATGATGACATGCTCTCGGTTTTATTTTATTTTTCCGAATTGTGAAATTCATCCATCTTTATACTGCTACCAGTATTCTGAATTAGCTTCAAATAGCTTCCAAATTTAAATAAAATTTGGAATGGCAGATGTCTTCAAAGAGTATAAACCAGGTTGTCAACGAATCTAGGAGCACTCGACGAAAAAAAATATTGTGTGATGAACACAATACTTGCTGCGAATATGGATAATTTTAAATAAAAATGCCAGAAATAAGCTTCTAGAATCGTTCTATAATAATAATAATACCTAAATGAAAATTAAAAATTTTCAAATATGTATTCCAGGTATTGTTTAATCCTTGTATAAACTTAAGTATAAAGATAGATGTGAATTTTTAATACCAAAAAACGCCAAAAATTTCCGTACTCTTGATTGTGTTTCGATTTATCTTCCACTGTGCATTTGCGTTTTTTCTCGGTGATAAAAATAACTTATCTTCGTCAAACGTAATTACAAGGGACAACACGGCGATTTAATGTGGTATTTGGTAAGAAATATTTCTTGTAATGAATATATTTTGCGTTCATTTTGTAGAAATTAATTATTCACAATTAAATGAAACTACGTGATATAGTATTATTTCTACTTCCTTAAATTTCTTTACCGCGACCTAGGTTTCTTTGCATTACAACATCTTCAGGTGAGATATTAGCAAAGAAATCTTCTCTCTCTCGTTCAAGAAATCTCTATTAGCAAAGAATTTATTTGCTAATCTCCCACTTGAAGATATTGTAATACAACGAAACCTAGGTCGCGGTAAGGAAATTAAAGAAAGTAGAAATAATACTGCATCACGTAGTTTCATTTAATTGTGAAGAAATATTTCATTATTTAAAACATTCCTTTTTGAAATATTAAAATATTCCGAATATACAATTTATCTTCGCTGATCAAAAGTGTATGTAAATAAATTACAAAATGTTCTTACGTATAAATTAGGCAGTTTGCTATTTACGTAAATTAATTGGAGAGTTGAGTATTTTTATGTTTAAATATAAATTATATTCATATCAGTTAAAAAGTTTTCATCTTTTATAGAGTTACATAAACATGTATAATTAATAGATATTGGGACGGATTTGTCAACACTGTATTCGTTTGTGGGGTAGGAGAGCGTCACGTACCCTTAAAGTACAGAATCTGTCAGAGTAATGAATCGCGAGTGATGATGTGTTTAGTCTAGTAATTGGAAGGTTGGCGTTTGTTATCTTTTGTTGGCTGTCAACGTATGAAAGTTATCTGTGCGGATTTATTTATTTATTTCTGTACTTTAATGTATCTAATTGATACAAATGGCGGACTTATCGCTTTAAGGGCAACCTCTTACAGCCAGCCAGAACACCAGTCCAACCCCGCTCAATGTGCGGCCGGAAATCGAACCCGGGTCCCCACGGTGCGCCTTGCAGTCAAAGGTCATATGCCTTGTGATCAACTCAGTAGACCACTGTGACAACACGTACTAATTTACATGCTGATTTACGTCTTTATGTAAATATAGCGTGTGATACGTTATTGATTTAGGGGAATCGATTTAATGAAAATGATTTCGCAAACTAATTAATGCAGTGATGTTTTTAAAATAATAGAGAACTTACCATTTTTTAAATTGTTGTCTGTTTCTTTTCATACGTACTTTAATAACTTAAGAACTGTCATATTTATTTAAAACATTAGGAGAAGTTTCTTCATTTATTTCGAAACCATTTTATTTAGTTCGATAGCTCTCCAACTAACTATCAAAATTTCTTAATCGAATTTTAACCCCCTTTTCAGTAACCGATTGAGCGTAAAATTTGCCTACATGTGAGGTTCTGATGATAATACAATATTACGGTTAGAGCTGGTCTGGTAAATGGAGACAAATGATGATCAGGGAGAATTCTAAATTAGTTGTAGGATAATTCTCCTGCTAGGCTTCATTCAATTGGTTTCGAAAACGATTTTGGTTCTAGTTAGATAGTCACATTCCCTTACACACAAATCAAAGTTTGTAGCACGATGAGAATTTTATGGCAAAAAGATAATTAAATATGAAATATCGCGAGCGTCGAGGTGATGAAAACGCACCCCGTTGCATAAGTTTTTCTTTTTATATGGACCTTTTTGAGGGATAAACTCTTACATAATTTGGGACCAATTTACTAAAAGTAAATAGATAAAATGTAGAATATATAAAATGTCAAGAGTAAAAAAATAAGTGAAATGATTTTTTTTATGAAAATATTGTGCCAAAGTTATAAAATAACTTTCTAATTATTTTACATTATGTCATCTGCTTGAAAATATGGCAAAAAAATGTAATTAATGTAATACGTATTGTCTGTATGATTAATATAACGACTTGCTTAATTTGAAGGGAAATTAAGTTACTAATTTTATAACCGAAATATATTAGCAAACTAATAATCTAAAATATAAGTTCATGTTATGCCACTTTTCTTTGTTTTTCATCGTATTTTAGGTAGGTTGATATAATATAAATTTGTGGCTTTCATTTCTACGGCAGGATGTGAAATATTAAGAATGCTATAAAATAATTTAGTGCACTTATTTATGAATATTAAATATACTTATTTAAAAATTTTATTTTATTTGTTTATATACAAATGTAATAATATTTATGTCCACGAATGACCTTGAATATATATTTTTTAATATTACAACACACGGCTTAATAAAGAAACCAAAGTGTTTAAATTTTAACCTTGAAGAATTTTAATATGGTTTTAAAATTATAAACACAGTGTAGAATTTATTGAACTAATAATTCACTCTACCCATTTTTTATAAATAGCTATTATTTCAGCTATGAAATGAACACACTGATTTATTCTATCTCATTATTTACCACAGTATTGAATATTCACTGCTTCATCACTATTTTATCTTTTTCTTTTGATAATGAAGTAACAATTACCTACGGTTTTGCTTATGCAGGATTGGAAATGATTTGCTAGTAACATTTATTTTCATATATATTTTAATTTGATCGAAGGAGAAAGAAATAAAGCTTATAAATTTAAATGTATGTTAAAAATATTAATAAAATATATATGATTTCTTCAGTCGGAAATTCTGAAGAGAGTTTAATTTTTCTTCTTCCACAGGGCAGCTTTAAAACTGTGTTATAGACGTTAAACTTCAGACACGTATCTATGTCTTTTACATATAAGAGGGCTTTCCACAAACTTACCATTGGCATTGGTATTTAAGGTCACTTATAGTCCCCTTCCAAGATTTTCACCGTGTGAGTTTTAGGCGTTGTTAGGCAAGCGAACTCGCAATTCTAGTTTGATTCTCACCTAGTGTGTCGCCTAGATAAATTTAATATTTTTCATTATTATGCGAATACCGTCATCGGTAGACCGGTACCACTCGTGTACAGTCTGGTGGAAAATCTTTTAGAACGTTTAAACTTGAACTTTCAATGTTATATACCTAGTAGCTTTGTTCATAATTTCATTGATGATCTAATAAAAATAGCGATATAGAAAACACACAGAAATACGTAGCTGAGATTATGAATCAATGTTTTTCTATGTTGCTTCTGTATACTCTAATAGCTCAGTCGTACGTTTATTAGCCCATCATCATCTTTCATCTCTCAATCCATATTAATTATATGTTGGAATCTAAGGCTCTAAATATTTGATGTTATTATTTCATTTTTTATGGTTCCGTATATTAAGTAGAAAGGAGATCACGTATTCGTCCACCAGTATTTTTATCATCACTTTTTTTTTTAATCTTTGGGTATATAACTTGGAATTTTGACATAATAATGGAGTATGAACGTATGTACTTCAATATTTAACACGCAAAAATGTTTATATATAAATTTTAAAATTTGTAAATGTAGTATTATAATGTTTTCTTTAAATGTAAATAAGTGGTAATCGAATTTTCTTAAAAAATTTCTGGTATCGGGCGAGGTATCGCTTGAAAGACTAAAATATAAGCATATCAAAGATAATTTCCCCTCACTATATTTTTAAGACAATTTTGAGAATACGAACCTTAATAATTTCCTAACAATTGAGGATATGAACCTAAACAATTTCGTTTTTCTTATTTCTACTAAATCGTCTACATGGTTTTAGTGCTAGATGGCGAATACTTCAACGTCTCTAACACAAATTTTTGTGATATACATATAGTTGACTCAGTAGGAAGGGGAAAAATTATAGAACAGTGTTTTTACGAGCTTAATTTCCCATCAAAAAGATAAAAATGAAAAATTGTGGAAATTATTTTACAATCATCTTGTTACTTGAAAAGAACATTTGTGAAATCAATAGTCAAATTTTTAGTAGTTTCTTCATGTGAGAATTTAATTAAAAGGTATCCTTAAACATTTATTAATACAAAACTTTTTTGTAGTAAAAAACCAAATCAAATTTATGACATTTCACGGGGAGGCATAGATGGATGATAAATGCTTTTAATTATTTAATTAAGACCAAAAATAAATTATTTTTCGTTCGGTATTACGTCAATATAAAGATTGTCCCGCAAATTATAACCCAACCAAAAAGGGAGATAAGTCAAATTATGACCGGATAACTGACAAGATTGGTCTTATTAAAAACCTCTTATTTTTAGAAATATAGATTCTTTTTTAAATTTAACAAAAATAACTACTCTGGGTCGATATTTTGGGTTTCACGACTACAAATTAAATCTGACTGTTAATTTTTTATAAGTAAATATTGCTGACAATTAAGGATTTTAAACTAACGATAAGTATATAATAAGTAAACTGGGCTATCAAGCCTCGGCAGTAGTTCGAATAAAGGGTGAACATAATAGAAAATTGAATGAAAAATTTCTCAGAAAGGAAAAGATTGTAATCGTAATTCTTTTTATTTACGGAGATATTATTATGTTATTGAAGTTAAGTATTCATGTGAGTCCCTTCGTTTCCTTGAACAAAATGTTTAGAAAGAGGCACTGCTTTATGGCTGTGACTGAAAGCTGAATTTATAGAATGTGCATCAAAAGGATCACGACAGTTTAATAATCCGAAACACAATTAGTACAATTTTAGTAAAGTGACAAACAACAATATCTAAATAAATAAATAGACCTATTATCCTCAGGCGTATACAATATCTAGAAAATTAAATTGACATATGGCTGAGCAATAAAACGGAAAGACCGTCGATTCCTCGACCTAACCTACGACCTACATATATCGAATTTCGTGGCTAGTATATAATTAAACATAACGGCATCTTTAGGTACATCTGCTTCGATAGAGGATAGCAACGGAAAATGAACGCTGGATTATTAATGTTGTAATGTTTAATACCCGCCCATTTGACAAAAATGTTTTGTTTCATAATTTCTATAAAACTGGATTGTCAGTAATTTAGAAGTAACTAATCATTAGCATTGTTTTTAAGTTTATCTAAGTATCAACTACTAGATTAGCGGAAATGCAAATTTCACAACATTTTTTAAATGAAAGTATACTCATTACAAACGACGTATTTAAAAAATATTAGGGCGTAGTTCCATTATTTATTACATACGAATTATTTGGAAAACTTACAATAAATACCTTTATTTTCAGTATTGCTAAATATTTTTGCTATTTTAAATTGTTTACACATAATTAGATACTAAACACTCAAAAGACATGTGATGAAAAATATTGATACTTAAAGTTAAATAGAAGAAAAGTAAGTTTTATTTAGCCTATTTTAAAAACTTCTATTTGAAGGCTTGTGGTATTGAATTATGTTGTTGTAAATACAAATACAAATTCCTAGATATTATAAAGATACAAACCTAAAAAACTTAAAACTTGTAATAAGTAAAAAGGTTGTGAATACCAACACAAATTTTTAATTGAAAAAAGTATATCGTAAATAAAAGATTTAATCATTATCAATTAAAAGTTCGCAGTATTTTTGCCGATATTAAGTTAGATATATATTATAAGTATTTATTTTTTAATAAATAAATTCATAATTTTATCTTATATCGTTTTTATTAGTAACTTTTCCATTTATATATTTGTTGAGTTTTTAATATTTAATTATAAATTCTTTAGCAATTAACAAATCAGTAAATTTATTTTTAAATAAGTTTTTAATAATATAATAACTGAATTGTTTTAAATGCATTGTGTTGATACACATTCTTTTATAAAAAAAATAATGATCTTTTTCCTAAATCGAACTCATACAATTACCAAAATATATATATATATATATATATATATATATATATATATATATATATGTGTGTGTATATGAATTTAGACTAATCGAAAAGTAAATTAGTAAGTTAAACGTATTTCTTTATTGTATCTGGTTCTGCGTCACTATTTATAAGAAATTACTTATTTTTAAAACTAAATTATGAAATGAATAATCATAGCAATAAAACGTATATAAAAACTGGGGATGAATGTCAACATATAATGCGTGTAAACATTTTTATTTCGGGTTTTTGGAATCAAAATCTATAGGTTTCGGTGAATCTGCATAGCAATTAGAATATTTCACACTTTTGATAAACATGGAAGCGGCTACTATTTTCCCGAAGCTCAGCCTACGGTACGAGGAAGTACTTGTCTTTTAGACCTCGGCTACAACAATCTAGCGTCTCCATGAATCTCTGTCATCTCACCATACTCGTTAGGTAAAAATCTATCGCTAAAAATCGTTCTTTTCCTAGTCTCATCGCAAGGAGTGACTATTGAAGAAAGCTTCCTCCATCAATAAATTTACAAAAATCCGTCTTTCTTTCTTTCGTTTACGATAACATTACGCGGTAAGTTGTCTGGCTTTCTCGCAACACCTATTCGGCAAGGCAGTTGAAATAGGATTCTTGATTGAGAAAGCATTTTTTTTCGTTGATGGGCCATGAACCTGATGGCCCATCAACGAAAAAAAATGCTCTCGTCTTCTAAATGCATGACCTCTTCTGATAAAAGTTACTGAGATGGAAGCTAAATGACGCATTTTGAGATTAATTTCCAAAACGAATAAACGTTAATCTCCTCCGGGACAACAAACGACCTCCTAAATATTTTTTAAGATTTTATGTGACATATTTTTAGAAATATTGATTATAAAATTATAAAAAATATGGAGTCCTCCCTGTCACATCGCTGAACCTGCTAATATACAAATTTTGAATATAGGATCTATTTTGCGTTTATTTTGTAGAAATTTATTATTCACAATTAAATTAAGCTACGTGATGTAGTATTATTTCTACTTTCTTTGAGTTCTTTACCATGATCTACGTTTCATTGTATTACAACATCTTCAAGTTTGCTATTAGCAAAGATTTGTTAGTAGCCCAAGACTTGCTAGTAAATCTTTGCTAAAAGCCCACTTGAAGATGGTGTAATACAACGAAACCTAGGTCGTGGTGAAGAATTTAAAGAAAGTAGAAATAATGCTACACCAATTAGTTACATTCAATTCTGAATAAAAATTTTGATAAAATATGGTAAATGGAATTTAATATAAATTTTACGGGAAAACACAAACATTTAAAAGAAATATACTCATAATATTCTTGCAACCGGATCTGGTCACACTGGTCAATCGAATTTTTAATCAAGAAAATTTTCTTTTTCGTTCAGTGGGCGGAAAAAACCCGTTTTGACAAAAAAAAATTGCCTGCAAATTTAACGGCCATACTCTTCATCTAGATCAATGATGTTTAGAAACAACTATATTTCTAAGACGCATAAAATGTTGATCTTTTTCATGATAACGCGGGACCTCATCAGAATTTTGTTAAGATTTTTTGTATGATAACATAATTTTAAAGATATCGTTGGAAACGATTACAAAAAATGTGCAGCTCCGTGCCTCGTTTTTGAAACTGGTAATATCAACATTTCCATATAAAACGAACATATTAACGGAAATTTTACAAACCAAACTATAAAAATCGACAAAATGAAGTTTTATGTAACTTATAACTTATGGCCTCTACCTTCTATAACTAAAGAAATGGAATTTACAAATGCGCTAAAATATAAAATACCTGCTAGCTGTGCTTACGATTTGATTCTCATGAATTTCGGAATAATATATTATAACAATTTTTTCTCTCATGTGTTGCTCTTGGCTATAATTTATTACCATACCAAATTTAGTAGATTTCGCATGATTGAAAGAAAAAAATAACATACAAAAAGACAGACCAAAATTTAAAAAAAACAGGGTTTCTGTTACAATATTCAATTTGTTACAATTTCATTATATGTATAGATAATATAATCGGCATACTCAATGCTTGAAGCAAAAGGCCTTAATAACAAAGAATTTAACAATCAGACATACCTTATGAATTTTTATCAGACTACAGAGTAGTTTGAGCATAAATTTGTCGGAGAGCTCTGAAAGAATATAATATATAAATTTAAAACAAGAAACTTTTAAATATGATATAGTTCTCAACTTTAAAGACAAAGTAATGAGAATAAATATCTTATCATGCCTTACATGTTGTTCACCTAAATCTGTACGAAGGGTATCAAGGCGAAAATAAAATCACACCAATCAGCTGTTGACAGTCATACTCGAGTAAAGATAAGCAGAATGAAAGAAAGAAGTAAATTCTGCAACAATGCTTAAAACTGAAATGAAACAGTCAGATCATATACAATGTATCAAGAACGTAAAAAGTGGTGTGATCCCGGTGGCAGTCGATAGAGAGATGGACCGCGTTACAGACGAACAGATGGCATAGAACCATTGTTAGAATCGAGTGGCCCAAAGCCGCCAAAGATGAAAAGTTATAAAAAAGACTCCAGGAGGCTTGTTCTGACGGGGGAGTCTTTACTCTCGCGGAGGAATAAATTATATATTATATATTTGTTTTTAATTTGCATTACTCTCAATTCAACGTGAAGTAATGCATGCTAATTTAATCAACTTGTTATTTTTTTAATACAAATTTTTTAATCATTTTGTTTCTTATCGCAATCATATATATAAAAAATAAAAGATTAATTTATAATATATTTGTAAATATTATAAATAATATTTGTAATAATAATATTTGTAAATTTAAAAAACACTGAATAAAGTTTGAATTCTCATCCATCCCTCAGTACGTATCAAAGTTGGAGTTAAATATACAGTTAATAAGTTTTAATTTTTAAAGCAAAAAGCTAACCAGAAATGTTTTTTTTTATTTTCAGATAAATTTTGCAGCCATATTTTTCGATGTTCAAGAATTGCTTTCAATATAAGAGAGGGTAGGATTCATAAATACAATTATTATTTGTGCAATAGAGTGCAGTAAGAATATATCACCAATTTTTTGTTCAGCTTTTTGAATATCCATACATTGGTTTAAAGCATACCGAACAATTTACAAAACAAAATATCCAAAAAATATTGGTGTAGCCTATAGAATATATATATATATATATATATATATATATATATATATATATAATTTAACTACGTATTTGAGATCAAAATACAAATTATATCAAATACATTAGTGGCGGAATTCAAATATATTCAAACCTAGAAATATGAGCAGGAAGCAAGATGTTAGTATGACATTGATTGACATATATGGATGTCGAACAGTATAAGGTATTTATTACAAATTATTTGCTGACCCACCTAAATTTTGTTGTTTCATAACCTTTTTGGATTCTGTAGCCAACTTACGAACCCTTATTTTTTCGCGAGGTCCCTTTGCTGTCTATCTGTAGGTCACAGCCATTGTATTCATAAACTATTAAAGCTCTAAGGCTGAAATTGTCTTGAATTATCGTGGTTATACATATTTATAAAGCGTACAAAGTAAGAAATAAAACTTTTTATTAAAAAATATGTATTGTGTACATCTCGTACAAATAAGGTGCTGGTGATTTTTTATTTACATACCCCATTCTAAAGTGTAAAAATCTTTCAAAAATATTGGGTGAGTATCATGAATTATTATTTAACAGAGATCCGTTTAAGAGTTAAAATGGGCTTTTTAGTTAAAGTGTCTTAATTGCTATTTTTAATATCTGAAAAATTAACCGTCGTAGTATGAGTCCTATTCAAACTTGTTTTCTTATTAATTTCCGGTATGTACGTACACCCCTTCTGGTATAAAAAATAATCTACAAGTAAGTAAATTTAAATCCATATCAAATTTTTATGTACATTTTGGTAGGTTTTTAATATTATTGTTTTTATATCATTACAAAATTATTTTATATTGGTTACAGAATATTTTACGGAGTATCCAAATCATAAAAAAATTTAAAACTATTTTTTATTTAAACTTACCGGTTACCAGTTTCGTTGATATTTCATTTAGTAACCAGCAACTTGTTCAAATAATTTAAAATGTATTAAATATATTTTTAAATTATTTTTCAATATTATCATGACTCTTATTATGTATTTTGTTTATAATACTCGAAGAAAATATATCTCAAACCATTTGACAATATGGAGACTAATTAGGAAAATTATTATTATTTTTTTAGAAACAAGTTTCTATTGTCTTTAATGTCCTTTATTATCATTGGTACCAAATAAGGTTTAACGCCCGAAAAAAATTAAACTGATTTAATTTTTTTCTTCATGAAATTTATTTTATTTTCATAAGATAGAAAAATCCAAGACAAGTGGTACTGAAGTTTTGCATTTCAAATGCATTTTCTATCCATTATATACATTTTCTCAACATTAACAAATGTACATATCTGAATGTGTTATAAATTCTTTTTGTAAACCGTTTAATTGATATTTGAAGAAGTGAAATTAAAAGAATAATAATATATTGCGCAAATATTTGAGCTCAGTGGCTATGTACATGAAAATCTTTAACCATTTACTCAAGTAATTTTGTTTTTAATATAATTTATATGCGTCATTGGTAACTCTTTCTTTAATTTCTATTATTTTTATTTTATATCGTTACTTACTTCTGTCAATTAAGGATAATAATTTAAAACAAGGAGAAGGGAAAAAATTAAAAACATTATAAAGTATAATAGATGGAATAAAACCATTTCATATTCGCCCATCGTACCCTCTGTTTACTCGACTCAAGTTTCGTGAAACCGCTGGTATTGTTTTGCCACGAAGAAAGCAAAGTGTTAATGAGCGGAAAGAAGTTGAGAGGACCGGAAAGAAAACGATTGTGGTCGACTGAGAGGCGGAGGCTGTTTCTTTAACGATTTTAGAAGTAAATTGTCAAAAAGTTTGTTGATTTTAATTCGGATTGGTAAAGAATTTATGGAAATAAAAGTCAGAAAATGTCATGTTTCACTAAATTCACTGTTAAAAAATATAACTTATTTTCATAAAATGATATTTACTATGCCTTTTAAAAAAGGCCAACTTATATGAAAATCTTCCGCTTTATTTCGAGAAATGATTCAATTCCATTATATTTAAAACACGTGTTTAATAAATAAATATTTTCATGTCTCTACGTCAATATTTTATAGGCAAAATTAATATTTCAAATGAAAATCAAGTCATTCATATATACAATAACGAATCCTATAATTTTCTGGTACCAAGTTCTTGACGGTTGGTTTATAGTTTTAGTGGAAAATGTGAAAAAACTATATATGGCAGTTATATTCTTATATACACTCCCTTCTTTAGTCATATGATTACGTTTATTGATAACTTTGAAAATCATATCCATTTTCATTAAAACAAGTTAAAATGTAAATACATATTGAGTTTAAACATCCTCCTTATTATCATAAGATAATAATATATGGAATGATACATACTTATGACCACCACTTCTGAGTATTATGCTGTAAATGCTGAGTATTATGCTGAGTATTATGTTGTATCAATGACAGTAGGTTTGAATTTTACCTAAATAAATAATGTTATTCCTTTGTTTGAAATTCCGCGTGTATTTATTTACGAGTATACAGGTAATTAAATTCATGACAACACAATCTACACATTTATTATTCCGATATAAAAAGCGATTGATACTTGTAACGTAAAATAAATAAGTGACCAGATCATAACTTTTCGAATTATTATCTGCATGTTCGTCTTTGTGTAAATCAGTATGATCGTTTGTTTTTTTTTATGAGAGCTAACATTATTTGAATTGGGAAAAAAATATTTACGCGTAATTTTAATATAGGTATTTAGTTTCAAAGGGATATTTTTAAACATCATTCAGATCACGAGTAAAATATATTTCATTTATATGACATGTGGCAGTACATGCTATTTTGTGTTGTTTCCACGTTCACGTCTTTAATTTTCATTTTACTTTGCGTAAACTGAGACCGGGTTATCAAAAATTGTATTTAATAATTACTTTTATTTACAAAAAGAAATAAATATGATGACAGCAAATTATCATCAATAAGTAATGATGCTATTTAAACCTTTAAGTCAAAGCACAATTGCAACTTTTATTCCGAATGCGTGGTATGCGAATGATGGGCGAATTACTTAATGATCAAGAGGCAGCGTAAATATTTGTTAATTTTTAGTATCCATATCTAAGAAATCGTATGATTTCAAAGAATAATTTAATTTTTCTAGCTTTCGAATATTACTACTGTACTGTTGCGCATTAATCCTATATAGGCACTTCAACGAGTTCAACAGCTAAATAGACGAAATTTAGTTCGTCGTCCGAGAGTATGTTGGCATGATTTAATGCTTGAGCTGGTTAGCCTAGAATTACTAGGAATTGATGTTGAAATAAAAAAATGTGAAATTTTTTTTTTCAACTGCATGCTGCAGAGTCATGATATAGAAAATGAAAAGAATTGTTGATGTTCATTTAGTTTGTTTCCATATAATTAGTTAGAAAACGCAAATCACGTCAAATGTCCATTTACCTATTAAATTTATTGTGCGAACTTAGAAAAAGTAGTAATAGTCGCCTCTGTCTCTTTTAAAGAGACAAAGGCGACTATTATAATTTCAACTAGATTGAATAGTAGAAAATGTTGTAAAATTTGGGACATAATCTGTAGGTAAACTTTAAAAACCTTCGCTGTCACTAACCGCATGCCTTCCAAATTTTTATCTGCTTGTTATATTTATTATTTTACGACCATTTATTTATAATTTTTTTATAAATAATAAACTAAAATTAATCCTGTTTGTATAAGAATTGACATTTCTTCACAATTAATTAAATATTTATCAAGAAAAATTCGTGGCCCTTTACTTCATATCCAAAAAAATAATTTTGATAAAATTATAGTTAAATGAACAGAGAAACACTATTTTGTGTTTTTTTAGCTCTGTGGGAATTTATCTAAGATACGTTGCTGGATAAACACTCTCAGTTTTATTTACTTTCAAATATTTATTTACTTTAACTAAGAGTGAACTTACACATGACAACGTACTTAGGGGGATGCGTTAATATAGAAGAAGAGTAATCTTTCTCAGTTAACCGAATAAGGATATTTTTTTAGAAATAAAGGCATAGTGAAATTCTGGAATATTTTTTTTATTCTATTTTATTAACATAAAAAAATGTAAAGAAACCTGCTAGAAGGCTTTTTTTAAAGTCGAGAATTATTTTGTTAAGCAAACCACAAAATCCTGAAATATCAAATAAATTGTGTATAATAAACTTAAAAAAACAGTAAATGAAGTAAAGTAATTTTTTCCATTCAAACTTTTTATATCTTAAAATATTAATCACAATTAAATGAAACTACGTGATGTAGTATTATTACTACTTTCTTTTTTTTCCAAATGATTTGTATCGTCTTCCGAAATTTAATTCGTAGTCGATGGTATAATATCGCCAATATAGCCAAATCAGCTGTTATCAAATTTTGAATATATTTGGCTTTAATTTTGTAGAAATTCATTATTCACAATTAAATGAAACTACATGATGTAGTATTATTTCTACTGTCTTTAAAAGAAAGTATAAATAATACTACATCACGTAGTTTAATTTAATTGTGAATAATGAATTTCTACAAAATTAACGCCAAATATATTCAATATTTAATACATTAACGTAAATTTTTAAGAATAATTATAATTCAAGCTAAGCAAATATGAGCAAAGGGCAAATAGAGAAGTGTAAAAAATAGTAATAAATAAGCAATAAGAACATGGGAGCTCCTCTGAAAGTATATATGAAAATGAGTGGGACACGGTAGCTATATTGAAATATAAGAGTATTTCACCTACCGTGATTTGTGGTCACAATGGCATATCTAGGTTATAATTGTAAAAGAAAAATAATTTAAGTTTGATGTAATAAAATTGTAGGCCCAGATTAAAAGAATATTCAAAACGACGCGTGGATTTCATCTTCATTTATGAGTGGATTTTCATCTTATTTCTAAGATGAATTACTGATATAAAACAACATCTTTTATGTGAGAAAATGACACTTTCAGACGGTGAGAATATTGCGTGTAATTTACGTTTCCAACACCATAATTACCGGAAAAAAAGAGAATAAAAGGAATCTATTGCTACGTCAGTCGAAGCTAGCTGTGAATTTCATCCTTCTCTTGAGTTTTACGATAGGACTGTAGCTTTTTTGGCTTTGATTTTGAATAAATAAGTTAGTTGCTTTTAAATGAGCATGTTGTTACAATATAATAATGACTCGGTTTATTTAAAATCTTGAAATATTTTCACTGTTTATTTTGTATGATAGTAAGGAGAAATTAAAACAAAATAAAAGAGAAGCAAAATGTTGAGTTAGCTAAAAGTTTTAGCCATAAGTTTCAGACTTTTCTGGAATGATTTACAAAATTTCCACAACATTTTATTACAATATATAAATAAGTTATACTATGACAGAGCCATAGTCGATTAGCGATAGTGTCAAGACTTCAAGCGAATAGGTACTCCAAAATAAAATGAATTTAAATCAATATCTAAAACGGACTATTCCTCCATGAGTTTCTCCTAGTTTAGAAAATGTTACCGCCACAATAATATATGCGAGTGAACGTTATCCCACGAAATGACAAATAATTGATTCAAGAAGTCCCAGAACGAAGACTATGATTTTGAGAAACTTCGTTGAATGAAATATGTAATGATTCGAAAGATAAGAAAATTCGCAAATGACTACTAAAGAAGTATTCTGCGAGAACAAGTGGAGTTAAAAACTAGTAGTTGTTTTCCAATGTTAATTATGTTAATAATGATTTCATAACTATTAATAAATTATACAATTACTTTTCAATGAAACTATGCAGAGCAACTTTAAACTACAGTAATTTATTATTAGATATATCTATTTAATACTTCGATTGAATTCCTGAAACGTTTATTTGAATTTTAAAAAAATACTTATTTCAGGGTAATAATTTTTTTTTCAAATTGAGATGTCTGGGTGGAAAAAATTATGGCGCGATTTAAAATACTATAGTGCTATCTATTAATGTACATAATGTACACACTTGCATAATTCCTGCGCGGCGTCGGGTAGCTAGGCACTTTCTTGTTATTTTATTATTACAATGTAAATGGATTTTGGAAACTACTGTATTCGCATATCTTGTGATGTAGTGAGACAATTGCAATGAAATACAAATTAAATGTTAATTCCTAGCCAATGCCTACGTGTTTCAGAAACTATATCTGTATCGATTCAGTAGTTTTTACGTGATGGGTATTCAAAGCGACGAACGACGAAAATGATGTAAACTATATTTTTGTTTTAGGTCGCTTTTATTATGTGCCTCTTAGTCTTTTTTAATAAATATCTTCAATGTATAATCAGGCCAATTGTATATTTTCATAGTATGTATAGATTGGAAATATTGTTATGAATGTAGAGTTCCTACAATTGATGCAAATTAATACTGTAACGAAGTCGGCTTAACAAAATACTATTGTTATATTTAGTGTAAGTTATTTTACTTCCTTTTTTAAGCTTAGAAAAAAAGTAACAGAATACTCGTTTCCTTTTTCTTTAATGTTACAATTTAATAAGTTTAGAAACAAGCGTGCTAGGTAAACATTAAAGGACAATTTTAGTAAGAGCTAATCAAAATCTATCCCGTTATTTAATTTTCAAACATTTTTAGAAATTTGGATGAACGATTTATTTCCATTTCTCCAATTATTGTACGATACTGGTTATGCGATTTGATCTTGCACTTAACTATATTTGGTTTTAACAAGCTAGCTGCATTTTATTTTAAACGCGTTATTAAAAACTCATATCGTGTATCTCGCGACTGGTGTTTGTGCATTTGACATTTATTTCTTTCTTTTCTTAGCCATTTTCAAAAATTTTTGAGTGGGTCTCTTTTAGTCTAGCTTATTATTTTCTATTCCATCTCTGTTCAATTCAAACCATAACGTCGACGTATTTGTAGTCTACTTGTGGGCAGTTTTTATTCTCACGGACTCCACTCGACAACAATCTTAGACCAGGAGTCATATTTACGAACTGCATGGCCGGCCCATTCCCACTTAAATTTTGCTGTTTGCTTGACAACATTGGTGATTTTGTGTCGTTGTCTCAGCCACGTGTTCTCTTTGCATTGTTTTATTACTACTCAAATTACAAATATAAATAGCTTTAATTTATAAAGTAGAATTAAACTTCAAAACCATTGATACACTCAACTACACTTTAATTATTTGTAATTTAAATTAAACATGAATTTAAATGTCGTTTTCTTACATTTAATTGGAGGTAAATTTGTTAAAGCTTTAATAGGGATTTTGTGCGATCCCGAGCGTTGTAAGTTCGTAAGTTAATCAAGGCACGATGTGGAGCTTGAATTGCGTCAGTTTTCAGCCTTATATTTTGGGAATGATAACTGTTTGTAAGGTTGTGTGCGAGAGAAAAATAATTTTTATTTTCAAAGAAAATATTACACATGTATGTACCGGGAATATAGTTATAGTTTTTTAAACCCTAAATGGGTTTAAAATTATCTGGGATATTAAAAATATCTCAAAAAATTCGAATAACGCCATGATAATTAACAATCATTTAAAAAAATATGATTGATAATTTTTAAGGTTACTCATGTAGCGATTTTCAGATATTTTTAAGAAATGGTATTAAAATGATGTTATATATTTTTGAACTCGTCTTTTCATAAGCTTACGTACAATACAATGATCTTGAAAAGAAAAACAATTTAAATATTCTTTGACGTGGAAATAAGTTTCGACTCCATAAGTGAGAACTGACAAAATATATGTATGAATAATAAATGAATATAAATGAACTGATAAAATGCATGTTTGCCAGTAAAACTTTTTTACGCAACATTTATATCAAGTCACTATATTCTACAATTCTAATAAATTTCTACTTTCCACGGCAAATAAGTTTTGAGTAAAAATGAATGTGACAAATAGACAAATAGGTGATTCCAAAAATTGTATAATTTATACAAAAAACGATTTTAATTCATAACACTAGAAATTAGTGACTATTAATAAAAACTCATTATAATATCAGTAATAATTATCAATAAAAAGAATAGTAGTTACTAAACTGATCCGTATTTGAACAACCAACATATTCCACTATATTTCATCGGTTATTTGATTCAATTAGTGAAGAATATACTACCGTCAAGTCAGGAAGAAGAGGACCTAGAAACTATAAGTTTTTAATTTTAGGACGGTCTGTTTATATTTATTTTAGTTATTTATTTCTGTACTTTAATGTATCTAACTGATACATATGGCGGACTTATTGCAATAAGAACAATCTCTTACAGTCAACCAGAAAACCAGTCCAGCCCCGCTCGACGAGCGGCCGGCAATCGAACCCGGGTCCCCGCGGTGCGCCTCACAATCGAAGGCCGTGATCGCTTGTGATCAACCCAACAGACCACGGTGATGACCTGCTTTCGTTGGTTTATTTTCATTATTGTAGTATACTTATTGTACTAAGAGTCATTGGTTTTTTCAATAAATATTCTGTAAAATATTTAACTAAAAACTAATTTATTCCACTTAATATGTCTGACGAAATGGATTTTTTTTCAATATATAGTTATTTGAAATTTTATTCTATGTCACGATAATTACTTGCACGCAATTCATGCGACCAGGGTGTAAAAGATAAATAAAAAAAAGTCTATGATGCTTATGTGTTAGAGCAGTGGAGGTAAAATCAATGTTTGACCCTTGTCAATATGTACAAACTTTTTGTTCAAATCTAATTATGGTTATAGCTAGCTTTGTTTTATTACTTCAACAAATGCCGTGTTTTATAATTAAATATTTATAAAAAAATATAAGACAAAATTAGGCATTACAGGATTTACAGGAAAGTAATACAAAGTAATGTAGTGGAGTAATACATATTGTTTTGTAATTTTAAAACAAATATAAAAACATCAATTCTACTAAAATTAAAAAGTCAATTTAACAGCCATATACTGGAAAATTATTGTTATTTATTTCTTTTACTAATAATAAATGTTATACTTCTGATACCGGATAAGTTCCGGAAATATCAGATATTTAAGTGTTGAAATAACTCTTCATTGACTCTTTATTTGACGATTGAAAAATTGGCCCTTAGAGTAAGAACGATATAACTTACATACTTTTGTTTTGTTAATCCAAGCAAATAAGACAATTTAAAAATCTTAAACGTTAAGGGGACACCATTTGAACATGTTTTATAATTTATGATTCCTTTAATTAATTTTGATAATAGCAAATAAACAAAGTACCTAAAACGTAATGAGATTCTTAAAATTAAGCGTAATCTTTCTATAATACAAAAGCTGCCTAGGGTATGCTGCTTAAATTAGCTACATTGAAATGAGTACTTAATAGTTAAGATGCAAAAGGAAGCTTAAGACCATGCCATATATCAGTTCTTTATGAAAATAGTCCGTATTTTATGGCTTACTTTTAAGTGTTCATCTAAAATTTCATTCTAAGTAATTAAGTCATTTCTATATATATATATATATATATATATATATATATATAATACAAATTAAAATAACAATGGTAATATATATTGGAGGTGTCGATATTTATTGCTCCTGTTATTTTAGTTTGAATTTTATGTATTAACGACTAAATTATTTAGAATGAAATTTTATATGTACTATTACAGCATAACGTAAAACTTTACTCTTACTTTCCTATAAGTCAATTATCATACGGATTTAAACAATATGTAACGTTTCAATTTAGCAGTTCAATTAAATGCCAATCTAAGTTGTATAAACCTTCTATTTAACTAAGGGTCTTCGACGTAAGATGCCCATAAAATGTTTTCGAGTTGATGTCTTAGGGTCTTAGGAAATGTTTACGAGTTTGAGGGTAATGTGCATAGGTGGTTCTTTTAAAATATAGCTAGTATGCAAATTCAATAATGTAAAATTTATATTCTCCCATATCAATGTGTTTTAATAAGATAATTTCTTTAGTCTCTAACTTCAAAAGTAAGTAACTTAGTTTTTTAATGTGAATAAGTATGCACCTATTTTGAGTCAGTTAGTTTTTACTTTTTACGACCTATTTTCTTTTAAGTCGGTTTTTTAAAAAACATTTTCTTTAGTCATATTTTTATTTGCTGAATAAGCACTTTTAAAGGATTTCCTACATGTGGAACCGAAACTTAGGTGACGCCTAATGATATCCTTGAAAGATTAGCCGTCAAGGGCAATGGAGAAAAAATTGTTTCTCTCGGTGACAGTAAGTTGGTCCAAAAACCTGACAAGGTCTTTGATGTTGTAAAGAACGTAACTGAAAATATGGCTAACCTGAAATGATTACGGTCCGTATGCATAGTTCGGAAAAGTGATCCTTTGGAACGGAGGTCTTAGGAAAAAAAGCTGCAAGAGTGCTATCTACACTCCTGCAGCTTTTTTCCGATATTGGAAAGCTGATTTCAAAAATTGGCGGACTATATTATAGATAAGCTCGGCCCGTAATAGGATATAGTGGAAAAAGTTGAAGGATGCCTATGTAAAATGGCTGCAGAAGGCTTAAAACATGAAAGTGATGATGTCTAATAGTTTATAGTTTAAAACACAATCGAAGAAATATTTTTTATTTTCTTGGACCCCAAAAATATTGGGTAAATATATAATGTTATTGTCCACATCTTTGTTTTCTTTACATTTGTGCATCTTGGTAATTCGTCTCATTAATATTATTCCACTTTCGCTATTTGAGTCGATCAGGGTTGATTTGTACTATGTTATCCGATTTAAATTTAGGGGGAAAGAGATGGCTGGCAAATTTCAGGGATAATGGACACTGTGAAACTATTCAAGAGCAGGCCCTGGCCAGTCATGCCAAATGTAATATTTATTTATTATTATTAATAATGTTAGTGACAAGAACTGTGATTTTACAGTAAATAGGTTTAAAATAAAGTATACATCGAAAAATGTTTGAAATGACACTCATATAAATCCGTATATATTTAATTAGTAACGGGAATTTTTAAATGTCATCTATATACGTATGTTACAAGAGATGGACAATGAAAATTTAAGCATTAAAAAAAATTATGTTTGAAGACGCTTTTCATTTACTTTTAATTAAATTAAATACCTTTTTCAATAACGTAAAATTTGTGGCAAAACTTTTTTATTAAGAACGCAATTAAAAAAAAGATAATGGTTAATCTAATTGTTGGTTTTTATTTTATAACTGGAGATGATACAATTTGTAGTACTAAATTTTGTAAATATTGCAGTGTATTTATTCTTCAATTAAAAAAAACCCAGATCTAAAGTTTTTGACTGAAATGTCTATCGATATAAATATAACATATATGGATCACATTATTTCTCTGCATATAAATCGCTTTATTTCTTTAAGGATATAAGATCGATAATAGTTTAAAAATATCTTTCGTTGAAAAACAATTAATAGTTTGAAAAAGGACCAATTAGGGTTTTATGAACATGAAACATTGTTTTTTTTTAATATTGAAAAACTAAATTTTTTTCCCGGTATTTCATAAGCAGATACATATTTCATAATAATTTTTCTTTCTTGATTTCTTGTTTTCCTCATTTCACTAAAATAGAGACGATATTATGTAAGAATTTAATAAGGAGTTTTCTTTTAAGATTTGGTATTTGTTTTTGATGTTTCACATATTTTATTTACATTAATTTAATCCTGATTACATTCGTTCTGTTGCAGTTTGGCACATATACATATTATATTTATATGTTAAATAAATTGTTAAATTTTAGACAAAAATAATGATCAAATATTTATTCTCGTAATTGTCATGATATGCGATGATCTTATCTGTTTGATGAGGTAATTTCAGGAATATACAGATTGATAATAAATTGTTATAATAAACTGAATTATTTCTTTCCTTGAGTTCAAATGGAGAAGATTTTAATCCACGAAATTTACATGTATCTTCTCAAGATAGTCTATTTCAGCGTAATTTAAAAGTTTAAATGTCGCATAGGGCGTACTATTGTCCAATATGCACCGTATAGTACCGTCATCGATAGAGAAACATTATGAGATGCGAGGGATCTTAAATAAACCCTTTATTCCGATTAGAATGTTCAGGGATACAAATGTAATTTTTGGAAAAAAATATCAATTTTATTTCAGTTATTAAAATAATGAAATATAATTACCATTTAAATTGTTTCTAAATGTCGTAAATTATTTTCATCTTATAATTGGAAAAAAGTGCACGAATTGAAAAAAAAAATTACGTCAAAATTGCTTGGATGGTTGTTAAGAAATAAATTTACACAGATAAATTCTCCTATTACTTTACAACAGAATTTTATTGTATTATATATATATATATATATATATATAAATATATATATATATATATATGTATATATATATATATATGTATTATATATATATAGCAGATTTTCGAGGTACTGGAAGTTACTGCAAGAGGAAACAGAAATGAGTCGAGACGACGTTTTAACATTTGATTTAAAAGAAGGCAGATATTCGAAAGCAAACATTTTCAGATTCTGCAATTATTACGACGTGAAAGTTTAAATAAAATAGGATGATTATTTTATATGCTTTTTTCGTGCAGAGCCGTGAATGAAAAAATAAATAATTTTAGTTTTTCAAACAATTTTCGTTTACAATCAATTCGAGCAGTCTATCAATTTGCATAGTTCAACTATGTAAATTTTTTTTTATTCCTTTGACTTAAATGAAATACAATACGATTTATTTTACCTTGCTGATTCCATTGAAGCATAAAGAACTAAACAACTATTTACTTTAATAAATTGACAACAAATCCCTAAGATATGACAATAAATCTCCTAAGATATTTTCAACAACAAAGTTTTAATTTCTGATATTTCACACAAAGACGACCAGTGAAATTGAGTCTAGCTTCACAAACATTTTATAATAATTATGACAATAGCTGATATCTTTTAGAAAAAAAAGCAATTTGGCAATTGATAACAAAATTTGTGACTGGGTAACAAAAAAATCACGAACGAGCAAATATATTTTTTTCATATATCTAGGTCTTTTTATAAAAAGCAAAAATAAAATTATAATCTCGTATATTATAACTCTTTAGAAACAATCACAAAAAATTATTGGCGTCGTTTTCTTTTTTAATGTGTAGCGATTTCCTAAAATACTTAAAAATAAATTATCTTTTGAGATTGATATTCGTTTTGTACTTGTAAAATTAATGTATTTTTGTGTGTTTTTATCTCTCCAGTCAGCATAAAGTACTGATACTGATTCCGTGTGTATTTTTTAATACCAAAGACTTGTTCAACGAGCTTCACGTTACTAAAATAAAAATGAATTACGTTGTTTTCTCGGCTGTACACATAAAACGTATACCAGAGCATTAAATGATAAACGCAAAATGCTATAGATATAAAAGTATATTAAAAGCTACATCAAACATAGAAGTTATCTGTTTCCCAAACACTTAATTCTAAAGCCCATTTTGAAAAGGAAATATTATAATTTCAGAAGTGTAAAGAAGGATTCGAAACTTTGTTTATAATGAATGTGTACCTTTACGGCGTAGGCCCTATTAATTAATAAACGAATATATCGGCGAAAGATTAACAAAGGTGATTTAATTTTATTGGAACGGGAGGAAATTTAATTCAAGTATATGCGTATGTTTTAATATGGGTTATTTCTATACAGGTGGTAAATGAGAGAACCGTGTTTTATTACATTTCGTTATTTTTATTTATTTGTATATTATATATTTTACGTGTTTCATACTTTGACAAAATATATTTGGACAAAATAGTATAAATATTTTTTTCAGAAAATTGGAAAGTTTTTGAATTTCCCTTTCAGTAAATATAAACAATTATTTCGCTGTTCTGATTGATACATGCGACTTGAAAATATTTTAAGAAAATTATCAGTTAGTTTTAACCTTATACCTTTATTTTGAGAAATTAAATACTATATATTTTAGATTATATGCTATTAGGTCCTTAATATATAGGATTTAACTTTATGACTGGAATAGCTTTTGTCAGATACCGACTTTATTGATTATATTTAAATCATTAAAGCCTGCAACAAGATGTGAAAGTTCAAGAAAACGCGTTTAGTAGGAATTTACCTTTTGCCATATGTTCATTTTGATCTGTATTTTCAAAAAAATTAATAATATAGGTCATTTCTTTATACTATTAGTATATTGCTAACACTTTATTCCTTATAACAAGTTTTAGGTGACGTTTGGCATGATTTTCATCTTGCTCGATATGTTCTTCTTTAGTTTCTATTGATGATGATGTTGTTTTACGTAGTCTATGTATTGCAGTATAGCATTATACAGTCACATATTGTTGACTTTATCTGTAAAGACTATACATACATAAGTTGCACCGAAAACTATGTTTAGTGTTAATTATATATATATATATATATATATATATATATACATATATATATATATATATATATATATATATATAACTGGCCTTGTCGTTGATGCTTATAGCATAACTGCACAAGCCGAGCTAGTAACCTTTTTGTGGAAGAAATATTGAAAAATTTTAGGGTTAAGGCGTGTAACTTAATTTTTAATTTTAATTTGGTCATTAGCTCTAAGATAATTTCTATGCATGTCTATTACTTTACCTGTTGTGTTTTATATATACAAATAAACTATATTATTATTATTTTGCAATAGAAATGATAAATTTAGTAACACATTAAGAGACCGTAATATATATAAGAATTGCATCTAAGAATAGGATTAGGTTTACAACATTTGCTAAATCTATTAACTTTATGAAAAAGTTTACGATAGAAAGTACAAGAGTGTTCACGGCGTATTTAGATCTCTGTGGAATAATATGTGCGAATTAAGATAAACTAAATAATGTTGATAGCGACCATTCCTAGAACTGAAGAGTTTTTTGTAAAATAGAAAAAAGAGATAAACTGCCGACTAACAGTGTGAGACGAGTGTTGTAATAATATGACAAAGTGTCGTTGACCTCCTGAATGTTACTTAATGTCTTGTTACTTTTTTTAAATACTTTGCTAAATATCGTTGTGATGTCAATATCAGTATTTTCACTACATTGTCTATTTAGTATTTTTACTACATTTGATTTAAATTATTTGACTAATAATGACAAATTTATTATTGAAACGTCGTGTACATGATTAAAAATTGTATTACAAAGCATATGAGTAGACTTTTAGAATTGTGAAAAAGTCGTAAGTTGGACATAATGAAATACATTCTTCAATGAGATCATGGAAATGCCTTCAATAAATAATACTAAATCCGTCATTTCCATTTATTTGCTTTGACATAAAAAAAGGGAAAATTTGTAATTTTTTTTTATTTTCTTTTGGAAACATTTTATTTCTGACGTGATACCACCTTAGTGATTTTTACATTGATGAAGTTATGTGTATATGTATATATATATAAGTATAATATCAATATATTTGAGTATAATAATAGAATTTCATTTTTCTTCAATATCATCCTCGAAATTAAGTGGATTATACTTCTTTAAGATTTTTCAATGTCATAAATCTTTCATTCTTGCTTTATGGTTGCATATTTATGTTCGCCTTTTTCTATATTTTTCTTAGAATAGAATCTTTTAAACAGCCAAATTTCAAATATTCATTGATTCACACTAGATATGGGCTGAATATAGTCTGCCGAATATGATTATTAGGATTTAGTTTAAAATGTGCCATACCAAATATTCGGCCGAATTATTTGGTTCTTTTTGGGGCAGTTTGCTTAAAGTAATGGGTTAAAAAATGTCCGCGAGGGGCTCGGCGTAAAACGGCATTTGCCCATAGTTACAAAACAAAAAGATTGGACCGTTTCCACTTATCTCCATTCAAAAAAGTAGTGGTATTTTTAAAATGTAATCATTTTCCAAAATATATCTTCAAAATTTCAACATTCACAGAAATTATTTCTCGTGTAGAAGACTGGACGTACGGCTGCGATATCAGTTTTGACAAAATTTTTAAAATCAGACCAAATTCATCATGAATCGTTAAATAGTTGTAGCAATCCGCCTTCAACATCCTATTCCTAAGTCTACAACAAAAACAATATAAAGTGCACAGAAAACTTTAGACGGTTCATTTATCAAGAAATGTGAGATCACTCAAAATATACTATGTTTGAAATGATCGCTTTAGATAATCAGTACATATCCATATTTTTTTATCCATATTTACACTGCATTTAATAGACAGATTGACACCGAAATAAATGACAATTTTATGAAAAAATAAAGATATGGTTAAATCAAAACTTCAAACACTAAAGCAATAGCAATAACCACTTACATGTGGAACTGCGTGAACAAATTGATTAGCTTTTTGAGCTTCACAGTTCTTTGGCTTGGTGAAGAATTTTCTGCTCAACACTATGCTTTTCAAATGATTTATTTTACTGAACGGTACACACAAAATCCGAATTCATCTAAAAGATATGATAAATATGTGGCAAATTGATTTGGTAATTCATGCGATTGTTAGAGATAACGAACGTATATAGTAAAACCAATATATGGGATATTGGAAACGGGTATTTTAGCTATACCTAACAACTATTTATAAACAATCTATTGAATATCCGTGAAAAAATCAGTAAAGCTTTATCATTGGCAAAAAGAATTGATATTCATTTTAGCCACTCAACTCAGGCTCAACAAGAATTGATTAAAATTCGAAGTGAACTCAATTTCTTAAAATGTAAACGTATACAAGATGTGAGTATTAGATGAAATAATACGTTCTACATGTGCAAACGCCTGCAAGAACAAAAAGAGCCGTGTCGTTATATATTTCCAACAACTGTAGCACAACAAATCTCCATAATTTGAGTGAGCGTCCATGGTTACTTTTGAAAGAGTTTAGGACCTTATTACAGCGCTGTGATGAGGTAAAAAAATTCCAGCTTCATATTTTCTTCATCTTCTGAAGTGATACTGCAGGTTTACCCTAACATAGCCGAAATGAGACGTACTTTAGAGACCCGACACAGATTCGAAAGTACAGATGATGACACATACTCTATATTGGCAACATTGTTAGACCCGAGATTTTGATTGAATTTTTTTTGTAGAAAAATTGGAACTAATAATACTTCAAGATTTGAGAGAACAAATCAAAATGAGCAAAGCGATGGAAAACAGTGGTAGTGACAATGAGGAGGACATAAAACTATTTTCAAATGTTACGAATTTACATGAATTTTTTGCAACGTTTGAACCTGCTATGAAGAGCTTGTTTTCTTTAAGTAGGCAACATACCAAAGATCTTCCTAAAACCCCGATTCCAATAGACTTACAAGGTTATTTACACGAAAAATTATGATAATGCAATTTCATTCCATGCACCCATGGTCAATTTAGCTAAAATTGTTTTATCCTTTCCTGCTTCTTCTATGTACAGCGAATGACTGTTTTCCAAGATAGGAAATGTTAACGAAGAAAACCGTAATAAACTTTTACCAGAGAAAGCAGAGAATCTAGATTTCTTCACCATAACTTACCTCACATAAATTTTAAGTATTAATCGATAATTTTTAAATATTATCGGGTACATTTTTTGGGGTTTAAGATTAAAATTATTTTTGATTATTACGGTGTCTTAGATGCTTTTAATTATTTAAATAATGTTGATCTAATGTTTGAAGTAAGCTTCTTGTCCACTTCAAGTCTTTTATCTTGTTTCTATTTAAGTTACTGTAACCCTTATGTTATTAAGTGAATCTGCCAATAATAGCCAATATTAGTGTTTTGTTCTTTTTTGATTCATATGCTTGAGTTTTACATCCACACTTAATTCATTAATCATGTTAAATATTCACTATGTTAAAAATTTATTACAAATTACAATAGGTATAATTAAAAAATATAAAAAGAAACCTTTTCTCGGTAATAATTTGGCAATTGAATCAACTATTCGACAATCATGAACATTGAAAATTATGCCGAAAATACTGAATACCGAATATTCGGCCTATCTTTTTGTATGTAAAATAAAACTAGTCTATGTATCAGCATTAGAATACTTCTTGGTATTTAATACATGTTGAAAAAAAATTAGAATTATAACACTAGAATTTATTTGTTTTGAAGTCAAAAGGACAACAAATCGAAAAAAAATGTGTGTCGTGAAAGTGACCGCAGTAGATAATACTTCATTTCATTTACGTCCTTTAGTTTTTGTTAGCTATAGGGTTTTTCAGTTTAAACTGAAAAACCCTATAGCTAATATTTCGATTAAATTGTTTATTTAGGTGTCACAGTCAAGTGGGGAAGTCAGAACACTATTAATTTTATTCTTTCCTTGTGTCCATCCTTTTATTTCACTGTTATATTTGCTGATTTCGACAATATTTTTTTAAATAAATTAACAGAAATGTTTACTTACATTATGTGCAGTATACAAGGATGAAGAAAAATTTTTTTTTTTAAATTCTCTTATCTCACCATAATTCGAAGTTTTAAATATTATTTCTCTCATTTATTCCATACTGCGGTTTATTATTGAGCATGTTCTTTCAGATGTAAACAAAAATATTTAAAAATATTTTCACTGACTTTAGCTGTGGGTTTGCATACCTATATTTTTTTTATTTGTACGGTTTTGGTTTTCTCAAGTACTAATATTTTTATATCAAAGTTATCCTTAATCAGAATAATAATAACTACATAAACTTGGAAACACAGTACATGAGTTCAGTGTAGTGAGTGCGGAGAGAAGAATGAGTAGCTTCTCGTTTGGTACGTGCTCCGAATTATATTGAGGAAAAAATTAACCATACTGCTACTAATACTGCTAAAATACTATACTTGATTATCAGACCGTTTTTGGTAGCATTTTAAATATAACTTAATCCAGCTTAATACTATACAACCTAACCTAACATAACCCATCTTAATCCAACATTATCTAATACAACCTAAACTAAAATAATCTTACATAACCTAACGTGGCCCAAACCAATTCAATCTTTGGTTTTCGAGGGTATAAAGATCATCATTGATGCCATAGAGCTCGTGCACAGCGGCATATCCCCTAGCGTCTCCTTTGCGAAAGTGTCTATTGGCCCATGGCCTAACATCTTCTTCTGTCTTCAAATTCCCTTCCGTAATCGCAACGAGCTTTACTTGAGGGAGTGTGCTTGTTTATATTTAGGATGCCCTCAATATTTCCCATTCCGCCTGCCCTCTGTGCATTATGTCTCTTATTATGTTAACGCATACATTCGAATTATCTTTTGACCGTACCTCAAAAGGTACAAATTACGCAAGTTCAGTTTGTGAACCTTTGTCTAATTTTGGGCAAATTTTCTTTTGCCACTAAAGCTTTTCTTTGCACTAGCACTCAAATATTATGTATTGTTATCTATATTCCTGGCCAGAGTATGTGTATTGGTTATGTGCCGCCTTATCAACGACATGCAAGTACACATTAAATAGGTCCTGACTGATCAACGCTTGAGTAAGCCATCGTTCTACCTCATCATGTTTCCTTTATATTAAATCTTCAATTTTAGCAAAATCATCCTAACCAGACGTCACTCTAGACTCTAGAAAAATTTTGAAAACTCCTACTTCCTACTCCGAATTTCATATCTTAGCTTGAATGTTTACTTATCAAAAATACTTTTAAGCATGATAAATTACAATCTTATGTCTCAGCTTAAAATTTAAGTTGCATAGGCTCTACAATTTTTATTTTTTTTAAGCCAGGGTGCTTTAGATTACTGCTTAAGGTCTAAAAACTAAATTTAAAATTCCTTATAAAACGTTTACACCAAAAGAAGATACTTTAGGTTTTAATCGTTATAGCAGCAGAAGTTTCATTCAAAGAGGTTTGGTAGTTTTTACGGAAAAAAATGTCAATTACGATGGATAGGAAAGGGATAAAAAATCAAAGATTTTATTTGTACCGAAGGGATTATTTTGGTGACGATTTTATTCAAATCGTTCGAGTAGTTTTTGTGTGACACTCGAACAGATATATTGAAAAACATAGAGGCAGACAAAAATTATAAAAATACTTCCTGAATTTGAAGAAGCTGAAGATGTATTTTCAATTATTTTTTCAAAAATATCTTCGATGTACGGATAATATAACGCAAAATTATTTTAATTAATCGCATTGATAAATTCAAGCGAAGGAGAAAACGAAATTATGCTAAACGAAGTTAACATTTATGCATAGTTCTATGGAAGTACTACGTACCTTTAGACGTTTAAATTGTTACATATGGCTGTACGTACGGAATCCACGTAGTTAAAGTTATATTCATAATCAATATGTTTATTTTTCAATTATTTTTAATAATAAATAACAACACTGTACTGGATTAAACCGGGGCAAGAAACAGCGTCAATTCATTATAAGTAGGTACAAGGATAAGTAGTCAAGAAAAATATGATCATGTCAATAAAAAAACCGCCACTCTCAATTATTTTTTGTTTTTTATGAGCGTGCTCTTCCTAGAATTTTTCAAATGACTAGTAGTATATTCCGTTCATTCGTCATTTCTGCTTCATTCTGCTGCCAAATACTGAATTTGTTTCATTATTTCCACAAGTATATTATTCATATAATCTCTATGAAAATATCAATCTTTATTTGTAGAGGGCTTACATAATGAACAAAAAACTTAAAGGTTTTTAAATTAGCGAAAACATTTTTGTAGGTATGAGCAAAATAAGTTGAAAAATTTCTACACATTAAAATTCTTTTGTTATTAAAGATTAATTACATTTATATTAGGGTTCTTTATGTGGAAAATTTTCTTTCCAGTTTAAATTCGGTATTATTTAAATCGCAGTTTTGTCGCTTGTAACTAAGAATTATGGCGATCAGCACTTTGACTGTTTCGAGTGAAATGGAAATGTGCGGCTGAGGAAAATGTAAAAATGGTGGGAAAGTGTACTGGGTTGGAAGCAGATCGCAGTTTGTATTATTTAAATGAAATGGAATCTATTAATAGTACCGCCACTATAGGGTAAGTATAACTTGCTACAATATTGTATATAAGTAGTAAAATTTGCACGTAATTACAAAAAGTATTATTGATGTATTAATTCGTTTTGATAACGTTATTTGTAACGTAATATAATAAAAAAATTATTAAAACAATGCCATTACCTATTATGAAATATAAACTAGTACTAGCAAAGAATTGACTAACTTATGTAAGGATATTTAACAGCAATATAGTTTCAAGAAATATACAGTAATTGAACAAAATATTTGACTGGCTCCCGATGCGGTTTACAAATGGGCAATACACTTATCTATTACTTTGTACGTGCAGTTATTAAAGGCAGATGTGTAAATGTAATATTTAATATTTAGGTCTTTATTAAATGTAAAGGAGTGAGTAGTAAAAGAAAATTTAAAAAATCAAGGAAGCATGGGAAGAAAGAATCGAGGTACGCTTAATAATTAGTAATTAGAAAGGTTATAAAACGAAGGCTGTGAATATACAGAAATAAGTAAATACATTCAATGTTGAAGAACATGGCGAACAAAAATTAAATATAAACTATTATATTGTTGAGTAACAGTCTGCAAATCTTCGAGAACACTTGGGATAGCGATTGAATATATTTAAACGCTGTTTCTTCGTCTTTGCCATGGCAGACTAGCACGGTCTAAGTAGTATCGAGAGCCGTGGAAAATGCATTGCATTATCTTGTAATCTTTTTTTCATTAGGAAATGTGGAAGCGAATAAAATTATATGTAGATAAAGGACATAATTCGGTATTAAAATAAAGAAGGTATTTACGTGAAATAATTTTATCCCAGTATATCTAATGATTTGTATAATATATATTCTCATTTTCATGTTTTGAAGCTAAACAAATTTTATGACTTGACAAGTCTTGGCGCTGTTTTCTGAGATTCTTATGCTTTTAATTTCCTTAACCCATAAGTCGAGTGAATTTTTTATAAAAAATGTTTCATTAAACAAAATATAGCTCTTTCATTAGTCTATGTGTTATCAATGAAGTGTTTTTAATAAAGGTGAAAAAATTACTAAGAAAAAGTTGATATTGTCCACTATTTTAGAGATATCTTACTAAAGTTGAGAGAAAATAATTTTTTTCCTTCAAAATGTATACTATAAAACTTTGAAATTTCAATATGTTAAATTTAATATTAATTGAGTTTTCCATGAAACATTATTTCGTTATTTTCATATAATAGGATACAATTATCGGCGTACAAGTTCAGTTTGCACTTGGGTCGTTTTTAATATTTCTCGTGTGAATAAAAGTTTCATAGAAATAAAATAAACTTTTTAATGTTAATTCATAAGATAATTAAAAAACAATTATTTTTATTGTTCAGTTTGTATATAAGCATATTTGGCTAATACACTCGTATTAGCTCATTCGTAAGTGAAATGCACGATTGAGAAAAACTTTTTCCGGCATAAAATTATTTTCATATAATCTCATGTATGTGCCTTAAAATTAATCCAAAGTTGTGATCTGAGTCGAACCGCATTAATTTTGGCATCACCTAATTTGTATATAATACACGTTTTTGTACGTAATTCCACCGACACAATTGGGGCTCGGAAATTCCTTACTCATATGTATTTGTATGAGTGTCTTTTTTTTATTTGTTTAAAATCCATTTACATGCAATAACTGTATTTGTAATGAATACTGTCTGTCAGTCATAATAAATAAATCATGTTGCTAACCATTTTTTTTTAGTTTTGTACCAAAGTTTTGTACAGAATAAAATATATAATTTAAATACTAACACTGTAGAATTTTCTGAAAATGGTATTTGTATAGCAGTGAGGAAATATTCATATAACTTTTCATGAATTTTTCTTCCAACCTTCGTATGAGTAAATAATTACGGTCGCGTTCCTTACGAGCTTTCTCGTCCACCCAAAGATGGTCTTGATGGTGGAATGAAGCCCCCATAGAAGGAAAATTGATTAAGATTGCAAATAAAATACGTGAGCAGAATATGAAATTATGGGTACTAAACCATTTCTAAATATTATATCTCTTCATGTCTTTACGTGATTATTTAATGCTAACAAATTTTGGGTAGCATTTAGTGACAAACATTTTATTTGAGTGGGCAGATAGTTTTTTTTCCATTTTTCAATTATGACTTTTAATTCTCTAGGATTGTATACGGAAATATTAAAATAAACCTATTTTTCTTAATAGTCTATATTGAGTATGACTTAGATTTTTGATCATTATTGTTTTTTTTATCATAAAGATACTTTTTCGTAATTTACCTAATGTATGAAATTCATTAAAACCGATGCAATTTTCATTTTAACTGAGCATGAGGTATAGAGCAAAGAATGTAAAATTGGAACGACGTATGTTTTATCTATATTTATAAAGACTTCAAAGTTATTATAAAGGTATTGTAAGTAATTGACTATTTAATAAAAAAAATAGCTTATTCGTGTAAAACAGCAACATAGTTCTTTAACGGAGACCTAAAACTTCTGATGTGTTATGTGTAAATAAATGAATAAAAACACTTTTATATTTATAATATAATTATCCTCCTAGATCAATTATATAGTAAAAAGTAATATAATGATCCTCATAAAGCTATTAAATATTAAAAAACTGAGTGAAAACTTTTACATTTATGCTAATAGGGTCAAGCTTTATTTAATCATTTTTGTTTAATTTAGTACTCGTGCACATAATCAAATTCATAACGAATTCATTCCTTTATATTTTTCATCTATTTTTTGGGCATTAATCATATAATATTGATTTTATGGAATATGGTTATTGATATTATTTCTCCTAAAGAAATATTAAAAAATGGATATAAATATTTACCTGTTCCATCTCTGCTCTTCAGTGTAGGCAATTCATCGTTATACTGAGGTGTGCTAAGAATTGAGGCCATCATCAGTACGGAACGTACAAAATTCTACTTTAAACTAAAATACTCCGGAGATTATCCAAGTAATAAGAGTGAACCACCTATGACATGCTATGAATCTTTGGTTATGATCTTTTAAAATTTGGTTTTTAAATTTAAATTCTGCTTATTTTTCGTAATTGAAACTACGAATCACGATACAATTTTGTTCTAATAGTTGATAGATCTATTACATCATATAGATCGTACGAGCTAGTAGTAGGTTTCTCTAACCCATATTTAACCGTTTCGTACACGTCTTCCAAATTTGCCCTACATATTGGTTTAAGAGAATAGAACTCGGAAAGCGAATAGAGCAGTCTTCATTGTAGACCTGCTCTCGTAATTTTCTGATTTAATTTGCCAGCAAATTATAACATTTTTTTATACCTAAACAACTCTAGTACTATTTTTATTTCATTTTTTTTTGAGAAAATTAACATCGGCATATGTTAATTTTTGTCAAAAAAAACTCTATACGACCAAGGCTCTTTTGTCATCAATATCACACTATCATTTTATCCTGTCAACAAAACTTTTTCATCTGATATTAAGTATGAAAAACACAACACCAAATAGACCAAATTGTATATCATTTAATTTAATTTTTTTACGTCTATGACCAATTAATTCATTTTATTATATAAATTGCACGTTTGTTAGTCTTAACTTATTTTCAAATTACTTGTTATTTTAGACATGTGTATTTACATTATCACATCGTCTTATGTTCAATAATTTCTCACTAAAAATAATTTTAAATAATTGAACTCTCAATAATGTGTTTCCAATCACGATTTTAATTGCAATCTGTATAGAATTTCATGTTACTTCTTTTAAAATAATCACCTAATTACATGAGAATTGATGGTTACATAAGTTGTTACAGAAAAAAATGTATAGCATTTAATTTTTTTATAAATCTAAAAAATATTTTATAATCAAACGGAAGATATAAAACTAAAAAAGCTCTTTCTAATATCCGAAAAAACTATTAATGTAAAATTTTGTTGTCAAGCAAAGGCCTGGCTCTTATACAAAGATCGGGTGATCGGGTTTTTATTTTTTTGTGAAATATTTAGTATTTTTGGATTTTATAAAAAACAAATAACGTTCAATTTATAATTGTATTTCTACATTAAGAACAGAGCCGTCTAAGATTTTATGCTGCGATAGCTAACCCTGTGCTTTTTGGCCTTCGAAAATTATGTCGGTATAATATAATTCCATTAATGTCTGGCCAGCTCAATTCTAAATTAAATAAGGTTAAAGTGTACATTTTTTTACATTAAGATCTGTCGTAATCTAAGGTATTTCGATGTATCGGTATACAATTGCTCATTTTATTCACATTCACTGGCAGGTTTACTGATTCCTTTAGGCCACGTATATCTTTGGCAGTGATATTATTGTGTTTTGTCATAAAATGTAAAATATTTATTTAAATTAGTGACTATATTTCAAATATGACAACAATTCGTTACTTCTTACAACAACAACGCCAGAAGTTGTCAAGGGTTCTAATATCAGAGATAAACTACGATTTATTATTTTAACTATCTTCGCTAAAATAAATTTAATCCATTTACACGCTTCGTTTTATCTTCCAAATAAATGTGACTAGTTACTTATTCCTTCATAGTAATTTATTAAGATGACGTCATTAGTTTTATTGTTTTGTAAAATAGTTATAAACTAAACTGAAACTTATTAAGACTGGAATACGTTCAAATAAAAACTCTGGATTACGCGTTATGTTCATGCTTTTTACTAATCACGATTATATGATTTTTAAATAATAATCATAATACAAGCATTGTGACGTAACTTCCTTTAATAAGAGGAAATTCCTGTACTGAAAGATTATTTACGTCTAATCTATTGAAACCCATCATTTGTTTATTTGCATGCTTATATTCATCTGAATCTTTGGTTTATATTATCCAATATTGCGACAGCATTTAAATTGTCAACAATGGGGATGTGAAAAGGGTTTACCAAAGCAAAAATTATTATAAAATCTGGGAATAAATTTCGTAAAGTACTATTAAAATAATTTTAGCGTAACTGTTTCTAATCACGCTTAACTCATCCATTAACAACTTCCACTGGACTTATTGGTTTATTCGGTAGTTAACTGTTTTTGCGCTTTCATTTTGTGGACGAGATTTATACCTCATATCCGTACGATTCAAGGTCTGGTACTGAATCAAAGAAACCTGTGTTAAGAATCACTACATCATTTACTTCGGAAAACCAGTTAAGGATGCCGTCTTTGTTATTAACACGATTTTACAAAACAGTTGAATCTGACATGATAGCAGGAAAATGTCCTAAAACGTGAATAATGTATGACAACCGTAAAACGTTAATTTTGTATAACAACCCTAAAACGTCAATGATGCTGAACTTGGCTTGCATAATGCCACCAATTTCATCTCCCCGAACCTCTCCCGTTCAAGTCCCGCAGTACTCCCGCAGTATCCCGCAGTACCAAGCCCGGGAGGAATGCAACCCTTCAGCATCGACTTAACTTTTTTTCTCACAGCGATTTTAAATTAGGCTCTGTAATAATTATTGCAGCACCTTTAAAAGCTTTCTAATGACGTCTTGTCCTTATTAGTTCCTAGACCAGCTTCTGTATATTTTTTTCAGATTCTCCCTCAATAGATAAAACTAACCGATGGAACTAATATAACTAGATTTTCAAAACCTACTCCGCGTGTCGGATTTTATTATGCAGTTGTAAAATGGCGACTTAATTTCAAACATTCACAGTAAATTTATTTGAAATTTATATTTTTATCTGTTACACAAGAATATGAATGGGCGAGAGAAAGATAGTCTTACGACATATTTTATTCATGAATAATGAGAGGCTATGTTGATTTAATAGCTCAATATTATTTTGTATATTTAGAACCGGTCAAATTGTTGCTAAAGTGTGTTCACTTTATATGAACAATTATTATAGATTATTTGTGGGAAGAACTTTTTATTATTAGACTGGGCCTTATTGTTCTGTACACAATTAAAGTAAAATATAACTAATTTTTAAAAAAAATGATATATATTAACTGTAAACATTTATTACGTTGAAAGCTATTATAGGAAAATGCGATATGGTTTTTTCCTCGTTCACTAAAAGTCAGAACGAACAGTTAATTCTTTATGAAAATCAGAAAAAAATTGAGAAATAATTAAAGTTAAATATTGGACTCAATGATTTGAATCATTAATATGTAGTTAAATACAGTATAAAGAGAAGATTTGAACACTTACGGACCTTAACCCGGCGTCATTGTGGCTACTAAACAGAACTTAGCCGTTGTGGCCGGGTAAGTTGTACCCATTTGCATTATTGTACACTGAATCAAGCTTATGTCAATATTAGTTTTCTATATTAGGGAAATAGGTAATTATAAACATTATTTATAAAAATTAAACATTTATTTATCATAAAATGAGCAAATTATCATCAAATTAGATCTTCTTATTCTGAGATCATTTTTTTAGAACGTAACTTAAAAATATAATCAAAAATAAAAAATAATTAACATTTAAAAACAGAACATAACATTTTCTTTAGTACATAAACATGAAATTAGGAACTATATATAACAAAGCTTATTTATTACTAACATACTGACTTATTCGATATCGGGATCAACGCAACTTTGGCATAATGGAATAATGTGCTGCATACAAATAGACTTGTCACACTTATTGCAGTTATGCCTAGTTTTTTTGTCTTTGGCAGAAGGACAGTGTTTGCATCTCCTGTATGATTTTGAAGTTTTATTCGGAGGGTAGGTCATAACTTCACCAACTTGTTCGTGAATACGTTTACGTAAGCCTCTTGGTAAGTTCTCCATATTTTTTCTCACGCGAAGATGACCTTCAAGCATTGATAGACCGAGTTTTCTAAGGAAATCACGTCGGTTTGTTTTCGAGTTATTATTTTCACGAAAAATAATCACGCTATTTATTGCAGCTACATTCATGACCGCATAAAATACTGTCATTGACCAGCGTTTAGAGTTTCGAGATACATCATAGCACAGAGCTCATCAACCACATCGACGCCAGCTTTCGTAGAATAATAGAATGTGATTATCTCTGGTTTACTTTTTTCACCACTAGCAGGATCAATGTTTTGGTCATGATGAAGGGAAGACAATACCTGTACCACTTTAGACCATTTAGGCATGTAGGAAATAAGCGTCATATCTTTTTGGAATGCAAACTGGGTGCTGTATACTTCTTTTCTTTGCGTGGTTATAAAGTTTGGTGGGATTTCTTTTTTGTTTTTACGTAATGTACCTGTAGATGTTAGTTTATGATTTTGTTGCAAATGTGTTATCAGTGGAACGCTCGTGAACCAGTTGTCAAATGTAATATTTCTATTACTTTTAGAGATAGGCTGCACTAATCTGTCTACAACATTGAAAGCTTTATTGCTTTGCAAAAATGGCCCATCAGGCTGCTTACCGGGATAAATTTCAAGGTTGACAGTATAAAAGTTTTTTGCATCAACCAAAGCATAAATTTTAATGCCATATTTCGCAGGTGTATTCGACATATATTGACGAAATGAACACTTGCCGCGAAATGCGTCCAGCTTTTCGTCGATTGTAAGATACTCATTGGGAGTATAAGTAGTTTTACAGTTCGAAACAAAATCGTCAAAAGTATATCTAATTGGAGCCAGATTGTCCAGTCGCTTGTTGTTGCATCATCAAAACGCAAACAGCTTTGTAAAAAGTAAAAACGCTGCAAAGACATAGCAGTACTAAAAATTTCCACACCAGTACCATCGGCTCTCCACAAGTCACTCAAATTTTGGCGATTAGAACGATTTAATCCGGCTAAATATAACAAGCCAAATAAAGCTAATAGTTCGTCTATAGTTGTCTCTTTCAATAAATACTAAAGCGATTGTTTATTGTTAGACAATTGTCTCTGTTTAATCTTAGCATTAGTATGACGAAGTATTTGTTCCAGAATATTATTAGTTATAAAGCGTCTCCAGCACTCTATTTCAGTCTTATCATTTTGCGCAATAAGCCTAACCCCAAGTTTTTGTAATATTATGTTTTCTGACCTTGTGCGAACGTTGGTCCGAGGTGGTTGCGAAGACCATTTGGTGGAATTGTCTTTACCAATATAAAACTGCTGGTTACTTGTTGAAACAATTGCTTCTTGCTCATCATCACTGCATTCTTGTTCCGTATCACTGCCTTGACTTCGCTCTGAAAGATGGTCGATTTCACCCTCATCGTCTGAGCTGCACTGTTCATTGTGACTAACGTTAGCTTGTTCAAACAAGGCTAGGAGTCGACTTTATTCCTTTTTATAAGACATGGTTCATAAAACTGTGAAAAACGATATGCAATTTATCAATAAACAATCAAAAACAACAAACAAACTGTCTATATAAATGTTACATAGCCATTGTGGCCGGGTATAACTTACCCGCGCGCTCTTTATACACGTGTAAACTCCGTCGTCGCCGCAGCAACACTAAATAGACAAGTGAATACGCGAAAAGAGGTCAACAACCGCAGCTACTGTAACGGACAATTTACGCGCGCATTTTGTTTTAAAGTTATGACCGTTTTAAAATGAGTCGGGTATTAGACACCCAGCAACAATGACGCCGGGTTAAAGTCTTATTAACATCGATTATTGGTAAATTATAATATGTAGATTAGGATAGATTCAGTTTTGCTACATTTATTAAACCCTTTCTTGAATGGGCATACATATAACATATTTTCAATTACATTATTTCCCGGAATCAGTAAACAGGACATTCTATCATAACGATTTTAACCAGTGATGGAATAAATACATACAAAATACATTCACTAATTCACAAATATTTGTAATCTAACACCCACGATTCCTTGCCCTGTCTCATCTCGGTAAAAATGACAACGCATATAACATGAACCTGATCAATTGTCCTCTTGGCATTAGGTGACTTCCGATAACGTCAGATGGGCTTGTGATATATTATCATATTTATTTAGTTGGATGTGGATGTATATTTTACAAATTGATAGATATTTATTGCATTATTAATAAAATGGCTGAGAGAAGAAAAAACATCGAATCTAATTAAAATTATCTACATAATGATGCATTAATTTCTGAATTAACGTAGTTGCGCTGTTTATAGTAGTTAAATAAAATGCCGCGGTTTGATCTTGACAATCGTTTTTAGGATGGATGTCAGTTCTTCATTATTTCACTTATTATTAGCATATTTCTTTCATGGCACTTGTCCTGCTATGAAAGAAATTTTATAATCAGTTTGGTAGTTTCAGATGTATAAAAAATTAAACACCTTCTCTGGTATTAGCTCCTCACTAATTAGTCCCGTATACGGGTCAAAATATACACCCATAAATTTTGGATGTCAGGCAGCTTTTCATACATAAATTTTTGTATTAAAATTTTAGTCACTGACTGACGTACAATTAGACTATCAAAATTAATATTAATAAGCAATTTGTAAACTATGTAAGTCCTTCCTCAGAAATTACGCCGGCATTATTGTTGTTTTCACACACACGCGCACATACATATATATATATATATATATATATATATACATATATATATGTATATATATATATATATATATATATATATATATACATATATACACACACACACACAAATAAATCTATTTTTTAATTTTTGAAGTGATTTTTCAACGCCCTTTCATTTAATACCCATAATTAATTGTCGCTATCCGTTATATTACTCCGGTTGTCAATGCAAATCAAACTAACCAACACTTATGGAAATCAGTTTACTGGTCAGGAAGTCACGAGGAAACATAGAGTCAGTACTTTTATAACAGGTATAATCGTGATATTCTCATTAAAACTTTTCACTTTATACACATTTCGATGTGGTTTAAGTGCAATTTTCCTATCTTTCGATACAATACAGCAACCTGTGGGAGACACGTTGTATTTTTTTTCACATTTTGGACAATTAAATATCCTATTTTTCAAAATCGATTCAGGAGTTTAGTTCCTGGGTTGGAACATGTCTAGTCACCTACTCGTCCACAGTCATACTTACACAGCTAAAAACACAATTTTATATTTCTTTTAGCCCTAAGGTAAAAGATTGCCTTTTTAGCTGCCTGTGTATCAATGTGGTAAAAAAAGTCTAAAAAAGTCTAAAAAGTCTAAAGGTAAGAAAAAAATCAAAATATCAAAAATGTGTCATTTCATTTTAATAAAACTTTCAAATGGAGCCGGATTAAATGTTTCCGCTTCCGGTTGATATCATTTTAGTAATATATTTGTGAAATATCTCACCATGGATATCGTGCTGAAATAATTCGCGATCAATCGTTGCAGAAAGTCTGCTAATACCTTTATAAAAATTGAACACTTCCGTAGTTGACGCTTTATTATTTTTGTCAACAAAAATGAGTTAGGGGAAAAGAGGGTTGTTATATTACAAATACGTCTACATCAACGCATATATATATATATATATATATATATATATATATATATATATATATATATATATATTTATTCAGAATTTATTGTAAATGAAATTAATTATAGAATTCATGCGAACATATCACCGGATCGAGCATTTGCTTAGAACATTATTCCGGTCAACCTGCGAAAATTAATATTTAGGGCGTTTTATGATAATGGGTACCGAATTCACGTAAATTGTACTAAATATACTTTTTGTGTATCAGATGTTACCTTTTTCTATTCAGATTGCTTTTCACGTAAGATACAACTTAATATATACTCACGTTTATACTTTGTATACCTTATAATCTATATTTAACTTATGGAATGTTCTTTTTCCTAATAAATATTGACAATATTCTCGAATTCACCGGATGCTTACTTACAAATTAAAGTTACATACGAGGGAGGAAAATTGTATCTAGATTTATTAACAAATTGTATCTAGATTTGTTAACAAATATAGTGAGAAGTTAATTTTAGGAAGGTTGAATATAAAATTCAGACAGTTTATTGAAATTAAACTTAATTCTTATAATAAAGAAATATATTATAAAAATATTTCTTTGTTATAAGAATTACGTATACACTAGCGCGATCCAAATAGTAATAAGACGCCTGCCGTAAGAAGGGAGAGAAAGTAAATTCATTTTGTTTCGGTACACAAATTAGCTGACATATTGACTGACATGCAGGTGCAAATTGTCGGGACGCAGTGAGATTTCTTCAGTGTTATTTCCTAATTTTTTTTTCTTTTAATAAATAGGTTCACGTCACGTTCACGTATGTAACGGAGCACATTGTCAATTCACCACGCCTGAACTTGATGCTTACGAACGAATCCTTTATGATCTAAAAAATACTATTGTCGATACCCTTGGTCGTTCCCTTCTCATCCTATTTTCCGTGCTCGCTAAATGCAAGAAAAACGTGGCCAATTAAAACAAATTGCATGCGACTTACTTTGTTCTTTTCGCCCTTCCTTTGATGTAGGTCCAAATTTTAGAAGCTTTTTTTAAGTGCATTCAATTGAAACAATTAATGCAAATTATTTTTCCCCGTCAGAAGACTGCTGGAAACTGTTTACCCAATCCATAATTGGAACTTATATCTGTATCTGTTTACGGTAGACAAATGGATATTGAGCCGCAGAATTATAATTAAATGATAACATAATCACTGAACTCAGCACCTCCTGTGGTGAGTTCAGCGGATTCAACACAAAGTGTGAGTTAGGGGAATTGCTTTGTATCTAATCGAATAGAAATTTCAATACCATATATTTTAGGAGATTTTAAATCCTAAAAAACAAGCAAAGTTGCAGGTGGAGCAACCGAGTTACAAGTGGAGTAGGAGAGTTTCATGTGAAGTAACCGAGTGGCACGCTTCAAAAGACTGAAGGCTTAGCTGAAACAAATTTAATAGTTACAGTTTTTTTACATTGTTCAAAGTAACAAATATAAAGTTGTATTTAAATAATAGCTTCAGATCTATTGTATAAATACAGTCTATTTAATTTAATATTTCTATAGTTCTTGAATGTTGACTTCAACAACATAACCAATGTCATGTTTTTTAAAATCCTTAATTATTTCTCCAAAAACATATTTTTTATATTTTTTCATTTCTCCTTTTTAGAGCCATTTACATTTCTTGTTTTTAGCTCTCGCCAATTTGAAACAAATATATTAAAAAACACTTAAACATTGTTCACAAAGTGTATGTAAAGTTATAAATCTTGAAGTGTTAGAATTTAAGCCAAAAATTTGTATTTACAATTTCAAAACAGTCATACATATATTTTAAGATGAAATGAAGCGGAAATAATGAAATTTGTCAGCTATGTTGGCCTCATGATTTTTGTTTACTAAATCTTGTCATAAACAAATAATTCTTGACTTCAAAACCCTTAGTTACCGATTTGTAGTCGAATCTGACCTCCATGATAATATTTGTTCTAATGACGTTGCGGTAAATATGTATGTCATTAGCGCTCTAAAAACGGTCCTCAATACCTTTCAATACAACTATCGGTCGCTTTCTTCACACAAACCTTTTCTTTCAAAGCCTTTTCTTGTTAAATTTCCACAATTTATTTACTAATACTAAATTATTATTAGGCTCGTTATACGATTGTTAAACATTTATGGGAAGAAAACTTTTGCATTATATAAAATTGATTAGATTTTTTTTAAAGTCAATTAAGTTATTAATTTAATATCCTGCCCTAATATTATGTAAGAAAAATACTTTGTAAATTTGTTTGTGTCTTAAGAGATGAATATAATAATTTGCGTTATTCCGTAATTTTATTTTTAAGGTTATCCACTTCAAAAGAAAAAAACCCTTACTAGATCACTTATTTATCCGTCAATCCTAGGCAACGTTTTCACATACTGTTTGAGGCCGTCACATTAAATTTGATATAGCGAGAGATCACATTAATTAATGATATTATAGTAACTAAAACCATTTTGAATATTTGACTTCGAAGAAACCAAAATGAGTACTCACAAATTCCTTTTTAGTTTCGTTTCGTTTCGACTGATTATAGGGAACTGAAAAATATTTTTTTCTTCCCTCAGAGATACGTGCCAAAATGTACAAAAAAATTAAACATCCTCCTTCTCCCTCATATCTTTGGTGGAATCTGAGTAAAATATAATATTTTAAGGAAAACATAACGAAGGTAAAAACCTTCATAGTTTTTTTATATATTTAACATATTTTCACGTCGCCACGAAAGATATCTAATTAGTAGAATGTTTTGGATATCTAAATGTGTACGGACATGCTGACATGCATTCTAACATGTGTTCTACTCGTAATTAATAGATTTTATGTTTTCTAAAACTCTTTGTGAGAAAAAAATTCGACAACGAGCTTTTGATTTTATAAAATTGTTCAATAAAATAATTTGTCGCCGAAGTCGGTTTCATTCTCAACTTCTGTGTTTTGAATATGGGTCGGAACGCATATACCGTTTAAACTCTCTCAACTGCAAATCAATATTCTACGGCTTTCTACTGCCGTACGTGGTTAAAGTCCGTGATTTGCTAAAAAATGTCAGAGTGGATTTTTTTCCTCTCAATTTACTATTTCACAAATTTGATCATAGCATTTACAAATAATTCATATTCATTACTTATTATCTTATTTCTGCATTTGGCTGGACTGTATTATTTTTTGTGCTTGCAGTTACACCTGAATCGTCAAAAACTTTGGCTTATCTGGAAGTTATTCAAGACATGAATATATAAATAGAAAAAATTAATAACTATTTTTCGCCCACCGCTCTGCGTAACTCTCCCTTTTAGATCGTGTTTGATCCTATCGATGTTGAGCTTTCGTTCCTGCCACTTTCGGGATGTCTCACTAGCTAACGACAAATTAGCCCTCCTTCTCACCTGCATTATCTACGCCACCATCTTCCTGCTCTAATTGTCAACAATTTCAAGGTTCACCTAACCAGCCCAACACCATTTTCTTCGCCTTATCAACGTTGCCACCTCGGGAAGTTTCGCACGCCTTCGAATTTTTTTATTCCGTATTCTGTCACAAACAATAAATCCTACCAAGTATGCTCCGTTTTCCTTTGGGGGACATGAAGCTGATAAATATGTTATAGAATATGTATTCACGTTGCCTCTCGTGACATGCAGAATGAACTTTTTGTATACTAAATGGTTCAGATTAATTGGCATCTTTTTCTCTTGAAGATTTCGAACAGTTTATGGAAAGTGCCCGAATTTAAATTGATGCAGCGTTCTACTCCGCAGATTTAAGAAAGGTAAGGATGACATATAGGTGAAGAGACTGCATAGTACTTCATGGCGTCTTGTGTTGTTAAAATTGTATTATTCTTAAATAAAAAGGTCGTTAATATCCGTAAATCAAAATATTTATTTTATATTACAACAATCATTCAACTTTTATGAATTAATTGTTCTTCTTTTCATTATGTCACATTTTAATACTATGGAATAAAAAAAAATTAAGGATAAGTAAAAAATGTATCACAAATAATTCAAATTTATGCATATTTATATATATATATATATATATATATATATATATATATATATATATGATATTGCATTCACAAAAACGCATTACACTGTAAGGTGAAGGAAATAATAACAAAAGTCGATTTGATGCATATTTACGGAAACGAAGGTACGTAAACCAATTCGAATTGAAAATCCGTACGCGTTATATGTGCGCAGCTGTAGACAAAAAACTTCGTAGAGAAATTCCGAGCATAAAAATTTCGCTGATTGACTGGAATTTTTTCACAAGTAATTATTCATGCAAGGATATGGGAGATAAAAATATGTTTTTCTCACAAAGGCCATCGAAATTAATATCTCTGAAGAGGTATTTCTAAATATAATTTCAAAATGACAACTGGTCTTTCAAAAAGAAATAGTATTTTCTGATATGGCTTTTTCTCAGCGAGATATAAGTTCCAAATTTTTTTAAATATATCTCCCTTTTCCTTCCGCGACGTCTAATATATGTTTGCATGGAATCTGAAAAAGTCAATGTATTTGGTGAGAGCTGCAATGTAATTATTATCTCTGTCTATATATATTAATAAATTAAAGTTGTGTAGGCACCTAAGTTATTTGTGTTACGCGTGTGAAATGTATATTAAGTGGTGAAAAATAATTAAAATAAATAAAAATACCCTCGTTATGTAAGTTTTATTTATATTTAACAGATCCATATTATATATTGTATTATTTGCTCACATGCTGATTATATTTTCTTATTTTTATTAAAGTATTTCCAGATACATTAATAAATGTTTCCATTAATATATTCTCTAATGCTTTGTGGTTCTTATTACATTTTTTATACTTTTTCCAACTAATTTCTTTCAAAATTACTATTTTTCCAGCAGGGTATTTAATTGCAAATATTGCCGAGTGCACTCAATCATCTCCTCGAGTAATAGGCATATTTATCATAAGAACGTAGAGACAAAACAGTCTCTGAGAAATTTATAGACACAATAATTTTTATTTTCTTCACGAAGAAATATACGAGATTGAATCGACTGAAGAAGTGGATGCAATAAATCCAAAACACAATACATCGTTCTATTTACATATGTATTTTGAAGGACGTATATTCATTCAGACAAAGCAACGATAATGGAAAATAGATATCTCGTTCACATGGGTTAGATTAGTTGCCTCAGAACTATATTGGACACAAGCCAAATTATTTATTTTTCACTTGCTTAAATAACAACATTTGCAAGCTTTTGGCTAGAAATAGAATTCTCCGTATTTACTTTTACCGGTTTTTCTACTGTATAATTTAATATTGTAAAAAGGAAAAGTTTCTATCTTTGTTTGTTTATTTGTGAGATAAATTTTAAGAACTACTTACGTCATTTAGATGAATACGTGCAATGTTAAAATATGTGTTGTATATACTTTTCTAAATAATATAAAACACGCTCTGTCACACATTTGTTAAAAAGGAATTGATCATTGAGGCAGAATATAGTGGAGTAAGGTTAAGAATACGAGTGAGATTTACAGCCATCTATACATATACAGAATATAGTATGTTATATTTACACTTAGTAAAATGAAGTATTGAATTTATTTGGCGTTAATTTTGTAGAAATTCATTATTCCCAATTAAATGAAACTACATGATGTAGTATTATTTTTACTTTCTTTCATTTCTTTACCACGACCTAGGTTTCGTTGTATTACAACATCTTATATCAACAAATAGTCCACCTGAAGATGTTGTAATACAACGAAACCTAGGTCGTGATAAAGAAATTAAAGAAAGTAGAAATAATACTACAACACGTAGTTTCATTTGTGTAAAATTAAATATTAAAAGGAATAAACACTGAAAAGTACGATGAAGAAATAAAAATGTAAAACTAACGAAGAAACTATGTGTCTTCAATTTTTGTCGTTCGGAACCCTTGAGAAGAAGTAAAAATCGGTATGTCGGATACTATTAAGGAAAGAAAAAATCGACCGTACAAAAATTTTGAAGATACAACCAACAGCATAAAAATCTTAGAGAGAAACAAAATGGCATGTAAATTAATTATACTTTATCAATAAATTTGTCTTCTTAGTTTCTTCAATAAGAAAATGAATGCTATCTGAACCTAATAATTGTATTTATGAAAAAAAAGACAAACAAATTACTTATTGTCACTAATTAAAAAAAATCAACCGTAGAGATACGCAAAAATCTGTCAAAGGAACAAAATTGTGCGTTAATTAGTGATAAATTAATTATACTTTATTTGCCAGGAAATGATCAACGATAGTATTCTAGCAACTAACTCTAATAACCATCTTCAGAAAAAATACAGCCCAATGACCATTATAAGAACAAATATATTCAAGCAAAGTTGCACAATTTAGCAGCTGATACTGAATCCGAAATCGTATTGTGTATCAAAATAATAGGTGCAGGTTCTAACCGGTTTGGCACTTTATAGAAATTTACTTCATAAACAAAATTGTAACGAAGTCATTCCGTGAGTTCCAGTTATAGTTTTTTAAATATTTTCATCAAACTTTTTTTGTTCAGAGATCCACACGATATTGTATGATAAAAAGTCGGAAAAATGAGAATGTTCGTAACATTTTTTTTCAAATTATGACTCTTGCATAGCGACATATAAAGCAATGATTTTCACGTGAAAAAAGTTTAGCTACGTATTCCTACGCATTGCATTCGCATTTTATTTATTTTTTTTTTTTCATTTATTTTGCTTACTCATATTTTTTTTGTTTATGATAAAAATTTCTATTTCTTTATCGCCTACTTTGTCTTTCATAGGCGTAAAATCATTATGCGTATTTCAGAAATTATAACATCTAGGATAATCATTATAATTTTCTTGTAAACTTATGTCCCAATTTTAACAAACTCTTATTCTATAAACTTTGTTTTGGTACTTTTGGAAAAAAGAGGACCACCCAGACAGAGGAATACACCATTTTTGAACATTTTTACGCAAATGAAATGATTGTGTGATATTTTTAATAAAAAAAAATTTGAATATTTTTTAACAAACCCTTTCAAATGGTATCCCATATATATACAAAATTAAATTAAAAAACAATATTTTACCTCCTCCTTAAATATCATATGAATATTTAAAAAAAATTAAGCTAGTGTGTAATATGTCGGTTAATAAAAATTATGCCATTTTCCAAATTTCCACGTTGAATATTTTATAAAAAATCGGCTGCGGAGAGACAGACACAAGAGTGACTCAATAAAAGTACCCATTTTGAAGTACGGAATTCTGAAAATTGACGTAGATTGAAAATTTTTATAATTTTTTCCACTTTGTACCTAAACATTAGTTTTATATATACTTTTCCGTATAGGATATAGGGTTATTTGTTCTTGCCATTACTTCGTTAATAAAGACAGGAAGATAAAACAAATAATGCTATTTTTATTATTATTCTGTAATAAATGAATTGACAAAGCATGAACTCACAAAAATAAGATTTACGTTACAGATTCAGGTTAAAAAGTTTAAATTTTATTAAATTTGCACCATGTCAGTCCAATTAAATACAGGCTCTAGCTGAAAATGGTGATGGCTCTTTCAGACCTTGGATTAAAAATAAAGGTTAAGGTGATAAAAAAAAAGTCATTACTAAACTGTCAGTTTTTTACCGTAATGAATACAAAAAGATCTAAAAAAAAAATTTAATGAAAGGACCAATTTCGAGGTAATTTTCTTCTTCAGAGTTTATTGAACATTTACTGTTTATATTTTTTATTAATGTAACTGGTTTTACTTGGGAAGGTTACCTATATTAATTAACAAAATTTGGTCATAATTTTAATCGCCTGATTTCATAAAGATTTTATTAAAATATCTTAGGAATATTTTTTGGGGAGAAGGCTCAGGTCACACAAATATTTTAATTCCGAAATGTTTAACCAGTTGCATATATTACAGGATTCCATACTTACTGTCTAGAATCCTTGGATGGATAGTAATTTTTTAATGTCTCGCACCAAACCTAGAAAAACGAATCACTTATGGAACCTCTACCTGTTACGTGTATAGATGTAGAAAACAGCCGCTCATTTACATTGTGTTAAAATGTTGAATTTATGTCATGTGATTGTTAAAATAATTATTAAAATTTTTAAAAATATATGAAAACTCACTTTCCCTCTTTATTAAAATACATAAATTTAGTTATCAGTTTAACAAATTTGAATGTAATCAAGATCCATATTGCCGTGCACACACATACACACACAATGTGTGTGTATTTAAATTGTGTAATATTTTAAAAATTACGATTTTTAAATTTCGTTGAGCTTTCACTTGATAACAATAATAAAATATAATTTAAATTTTTTAACACAGTGTCTATATATATGTAACAGGTAGACATTCCATATATAATTCGTTTGTGCAACTTTAATATATCATTTACTTATGGTATGTCTTTACATATACATATCTATAATGTTCACATTAAATTACCTAAAAACGTATATATGATAATTTTCATGTTTTCAGTCTTTATTAAGTTACGTATACCGGAGACCCAAAGGTTTTACGTATCGGTAAAGACTTTAGGTATGTTACGAAGCCCCGATATATTTACGCAATGGCACTGAATACCAATAGTGCAAGTTTGATTTATTTTCATTCACTTAAGTTTATTTGACCACTTTAATGTGTCTAACTGATACATATTGCGGACTTACTGCTACGAAATTAATCTCTGACAGCCAAACAAAACACCAGTCCAGCCCCGTCAGACGGCCGGGAAGCGAACCCGGATCCCCGCGGTGCGCCCCATCGTCAAAGCCATGTGCTCTAAAATCAAAGCCATGTGCTCTGGAATCTAGCCAACACACCACGGCGATGTATTAATTAATTCAAAAATCTTAATATTGCGTCAATAGGATATCTAAAACGAATAAGAACAAATCTACAACAATGCACGAGTTATCAGTCACATTAATGATAAAAGTGTCACATTTCTTTTCCTAATTCATTTATAAAAATCTACGAACAAAATAAGAATATGTAAGATGCAAAGTTAACTTGAGGAAAATTATCACCACAAAAAATATTTTCAATAAACATGGAGACTAAAAAGTTTCAAAGAGATTTTTGTTTGCAAGTGCGCGTTAAGAACGAATTGCACTTAATGTCGTCTTACTAATAAATTATAACTTAAACCTAACTTAAATCGAGCATGTCGCTATGAATTGAATTCATAAGTAAATAAAAAAACACGACTGTAATACTTTGAAAATTAATAGGCATTTCATGTAGACAGACATTTACCGCAAAGATCTGTAAATAATGCTCTATCTACCTAATGTGGAAAATTATATGAAATATAAAAGGACATTCAAGAAACTATGTGGCTGACTATTTAAAATTTACAGGATTAGACAGACATTTTTTTTCAATAAACGACTTATTACGCTTTACTCGGCGTCTATTGCCCCGCTATTTAGCCATACAATGACAATAATTAAATTTAAGAGATAATAACATTTCAAATTGTTAAAATTATATTTTCTTTGCCAGGAAATGATGAACGATAGTATTCTAGCAGCTAAATCTAATAACAATCTTCAGAAAAAATACAGCTCAATGACCATTATGAGAACATAAATCTTTATCTAATTAAAACCTAGTTTTTTTTAAATCAAAAGCCCTCAAAATTCATAAAACATACATAAAACATTTATTATGAACAAATTTTTCTATTATTTGATATGATAGAAACATTTTTCATCATAAATGTTTTATTTTTATTTTCCCTAGATTATTACGTAGTCTATGGCGGTTCGATGGAATTCGTTTTGAAAAAATAGTATCTTAAGTATCTTCAATTTCCATTAACGCTGAGTTGGGCATGACGAATCGTTGAATAAAGTTATGGTGTTTTAAACTGCATTAACCTCAAAGGGTTTCTTGGGTATTATCTCACTATCACACGGTTAAATATAATTTTCTCACATCTAAAGCTATTTTGCTAACTCTACGACTAAACCTAAGTATTCGGTCGCAGAGTTTCAAAATTGTATTAGTCATACCGACTAAACTCTCAACATTAAACACTTGGGGTGTAAATTTACATTCCCTTGCAAACACTTTTCACTTATGTTCAGCGTTAAAATGGCCACGTTATCACATTTCATAACAGACTTCGAATAATGCAACCGATGCTAGGCTCGAACTTAATTCAATGTAAACTCCTTAATTTTGACCTTTCATTCAAACCTGAGTGTTCTAAGCTCATATTTTACTAGGTCATCTCGTGGCGGATAAATAAATACTGGTGGCGTTAATGGGAGTAAGCCAAACAAGTTGTGGTTGTAATGATACAATGCAGTCAATGCATGTATCAAAGATTATCCTTCAATGCGGGGTGATGACTAAAACGTGTAACTTGTAAACTCTTATTAATTCCATCATATTGAATAACAATTATTTGTTAGTTAATATTATGTTAAAAATATTTTTTCATGTGTAAAATCAGTGCATTTTGCAAATGACAGTGAGCTTTTTCGAGTACCTTTTTCCGTTGTTTAAATATTTTAATTACTCTTTTTATTCCAATGGCAGATATGATCGAACAAAATTGTTCAATACAAATATATCTGCTGTCTTCTCTTTAGTATTAAATTCTATGCGCATACTTTATATACTAGTATCGGTAGTTTGTGAAAATTGGAAATTATGTTGTTGAAAATAAATACAATTTTGTTAATAAATATCGAGTAAGGAAGTTGAACATATTTTTTTAATTCCCAAAGTATGTTTTAATTAAACCTGAGTTATACTTTGTTATGTATCTCATATGTGACATTATACTTTGTTATGTATCTCATATGCTGTGCAATACCTCACAATATATTTTAATTGGCTTTGCTTACCTTCACTTCTAAATTATATTAAGTTTAATTTCTGATATCCCAAAGATATATTGGTGTACGTACTACTTCGTCAACATTATGCTGACGATCGTGTGCATATTGTGTATATGTATTCATATGTACAAAGTCTAATGCGAGACACCGTAGAATCCCATCGACCTATGAAGACGCAAGATAGGTGTCTCACGACGATGTTTCCGTTTTATTACCGATTATGTGTGGTGGTATGTGACGAGTGAAGAATTGATGGTACCAAATATAGATACACGAAAAAGTGAGATCGTCTTTATTTCAACTCTGGAACTCTATAATTATTGCATTAAAATGTGAGTGGGGTTTATTCAGAAAATCGGAAAAGATTTATGACAATTTTTGTGAGCTGATTTTAAAAGTTTATTTGTTATTTTGAACTATTCAGTCTTATTTTTCATTTTGCACCATTTTTTTATTAAATTAAAAATTAAGTATTTACTCTCTTGTCTTGATTGGTACTTTTTAATATAATATAAATCTATATGGTAAAAAAAGGTAAGATGTACCGGTCTAAACGTCGGTGAATTGAAACCTGCAGTTTCAATACAGTCTGTGTGTGGGTTTAAACTATAGTACAGCTTAACTTTAACGTTATTTTTATGAGCTCAAATGAAAGTTTCCAATAAAATTTTAAATTTTAAAAATTATATGCATATCTGTTAATTTATCTTAACATGCACAAAAGCACAACTGCAAAACTGTTTTAAAATATCTATATGAAATTGAATTTCAATAGAAAAATTCTTTTTTCACGATCTTTAAAAACACTATGACTTCAATTTTTAAATTTTTAAAGATTTTCATTTACTTTAAGTCAAACAAAAGTATTTGTTGGTGTGTAATTCAATACTGAATTGTTAAGGGAACTTCAATTATTGATGTTTTAATTTTGTTATGTAGCTACGTCGGTCGCGAGACATATTCTGAATTAAAATGTTTTTTTTTGTTATTAAAATAACATTACTGTAAAATGTTTTATAAAAACTTTGCCTTTTCGATCATTTTAACTTATGAGTTCGTTGTGGAGGTAATATTGGCGCGTCTATTTTCTTTTGCTTTGCGTCTGTAAAGTCTGGAGATCTAAGCTAAACATATTATTAACTATTACCTTTCAAAATTCTAGAAAATAACTCATATGATAAAAGTGAAAAATAAGGAAAACGCTACAAAAATAAAACCGTTGTAAAAATATTGAGGATATAAAAAAATTTACTTTTGATTTTTCCTAGGTTTTGGTATAGATACAAACTTTAAAACGAGATAGTTTTCGGGTTCGTGTAAATTTGGGATTAGATTATCCATAAAATAGTTTAGAAATATTGATCATATTCTTTATATCCTGTATCACGTGGGAATAACATTAGTATTAACATCTATGCTAAATAATTAGATAATGACAGATAAAAATTAAATTTTTGCCGTAAAAGGTTTCAAAAAACACACCAGTATTGTGCAAGTAATTGTCATTTTAGGTGATCAAAATGTGAACGTACTTATTTATGCAAATAATAAAAAGAAATAATTATATAAAATATAAATTTTAATCACTTCGGCACTCAAAATCTACTAGTCATGAAACCTTTGTCACCTCAGTTATAAAATAAATGAACGCAAAGACATATAAATTATCGTTAATCAAACCACAGCCTACATACAAAACTTTTAATTCATTTATTATCTGACATATGAGACAATGTTATTTATAAAGTTATGCTCTGAAAATTGTCGTCGTTAGTTCTAGCTACACATATTCTAACATTTATTTCGACTTTATACCTAACCTTATTAAATTGAGCTAAAACCCTAAATATAAAACGCGTTCTTGGGGGTAAAAAATTATAATAGACTGCTTGATATATCCCTATTAATAAACTCAGGGGATGAGAATGAGAATTGGTATAATTTCAATCATTCCCTTGAACAAACGTGACTCCAACATACGAAATGCATCGTTAATTCGTGTTTTCTACATTAATTTCGATACTTTGCCTATATCTGCCCCACACCGCTGTTTAAATATTTTTCCTTCATACTCTTCTATCAGAAACCTTTTCCCTCTCTGTATCAATATTTTAATTATTTTATACAAACATTCTGGGAAATTGTCGTATTTAAAATTTTTGCTAACATTATTTGTGTCTTTTAAAATACAAAGTTCACAATATGAAGTAATTAAAAACCATAAACAAAGCTACTGAACGGGATATAAAAGCATGGTTATGATAATAAAGAATTTTAGACACCGTATTTGAAGTATTTTTTGTTACCTTGTTATTTTAGAATTTGTTTTTGAAAACTGTTTCACTGACGCTTTTCACGATAGATTAAAGTAAATTATTTCGTTGCCATTTTGTCATTATTCGACATATTCATACAAGGCATAATTTTGAATTCGTCATTGAAAGTCCTCTCGTTGGATACTTATCATCGTGGATTTGAAGAAAAAATATCAACCAATATATGGTGTTTTATGGATGGCGCCAAATATAATTTTATTCAACGTTACTCAAGCTGCAAAGACGAATCAAACCACATTTACATTTGTGAAAATTTGTTTAGTGGTTTTGGAGTTATGCGGAAACATGATAATAGGTGTAATATCCATTTAATATAGTTTAAGTGCAATTTATATGTTATACACTACAGTATGGTGGCCAGTGGATATCCTCTTGAATTTTTCATATAGCTCATAACACTCCTAGCATTAAATAAATCCAATAATATCTCATTTATCAATATCGGTTGAATAATTTATTACCTAGGACGATATATCTATATATATATATATATATATATATATATATATATATATATATATATATATATATATATATATATATATATATATATATACATATATATATATATATATATATATATATATATATATATATATGCATATATACATACATACAAAACCATAATCATTCTTCTAGGTCTTGTCGTAATCAGATATCTTCATTTTTGCTTCAAATCATTTTACTAAAATATTTGTGAATCCATGGATATCACGTGACAATATTTGAAATTAAGCTTTAGAAGAAGTCTGCTAACGTGTTACTGGCTTCCATAATGCGTATTTAATGTTTTCAACAAACATGAGCTAAAGGAAAACAGGGGTATTTTATTACAAACACGCCTGGCTCAATGAATAAGTTGTTATACACATATCCTTTAGGATGCAGTCAAAACATTTATTTTAAACTTTGATCTAATACTTGAAAAATTCGTCTTAATTGAAAAATATTTTTTGGCCTAATTTTATATGTAGGAATGCCCCTGATACGAAGTAGCTTATACATGTGGATTATCATATTTTTGCTTATAGCATAATTGATGTGAAATGTTTATTAAAATTGGGGGTTAATCTGTAACCCAATAAAACATCTATCTTCAAATATTGTTAATGCTTTGATAGATAACCTCGTGCAATCTAATGGCATGTTGCAATAGTAGGATTTTCTACCTAAAGTAGGGTTTAAACTTATAGAATTAATGTTGTATTTCGGGTTAGAAGTTAACAATGTATTACTCTGAATCATCTATAAATTTAATGACTAGGAATATTAGGTTGTCGAATTGCAATCCAGAGATATGAAAAGGGTTTTATACCACTACAGATATGGGTTTAAACCAACTATATACTCTGCTAGTATTAAACAATTTACCAACAAATTAGAACTGAGTAAAAATTAAGAAAGGTGTAAAATAAATAAGAAGATAACAATAAATAAGATGAAGTTGTCGGCCTAAAGTTTCTTAAAATTACGATTAGGACATGAAACACGTTGATTACATATTTAATGGATAAAAAAATCTAAAAATAAGGGAAAAACAATTTACTCACTCATGGCCTGTACCCAGCACTAAAAATAAATTTCGCTATATCTTGAATACCCCGAGTGTATGATGTTTAATCGTACATTGAATAATATGAATTTATTAACTAAAAGATGAATACTTCTATCAAATAAATAAGCAAGTATCGTCTGGATTTTTATCAATAATGTTTAAATAATGTTCTGTAAGTTATCATCAGCAAAAATCAGGCAGAAATAAGGCACTATGCAGGAAAAATAAGTACTTGCAAAAATTTTATTTCAACCCCCTACAAATCATTTTAAATAGCACAATATTATGTGACTTTTGTTCCAATGTAAGAGATTTAAAAGATGGTTTGACTTCACATTATTTTAACATCTACATAAAAGAGACAAAAAAGTTCCCTACACTAGATATTTTGCAAATTTTGTAAAAGTTGTTATTATTTAACATGTTATATATAATTGGATCATGGGTACGAATGAAACACTGATTAACTTGATTAAAGTCTAACATGATGCTGGCTATCTGACACTTGTTATTAATTAACAAATAGATCTTGACCGCATTGAACGTTTTAATCCTGAAACCGTCTCAATGATTAACACTAAAAGATATATATATATATATATATATATATATATATGTGTGTGTGTGTTTATGTATATATATATATATATATATATATATATATATATATATGTTAATGGGATCGATTCAACTTTTATTTTTTTTTAATTGTATGTGTCTTTTGGAAAAATATTATTTTCGAAATTTCATGTAATATGTCTACAGATATTATTGAAAATATTATTGAATATTGTGGATTATATTAATGAAAATATCTACAAACTATGAATCTATTTTCAAATTGCTAAAGTAAAAATTATGAAGACAGCAGTATCTACATACCTCTTTAAAGATTAGCGGAACATCAGTGTAACAGTTTTAAATCTTACAATTTTTGAGAAATTTACGACACTTTTACTCTTGTGAGAAATATGTTAAGAACTATGTTTACATGGCGAAAAATAAGTACAATACTAATAGTTTAGTAGAAATTGCATGTATCCTTAAACGTTTGTATATTTTGAATAATGCTGGTAATGTAATTCCTACTAACACTTAGGTTGGTTTACTTTTTGTCAGAATATTTGAAGATAAATAAAAGATGTTTTAAAATAATTTAAGGATGTTTCAGGTATTCTTTTATATTCGATAATCATATTTTCGCGACTCAACAATATTCCTCTATTCTGTGTATAGAAATATATACGGCAAATTATTAAAATGTTTTTTTTTTCATATCGTACATCAAGTATGATATCAAATATAAATGTTACACTATATTAAAAATGAATGTTTAAAATACTATTATTTTAATAAATTCTTCATTGATTAACTACGAATAGGTAAATAATTAAATATTCAATGCGTTAGTTTGAGTTTTTATTTTATAAAGATTATCTAACCATTCACTTGAACGGTTAAAGAATCTTTATAAAATAAGAACAAATCATTAGTATTTATCGGGGTTGGTTCCATTTTACATTAATAGATTTTTATATGGATAAGTATGTATCTACCCATTTATTTTCTTTAGTCAAATTTTGCCGATTTGCTTGTGTATGTTCTGCTTGATTTCAATAATTTCCTCCACTGAATCGACGGTTTCAGGGATTTAGTTGTGACAATTTTAATAATTTATATTCTACTATAGTAATTATATAATTTGGAAGTTATTGTCATTATTCCACATTTGTCTTCTCTATAAATGCTTACATTCGTATATTTAAGATTACAAAGTGTCCAGCCCTAAATTTTCCACACGACATAAGAATAAACCAAAAAATAAAAAAATATTCTTCTTTCATTGACTATTTTTTAACTCGTAGCTAAGCATAAGTCTCCTCCTTAGCACATCCCTCTTATCGATGTTTTGCTTTCTGCAGCTAGTTGTTTTCTGCTCCTTTCACGCTGATGACCAAAGCCTCTACTTCTAGTACGTGATCTCCATTCCAAGACACTTCTATCCCACTTCCCATCAATTCTAAGGCTCACATGACTAGTCCAACCCCATTCTTTTGGTGTTATAATGTGCTCCACGTTGAGTAGTTCGGACAGTTTCCGAAACCGGTATTACTTATTCTTTGGCGAAAAGTAAATTTCTAACAGAAATTCTCGTTACACTTTAGAGTTGATTAGATTTTCTCGTTAGATTTAGAGTTGATTATTAGATTGTAAATGTCCACTTCTCAACTCATGACAGGTGGAACGTGCTGTTCGTAAGCTCGATGCCTCAGATCAATCGATATCTTTTTTTCTTTTAAATATTTCGTGCAGTTTACTGAAAGCGTCCTAATCTAAATCGATGCGACGTTCTACATATGCGTTTCTATCTAAAAATCACAAAACGTGCGTAAATAGACTGAAAAGTATTCTGTTCTTAAAATTGCTTTATTTTTGAAGAAATATGGCATTTCGCATAGAAAGTATATTTTAATTTATGATAATTATTACATTTTTATGAAATAATAACTCCTCGTTCAGTTAAAATGATGGTCAAATGATGTGGGATTCAATTCAAGCACAGTTCCCGAATGGTTAAATCTCTAGGCAATGTCGAAATATTGAAGGACGTTACGAACACATACCTTGATAAATCTCGGATTACTTGATAAAAAAATCAAATCTTGTGTGGCGCTAATAAAATTAATTTAATAAAAAAAAGTCGTATATACACGTACATACACGGAATTATTTTGTATTAGCCGCGGTCATTTGCATCATAGAATTAAAGCGATATAGGCAATCGAGTTGTTTATCTTACATTTGTGAAAGGAATACTGCACAACAAGACAAATTACAATATGTATAAAATAATTTTATAGAAATATAATGAACCTTAATATTACGTAATTATGTATATATATATATATATATATATATAAATATACATATATACATATATATATATATATATATATATATATATATATATATATAAATATATATATAGAGGGAAACCCCCGTAGTACTCATTCGACTCCTACTTATCAGGTATAATTTTCATTTTGCACTCTTTCCTTATCGTTTTCATCCTCATAAATATCATATCATTCCTTATATATTTTTCTTCTGTTAAATTATTTGCAGATAAATTGATTAATGTATTACATTCCAAGTTTGTGATGCACCTTATTATATGTTTTTAAGATATTTTTCACGCAATATCTTTCTTAATATCTACGTGTGCAAAAACTACGTAAGTGCAAATAATGCCTATCGTACTGAAACCTTTTCAAGAATAATTTTCATAAGAGGAACAGATATTAGGAAATTTATGGACATAATAATTCTTATTTTCTCCATGAAATAATACGCGAGATTAAATTTATTGAATGAAAAGATGGGGTAAATCCAAAGAAAAATAATCATTCGATTTACATATGTAATTTCGAGGACGTATATTCCCTTGACCACAATAATGTAAAAGTAATCAAGTAACAATAATGTAAAAGTAAATATCATTTCATGGATTAGATTAGTAACTTCAGAATTTTCTTGGGTCGGAGTCAAACAACATATTTTTCGGTGGCTTGAATAAGACAATTTGTACACATTCGTTTGAAAGATAATACTGGCTTTTCTGGTGGATAATCTAAATTAATGATGTGAAAAAGAAAAGTTTGCGTCTTTGTTACCTAGTGACAGAAATTTCAAAAAGGAGTACATAGTCTTTAAATAAAATACATACAGTGTTAGGTAAAATACTGAATAAAATTTTATGAGTGTTGGAGGACAGGCACTGTTTCCAAATAAGCACTCGAATACACAGAGCCCGTTTAAGGGCCCATAGTAACTATCTCATAAAAAGTGGTGGCTTTTAAAAACCCTCTAATAGTAAACCCGTATTCACTATAACGCGCTTTCACCTAACTCGGTTAAGTAGTGTTTCCACGCAATGAGTCATTCGGTTCATCTACTTTTTCTAGAATGCTTTTTGTAGACGTTTAAATTTCTCAGGGTGCAGTTCACACTCAACTAATTCAAGATGGCTAAAGACACCTCGTTCTAAAAATGTATGTGATTCTACTCTACTGCTGTTTTGACGTATTCTCTCAATCCAATCTCTACTTGCATCATCGTGATCACTGCAATCGAACAAATTGCGTGACTTTCATTCTGCATCTTGAAACCGTAAGAACACGAATAAACTTGGGAGAAATACGTCGTATATAGTTAGAAATTGCGAAGTGTTATAATCACAGTTAGTTTATATGAATCCGTAGAGAAACGTCGATTAGGAATAACTTAGACCTGGGAGGCCCTTTCTAAATTATTCCTAATCGATTTTTCTTATTCTATTGATATTCCTATTTTTCTAATTTTCTTACCTCACAACTTTACTCGTTTACTCGTTTATAAATGCCAAGTTATACAAAAGTTAAACACAACTTTTACCGATTGAACTAAGCCTTTTCGACATTACCTAACTAACTGAGATAAACAGCAATAAAGAAATGTCCCATACAAGTCAAGTGAAACTCCTGTTGTCACGGCAATTTATTTTCGTGAGATCAAAAGAGAGAAAGGGAATGTGAGAAAAAAGATAGGACCAGACGAGGAAGTTTAAAGAAAATCAAAATTAGATGTTGGATTCATATTCAATTTAAGAATTTCGATTATGTGTATTTCGTATTTGTGTTCTTTTTAGATTCACGCACTAATTTTGAATGGATTTAATGATCTCAAAAAATAATCGTGACATTTGTTTTCATATTTGTTGTAAATATATCTATTGTAGAAGGTAAATAATAACTACCTCGTAGGTAAAATAAAAAAAAATATAAAAAATAATTTTATTTATTTAAATGCATCCAATTCGATAATAAATAAAATATTGGGTTTTGTATTGAATATTTACAACATTCTTTAGAAGGTTATTGTCTAAAATAATTTGAAAGTTTCAATAGATTCTTTGGTTTTTCTTTAAACTTTCCGTATCCATATCTCTGGCGAGTTTATCATATTTATGACACACGTACTATGAAATATATAAAATTATGCAACTCCGAGTAGCTGAGGATGGAATTCTTCGTGGGAAAATTTTACTCATACCTGTTTTCGGTGTTTCGTATCGAAACTGGAATAAAGAATCCCATATAGAATAACTCTGGAATGTATCTGCTTGCCACAAATGTTTTTTCCAGAGACTATATTAAATGGAATTTGAGTTTTTCATAGTCGTAAACAGTAGTGACCTAATTACAGATGTTGTTTTAAATATTCAATATTTTGTGGTCGGTGCCAAATGAAAGCTCAAAAAATTATGAAAAATAATTTTTATGATTTCAGTACAGAAAGCGAGAAAAACAATGATTGGGATAAATTTTTCATAATAAAATACCTAAAAAAATCATATTATTACTATTTTTTATATTCTCAGTAATTATTAAATTACGTAAGTAGCATAGCCTAAGCAGCACAGCCAAAGGGTTGCGGATACTGGTACAGACTTCAGGTCTGTTTTGATATCTAGATATATCTACACGATGGCATGGGTTACTAATCGTGCAAGTCCTCTTTACACTTGGCTTGTTAACATTTATTTAAATTCTACTGCGTTGTTGCTCAATTAATTTTCTTCGTTCTTCAAAATTTGTTTAAACGTTTTTATATTTTTTCTTCATGTCAACATTTAAAACACCTATAATGGAACCATTACCCTTAACTACAAAATTCTTAAAAATGTGAATTTTAGATTGAAGATAAGAAAAGACAAAACTGTTTCTAATGCAAAATGAGAATTAAAGCAGAGTGTTGTTACCACATAAGTATAAGTTTTTTATTGAGTATAAGTTTTTTATAACTAAAGTATAAGCAGATTTATTCAACGTTAATATGTTAAACAAACTGTCAATTGCCAATGCACACGCATCAATTGTTCGACGGTTGCAATTATTTTTCTTATTTTGTTCTTAGTCAGTAGAATTTGTAAGTGCAAATTAAACCCTGAACCATAGAAAGAAGATGGCCATTGTAGCATAGCTTTACGTTAAAAAAACTACTGAATTGTTATTCTGACATCTTCAGTGTCAGTTTAGTATTGAATAGAAGATAATAAAATACTTACAAAAAAAATATTTATTAAATATTAAAGAAAAATAACACATGCAAAAAAGAGCGCTTTCTTGCACATAGTACTTAAACCCTATTGTATTTAAGAGGTTTTATTGATTTCTTTTTGGAAATATAGATAGAAAAATTATTTTAACCTACGTCAACTAACTTGAGTAACTGGTATTTATCTACTCACGTAAATAACTTTATAGTATGAGATTTTTTACGGTATATTTACATAGACTATGATTCAAATATTAAAAAAAATCTTCGCTGAAATCAGTTACGTAAAATATATCCGAAGTTAATACAAGAAGTACCCACCTAAGTGAAGTACCTCGTATAGGTAAAATTAATAGTCACATCGCATTGACAGATATTCGCCCAAAGAGCTTACAATAAAACTACTGCCTACGTTGTGCGAAAATATATATTGAGTATTAAATAACATGTTTATAAAATATTTATTACATTTTGCTCTGCATCTACTACAATGTTTGTTTGACTGTAATACGTCCGAACATGTTATAATAATTATAAAATTGAAGAGATTTTAAAATTGAAAATTGGATCGAAGTCGTGAAATCCTTTGGGTATTGATTGAATTGAGGAACAGTTGTTAACAGTTAAGTCTTTGTTTCCTTTTTATTTTCCTTAGTACACTACGCCTAAGGCGATTCGATTGAATACCATTTGGGAAATCATCGTCAATTTCCACTAAGGCTGGATTGGTCATGATAAATTTTTAAATAAGATAATGCTGCTTAAACTGAAAGGGTTTCTTGGGTATTTTCTTCTTGTCGTAAATTTAATTATAAATTTGTTTCATTTTTAACTGTTTTGTATATTGCAAACTCAGTGACCGAGTTTAGTATTCAGTCATGGAGTTTTAAGAGTCACTTACATTTTATCACTTTGGGTGACAGAATTAGCAATATTAAACACTTTAGGTATAAATTTACATTCACAGGCAAACACGTTTCATTTATCTTCAGCGCTACAAAGGCCATGTTGTCATATTTCGCAGCGGTCTTTGGATAATTCAACCGTCGCTAGGCCCAAATTTCAGTGGAAGCTCCTTAAACCTGAGCTTTGTAAACCCATCTTTTATAAGGTCATCGCCTTGCGGCGCGTAAATAAACGATTTCTGCTTTAATGGAGGTTCTTAGAACAAGATGTGGTTCTAATGACATAATGAATTCAACGCATGTCGCTGATGTATAAGGAAAACGATTTATATAGAGTAAAGGTTACCCCTCAATGCGTTGTTATGAGCAAAAGTTGTAGCTTGCGTTTTGTTACTAAAAGTGTCACATCCAATACAATTGTATGTTATGAGTTAATTTTGTAATATGAGCATGTTTTAGAAATATTTTTAAGTTATAAGAAAGTGTTCTTTGCTAATGATAGCTATGCACTCAGACTACTTTTTTAATATTTCAGTAGTTTAGTATTCCTTTATCTTTTGTAGAAAGATATTATGCAATAAATAATTCTTAAACAAAAATTTATCCTCTTTTTTACGTCTGCTTTGAAATTGATGTATACATTTTTATAGAAATTTACTAAATATTCAGCATATACAATTTTTTTTATATTGGCTTAATTGGCATAAATACACATACTCATGCACACACGCACTCATGCACGCACGCACACGCACACATTAATACAAACTTATTAATAAATATCAATTACGAAAGTTGAAAATACTTCCTTTAAAATTCCCAAAATATATTTTAATCAGCGTTAAGTACATTATACATTGTGTTTTACGTCACGCTAAGTTTTACTTGGCTTTGTGTTCCTAGACTACATATTAAGTTTACTTCCCTGTGGTGTCACAAAAGATAAAATCCTATATGTGCTAGGTATAAATACATTTTGCAAATGATCATTTAGATGTAAGACATATGTATACATAGGTTTAAATAAAAATCTAATGCAAGACTCCATCGACTCTCAACGATCCATCAAGATGCAAAATAGTTATCTCAAGATGCGAAATACTTCCGTCTCATCGATGACCTGATATTATTCTCTGGACAATATCAGGTCATATAAGTAATATATTGTCTATAAGTAATTCATGGGAAAATTCGTGTGGTTTATTTAGAAAATCTGAACAGAATTTGTGACAACTTTTGAGAATTTATTTTTGAATTTCTTTTCTGTCATTATATTTTTAAATTTGGGGTTTAAATTTAAATATCTATTGTTTTGTTTCCATTTGAAATGCTCCTTCCCTCTATAGAGTTATAATACCAGACAGTTCATTAGAAATACTACTTTGAAATTTGTTGCGATCTTATCTACATTGAGCTTTAATTAAATTTGGTTTTTACTCTATTCGTTTCGTAATATCTATTAGGATAACTACCATATGTTGCTTCATGTGCTAATACTGATTTTAAAATAAACTCACAAAAACTTGGTACACATAATTTATCTGAAGGACAATGAAGCGGACTGTAGATAAGCATATAATTTTCCTCCGTGTCTTCTGTATATTTTTTTAACATGTTTATAGCTGTATTAATACGTATAATTGCATAACTTTATATTAGGAAATGTTATGAGTATCCATTATTTGTTGCGTTGTTATTTAGTAATAAGATTAAATTAAATATTATTATATAAATATTGTAATATATATTTCCTCAAGTCAATTGTCATGAATTTTTTTCACGTCTTGCTCCTTTTCTATACAGATTTCTTTCTGTCGGATTGTAGCAGCTTTTAAATTTAAATCAGTGTACGTATGAGTTTAAAATGTAATTAAATTTACGGGTGTTCTAATGTAATATATGAAATTCAAATAAACGTTTATATTAACATTTTTAAATTTCAAAATCATACACAAAACTCTGAATTCACCTTAACAGGCACAGAAAGAAATCTGCAATGTCTTTTAAAATATGCGTACAAATTTAATTGCAATGAAAATGGCTTTTTTCGTAATATTAAATATAGTAATTTTAAACATTTACATTTTGTTAAATTGAAGCAAAAGCTTTTATCGCTGTGCATCGTTTTTTTATTTCGTTAAACCATATAGCAGTTTTCGTATAAAGTGATGTAAATGTAATGGAAAATATGTAATGGAAACATAGGAAACGGATCACGAAAAAATTTTAAAAGTTTTCAAAATACGTAGAGTTTCTTACCTTACTGACGATATCTTTGTAAAGATGGTGACTGATAGACAAGCATATGGAAACAAATTGATGGTTTCGCATCAAAAACTGTTTTATAAACTGTTGATATATTTATGTAGTTTTACAACAGAAAGTCATTAAATTATCTAAATAGTAATAGACATTGACTCAGGTTTGGCTTGTGCCAGTTTTGGTACGACGATCTTCATAAAAATGGCAAAAACTATGTAAGTGTATCAATTAGTTTCATTTTGCTTAAAAAGATTTATTAGTATACAGTTTTTCTATTCCTGTAATAATGAATGAAATCGTCCAAGTTCGTATCGGGAAACACGAGTTGTCAAAATTTTTGAAAATTTTAAATTAAAGTGAGCGAATTTGAAATGTCTAATCAAACATGTCAGTATCTAGGTTTTTAATAACATAATTGAAATATTATAGGGTCAAATTGATTGTCGTTAAATTTTAAATATAACCTTAATAGTATATTATATGATTCAGGAAAATTTGCACAGAAAAGTTTTTCTCACATGATGAGACATTAAACTCCACATTAGACTCCCATTGTATATGTCACAGTAAAAAAAATCTATTATAATTTTACTACAGATTAATTGAGAACTCCGCGTGAGGCATATGCTTGCACAATTGCATGGTCGTAGGTGTACAATTACAGAACTGCAAGGGTGTGATAAATATGGACAGATAGACGGATGGACATGGCGTAATTATGATAATACAGTTTTGTTATTAAGCTACTAAATCCTAAAAAGGACTTGTTTTTACGTATATTTTTTCAGCTCGATGAAAACCTATGTAAATATGTATAGAAGATTACAAAATAAAACAAAAATTATAAACGGTTATATATTGGGAAAAGCCTTTTTTCACATTATAACCAAATTTACATGTTACAGAAATTTCACCTTTTCGATCATCTTAACCTATAACTCCGTTACAGGGATAATATGGACACTTCTCATATTTTTTGCTTCACGTGTATAAGAGTTGACGCATAAAGTAAAAAAAATATAAAATGCATATATGCAAATGTATAGTATATGTATATGTGTATATATATATATATATATATATATATATATATATATATATATATACACACATATATGTATGTATGTATATATACGTATGTATGTATGTGTATATATATATATATATATATATATATATATATATATATATATATTTATATATATGTATATATATATATATATATGAATAAAACTAATTTATAACTAAAATAATATTATCCCAAAATTTTCACTTCTACTGAGACATACAATTTTTATTACACAAGTATGTTCTAGGGACAATACCGTTCTAGGTTTTTTAATATGACGCGTTTACGTAAATAAAAAAGAACTAATAAAGATATAATTATATTGGAAATTGAAATTTACTGCACCCCAATCACGACAACTTCTTCAGGTCAGTCATAAAATAAATGTACGTAAAGTCATATACTGTGTTGATCATTAACTAAACCACAGCCTACACGTAACGCTTTATATAGAATTATAATCTGACGTTTGGGACATTATTGTTCATAAATTTTGCTGTGAATATTGACGTCATTAATTTTAGCTACGATAATGCTATTCCAGTTTTAAAAGTTTACAGATAAAGTCATATTTGGTAAATATAATTTCTGTTATTTAACCCAGAATATTAAATATGAATCGCGGTCTTAGCAATAAAAAATACGTCATAATACTTCTGTGTTAATAAACTCAGGGGTCGTCAATGAAAAGTAATTTTAAACATTCGGTGATACCATACCCTTGAACAAACTGATTCTGTTATTCGAAAAGCATCGTTAATGCATGTTTTCATAATTTATTTGAATAACTTCTCTCGTATTGATTCTTCACTGTGAAATATCAGTGAAGAAAACTTTCCCTCCTAATTTATCTTATCCCTATTTGCCATATTTAAAATTTTCGCTATAATTACTTGTATATTATAATCTGATAATACTAAATTCACAATATATAATACTTTGCTTATAAGAGATTTGTTGTGAAGAATTAATTGAAATTGCCTCTAAACAAAAAAAAACGGCCTTTTTTTTTGTTTAGAGGCAAAATTTTTACGTTTAGCAAGTGTTTCATTTAAGTCTCATTATAATTTTATGCCATATATATATATATATATATATATATATGTATATATACACACACACATATATATATATATATATATATATATATATATATATATATATATATATATATATATATATATATATATATATAAATACATACATACATGTATATTTTCTTTGCCTATACTTATGCATACGTCAGTTCTTAATAGTTCATTAAATAATGAGTCTCAAAAATTGCTTTAGTAATTTAGTAGGTATCGAAAATTTTAACAAAATAATTAAAAAATAATGAGAGGTGTCCAAGAAACAAAGTTCCGTTCGCTATATATTGTGTATTAAACAACAAGGACAATGGAATAAGTTAAAACGTTCGACAATAATTAAATGTAAAATTAAGAGAAATAAATGAATTAATAAATTTGTAATTAATACTGTTTTTTTGACGTTATGGAACGAAACATTTTATTATAATTTATTACGAAAATATAAATATACATATATAATATACAGGAATAACAATATTTCAGCATAATAAAACATTGTTCATTTTAAAGTAAGACAAAATAATAATAGCAAGGAAGCGATCCGAGTAACATCTTTCAATTAAACAAAACTTGCGTAATACGTGAGCTGTTTTGCATGATTTAATTTTAGCGTCAGTTAATACGTGTGTAAACTTTTGTCGATGCAATTAATATTGGCGCAGTTAATTTTACCTTATTAACGAATTATGTAACTTGAATTAAGCATGTCACTATTTATTAGGTGGATATTTAAATAGAAAATATATTTGAAGTACATGTAAAATTAATAGGCTTATCGTGTATCTAAGAATAACACTATCCTCTGCGTTATGTAAACAATTATAAGAAACACAAAATGGTTTCTGAGAAAAGATGTGTCACATCTACTATCCATAAGATTAAAAAAAACATGTGCGCGTAAACGATTCATTACGCTTGACTCGACGTCTATTACTCCATTTATTTACCTGTACTATGGCCAAATACATTGTAATAAAAATAATGAAAAGATATTAAAATCTCAAAATGCATCTTTACATATTTATCTAAATAGAGTCTAGTTTTTTAAGGCAGCAATCCTGAATATTTTTGGTATTGATTGAAATGAGAAACACTTATTCGTAGTAAATGTTTTATTTTCTTTTTTTTTATATAGATAAAAAAGAGCCTGTGGCGGTTCGGTATAATATAATTTATCAAAAATTTCTTTTTAAGTGTTTTCAATTTCGATTAAACTCAAGTTTGAAGGAATCTTTTAAAAACATTATACTTATAACCTTTCATATTTTTATTGAAATATATGCATATATTTTATTTAAGCATATTTGTCTGAGTATACACACATACACCCACGTATATATATATATATATATATATATATATATATATATGTATATATGTATATATATATACATATATATATATATATATTTATATATATATATATATATATATATAAATCATTATGTATTTGAATATGTACTGAGAAGCAATTTTATTTTAATTTAAAAAATAAGGCGCAACATAATGAAACCAAGTCACTCGTTTAATTGCATGTTGTTTATCTCGTAATATAGTTTGGCGTCGCTTTACATATAAGGGCTATAAAATGTTACAAGCAAGTTAATCGTTTTTAAGATCTGCACAATTACATAGACAAGATCGTTAGGAGTTGATGTTACTTGAAAATTTATAAATTAAGTTACTTATAAGTAATACTAAAAAACATAATTTACAGAAGTTAAAGACACTTTCTTTAAATTCACAAAAGTATTTTTCTCAGTAGTAAACTTATTTCGATAGCTGTCATGATTTGTTTATTCCGCGAAGGTATTTATAAATGTCCCATCGTATAATGAAAAAAAAGATAAATCAAATACGATAATAAATGGAATATGAAAGGTAGAAAGAGTTTAATTGTACATAGAGTTCTTCCATATTGACAATATCGTGAAGGTGGTGAGGGATGGAGAAATGTATGTGAGAAAGAAGCAAGAAAGTTTTATGTAAAAAGTTACTTATCAAACGACTGATCGGTGTAATTAGAGTTTTACACTAGAAAGTCGTTAAAGTATCTAATTGTTAATAGACCACGATTCGGGCACCGCAATTGTCAATTTGGATAGGATTCCTTGGAGAGATGGTCATAACAATAGTAAACGACAGGTAAATTTATCGATAAGTGTCATCTGGAATAACAGTACTAGGAAATGTAATAAAGTATGTGTTAATTACCCTTGAGTATATTACGATTTATTAAGTTATTTTGAAAGCTACAAAATAGTTTCACGTTATGTTTTATTTAGCATTGTGTATGTCGACATATAAATTATATTATGCTTACATCTCTGGGGTATCCAAAGATGTTTTCACATGTGTACTGCTTACACCGACATTGGTCATGTGCCTATAGTATATACGTATTCGTAGGTTCCGATAAAAACTTAATGCAAGATTCTATATCGACTCCCCACGATCTATAAAGATGTTGCCTCGCAGCAAACCTTCCGTGTTATTACCGATGGCAGTGTTTACCAATACACGTACAAAAATTGAAATGTTTAAAATTTTTTTCTTTAATTTGAAAATTGGAACAAGATATACGAAGGCCTATTGTTAGTAATAATTTGTATTATTTAAAATATTTTTTTTAATATGATTTAAATTTCGAGAGCTTACTTTATCGATATTCGATTTTTCGACTACTCGTTTTTGAATACTTACGCTTTTTTAAATATAGTCCAAATTTGAGTTTGGAAAAAGAAACTTCAAGAAATATGTAGGTGTCCCTCTGTCGAAAAATAGAAGGATACTAAATATCCTTCTATTTTAAACCGATCAATATACAGGTTTAAAATATACTATAATTAGTTTTAAGAACATACATAAGTTTCAAATAAAAGTTTACATTATAATAAATATTGATTCGCATTATTGGGGTAGTACATTAATTAGAATAAATATTGATTGGCATCATTGGGGCAGTATATTAATAATAATAAATATTGATTAGAATCATTGGAGCAGTACATTAATTTTAATAAATATTTATTGGCATCAGTGGGGGAGTATTAGTATCATTCGGGGTCGATAGTTTAAGCACAAATGCAAACATTTCTTTTGGAATACAGGACGTAAGCTTAATACGTCCTGTATTCCAAAAGAAATGTTTGCATTTTTACTACTTACACTATCGATGATGCAAGGTCAGGGTCGTAAGCTTAATATAATTTATAAGTCCAGCTACAGACAGCTAAGAAAAACACAGCGTGACATAACATGCAGCGTACAGAATTTACTATACTCAAGGATAGATAAGATAAAATCTATTACAGTACGGACAACTAAACAAAACACTAATTGTATCATTTTTAATCACTTGAAATATCTTATAATTATACGAAAGTTTAATAGTGGTTGTCGCTGTGTATAATTGACTGCTTAATTTTGAAACTGACTTCCAATTGTTTAGCATTATTTTTTCTATATAATAGTATCAAGTAACACTGTTGATTATATTACATCAACTTATTTTTAAGCGAAAAGAAAGATGAAAAATATGATTTAATAATTGCTTAAAGATATTAGTCAAATTAGAGCGAAAACGAAAATATTAGACAAGTCAGTTGCCCATGGGAAATAGAACGTAATATTCTGTGTTACGTGATTACAGAAGAAATAATACACAATACAAAACTAAAATAGTAAAGGAAAACGTGAATCATTAAAAATTCTACAATCGCATTCAGTTGATACCAAAAACAGAGGTTAGTTACATATCAAAAACACAGCGCAATATTCTGAAAAAGTATGTTGATAACTAAATAAAGAATACAACTGTTAAATTAAAATAGTGTAATAAATTGTGAATAACTGAAAAAAACGCAATTTCGGGCCTATCAAAACCAATATACGTCAAAGTACAGCATATCTAATGTGCTCAAGTAGTTGATTAAAATAATACAAATATTTGAGTTTTTCAATAAATAGTGAATAATTAAATTACTATAAAATATAGTTTCTGTGGATATCAAATCACTCAAACTCGAATTATGAGACGTTGGATGCGAACGATAGGAGAAAATTCAAATATCTGTACGAATCAATAATCACCACTCATCCAAGTTTAAAATATAAAATAAAATCAAACCTCATATTGAAGGTTTATCACGAATACAAATATAATAAAAATTTGAACAAAAAATGTACTATGTTATAGATATAATTTAAAACAAGTGGTAAACGCTTGCTTGTTTCTATCGCTCTGATGTTTTTGCTAAGCCCAAAAGGTGTTTGAGAATATCTAGTTAAGACACGAAATAAAAAAAAATGAAATACGAACAAAATACCATCAAATGTCAAAAAGAATGTGAACGTTTCGTAATAAGTGGAGTTCATTTTAGCGATATATTTTTTAATATCGGAATATCTAAAAAAGGATTATGCTCTTTTTTTAAATACTTTCGTTAAGGTTATAAATGTTGGCCAAGTATATGGTGTAATTATAAGGATTAATTCATCAAAAATTATTTACTACACAATCGATTGGTATTATTATGAATTTTTTTAACCAGAAGTTATTTAAATATCTAAATAGATATAGACATCCATTCAAGCAGCTAAAGTTCCATTTTTGGGACGATTACCTTAGATATGATGGCCGCAAAAATGGCAATCGATAGGTAAATTTTTTGACTGCTTTCATTTAGTATAACAGTATACATAGAGTACAGCAATAAATAAAACAGCTCAAATTTGTATCAGCACCCTGAACAAGTTGTCTGTATACCTTAAAGTTTTTGATAGAAATTAACCGAAATAATATTATTTAGAAGTTCAAATTATATTATTTTGGTTAACGATTATTTTGACTACATATTGTGCATAATTTGAGATTCTTTTTAAATTCAAGGTTAATAGTGTCCCGTTAGATGAGGGATGTGAAAAAAAATCATTTCCACTTTACATGTACGAATAGGAAATTAAAACAATTATTTTAAAATTTGGTTACATGTTAAATAAGATCTCCATATGAATCAAATTCTTGCAAAATTTCATTCCCGCAAATGTAAAACTGTGATAAACATAAAGGAACTACAGAGGTGTGATGGGCGGGGATGGACGGGCGGGCGGACATGAGGAAATTATACGCGTCCCGTTTTTGTCATTGGCTACGAAAACTTGAAAATCAGAATAAATCTGTAGAGCTCGATGACAATTTACGTAAACATATCTCGCAGATTATAGTATTTTAAACAGAAACTTTACTTATAATTTGGAACACTTTTTCGTCATGCTATTGTAAAGTTGATCTATTATGGAAGTATTAAACATCTATCATACATTGTACTAGAGAAGAAAAAATACTTAAATAATATTGTCGTAGAAGTTTTTGTAAAAAGTATCCTTTCTTATCGTCTTTTTAAAAGTTCGTTATAAAATTAATATAGTCAAGTCTTAGTTTTTCGATATCCACGGGTTCGATATATATGTATGTATATATATATATATATATATATATATACATATATATATATATATATATATATATATATATATATATATACATATATGTATTAAAATATTTGCTACCAACTTTATATCAATGTAATAAACAGTTCTATAATAAAATAATGAATACGTATAGACTAAAAAATTTAAAACTTTACAAAAATAAAACCATAATAAAAGTATTTAGTGAATAATTTTGGCTTAAAAATAAATTTGCAGTTTTGAAACTGACATATAGCATATCATTTCATTTAGATTATAGTCATACAAATAAAACTGTTATCGTGTTTGTATAAAATTTGGATTGGATTATCTATATAATAGTTTAGGAATATAAATCAAATTCCTTATATCGTCTATAATTATTTGTGTGGGGGTAATAAAATTGTTAATGTCAGTGCTATATTTATGAACATGGACAAAAATTTAAATCGTGACTAAAAAAAGTTCAATCCTAAATTTGAAATTCCACTGAATCATAAATTGTTGATTACAGTAGTACGATGCGAGTGATTGTCGTGCTACGTTATGAAAATATGAACTCGGTAGTTAATGAACATTAAACATTATACTCTTAACACTTACAAAACCGATAAGATACAGAGACAACCTTAGCCGCTGTGTACTGTCCACCAAGACACTCAATTACTGCTGATGAATTTAAGCAATTCTTCGGAGAGCTTGGTCCGACATTTATCTGTGGAGGGGATTGGAACTCCAAGCATAAGTTCTGGGGCTCAAGACTGATCAATCCAAAGGGTAGACAACTCTATAAAGCTACATCAGATCTTAATTTAGAATGTATTTCGCATGGAGAGTCAACCTATTGGCCTACGGATTTCCATAAAACACCTGATTTACTAGATTTTTATATAACAAAAAACATCGGTCGAAATTATACAAATGTTGAGAAGTGCGACGATCTATCGTCAGATCACTCTCCAGTCATTCTTACTTTGAGCAAAGTAGCTATTTACTCAAAAACACCTATCGGAATTTACAATAAAAAAACAAATTAGGACACATTCAAAGGAATTGTTTCCTCCAACATTGACCTCAATGTCAAATTAAAAACAGAAGAAGACATAGAAAAAAGTATAGAAAAATTCAACTCCATAATCCACCTAGCAGCCAAAGAATCAACCTCAACAAGTAAAATAAATAAAATGACAAACAAAGAATATCCTAAGAACATAATGAAGAAAGTATTGGAAAGACGTAGATTAAGGAAAGAATGGCATAGATCTAGGTATCCCTCAGATAAAACAATCTTGAACAGAGCGACTGAGGAACTCAAGAAAATGATTAACGAGCATGAAAACTTAAATTTTCAAAATTATCTAGCCCACCTCACGCCTTACCAGAATAGTAATTACTCGCTTTGGCGTGCTGCTAAGAATCTTAAGCGACCGAAAGAACACATGCCACCTATAAGAAGAGATAACTGTTGGGCCAGATCGGACCACGAGAAGGCAACAACTTTTGCAGAACACCTCAAAGACGTCTTTACACCTTTACCGAGCAGCAACCTGTAAAAAGACAAAGAAATAAAAGACTTCTTAAACTCTCCAGGTCAATTATGTCTTCCATTAAAACCAGTGAGCCCCAGAGAAGTTAATAGACAAATTAAATCTCTCCCGGTCAGAAAATCTCCCGGTTATGACCAAATAGATACTACTCTCTTAACTAACCTACCAAAAAAGGGATTAATGTACCTGGTAGTACTATTCAACGCATGTCTGAGACTGTCATTTCCCCTGCCAATGGAAGCTTGCCCAGGTCGTAATGATCTTGAAACCTGGTAAAGAAGCAGCTGAAGTTGTATCCTAAAGGCCAATCAGTTTGTTCCACTGACTAATGCGTCCTTAGTATTTAAGTTTCTGATCAATAAAACTATGCAATTAACTTTCAATACTAACTTATGGGGTGGTAAACAACTAATAGACAGAGAATTTAAAAACTCTATCGGATATTTATTGATGTCATTGTCATTATAACAAATTATTTTATCATAGCTATGATATGTTCACTGTTCAACAAGAATTTGATTAAGTATATCAGTATTAATCAAAGTACAATCGTCATTTGTAGGTGCTAAAATAACAGAGTTCAATATATTTTCTGAAGGTATGTTATTGGAAATATTTCCATACACCTCATCAATAATATTGTTTTTATCTCCTATTAATTGATGAAGTATTTCAATAACATTTTTACCAAACTGAGGGAATTGTGGAGCCTCATCATTACCAATTTCTTTCAAGAAATCTACAAATTCTATTTCATTTGGTAAAGCTCTCATATTTCGAGTAAATATAACTATGAAAATTAGGAAATCCATGCCAACTTGTAACACAATTTTCAAATAAAGTTCCACGTGATCCATGTGGGATTACTGGTAAGATTTGCCGAAAAACACCGCACAGAAGTATAGTTTTTTCTCCAAACACTCTATGTTTATCGTTTTCATCACATAGATCACGCAATAATCTATCTAGGATTTTCAACACTTGCAAAGGACACAGAAACTTCATCAATAATTATCAATGATGATGAATTTATGAAACTACCGTATTTGCACTAATATTTGATACAGAATTTTGTAAAATGGGTATAGGCAATTTAAACACATTGTGTAAAGTCCTACCTCCAAGTAATAAAGTTGAAGCTATGCCACTGAACGCAGTTGGAATACAACGAAGATTAAACGAATTTAATTTGTAAATTAATGCCGCTTGAGTGAACGTTTTGCCACAACCAGCGTGAGCGGTTAAACAAAAAACATTGGATCCAGTATCATTATACAAAATTTCACGAATAACTTGATCAATGAGATTACGCTGTTAAATATTTGCACTTTCATAATACTCACAAAACAGCATCACTTGTTCTATTATATCAATAGTATTTTCTTCTTCTATTCTCTGCGAGTATGTGGGAACTGGTAAACCAAGAATTTAACAGGACAAATTATAAACATTCAAAATATCATCAATTTCTAATAGAGCTCTATAAAAGGATACTTCTTCGATGCAAAGTCTTAGAAAATCTTCACTAAGATATACTTTAAATTCATTCCATAACGCTAATGCATTGGCTGGCACATTTATTGCACAAATGTAACCAAATTAATTTCGCATTTGTTTTGGTGAATGTACTTCTTTTGATTCATTTAAACATTCCCGCCATTCATTATCATTTGAAGCTATTCCGTGAGCATGACACGCTTCATCAAAAGAAGGGTATAAAAATTCATTGTATGTTTTAGAATTGTATGTTTTAGCATCCTCGAATGACTTCGGACCACAGACATGTAATAAAAGCAATCGTAAGTGAAAAAGTTCGATATCTTTTGGTGACACTACATATATCCTTGTAATGATTTTATCACCTCCACGGATTCTCTTCTTCCATTTATTTCGGGAATCTTCCCACACATAAAGCATAGGAATTTCAGTAAATTTATACACTCGTGCTGATGGATCTGATCGACTCAATTCAAAAAATGCAATAATTTTGTTTGTCTTTCATTATCAATTCCTTGACGTTCTTGCCCTTCTCGAAAGTATACATTCTGTCGACGCGGTTAATGAATATCAAGTCTGATTATAGTATGTGATTGAAAATGCATTGGTAATTCATAGATGCGTCATATGGCTTCTGTTGATCCGACATAACGACCAATTAAAAAATTGGTAACTTCATTAATTTCTATATTTTGACCTTGTTCATTTCCACCAGACTCTAGTTCAACAGATGCACTATCATAGCCTTTATACAAATATTTATAAATGTATTTGACACTTTTGACTGTCGTACATACTTCAACATTTATATGGCAATTAAATTTAGCAAGGAAATATGGATTGTATGGTACAACATACTGATTGTCAAGGCAACTACATGGATATGGATACCCATTTAACGATTCACATGTAGTTTCATTAAATCGTTTTGGATACTCTTTTATACATTTTCCATCTCCATACACACAGAATTGGGATTAAGTACTCCGCATGGACCATGCATCATATGTTTTACAACATATTTATGTAATGTTGGTGTTTTAATGTGAGGAATCTCCGCAGATACAACTTTATCAATATCAATAGCATTAACAATTTTATCTTGCTCATTTAAAGTGAGTAAAATGAGAGCATGAGGCAATCCTCTTTTTTGAAATTCAATTGTATAAATGAGTGCTTCAACTTTACCAAAGATATTATTTTGTATAAGGCCTATGAATGCTTTTAACTTTGACTTGAATACACGCACAATAATATCAGGTCTAAAATTAGCAGCATCACCTACACCAATGCTGTTAACTATTTCTGGCCAACTTGGATTGCAAGTCATTGTAATAAATAAAGACGGTTTTCCGAAATGTTGTACAATTGACATTGCATCTAAATAATTCTGATACATACACTTGGAGATCCATTGAATGAAGATGGTAAAATTACTCTACGACCAACATTCTTGGCATTCATGTTCAGACCTAAGAATTGTTTGATTTTGTCGAATGAAATGTAATCTCACGGCTCAATCAAAGGCTCACGCCTTCTATTCTCACATACATAGCAACTATCCACTGCAGAAATAATTTTTGCGAATGTTGTAACATGCTGAAATCATTTCTAATTGCAAGTCGATAGACTGCATACTGAAGCATGGTTAATTTATTTCTGGGTGCTCATGAATTAGATTTAGTTGGTGCATTATGTGCAATATTGACATGCCACCCAGTATCACCGTTGGGAAAAAGTAATGGATACACTAAAGGATCTAAAATGATGAATCCAGAACTGAGATATTTCTAATTACACCATTCACTTTTGGAAAAGAAATCATATTTCGTTCAAAAGGTGGCTCACCATCAACCGTACTAAATATAACGGCTATATCAGTTTGAACTTCATCATTGATGCGGCGTAGATCTAAATCAAGATTTGCTTTAATGAGCATACAAATATCTTTATTTTGATTTTCGACTCTCTGACAATGATCTTTCATTGCAATGAATGACAGCACAAAAGGATTACTGCGTTCCAATTGCAGAGAAATTTCTCGCATTATGGTGTTGTTACATGTTTGATTAAAACGTCCTTGTAATCTATAATTGATAGCAGTGTCAACATCATAAAAATATAATTGCGCATAACATGGTGAGCGACCATATGCAGCAGTCATTGGACCTGATCTGTGATAAAAAACATCATGTATTTTGAAATGATACACTCCACTTGTAACTGCCTCGGAAACTTTGGCTTCTGAGCTAACCATAGCAAAACATGAATTATATTTCCGAATAAAAGCAATCATTAGTGGAAAACTTCGATGTATTTTGGTACACATGCATGCAATGATTTTGTCACCTCCACGGGTTGTTTCGGGAAAGTAGACATTCTGTCTACGCGGTAAATGTATATCAAGTCTGACGATAACATGTGACTGAAACTGCATTGATAATTCATAGATACGCCATACGACTTCTGTTGATCCGACATAATGAACAATTAAAAAATTGTAGCCAAGTTAAAGTTACAATAGAGGCACCATACAAAAAAAGGAAGTTTTGCAATGCAAACGGTGCCAAAGATTTGGGCACTCCAAAAATCAATGTTTCCGCCCCTTCAGATATGTGAAATGCGGAAACGACCATCCGACGACTTCATGCACTAAACCTCCAGAGCTAAACGCCCTATGTGTAATCTGTCAAGGTAACCATCCGGCAAGTTACAGAGGATGTCAGAAATATAAAGAATACAAAGAGCGTATTTTCAAAATCAAAACAAAACCAGGCAAGGGTAAACCAACACCCTCAGAAGATGTCCCAATATCATCGCAAACCATTACAAATGACACCAAAGTACAGCACTCGAGAAGTTATTCAGATGCACTTAAAACTAAATTCAAAGACCGTATGGAGCAAACAACTAATCTGCAGTCAAGTAACACTCCACCTAACACAACAGACAACAGCCAAATCAGCAATTTATTGGACGTAATGTTTAATAGATTTCAAGAAATCATGAAAAACATGATGGACAGCATGATGGACTGGATGGTTCAACTAATCACAGGTCTGGCCACACAGAGGGCTTAAATATGTGTATACTCACTTGGAATGCCAACGGAATTACTGGGAAACGTCAGGAACTTGAGCTATTTATGATATCGGAGAATATAGATGTGGCCTTGATATCCGAAACAAGACTAACCCAGCGTTCCCACGTGGAAATGAAATACTATACGATCTATAGGACCGATCACCCTTCTGGCAGATCTCACGGTAGATTGTATAACTGCAGTGCCACTGCAGTTATACTAAAGAACAACATTAAACATTATACTCTTAACATTTACAAAACCGATAAGATACAGAGACAACCTTAGCCGGTGTGTACTGTCCACCAAGACACTCAATTACTGCTGATGAATTTAAGCAATTCTTCGGAGAGCTTGGTCCGACATTTATCTGTGGAGGGGATTGGAACTCCAAGCATAAGTTCTGGGGCTCAAGACTGATCAATCCAAAGGGTAGACAACTCTATAAAGCTACATCAGATCTTAATTTAGAATGTATTTCGCATGGAGAGTCAACCTATTGGCCTACGGATTTCCATAAAACACCTGATTTACTAGATTTTTATATAACAAAAAACATCGGTCGAAATTATACAAATGTTGAGAAGTGCGACGATCTATCGTCAGATCACTCTCCAGTCATTCTTACTTTGAGCAAAGTAGCTATTTACTCAAAAACACCTATCGGAATTTACAATAAAAAAACAAATTAGGACACATTCAAAGGAATTGTTTCCTCCAACATTGACCTCAATGTCAAATTAAAAACAGAAGAAGACATAGAAAAAAGTATAGAAAAATTCAACTCCATAATCCACCTAGCAGCCAAAGAATCAACCTCAACAAGTAAAATAAATAAAATGACAAACAAAGAATATCCTAAGAACATAATGAAGAAAGTATTGGAAAGACGTAGATTAAGGAAAGAATGGCATAGATCTAGGTATCCCTCAGATAAAACAATCTTGAACAGAGCGACTGAGGAACTCAAGAAAATGATTAACGAGCATGAAAACTTAAATTTTCAAAATTATCTAGCCCACCTCACGCCTTACCAGAATAGTAATTACTCGCTTTGGCGTGCTGCTAAGAATCTTAAGCGACCGAAAGAACACATGCCACCTATAAGAAGAGATAACTGTTGGGCCAGATCGGACCACGAGAAGGCAACAACTTTTGCAGAACACCTCAAAGACGTCTTTACACCTTTACCGAGCAGCAACCTGGAAAAAGACAAAGAAATAAAAGACTTCTTAAACTCTCCAGGTCAATTATGTCTTCCATTAAAACCAGTGAGCCCCAGAGAAGTTAATAGACAAATTAAATCTCTCCCGGTCAGAAAATCTCCCGGTTATGACCAAATAGATACTACTCTCTTAACTAACCTACCAAAAAAGGGATTAATGTACCTGGTAGTACTATTCAACGCATGTCTGAGACTCTGTCATTTCCCCTGCCAATGGAAGCTTGCCCAGGTCGTAATGATCTTGAAACCTGGTAAAGAAGCAGCTGAAGTTGTATCCTACAGGCCAATCAGTTTGCTCCCTCTGGTCGGCAAACTTTTCGAAAAAATAATCCTGAGTCGATTGCAACCCAAACTGAATGAAATAATTCCCGACCATCAATTTGGCTTCAGGCAAAAACATGGCACAATCGAACAAGTTCATAGATTAACAAACACAATTAACGAAGCCTTAGAGAACAAAGACTACTGCTCCGCTGTTTTTCTTGATATAAGTCAGGCCTTCGATAAGGTCTGGCACATGGGCCTCTTATACAAAATAAAGAAGCATCTACCGTATTAATTTTATCTACTTCTAAAAAGGTACTTAGATAAAAGATGCTTTGAAGTAAAAGTCAACACTGAAACGTCAGAACTCTACGAAATCCACTCGGGTGTCAGTATCCTCGGACCCGTATTGTATCTGATCTACACTGCGGATATTCCTAAAAATGTTGATACAGTAATGGCCACCTATGAAGATGATACTGCTATACTGTCGTACATTCAGAAGCAATAACCGCGTCTATATTTCTTCAAAAACACCTTACTGAAGTTGAAGCGTGGCTTGTAGAATGGAGAATAAAAGCGAATAATAGTAAATCCGTTCACGTAACATTCAGTCTCAGAAAAGGAGATTGCCCAGCAATTACTTTAAACGGGCAACAGATACCGCACTCAGATACTGCTAAATACCTCGGCATGCTCTTGGATAGACGATTGACGTGGCAAAAACACATCTGGAATAAACGTAAACAATTAGATACAAAATTGCGAAGCTTGTCCTGGCTCATCGGGAAAAAATCACAACTATCTAATGAAAGTAAAATGGCTGTCTACAAAACAATATTAAAGCCAGTGTGGACATACGGGATCGAGCTGTGGGGTACAGCATCTAACAGTAACATCGAGATCTTGGAAAGATTTCAAACCAATACAATGAGATATATGTTCCAAATCCCAAATTGTAAGTAACAAATACATACTCCGAGATTTGAACCTAACAACTGTGAAACAGGAAATAGCCACCAGAAGTCTTAAATACCAGACCAAGCTATCTGAACATGTGAATGTGCTGGCTACCAAACTATCAGGAGATGGCAGTGTTAAACACTCACGGCTAAGAAGGAACAGTATTCCAACCCTTCATAGCAGATTTCTAAACCCAAAGTGAGAGAGATCGATGGATTCTCCTGACGGCTAAATTACATACGCAGACTGTAGTCACCAATAATAACAGCTAAATGTGAAAAACAGATTGCTGTGCTAAGCAGAACAAAAAAAAAATTTGTAACTTCATCAATTTGTAAATTTTGACTTTGTTCATTCCTCCCTGAATCTAATTCAACAGATGCACTGTCATGGCTTATTATTTACGTATTTATTTATGTATTTGACGTTTTTGTCTGAAGTGCAAACTTCAACGTTGAAATGACCATTAAATTTGGCAACTAAATATGGATTGTATGGTACAACGTACCAATTGTCAAGACAACTACCGTGAACTTTTGCATGCGTACCATTATTACGCCGTATAATGGATGTCCATGTTAATTCACATGTAAATTCATTAAAACGTTTTAAATAATCTTTTGTACATTTTCCGTCTCTCATACAAACAATATTAGGATTAATTACTCCGATGGACCAGGCATCATATGTTTGACAACAAATTTATGTAATTAAGGATATGTTTTTAATACTCTTTTTTGAAACTCGATTGTATAAATGAATGCTTCAGTTTAACAAAGATAAGAATGCTTCAGTTTAACAAGATTTGTTAAAGGCCCTCATTAATGTTTTCAAAAAACTTGAATACACGAATCATAATATCAGGTATAAAATTAGCAGTTTCACCGAAAACAATATTGTTAATTATTTCCAGCCAAATTGGATTGCAATTCATTGTAATAAATAAAGAAGGCTTTTAGAAATATTTTATAAATGATACTGCATCTAAATAATTCTGATATATATTTCTCGGAGATCCACTGAACGAAGATGGTAAAATTATTCTACGGGCAAGATTACTAACATTGATGTTCAATTCTATGTAGTCTGTTAAATTGTCGTAAACTTCAAATCTAAGAATTGTTTTATTTTGTCGAATGCAATGTAATCTTGAGCCCTCTATTCTCACATATATATTAACTATCCACTTCAGAAATATTTTTTTGTGAATGGTGCTACATGCTGAAATCTTCTCTAATCGCAAGTCGATAGGCTGTATATTGAAGCATGGCTAATTTTTTTCCGGCTGCTCTTGAATTAGATATAGTTGGTACGTTATGAGGAATATTGATATGCTACCCAGTATCACCATTTGGAAAAAGTAATGGATGTGCTCAAGGGTCTAATGAAGAATTTAAAATTGAGATATTTTTGATGATACCATTAACTTTTGAAAATGAATTCATATTTCGTTCAAAGGTGGCTCACCATCAACCGTACTAAATATTACTGCTACATCAGTTTGAACTGCATCATTAAAATGGCGTTGATTTAAATCATGATTTAGTTTAATAAGCATACAAATTTCTTTTTTTTCTTTTCAACTCTATGACAATGATGTTTCATTGCAATGAATGACCGAACCAAAGGATTACTGATGCATGTTTGACTAAAATTTTGTTGTAATCTATAATTGGTAATATATAATTGATAGTGTCGACATCATACAAATCGAATTGCGCACAACATGGTGAGCGACCATATGCCGTATTCATTGAACCAGATCTGTAATAAAAACATCATGTTTTTGAAACGATACACTCCACTTGCAACTGCCCCACAAATTTTAGCTTCTGAGCTAACCATAGCAAATGATGAATTATATTTGCGAATGTTTTCAAAATTATTTTTTGCCTTACTTTTGATTGAAGGTTCATTTGAAATAAGTCCATAATACCATGATTTAAAATATTCATTTTGACTTAAGGGTGGTAATGTTGCTTTACCCTTATGACAACATTAAGTGAATCCTGTCACTTAAAGTCACTTCAGATTCAAAACGTTTCGCATTGCAAAACCTGCATTGTCAATCCATTAATCCACAATCATAACTATGAAAAAGTCTTGGAATTAAATTTAGTGCACATTTATATGTATCTCTAAAAATTACTTCTTCATTTGTAAACTATTAATATTATTTAAATTTGCGTTTGCTCTTTTAATATGTGTATGCGAAACAAACTATGAATATGGCATTATCATAATTATGATAATTTTTGACATTCAGTAAGACTATGGATAAATAATATTAATCTCAGTTTGACCATAGACTTCAACCATAAACAAAATAGTACATATGTGTGTGTACATATGTGCGTGTGTGTCAAACGCGTGTATTTCTAATAAAAATCTATATATCTCTTTCTATGTAAAAATATTAGCTTTCAGCACTCTTCTCCATATAAACTTTAACTGTGCCAAATTTCATACTCCTCCGGACGCGTAATTTTCGTAAAAAGGAGTATAAAGGTTTTGCTTAGCAAATTAATATTTTGGTTATTATTAACCTATAAATTATGGTTATTATTAACCTTTAAAAAAGTGAATAATATTTTATTAAATTGTAATAACTAATTTCAGATAAAAGGTCAAATTTTTTACTACTATATATGGGAAAATAATAAAGTTAAAGCACAATAACTTAGAAACTGTCTGGCAGATAAACTACAATGGAAAGCCAGCGGAAAAATAAAATTATGGACAACTCATATGTCAATATGTGTGTAATGTTTTTTTTATTAATTTAATGTGTTTCTAATGCATTATTATATAAAAATTTAACTTTCCGTACTCCTCCAAACAAACTTTAACTGTACCAAATTTCATACTCCTCCGTCCGCGTAATTTTCGTAAAAGAGGTACAACGTTTTTGTTTCACATATAAATATTATGATCATTATTAATAATGTTACATTAAATTATAACAACTGTAATTCTAGATAAAAGATCAAATTTTTTACTATTATATATGAGAAAATAACAAAGTTGAAGCACAATAACTTGCGAACTGTCTGGCAGATAAAATACAATGAAAAGCTAGCGGAAAAATAAAAGTATGGACTACTCATATGTCAATTGTATGTATATACATGGGTGTGTCAAATGCATGGTAGTGTGTGTAATGTTTTATTTATTGATTTAATGTACTTTATAAGCATTATTATTGAAAAATATTAGCGTTCTGCACTTCTCCTACATATAAACTATAAGTATGCCAAATTTCATACTCCTGCGTCCGCGCAATTTTCGTAAAAAGGGGTCCGAAGTTTTTGCTTCACGTATTAATATATAGATAATAGATGGTGCATTTATGTGTTCATAAATAATATGTAAGTTCGTATTTTGCTCGGGTTCTTTTTCAACGCGGAAACGGAATATGATATAAAATTCTTAGTAGGCATATCGTTATATGCTTTGACCTATTAAAAACAATATTTTCCCGTAAATAATTGGCGTTTTGTACAAATATTAGGTTTTTAATTCAAAGAAAGGCATTGCCTTTTTCGTTTCTTTTTCTCTTAGAAGAATATTGCAGTTAATATTTTTTGCAGTATTGAATATTAGTGTTACACTTTATGAATTTTACAAAAAGTGAGGCATTAAATTAATAAATCTTTATTCTTTTTTTATCAACTGCATTTCCATTCATTGTTTTATCATAATGTTTACCAAAGTCGTATTGCATGTATTAATTGACGAGACGAAAGAAATGTGGGTATTAAAAGCTCTTAATGTTTCTCTAAGGTACATAAAATCGCTTATACCTCAATGGAAATGGAAAATTTCTTTTCATTTTGAAGAGGATTTTACATATTTGTGCCTAAATCTGTAAAACATTTTAAACTTCATTGCTACTCGTATAACTGAAACCAATTTTTATTTGATCTTCGCCCATATCACGCAACCCTTTAATTCATTTTTAATAATAGCCATCACACGAAAATTGTCGGATCGAATTTATTGCAGATTTCATTATATTAAAAAAAAGTGAATAATAATTTTTAGAAACAACATTATTATATTACATATATACAACAATATTTACATATTTACAGATCTATATGTGAATGTAAATTTTTAAATCCCTTAAAACTTCACCCCTATTTTGTTTTGTGTATTCCACATTATATGTGTGGTGATAATTTAGTATATTTGTTAAAAACATAGTAGATATGTCATTTAATAGTGATTACAGCTCGCTTATCTCATCTCTGAAACTTGTGTAATGCTGCCGTTTAATATTTTTTACTTAAAAATTATACTTGGGTTGATACGTAAGTAAATTCCTTTCAAAACAAGACTCTCACAATACCTTGTGGAAAAGTGAGAAACTAAATTAAACGACACTCGGTCACTAAGGTCAGTTATAATACGACTCAACTCAAAGTCGTGAATAACTCGGGATATAAATTAAACCACACCTCGCCCGAAGAGACATCACTAATATGAAATATTAGCTTCAAAAAAGGGTATTTATTATTTTTAAAACGATTCTTGACAGCATCTGCTCAATAACATTTATTCAATCCAAATTGAAAAAAGTGAGCGAATTATATTTGATAAATGATGAAAAAATATAAGGTAAGGTGTCCTCTAGATTTTTATGATAGGTAGACAGATTTGAATTTCTACACCAAATGGTATTTTGGGTAAAAGGAGAGTGTTCAAACAGGACGCAAGTTTGCACATTCTTTACTTGCTTCTTTACTCGCTTCTTTTCCTAAACGGAACTAACGTAGCACGAGAACTCAAAATTTTCTTCGTGAAAACTTTATTTATGTTTGTTTTTGGCTAAACGAAATGTCTAATTTCAGTATACTCTATTGGATTTTTCTGTATACTCTATTGAATATATTTACCAGGTTTTTATAAACATTCCATAAAACACTTGAAAAATGGCAAGTTTATTAGCTATTAACCTAATATTGCTAATAATGGGTTATACATTTACTCGTTATATATAAATAAATTAGATCGGTAAAATCTAATAATTATTACATTATAATTATTGATACATTTTAATAATCTAATTTATTTATATATAACGAGTAAATATACAAACCATTATTAGTAATATTAGGTTAGTAGCTAATAAACCTGCCATTTTTCAAGTGTTTTATGGAATATTTCTAAAAACCTTGTAAATATATCCAATAGAGTATACAAAGAACGACATTAGATATTTCGTTTAGCCAAAAACAAACATAAGTAAAGTTTTAACGAAGAAAATTTAGATTTCTCGTGCTACATTAATTCCGTTTAGGAAACGAAGCAAGTAAATTAATTGGTAATATGGGCACAACGATGGGAGTAAATTTACGTCTAAATGACAGACAAGCATTTGTCCCAAAGATACGAAGAAGGAAACTTTTTCGCTTTCATACAGAGCGATCACTTAGTTTAAATTGCGGAAAATTAAAATATTTTCATGAAACAAATTCTAACTTAAGTTTGTGTAATCTGGGGAACTCATACTGCAGTAAAACAATTTCCTGTTCTGGGAAAGAAATTAAAATATTCTGTTTGAATTAATACTGATGAACTGAGATGAATGATGTATTACTTGTCAATATAATAAAAGACATTTAACAGATTTGAATTTCTACGCCACATATTTTTTTAGGTTATTCGTCAAATTTTATTAAACAGACGTAACCATTTAACTCACGCGTTAAATTTTAACAGAGTAATTTAATTGAATATTGCGCCCAACTCCATTATTCCCATTTAATTAAAATAGCCCAGAGCAGTGACACATAAATAGCGCCTGATGAGGGGTTAATGATGTAATAAATGCTATGTAAAAATGCCGCTGTCATTTTATATTTTCCATGCGCCGGAATGAAGGAAATTTTAAGTGTCTGCTATTGATAGTGATAGATGGAAGAAAGACGCCTCGATGAGACGGTTTCTGCCGAATCGTGTACCACTTGTTGAGCATGGAGCGATATACGAGTAGATATCGTTTCAATTATTTATTCGTCACAAATTTTTATATAAACGTGAAATTACAGGTAATGCATACGTCTTTACACAAAAAATGTGCTGTTTAATTGAGTACTTGTTATCGCTAGTCACAGTTTTATGGTTTTGTGCAGTAATATTGGGGATACTTAGAAAAATGAATTTTTGTTACGCTAGATTATTTACCGTTGCGAGCAAAGTTATGAATCTACATATTAATACCTGAAGAGAAAACTTTGTATCCCCTTTTAAGACAATTGCGTGCACGGAGAAACCTGAGATTTGGCTTAGTTAAAGTTTATATGGAGGAGTGCAGAAAATGAGTACAAAATATTATTGAAATTGATAGTATGAATGTAAACAATGTTTACATTCATACTATCAATTTCAAACACATAATTGCCTGTTATCAAACAGTTGCATAAAGAGAGATTATCGCTAAACAATTTTAAAATGTTAGATTGAATGAGTTTCGAGCTGTCAATTTTGTGAGACTTAAAATGTTCCTTTTTCTCTGGAGTGTATGTTAAGACAAAAAAGCATTTATTTTATGTTCTTTTCTAATATATATCTGTGTTTTATATATATATATATATATATATATATATATATATATATATAGTGAAAAATAGCCTGCTTAATTTACATCTGTTGCAAAAGGAATTTTTTTTAGCTGCAATATGAATTGACTTACTCTCGCCTACTTCTTATTAGTTTTAAATCAGTAGGTAAGTACATTGTGATCGAATTTAGACCACCGGGTGACCACTAGTATAGATAAATTTACCTCAAAATCTTTATACGAATGTAACTAAGGTACATGCTGAAATCTTCTCTAATCGCAAGTCGATAGGCTGTATATTGAAGCATGGCTAATTTTTTTCCGGCTGCTCTTGAATTAGATATAGTTGGTACGTTATGAGGAATATTGATATGCTACCCAGTATCACCATTTGGAAAAAGTAATGGATGTGCTCAAGGGTCTAATGAAGAATTTAAAATTGAGATATTTTTGATGATACCATTAACTTTTGAAAATGAATTCATATTTCGTTCAAAGGTGGCTCACCATCAACCGTACTAAATATTACTGCTACATCAGTTTGAACTGCATCATTAAAATGGCGTTGATTTAAATCATGATTTAGTTTAATAAGCATACAAATTTCTTTTTTTTCTTTTCAACTCTATGACAATGATGTTTCATTGCAATGAATGACCGAACCAAAGGATTACTGCGTTCCAATTCAAGATATATTTTGCGCATTATATTGTTATTGCATGTTTGACTAAAATTTTGTTGTAATCTATAATTGGTAATATATAATTGATAGTGTCGACATCATACAAATCGAATTGCGCACAACATGGTGAGCGACCATATGCCGTATTCATTGAACCAGATCTGTAATAAAAACATCATGTTTTTGAAACGATACACTCCACTTGCAACTGCCCCACAAATTTTAGCTTCTGAGCTAACCATAGCAAATGATGAATTATATTTGCGAATGTTTTCAAAATTATTTTTTGCCTTACTTTTGATTGAAGGTTCATTTGAAATAAGTCCATAATACCATGATTTAAAATATTCATTTTGACTTAAGGGTGGTAATGTTGCTTTACCCTTATGACAACATTAAGTGAATCCTGTCACTTAAAGTCACTTCAGATTCAAAACGTTTCGCATTGCAAAACCTGCATTGTCAATCCATTAATCCACAATCATAACTATGAAAAAGTCTTGGAATTAAATTTAGTGCACATTTATATGTATCTCTAAAAATTACTTCTTCATTTGTAAACTATTAATATTATTTAAATTTGCGTTTGCTCTTTTAATATGTGTATGCGAAACAAACTATGAATATGGCATTATCATAATTATGATAATTTTTGACATTCAGTAAGACTATGGATAAATAATATTAATCTCAGTTTGACCATAGACTTCAACCATAAACAAAATAGTACATATGTGTGTGTACATATGTGCGTGTGTGTCAAACGCGTGTATTTCTAATAAAAATCTATATATCTCTTTCTATGTAAAAATATTAGCTTTCAGCACTCTTCTCCATATAAACTTTAACTGTGCCAAATTTCATACTCCTCCGGACGCGTAATTTTCGTAAAAAGGAGTATAAAGGTTTTGCTTAGCAAATTAATATTTTGGTTATTATTAACCTATAAATTATGGTTATTATTAACCTTTAAAAAAGTGAATAATATTTTATTAAATTGTAATAACTAATTTCAGATAAAAGGTCAAATTTTTTACTACTATATATGGGAAAATAATAAAGTTAAAGCACAATAACTTAGAAACTGTCTGGCAGATAAACTACAATGGAAAGCCAGCGGAAAAATAAAATTATGGACAACTCATATGTCAATATGTGTGTAATGTTTTTTTTATTAATTTAATGTGTTTCTAATGCATTATTATATAAAAATTTAACTTTCCGTACTCCTCCAAACAAACTTTAACTGTACCAAATTTCATACTCCTCCGTCCGCGTAATTTTCGTAAAAGAGGTACAACGTTTTTGTTTCACATATAAATATTATGATCATTATTAATAATGTTACATTAAATTATAACAACTGTAATTCTAGATAAAAGATCAAATTTTTTACTATTATATATGAGAAAATAACAAAGTTGAAGCACAATAACTTGCGAACTGTCTGGCAGATAAAATACAATGAAAAGCTAGCGGAAAAATAAAAGTATGGACTACTCATATGTCAATTGTATGTATATACATGGGTGTGTCAAATGCATGGTAGTGTGTGTAATGTTTTATTTATTGATTTAATGTACTTTATAAGCATTATTATTGAAAAATATTAGCGTTCTGCACTTCTCCTACATATAAACTATAAGTATGCCAAATTTCATACTCCTGCGTCCGCGCAATTTTCGTAAAAAGGGGTCCGAAGTTTTTGCTTCACGTATTAATATATAGATAATAGATGGTGCATTTATGTGTTCATAAATAATATGTAAGTTCGTATTTTGCTCGGGTTCTTTTTCAACGCGGAAACGGAATATGATATAAAATTCTTAGTAGGCATATCGTTATATGCTTTGACCTATTAAAAACAATATTTTCCCGTAAATAATTGGCGTTTTGTACAAATATTAGGTTTTTAATTCAAAGAAAGGCATTGCCTTTTTCGTTTCTTTTTCTCTTAGAAGAATATTGCAGTTAATATTTTTTGCAGTATTGAATATTAGTGTTACACTTTATGAATTTTACAAAAAGTGAGGCATTAAATTAATAAATCTTTATTCTTTTTTTATCAACTGCATTTCCATTCATTGTTTTATCATAATGTTTACCAAAGTCGTATTGCATGTATTAATTGACGAGACGAAAGAAATGTGGGTATTAAAAGCTCTTAATGTTTCTCTAAGGTACATAAAATCGCTTATACCTCAATGGAAATGGAAAATTTCTTTTCATTTTGAAGAGGATTTTACATATTTGTGCCTAAATCTGTAAAACATTTTAAACTTCATTGCTACTCGTATAACTGAAACCAATTTTTATTTGATCTTCGCCCATATCACGCAACCCTTTAATTCATTTTTAATAATAGCCATCACACGAAAATTGTCGGATCGAATTTATTGCAGATTTCATTATATTAAAAAAAAGTGAATAATAATTTTTAGAAACAACATTATTATATTACATATATACAACAATATTTACATATTTACAGATCTATATGTGAATGTAAATTTTTAAATCCCTTAAAACTTCACCCCTATTTTGTTTTGTGTATTCCACATTATATGTGTGGTGATAATTTAGTATATTTGTTAAAAACATAGTAGATATGTCATTTAATAGTGATTACAGCTCGCTTATCTCATCTCTGAAACTTGTGTAATGCTGCCGTTTAATATTTTTTACTTAAAAATTATACTTGGGTTGATACGTAAGTAAATTCCTTTCAAAACAAGACTCTCACAATACCTTGTGGAAAAGTGAGAAACTAAATTAAACGACACTCGGTCACTAAGGTCAGTTATAATACGACTCAACTCAAAGTCGTGAATAACTCGGGATATAAATTAAACCACACCTCGCCCGAAGAGACATCACTAATATGAAATATTAGCTTCAAAAAAGGGTATTTATTATTTTTAAAACGATTCTTGACAGCATCTGCTCAATAACATTTATTCAATCCAAATTGAAAAAAGTGAGCAAATTATATTTGATAAATGATGAAAAAATATAAGGTAAGGTGTCCTCTAGATTTTTATGATAGGTAGACAGATTTGAATTTCTACACCAAATGGTATTTTGGGTAAAAGGAGAGTGTTCAAACAGGACGCAAGTTTGCACATTCTTTACTTGCTTCTTTACTCGCTTCTTTTCCTAAACGGAACTAACGTAGCACGAGAACTCAAAATTTTCTTCGTGAAAACTTTATTTATGTTTGTTTTTGGCTAAACGAAATGTCTAATTTCAGTATACTCTATTGGATTTTTCTGTATACTCTATTGAATATATTTACCAGGTTTTTATAAACATTCCATAAAACACTTGAAAAATGGCAAGTTTATTAGCTATTAACCTAATATTGCTAATAATTTACTCGTTATATATAAATAAATTAGATCGGTAAAATCTAATAATTATTACATTATAATTATTGATACATTTTAATAATCTAATTTATTTATATATAACGAGTAAATATACAAACCATTATTAGTAATATTAGGTTAGTAGCTAATAAACCTGCCATTTTTCAAGTGTTTTATGGAATATTTCTAAAAACCTTGTAAATATATCCAATAGAGTATACAAAGAACGACATTAGATATTTCGTTTAGCCAAAAACAAACATAAGTAAAGTTTTAACGAAGAAAATTTAGATTTCTCGTGCTACATTAATTCCGTTTAGGAAACGAAGCAAGTAAATTAATTGGTAATATGGGCACAACGATGGGAGTAAATTTACGTCTAAATGACAGACAAGCATTTGTCCCAAAGATACGAAGAAGGAAACTTTTTCGCTTTCATACAGAGCGATCACTTAGTTTAAATTGCGGAAAATTAAAATATTTTCATGAAACAAATTCTAACTTAAGTTTGTGTAATCTGGGGAACTCATACTGCAGTAAAACAATTTCCTGTTCTGGGAAAGAAATTAAAATATTCTGTTTGAATTAATACTGATGAACTGAGATGAATGATGTATTACTTGTCAATATAATAAAAGACATTTAACAGATTTGAATTTCTACGCCACATATTTTTTTAGGTTATTCGTCAAATTTTATTAAACAGACGTAACCATTTAACTCACGCGTTAAATTTTAACAGAGTAATTTAATTGAATATTGCGCCCAACTCCATTATTCCCATTTAATTAAAATAGCCCAGAGCAGTGACACATAAATAGCGCCTGATGAGGGGTTAATGATGTAATAAATGCTATGTAAAAATGCCGCTGTCATTTTATATTTTCCATGCGCCGGAATGAAGGAAATTTTAAGTGTCTGCTATTGATAGTGATAGATGGAAGAAAGACGCCTCGATGAGACGGTTTCTGCCGAATCGTGTACCACTTGTTGAGCATGGAGCGATATACGAGTAGATATCGTTTCAATTATTTATTCGTCACAAATTTTTATATAAACGTGAAATTACAGGTAATGCATACGTCTTTACACAAAAAATGTGCTGTTTAATTGAGTACTTGTTATCGCTAGTCACAGTTTTATGGTTTTGTGCAGTAATATTGGGGATACTTAGAAAAATGAATTTTTGTTACGCTAGATTATTTACCGTTGCGAGCAAAGTTATGAATCTACATATTAATACCTGAAGAGAAAACTTTGTATCCCCTTTTAAGACAATTGCGTGCACGGAGAAACCTGAGATTTGGCTTAGTTAAAGTTTATATGGAGGAGTGCAGAAAATGAGTACAAAATATTATTGAAATTGATAGTATGAATGTAAACAATGTTTACATTCATACTATCAATTTCAAACACATAATTGCCTGTTATCAAACAGTTGCATAAAGAGAGATTATCGCTAAACAATTTTAAAATGTTAGATTGAATGAGTTTCGAGCTGTCAATTTTGTGAGACTTAAAATGTTCCTTTTTCTCTGGAGTGTATGTTAAGACAAAAAAGCATTTATTTTATGTTCTTTTCTAATATATATCTGTGTTTTATATATATATATATATATATATATATATATATATATATAGTGAAAAATAGCCTGCTTAATTTACATCTGTTGCAAAAGGAATTTTTTTTAGCTGCAATATGAATTGACTTACTCTCGCCTACTTCTTATTAGTTTTAAATCAGTAGGTAAGTACATTGTGATCGAATTTAGACCACCGGGTGACCACTAGTATAGATAAATTTACCTCAAAATCTTTATACGAATGTAACTAAGGAAAAGAAAATCACTAACAAATATCAATTAATGTATTGCAAGGTTAATAGTATATTTATTTACCTCGTTACGGCATATTAAAAATTAATCAGTGTGGAGAGTATAATTTGAATAAATCTACAAAATATTAATACGGTAACATAAATAATATAGTTATACTTAATTCTTTGGTTAAGGATTGCAAAAAGACGTCCTATTATTAGTTGTATTAGACGTCCGTCTATTTCCACGTACTACAATTAGTGTAAAATATTTTTGTTCTCCAACCGACGCCACATATAGGATGTCCCAAAATTCACGCAAGAAGTAATTTTGATAGAAAACACAGGTTTATAATTAAAAATTGTAAATTTTGCTCAACAATAAGAATGCGTTGTTCTTTTGTGTAGCGCTCCATTTTTAATAACCCTGATCTGTCAGCTGTCTGTTTTTTTTGGTTGGCAACACTTTACCGCACAAATGGCGCAAAATTCAAATCTTGCTTGAATTTTGGGACACCTTTATTAAGTTGGCGAACGCGATATGGCGATGCGATGTGAGCTTTTACCGTGAAAGCTTAGATATATCTTCCTCGCGTTCAGAATGAAACGACGGAATGCTCTTCGTGAAAGAAATTGCGTGTAGGCTGTAATTTAATTTACAGCATATCATTTTGCGTTAATCTGGGACAGAAGTAGATTTCACAGCAAAAGCAATGGGAAACTTTACAACTCTAAGGAATATTAATCGAGTACTAAGAAGGGGGAAAACTGAAAACATTTTTTTATATATTTAATTGCAGAAATCCACACCTCCTTCTTACAATTTTTATGATTTAAAATGCAAAATGATGGGGGTTTTATATTTTGAAAACCTACTATTAGATAGTTTTCAAATAAATTTTTTATATATTTTTTTTGTTTTACCGCAAGAGACGGTTATAGTTTTCAGGTCTAAGGACTATGTTAAATGTATAACTTTTCACGTCTACCTTGGCTGAGTTAAATGCATGACTTTCTACTACAAAATAATATATTTTAACTAGTTAATCGACATAATACGTATTATTACCTAAAAGGACGCATCCAGATACGCCATATGACGAAAAACGTTATTTAAATAGCTAAATTTTCCTTAATCAGTACAGAAGACCATTTAAAAAAAAAATTTCAAAATAAAATGAGATGTAATAGGTATCATAAACGCTTTATCAGAATACCGTTCAAGTTGTTTCCACATACACAATTATAATATTTTAAAAATTGAGTTTAACAATGTATCATTTGTGCATTATAGTCATAAGATAAAATTTTAGCGAATTTTTTTACCTTTTCATTCGCTGCGATTTTGAAAATGGTCCAATTTTGTCCATCCAGGAAGTTAATCTTCATATGATCCATGCCATTTTTGTGCCGAGTTTCATCCCAATCGATTAAAAATGTGGCTTTTAATATTCTGAAGTAAGTTGAAGCAAAAAACTTTATTACCTTTGTCAAGGTTCAAAACTCTTCAGCGATAAATTATATTTTTTCTACTCTTTATTTTAGACCTTCATAATCTTTATATCGTGGCAAAAACCACAGATTGCAGATAATGCAAATGATGAAATTAGATCGATACCAAAGTTGCAAGTAAAACACGTGATTTAAACAATCTTACTAACATGAGTGACGTAGAATCTTTATAGCATAACGTAGAATTTTTTGACAATAATTTTTGAAAAAAATGTGGTTTTATTTATGAGATTTAACTTCAAGATGTTGGCATTCTTGCTTTTTGTTTAAGTTTTTTGGTGCGTTTATTACGGCATTGTAATCTATGAAGATCAGGAGAATAATCATCTTCGTAGAATTTGCAAATGAACTGTTAGGTATAAGTAGTACTTGCTAACAATGACGGTTTTTACAAACTTAGATGGTTCCGTACATTACAACTTCATTTATTATTCAAGCAGCAAAACTTCGAAATCAAGTGTTTCCTGATAACGGGGAAATATTCGTGATAAATAAATTCAAGGATGAGTGAGAAAGTCCTACCTCTCCTAAATTTTAATCCTTATGCTTTCTTGTCTTTCGCTTCTTCCACTCCTAAGCATATAAAAATTTATTTTATAATGTGTTGTCTTTTTTAAGTGTACTGTTACTCTACCATACTCACAGGTTTTACAGTCTAGCAACTGATTTTTTTTGAACTTATTTTTCTGATAGACTGGAAGACGTTGCTCTTATGGCAATAAGTGTATTATTTGTCTTTTATATTAGTGGTAATAAAGAAAATTTATTAACTAGTATATTTTTGATATGGGTAAATTCTTGTGAATTTCTGGAAAACTATAATATTCAAACAAATTACTAGAAATTTTCGGTAAATTTAACATGAGGATCTGGTTAAATTGTAATTTTTTTTTAAATTTTCAATGTATGAGTTGGGGAGATAGTAGAAAGTACATGTTTTTGTTGATATTTTTAGCATTATCTGTAAGATTATCTTTAACGCCGCAAAAACACAAATTTTAAGAAAGAAAATAAGACCTACTTTCATCGCCATAATATTTTCAAATAAATATTTTTGGTTGTAGTACCATTAAAATGTAAGAGACAATACTTCATAAATATGTCAAGTTTAATATTTTCAACTCGCATAGTTTCTGAGCAAAACGGCTGTGACAGAGAGACACGTGAGTGATGTTACAATGGCTCCATTTTTAGGGTTCCGTATCTCAAAAGGAAAAAAGTAACCTTTATAAATCACTTTTTTGTCCATCTGTCGGTGTGTTAAGACCATGTTTCTGAGAAAAATTAAAATTCCCTTTTTATTGAAAAATTATTTTTTTTAATAGTTTAATAGGAATAATCATAAGGAATAAATATGTATGGAATCCTCGTAGTGCAAGTTCCACTCGTGCTAGACAGGTTTTATCTTTTTAAAGTACTGGACCCTAATAATGATAATTAATAAATCAACAAAAACACTTTAAGCTTTTTTTCAACAAATTCTACTAAAATTGTAGAATAGTATTTTATCGATTTTATTATGTATTAATCCATGTTAAAAGACAATCTCGTAGAATTTTTTTTTATTGAAAAGTGTAACCCCCCCAAACTTTATACGACTGCATTTAAATTATTTGATTGACATTTTCCGACATTCTGCTTTTTCTTTCATGAACGTTTCGTTTCAATTCAGTTGTCGAAAATATAATTGATATATTCTAATTGAGGTTGCATGTAGGTGGTTATATTTTTTGTATACAACATTTCCTGTTTTGTTGCTTAACATAAATATAATAATGTACATAGGCTAGCATAACAAGAAAGTACAATATATAATTGACTTTATGAAAATATTATCTACCTAAATCTACACCCATGTGTCTCCTCTTCGCCCCTCTTTCTGTTTGCCAATATATGCATTTCTACTTTTCTTTACTTTTACATTTAGTTTGTCAAAAATTAATAAATCAACCTAAATTCGACGCTAATGTTTTTTAATTATTTAAAAAATCTGAATTACATGTTGTGTAGCGTTTTGCAATGAAAGTTGAGAATAAAATCTTTTGTTTGTTGCACTGTAACTTTTAAACTTAAGAACAGTTACTGCATTGCGGATTATCCATAAAATATAGCTATATGCTGTCTATGACTTTTCCATAGACTTTTTAAGACATTCAATTGTAATATATTAGCGAATCTGTAACAGTTTTGCTAAAATTGACGATGAAATTTCCCAGGCCAACTAGTTTTTCGCCCACTACGTTGACGTTATTAACTATATCTGAATAATTATACAACATATACACATGTCAAAGAGCTCATAGCTAAATAGAAACTATAATTTATCATATCATAAAAGTTTACGTCAATTGGATTATTTATTTTCGCGTGCATCTCTAAAAAACGAACAAACTTTACTCTATATAATATAAGAAGGGTTATATCGGGTTAACAGCAACAGTTGATATTTATTATTTACTTTAACTTCATAAAACTTATGTGAAACTTCTGAAAATTTTGTCTTACTACAAACTATTAAAAGAAAACCTAAGACACGTGCAAAGTATTTTACGTCCTTATAACTGCACTGCACTTCACCTCCTTTACTAAATTTGCTTTAATGTGAAAAGTGCTTAAAGTTTGTAAAATATTGTCTTGATGAAAGACAAGTTCAAAAACTAAACTGTAAAAAGCAATCAAGGTTTTTGAACTTTAAAAAGCTTAGGCTCACGTGAATGCTCCTTTAGTCACAGAGTTGATGCTAAATTGTGTTTTATGTCACTCCTCTTGAACATCCAAAGGTTGTAGAAAAATGTGGTATTGTAGCTATTATGAATTTGAATAAATTCCAAAGTTAACACTTTTCACCCCCTTAGGGGTTGAATATCAGAAAATACTTAAATAGTTGTTTTATTATTTTTGTTAAAAAGCATTAATGTCAATTTTTGAGTAAAAATTACCCTAAATTATTTCTTCCTGTGCAAATTTAGTCACCGTTCTTCAACCTTTAGGGGTTGAATATCGTAAAATGCTTAAATACTTGGTTCATTATATGTCTTGCGAAGAATTAATACACATTTTTAAGTAAAAAATATGATAAATTTTATCCCACAACTTTAGCCACTTGTTTTCACCCCTTTAGGGTGAGAATATATAAAAATGTTTAAGGACTTGTTTAATGATTTGTATGAAAAGCGAAAAACAAATTATAATTAAAAATTACCATAACAATATCATTCCCATACAAATTTAGTCACCCCTTTTTACCCCCTTAAGGATTGAATATCGGAGATTTCTTAAAAAAATTGTTTCATTATTTGTATTGAAAAGCATTAATGAAAATTTTTAAGGAAAAATTACCGTAAGATTTTTTTCCATATAAATTAGACCACCCTTTTCACCCCCCACCCCGAAAAATTCTTTATAAACGATATGTCCATTCTAAAATCAATACCCTCCCCAATTTTCAATTTTATTTTTATCATTAGCGGTTTGGGCTGGGCGGTTTATATATATATATATATATATATATATATATATATATATATATATATATATATATATATGGATTTTCGACTATTTTTACCACTATCTACTGTATGGAAATAATTTAATTTTTGTAAACTAGAGCTAAAATTTTAAGTTACAGATTATTTTACAATAAGGATATTATTATTATAGAATAATAATAAGTCATAAAAAAATTAAAAATCATATCAATTTTGGATAAATTATACTAAAGTTAACGTGTAACTAGGATAAATAAAAGAAATACTTTATTTTTCCTTTACTTTACTTGCTTTGAATATTTTTTTTTGTTTAGCAGTACATGTAGTGGAAATAGGACAAGATTTTTGTTACAAATATTGAAAAACTCTAACCGAACAATTAAATAAAAAAAGTCAAATAAGTCCTTCTACAAATATTCAAACAATATTTTTTTAATTTATTCATCCGTCTAGATATAATTTGCACAGAATAGAGACGATGAAAATAGCTTTTAAAGTATTTCACACAATATATAACGAGCAAACCCTCTCTATCGATGCACTATATGACCTATATAAAATTATGATAGTATCCACAAAATTAGAGCATTAGAACATTAGAGCTATAAATATCTGTAAAAAATCCATCGTATCAAAATAATGGTTACGGTAAACATAATATTTATTGTAATAATTTGTGGATCCAAATAACTTAGTCATTAAGGAAAGCTCCTCACTTAACTAACTTAGTCATCTGTATCTCTAGGAAAGCTCTTCAAAAAACTTGATCGCTTTTTACAATTTAGTTTTTGAACTGGAACTTACTCTTTTTACAGTAATATTTTTGTTTACATTTATTATCATAAAAAATCAAGAAATGTTGTACGTAGATATAGAGAAGGATTTTCCAATTATCGTTTAATAGAAAATATAAATATCTAAACGTCTCTAGCGGTCACAGTAGTTACATAAAAAGTGAAATATTGTTTTATCGCAGAGCAATCGCTACAGGATTTCATAGTAAATGTGATAACTTTTAAGATCACAATTGGATGGAATTTATAAATTACAAGTGGCTCCTTATTTAATTTATTCGTGCTTCGTCAGCAACGCAGCGTGGAGGATGGCCATTATGTGGATAAGGTTTAACGGCTAGACCATCAAGTGTACATGGGCGATTCAAAAGATTATCTGTGTATACATACATACAGACACACATCCAAACACATACACACATGTATATATATATGTATATATATATATATATATATATATATATATATATATACACATATAAGAGGTGAGCATTTATATTTTATTTGGAATTGTATAACAACATGTTTACAATAAAGTCTAGAATTGTCACTTAAATAGTTAATAGTTTCATTTGTAACTTCTGGGTATCATACCGTAAAAACGAATTAATAATTTTTTTTGCAATTTGCACTATTACTTAGGTGGGTATCTAGATTTGTATCCCTACATGGGATGTAAAATGAAAGTTTTCTGAAGTCAAAAATAGTTGCACGATTCGTATTATTAAAACAAATAAAATAGAAAATAATATTATACACATTAGTTTTCACAAAAAAAAAAATATTGAAGTCCCTTTTCAAAAATGAAATCCTTGTAAAATAATTTTATTGCAATATTGAATGCAGCCGCATATGAAAATCATCCTGAAAAATAAACCTCTGTATTTAAATATAAATAACATCTATTCCTTAACCTTCTTCCCTTATGTTGAAGTGCAGCAATATGCAGGTGTTTTACTTTATATTTAAGGAATTGCATAGCAAGAAGCTAAAGACACTTCGTCCGACATTGGTCACCTGCTAAAGAAATACATTAATGGCGAAAAGTGATGAAATACAGTAAGATGTGAGGTCTAAAGGACAGTGAACTAGTAACTCAAAACCTTTACATTTTCTTTATTTTTATGCTATCGAATTTTTAAAATGTAGAGTAACTGCCTGAAATTAAAGTGTTTTGTTTTCAGTAGCTAAATTCGTTTGTACGATTTGCTTTCCTCTAGTTATTTCAAATATTAACGATCTTTAGAGTTTTCTATACACATTCAGTGTATTAAGAATTATTTTCATATGAGGTTATATTTATCATAAAACTAGTAGCACAAGAAAAATTGCTAAATCAGTAATAATTTGTCTTATACCTGTTAAATTTCAAACTAAATTAACACTGAATACTTGCTAAGAGAGTAAATCTGATGTAAATAATGACGAAGATTTTCGATGCTATTATGAAAACAGACAAAGTTATGCTGAAATGTTTAGGATATAACGATATATGCATATGTCCAAAAAATTATTCGATTAAAAAACTACCATGCGTTATCGGGACTTTCACGCTACAGGTTTCAAATCATTTTTAATGATCCGTCCTTCAAAATGAGAACAAAATCGAAACCTTTATGTGATCACTTTGTTGTCCATCATCCAACTGTCCGCCGTTTGTCAAATCCGTTAATAAATGTCAAGTCGTCGTGAATCAAGTTAAAATATCGTATATTAAGCCCTATTGCTTTAAATTCCTATAATAATTTTAAGTTTTTTGGTTCTCGCAACGAAAAGATATGACCCTTTAAAGCGTATTTTTTGTATTCCGACTATAGTGTTATTCACTGGTTATAAAAACTTATAGGGTACTTCCGGTCGACCTAAAATCGGAGGTCTTATAGTTAACGTAAAGAAAAAGTCAATGATTCCTCGTCTTATGTGGAATTATACATTTTTTCAGTTAATTTGTTTTTACACCTTTGAGAGATATAGCAGAAAATTAATTACATTGTGAAAAATTAATATTTTCAAATAATTTAACTAGAAATACTCTGTAACCCCAAATGATTAATAAGTATCTAAATGTATACGGAATCTTTGACAGTTTTATATGTCAAAATACGACCGGTGATCTTCAATGAATTATTTGTATGAAGAGCTTTAGAATTTTAAAAATTAGGGGATAATAAGAAATTTAACGCGTCTAATTCTCACACCGGTCTTCCTATATATTCGTGAATATCTTTAACCTAAAATCTTGTTCTGAATAAGCTTTGGAACAATCTTCCAAAAATATAATTTTCTAGGTATATGTGCATGTTTTCCTGCTAATTTAAGAAATGTGATAGTTTACATATTTAAATCTTTGTTTTTAAATCACACCAAAACCGCTAGACGAACTTATTCAAAACCAGGTAAAGACATGGTTGAAAATTCTATTTCAAATATATGCTAATCTTTATGACTAAAAACAACAAATTTCCTTTAAAATGATTTTTCTTCTTTATTTTTTAATTAAAGCTCAAAATTTACTACTACAATATGTCAACAGATGAAGCAACATGTATATGAAATCGGCAAAAAAATTAACATAAATCTTACAACAGGATAAGGACACATGCCGGCGTAACTCCCGATAAAAACTTACAGCATATATTTATAGAATTTACTTGTTAGCAGTTTTCCGTTTGGCCCATTAATCATGTACATAATTTTTTAGATACATACGTAATTTTGTAAACTCTTCTACTTCCGTTCTTATTTGTTATTTTTTTTTAATAATATGCCATAAATATTTATATTTCAAACTTTACCAATACATACGATAAAAGGTCTTAATAACCTATTCAGTTGACTTGAGGATATTTTAATTTCACATGGAAGATCTTAGTTATAGATGAACGAGTGAACGGTATTCGTTTTCTTTCGGGTACGCCCCAAAAAGTGGAATAGAAAGAATAAAAAGTGAGAATAAAAAAAATATAAACCAAGAAGCTTAAAAATATTTTTAAGAGAGACTCATAAAGTCATAAATGTTGAAAAAAATACTACTGAGGTTTGTAAGAATGTAAGGTGGTATTAAATGAACACCAAGGAGTTTTAATTTATAAGATACATTTCTATTGTAGGTCCTACCTCTACTTGGAGGTAAATTACTTTATATAGGTTAAAGATTTGGTTACTTTCGAGCGTAAAATTTTCGAGCGTAATCGGATGCAAACAGGATAAAACGATTCTTAATGAAGTAGTTAAGATGTGCAGTGCGTAAATGATTACCAAATATACTCAACTCATGCAATAATTATTTTTACATAAATCTGCAAATATTTTAAAGGATTGATAAAAATAGAGATGTCCTTTTTCAATGACTAACTGAAACCCGCAGAAGAATTTCACTTGTCGATGAATTATTGGAGCAGAAGTCATGTACGAATAATTATGTCATTTGATACCTTTGAATTTCCCATGAAAATCATACATTTTTGAAAAATTGTTTTCTTTTTTTCACTTTTAAACGAAATAAAGTGTGATCTTATTTTATTCAATGTATTTGAAAATATACAAACGAAAATAATTTATTTGAAAAGTTGTTTTTCTGTTACAAATATTTTTTGGTGCAGAAACTGGAATTTTTTTTTCAAAATGATCTTAGTTATGGTAACACAAAAAAGAATGCATGCTTTAACTTTCTCATATGATTATTGAATAATTATGATCCGAAATCCTAATTTCAAAACATAATTATTTTATGATTCGCAAATTGTCCCGAAGCAGAATTGCTTTTAGCTATTGGTTATTATCAAAATGTCTTTCTAGAGTAATTTATATTCGTTTGAAAAAAAAATTAAAATTAACATAAAAACAAATAACCGTTTAACATAAAGCAGGAAACCGAAACGAATATTTTAGTATGTGAACGCCATCATGGTCTCAGAAGCCAAATAAAATAGCGCAGCGCCACCATACAAGCGCATAATGACGCGGTATTTGCTGTGTGCGACGCAGAAAATGCTGCCGCCATTTTAACTATTTTTCCACGCACAGAGACGACTAAAGAATTTTAATGAAGCGATTGTGAAAATCGTTGAGACGAAAATACGTAAGTATTCTCACTATTGTGCGATGACAATACTGTATTTACATCGAAGTGAAATAGGATTAATATAAATTGATGCATTTCAAAGACCGTAATTTATGTTAAGCTAGATTTAATACGAAAGACTTACTTAAACCTATGTACGGGAATAAAATTATGCAATTTATATTTAATCATTAATCTATAGTCTGAACATTTTCTTCACGTACTATAAAGAAAATATTCTGTCCTATTTTGTCGAGTGAATTTAAGATTTAAGGATATATATATATATATATATATATATATATATATATATATATATATTATGTTGACAACTTATCAACCCGCTATTTCTGTACACAAACTTCTCAACTAACACTTGTCACCAACGTGTAGATCGTTCATTGTAGAAATCTTTAAATTATCTATTTAGATGGAGAAAATCTGGAGAGTACATTGGGTAAAGTAGCATACTCCATCCAAGTGAAATTGATTTAAAAGAAGTTTAGCGGTGACTGCTCAATTATTCACAATAAACCTTAGCAGTAATTGAATTGCTAACTTGAAATAATTCCCAATAAATAACTCAATGAATAGCTCCATTTATACCCCATCATGCATTCAAAAGTATATTTTCCAATATTATATTTGGTCTAGGTAAACCTGCGTTTCTCCAGCTTATAGCCACTGGAGATGACGCTAAAAATTAACATAAGCTACCCACTTTTCTCCTTCTGTAACCAGATGCATTACCCTCTCGTTGGTACGATGACAACTCAGTAGCTCCAAGAACACATTAGCTCTCTTCTGAATGTTAAAGGGCTTATGAGCTCATACGGCAGAAAAACGGAATATTTTCACTTCTTTTTCAAAACATGAAGTTATTTTTCCGTTGCATTATAAGAGCATTAAAATAGCTCAGCCAAAAAACGCAAACTTAATATGGGAATAAGGCTTTTGAATTTTTATAAATCAAATGTAGGCGGTCTCTTTGAATGAGGTTTATTGGACAAGTAAAAATTCCCTTTTTTTAATCCTTGCAAGCGTTGACTCTGTCGTAACTATGCCTTTACCCATCAATTATGTATTGCGTGATACTTTGCTGATTTTCCGCTATAAATTTAAAACTAAAAAACTTCAATCGTACGAGCAGTACGTATAAATATGCTAAAAATATATTTAGTTGTATGTAAATTATATTTTCTTGAACATGCCATCAAAGAGCTGTAATATTGTATTATTGACGCCATGATTTTAATACATGAGATAAAAATATAAGGAAAAATCCTGCATTTTTGTTCATGTTCTCAAACAAAATATTATTAAATCTCTATATCCCGTGGTTACTTATATTATGTTGATATAATAAGGTTGAATTCACTTCAGTAGATGCCAAGATATTTGCATATGTTCAAAAATATTACGGAGAGACATCGCACAAACATTAAAATAAATTTAAAAAAACCTCTTCGTATTTGTGGATACTGGTTTAATGAAAGCTGGTGAAAATTAATAGAATTCCGTAATTTTTAACTTGATCTAATAATAAATTCTAATAAATTTTATAGAATACAGAGTTATCGGAAGAGTATTATGTTTCTTTCATTTACTTTTGGTATTATCTACAACACACGTAAACTCCCTAAATAAATTACATGAAAACTTGAAAGAAAATTTAATTTGCACTTGAAGGAAAACTTACGTAGTGAATTGAAAAACCCTATGGAAATATCAAATATAAAAAGGAGCTTAAATCAAAACTGTGTCTAAAAAGGGAAAAATACAATAATATTAGGGGATGACCATTTAAAGAAGAGTGTATTGAGAGTGATAACAAAAATCTACTTTGGATTAAGGGAGTTATAACATTTTGATTCATTATTGACAGTGAATTTCGCGTATCGAGGTTTAGTATGTTTGCCAAGTTAAACGCGTACATAATGGATGGTATCTATGCAAAATGGTTTCTGTTATAGAATAAGGATATTAAAGAAAGCTAAATTAGTAGGGTACGGAAGTTCTGAATCTCGTCAAAACATACATGTGAGAAATGAGTAAAATTCCCTTTAGATAATCATGTTAGTTGGAAAAAAGGTGAAATTGAAATAACCGTCAAGTTCCAAGCAGTTTCTTCATGTCAGGTAGAAAATAGTTTAAATTTAAAGGGTACGACTAAACATTTTTAAGTACATAATTTTTCTATTTGGACTCAACAACTTTTTAAAATTGAGTGAAACGTGTTGCAGAAATAAGAGATTGCTAAGATCAAGTACGTGTACATAGCATTTATATATGCTGAAATAAATTGGTCGAAGACAATTTAATATAGAGATTTTACTATAATATATTACTAGATATGCAGATTTATATTTTTACGCTATCTTCACATTTCACGTTAACATGTAGATACGTTGAAATCAGTATTCAAATCACTTTCACAGGACTTGGTCTAGAGGGCGGCCATAGGTCTTCGGTTTGTGCCTACGTTTCACAAAACGCTATTTCAGTAAGTCTTATCTAATGGTAGGTAAATACATGTATCATTTCAATGAAAAAATCTTTCGTTTCGGATGAATATCAAACTTCCACAACGCCTGCAGTGTTTCTGTGCATTAAGCTACAGCCAGTTTGTTGCTCTTCTTACTAATTTATGTATTACTTCTTTCGATAATCGCCTAATCAAATTTTATTTCAAATTACTTGGCGTTAATTCCGAGGCTTTAAGATTTATGCAAATCTGAAATTTATAGGTAGAAGGATTTTTTAATATTTTCAAAATATTTAAAAAAATTAAACAGGACCAAAAGTATTAATATTTAGTATGTGTTTTTCCGACCATTTACAACTATTCATATAAATTCCTTTACTATTTCGTTAACTAATGAAAAATTATATTTTTCTTTTATTAGTTTGGTTTTAATAAAAATAGTTTAATTTTGTTTCATTTCAATTTCTAACATTATTTCAGAAAAAATATTATTTAAATTTTAGAGAATGAAATCCTAATATTTCTGTCAGGAGTTGAATGAGAGGTTGAAAATGAGCGTAGAAGTAGTACAAGGAACATTATATTTTATAGCAGTGCAGTTTCCACAGGCTTGGATTTTCCTGAAATTTGTAACTTACATATTACTTTATTCAGTAAGGAAAACGATGATAAATTAAAAATGTTTACTTAATTTTGTTATTTATTTGTACATCAAATCGACTAAGTAAATAACAAACGAAAAAATGTACAGTGGTCTGAATTTATGAAATCAATTAACATAGTTTTGCTATAATACTATGAATTTGATTACTTATTAAATGATGAGGTATTACGAAAAGACGTGAAAATACATTTTTAAAAACAATTAGGTTTGTCCGGGTTATTTTATTAACATGATATTAGAATAAAGAAATAAAAGAGTAAATTTGATTAACGCACATACACACAACTCTCCTTGCGCGTAATGTGAATTTATAACGCAAAATCGTCAGTAAAACGCTTAATATTCTCCCGCCAAAGTAGCACATAAAGTCGGTTAATGCTTCACAGTGACGCAATAATGTTACGACGTAAGCTTCTGCAAAAATGTAAAGACCATGTCGACAAGTGATGTGAGGGAACGACCGTCTGAAAAGCTTGATATGATACACTTTGTAAGTCGGTTGAGATTAATTTATGACTGGATGCAAGCTATATACGTTTTTGTGACTGTGTTAATTTATGACTAACATGGCGGGGTTTTAAATTTATTATGATCAGCTTACATAAATTTCTTCACATCTATAAATACAATTTCCAGTTAAATATAGGCAGAATTCGCAATACAAGGGTTCCGTGAATATTTAGCAAATATAAACAGTTTATAAAATTTAATATATACATTAAACTATTTGTATACCTTAGTATCATTTTTCATTCCGTAATTATAAGCAACTAGTAAATATAGTACATAATATGTTTTCCCCAAACATAGAGCTGCCGTAAATTTTTCAAATATTCTGAAATTTAAAACTATATATATTTTTTTATAAACTTAGGCAGATTTCTGAGTACGCTGTTTTCCGTCACTGTAACGGATATTATCTAAACTTTGCAAATTTATGCAATATAAATTTGATTTACAACTACAATAGAAATATTTAATATTATTAATCAGCTCTACTAATACTTAATTAATTATTACTTAAATAATTGAGAATATTATTTGTAAATAACTATCATAAATTCGTACTTTTTATTTCTCATTGGACGATTTTTAATTTATTTATAGTTAGGGTCCTTATTTTATTTTTTGCCTATTTACATATAAAATAAACAAATCTAAAACACCTGTTTGGTGCACTATATATACAGAAATTTTGATTATTTAGAAATGTAAAATTTGACAGCAATTGGATAGCAGATATAATTGGGAGAACATAATTGAAAGAATTATTTTATAATTATAATTAATAAAGATTACCGATAAACTTATTCAAAATCTGCAAGACGGGAAAAAATGTGGGAAGATGCTTAAAGTATAATTGGACCAGATTGAGGAGTAGATGCAAATATCACGAGTCTTGAGAATAGAGGAATGTGCATGAACCTAGTGAGAAAAGGAGGGAAATAATAATAATAATGGTTCCGTGTGGTGTTTTATCATGTTGCTTATTCTGTTGCAGCGAAAAATGATTTGATATGTTTAGATAAATATAACTGAAACTCCACTAAAGGTGTGAAACATCTACTGAACCACTTAAGTAATAAACAATACTTAAAAAAATATTAGATTTTATAAGAAATACCTACGTCTCTTTCGTTTAAATTATTAGTTTTGCATGAAAAATTTATTTTATCTTGGAGAATTTTTTTAAATATATTGCTTTTTAATTATTTTTTTTTTAAATATAGTGCTTTAACAGCCTTGATATTTTAACTCTGTGGTGCTAACTTGTGATACCGTAGACAGTACCAAATTTCAATTTTGCTAATTGGAAACAGAACTAAATATTCAATTTTGCTTTTTACATACTTGTGTATGTATTATTTTTTTCTTGAACTATCTTTTAATGATATGTCCTCGAAACATTATAAATATTTGCCATTAGGTAAGTTCTTTATGGATCGCTTAAATTAGCTCAGAAAAAGTGTAATTTTGGTATAAAATATGTAACCATCAAAAAGAGAAGGGAAATTTTAATGAAGTATGTTTATTAATTATGAGCACTAATGGTTGTTGAAGTTAATTAAAATGACTTTTATTACATATACGAGTAATTTACGTTCAAAAACTGTTTAACGACACGGGAATTCAGAAGTACGACAGGGAAATAGTTAATTAATAAGTAAAATATTTTATAAGGTATTAAGATATCGAAAGAAACGCAAAAAAGTCACTGAACGGTCAAGGTAAAATGAATCAATATAATAACGTGTCCTTGCAGGATGTAGAGTACCAATATATTTAATTGTATTAAAAGTAATTGACTAAAAGTAATTGATAAAATAAATTGCTTCATATACTTCGATTAATTTGTGTACTCATGTTTTTCAAAGAAGCGTATTAAGATAATTGGAATAATAAATTGCACAACGGATTGCAAAATAGTACACCAAATTGCAGAATTTTTCGAAAAAAATTCCCTTAAAAGTATATTCATAAAAGTACTTCTTTTAAGTATTTCTTTGCTATAAATATTTAATAGGTGCAAAGATATTTCAAGAATTTTAATTGACATATTTTTGGGAATTTACATTTGAGATTTCCTGAATATTTTGGCGAGTTAAAATGTTAATCCTAAGTATTATGCATATTTAAATTAGCATTACTGGCATTATTCGACAGAAATTTAGCATATGTTATTTTATTAACATTTGTGTAATATACTCTGGTACTAAAATAAAATTTAACAAATATATCTAAAGAGATTGAAATTGATTTTGTTAATTAAAATCTTAACAGTTTAATTGAATATTTACATTATTAGCTAATTTCTCATTTAAAAAAAAATATAATAAGACAGCGACCCGCCTTGAATTCAGACGGATACATTTTAGATTAGAAGTAATATCTAAACCATTATACATAGCGTTAAGTTTGTTTTCCCCAAGTGCCAAAACGACGCACACGAAAACTGAGTACGGGTACAATTAAATTATTTGATTGAAATTTATAGATATGAATTATCTTCTTTCATAAACGTAATAGTATACTTTATTTTCATTATCAAAAATTTAACATTATACCGGGAAAAAATAAAGGTATCATACTTTATGCCCGTTTCCTCCATGTATTCCCCCGCTCCATTCGTGAATACATCGCATCGAATGTCATTAAAATGCATATTTGTTCTTGTATTTGCTTTCAAAAACTTTTTCATTTATTTTAAAGTACTTAATCAAAATTACAAAGTGTTACGTGTCAATTTTTAAATGTGAAAAAGGGCTTAAAATTATTTTGATTTTGATGAGAATTATCAAATTGACATTAACATCCCCCAGGTAATTTTTAACTTAGAGACGATTACTATGATTTGTCTGTAAAATATACGAAAATATTGCAGCAAATATTTTTTCTGCTCTTTTTAAGCATCTATCATTCTACCATTATAAACACTAACACTATTCTCGTAATAGATTTGTCAGTGTTTGTCACGAAACGCCTGGACCAGAGAATATTTCTCCGACTACTTTTACATTGTTAACTATATCACAAAAATAATTCTATATATGTTTATATAGCTTATGACAGTCTACCAACTATAGCCAATCACAATATCACCATAACCTATCGCAATGTCACATTTAATTATATTGATTTACCTACAAATTTTATAGTACCATAACCGAGGTTGCATGTTAAGTGGAAAATCACATTACCCTGACTCATAAAGGTAACGACCTAAGCTTTTACGGCTATAACGTGATGAAGATATCGCGTTATAATACCAAGTAACAAGTCGGTGGAAAGCTTTCCGTTACATATTTTGCACGCAGATTATGGTTTAATTTATGACCAGATGCAAGCTCTTGAAAACTTAGTGTTAATTTATATTAGGACTGACGTGACGTGGTTAAAAGAATGAATACGTTTCAAGTGCCTAATATAATATTTAATACATATAGGAAAAAACATTGGAAGTAATTTTAATACATATAGGGAAAAAAATGCAAGTAATTTTTGTACTAAATATTCAATTATCTTAATATAATTTATGTAACGATTCCGTAGTGAAACAAGCACTCTTGATATTATCGTCATATTCGTCCGTCCTTCTGTCATATACACTGTCAGTTTCCAATAGTTTTATATCTACCTACTTGAAATGATGCTTCATGTAAAGACGAATGTTCGCCCCACTTTACGTGTATGAGGAGACATGAGGGTCTTCTACACACGTAAAGTGGGGCGAATAAATTCTCATCGATTTTATGCATTAAAAGTAAAATTCAAGAAAAGATATTCGAACATGTAATTGAAGATTAATTTCTTCTTTTTCAATTTATATTCCATTTGCTTCAATATAACATGCAATATGTTTTGCATCTTGTCTTCTTTTATCATTCAAATTATTTGGATTGACTTGAAATTACAAAATTAAATAGAGATAAACCACTATGGAACTTTAATTTGAACCTGTTTCAATACCCGTGTTGAGACACGTAATCGAAATGTTTAATATCTAATTAAAACAAACAATACGGGAAGGTTTGAAAAATTTCAATACTCTTTCTATTATCCAAAGGAAATATAATTTTTTTCTCTGGAAAAATCAAAAATATAGAAATAAATTGTTCAAAACAAAATGCGGTTACCTATTAACTTTTCAAAAACTCTATCAACTAAGTGGAAACGATGATGAAAGGTTACATTGCAATCTATTATTATTATGGATATTTTATGATTTTTATTGTTACTCCCATGTTATCTCTATAAAAATACAATTTAACATTTTTATGAATAGCAGAGCAGTTGATTCGTCCGATGATTTCTTCATTCTATTTGATTTCTCAGTACTATTGAACAAGTTTTGGTTTTATCTGGAATGAATTTCTAACGTGCACATTTCAATGATAAGAAGTATTTCATAAGCCATAAAATAACATTTATGTTTGTTCATCAATCAAAACGTACAAAGAATAACGCCTCAATATTAAATTCTGTTCCAAGCAGAATGAAACGGTCATTGTATTTGAATTATAAATAAAAAATTATGAAGAAAACTTTAAGCATCGAAGATAACAGTAAAATAGTGCATGAATAACATCAATATGAAAACAAAATTTTTTTTAGAAATACGGAAATGGAATTAACAAAATTAAAAACAATTCGTCACATTTTAATTTAAGTTGTAAGTCTTGTGCTAACGAATCTGAATTTGAACTTCGTTAGACACAACGTACTGATGATGAAAAATTGTATCGAATTTAATATTGCAAAAACTTCATTAAATACGGGAATTTTTTTTAAACCATCATGATGGAACATGACGCTTCTGATACGATCCTAAAACTTAATGCCAATCAGTTGAATGATGGCTTAGAACAAAAAAAAACCAAAAACAATCATTTTTAAAAGTTAAGGACTATTTATTTTTATGACTGGAAATTTTCATCCATACACAGTTTATAAATCACGATATTAAAATTCAACAACAAATATTGTATTAGGATAATAAAACGTTTGTTAATCCATTCCTAGTGCAAGCAGTATTCAAAATTCAGTGTACACTCTCCACATTGAGTTCAAAATTATGGCTCTAAAATGAATACCCAATATTATCTTGTATTTATGAAAAGTTTGTTGATCTATGTTTCCCTTATAATGCCAATAAATTCAAAATTTGAAGGCTTGTCCACAAACATTTATTATTTATTTGAATGTTTCTTTTTTTTTCAAACATATATGTTAAAATAATTCATTACCATACGTTTCCGATATTACGTTTTGTGATCTAAAATTATGTATTTTTTTTAACAAATATATGTGCTTTTCCTTTTGTCTCATAAACAATGGTAGTCCTAAATGATAGAAAAAACCAGAAATTTTCAGATGTTTGACTTTATGCGCAGATAGAAAAAGATTCCTTAGAAAATTTTTTTGTTGCTGGAAGTAGGTCATAATTGTATCGATTATAAAAGAAAATTTAGTAAGCAGAAAAAACATGATACTGATATATGTATCTTTACCGAAATAAAATATTTTTCTTTAATTGTCACGACTATGACTCTTCAGAAAATATAATAAAATTATGCATTAAAGACAATCTGTAACATAGTATTTGATTACATAATTATTTCGAACACATCAAATACTAACACACTACTCTTTCAATAAATTTAACCGCAGTACACGTAACCAGTCATAGGCATTTCGAATATAACATCTACTATTCAATAATGGGTTTTTTAAAAGTGCCGGACCTCTGCTAAGCATTACGTGCTTATTTTTCCATTCTAACCACGTAGGCCTCCTCTTTAATCTTCAATAATTTCGACCACGTAGGAAGTTCATAGATACGGTTTGAACTAAGTATTATTGCCCTTCAAACCAGAGTGCTTTTTTGTCTTATTTTATGTATAAATTTATATCTTTTCTTTGGTACCTAACGGTTATCATAACACGGCAGGTTTTGTTTCAATTACATGAGAAATTTTTTTTATAATAATTTGATACTATGCAACTTATACCTTAATGAAAATCTATTTTTAAATACGTTTGATGCAACTTTTTCACGTAAAGATTTAAGCAATACCTGGAAAGAATATTACAGTTCCTTTTCCAAAATTAGAAGGTGTTTTAATTACCCGTGAATAATTAAAAAACATTTTTTTTGTCTTTTAATTTTTATAAATCGTAACTGGTTTTTAATTGAAATGGATTTCAATTTAGTACTTTACAATTAATATAACTATTCAAATAAATTTCTTTCGAAATGACTTGCAAAATAGATCAGTCTTTTAATTTAATCCTCTTTTATTCTTTCCCTTTTCAGTTCTCTTTTCCATATTGTTTTAATTTCAAACAGATATATATATATATATATATATATATATATATATATATATAATTATATATATATATATATATATATATATATATATATATATATATACATATTCAATTCATTCGTACTTTCTTTTACAACAAAATGGCAACATTGCGACTGCAAAATGCAACTAGAAACAATATGCGTGAGCAGCATTTGCAGTGGAGTTTTCGTTACAGAATACTTACGGTAAACAGTATTTGGCGCAGGCTGAATGGAGGTCGGTGCTTTTAGTGGTCGATATATTAATCTCGAAGCACAAATACGCGTCCCTACTTCCTTTTATGTCCATTAACTAATTGTTTCTGCTTCATAGACAAATCGGTGTAAATGTACAAGATATGTTACGCTTCTGTTAGACCAATGTGAGATGTTTACTGCCGGTAATTTAATTATATTAAGCCCAGCACTCTTTGGAGCAGTTTTGTTCGCGTGGAAAATGAAGGAATATTGTTTTGGAAAAATTTGGTCTTAGCATTACAAATACCTAATTAATGGTGTAAAAATCATACTGTTCCGCTGTAAGTTTTTTGTTTCACCGTCTAAATAACATGTAATATAAATTTAAATTTATAACACAGACATGTAAACGAAATTTTAAGGAGGTCGTTTTGGTCTGAAAGCAGACAGTTTTGGTCTGAAAGCAGACAGACGACTCACTTTATATAATATAATATCAATTAATTATGATGATGATTAAGGTTGAATGAAAAAGAATTACTTCAATTTTTCATTGAAAATGTAGAAATAAAAAATTCTTATCCGATATGACTAAAATATTTAATACCATATATCCATAAAATTGTTTCAATTCAGTTATACTCGTAATCACCTAAAAATATAAGAAATCTATTTCTCATTATATGTGAACTCCTTACTTAACTATGTTAGGTATATTTATTGTTGTTGGTGTAAAGTTATTTGAATACTTGTTTAACTTGCAAAGCACTGTATCAATTTTAAAAGACACCATATTCAATTAAATAAAATGAATTTATAAACGAAAATAAAGATTTTGGGGACTGGGGATACGAATGCTACTCGCAAGGATTTAAAAACAAGTTCATACTAAACTAAATCTGTAATCACGTAATAATTTGAAATTCTTTTGCCGTTTAACCACTCAGTTAAATATAAAATAAATCTGTATATTTCTACACCCCATTTACATTATCGCATTTATTGCGTTATATCTAGTGTTAAATTATTTTTTGCATCTATGGCTATCTAAAGTTTAACTTTAAGTATTATTGAAAGCGATCTTTAATTACGCACAATTACACATTTTTTGTGTTATTAGGGACAATATGAATATTCATTCAAATATAATTTTATTTTATATATATATATATATATATATATATATATATATATATATATATGTATATATAATATAACTACGGCCATACATTGTATACTTCTTTAAACATTTTTATGTTCATGCAAGTTTGCAATTTTCTCGCACACTTCGAATACAATTTCTAACTGTACTTTATTATAATAACAAATAGCAATTTTGTTATATCTATAACACTAATTTTCAGTTGTTTATGTCTGTACAAAAAAATAACAGATTATATTAGTTGATGGTATTATTAAATATTTTTTTTAAAAACGGAACCACATAAAATTTCAATAATCCAGCCGATAGTTGCAAAGTAAAAACATGCAATGTAATGGAAAGGCTAATTTTCGTTCGTAAGTGTCTGCAATAACTTCCTTAAAAAGTAACTGAATATTATTTAAAAACAAATAATTTTGGATTCCTTTTGACTATATAATTATACCCACAATTAATTGACATAAATCTAAATAAAATAAATTAATTAAATAGGTATTACACCTAATACTTAAAAATTAACATTAAATAGAGACCACAAACACTTAGTAGCCTTAAGAAACTTGCTTTAAATAACATTCAAGAAATTCTTACAAAGTAGCAGTCAGAAAAGTTTATAAAGGAGTCGAAGTCTACGTGAACCGAATTGAAATAGGATTATTTAACGCTGGTGTGGAATCCAACATTTTCAGTAATCTTATTATGGGGATAGTGGAGGTTACATTTCCAATGTCGATATATGGTAAAGAGTATGTGGCGTAGGCTGAATTGAGGTCGGTGCTCTTAGTGTTCAATATATTAATATCGAAGTGCAAATACGCGTCCCTACTTTCACTTATGTCCATTAACTAATTGTTTCTGCTTCATAGACAACATAGTAGACGTCGATGTGTAGCCCAATATGGGATGCGCGGAATGAGTGAGGGAGTGGTATTAAGTCCAACAATCTATTGTATTCAGAAAATTGAAACGAAATATCAACTTAGTAATAGTTAGTCTTAATTTATACTTAACGAAATTTAATAACAAAATTATGCTACATTTTGTTGCACTTAGATCAGTTTCAAACGTTCCATTCACAATACTTATCAATCATTCAACCCTAGTGGGTCAATATGAAACAAAGACGAATGTTACGAGTTACGAGTGTTTGTATCGCAAAATAAGTAATTATTGTTAAAATTAATTATTTTTATTAATTTACATCGGATCAGTATACAATAATAAACTTATGTGCCGAATTTTTTATTGTAAGAAAATTTTATGTGATTCATGTGGTGTATATTTAAAATCTCTTATTAACATATCATAAACAGGCATTTTGTAGTTTAACCCTTTCGCTACAGCGATATGCAGCGGCTGCAGTGTCTGCTGGACTACCTTATCCAAGTATAGTCCAAAAAAATGTCCTATTATAATAGGTTAACGCAGAAAAGAGAAGCAAACCATTAGACCAAATAAATGGGTCGCTCGCAGCCAACCAGATGTGCTGTTCGGGCGACTATAGAAGTATCATAACGAAGTAGGCGTAAAGAAGTAGGCGACTATATGTAACAGCGAAACAATTAGCAAGTTTTAATTTCTACTGAAAAATATGCGGCTTTCTTTCTCTTCTATAGTGCTGTATGTATTTATTTGGGAAAATAGTATAGTCCATTTGAATGTAATGAAATATCTGAAAATATATTTTAAATAAATGGAATATTTTTGTCAAGAAAACTAACACGAGTTTTAATTCTTGAAATTTCGTGAAAGGAAGAAAAAATACAATGCATTTAGTCTCTCAGTTTGGAGCGTAATTTCAAAAGTACTGTACAAATTGCATATATGTTTGAGGTATTTGAAATAATTAAAATTTACAGATATTAAAAAAATATTTTGTTTTTTTATTTTAACTTACCAATAGTTATAATTATTTCTATCTTATTGCAACGGCTAATTAGAACATTGCTCACCTAGCCATAATTTCCTCGTATATATGTATATATATATATATATATATATATATATATATATATATATATATATATATATATATATGTATATATATACATATATATACATATATATATATATATATATATATATATATATATATGTATGTATATTTACACGTGTACATACACATACACAAACACACTCACAAACGCGCGCAGGTTTGTGAGATACCCAGGTTTTTCAAAAATAGAGGCATACTACATGTTTGTTCAAAAATTTCGTTAACGAAGTTAAGGAATATATAAAAATATTAAATGAAAGCTTAATTAAAATTTATGCATTGTGATTCCACTCTACATTAGTTTTTTTTAATATCTTGCAAAATATTATTAAAGATTTCTGTATGAAGCGTATACTTGTAAAATTTCCGCCACATAAGTTTAGAACAGTAAACATTTTAAAGCTGTGATAAAGGAACGGATAGAGAGGAGTGGCGAATTTTTTTGACCACTCTTTCACTTTGATTTATTTTGCGATGGCTGCTCGTTAATTTTCCAGTGTAAACTTGTCCATTCAATGGATACGAATTTTCTGAGTCGCATGTCCACCATACTTTTATTCCATAATTTGCTGGCTCTCCTACTGAGTGAATCTAGTTTGACCTCTATACGGATAAAATGGCTCATCGACTGTCAAACACTCCGTTGGTTTGTAAAGCGCTGAAAAGTTGGCATTCAACATGGATAGGTGCTGCTTTATCTTCTTTGATACAAACTTCACGGCTATTCGCAACGTCAAACCGAATAAATCTTATTATACTCCAAAACCATTGATGCCCTTTGCAGCACGATATAACGGATGGACCCAACATGAGAAATCTCATGAAGAGTTAAATTGTTCCACGTCAGTGGCTTCCTCGCAGGATTTTCCTCATTTTTTGCTTTATGGACATTATTATCCTTCTAATTGGTATGATGAAAAATAAAATCGACCATTTTAGCACTAAAAACGCTTTTGAATATTTCAGTAATCGATAAAGTCTCTATACTTCTATGTGGCTTGTTTTAAATTAATTATCGTATTTTAAATTAAATAATTCTATATTTGGCTGTAAACCTTGTCGTCGACTATAATGGTTTATTGCTAGGTGCGACCCTTTCAGTCAGTTCATCAACAAAGAAAAGAATTGTGGGATGAAATGTTAATTATCAAAATTTTACGACTTTGAAATTTTTAAATTTTCTCACGGGATTGTAGTTTCTAAAAAAATAAGATATGGACCTAAATTTTACATGTTTTGTAATTCCTTGTTTCAATATTGGAAGATATATTTAAAACAATGCAGAGCTTTATTTCATGGGGTGACTCTATTTGCAACTGAATATTTTTCTATCGAAGTGGGATGTTGTCGGAAATAATCCTTCAAGCGGATATAATTTTTGTACCTTAAATACAATGTTGGTCAGCGTTGTCTATTTTAGATCTATATTTTGCTATTTTTAGATGTGTTTTTTAATCAATGATATTTGTTATTCAAATATCTTCTTTAAAATATAAACACCAAATACCAAGATTACGTTCTCATACTTTGGTTCATAATTTTTCAATTATAAAGTTAACACTTTTCGCGATTCTCTATGCTGATATCTATTTTTGAGATTTCAGTTAATATAAAATATATATATATATATATATATATATATATATATATATATATAAGTGTATGTATACATATATATAACAAAATTAAAAACTAAAAACCGTTAAAAATAATTTTCGTTCAAAAAACATTTGTTTTTACATTTAAAATATGATCACACTCGGTAAAACCATATTCGTCACTTGTCAACACTAAAGAAGTAATTAAGCAAGTAAGTACAATATGCTTAATCAATAACCAACAACAATTATTGAATATCAGTAATATTACTTTCAGACCTCATAAACAACAGTCAGACACATGAATTTAAATCTAGTCTTATCTTTATAAAATATAATAAATTAATTCCCTTTAGGCACATTGTTAACTAAAAATACATTATAGTAATTTATGTTTTCCAAATTCAGATTTGTACGAGAAGTTTTATATTTCACTAGTTACTTTATGCACACAAATTGTGACGTGAACTTGACATAAAATCACACACCGTAACATTTATAATTCACTATAAATGTTCCTGCTTAATTATACATACTGTTGTTCGATTGTGGCTTAGCAAGTTTTCTCCGTTATTGTCGGATAGCTTTCATCACATATTACTATGACGTTCAATCCCGGCATTTTTATGTACTCTTATGATATAACGCTGAATTAGAACTAGCGGTTGGTTTATAGAAATAAAGACACTTAAATATTAATTTCATCACTTGAGCTTTTCTGCAAACAAAGGTTGTTACTAAAAAGGGAATCACGCAGTATATTTTATTGTAAACTTATCTTTTTAGTTTCCGAACACAAGCTTTCATATAGTATTTAATATTAAAAAATCATGTTTGATTAAAGCGTATTTACAAAATATTATCAAACGGTGTAAACTTAGTGATTCATGTACTGAAAAGCTTGATGACATTTTTTTATCTATATCAATTAGGATGTCACAAATCCGAAAGTTGTCAATCAATGTTGTTCGTCAATTTGCAAATCAATATCTATTAAGTTGCTTATCACTTAATATTTTAGCAAAGAAAAAATGAATTGCTACCAAATTTGGTATGCGAGTAATTCATGGAGCGAAATAATCTGCAATTTTACTCGCGTTGATTATAAATACAACGAAAGGGGCATTTGGCTTTTGTTACTTAATCACGCCTAAACGTCTGAGCATTTTAAAGCATATAAATATATTTGATATGTCGGTTAATATATGCTACTTTTTATTTAAAAAATAATACGGTTCTTTTAAGATAAAATTCTGATTAAAAAAAAATAAGCAGTAAAACTTAGACCCAAACATATGTCCACGACACACACATTAAATATATTTATATTTATATTTATATTTTATCGAGGTTTATCGAGGCTTAATAAATCAAAATTATTGCTAAATCAAAATCTGTATAATTTTGCTGAATATAGCAATCAGTTTAAACTTATTTCTGGTCACTTGTCACGATAGTCTGATTAGGTCAATACTGAGTCCGACCGCTTTATTCCAAAATTTACGCAGGCGAATCGGCAGCCTAAAGGTTGTTCTGTATGCACGGAAATATATTTCTTGGTATATAGAGTTACTATCGAAGATTGTTGCATCGATTAAAATAAACTTATGTGTTGTTAGTTCTTCTATTAAAAATTCAGGCTGTTTTTAATAGAAGTGTATCAGGAGGACAACATAATATTTGTGTAAATGAAGAAAATCCACAAGTCTTGGCGCGATAAGATACGTGATGCCCAGGATCGTTCGGCATATTGAAACACCGTAAAAGTTTTAGTGTCATCAAGAGGATGTCATAGAATGACTTGACCTTTTTTTTATTTGAAAGTTTTTTTTCATATCGTAGACAAAAAAATTAAAATGTCTTAATAAGCAAGCTCACCTAAGATTCTTTATATTGTAATAAAACATAATAATTGAAGTACATTATTTAATTTAATTTATTTTTATAACAAGGAAAACCTACACACTGGTCGGGCACCAGGCACCATTTGTCAAACGGCCAATTAGGAAGGATATAACAGCAACATATAGTATCGCCATAAAACGAATACTATTTAATTTATTTTCAAAATACCATATTTATTATTCTTTGATATACGAATAGCTTTAATGTATCTATAAACTATAAACTTGTGTTATTTATATTCGTAACGTTTATATAATTTATTTGTAAATAGAAGGTAACTTTCATACTACTAAATTGATTTAAATATCATATTAGGATGTTAAATATATCGGTTGACATAAAAAAAAATGTTATTGCGAAGGCAGACCAGCCCAAGTAAAAATTACTTACATAAAACCAACTTACCGAAACGCTTCAATATCCACATTCATTCATTCACTTCTGAAGTTGTTCAAAAAAATCGATACTGTCTTCTTGTCATATGGATAATGCATACTCTTACCCATCTAGCCAGCGACTCACCGCATACAGAAACCATATACGCTAAATTTGTAACTCAAAATCATCTGCCATTCGAATTTTCTCTAATAGCCGATGACTTCCATTTTGGTTCATGACAAGATTGATCAGGTGATTATTAAAAAAATATTTTTTAGTCTATTCATTTTTGGTCTTTGTTATTCTTCATTAGAGTAGTAGAAACTCTTTCGGTTTTGTTTTAAGACTTTAGTTAACCATTTAATTATTTGCTATTATAAATATTACCATGAGTTTATTTTTTGTTAAACATGTAGATAGTTAAACATAACAAGAATGGATTATTTTCGTAGTGAAGTGACATCGTAATTGCTAATTATTACAAAATGTGATTAACATTCAAAATGCTTAATTATAATTTGACTGGTTATGTCATCAATATTGGCAAACATTTTAAATAGCCGACATGTATTCTTTTACTTACGTGTTTTTTCGTTATTATACAATTCCTATTTCAAGTACTTTACTTCTGTGAAATTATACATATTTCATTGATTGAGAGAGCTCTCTTTGAATATTTATTAACTTTTAATAAATTTTATCAAAAATATTCAGAATATCAACTTAAAAAATGAGGTATTTTGAATTGTTACAAATATCTGTCGCTTTCCATGGAACTTAGTGTTACACTAACCGGAACGGAAAACTACCAAAAATTGGAAAGTTTGAACAAATAATAAAGATTAATTAAATTATATTAAGCTACAAAATTATTTATTTATCACAGAATGTCTTAAATATAATCTCAAATAATTGAAATAACTCGAGTACTCACATATACAAAATCAAACATAAAGGCCAAGTGTGTGTTGGATAATGTAAAAAGTAAACAAGCCAGCAAATTTTTTTAATTAAAAGCTTTAAAAATGAGTTTGATTAACATCTGTAGAGCAATATTGGTAAGGAATAATAATAATAGTATATATTAAGGAAGTGGGACAATATTGGATACAATAACTTCTCATGAAAACGGAAGCGAAAGCTCTACGAACAACAGATATACGTAGTTTATTCTGGATCCTGTTTATATTATGTAAATCCGTATTTACTACTCGGTCAGCTTCGCTGCAGTCAACTTCATCGTTTAATCTACCCAGTTTGCATGTCCGGTTAAATACATACATTCATATATCGCGCGTGTATTTTGAAAATGAACAAGTGATATATATAAATAAATATATATATATATAGATAGATATATATATATATATATATATATATATATATACATATATATACATATATAAATTATAAACGCACTAGAAAGGAGTAAGTTTTCTTCTGTAGCAGTGTCTAATTTAAATGGCATATAGAAATAAATATACTTTTGATAACGACATATCGAATAAAATAACCTAGTTTAAATTACAATATTTCTACCATTTCTAAGTATTTTCAATTCAGTATTTATTGACAGTAGGCAGACAGTTTATCGCAGAGATAAAGCTGTTCACAAAAGTTATCAACAAAGCGGTGGTGGAGTGGTGGTCTGAATATGTTTGACTACGATGTATAGACTGTGAAAGTATTGAAATAAAGGAAATAATATTAAATTTATCCTTGGGTAAACAGAAACTTATTTTTAATGCAGTCTATCTCCCGCCAGATCTACGACAACGCATATTACTCTAAGTACATTATCTTTCATGCGCCTTAAACAATATAATCATTTACAAAATTATAAAAAACAGGATCTTGGATCTAGTTCTTACAAATATGGACTGCGTACTTACCGCAGCTGACCCAATGTTAAATGAAGATCGTAACCATCCCGCTTTCACTTTTACCATTGTGTGTATTCCTGAAGTAATGCGGCCCGTTTTACAAAACAAAAAATATAAGTTTTGTAATGCCGACTTTGAGGTAATAAATAAAGAGGTAAGTAAAATAGATTGGGATAATGAATTAAGGGAACTCTCAACGGAATATGCTGTGACCTTACATCCAATCTAATTGTTTCGTTTGTGCCACAAAAGGCGACCCATAACATCAAATATCCTGTCTGGTTCACTCGTGAACTCAAACGACTTTCTAAATACAAGGAATGAACATGGTTGAAATGGAAAAAGTACGGCAGCATTTCTGCCTATAACGAATTTTCAGAGTTTCGATATCGTTTCAAAGCGTTTGTGTAAGTGATGTTGCCAGTCATATGTTGCAAACACAGAGAAAATAATAAAGAAAAACCTTAAAAGATGCCGGTCTTACGTCTCTTCACTACATGAAAAAAAAGGCTATCCACTATGTCATCCGGCGAAAGTGCCAGTAATAACCCGAACGAAATTTGCCAAATGTTATAAATCTGTAAAGCATGGGACTTTTCCTACATGTTGGAAAAAGGCGTATATAACTTGTGCATAAAAGTGGATCTTAACAAAACATAGTGGATCTTAACAACTATAGACCCACATCAATCTTATCAGTAATTCCTAAAGTTTTAAAGAGATGTACTAACATTGACGAGTATATCCAATACATCATAATAACACTTTGCCCGAACAACACGGCTTTGTTTGTTGTAGATCTACTACCCCTAACCTACTACTTCCTACTACTTACTACTGAACCTACTACCTACTACTCAGCACTTGTTCGAGTCATTGGATTCCGGACAGCAAGTTGATGTGATATATATAGATTTCAAGAAAGCATTTGACAACGTTGATCGTGAGTAGATTGTATCTAAAGCCTATAGATATAGAATGCTAGGCTTCCTATTAAGAACGGCCAAAGTATTTAAAAATTCTGAAACGAACTTACGGTGTAGTGGTCTGGAATCTACTATATGCCACTTATTCTGATAGTATCGAGAAAATACAAAAAAGTTTTTTTGAAAGCTCTTCAGCATCGTATAGGTGGCAGTAAATTATCGTATAAAGTATTACTTAATAATTATAAATGTAATGCCCTCTATCATAGAGGTTCATTATTAGAGTTGATAATTATGTTCAACATCTGTCAAGGTAATTGTGACTAATTATCTCTGCTGAGTCAAATAAAGATTCGAACTCCCAAACTAACTCGTAACCATCTCTTATTTCATGTCGATAATGCACGAACAAACGACGGCGTCAGATCACCGTTACGGCGGTTGTGGGACTTGTACAAAAAAGAGATGTTGACACTAGACATCCTTACAAGTCCACGCCCCCAGTTTCGATCAGGTGTAAAGAACGGGCACCGTGAAATTCATCAGTAATGTTATTATCATTTTACTTTATTTATTGTTTGTCCAACTTAGTTAAATAGAGCGTCTTAGATAGGTAATTTGTCATCCATAATTGCAGCTTCATTTAATTTATATTTAATAACAAGTGTTTTCCGTATTAATTTTATGTCCTACTCTAAAAAAAATGGTTTCACTTGCTTCAATTAACATTGTCACAATTATATATGGTTGTACTTAATTGAATATATTATAAATGTACTTATTTTTCTTTGTTCTTTGTGGAAATGTTAGAACACAAACTTATTTCATATTTAGTGTTCATAGAATATTTCAAATAATTTGTTTTTTTCCCGTTACATAAAATAAAAAAATAAATAAAAACATACCTTCAAAATTAACGCAGCACTTGTGTCACTCCTACGTGCGACTGGAGTTTACTCCTTAAGTACGATTATATTGGAACTTATAAAATAGGTAATACTGTATATAAATATCATTAAATGTAAATAGAAAATACTTTCATAAAAAATGCTGAGAAAGATTAAATTTATACAACAAAATTAAAAACATGTAGTAACGTCAGACTAAGAAGTTAAAATTAAATGAGACTTTTTAATTTTGTAGGATAGATGACACCAAATTTCACCCTTTTCTGTCCATGGACTATATGACATATATATGACATAGTTAATGAAGCTTCAGTATTAAATGTGGGTTCATAAATGCTTTCCATCAAAGATGGGCAATCTTTATGTTATAAGGATAAGTAATTTAAAAATTACATAAATTTTTCGCCATAAGGGTAATTTTTTCCAATCAAACAAAGCGAAATAGTGTACAAGTCACAAAAATTAATGATACCCAGGAGATTATTTTAATCAACTATTGATATTACTAATAATAAAGAATATACCTGTTAAGTACGAGTAGAACTCACACAACAAAGACTTTGCCCACACTTAGATACATGTAAAATTTGAAATATTTGGTAATTAGAAAAGTACAGTTTTTAAGTGAGCGCTTTGTGTTGAAAGATAATATTGTCATATCTTTATTTTAGTTGTCGATTGTGATTAACCTTATCCTATTTATTGCCCTTAAACCCTAGTGGATCTACAAGTGCAAATAATATCGAAATTCTCTAGCAGTCCTATAATCAAATTAAAAGCCAAAGAGACAAATAGATAATAATTTCAAAATGTTTTGGTGTATTGTTACATTTATTATGTTCTCTCTAAATAATTTGTTTATAAAAGTGTTCAATTTGCAAGTTCTGCAGTTTCATTATATGTATAAACAGATATGGATAATTTATACACTCAAATTATAAACCAAATTTATACAGCCTAACCAAATCGTAACCTGCTAAATGAATTAAATTACAAATATTGACATCCAAATTAAATTGTAAAATAATTGAAGACACAAAGTATATATTAATACATTATTATTCCACGCATGACATTTATATTTAAATATTGTATATGATCATGGTTATATAATAATAACAATTACATACAATATCGCAAAATATTATGTTTGGAAGACGACCAAAAACAATGCCTGCCCTCACCCATCTGGCCGCATTCGGATTGCTTACTTAAGCACTTTTACCCCCTGTAATACATTTTACGCCCAGGCGCGCACCCGCACGCACGCACGTATGGGCGCGCACGCTCGCACGCTCGCACGCACGCACGCACGCACGCACGAACGCATTCACACATACATACATACTTGCCTGCTTACCAATATTCTACTTGCTATGTATCTTTGTTTAAGTTCGTATATACTTTTTTACCTTCGTGTTTCTATCCACCTACTAATCTCTTAGATGCTTCATGTTTTTGTACGTACCTGATAAGGGGACAGATGCCGTTCTCAGACGTGTCAAAATTTTAGACAGGAGCCTCTATCTAATGTATCTATGGCCGTTACCATGGTGGTTGGTGACAAGGCACACGGCCTTAGATGGTACGGTGTACCGCGGGGACCAGGGTTTTATTCCCAGTCGCTCATCGAGTGGGGCTGGACTGGTGTTCTGGTTGACTGCAAGAGATTGATTCCATAGCAACAAGTCCACCGTATGAATCAATTAGACATATTAAAGTCGCTTAATAAATAAATAAACAATTCATTCGATTATTATTAAACCTATACCATCCAAACTCACCTATGCTGTGCATTCTTGAGGAATTAAACGTATCTTCAAATATAACGTATCTTCAAATATTCATGGGTAAATTCTAACCAATTTTTCTACGATGTTACTCTGGGGTCATTTAAATGAAAAGGATCATCACACGTGATTGGTTAATGCCGCAGATGTGAGTTAACATACACAAAACTACTACCACTAGTGCATCAGCCTGAAAAATTGAAATCCGTAATTCAATAACAGAGACTTTGTTGGAGACCTAAAATACTATATAAAAACAAGGTGCTCTCGAATCTAACAACTTAAGCACGAGGACCAAAGAGTCGAAACCTGAATTTTAAGAAGAATATCATAATAATAACTATTTAAACCGGTTACAGACATACTTTGCCACTTTACTCCGGAGTTGAAGTCCGAAGGAAAGTAGCAAAGTATATCTTGATGCCAAATGCCACTGGAGCAACAAAACTGAGGAGATGGAATCGAGAGTTCAATGACGGAGTGTATTTTGATACCCATAATACTAATAAAAAACAATAGATTCTAATTTCTCAAAGGTTTTAGCAGACAGTACCAGGAAAGTACTAAGGAGCTTTATGCTTTTGGCAGAAGTAATCTAACGACCAACAATTTAGTTTTCTGTGACCGTCGCACTAATAGGCAATGAGGGGAGAGTGGAGGGGGCGGTGATAAAGTAATAACTTTTCCTTTACTGCCAATGTGGCCCCGTAAAGTGTATAAAAGGGTTATTAATCTATGTAACCTTACACGGGTAGAAAATTTAAAAAAAAATTTATTCGTTCTACTGATGCTAATATGCGATGACATGAATTAATTATGTTTATATATGGTTATGGTACAAAGGAAAAATAAAAAAAAGATATTTGAAAAAAAAAATAATATCTTCATAACGATAATCTCGAAGCAATAAAGGCTATAAAATAAACCCCGATGGTTTCCACCGACCGAGTATATGCCAAAGTAAATTTCACAAGACACACAATATAAATAGCCTTTGCCTTTATTCACCCCAGATACGCAGACCAAATAATGGATGAGGACGAGTAATAAATATGGATCTACATAATATAGACTCCACACCGACAGAACTACACGTACCCACAAACTGAGTGCTTTCGATTCTTTTTTATATGTATTTATTTCATCTAAAATTTGCCTAATTTTTAAACAAAAAAATTATAATTCGTTATTTAAATCTCAACCGTGCACTAATTTTTAATATATAAAAATAATTATTGTTTATTTGGAGACCGATAACGCTTTGTTTATTATCACTTTGTTTAATAGCGCTATCTTTGAGTTTGATATATTCATATGTAAGTTTTAACTATATCCGATTGTCAATTTTTCTTTTTGTTTTATTTTTATTATTAACTAGCCGCGCCCGCGACTTCGTGTGCTTAGGCCACTAGAAAAGTGATTATGGTTTTTTATTAATATACGTCCACGTTTCTCTTCTGCCTACGCCTATTTCGCCAACATATGCTCGGGTGGAAAACTTTATTGCGCGATTTAAAATGCATGTAGGCTTTTCTGTCGATGTACATATATTAGTACACTATACATATATATATATATATATATATATATATATATATATATATATTAGTTTAATTACTACATATTGAGTATGTAGACACTTTGTTATTGTTATGCTTATGCAATATAATGAATTTTTGAAATTATTAAATTTGCCCATCTTCCGATAGAGTGAAATTATTGTCATAAAATAGATATTATTCAACCATAATTATATTGATATAAGGTATTATAGAACCTTCACGTTTGTCTAAAAATTCTTTCGAATTGTGTTAGTAGTTCTACAAAAATCTTAATATTTCATATCACTTAGTTCCCCAATTAATACGCCAACTTTACAATATAAAAACATGCCAACTTTTGAAATGGAGACACCGCAGACATATTTTTTAAGTTTGTCAGCATATCTCTTCAAAGATACGATTTAAAATTATGAAAAAAGAAATATTTTTGAGCTTCTTATAACTAGTATTTTCAAACTATGCGTGCACGAAAAAAGGAAAACAAATCAAGTTTTACCTCGTCTAACATTTTCATGTAAATATTTATAATTGTTTCCTATATGAGAGTAATTATACTTATCATCCCAGTTCACATTTCTCATGTCAAGAGGTTTCAGAGAAAACGCTTTTGACAGATAAAGAGACAGGAGGACACGTTAGCTATCTATTGAGTTTATTTTTTCTTTTTTAGTAACAGAGTTCTAAAACTTACAATTTTTTTCACTTTAACACTGATTAAAACCCCCCATACTTCTTTTTATAGTACTCCGATTTCTTGCCCACTTATGATGGTCTTTGACTGAACACTTTGTAGAAGCGTGACATGACTTTAAATATAATTTCAAACTACGAGTACTTGGTCATAATTTGGAGCGTATTTATTACCTAAGTAATGAAAGACGCTATCAATTTTCCCTTTTAATTGATCTTATAAAATATTGAATTCGATTCCCCACGAAGCAATCGCTTTTTCCCTGAATATCTTGGTTGAAGCGTTGCAATGTTTTTTTTTTGCAGACTACCCACGTCTTCCATCAAATTCTTATTTTACTCAAGAAGTATATATTATGTTGACAATCAAGAAACTCATTTCATATCTATTCATTAGTGTTAACTCATGGGAAATCAAATATAATAATTACGCCCCTTTCCTTATATTTGATGCTTTTCTGTCATTTCACGAGATCATGAGAATAGCTCTACCAGGTGATAACCTGTATCTATTTCCATTCGATTTTCGAAATTTTCCACACTGCTTTATCGCATAGAATAAAATTTTATTTTTTGAATTTTTAAACTCAACATTTAGCCGTGTCATAGGACTAGCATTGTGTACATATTTCACGTCGTTTCATTCGTTTTTCGCCCTAAACAAGATCCATGATGCAAAAGCACTCTAAATTTTCTTCGTACAGTTTTTACAGTTTTTGTCCTTTATAGGCCGAAATATAGCAAACTGGAAAAAGTTAAAAGTCGCACTTTTTATATATCCTACTATGTATATTTAAGAAGTTTCTGTAAAATTTCTGGAATAATTAGAAAAATTGGAGGATTGTTGGTTACCAACTTGAAATTAATGAACATTAGACACCTTCATGTTCACAGAGTATCAAACTGATCAAATTGAAATTCTTTTTAACAAAAAGTCGCAACAGCAATCACGTTGTTATCTTTAAACTGAAGGAATGAAATATGATAAAAGCAAAAATAATTTTTTCCTTCATCAATTTTTCATACTAAATTCTGGTGTTAAATTTTCAGATTGTATATAGTGTTCCATATAAAAAAAGACATATTTTCAATCAAATTAATGTACTGTTTTTTTCACGATATTATAGATCTGTCAACCTTATGGAAGTACAATCTGTGGAAGGGCGATCTTTCAGTTAAATAGCGCACAAAAATTATAACAAAGCAAGGAATGCGAAAAGCTCCTTGCTTTGTTCAAAAGCAAAAAAAAGCGTTTGTTCAATAAATCAGTGTATTACAAAGAAAGTGTATTAAGTGTATGACAAGGAAAGTACATAATATCAAATACTGAAATAGGCCTAAATTTTGGAAAGAAGTCGATAGACCACCAAAAATTAAAGCTCCACAACATAGTAAACAGTGCCGAAAAGTGTTTTTTTATAAGAGATAAAATAAATAACTTGTAAAATAAACAAGTCGGAATTTATTGTCAGATTTAACGATGTCAAAATTTTCTATTACAATACTGGTTATAATTGTAAAAATTCCAAAAGTACTTTTTATGAAAAGTGATAGCTATAAGTAGTCAGAAACTTATATGCTCTGCTCGGATACTTTGCAGCATCTATGTATCAACAACTTAGTTATTTTATTTTTACAAGAAACATCTCAAGTACGAACAGAAATTGCACCAAGAGACTTGAGTAAACATTTAAACTGTTAAAAACGTTTAAGGATTCGCGAATGGTGAGGGATGAGGTTTACTTACTTATTAAATAGCAGAGAAAAACACTACTAGTGTTTTTCTCTGCTATACATTGAGGGAGTTACATTGACATACGACAAACTACAAGAAATTTTCCCGTTGCTACCGTGTTTATGATGTATATTTATACATTTAAAATTCGAATTTATTAACTATTTCAATCATGAACTATCTCTTTTATTGTATTATTGTAAAGTTACTGTTTGCTTTACTAAAGTTGTTCGATTAGTGAAATCAATATTATTTGAGGTGTTCGTTACTCACCACACTGAATGCTATTTAAATTGTTTCAATTTGATTTCATTTATTGTCATTTGATTATTTCAATTTAATAAACTATATTAGTTTTTATCAGATTTGGTTTGATTTGGTTTAAATATATTAGATTTATGTCATTTTATTATTTTAATTTATATTGATTGGCTTAAATTAATGATATTTTTATTGATTTCATTAGGTATTATTAATAATTTGGGCTCAATTTTATTTTAATAATAACGCCACAAACAGTTGTATTGTGCTCAATATTTATTGGTTCCATTATTAGTAATGCTGTGCTGACTCACTCTCTAATATTGAAATTGATTTATGATAACACTATATTTGTGTCAAACATAAATAAAAAAAATCATTAATTAATCTTAAATAAAAGCATCAAAGTGATTATTTTAAGACCAATTTTGTTTTTTTTTTTATTTTGGATATAAAATATATAGCAAAACAGATTATTTGCGATTAAACAGATTTCAATTGGAAATATATTTATAATATCGATATTTTCCTTTTCTCGTCGTGAATATTTTTGTACAATATTGAGGTATATATAATGAAAATATCTTAAAGAAATAAAACAAACAAAATGGAGATATTTCAAACAGAAATGTAAAAATGTGAAACATATTCGTGAAGGTACTGTTGAAACAATGAGAATATATATTCTTATAATACTTCGTTAATGTATCATAACCAATTATTTGTTTCTAAAACTACGATATTTAATGACGTTTCACATCTAAAACAAATATTTTTATTAATTCTGATTCTGGCATGTACTTTCTTTTGATAAATATAAAGAATACTTAAATAAATAATTTATTAATGAATATAATTAATTACAATGCTTCGTTCTTGTCTTGTAACAAATTATATTTACACTGATGTAACTATTTTGTTATCATCTTATCTACGTAATAACTTTAATTTGGATTTGATATAACTAAATACGTTAATGGAAAGTGAGGGTCGCGATAAGCGTACTGTGCGTATTTTATTGCAAATTCACGCACAAAATGTTTGAAGATGAGAAATACAATCAACGCAAAGTTTAAACTGGGAATAGTTTGATTTAAAACCATTTAATATCGGCATTACAACGACCTTTAAATTCAAATACATTCGTAGCTAGATTAAATAATTAAGGTTTTTTTTAATTGAATTTTGGATACCCAGACTTGTCAAGGAATTCCAAGATATCAACTTTCGTTCGATTTTTTTGCTTCATTCTATTATGAATGCTATTCGCACATGTTTGCCTAGATTTTGTTTTAGGCATGGTCTAATATGACGCTCCTTAAGTGAAAAGAGCGTTGCAAATTATCCAACATTTGCTTCAAATATTATTTGACTATATTGAAAATTATTTGATTTTGGGAGTTTTGTCTTTTTTTGTCCCAAACTGTTATTTGCCGGACGTCCACAACTTTATTCATTAAATGTAGTCAATAACTCGCCCATTGAATTTGATTAGCCCAGAAATAGGAGAGTGGCCTCATCTCAAGTTGTTATGCTGTTCGATTCATTTCAGTTCGGAATTCAGTTCGTAAATTATTTGGATGTTTGACGGGTTGCTCACTGTTTCTAGTCAATTTTTAGTTATAATTTATATTTTTTTGTCCTTTGGTATTAAATTTAAATTTATTTTACATTAATTTTCTCAACATATTGCCAATCAAGATTTGGGTAGTTAATCACTACCTAATAAATAAAATTTCCTATTTTTATCGATTTAAATTCCTGAAGCGTTCAAAATTTTCGGCGTAGATTTATATTAGTGTAACATAGACATATTAGCAATGGGGTCTAATAGTTAACAAGAGTAAAATAAGATTTTAATTGTTTTTCTTTGCAACACTAATCTAGTACAATCAAAAGAAAGTAAAATTATATATTTAAATGAAGAGTCTATGCAAATATATTTAACGGAATAATATATGATCTCTATAAGTATTAAAATTTAGTTTCATAACATTAATAAAAATACTTGCGATGTCAATCCACTTTACCGGTACACAAAGGATTTAATACTGGTAAGCGTAAATATTTAAATTGCATATAATGACAGCAAAGAAAAACCACGGGCAGCAAGTGTTCGGATATTCCTCGCGCTTTTGTTTACAGTGCCTGGATTAATTTTAATTTTAAGATTTGTATAACATAACGTTGTTATTTAGAACAAATTTGACACGTATATCTACATACCTGCGGGTATGATTTTGCATGTGCAAATCCTTGATTCAAAATCGTCAAATTCTTTGAGAACCTTGTTATTTAAGACAATTGTTTTCGATTTATATAGGCTTTGATAAATAAATATTTAAAATAATTAAATTAAAAACTAAAATTGAATATGCACTTGACAAATAGCCGGGATACTCGAATACTCACATATAGAAACATACTAGGCCTACAGAATACATAGTAATAAATAATTAAACTAATACGAGGAGAGAAATTAATATCTTTGTAAAATTAAATTTAGGTAATTGTAATTAACGCTAATTTTTAAAACTTGTTGTAAATTATGTGTCCCTAAAATCTCTTCACGTGGAATTTGTTCTTGAATATCGGAGTAAATTTTGTTGCCACTTATTAATGTTCAACAATAGTTCAAACTTTGCATTAATATTTTATCTGCATCCGTTTTTTTAGGAACCTGATAATAGGTGTATCGTAAAAATTTCTCGTTTACAGAAATAGCCTTTCAGTTGAAGTTGTAGCTTGCGGGATCGCTTTTGTTCGCATCTTAGTAGAGAAATTTACCCATGATTTGAATAATCCGAGATCGATCTTTAGGAATCAGAAGACACATTCCTCATTCAATTTTGTAAAAATAATCGACGTTCGTCTAGATTCCACGACAATAACCGCTTCGACCAAAATAGGGTATTAAAGAAAATTATCCACTGAAATATTCTATAATATTTATTGGCTTCGATTGAAATGTATTTAGTGATAACAATGATAACACATAACATTCAAAAAATATTGTAATACCCACTTCGAGTTGTTTGAGACTGATTCTATTCGTTTCAGACTGATCGTAAGGCAGATACAAGTAAATGCAAATGAAACTTCGTTGAAAGCCCTCTCATATAATTCTGTAAAAGACTCTTCTTCAATTAGTGGATCTCCGTAGTAGCATCCTAGAAGAAATAATTTAAAAGGGATAATTTCTTTGATGAATGTACATACTATAGATAACGGGATACCCCGGCTATTGAACAAAGTTACAATGAGTGCATATTGAGATATGTATATTGAGATTATATTTGGAGGAAAATTTGAAGCACAGTTGTCGATCAAAGTTTCTAAGAATAAACAGGATCTTTATTTGTTAAAACTTTATTGGAAATTTTAGGTGATTACACTTTCGAAACGGTCGTAAATTTAATAGTTATTCATTGTAGAACGCTGATTGTTATTACATGAAAAACACATATACGTTCGAAAAATGTTGGCTAGTTTTATTTCCAGACTTAGAGTCACTTTTACTTATTTTAACAAGTATATAAACGTATATATGTGAATACTTAAATATTCAATATGTTGGCTCAAAAACAGGACTAATTTGACGAGTAATATGAGGTGAAATCGCAAAGGTTTTGTACGCACTCGTTACAGGTAAATATAAATAATTAAATGTTGCCTACTACATCATTTACAGGTTTAAATATGTCGTGATTTTTTTTAAATTACGAGATTTAGAATCAGGAATATTGTTTTCTAATATCTTTATGGAAACGTCTTGCCAATCAGTCTCTTTCACAATTATCTTATCTTTTATGTATAATTTTAGTAACATCTTTGAAACTATTTTGTGTAAAATCCTGAAAAGCAAACGGTTTTGGAATTTTTTAACTCTTTATTTCAATTTATATATCCCGCGCGACACATAAAATAAAAAATCTGTTTCGAATAATTCATTTGCCGCTCTGAAATTTTCATACTAATATTTTTACTGCTAATTGCAACAAATAGACGGACGGATACATTAGTTATCCTATAAGTGTTCAGTTTCTTTTTCCTTTTGTGTTACGAAAACCTTGCCTACTTATTGCCAGATTCAATGTATTCTTATGCATTCCTAGAAGTAAGGAGAACAAAAGGGAGTCTAAAAGTTTGTGGAATTATATGGTCATAATTTAAGTAAAACAAAGACAATAATTTTCTTTTTCATACAATTTCTTGAGCCCAATTATTATCGAGCTGTAGGATAAATGAACCTAAGATTCGAGTAGAGCCACACTTGAGTAGAACAACGACCGCAATCTTACTTTTGTGAAGCGGTGCATCTTGCTGAACTAATATGCTGTTTGTCAATTTCATCTGCTTCTTTTCTTTGTATACTTCTTTTCTTTCTATCTTTAATAATGCCGCATATACATAGGAGGGTAGGCGCTGTAGTGCCAATGTTTACTCCGGCTCCGTATTAGTAGAGATCTAAAAATTAAAATAAGTGCATTTAATTAGTGAAAAAAGACAAAAGTGAATAAATAAACAAGTGATCTACATCATACATTGCGGATAACATCTAACAATCGGCTAAAACTATGTAATCAGTGTAAATGACTCGACTGTGAACATTAATAGTGAATGTATTTTATACGGATATATCCCCATACTTTATGCATATGAAGTGAAAAACAAACTAAAACTGATGAAATTGTGAACTTTCATAATTCCAGCAATTGTTTTTAAACATAAAAGTGTAATAAAATAATATTTTTCCAATAACAAGAAGTGACTTGCAAAAATTAGCGAGTTACACATAGCGCCATCTGTGGAGAGTTACCCGTATCACTAGTATAAATACGAACCATCTTCGATCTGTCCGTCAAAGTCAAAGAGCTAGCTGTCATCTTAGCAAGTCGGAATAGGTACGCAAGAGGGCGCTAGTATTATCAAAACAATCAATCTTATATTGAAATACAACTTTAAAGCGGCCTAGAAAGTCCAACAAATGGAGGAAATTATACACGAGCTTCGGAAAATTCGAAGAGATTTAGACGAGCAGAAAACTGCTATTGAGAGAAGTGGGGAAAAAGTGACGGAGAAAGTTACACAAAATATAAACTGCATTTTAGAAGAAAAACTTCAACTATTTAATGAAAAATACGAACATCTAAGGGAAAAATATGAAAATCAAGAAAAACGACTGTATTTTCTAGAAAAACAGGCAAGGAAAAATAACATAGTCTTTTTCGGAATAAAAGAAACGGAAACATACAAACCTAGAAAATATAATAGTGAAATTTATCAAAGAACATTTCCCTCAAGAACTGGATCGCTGGAACATCCAAGAAGTTAGAAGAATAGGCAAGAAACGTGAAAGACCTAGACCAATAATTGTCACCTTTAGTACACTGGGCACAAAAATGAATTTGTTTAAAAACAGAATTGCACTGAAAAATACCGGTTTCTACATAACGGAAGATTTCCCACAAAATATTTTAGAGAAGAGGAGAGAACTTCAGGAACAAGCTAGTGTTGAAAAGGAAAAGGGTAACCTAGTAAAAATAAAATACGACAAGCTTGTCATAATTGAAAAAAACAAAACGGCTGTCAATAACAAAAGAATGCTCTCAACTTCGCCTGAAAACAGTACCACAAAGGGAGCCGGAACAAAAACAAGTACACAGGCTAGCAAGAAAAATAAATCACAAACACAATTAAGAAGAATTTCAAGCCTATCGGAAGGTGTTTTAAAACCAGGCATGCTGAATTATTTGATTAATAAGAATACGAACAACCCATCAGATCTAAAACAAAATAACAACATAAATAAATAGCAATCACCACCCCCCTCTCGCAACGCCAACATACAACAACCACTATCAAAAAACCAAATTCATCCTCCCAGCCGGCTGGTCACCGTGGAGGATCATGACCAAAACCCTCCAAATAACCCTTCGATAAATGTAACGACCTCACAAAAAACGTTATATATTATGACATACAACGTTAAAACCCTTTCTTCATACGAACGTTTGATAGAACTAAACGAAGCTCTTAGAGATATTAAATACGACATATTAGGATTAGCTGAAACACGACGTATGGGAAATAAAATCGAAGAGAATGAACAAAAATTTATTTTCTGCTATACAGGTCACACACCTGGTAGATATGGCATAGGTTTTATAGTTAAATACTATCTTAAAAATAATATAGAAAGCTACCTCGGCCTTTCAGAAAGAGTAGCCATATTGAACTTGAAATTCGAAAGTACTAGCTTATCAATTATTCAAGTCTACGCTCCTACTGCACAGGCAAGCAATGATGAAATCGATAACTTTTATTCGACAGTAAATAAGGCAATAGAACTAGCACACAAAGACTTCATACTGATGGGCGACCTAAATGTTAAAATTGGTATACCAAAAAACAAAGAACATTTAATCATGAAAGCACATAGGTATAGAATCAGAAATGAGACTCATTGAGGCATTGAACAAACGGAAACTAGATAAAAGTCCGGGCTCGGACAATCTAGCAAACGAGACTCTAAAGATAGCCGCTCCAATACTAGCTGCACCATTTACAAATTTATTTAACTCTAATCTCAAATCTGGAGAGACACCCACTCAATGGTCTGAATCCAATATAACTTTATTATATAAAAAGGCAACCCCAACGATATTGGGAAGTATCGACCTATAAGTCTACTGCCGAGTACATACAAACTATTTTCTACAATCCTGACCAAAAAAATTAGCTCTTCATTAGAGACAAGACAGCCGGTCGAACAGGCGGGTTTCAGAAAAGGCTTCTCTACTATCGACCATATTCATACACTCGAACTTCTCATCGAGAAATATCAAGAGAGTAGTAGACCATTGTACTTGGCATATATCGATTATAAAAAAGCATTCGATTCGGTGTCACACAGCTATATCTGGGAAACTCTAACAACACAAAATGTGGAAAACGAATATATAACAGTAATAAAAAGCATATACAGTAAGAGCAAAAGTAGAGTTAAACTAGAAACAGCCGGTCCTTGGTTCCCTATAAATAGAGGTTTAAGACAGGGAGACCCCTTGTCACCTATACTATTCATAGCCACACTAGAGTCGATAATAAGCAAGCTTGACTGGAAGGAAAGGGATATAAAAATAAACAATAAGCATTACCACCTACGATTTGCCGACGATTTGGTGCTGATATCAGAAGAAGGTAAAGAGCTACAACACATGGTGGGATCACTAAACAAAGCTAGCAAGCTCGCCGGGCTAGAAATGAACTTATCTAAAACCATGGTAATGACCAACAACACCAAGATACAAATATACGTCAACAACAAGCCTCTCCAATATACGGAACAATACATTTATCTAGGCAAGTAAATAAACTTCAACGGACTAAACACTACCAGGAGATTGAGCGCAGGGCCCAGCTAACGTGGAACAAGTACTGGAGCTTAAAAGAAATATTTAAGAGCAATATGCCAATCAAACTGAAGGCTAAGGTGATGAATTCTTGCCTTATACCATGCCTGACTTATCGTTGTCAGACATGGAAGTTTAATACAAATATCGTCAATAAAATTATAACGTGCCAACGCGGAATGGAACGGAGTATGCTTAGCATAAAAAGAATAGATAAAATAAGACATACAAAAATACGCAAAATTACAAATGCAACAGACGGTTTAACACAAGCTCTTATCTTGAAATGGAAGTGGGCTGGACACATAAAACACCTGCAGGATCAAAGGTGGACAAAAAGAGTGACAGAATGGAGGGGGCCAGCGGGCAAAAGAAAGAAAGGGAGACCTAGCAACAGATGGGAGGACGAAATCAAACGCATAGCGCGTCCAAACTGGATGCAAACAGTACAATCAAGGGAAAACTGGCTCAATTTGGAGGAGGCCTTTACCTGGTTCTTTCAGAATAATTTTGTACCTATAATACTTTAATATAATTTTACTAACATATTTATATTTTAAACTGTAATTACAATTATTAACTACTATATAATAAACTACAGATTATCTTTTTTCAATAAGTACTAACAAAACAAATTAACTTTGTAAACTAACAATTTTGGAAGAAATAAAAGGCTTTTTTATTTTATTATTTTATTTTAATGCCGCATAATGTTTTCTGAATATAGCTACACCATTTTCTTTATATTCAGTCGTAAAAAATGCTCCTCAATCCTAAAAAAACGTAGTTAGTTTCCAGCCTACATTGACACTTTATAGTTATTCATCCTTTGTATGCCATTGCGCTAACTGTAGATTTAATTTTTTTTAATAAATCCATGTTTGAAAAAAAGATGTTAAAGTTTTTCAACATTATTTGAAAGTTTTTTAGTCTATTTAAAAAAAAACTTAAAAAGTCGATATAGAATATTATCAGATTCATTAATGAGCGAAGAGGATTTTTGCAAAATATGACTAGAATTTTTGAAAAAATTGAGGACATTCCAAGGTCAAATATATATAAAGGGCGTGCCGCGTACTTCAATATATATAGTTCAACTATTGAAATTCTGTAAAATAAGGACAATATATATTACTGTTTACTTTATTCGTATTAAGGTATATTACTGCTTACTTTATTCGTACAAATCTAATCATTTTGCAATAGCCGATGTTTTGACAGATTATAATCATTACTTGAAGGACATTTCAGACCATCGACAAGACCTTTGGCCGCTCGGTTTGAATCCTGTTACTCGCTTGAACGCGTGAATAGGAGGGATAGATTTACATGAGTTGAATGACGTCAACAAATATAGTCCATAGATACTTCATGATACGTCGCCCAGATATATGTATACGACTTTTACTTTTTAATATATGTTCAATCGGTTGAACCACCCCATTACTGAGAATGAAACCGTTAGCTGTATATGTGAGTTTTAATGGTAAGCGCCAGTAGTGGGGTCAAAAGAAGCTGAGCAAGTCCATGCCAAAAAATAACCTCATCACAAAAAGATAATACTGTTTTTTGTGGGATATCCATGGGATCATATATCCGTAAATACTTTCACACCATATTTGAGTATGTTAGTAAATACTTTCAAACAATTAACACAATTGTCATCTCACAATATACTGCAACCAGCTTTTACAATTTCGAGCTTGAACTTATGATAAGTTCAAGCCCAAAACAACCATAACACGAGAGATTTTTTTTCTGATTGATAATGGTCAGTCGCACATTTCAAGTATTAATTAATTAAAATAATTAGAGCTGGGATGGAAAATGTTTCCACCATCCACCAGACCTAAAACTTTCCATGTTTAACTAATTAAAGCGTCAAAAGAAAAACCATGAAGTATTCTAGCCGATTATTACTTGCATACATTTAAATTTAATCTCCAAAAATATATTTAACATAATGTGTCTTGATTTTAGAATGCATTCGTCATGGCTTAAGCGATCAATAATATAATAAAAGGTGAAAATGTTCCTCTCAAAATTGACTTTATATACAGATCCTAAGAAAATAATGTTTTTCAAAATAATATTTTAATCTACATATCCTGTAATTGACAATAGTTTGTTTCTCATAGTCAAGGTTGACAAAAGGATCATTTGTTCACTTAAAGCGTCTGAGACAAATATAAAAAATTTTAGACAATTCCTTGGAGACTCACTCTCCATAAACAATTTTAATGACCTTATTTTTGTGTCTAGCTCAATTTTTAGTATAATTAGAGGCCTTGACAATTTCATGTACATTGTTAGTTTTATTACAACTCGTCTTAGAAATTCTGACCGTTACAGGGAAAAATACCTAGCTATAAAAGCTGAGCCTTTTCACTCACTGATAATGAAAAGCCGAGGCCGGCGAGTAAATTGGATGAAGACAAACAAATCTCGCACAAAATTAAATCAGTTTATTTGATTGCTTTCCTTTTGAGGTCTCGGTATTGGGTACGTTTTATTAGTGTTGCAATTTCATTTCGACGCGGCCAGTTGAGAACATCTTTATTTAAGGTGGGAGCCGGTTTCCGTCCTGGGGTTTCTTGAGCAACACCAAGGTTACTTTAAGTATTTTATACACTAACAATAAATTTGACCTATTAATTTTGAAGAAATATAATACATCAAAATTTGAATGCAGCAAAATATTTTTGATACATTGATATTTTTACCAAAAAAATGAATGTAGCAAAAAAATTGGTATTTAAATGTTTTGAATATGACGCAGTATGAAATTTATATTTGAACCAAGTCTATTAAGAGTGGTATTACATTACGTGAGAAATGGGCTTCTTGAAAAAAATTTATCAAACAAAATATTTAAAGAATATAATTCAGATGAAGAAAGAAATGTAAAAAAAAATAAAAAATGTTACAAGGTTGATGTAAAAAGCGTTATTCAACAGTCCTAATATATGAATTACTTAGCATTATGGAAATCAAAACAAAAATTATTTAAAATATCAATTGTTTTAATCTAGTTTAGTTTTGAATAAACCTCATGTGCTTCTAAAATATTTTAATTCCATATTTATTAAAGTAAAGTGCGAAAAGTATAGAATTTGGGAATCCGCTTATAATCCCCTTCCTTCCTTTTTCCATTTTGCGGTACGAAAAGGTAAAAAATGAAGATATTTTATTAATTCATTTACATGTACATTAATTAATTTACATGTATGTATACACTTGTTGAGATTGTTTCAGATACTAAAAACTATTCGATACTAAAACTAGATACAGTGTTTAAAATTTCCTATAAATTTCCATTTCATTTCATTATACAATACAAATGAAGTATACAGGAAACATTTGAACATAATTAGGATTCAAGCCATGATGATTAAAAAATATTTGCTTTTAATTTAACATTTTCTGCTCAGATATTTAATTCAATTATTTAAAATAAATTCTATTTATTTTCAGTAAGTGTATAAATATTTAAAAAAAAGTTAAACAGATTTTTACTTACTGTCGTCCTAAAAATTAGAGATTAGAGATGGTTGACATAAAATACAACAGATTATTGATACTGAAAGTAGTTTTTAATTAATTTAAAATTTGCAATTCCAACAACAGAATAATTTAAGTCATAAACTCACATTTGGGGAATCGCTAACTCCTAGTGCTAATCAGATTATTTTATTTGTGAGTTTTCTCTCATGTCATAAAAAACTTAGAAATGGTTTATGAGGGAAAAAATATTTTCTCATTTATAGGTACATTTTCATTTTTCTTATTACTAGTGATTTTCTACTGAACTTATTAGAAAAAAACTTTTTCATTTTAATAATAAAATATGTCCATGGAATTCATGTTCGTTTTGACGCACTTTAATGAGATTGGAACTGAAAGGATCTTTATTAATATTTTACGTATACGAGTCCATCTTGTAGATGTAAAATGACATTAATCACAAATGTTGTACTTTATGAGGATATTACTTGAAATCGCACTTTCATATTAAGTCCCAGGGACGTCCAATGCTAGATTCGAAAATAAGTATAGAAGAGCTTTTATGAGTTCTTGCATAATTTGGAAATTACATTTAATAATAGCATTTGAAGCTTGTATTCATAAATTTCAATATTCATACTATAATACATGGTTTAGGGTTTCGATGTTTAAATAATTATTATTTCATTACCGAGTTGCCTCTTTGTACTACTTTAAAATTTTCCGATTATACTGGAGAATGTCCTCAAAACAAATTACCATAAATAAAAAAGTAAGATCGGAAAATATATTAAATGCTATATAAAACTACATTATTAGATATTGAAATATATCTAACTGCTATAATAGAACTATAGTTATGCACATTCGTTATTTCACTATAGAAGATGACAAAAATAAATATGTAATTTATTTCATCTATTACACAATCTTACTTATGGTATACAAATTTCAATACATGTTATAGTGGAATGTATAAAGATGCACACATAATTGGAGTAAAGATATATTTTGTCACACTCATAGTTTGATTGTTGAATTTATATATTACAAACAAATGAAATAAAGAAAATAGAAATTTCGATTTACAAAAAATTTAAAATTCGATTTAAAAAAAAAATTACTAGTTTTCTTTTATTTAGATTACTTTGCAATTTCAAACAAAAACGAATATCGAGGCATAGAAAAGAAATGTAAATACTATTATTTTGATTTTAATTCTTTGTCCCAATATGATTTTTCTCCATTCATTTTTATTCCAAGCAAGTCCAAGAACAATAGATTATACAGGCGTAGAGGATAATATTCACCACCTCAGCTTGTTACACAAAAACGTTCGTCTCATCTTCCAAAAAAACCTTTCATTGGGAGTAACGTTGACTATTGAAGAGTTTAATTGACAGAAGCCCATTCATCATTATGAGAATCTCGTTCAACTGATACTGTGACTGCTTAACATTTGCAACGAACCATACGATCACGATTGATCAACTGTCAATCGTTGAGGAGTTTCATTATCCATCTTGGGAATGCGTAATTAGATCTTTACCAAATTTATGTGGGAATACCGTTGAGTAATATCCTTCCAAATCAATCAGGAAATAAATTTTGTAAACCTTTTAATTTACGTCGGATATATGCGTTAACAAACCTACAGCATTAAAAATATTGTTGAAATGAGGACCTGCTTCTTTATTGGAATTGGTTAGAAATCGAACGACGCAAAATGAATTTTTTCATTTTTTTTATTTAACATGCAAAGAATGCTACAACTATTGTACTATCCTATCTAATTCATCCATTTTCTCTAATTTTTCAGAATCCATTCGTTTATTTCTTTCCTGAGAGGATTATTTGTGGTGAGTAATATTTATTTCATTATTTACTATAAATATATTTTCACTTTTTTTATATATCAAAGATTGCCTACAGTTATCATTTTAGCATAGCAAGATATTATACTTTAAATATTTATATTTATTTTTCTTACGGACCAGTCGTTTTAGTAAAAAGTCTTTGCGTTTACATTATTGGGGGGACTAAATGAATCACATATTTCTCAATACTTTTTCACGAATGATACCGTTTAGTATTGTCCAGAAGTTAGATATATAAAACGACGAGTTTCAAAATATTTTTTACCTTTTACTAGCTGCCCATCACAACTGCGTGGGGATACAATTAAGCCATTAGTTTCTGTTTCATTTTAATTAACAAATATATAATATTGTAAAAATTTAATCATCGGCCAATTCAGTCATGGCCCATATAAAAATTAAACCATTTTCACATTGTAATTTTTTTTTGATGGTTTTTTGTTATTAATAAAGTGCATTCATTTATAAAATGTTTTTGATTTTAATTATTGATATTAATATAAATGATTTATTTGAATTACCGCAACGTGCAACTTATAGCTGTCAAATGTATAATTGCCCATTTGAAAAGCATTATCTGCGTAATTTATACTCTCGCGACAGTATGTATTTAAACCAAATTTAAAATGAATGATTGACCGTTATTGCTTAACCCAAAAGCTGCATCATATCTACACTATCAAAATAACTAGAAAATTTCAATAAAATAAGCAAATAAATAAACCTTTAAAAATGTACAAATAAGAATAACTAAAGTATCACATTAGCGAACCGCTAAATTAAAGGATCAAATTAAAATGCAAAGGCCCGATGACTATTTTGTAACACAAGGAGTCGTTCAACAAACATTTGAAAAGTTCGTTTCACAAACTTTCTCCAGAACCGCGGATACATACATCGCAACAACCGTTATCAAAATGTGTATTTCTACTTTCGTTTATTCTCAAAAACCTTTAGTTGCTCTTAAACTGCTGATTCAAATTATAGAGCGAAAAGTGTAAATATTATTTACAGAAGACGCTTAAAATGACTTTGGTATTTATTTTGGTAAATATTAATAAATAATCCTTAACTCCAATGTTATAAATAAAACAATTGCTATGGTTTATCCAGAAAATAGACACATACTGTGGCAGAATTCTCTGTAGACCTTTTTATGACCTACATTGAAACATACATAGAGTACTGCACTAGTTTTGTTAACGTTTTTGCAAAAATCTCCAGAACCGGTATCACTACTCCGTCTAGGTTGACATAAATAAAATATTTCAATATTTGCACATATATATACACCACATAGCCTATCGTCATTTGGAAACTTGTAGCTATTTATATTGCTATCTGCCATTTTACTAGCTATATATTGAAGTTGCGTGATAAATAAAACTCTCGTCTTTATAATGTAATAGGTTAAAGGATGATGATGAGAAAATCTTGCACTTTCTTGAGTTGTCGAGAATTCTTCCATACTATTCTATTTTTATGAATTTGCCTATTCGCCAGACAACTATAATCATTAATAATTAGAATCAATTTTTGCAATTAAATTTTAGTACATATATGCAATGATACAGTGTGTGTGAATTCAAATTGCTAACATAGTTTATCTCTCTTTATTTGGTAAGTCTGTTTCATAAATCTATGTGGCTTAAGCATCCGATTAATTTTACAATTACCCTGAAAGAGTTGAATTTATTGGTGAGTGTTACTGAATCATTCGTGGAGAATATTTTTTCTTCTGCATTTATGTCACAAATATGTAGGAGATTATTTTAAGGCATCGCAAATTAAACCTACACCATGTACTAAACATAAAAAATCTTTGCAAATATTTATATGATTTTAGGGTTCTGTACCTCAATAGAAAAAAAGGCCCTTACATGATCACTTAGTTTTCCCTCTGTCAAAATATTTTTCTCAGGAATACCTCAAGTTTGAAATTAATATCAAATATTTAAGTCTATCTGAACTTTATATTGCTGGAGCTGTCAAAAATAATGATTCTTGGTCGAAGCAGTTAATAAGAATCCAAAAAATACAGCCATTTACGCCGTATATTTTGACACTAGCAAATAAATCAAAATCTATAGGCTACTTCCCGTTAACTAAGAAATATGAAATGTGGCAAGAAATAAGGTCTTAGATCATCAATAAAAAAATCGAAAAGAAAAAAAATTACTATGTAGTTATATCACATAATTTTTTTTAACTATGCACTCGGGAATGATAGAGCAGAAAATTCATTTCCGTTTTAAAAATTAAATTTTTTGAATACCTTAATAGGAATAGTATGTGCCATTAAATGTTTCTAAATGCCTAAACGTGCATGAAATCTTGTAGTGCAAGCTCCACTTGACTGTGCTTGACCAATTTTATTTTTTTAATTTATAACATTGATAAATTTTTGAGTTTGAGTCTACGAACTTCAAAAAGCACTTTCATTTTCCTAACACGTAACGCAGGTAAACGACTTCTATAGATGAGTCGGCAGCTGATAATTGCCTACTTTTGTGGAACAAGTTCCGTGGTCGACTTTCCATAGACTTACCGCATAAGTCATTTGTCCTAGATCATCTTCCCCTAAGTACGTTTACACTCGTAATGTTCGGATCGGTAAAGGCAGTCAGAGATGCCACAATTTTTTTATGGAACAGTGCATTTAAATAATCGTATGTTCTGTTGTGAGGTCGAATCGTTTTAATTTTTCATAATTATTTTTCAGCGACAGGCATATATGACTTAGTTGGTTGGTTGGCGTCGTATGTTAATACGACGATGAGAGGAAGAAGCGGCTACAAATGTCCATTTGTATTTGTCACTGTCCATGAATATTAAATAAAAATTAATTGATTTTGGGTGGCTATTTCCATCTCGGGAATCACGTCTTGCATGGTTACGGCCATGTTTATGTTATACGGCCACCTACATACTTTGCCCTTGTTCTATTATTAAGGTACAATAAGGTAATGTGCCAAATATCACACACCTACAATTCGTGTAGCAAAATAATACAAAGGCTGTTACCCTTGGTTTCACACAGTTAGTATTAATACTAACACCATAAAAAGCGTATTTAGATGTTTGTTAATCTATCACGCTTAAATAACTGTAAACATTTTTAAAAAACTTAATGTGGACATAGTAAATAATAAGAATTAATATTTAGCCACATTTTATAATGATAAATAGAACAATGCCTGTAATATCAAACTCGGTGTTTTTAAAAATAATTGAAATATAAATATAAAATCAGCAAAACATTTTAAATACGGAAAATTATTGCAATAATTTAATTATCATCATTTAGATGGAACTTCTCTGCCAGTGAAGCCGGGAACAAGTTGTAGAATTAAAAATACAAAATAGTGGAATTAGGTAATTTTTTAATTTTATTTATTCATTTACGTTTAAATACTTATCTATTTCACCGTAAAAAGTATCAAGAAAGACAATTATATAATACTATATTTAAATTCATTTTTCAATATGCGATGATACATTTCAGACAAGAAATTTGCTTAAAATCCTCTGATTATAAATTAAACCATAATATAAGCCGCCAAATTATAGTATTAAGGGTTTCGTCTGCTTATTGTATTACTTTGTCAATAACCAATAGACTATTTTGTAGGTTCTATAACTTTGTCAATCTTTAAATATCCCCAACGCAAGCCTCGGCGGAAATCTATTTTTGTAAAAGATAAAATTTGCTTTTATGTATTTTGTGTTTATCATTCTGTATGTATCACATTTTTAAAAGTTTTCGAATTCAATGCTAACTTCCTATTTTATTCAAGGTCTTAGAGAAATGGTTGGTAAATTATGAGGATATATTTTAATTTACCTAACCAATTGTGAAAGGTTACATGTCGTTTGAATTTGCTTTATTTAACTTTATTTTAACTATAGTTGTTATACTGTAATAAATGAGTTTCTTTAAATGATTACCATAATATTATGATATGACATATACATGTTATGTAATATTTTATATAAATATTTTAAAAACCATTATTGACGTTACTCTTTTATTTGAAATATACCTCTTTTCATAAATGCCGTGATAATAGTATCTCATAAAAATAACAAAAGATTGAAATTTTTATTTCAGTTAGTATCAGCACGAAGGATGAAAGTTTTCATTTAAGATCTTCCAGCGCTATTCACTTGATTTCTCTCATGATTTTGTTAACTTAATGAAATAATAAAATAATAATACACGGCGAGCTTTATCAAAATTTATACGAAAGTACATTTCTCTTTCTTATATCAATGTTTCTCCGAAAAGAGCAATTATTTTTACAACGAAAGTATATTAATAAATTTAGAAGGTTAAGAGATGCGTGATAAGAATCGCGTATGGTACATGACCATAGTTTTAGTATTTGTAGTAACAACCATTTTTTGCTTAGAAACTTTGAATTAAATTTTTGTTTTCCTGAATTTAAGCAATTAACAAATCTAACAAAGCCTTTTATAAATTATATAATAAATATTTTTAGTACATCTGTATCAAAAATAATCAGCAAATGCAGTCAAAAATAGTCGTAAAAGTCTAAACTAACTGCAGAGCATCCAAGCAGACACTGTTAAACTCTGTTATCTGACGTCCACTAATTATATCTTAATTTACAATAAAAATGATGACATAATACAAATTTAATGGTTAAAAGTAAATAAATATATTGCCTATCATACTTTCACAGGCGTAAAGACAGTGCATAATAATAAAAATATGTAAAATGGTTATGACATTCGAGTTGACAGACAGACGAACGGATATTATGAAACTACAAGGGTTTCTAGTTTGTACATACCCTTAGGAGCTACCCTAAAATTTACAAATAAATGTTCATTAACATTTATTGTTCACATATTTAACTTTAATATATCGAATTAAAATCTGTAATACGAAAAGTACAAATTTATGTATTTGGCAAAATTGCATACTTCTTTATTTCTTTAGCTTAATTTTAAAGATTTTTCAATTCTAATTGAATACAGGGAGTTATTATGAAATTATGTTTTCTTTTTGTTACCTTTTTATGTGGAGGATTGTTAAAAATAAAATAAATTATGTCATATAATAATTAAACTGGTAACGACACATTATGAAATACTACCAATTTTTTACATAATTTTGCATCGATTGGCACTAATGTTAGTAAGAACTTATCTAGTAGCATTTTTTGTGAAAAGCGAAAATGTTACCTCATTGGTAACATCCTTTGTGGAGGAATTGTTGATCTGTTTAAAAATCATTTTTTTCTTGCTGCATCCAATAACATCAAGATCATCAGAATCAAATATAAGATAGTTAAATGTTTATGAAATAAATAGGAAGAGAATGAAATTAAAAGTAGAACTGGGAAATGACCTAAAATTAAATACTTCTTGTAAAAACATCGGAAAGATGGAAATTTTGTATCTTCCTAGATTGAATAAACTTACACGATATTATTTCTGTGGGAGAGGATATTTATTAAATGTTTTATTTAACTTCATCAACTAAGCTAAACTAAATACTATTACAGGTTCTTCCTACAACTTAAAATTTTGACAGGTCGCTAGGATCTCATGTTATTCATCGTTGGAAAAATAATCAAATGATAAACTGAACCAAAAAATAAATAAATAAATTACAAGAGCGTAAATAAATAATTAATAAGAATATTTTTCTTGTTTACAATAATAAATATATATCACTGATGCCTAACAAACATTAGAAATAACTAATGCAATTTCATTTTCACTTTATCATACGGTATGTGTCATTAGAAGTATGGAAGGTGTGACAAGAAAAAATGAAAATCAACAATCATTGGGAAAATAATAAGAAAAGTGTGATGGCAATAAAAAAGGATATTTCTGAGACTACGTTGGAAGCATATATCTACTGATTAACAAAGACCGTAAAGATGTAAGAATTTACTATGTCCCATAACATGGTGATCTCGACGCTAAATTGGCCCTTTTGCGACCACAGGATTGACCATCAGTAAATGATCTATGCCATTAGTGTACTCCTATATAATAAGATGACTCGTATTTTTGAATTTTATTTTTTAAGGGAATAGGGTGATCGTTGGATATAACTATTATTATTCATGAAAGGGTTAACATTTATAAAATATAGCATTATTGTGAACGTAAAAAGGATGTAAGTACCTGTTGGTAATGATATTATGTATTTTTCTTGGAATTATACCATTCAATTAAAAGTTATAGTCTCAAGTCTATATAATCAATATGTACCTATTATTATGAAGAGAAATGAGACATTTATGTTGACACTTCAATAAACCAAAGTTTGAAAAATGGCACGTAAATATTTTGATTCAATTTACACCGTCCATCAATTAGTCATGTAAAACAATTTCATTATTGTTACAGATATATGATACATAACTCCAAAAAGCGTACATAAGTCGTGTAGACCGATAACAAAAAAATAACTATGAATATTTAATATAATTATGAGCAATTGATCATTAACAGTTTAAGGAGAAGTTAAGGAGGGTAAGTAACAGATAAGGTTCATACTATTATAGCACCAATTCTCAAAAAAAAAATGTTCATAATATTGTGCCTGCATAAAATGTCATGAAATATTTTTAAGATATAATTTTTTAAACATTGCTTCTTATTTAATTTCTGTTTTTTTAATTTGATTTTATTTTCCCACATAAAATTTTACTTCCTCCAAATATGTGATTTTTTAAAGTTTTAGGTTTCCTAAAATGAGTTAAAAAACTAGTAGGTACCGAAGTCATTACAATGATTTTTGCTCCATTGCCAATAGGGTCCCAAATTCACCGTAGGTACAGAAGATTAATGTTATAATTCTAAACGTGTATAATTTTAAAACTTATCATATGTTCCATTGATGTTAGTAGACTATCATGTGCATTCGCCTATATTTGTACACGGTTCTAACACAAAAGAAAAATAAACAAAAAGTATTTAAAAATCATAAATCTACATAAACAAACAACAAATTAACCTCGGTGGTTTTCGGCGAACGAGAATACGCCAGAGTAGACATTAAGTTACAAAGCACATACGAGAAATATCGCTTGTCATTATCAACCCCAGATACGCAGACAAAATAAACATTTTTGTATAAGAATACTTGGTTACACTTTCTAACGTGATAATTACCCAGGCAATTATAAAGCTGGCTATTTGCTTTTATGACTTGCCTCACAAATTAAAATATCCAATTCTCTACTAAACAAGTGTTTGTCTCGGAATGTGAAGTAAAATACTTTTTGCAGTCTACCTATTTCTATTCTAAATTTGTAACTTTACTTGGCACTTATTAGATTGGCAATCAATAAATACACCATAACTGTTCATCGATGTTAGCTCATGCGGTAGCCAAAGAAAATACTTTCACTCATTCTGCAAGGCATGAAGTTGTTTTTCTATTACATTATAAAAGCATTGGTGTAGCTATGTTAGACAATATGAACTTTACTTGGATCTGTTATGACAGGATTATTTAATTTTTCCGCAATTGTATCTAGGAGATCGTTCCGGATGAAAATTATCGGAGATATGAAAATTCTTTCACTTTAAAATTGTACTAAATTGTTCACTGCGTCATACAGTTTTCTTTTTACAATAAAATTCCTTTTTACTATCAAATAAGAGTACTCTAAGTTTTTTTCTTGAAATATTTTTATATATTCTTTGTTCTTTATTTTCCAAAATTTAGTTTCTAACTGAATAGAACATGGGATGCTGTGCTGTTCTTATAATCTAATAGATATATTTGGGAAGTTTCAATAAATTTTAGAACCGTTGGAAAAAATTAGAGGTTTTTATTCACGGATAGGCCATTTTTGCATATTTGACGTCCTCATAACCCTAATGTACAAAACAGATCTAACTCAACAATTTTTTATTTCAGGCAGTCACAATAGCAATCATGCGGGCATCTTTTAATCGAAGTATATTTTTGCCATTTTAAAATTTTCAAGTACTTTCTTTTCAAATTATATGTAATATGTCACTTAAATAAAGATCTAATTTTATTCATATTAACAACCCAATTTTCTTTAGCTTACTTAAACAGATACTATAAATTTTCATACCTTGATAAAGTGCAGTTTGTCGGAGCACGATCATCCAATTAAATAGCGTAGAACAAATAATATACTCAAGCAAGTAAAGTAAAGGGCTACTTCTTGATTCAACAAATCTGTCTAATGTGTTTCAAGGAAAAAATAAAGTCAAATACAAACACGACCTTAATTTTTATTTTATTGATAAGTCACTAGAGGGCTTGGTGTCATATAATGTGATAATGCTAAGAAGTATTATATTACACAAATGAAAATCAATGACTTATAAAATCAAAACGTTGACATTTTTTTAAAGAATTTAATGGCATCAACATTTTTATTACAAGACTACCACTAGTTGGAGTTTTCAAAATTCCAAAATGGTTTTTCAAAATTGTATGCAAAAGTTTTGAGAATATTGATAAAGTTATCCATAAAACCCCCACATCCCAAGGATTCGGATATGTGGAATATTTTGGAGGTATATATATATATATATATATATATATATATATATAATATGTCAATTTTTGTGATGTAGTATCACGTTAAAATTTTTCACGCAATGTCCTTGTTCTTAATTATTGACGATATGGTAGAATAACACTTTCTGTGCTGCAAATTATATATCAATCGAATAAAATTTATTCACAAAGTTATTTAAATTCAATCTCTACTTTTATAAATATCACGTGTGCAAAAATTTTAAATATCACGGGTGCAAAAAATTTAAATCTGATCTAGTAGATTAGACATTAGAACTTTCTAAAGAAGACTAATAATTTAGTTGATAATTATAATAATTAATGGTTAATAGCTCAGTTGTTATATTTCGTTAAAAACAATCTGACAAAAATGTGTAGAATTTACACTACTAACAGAAATTTTACTGAGTGTACGGTACACATTTAGGTACCTATAAACATTTAGGAGTTCGTAATATTTCTATTAAACTATTCCAAAAATCAATTTTTCACACGATATGTAATATTGCCTACTTTTTCTTTCACAAAAGTGAAACATGGTGCATTATTAAAAATTGTAATATCTAGAATAATTTCTGTAGTTTTTCTGTAATCTTCCGGGTAGATTTTACCAACCCTATTTTTATGTCATTATTTTTTACCTTGTTTTACTTTCAAAACCAAGGACATTTTTGCTCTACGACAAAATATAATTATGTATTGAATCCTTCGTAAAAACAATAAAGAAATAAAAAACAGTAATTTAAATATTTATTCAATCTCCAACGTCGTTATCAAAACCAGACAAAAAAAGCGACCAAGGACCTTTTTTCTCAATACATTGCAAAATAACCTAAACCTTTAAACATACATTATATGAATATTTCCTCCTCGACGCTGTGCTCAGTTTTTCGATCTTGTTTATATAATGTAAATCCATATTTATTACTTGGCAAGGTCCATTCAATCTCTTTCTGTCCCTGCTTTGAGTATGTAAGGCGAATAACGGCCGGCGATTTGTTTACCCTTTATATAACCTTTTCGATTTTTCTAGTGGATAATCTTGTTGAAAAAAAAAGTATTCTAAGATTTCTTAGGTATTACGATTAATATTAGTCATTATATTTTGGCTGTCTATCTGCTGTTATGCTATCATAATTCTATTGGTTGTAACTAATTTTAAAGCCAATTAACAGTGACAGTATATTAAGGACCAAATACAGTTAGATATTTAAAAAAAAATATAGTATATGAAAAAGAATAATTAAAGATATTTTATAAAATATTAATATTTAATGGTTAATGAATTTATGTAAAATATCTTTTCAAATATCCCTTCAAATATCTGTTCCTCGAGAAAAAAGCCAGCTTAAAATTCAGCAATATTTATTTATTCGATATTCGATCTATATAGTCTATAATTGTTTGAAATTAAATGAGGTTCTATCTCACGCTTCTATTGATCACAAATATCAATATTAGTATAGTTAAAAAAATCAAAACTAATCGAATATCAATATGTTTCTAAATTATTGGTCTAATGTTATTCTTATCATCTTTATTTGTGGATCATTCTGCAGTGGCAATGACCTTTATACACCGATATCTCATGACTTTCTAATCTTAAAACTTATTTATTTATTATAAACTGCCTCACACATTATATAATATGTTTAACTTACAATTAATTCAATTATGAACTAGTTTGATTACAAATTCTTTTTTACTTTTTTGTATTGGAGCCGTTTGATTTATTCAAGTTGTTGGATTGTTCAATGGAATTTGATTTGATCTGATAGATTTTCACTAATTTGGAAACCAAATGATTTTATTTGATTTAATTTCACGTTATTTAGTTTATTTCATTTTAATATAACTTACCTTGATAACATTTTGTTTTATTGGTTTACTTTGTATAATTTATTTAATGTATGTTGATTTGACTTCGTTTAAATTTATTCAATTTTATTTTAATTACATTGTCATCAATAGTTATGTTTTTCCCACTAATTATTAGTTCTGTATGACAAACTATACTATATTGAAAGAGTCTCATTATATTAAAATTTATTCTTGACAGTACTGTATGTACGCCAAATGTAAATAAGGATAAAAATGAGTTAAAAGGGTCTAAAATCTCGAGTTAAAAGGGCGCGTTTTGGTCTGTTTCCTTAAGGCGCAAAATCATATCGGCCAACTTAAAATGTGTACATTAAACGAAATCAGTGACAGCTGGTGATGCTAATATTATTCAGTTGTACGTGTTTAGAACGTCAATGTTTTCGTTTTTTAAGTTATTCTTCTTATATAATGTTCGAGTATAAATCAGTAAAATGTGTTTCAGTAGAAGCCTAAAAACATGAAATATATGTATGAAAGTAGTAACAAGTAGAACATACCGTTAACGTATTATAACTACTTGTTTCTACGGCTACGATATTTAACGAAAGTTCCGATAAAATATTACATACAACCTAAATATTTCTCTAAACGAATAATCCTCATTTTTGTCTATATTTTTATATATATATATAAAGAACAATTGAATAAACAATTTATTGATGAGTATAATTCATAACTAATTTCCTTGTTCTGAAATGAATTATTTTTCAGTGACGTAAATATTTCGTTTCATTCTGTAAATTAAATGGAAGGACGTGAAACCTTATTTACATTAACTTCGAAATAAATTTAACGGGGATTTGATATAATTAAATCATTTAGCATAAAATTTAGGACGGAGAGTGAGAGTCAGCGTGCTTTATTTTAAGAACTGTTCTACACGGAACGCTCACTATTTCATACAGTGCTCTTCTTGGAAGTTCCCAGTATCAGAAGAGCTGCTCATCTCGACTTATTCTGACGTTTTATTCATTTTTCTTCAAATCGAGTTCTCGAAGTGTTTGGCTCGCTCACTATTTATAGTTACGTTCTTTATTAAAATTTAACCGTTTTAAATTGCAGTTTATTTTTTGTCTTTTTAAACTAAAGGTTTTTTTTATTTCACACTAATGTTCCCTATGTATTAACAGTAAAATAGATCTTTACCGAACTTCTATTTTATTTAGAAAAAATTAATAAATGAAAATTCTCGTTTTAAAATTTTAAATTGCCCACAAAATTTTTTTAGGATTGGTGTCGGTGCAACCTAATATCGGTAACGGTGACTACGTTAGTTAACTATAGAGGACTAAGTCTTTAATTCTTTTTATTTTCCTACTACACCAGCCTCGTATAATGAAAAGTAAAGAAAAGGCTATATTTACGTAGAACTATTAATAAATTTAAGAATATGCGTGGATTATTCTTCAGCTTCATTAGAATTACGGACAAACAGCTACTGAAAATGTTGATGTCACAGAGTTAAAAAAGGTTGACAGAATTAAAAAATTATATGCCCTCTTTGTTAGACAATATTGAACGTACAGAAAGAAATGACGTTTCTATAGAATAAATGTGATGCTAATATTTCAACACTTATATCAAATTAGAACTTCCCTGAAAGCTGCAAATTTTTCAGAAAAAACTGAATGAAATACAAAATTAAATAGTGGTGCCAAATTTAAATATCCCAATTTCATGTTTCATGGATTTGAATTTTAATTAACAGACATTTTCATAATAATTTCTTTTCACAAAATTATACTTAATTTTCATATGTTTAATTTGTTCATAATTTTTAATAGAATTTATCGCATTTGGTAATTATAAACATTTAAGGACATAGTTTTTTGATTATCTTCAACGATATCACTTAGTAATTGTTTCAACTACATGGTTCTGCCTAGGCAGTGGACAAGGCCACATTTTATTTACGTTGACTGGAACAGGATCTTTGAGAAATATGTAACCAATTATCGAACGTCTATTATCAGCATCATTCGCATAGTCAGAGTGGTCATAGCCATTTATGTCAATGGTGGTTATGAAGATGGCACAATCCAAATCTTTTAGTTTCTTTCAAACACTTTAGTATTTTCTTTACAGTATTTCAGTGAGATTCGTTAAAATAATACACAGTTGACTTACAGAAAACATAATATCATCTCTCCTCAGCATTGCTGGTCTCACTGCTTCTCCGTAGGAATAGTCTTTCTCTGGGAGACTGTCACTCTTCTGCTATTTCACATGAATTTGATAATCTCGGCAGTGTTCCAGTTGATACTAGATCACTGTTAATATTGGTAACATATACTGCATTTATTTAATAATTTTTCAATTATTTGGTCTAATAATGGAAGAACTAGCTACTGCTATTTTATATTTGCCTGCCAACAAAATGAGTGGCGGAATATGTTTTAAGCCGAAGTTTGCTTGAGGACCGTTGACTACTACTTTTAAGACATATTTTTCTTTAGAAAATAACAGTTCTTTATCAACATTAGGAAAATTTTATTCCGTTGATTATGTATATATATGTATATGTATATATATATATATATATATATATATATATATATTGATCAGCTTTACTTTTAATAGAGATGAGGTTGTTTAAAAGCGAATCAATAGCAACTGTTTGTAATATCTGCTTGCTTCTCTCCAATATTGTTTCGATAAAGGAGAATTAAGTAGTAAGCATTTTTTGCCGACCAATATTCTATTTTTCCGTTCTACAATTTTTATCTCTTTGAGTGTCTACGTACACGAGGTGTTGGGTATATGATTTCAGCACCTCTTAGGAATTATGAATTGTGGTTTTGTACTTTCCTACGGTTACATAAACATTTACGTATCAAAGTGGAGACATTTTATATTGAAATTAATTTTTTAATTTAGTTTTTGAACTCTTTAAATTTTTCTATAACTTCGGACATATTCCGCTGAGGGACGTTACTATCATTGAATTGCAAAACGTCCAAATGTACCAATTCAAGCTCTTGACCAGTTACATTTAAGAGGTAATAATGTTTTTTTACCTTAAAGATATCCTTGTAATTTTATCATCTTTCTTGAATAAACGTAATGCATCATATTTTTCTACAATCATTTCTAAATAATGGAATATGAAATATAGCTATATTACAATAATTCCTTTGTTTGGTCATAAGCATGAAAGCACAAGAATCTACACCACCCGTCGGTTATAATTGTAGAGTCCGTAATTCCAGTAATTTAATTTGAGTTTTCTAAATTTATTCTTCTGCTTTGATTTTGATTTACGTCCTGTACTTAGACGGTCAATTTTTTGCAACTGCAGTAATGAAGTCCTTCTTAAAATTGATATTTACCCCTATTTTTCAAATATTGAGATATTTTTTAAAATATTGACTTGTTGCAGAAGGTGTTGTATCACTTTTACTTATTCATGCGTAATGTGTAATGTTTGCTTTGACTGAGTTAGCTATTATTTTCGTATCGGAATTCTTCGTGGTAATAATCATTGGTTCGTATAATTTAGGTATACCGGAAAGAAACATGCTTCCATTCCGCTCCTCGATTACTTGAAATATTTTATTTTAAATTTATGCGCGGTAGTCATTATTTTATCAACATATTCTTCTAAGTATGTTCACATCCCACCAGAGTTGTAATCATTTTTCGAATTATTAAAATTTTATTATTTTATCTTTTAAATCAAGTTTCAAACCTTTTCGATACAAAACTTTACGTAGAATAACTAAAAATAATCAAGGCCGATTCATTTTTCAATTAATGCTCAAATATTATTTGAAATCATCTTAAAATTGATTCCTCGCGAATGTTGATAGTTCGAAAATAACATGGTAATTTCAAAAATAATGGTTCTTCAAAACTTTATTCTATTAACAGTAAAATTTATACTCTATAAACTAGGGCTAGTAGATTCATAACCTGTTGAATTATATAGCAGTTATTGAAAACAAGGGGATAATTCATAATCTATTTAATTATTATCATACATGTATTTATGACAACTGGTAAACTGCACGGAAATTGAAAAAAATTGTTAAAATTTCTTTTTCCTTTATGTACCTTTTTGTATTTTGGGAGTATTTAATAGTTTCTATGAAAAAGAATTAAGAAAAATTTATTTATACAAAAATTCGAACATGGTTAATTATACCAAGTGCCTTCTGTGATTAAGTGGTAATACTTTTTTATAAATAAAGGCAGTGATATTTTTAACATTATCATTTTTGGATTGTGTTCCAATTTTTCAAAAGGTTTGTCAGTTCTGAGCAGCATATTTTTTTCCAGCGCAAAAAATTTAATTTGGAAGACGAAACCCTAAAGAGAACATTTTTAATTTCTTTTTAAGAGAACTCGATTAGTTATCGCTAAACGCATATTACTCAGCTATACTTAACTACAAAACAATTAATAATCAGATTTAATTTTTAAGCATGGTGCCAAATGGATCGAGAAAGGGCACTGATTTTCAGAAAGCTCAAGAAATTGTCTATATTTCTCGAAAATGAAAAGATCATTAATTAGGTGAAATTATTTCAGTAAATATAATAAATATATAATTTAAATAAAACAAAGAAACTATTTCCTTTCAGTGTAATTTACTTATTAGATCTTGAAATGAATTTTTGTACACTATCAAAAAATATTATTCGACGTTTCATAAAATGTGTCATAAACATATATATATATATATATATATATATATATATATATATATATATATATATATATATATATACACACACATATATATATATATATATATGTATATATATATATATATATATATATATATATATATATATATATATATATATGTCACATTTTATAAAGCGTCGTAAAAAATTAGGACTCGACGCATAATATGTAATCTACAAGAGGAGGAAGAAAATTAAAATGGATCCAATTTAGGATGCCCGCGCTTCTAGAGTTAAATCTCGATTTTAGATCATATGGATTGCGGAGAGTGAAGAGCGAATGAAAAAAAGTGTAGAAGATGTGAACTGAGCACAGGACATGCGCAGTTTAATTTTTATTCAGCAAAAAAATTCTATTCAGCTGAGTAATGACCTCTTCCAATTAAAGTGTGACCTATGTTATGAAGTGAATTTAAAATGTACACTTTAATTTGCGAAATCTATTTTCAGTGTCACGTCACTCAACTAAGAGTAAGCCCACCTTACCTAAGTGTAAAAAGGAGTCGGAATAAAATTTAATATTTGGAAAATCTTAGAAAGAATTTTCTGACTTTTAATTAAAATATTTAATTAAGTTGATTAACAGATTCATTTAACGAGCTCACTAATCAATCAAAGATTCTAATTAATGGAGGTTAAAAAAGTAAATTGATCTGAAAGAAAATTATAACTATTAATATTAAATAAGCCCGCAGTTTTGCTAAATTTATAAAACTTAGCAAAACTACTAAACAAAATGTGTATTGTTCTAATTGGAGTGACTCATCTAATAATCTATTCTGCTCATCTAATAATCTATTATCTAATAATCTATTCTGCCAAATTCACAAATTATTTATGTGTATTCACAAAACATGTAGGAGGTTTCATTTAAAATCAGCTTTAGCTTATGATTTATTTTGCGTAAAATATCAGTATGCGAACCGATTTTGATAGCATGCGTTAACCCAAAGTCTAGCATCATGGACTGGTACCTGACGAAAATGGAATTAAAATTAAAACGCTAAATATGTATATATATATATATATATATATATATATATATATATATATATATATATATATATATATATATATGTATATATATATATGTAAACGAAGTGAGTGATACTTCATTCAGCATTAAGTTTGCATATGAGCTGTGCTAGCTGTCACTTGGACATGTCGCCACGCCACGATAGAAAATTAGGTTATGTTCTTAGAAACGATCAATGAATTATAATATGATATAGTATAATATTTTAATACTTAATTGATACGAACTAGTGAAGCAATAGCTTTAAATGTTGTTTCTCTTTTCAGGTGAGTTTGTGATTAATTAACGTTATAAATTGTTTTGTAAAAGTGTAAACATTTGTTTATGTAATAAAACTCTTTTCAGAGCAACTCAATGCTATAGTTTTACTGTTCACCATATTATCCAAGGATAAGAATTAGAAACACATTATAAATCAACATTTCTACAGCTAATTCCCAAGAATAATGGACAAATTACAGTTCGAATTCATAGTCAAGGCCAGTGAAGATGTGAAGACAAATATTATTTGTATAACAACAATTACCGATTTAGACGGCAATACCTTTGTGTTCCCGGATAAATTACAACCTGTAAAACTACACGATGCAATAATAAAAACACAAATCTTTCAAAAAATCAAAGCTACTTTACAAAAACGGCATGACAAGCGACAGGTATGGATATCCATGAGCCCAGACACAAAGGCGGTTTATTGTGATGAAGATGGAAATAAACAGTTCATGGGATAACTTTTAGAGGAAAAAGAAACACCGAAAACTTCTACAGCAGGAATCTCTGAAGAATATCTAATAAAAATCATGGAAAGCTTCGCTGAAATGAAGAATGAATCATCAAAACCTTTTAATGTGGGAAAAATGGCAGAAAAATTTGTTATACAAAAATTTAGTAGTAAGATTGCCAATGTGTCCCAGTGGATGACAATCTTTGAAGCGGAATGTGCACGTTTAGGCATAGAGGAGGATATCAAAAAAATTGAAATTTTTAGGTTATTTTTAGAAGATTCCTGTAAAGACTGGTATAGTTCTATGCTGATTAAATACACAATAAATTCAGAATGGGCTATGTGGAAACAAAACTTTAGTGAGACATATGCAGATAAGAGTTGGTCACCGATCAGGTATGCAATGTTATTTAAATATAGACAGGGCTTATTACTGGAGTATGCATTAAAAAAAGAGAAACTGCTATTAGAAATAAATAAGTCCATAGATAAACATACTCTAATTGATCTAATCGCCACCGGATTACCGAATTTCATTGCGGATAAAATTGATAGAAATAGTTTAAAGGAAACTCAAGATTTATTTAATAATATAAGAAGTTTAGAGCACATGGTAAATAAAAAAACATATGATAAAAAGATAATAGCTTCCGAAAGTAAAATTAAAGATAAAAATGTAAGGTCCATGGTTAGTCCGTGTAAAATTTGTGAAAAAGAAAATAAAGGTACACGTTACCATCCCGAATCACAATGTTGGTTTAAGATAAAAAATTATGATAGAACAAAAAACGATCAGATAAGGAGTGTAAACAATTCAGAATTAGAGACTGAACTAAATGAAATTAACCAAAAAAACTGCATTTGTTACCAAGAATGCACACTATCAGTGGACATGTTTACCTTTTGGCTTAAAAACTTCGCCCGCCATTTTTCAGAGAATCCTGAGTAGTATTATAAGAAAGCATAAATTGTCAGATTTTACTGTTAATTACATAGATGATATTTTAGTATTTTCAGAAACGTTTGAGAAACATATAAAACACTTATGTTTCTTATTGGAAGCAATCTTAAAAGAAGGGTTTAAATTACAATTCACGAAATGTAACTTTGCACAGGACTCGGTAAAATATCTAGGGCATATAATAAAAAACAACACGGTAACTCCGCTAAAGGATAATTTAATTGCCATAAAAGAATTTCCGATTCCAAAAACACAAAAAAACGTTCGTCAATTTTTGGGAAAAATAAATTTCTATGGAAAATATGTACCAAATATGTCAATAACGCTGGATCCATTACATAATTTATTAAGAAAAGGAGAAAAATTTGTCTGGTCCGATAAATGTCAAGAATCATTTGATACTATAAAAAAACTACTTTGCTCAAAACCAATCCTAGCAATCTTTGATACAGACTTACCAATCAATATTTATACAGATGCTAGCATACAAGGAATAGCTGCAATCTTAAAATAAATTCAACCCAATGGTGATGAAAAACCTTGCGCATATTTTTCCAAAAAATTAAACAATTCCCAAAAAAAGAGAAAAGCTATATATCTTGAGTGTCTGGCTATAAAAGAGGCGGTTAAATACTGGCAACATTGGCTTATAGGAAAAATATTCACGGTTTTTTCAGATCACAAACCCTTAGAAAAAATTAATATAAAAGCCAGAACGGATGAAGAACTGGGAGATCTTACGTTTTATTTGTCGCAATTCAATATTAAAATAATATATTCTCCGGGAAAATATAATATAGAGGCAGATACCTTAAGCAGAAACTCAGTGGTAGAACCAGATGAAAATGAAGAAAGTAGTTTAAAAATAGTTAATTTTATCAAAATAGAAGATATACAACAAGATCAAAATAAAAACGAAGATATAAGAGAGAATATAAATAAACTTATTTATAAAAATAATATATATTATAAAAAGATTGGAAAACATGAAAAGATTATACTAACTGAAGACTTTAGTAAACATATTATAAAACAAGTTCATCACTACTATTGCCACATAGGAAAACAACAAGTAGAAAAAAAAATAAAACACTTTTATCAAGCTAAACATTTATTAGACAACATAAAAAAAATATGCGAAAACTGTGACGCTTGTATAAAAAATAAATCAAGAGGAGCATACAAGTTTGGCCTAATGTCTCACTTAGGACCAGCCACACATCCGTTCGAAATAGTGTCTATAGATACCATAGGTGGATTTGGTGGTGCACGTTCAACAAAAACGAATTTACATCTTCTAGTAGATCACTTCACTCGTTACGCCTACATTTTGACATCCAAAACTCAGAATGCAAACGACTTTATAAAACTAGTCCAAAGAGTAACAAGATTACAAAATAGACTTGATTCTGTCAGACCAATATCCGGGTATAAATTCAAAAGAATTTAAGTATTTTTTAGAAAAGGAAGGTATACCTATAGTGTTCACTGCAGTAAATGCACCATTTTCTAATGGATTGAACGAAAGATTAAACCAAACATTGGTTAATAAAATTCGTTGTAAAATTAATGAAAAAAGAGATAAGATCGCTTGGACTACCATTGCTCACGAATGCACAAACAAATATAACGAAACCGAATATAATGTGACAGGGTTCTCCCCAAAATATTTACTGCAGGGAAAAAGTGTGGACATTCTACCAAACGAACTGAAACAAAATAAATTACAGAATCAACATTTAATACGAGACCGGAAGATTGCCTTAGGAAATAGTATAAAATCACATAATTATAATAAAAAAAGATTTGATAAAAACAGAAAAAATTATGAATTTAAAGTAGGAGATTTAGTATATGTTGAAAACAGAAATCGGTTAAACCGAAAAAAACTAGATGAATTGAAAATTGGTCCATATCAAATTATAGAGAAAATATCTAATTCAATTTACAAAGTAAACACGGGACACAAAAAGGTACAGTCAAACCTTTTCCACATAACAAAACTCGTTCCAGTGGTAGTAATACGTTAAAATTTTGATAATTACCTATGGAGGGGGGGGGGAGATGTAAACGAAATGAGTGACACTTCATTCAGCATGAAGTTTGCATATGAGCTGTACTAGCTGTCACTTGGACATGTCGCCACGCCACGATAGAAAAATAGGTTATGTTCTTAGAAACGATCAATGAATTATAATATGATATAGTATAATATTTTAACACTTAATTGATACGAACTAGTGAAGCAATAGCTTTAAATGTTGTTTCTCTTTTCAGGTGAGTTTGTGATTAATTAACGTTATAAATTGTTTTGTAAAAGTGTAAACATTTGTTTATGTAATAAAACTCTTTTCAGAGCAACTCAATGCTATAGTTTTACTGTTCACCATATTATCCAAGGATAAGAATTAGAAACACATTATATATTATATATATATATATATATATATATATATATATATATATATATATATATATAATTTTCTTATAAATGTCAGACAGCATGACTTCTGTTCATTTTTGATATCGATAAAACAAACCGAAAATGAATGAAATGTTTATTATAAGCCCGAATACCATAGAAAATAAAGTTTACTTTAACATGTCAGATATTTTCTATAAAGAGTTTATATTATATATCGTGTATAAATTAGAGTCTCTGTCAATTACTGCCATAAAATATAAATCTACGAAAATTGCAATGACCCTGTCCGCCGATCTTGAATCAAAAATATTCACATTGTGCAAGATTCCGAAATATTTACGATTTAATACCATCGTTTCACCATTACTTAAAATATAACTGATAATAAGATAAAGTAAATTTTAAAATTAAAAAACAAATTCATTTGATATGTTTTTTGGTGATTTTGAAACCCGAAATACCTTTCTTTTCCACAAACCATATATGACAAATATTTAGTCAAACAAACAAAAAGATAGATGAAATGCAGAAAAACCTATCAAGCACGAGTGGAACTCGCACTACGAGTTTTGCCTACACATTTAGATATTTTTGAACATTTTTTGGCACATAATATTCCTATTAAATCACTTACAAAATGTTTACCTACAAATTAACGAGTGTCAAAAAATGCGGCATAAATGGATGTATTTTCAAAGTGTTTTTTTGTTGCCTTGACTTAGAAGCTTGATTTCTTACTGTTCCAAGAGACCGTAGATATAATTTGACCGTATTTCACGTTAATTTCAACCTGCTATCTCTACGAGTTCCTGAAAAAAGAGTCTTGTCTGGCAGACGGACAACAAAGTGATCATATGTGGGTTCCTTCCTTTTACAGTACGGAACCCTGAAAAGTACTTATTTTCTTTTATTAGGAAAATAATTGAAGAAATTGTAATTTTAATTTATACTATCTTACAGAAGAACACAGTTCAATAATATGAATTGCACGCCTAAACAATAGAAAAGTTATTATATCTTCAGTTATCACAAATTTAGTTATTATATCTTCAGTCAGACTGAAAATGAGTTATTGCCGAAACCTAAAATAATACAGATGTTATAAGTGCACGAAACTTATCGCGTACAATATATTTACATTTTTCTGTTTCCAGAGCCGATTTTCTCAGAAACCATGCGATGTAGAAATTTGAAAGTTAGTGTAGAAATGCATTTTGATAACCCACACTTTTAGCACGGTTCGCACTTTTTTGACACCACCAATTTTTTAAAACTCTTCTTATAACAATTCAAGATGAAATAAATAATGGTCATAACAATTTTTTTTTAATTTTTATACACAAAGTCATGAAAACTATAAAAATGTTACTTACTCTTAAAATTTTTCAAATGTACACCATATTTTTAGACTTGTGAAAATTATAATATGTAATACCTCGCAATATAAAAAATTAGCAGGTGTAAATATTTTAATAGAATCACTATATACCTTCAAATATTTATAAGTATCGAAATGTATACAAAATACGCGTGGTGTGAGTTTTACTTGTGCCTGACAGGTTTTTTATATACATTAAGCCTTTGAGGAATAGGAAATCATATGTATATTTGAAACGTGCTGGTTAACGTTTTAGAACGTTTCTTATATAACATCTGCCACCGCTGTGGTTTGTTGGGTTTATAACAAGTTTTCGGATTTTGAAGGGTGGGACAAGGAGTTCACTCCCAGCCGCCCGCAGAGCGGGGTTGGAGTGGTGTTTGTAATCACGTAACTAAAATGTCACGTATAAGTGACTGGTAGCAGCTTCACTGGTGCGAGAAGCTATGCAATGCCATCGCCACGTGGCCTACCCAGGGTGTCAATTATGTGCATTACTTCTGATGATATGCGTATTGGGGGAGGACTATGTCTAGCATTAGATGATATAGGCTGGTGACGATGATGATGATGAAATATATACAGCGATGGGTTTAGCTTCGGAGTGAAGTTTATTGATTTCAATACTATCTCTTGGTTTGCAGAATTTAGCGTTTTAGAAAGAAATAAAAAAATAGTATTGAACCGTCAAACATTCGTATTTGGATAATTCTAATTTATTTAAAGTATGTAAGATTTATTTAGAAAACATTTCTTTCATTACTTTTATTTTAACGGATGCGTGCCTTCAAAAATAAAGCGGAAACTTAAATATGTGACTTTGTTATTAGTCTGTGCAGCGAATTCGTACCTCTTAAAATATTTGTCATAGCCAAGTATACTTAAACACAGATGCTTCTCTTGATAATTTCACAGGTTATCAATAAATTCGTAAAAATAGACAACATAACATGAACATTAGGGCACGACTGAGGGCGCGAAGATGTAACTCACTGCTATTAAAATAAAATTATTTATATTGGCATATTTTGATGTATAATTATTAAGTTCATATGACGAGTAGCATAGTAAGAAATTAACATTAAGTATTGTATTTGGTTAGGAGTTATTAAATATGTATTTTTTGTAAATGTAAAAGTCTTTCGGCTCTATTAACCAATTCTGTTTTTAAATTAAATATAAATATTTTGAAAGGATAGTTAGAAACTATAAAACTGTAATATCCATAATGTTACCATATTTGAAAAGCATGTATCGTTTATGAAAAATAAGAAAAAAAATAATAAAATTTTTATACGAAGGCGATTACAAAGGACTTTAAATTACTTTTTACCTAATGTTCATTATCATTAAGACATTTATCTTATATTCATGAGACTAGTTATCCTCCTTCATAGAACGAATTCGACATAAAGATATACTACACACACACACACACACAAAGACACACACACACACACACACACATATATATATATATATATATATACATATATATGTTATGCATATGGCACATCTTCGTTAACGGCTGCTTTGACGCCACCATTGCTATCGAACCTTTATTCGGCAACATGCAATTTCAAATAGAATAAGGGTAGTGATAGTCACTGAGAGTAAGGTTATGGTAAATAATCCAGTTTTTTTCAACTGAATACTAAGATTAAAACCTTCAACTGATCAACTTATGGCCGAAGGGTATCGTGAAGTAATACCATTCCAGTAACGATTACTGCACGTCTTTCGTTTTGGATTACACGACGTCGTTTTTTAGTGTCTCGCAAAATGAGACACGCGCGATCTTTCTAGTAGATACTGTACGTTTCCACAAGAAACACCTTCATTGATTTCTCTTTCAGTTGTAGTGTAACGTAAGATACTCATGTTTAATGATAGGTACCAGTTTGGTTTTAAAAATTCTGGTGGCGTATTCTATGAAGGGGAAACGAAGCCTGGTTCCATGGCTTGATAATAATAACGAAATCATCTAAATAAGTTAGTTTAAGATCGGTTAAGTTAATTTGGCTTCCATGTAAGTGTAAAACTGCCTAAAATAATTTTTCTGTACTTTTTAAAGACAAAAGGATATTTACTTTCCGAATGCGCCGATATGCAAAGATAAGCGATTATGTGGAAATAACTTCTAACAGGCACCGTTAAGAAAGGAAAAAATCTTCCTTTATTTTAATCTACACGCCAAGCCACGAAAGCTTTTATTATCGTATTCTGGAATCAACGGAACATTGACTTAAATAGTTGTTTATAATAAGATCGGAGAAAAAATTCATACATATAGCCGTTACCTAGAAAGTCAGTTAACCATTATCTGTGCTTTTAAAACAGCAATAATCTTAAATTATAATTCATCGCACGATTCTCTTTTCTTAAGTACCCTTTCCCTTGAGCCATGTTTCTAACATGTTGCTTATGGGGTATTCGTGTTAATTATCTAGACTTACTACAGATATTGTGCCAAGATAGCAACGTAGAGTTGTATTTGAAAAAGGATTTACCCAATTATCGATAGCCCCAGAAGAGAAGGCGGAATACTGTAATCACAGTTGTACCTCTGTTTGCCCGCTAGTCGTATCAAAAATCACTTACAACACTCTAAAATATATATTCAATATGTAATGAAAATATATATTCAATATGTATCACATATGTAATGTGTAAAGTAAGGGAAGCCAATAAATATTTATTCGGGTATTCATTCCAAACAATTTCGATTCATAAAAATATCTAAAATACCGAAAAATCTCCGGTGAATATAACGTAACAAAAATGAATGTAATTTAAATTTTAGCAACTATGAAAGTACGAGATCTAGTATTATTTCTACTTTATTTAAATTCTTTACCGCGACATAGGTTTCATTGGATGATAACATCTTCAGATGGGCAATTGGTAAAGATTGACTCTTAGCTATTTTCAACAGCATTTAAATATTATACAAAACAATAGCGGAGTATGGTTCGCGCGGGTTTTCCCACTGTTTACGGTAGTGAATTTATGGAGGGGAGCGGTATTGTTTTCATCATATTTTCGTTATACAATATACAAGTATTTTAATGAAGGTAATAAATTAAATTGATGTTATTTTGAGGTTATGTAATGCAAATGTTCCGGTATATGTAATAAAATAAATGGATGTTATTCTCAGTAATATATTTATACAGTAGCAAGTGCATCTGATATTTGGAACAAGGTTATACAACTAATTATACATATCTCACATTTTTTTGTTTTTTTTTGTGTTCCTTTGATGTGTAGCCGGGCTGAAAAAATTGAAAGTGCACTGCAGTGTCGAATGATAAGCTGGTAACTTTTGGGACCATGGGTATTGTGATTGACTATTAAACATGGAGTCGCCAAAATAAAAGAGACACATTTGCCGCCTCTATAGTTAATAATCAATCATAATACCCTTGGTTCCATAAGTTAGCAGCTTTCCATTCGATGATTCACAGAGCTTTAACCATCTCACCAGAAAAACCTAACTTACGTTAAGAAATACAAGTTTTACCTTTATAATTTTACGGTCGTTGAAAGAAAATCTAAAGAGAAACTATTTAAAAGAATTGTTTTGCTTGTTTATGGACCGAAGGCAGTTACAGTATCAAACATATACAGAAAGATATATATACAGAAAGATTCAAATACCATCGCATCTACCGTTTACCATCAGTTTAACCAATTAGAGTTGATCGCAACACGCGATACGTTGGATTGCTGACGGGTGCATCGGGAAAAATAAAAACTAATTGCCATATGCTGTCAATGATTGTTTAACTATTTAACTGTAAAACAATTAGAGCTCATAATATCTATTACTGGCCATTCATTTCTACCTTCTGACCGGATAATCGGAACTAGCGGAAAGGATTTTGCAAAATAGACACAATTATAAGTCCCACTCAGTACGACAAAAATAATTCCAGAGCAGTCAACCATTCTGATAATAGAAGAAAACTGTTTGGTTTCTGATTGGAAAATGTTTACGGAAAAAATGTTAAGCACTCTTGCTCAGTGGAGAATTAATTCTTTACAATATCGAAGAGAAATTTAACACCTACCAAGCAACAAAATAAGGTAGTTTTGAAAGGACTTCAAAAATATATAGGACTTCAAAATTAAAATCATTAATATCTTCTTGCGTAAATATTAAAGAGATGAGTGGGAAAAATTACTGGAACTATCGATTTATAAACATATTTTCAATTCTAACAATAATGTGAAAGAGAAAGAAATTCAAGAAATTAATAATTCGGAATCTGATTTTTGTGAACTACGGGAAAAAAAGGAAGGATTACTTATTTAATTGTATAATAAATTCGTTTCATTTATTCTTTATAAAATAATTGTCTTGTCGATTTTATGTCACGTGTTATTTTTTAATTTGTTCCTAACTGGCCCAGTAGGTTAATACAATGTAATTCAGTCACAATAAGCTATACCCATTATTTGGAAACAAATATAACTAAGTCCATCGGTAATTTTTGCATATCTTTATTTTCTCGAAACTAGGTAAAAATAAAGGTAAATATTTTTTATAAATCTTGGTATTTCAGTGTCGAGTTGGAGGTAGTTGAGTGTTGTAGTACAAGTTTTTTTTTTCATTTTGTGTATAATCAACTTAATTTGTTTATAAATTAGATAAGCTCAACAAGAGATAGTAAGCAATGTATTAATTATTACAATATTGTTCAGTTACGCAATCAGTTCAAACTATTAAATTTATACTATATGTATTTGTTTTTATTTTCAGAACCCTAAAGATTAGACTTGGTAAAATATGTACATTTTTAAATATCACTAAATTAAATGCTTAAAAAATGTAATAATATTTTTTAAATGTCTTCGTAATTGTTTGAATCTCTCGGTTTTTTGAAGTAAGTATAATTAATAGGTATATATATGTATATATATATATATATATATATATATATGTATGTATATACACATATATAAGTACGCCATCTAAACTAAATTAGTTAATAATTTTGTAGAAGACAATATTGTGCCATTTATACAGACATTTCAAGGAAAACTTTTTATGAAAAACTGATTAAGATATTATGCCAAGCTATCTAAATGGCGCTGTATTATGTTTTTATTTTTGGATCTTTTTAAAAAGTCAAAATATTAGTTGAAAAGATTTTTGGACAATATAAATGCAAAATATTATTCACTCGTACACACTATTATTTTTACCTTAACAATATAGGTAATAGAAAAATCTACAAAATTAACTTTTGCAGCTGACACTTGCCATCGGCTTTATTTTATTGTTTATTGACATTTCAAAGAACAGTCGATCACCTAAAAGCTAGAGATTATACATAAAATGGCTTCTAGCATTCGTCATATGGGAAATTTAATATTCTCATGCACCTAATGAATCCAATAGTATAAATTTATACATATATACTAAGGTAAATAAAACTGGAAAAAATCACCATTGCTCAATTTTGCATTCGGGTAAAAACGGCGACATTTATGGAAAAATAAAAGTAAGGTAATAAATATATATGTTTCTACAATTATACGAATAATTTCAAGAAAAAGAATCTTTTCATATGATCGTCCGGACATCTCAAATATATGAAAAGATGTGACGCGTCTTCCCACAGCTCAGTGGAGATAAAAATAAACGATGTTAAATATTAAGTAATATCACAAGATACCTTCCGACATATAACGTACGAGCGTTACGCCTGCAGGAGCTTTCCGATTATGTGAATAGGTCTAATTCATAAGCGACGTAACACGTACTGTATCAAATTACGTAACTAAATTTTTGTGAGCATCGCAAACATATCTCAAATAGGCCTATATTTAAATGGGAATATTATATTTAAAATATTGTGTTCGTAGAAGAATCTTTTAAATAATATTAAGTTCTTTTAAAAAATATATAATGATTTCCTGCCAATTTAATGATATAACGAATACCCTCATAACATTATTGTAGATTGAAGCAGTATCTTTTGCACCAATATGCATTATAGCGTACTTTTTTTAATTGCAAGAATTACTTAAATATTCATTATGCGTAAAATCTTACATAAATTAGATTATACATAAAACTTAAAATTATAAAATTCATATTTCAAAAGTTTAGTCGCTTTATCGACATTTAAATTCACACGCATCACTAGATATATTATAGGCATAAGGCGAGGCATGCTAGTCCTTACTTCTTTATGGTACTTTAGCATGCTCGAGGTACTTTACTGCGTAATGTAAGGTCGCTAAACGCGAGTGTGGTACGGGTTAAACAATCGTGAAATCTTAATATTAGAATGTGACGTTATTAGGCAGCTGGCAGGTCGGTTACGTGGTTTGCTTTTTTGCTTGTTGGAAAGGTGTGATCTTTGCCGTTGATATTTGAACAGTTTAACAATGTTATTTAGAAAATTATGGTAATATGATAAGTTAACAGTTTGTTTATTTAAACTTGGAAATTAGATCTCTTAGCTTTCCTCAAGCATTATTTTTAATTGGAATGAATGAATATATATATATATATATATATATATATATATATATATATATATATATATATATATATATACAATTTTGGAAAAGTGTATTTTCCTCCAAAATCGACACATAATATTATGAAGTCCATAGTAATAATGAAGTCATTAATAAATAATGATGTCGAACTAATCATACAATAATTTGTAATCAACAGGTTGAAGTTTTCTTAATATTTGATGAATAAAAGTAAAGTATCGTTTAATAATATGACGGTTTTGAATGAGTCAATGTTAAAGAATCTTACTTGGTTTCCCACATTTTCATTAAGACTAAGGTGATTACTACCTTTTCTAACCGTTACTTAGGAGTTTTATTTGAATTGGTTTCTGAACGACATTATATAGTGCTTATTGATACGGCGTAGGAATTCCATTAAATTTGTAAATGTATAATCCTATATATAATGGCGATAATTTTATTATAACTAAAGTAAATAAATCCAGAAAATACATTTGAATTTCATTTTTAATTTCGTTTTAAATGACTGGGGAAAAATATCAGTTTCAGTTGTATTTTTTTAACTACCTGTAATTGTTTTTTCTGAAGTAAACGGGTAGGGATTTCCTTCTTTGAATTTCATGTATTGAAATCGATAAGAAACTTATTATGATTAAAAACATTTCTCAATCATATATTTCTTTGAATGTTACTGGCTTTAAGTATGAGAAAGGACATAATATTGAGCAAAATGAATATAGTATGTCAGGACGATTTGCATTTATTTCTATATTAAATGAAACGCAATTCTGTTGTGGTTCATTTAAAATACCTGTCAATTTAAGACATTTGTTAAAAATTATAATTATATATACATATATATATATATATATATATATATATATATATATATATATTTATATATATATATATATATATATTTATATATATATATATATTTATATATATATATATACGCTGGCACGTACGCACGCAGGCATGCGGGCACGCATGCACGCACGCACGCACGCACACGCGCGCGCACGCACACACACACACACACACACACACGTGTGCGTGGTTTGTTTCTTCCAAATTAAACAAAACTAAAAAAAAAATTAACTCGCTGGGAAGATTAGAAATGGTGAATTAGGAACAATGTATAGTTGACATTAAAAATACGTACGTTAAATTTCTGATAGGAGTGATTAACATGAGATTATGATAAATAAAAACGAAGTTGTAAATTATTTTGTATAATTTTTTTTTCTAAAGTAAAATCACTTTGATCTTAAACAGTAGTGCATGCTGTGGAACAAACGCGTCACTCGTTTATTGAAGCGTCAATGACCCTCCTGTGAACCGTTATTCGCAATCCCTAATGCCTCTTGTGATATTTTTAAGGAAAAAGCATAATATCTCGACCCCAGGGTGATAAAAGCTCTCACAATGAGACTGAAATAAAGCGGTGTACATTCGGAAGAAAGCCTTCTTTGTTTACGGTGGGAGATTTGATGCAACTTTTCCGAAAATAATTTTTTTACATTTGTGTGGCAGTAGAGCTTTCTTTATAATACTTTTCTAGTTGTCATATTTACCTATATACTGTAGTTAGGGTATTTCTTTTGAGAACATAGTGTAATAAAAAACTTAATTTTTCGATAAAAAGAGAATTATTAACTTTTTAGTCCTTAAATATTTTGTCTCGTTTTTAGTACTTAAATATTTATCTAAACAGTCCGGTAACAACCAAAAAAACTTCCCTCTTGATTTACTTAGTAGGATTATCAGAATGTCACATCAGTAGATCATTTGATAGTGCTATCAAAAGTTTTTTTGCCATGTACAATATATCTTTAAAAAACTTCAAATCAGATGAAATCCAATCTTTATACTGCATTAGTTTCTAAAACTAAACAGTAGATGAAAATTATAAACTATCGAAACCAATATATTATTATAAATAATAAATTATTGGCCTTAGAGGACAGGGAGTGGAATCATTTTTAAGTTACGATACCTTGAAAAGGAAAAAAAAACCCTTATTTCCTTTCAATACCTTTCCGACCGTTGTTGGTCAAATTTTTTTTTGCAAAATGTTTTTGAAAAAAAAGGAAAGCGGAAGGGTATTGGAAGGAAATAAGGGTTTCTTTTTCCTTTTCAAGGTATCGTAACCTAAAAATGATTCCACTCCCTGACCTCTAAGGCCAATAATGAATTATTTAAAATAATATATTGGTTTCGATAGTTTATAATTTTCATCTACTGTTTAGTTTTTGGAATGAGCATAATAAATAAAATATACCCAAAAATCTTTAAACGTATATTTTAGGGCTATGCAAATGAAGTAATTGAATTTGTGTGTGGTTTTTTTTTTTAATTTTATGTACAATTTGGATTATGAATTGGAAAAACGCATCATCAGGACTATATTTTCTAAATGTTAGATAAGTTAAATGTAAAGAGATTATTGAAAATGTTCAGAAATATGTTCTCAGGATCGTCTATATCTCCAAAATATTTACAGTTAAAATTATGGAATAAAAAACATTATTATTGTTATGGCAATTTTCCAAATTCTCTTGTTTTTTATACAGTTTTACGTTTCTTTAATCGAAAAATTAAGCTTTTCTATTGTACTTTGCTTTCAAAATAAAATAGAAAAACATGTGAACGAAACTTTACTACCACACAAATGGAAAAAAAGTTGTTTACGGAAAAGTTGTGTCAAATCGCACCCCGTAAACAAAGAGAACTTTCATTCGAATACATAGTGCTTTATTTCAGTCTCATTGTGAAGCTTTTATCTCAGTGGGGACTGGATATTGTGCCTGTTCCTTGAAAATATCACAATAGGCATTAGGGGTTGCGAATAACGCTTTACTGGAGGATTATCGACGTTTGAGTGAACAAGAGAGGCGTCGGTTCTGTGGTGCAGTCATTATTTAGGATACAAATTATTATAACGTAGAAAAAAAAATGGACGAAATTATTTACCAAGCCGCTTTAATTTTTAGAACTTTATTTTAGTCAAAGCTGCAAGAAATTTAACGTATATATAATTATAATGAAGTATGTGTTGCTTCTAATTTTGATACGTGCAGCTTTGTGGTACTATCCTCATGAATCGGTAAGCTTTTTTAATTTCATTTATGCCTTTGTCCATTTAAATATTTTTTAGAACAATTTCCTAATTAGTACTTAATCATTTTTTGCCATTTATAAGCTTTATTAATATTTTGATTGACCGGAAAATCAATTTGTCTTTCTATTAACAATTCTACATCCAAAAATGTGATAAGTTTAAAAAAAAAAATTAAAATAGAACTTTTTATATCGAGAACTTTCCTTTCTATCTATTTTAGAATGTAAAAAAACGTAAACTAAGTATATAATTACTGTTTTATATTTCAAACAAATATATATTTTTTTATTAAATGACAAGTTTTTTAAATTGTTTTCTTAAATATTAACGTTTATATTCAATTTAATACCGACGCACTCTTAGTATTTTCAGTTAGTTTGTCCATCACTGACTTCTAAAATGTAAACACTGAAATCTGAATCTTATTATTTTTTATGAAAATTTTATTTTCTAGCGTTTCTGGCACGTCTTCAAACGTGCCAGAATTTATTTGTAGCAGAATTTCTTCAAATCAACGTCTGCAGACGCTTTCGGCTTTTGCTTGAGTGCGATTTATTTTACGTCGCCACTGTAAGACTTTTTCCTCGTGTTATTGTTTGACATTGAGTTGGTTAGCTTAGAATGTTGCATTGGGAGCAAGCATTGGATTGAACCAGAAACGACTGTTGGCCCTTCGACAATCAAGGTTTATAAACTTTGAGTTTACTTCAGCTCCTTTCGCATTTTATTTAATGATTCATAATATAAAATTCATAAATAGCAAAACACAATATCATATTTGTTCTAACCTGCCCCACGTTGATTTTGTTTGACGATATACCTGTTATATATATATACATATATATATATATATATATATATATATATATATATATATATTTATATATATATATATGTGTGTGTGTGTGTGTGTGTATACATATATATATGTGTATATATATATATATATAAATATATATATATATATATATATATATATATATATATACAAACATGTAAATTCATAAAATTTAATAATAATTATATGTTGGTTTCGTTAACAGTGTTTCATTACAATTATTCTTCTATTAGCGTTACTGCTCTTGACTTTTTTATATCTAAAATCTCGAGTTAATTTTCTATATCGCCTGATAAGAAGGTGTTTCATTTTCGAGCGTTTTGATTTTGTTTTCTGCCTGGCCAAAATTTTGATAATTTTTGTGCATGAAAGTATCGTACATTCGGAAAAGGTATTGAAATATCTGATACTAGAAGCCTTGATGATGTTTATAAATGCCTTAATGATTAAATTAGTTTTAAATTTACTAAGTTATAGCGAATATACTAGGCTAGTCAATAGTAGCGATTATATTTTCGTTTATGATTGTTACATTACCATCTTTCTTTCTTTTTTAACGTTTTTTGTATACTGATATGAGATAAAATGGAAAGATTTCAATTATTTCAGTTAATTTTTATTTTATAACTTATATAAATTATTTTTTTGGTCGATGTATTTTTTTATTTTCATATTCATAAACGACATTTCATATAACTACTTATTCCCCTTATGATTATATTTGGGATTATAATATGATAATGTTTTTCTAGCGAAAAAACTAAAGAGTGAAGGAAGATATATTTGTTCATTAATGTGAAAATTATCAGCGAACTGAAAAATAAAATACAAATCGATCTAGGAAAATTCGTATCATAGCAAATTATCGAAAAATATTCATGTAATTTCCTTTATTCCTTAATAACTAGTGTTTGTATATTTGCGTGATTTTTAACTAAATCAATCTTTAATGGAAATAAAGTTTACGTTTGAAGACTAACTTTTAACTTTATAAAACTTAATCAAATATATGAAGGTTAACATATAGCGGAGCATATTTTCGTAAGTAATAATCGCGTATTTTCCAATCAACTGCGATTATACATAGTGACAATTAGAAAATTAATGAAATTGAATGTGGTAGTGAAAGTTCAAATTGAAAAGATGTGTAATAAACGATTTCCACGCTCCACAGTCATCATTTCATTGGTACTTTGATTCTTATTTTTGCTTTGATTTTGAGAATCATTGCCGTAATATCTAAGGACCGTTGTTATAAATTCCAGATATTGACCAAATAAGTCCATCATTTAAAAATGAGATATAAATTTGCTTAACAGGGTTGCAAGAAAGTCTTAATTATTCAAGTAAATTATTTAGAATAAAAACTGTATTTATGGCTGACAATTTGATGAAAATATTTACTAAAAACCTTTTAAAAAAATTTCTTAAAATTTTCTTTTGCCGTTCATTAATGAGATACAAATTTTCTCACTGAGACTTCAAACAAGCGCCAGTTATTCAAATAGACAATTCGCAATAAAAACTATTCTTATGAATGACGATTTAAAGATAATTTTTCTTAAAATTAATCTTTTCCGTTTATGTATATACTTTTAGTGCTCAAATTTATATATGAAAGCAGCTATCAGTTATTATACTCATGTAGAACTTCGTATATCTTCATCTCTCACAGATATCAGTTGTGGTTTTTAAAATATGGTACTCAAGAATTCAAAAGTGCGACTACCCCTGTCATTTAAGTTATAGAACTTTTGTGAAAAACCTTTTGAAAATAGTATCAAAAATTAAAGAGGTTACCGTGGCATTAATATATACATATTTTTTAATAATTCTTAATAAATTGTTTTAAATATATCTACAACATTGGAAAGAAATGTACAGTGTATACATCGTTTTAAAATTAATTTTTAAACGTTTTTATACACATTTGTTTATTCCATACTTTTAAATTATGTACATAATGTCTTTACATGTTCAGTTTGCGCGGTACGTGTTACGTGTGTGGTAGCCATGCGCATCGTAATTACACGCACGTCTTCTAATATGATGTTATGAATATATTACTTTTTTTTTGTTCCTTCAGAAAAGGAGATTATGTCAATTAAACGAGGTCGCTTTTGTAACGAAATTATTTAATAATGTTGAAATGTATGACCAACTGATAATATCGAGCCAGAATGAAAAATTCATTTCAAAGGAATATATGTTCTCCGTGGACTATTGTAGTATAACTGAATGTTCGTTGTTAAACGTTTTTTTTATATTATCACATTACGGTTCTTCCATATTTTTAATAAAGTTGGATCAAGAGAACTGTGATGAAGATCATATTGCTTGTAAAATTCATATCCTGGATTTGACATATCACTTTATTATGTTAAATAATGTATTTACATTTCATTGTTTTGCATATTCGTTAATTAATTTTCATTATCATTCGATGAGTTACTTTCGTATACTTGACTAAATATTAAGAAAATTTGTTTATTTTAAAAAGGTATTTTTTCATTGATTACTTTGAAATAATTGTAGCATTAAATTTTATTGAAATTACTTCTTATTGAATTATAGATTTTTCAAATGTCCAAATTGCTTTAAAAGTTGTACCTTTTTTTCCTATTTTTATAAGTATTGTAGGTTTCTCCATATTTCCGTATTACGAAAAAAAGGTTTTTTTAAAAATGCAAACCCTAAGGGGGTAAAATAGAAAATGAAAATTTAAAAAATCTTTGATAAATTTTTTAATATATATATATATATATATATATATATATATATATATATATATATATATATATTTATAGGGTAAAAATAGAGCTGCAAGATTTATTAGAATATATTATATTATCGACTTCTTTTAGTTGCTTATTTCCTTATATCCAACTTGATTTAATTTGTACTTAAATAATAGATTTATCTTGTATGGTAATACGTATTCGAACTTTCATTACATCGAAAACATTTGTTTCTCCTGTGAATATTTAACTACATCATGTCGAATAATTAATGGGAATGTATATTTATAAAATAAATATATTTTTGTTATACCTTAAGTGATCATCACATATAATATAATCGTTATATAATTTTACGTAAACCGGAAACAAAATTACACATACCAGTTTTATCCCTTTCAAGCTTGAAGGTTAAAACTCACGTGAAAGATGGTAAAACTTTGCCGTATTAGATAAGCTATAAAATGAAAGTCGCCCTTTGCCATTTGTTTCCCACACCTGTAACGGGATGACTTGGGTTAAATTTATGTATAAGGTTTCATGTTACGTAATCTTGTTCTTATGAGAAAGCTTTTTTGCAAGTGTTTATTATAGCTTTACAAACTGAAAAGATCATCGCTACTGTAACATGATACTTATTTAAGCTTATTAGTAATTATTTATGATACGAATATTCAAACTAGGATTACTAAGCTACTAAAAGGCATTTGAGCTAAATAAACAACAGTGTTGATACATCATTAAAAATACTAACTTTTTTATAAAAATGCTAAACTTTTACGCGACTTTGCGACTACAATGCTTGATATTCCATAGGTGGTATTTTGCCATTGACCTTTAGAACCGTATAGTAATGATTAAAAATAATTCACGATTTGATGATGAAGTCACTTACTAGAGGGAAATATCAACTGTGTACTAAAGAGGCTTTTTGTTATTGCTTAAATAATTTCACAAATTTTTGAGACAGAAATGTTCTATATAGTACGCGAATTAGTATACATTGATGTTTTTTCACAAGATAACGAAGGATTGATTCATTGTCTACTACTAACAAATTTTCATAATCTTGGGGATGTTTTAAAATAAACAGTTTCATTTAATGAAAATACAACAATGTAAATAATGAAAGATTGAAATGTCGCTTATTTAAGAGAAACAGCAACAGTGACATTTAGCGCGTTCTAAGAAGGGACACTTGATGTTCCTTAAGAAACCACATGATTTTGCTATGAAAGTGAGAGCTATCTATAGCTATATACGTTTTAGTATAAACAAGGATCGGTAAGGATTGATTCATTCTATAAAAAAAATACTAAGTAACGAACAAACAAAACATTGCAATAATTTTATTTATGATAGACTTTTCCTAGGTGATGTTTGACAATAGTTGTACTTGGGCAATGAATGTACAAAGATTATTAGTAATTGAATTCAGTAACATGTGCAAATTTGGTAAAGATCAGTTTCTCTTAAACAACATATTAGCTTATTTTATCACAGCATCGTTAAAATATTTACCTAATAATATTTACTAATGAAAGGTGGAAAACGTGGAAAACTTGAAGTTAGTTTCGGAAGAAAATATTTTGCAAATGATAAAAAACTTTAAGGATATCTGATGTGAACGTTTCCATTCGTATACGGAGTCGAAAATGCTTTCGTAAGAGTGAGTGAGATCGTTAGTATCTGAAGTTTCTCTCATCACTGTTATTTATTTTATTGGAGTATATTAGCTGTAGTACTAATGATAATATTAACATTATGGAAATAACAATAAACTTATAAAATCCGCGAATGAATTAAAAATTGCTTTGATTACAAGTGCCGTCCGCAACATTTGGGTCGGTTAACTACATGTCGCTTTTTACCGTAATGAATATGAAATTGAAAGAAAAAGTATCATACTCACAATTGATTTAGCGAGTTTCTTTTTAAATAACGCCAATCGATGAAATTTGATATATAGTTATATACGATCATTTCTATAATAACACACACGCACGCACACGCGCACGCGTATCGCACAGCCATGCGCACGCGCCGCGCGCACACACACGCGCACTCACATGCGCACGCGCACATGCATACGCACACACACACATACACAAGTACACGTCTTTATGCTACATTTCATGGAGGAAGGACAATAATATAAAATTAATAGAAGGTTAGGAACACTTCCTAAACTGCGCAATGGAGAGAGAGAGAGAGACCGGTTTATTTATTGATTCAGGTATTTCCTTCAATATAACCCCAATTCCGATTGACCGATGATATTTGATGAAAGGAGCTGATAAATTTAAAGACAGCGGGAAAGTGGGCGAAACGTAATTAAAATAATCCTATTTGAGTGAACTCGCCCGGCACACTATTCTATTTTAAGCGCTTGTATCTCAGGAACTAATAATTCAACAGTAATATTCATTAAAAAGTTTCTGTGAAGTAATTCCACATTTGTCCTAATCTACGGAAAATGTGAAAAAATCTATTAAGCAATTCTAAAAAATCCAGTAAAGTCTAATTTGCAAGATTAGGAAAATCCATATATAAAACAATTAAAAGGATTTGGTTAGCGGTGTAATTTTACTTTAAACGTTACTGCTCGTATTTATAAAATATAATAAATTAACACTATTCAACCAAGTTCATCAACAACAAACCTTTTTTTCATAAAAAATCACCATAAAAATTTATGAGGGCACATTAAAATAATTTTGAAGGTTAAAAAAATGGGGTATTTACGCAAATGCGACTTTCAATTTGCCTAGTGAGGACGATAATTTACTTGGAAAAGGTACTCTGGAGATTATTTAAAGTACTTAGATAGTTCAACTGATTTTTAATATTAATCAAAACGTATTTGACTTTAAGTAACATAGGCAGAGACTCCTCCTGGCTTGGGTTGGTACCCGAAACCAGAAAATTAAAAGGCTGAAATAAAATGTTTGCAATTGTCTCTTTGTTTAGACCTTGTATAACTACTATAAATTACTTTCATCGGTTTCACTAAATATTTTCCATCAGGGCATGGTAAACAACAATAACAAAAAGGCCACTCAATAGATCTGAGCATTCATGCAACGATTTCTTTATGCCGCTCTAATGTGAGTTGTTAGGAAGAATATATAGTTAATTAGTTAGAAGAAGCCTCTTATAGAATTTATAGAGTTGCAACCCATCTATCTACACCATACTTTAAACTGGAACTCTTATGGAATTAATGGAGTTGCGACCCAAATACTGTCGCATACTAAGAGTTATTTAATATTATCCTGAGCACTCCATTAAAAGTTGTGTTATCAATAACCAGGAGCATTTTGTTAATTTTACGGATAATGAATTAGAAATGTCTCTTGAGATTTTGATACGTACAAAAATGTCTAATAGTTTCTTAAAAATAATATTACGTCATTAATTTTCATCGTTGTGGGTATATTAGTCACAGGTTTCTGACTTCTAAACAAAATAAAACAGGGACTTGTAATCCCCGCGTTGGACTATTTGGATTAAAACTAAAAATTTTAGTAATATTTCTATTGTGAATGGAGATTTCCCTAACACGAAAAAGTTGGTTTAAAATGTTTTTTTTTTCTGTACAGACATTAAAAAAAAGTAAATATTTTTTCTGTGCAGATTTTAGAAAAAAATATTTAAAGGGGTAAAAATCTTTTTTGAAACTTTTTTCTCTGAAAAACAACCATTTATTAGATTATCAAAACTGCCATTTTCGGATTAATATCATTGCCAGATCTATCTCAAAAACTTTGGTACGTAGGATATTGTAATTTGGCTCTCATATTTTTCATATTATATTGAAACTAACAATAAAAAGGAGAAACAAAAAAGGTAAATAATTAAATTATGAGTTATTAAACTAAAATATTTTTGAGAAATTTACGATATTTTTACACCCATTAAAGGAATGTTGAGCAATAGTCAAAAATAATAAATATCCTTTGCAAAAGTTTCTGAAAAAAAGGAAAAGTGCCTTAAAAGGTTTAAATTTTCTATATACTTTTGTGCGCATTTGAACCTTAGGTTACCACTCTTAATTTGTAAAATGATCTTACATTTTGTGGAACGTAAAGAGTATACTGTGAAAGATTTCTTCAAGCAGTTTTCGGACGTTCAGATTTACGTCTGTTAACTTTCATAAATTTTTAACTACAGCTGTAGTATCAAAAGCGAAACATCTCTAATCAAAGATAAATCTTGTAGAAGCGACCGGTTTATTTGACCAACATTAAAACGTTTTGTCAGTTTTCGTTTTTAATAAATCTGTAATTAATGGTATTCTATGTTATATTACTTCCAAATACATTGATAAAACTAACTAATAGATTGAGTATGTACGTTGGGTAATATTACAAATGTTTGATTAAATTAATTTTGGTAGATCCATCTTGAATACGTAAAAAAATATATTGATTGTTCATTTTATTTTTAATGACATTCGTGGGTAAAATTCTTTAAAAAGTTAAATCTTTTTTATTCCTCTATACAAATGTAGACTTTACGACGCAAATAACTTCTTACTATTAACAAAATATTATTTTTAATTCCAATTACCTCTGCGTGTTTTTTTGCAAAATTTATGGATTAGGAATTTGAGTAGATATCGCATAATTCCAGACTCTAGACAAAGGAATGAAGTTGAGTCTACTTCGGAGATAAGATGAAGTATTTGTATTTTTAAAATATTGTCAATATATGGCATTCGATGCGAACCTTCACCTACTCCAGATATATTTGCATATTTAGAAATATTATCTTATTTTCTGAGGTCAAATTCTAGATATCAGTTTCAAAAGGAGGTCTAAATAGCACACAGTGATCGCAATTAAATGAAACTACGTGATGTAGTATTATTTCTACTATCTTTAATTTCTTTACCACGACCTAGGTTTTGTTGTATTACAACATCTTCAGGTGGGATATTAGCAAAGATCTTCGCTAATATCCCACCTGAAGATGTTGTAATACAACGAAACCTAGGTCGTGGTAAAGAAATTAAAGATAGTAGAAATAATACTACATCACGTAGTTTCATTTAATTGCGAATAATGAATTTCTACAAAATTAACGCCAAATATATTCAATATTTGAGCACACAGTGAGTTTAATAGCACATAGACATGCTTAAAAAAAGATAATAAGTCTTGTAAAGATTTTTTTATTTCTTGTTGCCATGGTTTTTAGTTGAAATAATTTTGAAAACTTCCAATAAAAACATTTGCCCTACGAAATTTTTAATTTACATGAGTTTATTAGTTATGATTGTGACTAACTAAACACTACTAAACTTGAAGTTAACTAAACACTAATTTATGAATTTATTTGGAAGTTAATACCATTCCTTATAAAGAAAAAACTTTACCTTTATAAACAAAGTTGCAAGGAAGTTACGTAGAAATTTATATCTACGATCCAGGTAGCCAATGAATTTTGGCGTGTAAAATATAAAAAAATATATAAAATTCCCAAAAAAACTCAGAACGCTCTTGTTACATAACTTATGTTTACACTAAAAAACGAGCGACATGCAATAAATTCGCAATGATTGATAAAGGTTTTACAACAAGCATTGATTTCAAAAATTCAAATAAGGGAAGTCTCCCATAACCACCAACCAGACGATCTCGATCTGAACTTTCACAGTCTCCTTTCTTACTATTTTTCATCAATTGCATCATTTACCAGGTTCTAGTTATAAGACCGTAAATATTACCCGTAAAAATAAAATTGTATTTTTTTAAATATTCGGAGCACACTCGACTGTTTCTAAAATTCAACAGTAACATCTAATTTTATTAACGCCTTTCAAGTTTTATTTTTAAGTATAAGAGGTGAAATTTAACATATGAGTACATAATTCAGATTAGGATTAAAACGGAAAACTTTTAAAATTTTGACGGACATTGCTTTGATATTCTTCCTAAACTGATCTCAAATATTTACTTTTACAATGAATTTCAATCAAAATAATTCCCACTTCCAACCTATCTTTGTGAGATGAAGCTTTAACTAACTTTTAAAGTCAATAAATTTATGACATTCTGTGAAGTCTGTCATAAATTGGCACCAAAGGTTTTTAATATAGGTGAAACTCTTACTAGTAAAGATAACGTAGGTTAACTGTACTTGTAAATCCTTCCGAAAATTGTATTTCATTTTTTTCAAAATTGTATCTCGTTTAGTAGAAAATTATAGAAACAATACACATATATTTCTAGAAATAATAAATACTTGTGGAGAATTTTGATTTCCTACTATATTTTCTACAAAAAGATCGACAATGGAGGTAGAAACGGATAATATTATGTTGAGCGATTACTTTAAATTTTATACAGGAGTACAGCATGGTATCGACTGTTATGATTTATGGTGTGATCTAGGTACCGAAACAGAATGGAAAGAAGTAAAGGGATTTCACCTCAAAAAAGAAAAAGCTTCCGTGAGTTATAATCATATGCTTAATTCATTTCAATTTTGTCAGTTTCTATTATCGTATTAGACTGGAAGTCTTGGATTTTAATGTAAGATTCAATAAATAGGTATCTTCATATGATCACGTTGCAATTGGAAACATTACGCCTTTTCATACTCTAGTCATTTTAATATTAGTGATATATTTCATATTACCACTTATTTTTTACGCTTATGTAAAGCCAAGATGGACTAAGATTTAATATTTATTATGTCAAACCTTCATGTTGCTATTATACTATGATTGAAATAGTCCAAAAACTTTTTGAGGTACATGTACAGCTTCAACTTCATAGGTATTCGTTGTATAATCTCTATGAAATGTGGATAAATATGAGTCAAGACTTGAAAAATCTAAATATTGTGAAAATAATTAATATCTCCCAAACTATGCATTTTTTTGTAATCTTATTTTACTTTAAATTGATTACTAAAGGGTTTCACTACCTATTAATTTTAGTTGGATATATTTTGAAAAATTCAAACTGCTGCTTGACAAAAAATTAAATCGTTCATTATTTCAGACGTTTTTTTTTCTCTCGATATTTGCCTAAGAGAGCTCATAAATATAACCTCTTTTGTTATTTTCCTTCAAAATTGATATGTGTTTTGGCACCCAGTATTGTAGAGGTGTATATGTTGAAACATAACCTAACGGAAGTACTTGAATATGATATATTTTTATTAAATAGCAATGTATTCGTAAGGCCTTGTTTTTTTCCTTCTTCATTTATGTCATATTCATTGCACCTTCTTTTCTTGTTCTTTATAGTATTTGGTTTTCTTTTATTAAGCATCACAAGTTCTGACGTTGGCGACATATAACTGGGTGCTAATTAAAGTTATATAATAATAATATTTTTGTATTCATAACACGATTGATATGATTCGATGTATTAATATGTATAATATAAAACCATAGAGAACCTATTAAACAAAATTTATTACTAATATTTTAATTTTTACTTAATATTTCTTAACCACCTACTATCAACCTTAAACGAATTTGACAAATGCATTATATACATATGATACAATTGATATTGACAAATTATATTAGTCTTAAATTGATCAAGAAGAGTATGTTTAGGCTTTAAAGTGATTTGAAATTGTATCTCAACCATAAGTGAGGATTCCAAGCAAGAGTTTAAGCTTATTATAAAAGATTAAATGCCTGAGGGGCGCAGACAGCTCCTTATACGTCTTCGTTCTTATCTAGGCGAGCATTAAATGGCGTTAAAATAAATGGCGATATCTTATTTAGTCAGTGTCGTTACAACTGGACTAAATTGATATAATGTAATAATAGAGAGACAAATTAAAAGAAGTTATTGTCTGTCTGACTCACCTCTGCATTGTTACGTGAAATTCAGGTTATGCTTGTAAAATGAAAATTTTATTTTTTCCTTAGAATATGAACAGAAATTTAAAAAAAACAACTCGTTGTCGAAGCATAATGACTACATACTGAATTAAAGTATTTTATCTTCTTTAAGATACTTCAAAAGCTATTTACATTATTATTAATAGCCTTTAAAATATTTATTATAAATAATCATTTTATTGGTCAAAGGTCTACGTTTTTTGTGTTCGTTGTAATTTGGATCCATGTCAAGTCTTCCACCTTATCATCATGTTCTCAGTCTGCTATAACGCCTACTGGTATTTTAATAAATTTTAGGAACCAATTAATGGTATCTTTGGGTTATCTGTATGACGCATCATATAATAATGGTAGCCCATTTAAATTTACAACGACTCTTAAGATGTTCCTTATTGGATTGGCGGATGTAGCTCATCATCTTTTATTTCGGGAAATCCCTTTTCAAGAATATTTTTTTGTTTTTATCATAAGAATATTTTATTTTTCTTTCTAGGTAATTGCTACATATTATTTATACATTTTTTTTGCCTAATATTTTTGCTATGAGTGCTGTTTAGTACCAGTTATGTTTGACATTTTTTTGAAACGACATGAAGGAAAATATATTAAAAACGATGTACGCTACGAAAATATATTGTGGCTTGCAATTATTCATTATAAAGAAATCTATTTCAAATATTTCATAACTAGATGATTTTGTTAGCCGGGAAATATGTTTGGGTACTTTTTTTTATTTAATTCTCTTTTTTTGTTATCACTTAGCATAAGCTAGGGTGGGACGTGCATATTCTTTATTAAGGTTCAAAAAAGTAGACGAAGAACTTTAAAATACATGAATTTGTAGTTAGGTCCGTATCCAATAAATCCGCTGTATCAAGGTTTAATGTAAAAGACAAACCAATCATATTTTTATGATTTCTCTTCTGAGTTTAAACTGGTGTTAATGATATTAATTCATTCTTATAGGTATTTACAGCGGAATATTGTTGCAGAGCTGCAAATGGCAATTACATGAAAAGTATGAGACGATATGCAATCATTACGTTCGATATTTAAAAATTAATATTGCGAATGATGTTTTCGCCGATTTAATTTTTGATAAAAAGATAAATCTAAAAATTCATAAAAAACAATTCTTGCAGATAAAAGCAAATTAACCGCAGCAGAAGGCGATATTGATCACACAATTGCAGAAGATATTTTAGTTTTATTAAGAGCTTATAGACTTATTGATATATATATGTATATATATATATATATATATATATATATATATATATATATATATTTAGATATACACATATATATATAAATTTCTTTTTTTTCTTTTTTCTTGTTAAATCAGTAAAGGCCCATGATCCACAATAGTTATTTTATTAAAAGCTTGAACAAACATTACCAATATGTTAAAATTGCATTTTGTTTCTACATATATTATCTGCATGTGATACTACTTCCGCCTTTTATACAAAAAGTTAAGAATTTATTTGAAAAATTATTAAAAATTGTAGCGATTTCCAAGATACTGCTATGATATCCACAAATAAATATGCTGACATCACTCATATTTTAGAGTCGAGTATTGCATGTATTACGGCATTATATAGTGCTTCTAGAAATTACAAAAATGTAAATAATTTCCGATACCGATCGTTCTTAAAAGCTGCGATCTAAAATGGCATATCTTACACCCGATTATTTTATAGAGCACATAAAACTAGTGTATTTACAAGTTATTAAAATGCTTTATTAGTAATATAAATAGACAAAGTAGAAAATTATGACATCCAAAAAATGGTGTCTTTTAGAAAAAAATTTTTTTATAGTATTAAACAATAAATATTTAATCCAAAATGTATATAAATTACTTTCAAAATAAGTTATTATTAAAACATTTGCTATCAAAATATTCACTTATTCGTCCTATTAAAAGTTTTTTTGAGTTGTTTAGCTTAGGAAGATGAGGTTCAATTTTTCCTAGAAGGTCATATAAAGGACGTAAGTGGAAGGTAAAGAATAGACGTCTGCAGTCTCATTTAGACCAGTATTTATGGGCAGTTTAGTCAAGACTTCAAGGTTTTCACTTTGACTACTTTTTCGATGTTTAAATCATTAATTTTATATATATATATATATATATATATATATATATATATTTATATATATATATGTATATAAATATATAAATTTTTGGACGGTCTTGAATTTATTACAATTTTAAATGATATAGGTTTACATTATAAATTATATAAAATAATTGTAAAAATTAGCGTTAAGAAATAATCTCTTTACATTATTGATCAAATTTTTCATTTTATAAATTGAAAAATTTTGTTTTAACAGCAGGTAAAAGAATAATTTATTACATGAGTACTCGTAATAAGTACACGAGTACTCGTAACAAGAGTACATGAGTTCTCGTACTTTGAACACGTATTTTTGAACTTACTGATTTTCAAGCTTCAATTTTATCTGAGGCTGTTTCGCAATTTAACATTTTACACATCTGCAAATATAATTTGATCGCAAGTCAGTTATCGAAACTTATAAGGAAACTTTATTTCCATCTGAACGATGACGTGAAACATAATTATTGGATGATAGACGTTAGGTGTGTGTTCCACAGAAAATATTTAGGTGATGATCGCACTTAAAAAGGCGGCCTTCGTCTACCTTAGGTATTTACAATATAACTAAACATTGAATAGATTCAGCAGATCAGTAAATTTGCTGATATTATTAATTCGTTTTTTCCACCTTGTTATTATTATCTTAATTTAATACCTGAATAAATGTAACATTAAATACCTGCTAAATTTCTTATCGATCTAAATTATTACATTAAATAATTTGAAAAAAGGGTTGTTATAAAAGTCATTCACTATCATTTACGGTCATATTTTTAAACTTAAAGGATAAAGAGAAAAAAGTGACTGTAATAAAAATGTTACTTGCCGTATTGGATTAATTTTAAATCATAATTTACAAGAAAATTTCAGATCTCTTTTCGCAAAGTCACCTGGTTCTGGTCTCCAGAAAATTGAAACTAAAGTTGACAAAATTAGGAGGAGAAGATTACTTAGTCACCCTTAACGTCATCGTCACAAAACCGAATTATATGGACATAGGATTGAAGAAACTTTAACGTCTAGAATTAGCTAATAAGTATCATTTGATCCTATGTCCGTTAACAGTGAAATTTATCCGACAAAAAAGTCATCACGCTGTTTGATCTAAAAAAGAATTTAAGGATACACGTCTTCTGGAATTACTTATTCGTTCAATTGAGGTTTGCAGACGTCCAGTAAATAATTGCTGTTTTCGAGACGAGGACAATTACAGCAAAGCAAATTTGATAGGCATCGAATATTACGATTGGCGACAAACTTTTCTGAATTGCAGACCGGAGATGAGAAATTTTAAAATTTAATAAACCCATCTTTAAGCTCATAAGAAGTGAATCATAAAAGTATATTAAAATTAAGCAAAAGGTTCGAACATTACTTAATGTCTTTATCCAAAATCTGTTATTAAGAAGAAGTAAGGTATATAAACCTAACTCAGATCTACGGTACAGAAACATGGTGGATCTAGACATAGTATGCTAAAAAGAAAATGTACATGGTAAAATTCCATTATCTGCCCATATATCTATTGTTGAGATTAAAAGGGCTATTTTTCCAGAAACTACACTTAATATCGACTAAAAATTAACATACCTTTTCTTGGTCTACTTCAAAGCTTGTACAACCTGTTAAGCTTTATTTAAATATAAAGTTAATTATGTGAGGTAATATTAAAGTTATTGTAATTATAAGAATTTCTGTATCATTTTAATAATATTTGCACCGTCATTTTGAATATTTTAAGGATTATTCAATGATGTACTTGCATATATCAATACAAATAATGTCGAATTGATTTAGCATATTCCGGAATGGTTCAAAAAGCATACTTTGATATTTTCCTTTGTTTTCTTTGACCAGGTTGATTGTGTTTTTGTAGGAAGTATAGATTTTAAAACATTCTAAAATTATTTTAATTTTAGCTTAGATATTTATTGATGATATTAAAATTTATACAAAAATGTAAGCTATATCTCTTATTTCCAAAGTGGTTTAATGAATACAAAAATAGTAAAAGTGCGCCTCCAACGAATCGAATTCAAAATAAAAATGAATTGTTCAAGAACTGTTAGTCCAATTCAAGAACTGTTACTGTGTTGAAGAATCACGTTGGATAATAAATCATTTTCGATACCGAATCTTCAGTGCGCAAATATAACTCACTCTTTGCCGTTCATTACAAGGAAAAGTTACTATGCATATAAAAATACTAAAGTTAGTTAAACAATTCTTTAAAAATTACTTATAATGGGTACAAAACGAAAGTATTTTGCGTTTATCAATGAATTAAGGACAATAATAGAAAAGTTCATTTAAACAGCAAAAACCTACTCAAATAAGTTAGATCACTACGAAATAAATAGAACAATCAAAATATAAGATGCTGATTCGTTAAAAGGGTCATGTAAAAAAGTTTATTGATCTTTTGTCCCTTTAATATTGGACTCTCGCTTTTAACCATTAATGTTGTGTCGCCCGTCTCCATCCAATTCCTGTTAAGAGAGTTCATTTGTCCCGACGTAAGTACGAAGCTCTCCCAAGTTCAATTAATGTTACAGAGATCTTAATTTAGATAAATTAATATGAATAATTGCTATTGCAATGAAGGAAAGTGACAGAAATATTTTCTTTTTTATAATTAAATTAAACGTTTCAGTTAATATTAATATTTTCCTGTTCCAATTCAGTTAATATTAACATTTCCTGTTAACCATTATGAAGGTTCAGTTCGAATTCAATTGCTTAATAATTTTTGTTGCTCTTATGTATTTTATGTACTTTAAGTTGTGTGTTTTGTTTCTCAAGCAATTAAAAGTCAAATACCTCAATAAGCTTTATATTTGTGGATTCTTTTCTGCAAAGAAAAGCATTTTATAGTGATGTTACATAGATTATTCTGTAAATATTTTAAGCTGTTAAACTAATTATTTCTATCTTCTGTATTTTACTCGTTTAACTATCTTCATGAGAATGTCCGGGTATGATACTGTAAGAAGAGTATAATCAGGAATTATTGTATTTTATATCATTCTACAAAAAAATTACAAAACTTATCAGTTATGTTTTAAGATTCTGCATAAAGAAAATTAAAAGAATATGTAAACAAATTTAAAGAAAACGTGCTACTTAATAAAAAGTGGACTAACTATTGAAAAACAAGTAAGATTTTCAATTACTCGTGCAGATAACATGAGATTACAGATGCTTATATTTCTGATGACAATATCAACATCGACAGGCTCGTCATGGCATATGATTCAAGACTGCCAGACGTCAACGAGAATATCTGCGCAGGCCGGATATCTCACGAATGCGAGTTATTATTTAGTTAGTAAGAGTTTAGTAAGTCCGAAAATGTTTAAGTCGAAAATTTTGAAAATGTTCCCGGTTAAGTCTCAGACTTATTGCTTATTTTCAAAATTTTACGTTTTTAAAATGTTTCTCTAGTTAGTTTCCATGAGCACAAATTTCTCTCTATACGCATAATTTAATGTACAATATTATTTCAGAAACCTAAATTGACCACCAGTTTATAAACATATAAGGTTTCTAAGAGGTCGTTTTCAGCCAACCCTATTTTGTAAACGGATCTCTGTATAGAAAAAAATGTCCTTGGTATACTCCTAATATATTTGAAAGATCCATTCAATAATACCTTACACAATGGAATATCCTAAAAAATCACTTTCTTTTTACATATAGGAGAAGTACCCTAAAACTTTTTTTAAAAGGTTTTATGTCATAAATATATATCACATGCCAAATTTCAGTTTTACAATACTAAAAGTCTGCGAGTAAATCGGTACATACAGACAAATAGACGGATATGGCAAAGCTATAAGCGTTCCGTTTGATTAAGGAACCATAAAAATAAGACATTTTTGAAGACAAGAAACTATTTCTTCGTGATTGTTTATTAGAATATTCTAATGAAATGTTTCTAATGAATATATTGCTATTTGATATCATAGTATTACTATCTGCGGCTAAGTCATTTTTGACCGTTCTTCTTCAAGAAAAATTATGTTGGAAATAAAGAGGAATAGCACATCACTATATTCCATGTTAGTGATCAGATGTGCCCGATTTGCAATACTATAGGGATAGTCCATAAACGGAAAATTTACGATGATTATACACCATATTCTCTCCAGCAAAAATGAAAATAGCTAAAAATTAAGCAAAAACTCTGAAGATGTTACATTGTAATACAAAATTTAGCAAGAAAAATTAATTTGTCTACATATTATCCAAAACTAATAAGATATTCAATACAATACGGTCATGGGTATTCGCCATATTATAATTCTAGTGACTAATCTACTTCATGTCAGCGGCAAAATTACAGTAAATCCAACGATATTTCAAATATCAAAATATATTCAAAGGTTTAGGGTGGTATGCGCCATATCTATATTAGATCGATTACATATCGCTTGTGTTTTTTTAGTATAGTTTAAAAATTTGATTTTCAAGATTTAGTAAAAATTTTTATTTTTTATATAATTGTCAGTGTAACATCTCCAGAGACCTGCTAAAACATGTAAAAAATATATTTCCCTCACCTTTCCTGATACTGCTGAATCAACAACTATGAATTGAGAACTATTATTGCTACTATGAAAATCATCGTAATCAACAACTATGATTGCTACCATGAAAATCACCGTAATAATAGTTTAAATGAAACTGGTATTATTTTAACCCATGTAAAAAGATATATTATATTATATATTCACATGGTGAAAAACAATACAAATATTTGTAAATAACTCAATGCCATATACCCTTAAATATATAAATTTTTATAAAAACCTGTGTTAGATATCCTCGTATATCTCGTAACAGATTTTTCCCTTATGTTTTCCCCTATTTATTTAATGACAATATGGTATTGACATATTAATGCGAATTCAAGAAATAACGACATATTCGTCCCTTCATAGCATTATCCAAACAAAGAAGAAAATAACGCAAACATCGCATCTCAGATAGATGAAATAAACTGCACGCAGTCACGCTTCCGTCTCATAAATGTGTCGAGCCAAATATAAAATTCAATCCTTTAATAGGCTCATATAAAAAGTTTATTGAGCCTTAGTCCTTTTATATTTCGTTTGCGATCCTTGCCGGTAATGTTCCGCTGTTTTTTTTTCCATATATTTCGAGGGAATTCATTTCTTTCGAAATAAATGTATGGCCTGCGTAAGCTCGGATGTGGGTAAAAAAACAGTAGTCAGTTTTGTAAAGGTTTTAGTTAATAATTGTTAATAAGAATTACAATTTATTAGAAAAAAATAACTTAAAATGGGATGTAAATTTTACGTCATAAACTAGTCGGGATGGTTATGGAATTAATGTATGTTTCTGTATGTAGTTTATTTGTGGGTTAACTATTATCATAACAATATTTTTTTATGAAAACACGCCCACAAATAAATTTCATATCGTATTTATTACGTAAAACGAGCTGACGTAAAACAAGTTGACAGATAAACGTGTTTAAAGTTTTAAGTCATTCAGTAAATTTCATTAGAGCTGGTTCAAACGGTCTCTGTGTGTAGTAAATTTAAATATTTAGCAAGTAAATAAAAAATATTTAAAGGCAAAGTAACGAATACACATCTGAGATAATTTAATTTTCTCTAAACATGGGCGGTAAATAATTTAATAATGTTTAATTAAATTGTGATTGAAGTAATTACGTAGTTTCTTGGTAATTAAAATTTAATCTCTTTTCTCTAATTATTTCCTAATAATAAATATAGCAGTAGTAGAAACAATGCAGGTCGTACATAAAAATAAAGAAGTGTAATTTTCATTATTTTTATTTATCAATGTATATTTGGCATAAGTATACATTGATAAATATCGAATGTATCGATGACAGCATTAGTATGCAAGGTTGTCATTCCTGTTGTGTAATTACTCCAGTCTTTTGCACTGAGCTTATTAATTACATTTGTAATGAAATTTTTTTTAAATTTTTTTGGTAAGTTACATGGCTTTTATATTTGTAATGTAAACGTTCCTGAAAGTATATGTTAATTTCTCTTTACTTTTTTATTATGCCTAACGACGTGTAGCAATTTTTCATATATCTCTTTTTATTCCAAACCGAATTCAGTGGAAATATTTCAATTGATTAATGAATGATATATACGAGTATGTGTGTGTGTATGCATATAACTATTAATGATTTATATCTCGCCAACTAGCAGGTGCTTAACACGAAAAATATATTAAATAAAACCTCCAATATATATTTCATATTATAAGAAATGCATAAAATAAAAACTCGGGGAGTAAAACGAGTAATATAAAATATCTCTGCTTATCTTAGGTTCAATATAATGCAATAAAGTATGAGTAGAATATATAGAAAAATTCCCAATAATTTTGGAAATGTTATCGGAAATAATATATTTACAAAAAATTAAATTAATACATTATCTAATTACGTGATAAAAAGTTATGCTATATGACTAGATTATATGTTTGTAGATTCTTAAACTAACTGAGGTACTATTGAGCCTGTTATATAATAATAATTTTGCAATTACCGATATACAATTTATGAGGGTTATTAAATTGATAACATTTATTAAAATCAAATAATTACCGCAATCTAGTAGACAATTATAAATCTGCACACTTACGGTAGTTGCTTGTAAAAGAAACAGATAAATAACAGTATTGATGCTTTCTATTACAAGTGGTAAGTTCCTCCTGTATATTTTCAATAAAATTTGTCCAGTAATTTTTGGGTGATATGCGCACAGATACGGTCTCACTATCAGTTTATACGGCCTCGTTGCTTTTCATTCCTGTTTGTAAGTTATTGTATTCACATGTTACTCGTCATGTACTTCCAAAGTAGACAATAAAGTTTTGTTTACTAGTAAATTAAAACCGCTTTTTATGAGAGAGAATTAAAATTTTGTGACAATTATAATTTTTGAATTCCAAAACAGAAATGGTAAAAGGTACAAAATGCTGTCATATCCCTTATTTTAATTTCTGAATGATCAAATAAAATAATAATTTAATAAATTTAATGTTTTGCTTTAGTGAGCCCTAGAGCGGAAGTTTCAACCGTCAGTTACTGTTTTAAAGTCACAACTTATACGCGACAAGTCTTTAATTGTTAGTTAAGGAAATACGTGCGTTTGTATTTTAAAAATTCAAAGCTTAATGCCATAACAGCCGAGTGTTTCAATAAAAAAATATCGGTCAACAAATTCAGGGAAACTTTATAACTTGAGGTAAATTTTTATATTCATCTCTTTTTAGACTCGCATCCAACTTAAATGTACCTGCATCAACGTAGATAAGTTGGATACCGCTGCCGTTTACTTTTATATTAAACGTACTCGGGGCTATACGAATTCGCGTATTGTTTTTTTTATTATTTTTCTGCTTTACAACACACACCAAATATAAACTTTATAAAATTGAATAATAGTTACAGTATAAAACATACTATATTTTCATATAGAGTAACATATTGTAAATTTGTAAGGTTTTACCTTTTAAAATTTATTAATATTTTTTCATGCTTGAAAAAGCGCATTGAACCTAATTTTCGGTAAAAATCCTTATACACAACACTGCTCTTCCCTGAAAAACAAAAGAATTGCAATGTTCTTTGTCGTATTTTATAACAATAGCGAAGTTCTCGAATAACTGTTTCCGTTTTTCCCAGGGTATTGTATAGATCGATGCAGATAATTTCAAATTATCATGTGTCTTCTGCTGTTGCGAAGTTTAAATATAAATCCTCAAATAAATATTAATCTTATCAAACACTTTAAATAGAACATATAGTGACTTTATTGCTTAATTTACGTTTCATGTTACTCATAAAATATATTTACGTTTCATGTTACTTATAACTGAAAGAATTATGAAACAATCAATTTTCTTTGAGCGTATTTCCTTTCTGAATCTGTTTTTTTTTATTTAGAAAATAGTTTAAGAAATATTTAAATTAATGTTGCATTAAGTAAATGCTTATGAAATTTTAATTAATAAAATATTTGCGATATTAATTAGTTTTTAATTTCACTTATGTAAATTGCGAGGCATAACTTCCTAATTTCCAAAATATGTACATCCAAGAAAGTAGTAAATGTAGCTAAATGTATGAACAAAGAAGCAAATATTAAAACCAAACTAGGTGTAATCCTCAAAGAAATTTAATTTTTTTCCAAGAATCGTGCCATAACTTTTCATTTCTCACACCAACATGTTAACGAAATAAGAATTTTTGTTACATCAAAATAATGAATTAATTTAATATTAGTCATTTATTTTATCGTGTTTTATGCATTATTTTACTACTTTCGAATCGAGAGTAACATTCCTACAGTATAGATTAATTTTTTAAAACATTTGTTAAGTTAGATTTATCTACAAATTAGAATAATGTACAAAGGGTTTTGTAGAATAAATATCTAGACATATGTTTCAAAAACCTGGTTTAGAATTATGAGTCGTAATATTAAAAAAAGTTTGATTATGAAGGTGTTTTCTAAACTCATTTGAATATTACGAGCTAAACATCCGAATCTATACATTCCCACTGAGGAATATTTTAAAGAATATTTTGAGATTTTTTTATTTGCTATGTTTATTATTCATTAATTTATATATTTTACTGAGTAATTATTCAATATTTAATTCATCAAAATCGTTTACGGAAATGATCATCGGTTCGTGTTATATGTATTGACTCTCCAAATAAAACTAAAATTCGATAAAATAAGAAAAGTTGTTTACCTGTAAGAAATGAAGTTTAGATTTAATTATTGGATAATCTAGCTAACTATTCTATATATTCAAGCAAATCTGGGATCCTAACCTTTAACATACATAGGCACGGCCACAGGTTGCAGTGTTAATGTAACACAAAAAGAGTTCAAATGCAGGTGTTTTCAGTAAATTTTATTCAGTGGTTTTTATGGTATTAAAGGTTTTCATAAATAAACTTTATTTCTTTTGGTGAACGAAACTTAAAAATTCATTTAAAATGTACATAACATGAATTTTTATTTTCAATATTAGCTCCATAATTAAAAAAAATCAAAGTATAAAAAATACGTCTTGAAGTAGGAAATGTTTAGTTCATATCCCTAGTTTAAAAAAATCTACGAGAAAAAAGGTTTAAAAATATTACAACACCATTCTTCTTTAATTATCTCAACAGCATTTCAAAGTCAAGGTGCACAATATGTATGAATTTTCTTCTCGTAACACGCGCTTGTAGCTTTACATAGCTACGATGACTACGAGGGCGCGTTCCAAATAATCTCTCGGGGACAATTTCACTACATTTGTTGCGCTATTATATTTAAACACCGTTGACATGGAAAAGAATATCTACAATCGAAAAAAAAGGAGGTTTAGGGTGATATAATTAGATTTTATATACTATTAAAGTTTTGGGCTGATTCTATATTTTTATTTTGAAACAATACACGATGCTCCCTGTATCAGATTATTTAGGGAAAGAATTGTGCTCTATTCCTCGTATATTATCGTTTGCTGTAAAATATAGCATTTTGCTATCAATATTCAAACCTTTAAAAAAAGTGCTTATTAATAAATAAAAAATAATAACTTTGATATTATTATATCTACGTAATATTTTTAGTAATTTTTCATAGTGGTTAATTACAAAAATAATAGTATCATTGCAGTAGATTGAACTAATTACACATCAGGAATAACAGCCTCACTTACTAATACTGAATATATATATATATATATATATATATATAGCAATCTGTGAGGGCCAACCAGAACACCAGTTCAGCCCCGATCGACGAGCGGCCGGGAATCGAACTCGGGTCCCCGCGGTACGCCATGCAGCCAAAGGCCGTATGCCTTATGATCAACCCTACACACCACGGTAACGGCGTCACGTTTAAAAAGATATTCTACACTAAACTAAAAAATTTCAAAGTCACTAAAGTAACAATTATGAAAAACATACAATTAAGAAACATGCACCATGTCGTGAAAAATTACAAAAACTTGCACCATGTCCATGAAAAACTAAAATTAACTAATACTTTCAAAGGAATTCTATATACCCTGAAATATTTAAGAGTGTTGTGTACGAAACTCTCCTATTGCGAGTGCCACTCGTACTTGACAGGTTTTTGGATGATGTGGATATAAACAAAGATACACATTTCTTTTTTATAGTTTATACATAGTTTCAAAAATATTTTTTATTAAAGTAGTTCTCATTACGCAGAACATCTTAGACTCGTATTATTGTAGCTCATTAAAAGCATTACTGTGAAATGGGCCAAGTTCCTCTATAAAAAGTTAACCGCATAAACTAGTAAAAAAAAAGCAGCCAAGTTCTTTAAGAGCTTTGCTAGAGAAGTGTAGATGAGTGAGTGAGCTTCGCTTCAAGATTTAATGAATATTAAAACTACATTTAATGAATATTTTAAATGAATGCCGTTAGAAATGGACATTTGAAATAATAGTAATATAAGTTAAAATTTTTAAAATTGAACTCTTTGATTATACCCTTAAGATACTTTGCTTGAAATTACCATTTTTGAATGAGTGGCAATTTGAAAATAATTTATCTCGACAAAATTTTTGTACGTTGGTTTTATATGTTTTTTGTTGTGGTCCTAACAATAATAAAATTATACTCGACCTCGAATACATTTTATGAGAAAATCCTCTCTCGCGCTACTATTCAGAACTGATTTTAATGAGTTCAAGCGAGTTCGTACCAATTTTAATAACATCCTTCATGTGGTACCTTCCTCAACCACGACTACCGATAATAATGTCAATATGCGATTCGTGCGATAAAAACTGACAAGATAGTAATCTTTCAGTAGATACGGGCAAGTTCAGTCATTGTTATCAGTTAGATACAGAAAATTATACATGAACATTTAAATATCAGGAAGTTTTATGCTAGGCTGATTTTAAAGTATAAAGGAATCGGCATAAATCCTTTGAAAACCAAAATTATACCAAAAATAAATTTTTAAAAATAACTTAAAATATTATAGTCCCTGTCCAATTTTTTTTTTCTTTCACGTATTGGAAAAAATAAAAACGCAAGGGGCTCTATTCCACTTGATGATCCGCAATACTTAATACATCTCCCTGCAATGTAAACAGAAGTCACATAAATTTATTAATTAATTTATATAATTATATATATAGTAAAAAACCCGCCCTTTTTCCACTTTAGTCTAAGGATACACAATTTTTAAATGTTGCTGTGAACATCAAAAAGAGTCAGCATTTAATTTACACCAAGCGGTTATTGCAATCACTACTAGTCACCTCCTATAATTTATAGTCATGGAATATTTCAGCAATGAGGTATTTAATTGCATAAAAATGAAGTTAAACTGACTGTTTACATGCATGTAAAATGTCATTTTAATTAGATCTCCATTAAATATTAAGATGTTGACGTCAGTGTGAAATGGTAATTTTTACTTACATTATTTTAAAATATCGTTTTACTTTTGAGTTTAGCTACAATTCTGAAATAGGTGAAAATAATTTTGAACCTGAATCCAATAATGTTATAAAGTGAGCATTTTTTTGGAAAATTTGCAACGATATTTCAATACTGGCATCGAAGTTTTCACAATTACTACATGGTGGGCTAGACAAGTATTAGGCAAAAAATAACAACATTCCATTAATATTTATCAACTACAATTGTAAAATATTGGAAATCGAAAGGAAAACCCATCTTCACATACTTTTTTATCAATTAACAGCACACTAAACCAAAATTACGAAACGTCTTTTTGATTTAGTGTGCTGTTAATTAATGAAAAAGTTTGATTTTTACGAACTTTAAAAAAGTTAAAAAAAACTTTGTATACCGCTCAATCACCATCAGTTACCGATTTCATGTGTCTGTGAAAAACAAAACTAGAAATACTTAAAATGTAACAGTTTCTACTTAAAAACTAGCTTTCTAATAAAATCTAAGTTTCGATTCTCATTACGAAGATTCGTCAAAACCTTTAGAATTACATTTGAGTATAAATAAAGGCGATTACAACTTACTTTCAATTTTTTAAGATTACAAATAGAGGTCCCTAAATGCTAAATATCAAGGAACTCTACTTTGTAACAAACTCTGAGTCAATAGAAAATTCTTTATCTGGTTTATTCAAAATGTTTGATTTTCCACAATCCGAGAAAACTCTGTCTGAAATTCTAAGACCACGGCTGTTTGAGTCGCCTCTCTTTTCGGACCACATTTTACGTTAGATTTAATATTCTTTAACTCCCTCTCTCTCTCTCATTTCTCTCGCAATTTATCACGGATCTCTAATCTAGCCCGAAGTTTGAAAACCAGAAATAATGGTAATGTAGAAAGAAAACAAAGTCAACAAATCTAATCATATTTAAATATTATGCAAAATGACCATCAAGAATTAAAAAAATATATATATAAATATATATATATATATATATATATATATATATATATATATAAAATGATGTGACTAATTAACAATTCTTTCAAAAGCATCGAAATGAGACCAGCGACGTGATATATTCCAGGGAAGGATCGCAAATAAAATGGAAAAGTATCAAAAAGCAAAGTAAACCTTTTAATACGGTTCTATTGGGAGATCAGCCTTTTTATATTTTGCTCAATGTATTTATGAGCCGAACGCGTGACTTTGCGGAATGTGCTTTGGCTTTTCCGACTTTTCCTTTCTTTCTTGTGTTTTCTGTTTGTGAAACTTGTGAAAGGAATGGTTATATCTATATACACACAAAAGCATTAATCTTGGTTCTGAGTACGTAAGGTATCAATAAACTTAACATTTTATAAGATAAATTTATTTTCTTTTACGGGACTGTAAAATTCATTAAAGATGTAAAATCATTTTACTTTCTAACTGAGAAAAGGACATAGGGCGATCAGTAATTTGAATAAGTATTATTTCCGCCTAAGGTTACCACAATAATTAACCGAACGCTAACTCTAATTGTTTATGAGATTCCGTGGTCATTCCGGAAACACTGCCTGTTCGTCTGTGTATTACATACGTTTTACTCGCAGGTTATAAGTGTAATAAACCGAAATTATGTAATAAAAATCCTTTAAAAAATGTGTTTATGGTAATTCACCTACATGGAAATAGGGATATATTTGCAATAATATATTTGCAAACACTATTATGTAGAATATAGGTGAACAGGTCTTTTAACAATATTTGGGCTATGTTATTAATACTTTCTCGTTACAGACATCCGTTTACAAAATATTACGAATACCACAGTGGTCATTTTTGTTAAAGTTACTTGGTTTCATCCTCTGCAAGCTAAACCGCTATTTTTAGTATCTGAGTAATATTTGGATGAATAACATATATACAAATTTAAAAAGAAAATTTTATCTATACTAGTTTACGAGTGATAATCGACCAACTTATGACCTGTAATTGGATCTAAAGAAAAAAATATAAACTCCATATCAGTGACTTGAAACAACTGCAAACATAACTATATTTGAAACGAATTTGTAATGTCAAACAGTTTTAATATACTATAAACGTTTCCTATTTTTATTTATTTTGAATTATTTGAACACGTGATATCTTTTATAATTTAGAAAATCAATCGAAATCTTTTACTTTAAATGGTCATACGAATCATTTATTTTACATGACATTATTTCTGTAAATTGATACGCAGTCGAAACATTAGTTATTAATTTTAGTTTTTAAAGTAAAAATACAGAATAAGAGCACTGTAGTTAAAATTGTTATATAAAGTTGTTAAGTTTTGCACTTTCACGTCTATTTCACGTATACTCTTGTTAAATTCTGTAAAGACATATACATATTTCGCACACGTAAGAAATACTTAACACCAAAAAAACATATAAACTCCTAAAAAAATATAAACATTTCGAAGGTCTTCTTCTTCTTCTAATGGGGTATTAGCAAACGTTCCACATTAATACATAACTCAAACCGCACGCGGTGGCTAGTGTTCTCATTACCGATTTCAAACCAGAATTATTATTACCTATATTAGTTGTACGCATTAGTATCTACAGTTACAACTAACTCCACAGTAAGTTTTTCGACATAAAACTGAATATAATAATAAAGAAAAAAACCTCAGAGAGAAATTTTTCTCCTCTGTACTTTTAAAAATTTTATCACATTTTCTATTCTTGAAGACTTTCTTTTGAATTCACCATTAATCACGTCTAGGCAATTCTATTTCAAAAGGCTGAGAAATAAGTAGCCCATCAAAGAAATTAAAAATCAGATGGAAAGAAAGAACTAAATCAGACAAAGACCATTAAGCTTCGATAAAAAGTTGTATTCCGCCAAAAATAGCTTCCGGTATTGACTAAATGTCCCAATACAAAATTTGCGTTATTTTATCTGAGAATAAAGCTTATTTTGGCTAATTTTAAATTAGTAATGTCTCTACCATAATTGACTTCTCTAAAAATATTTTCAGTGCGAAATCTGTTTCTTTTTCTGGCGAAATATTAAAAAAACAATGAAATTTTTGTCGTTTTGAATATCTACATTTCTTGAGATTTTAGTTACAATTACACAAAAGTTTTAAAAAGGTCAGTAGCACAGAGTAAATCAGTGTATGTATGGTAATTTTTCATCAATAAAAATTCACAGTGCCTGTAATATTATTGACGAGTATTGAGGAAAAATAAATTTTTAAGTTTGCCATATCTTCAAATGAAAGAAAGCAATATTTATAAGATCATTTAGGTGTCTGTCTGTCAGTCCATCTAACATAGCCAATATTCTTAGAAAGTATAAGACGCAGAAATTGAAATTCTTAGAAAGTATAAGGCATGGTAATATTTCTATATTAATAACTCGCCTATTTTGTATTAGCTTTTTTAAATATTGATATAAGAATTAAAGAATGTTTAAATAAATAACACATATTTTTCTAATTTTTATATCGTGTGAAATATGATTTGTAAAAGGTTTCTTAAGAGGAATACAAATTTACATTTTTTATAATTTTAAATTCGATATTTAAAAGAAATATCCAAAAATTGCGTGAAAATATAGGATGGCTCCACTGTATTTTGTGAACTACCGGTATTTTGTGAACTACCGAAACAATAATTATGTAAAAAGCAGAATTGGCAAAAACTCACTAAAAGTTTACACAAAAATCATAGCGATTATTATTTTTATATGAAATTTGCCGACTTTCTAAATATTTCTAAATTCTTTATTCCTTCACTTCGCAGAAAATATTATTTTCAGCCCTTTGAAGAATATAAAATACAGAAAAATGTGACAATTTATTAAGTTATATACATTTTTTTTAAATATTCCGCGCATCTATTGCTACTCGCTGGAATTGCTTATTACATATAAAATTTGTGTCATTTTATTTTTTATTAAAAATAAGCTGTTGATTCAATTTAATATTAGTTTTCACTACGTTAATTCTATTTAAATATGAAAATATGTATGTATATATATATATATATATATATATATGTATATATATATATATATACACATATATGTATATATATATATATATATATATATATATATATATATATATATCAATTCGGGGTGATCGTTCGGTTCAGGTTGAATTTGATATCTGGGGAACATATTCGATAAATATATAATGAAATCGAGAAGTTACTTCGTTCGATAGTACCTCCCGTATTTCACATTCTTAAATCAAATCTGGAGATAATTGTTTTTTTCTCAAGGAAACCTCAGTTGGGTGTCATTGAAGAAGTCTTTTGGACAACGAGACAACGGCTCTCCTTTCGAGTTTCGATACACACAAATTTTAGATTTGAGTGTATTTGATTTGGATCATTTTTCTAGTAGGAAATAGAAAATGCCGAGTTTTAAAAAGCGACGACAGAATTGATATTATAAATTTTTATCCTTCTACAGAATGTAAAAATATTTATATTAATTCCAAGAATAAAATATAAACGATTATATAAGATAAAAAGAATCAGTGACTATTTTCGGAAAGACCATAGAACAGACATCGAATCAAAAGTTGACCGACTCCTTCTCTCAACGCTCTTATCGTATGGCGTAATATATGGAGTGCCACTGACATTGTTTTGAAAGACCATAAAGACCAGAATAAATTAATTACAAACTTGTTAGTCGGTACCAGTTTGGATATTCTAAAAACTTTCAGTGTTATCTTTGGCAAGGCAAGTCTATCAGAAGCTAGTACGATCCTCCTTATTGCACTAATGTTGGATCTGTCGGTGTCACATTGCATGATGCATAATCAAATAGTTACACTTGCAGTGGTTGTTAGATCCATAGTAAAAATATTTTTCAATGAACAGATATGAAATAACTTGAATAATTAAATATTTGTAAATATTTTAAAGGCTTCCAAAAACGAATATCATGGGTTTTATTAAAACACGAAATTTCTGTGTATATATATATATATCTATATATATATATCAATTCGGGGTGACCGTTCGGTTCAGGTTTAATTGGACCATCTGAACCATTTTGAACCATCTTGAACCATCTAGAAACCAGTGACTTAAACAGTAAATTAGCGACCAATATATTATACTATTATAGATACGTTGACGACATCCTTATCTGCTGGAAAGGTACACAGCGATAGTTAGACCAGTTTGTTAACTTTGCTAACTTCCTACATAAAAATATCAAATTCACTTTAGAAGTAGAGTCCGATAATAAACTTAATTTTTTAGATATAACAATAGAACGCAAAAATAATAAACATAAATTTAATATATTTAGAAAAGACACATTTACAGACTCCTTAATTATTGGTCAATCTCAACACCCTTGGTCCCATAAGTTAGCAGCCTTCCATTCCATGATTCACAGAGCTTTAACCATCCCTCTAGAAAAACCTAACCTACGTAAAGAAATAAAAACTATAAAACAAATCGCAACAAATAATAATTATGACCCATTAATTGTCACAAAACTGTACCATAATAAATTAAGAAAAATACTAATACAAGAAATATACCCGGTCGTACCAAATAATAATAATATTTACTATAAATCTATCCCATAATGTATCACTAATGTATCACTCAAATTAGGAAAACTCGGTAATGTATCACTCAAATTAGGAAAACTCTTAACTAATAATAAAACTATAAATAATATAACATGTACGTATAGTACCTTAAATAACTTGGGTAAAACCCTTATTAATAATAAAGAAAAAATAGATAAACATAAAAAGAGTGGTATCTATAAACTTAAATGTAACGATTGTAATAGTGTATGCATAGGTCAAACAGGAAGAGATTTTAATACAAGATATAAAGAAATGGCCGTAGTCGCTGTGATTTACATTCGTAGTTCGCTCTCTCACCAGCAAGTATCTTTCTCATTTGACTTTTCTTAACCGAGTTTCTCTAAATGTTATGAAAATGCTTACATCGTTTTAGTAAAATATTTGCAATACAGGGAATAGTGCATGATATTATATGGAAATATAGAAATATAATTTCTAAATTATAATATGTAGTGTTTTGCAATTTAATTTTTTCGCGAAAATTTATTTCAAATACTAACTTATATTTTGGTTTCGTTGAGTCTAAATATAAAAATAATTATTTTGGTATCATTAAAATCTTTATTATTCAAACTTTTCTTTAAAATTCTACAAATAATTTTTGATAATTGCATACATTTCACAAATATGATGGTTTTTTTGCGTCTATAACTGAATGTAAAATTTTATACGTTCTTTAAACGTACTAATCTGATAGTGTTAAACCGATGATTAAATCATTTAGTAAGTACAATAGATTCAGGCGGACATGGAGGTAGGAAGAATTTGACGTAACACGATAATTAAAAAATAACTAGAAAATCGAAGTTGGTAATGAATTTAATAGCTAATTTGATCATAATTATAATATTAGTTTGAAAATGTATCTCTATTAAGAACTAATTTCTGATCTCACCTTTAAATTCTATTCGTTTATCATATTATTCGAAAGGTTACACATCATAATTATAAGCTTTATAAGTTTTATTTTAAGTAAGTAATATTGGAATTAATTATTTTTAACATTATCTACTTCAAATAAAACTTATAAAGTTTAAGTACATTATATACAGTAAGTTGCAAATAAAATTTTAAATCTGTTAAAAGTGAATAGTGTTTGTATAAAATTATTTGCAAACAGTATTATTATTCACCACGTAAATATGTTATCGCCTAGTGTGTTTTCCACAGACGAAAAACAGTGAATTTATCTAAAATTGCCTATCCCATAATTTTAATTTAAATACTTTTGAGTGCTTACTATATAGATAAAAGCCGCTTATGCTTATCACTATGTCAAATTTTAATGTCGAATTTGAAAAAAACGGCTGCGACATATTGGCATACAGAAATGTGAGTGATCTTATGAAGGGTTCGTTTTTCCTTTTGAATTACGGAACTTTAAAAATGGAAATTATGGATTAAGCAACACGTTCACCTATCCATTACAACTTATAGTTGCTAAACATAATATCTTAAAATTTAGATTGCTTGCAAATTTGATTTATTAGATACAATAATACCTATAAAAGCTGTAGTTAAATTGATGTAGTAAGCCAGTTTTGATGGGTTTCTAATTACAAAATAGTATCATTATAATCTATAAAATTTCTTCGTATCCCATTCCGTTGTCAAGGTACTCTTTTTCAACCTAAACATAAGAGTTAAATGTTGTAAAATAAACAATATATTGGAGGCCACGCCTTACAATCAAGACGATACGACGTAACGCGGCGAACCCCTAGTCGAGATTTTAATATTCAGTGGTACGAATATTATTTTACTAAAATAAATATACGCTCTACTGGTAATTCAGTGTTAATCATTTTTTTTTCATTATGATAATAAAACATTACATTTTTCCATTATGATATAATCTCTTTATGATAATTAAACGTTCAAATATAATTATAATTGTGAAAATACTGAAAGTAACAAATAATAATTGAATGAAAATTTTGGTATTTCATGCTGTTGTCAATATTCACTATTACGCAAGAATTAAATTATTCACTATTACGAATGAATTAAATATTGTAAAATAAATGGCACACTACGCACCACGCGTTATTATATTATTCTAAAACCATCAAATGTTTTATTAACAAATTTTAATTTCTTATTCTTCCACATTTTGTAAGGGAATCAGTATCTTAAGCAGCCAAAAGATAAAGGGTATAATACGTTACAATAAAACAAATAGAAACGTCTTTTTCAATTTTAAATCTAATAGTTTATTGCAAAAAATCACGGCAATAGCAAAATATTGAAATAATTTTAAAAAGAGAATTTTTTAATGTAAAATAAATTAATAAAATGGCTTCCACCATTTCTTTAAACCGTTCTCCGGTTTCTACCGTTTTGTTGACGGAATATTTGATTTCTTCAAATGTTTTGTTGTTTGAGTTGATAAAAACTTAATTTCCATCATGTGTAAATAGCATATTACGAGTCGGAATGTAAAAATTACCTCTTCATCTTCTAACCTGGCTGTTTCATTTGATATATTTGCTTTTGAAATGAAAACTAAAACTTAAAGCAAAAAAATATTTGCTCCCCTTTTTTCATTAGAATGATAATCGCTTGTGCGTCTGAGAATATTTAAAATACAGCAAGGACTATAATAGATGATTTCAATTTGCATTTGATTTCACGGAAATCATGAGTATTATTTAAATTTTATGCTTGATCATTATAAGCGGCGGTTATAATGATCAACCATAAATATTTATGATAAAAGCTTATGTAATAAAAAAATCATATTACAAAAGCGTGAATTAAATTGTAACTAAGGTACACAAATATTTCACTTTGTAATTCTAATGAGAGGTCATTTATTTTTAAAAACACACCATGCACATTATACCCCCCCCCCCCCCCCATAAGCTAACAAATATAGAACAAGGGAACAGTTGAGAGTGAGGGAAAGTTGAGAGAGAGAGAGATGAGTTTCAGAATTAATTTCAATAGAAAATACGAACAATATCACAGAGCTTCTGAATAGCTTCCAAAGTGTCATTATCTTTAGAATTCGGCCCGGCATATTGTTATTTATCGTATAATACGTATATCCTTGATGGAGTACTTGGTCTACTTAGATATTTTGCAGTAATATACGGTTAAGTGACTGATTGATGGTAGATCAGATTTTATTTAGCTTTTGTATGGTGATAAATGGATTAAAATCATATTATAGAAAAAAAGTAATAGAAAAAGCTTACGGTCCATGGAAGACAAGTAACAATTTGTCCACTAGTTGGATACAGATTAGCGGCCCCCGATAATAATTAAACATACAAGAAGAATGATTTTACAATTAGAATTTAAATCTAATGATTTTGACATAAATTACCCGTTTAATAAATGTATTTTATGAAATATTGATTTGCAATGTATTTGTTAAGTCTGCACTTTTAGGTAAATTTCCCAGTTATATATATTTATATATATATATATATATATATATATATATATATATATATATATATATGTGTGTGTGTGTGTGTGTGTGTGTGTATGTATCTGTATGTATATATTCACAAATACATACATATAGATAACCCAAGAGATAACCTCCACAATTATAAGACTTAGAACTGGACACCTGAACGGCCTGAACATCATACTAGACGGTCAAGAAATTACTCCTCAGCATGCCCACACTACCCAAATATACAACTGGACCCTCAGTATCTATTTTCTTGTCCAGCAATTGCATTGGCTCTCTTCAAAATCGACGTCAGCTGGACTGAAAATATCCTATTCTCGGACAAGGCTGATGAAGTGGCCAGGGCTGTGCTCCACAACTTTGGCCCCAACTGAAATATTATTTCCTTTTTTTTCACTTTGTGTACAAGCCATAGACACGTCAACAACAACAACAACAACAACTTATAGGTTCATCGTATCCGCATAATATAAAGTCGTGAAACAAAATTATTCACTTAGCAAGTTTTTGTTAGAGGTCAAATCGATGGCGCTGTTTTACTTTTATTTCTGCCGCAAATAGAAGTGCCAACATGCGAAATATTTTCTCCTAGTTCATTGTTGTTTATTATTATTTTTTTCTTATCAATATAAAAAATATAAGTTACCAAAAATTCTACAAAATTCACTTTTCCGATCCGCTTTATTTTCCAACTGATTTAAGAATGATTGATTCGATAAAATTTAAAGTCGGCCATTAATCTATAGTAATATGCGGAGGTTTAGTTTTGTGTTATGTAATATTTTGTTGCTATTTTTATTTGTATTTTTTAATGTTTCGCATCAAAATTATCAAACATAACATTAATTGAATCACCTCGTTGTTCGTGCATTATATACAGTTGTATGTGTGAAAAATTAAAAAAAAATATTTAGGTCTAAAATTTTTTCGGAAAATATTTAATGTAAAATATTTCAACCTGACACGGAGAGAGAGTGACTAAATTAGTGACTGAATTATAGACGTGAAGTAAAATAAGATGAATTTTTATCCTTAATTTCAGCAGATAAATTGGAAAATATGATAACTTCTTTCAACGTTGCCTTGCAGGGTGTCAAATAAAAACTTATTGAAACAATAAGCTTATTGAAAGAAGAATGCAATCATATAGGTTACAAATTTTTGATAAATGGTCTAACGTTTTTAGGGAAAAACACTTAACAAATTTTGTTTCATACCCTTGTTAACAGAATGATTGCTCAGAAAATTAAAAAAAATGGAAGTAGGTATAGGGTGAAGGAAAATTACCAAGTTTCAAAAATTCCAGCGTAATTAATTTGTATAAATAATTTGTTTATTTCTTGTATTACTGCTGAGTTATTTGTTTATTAGAAAAATCTTGGTCAAAAAATATTTTTTCACGATGTAATGAACTACTTTTTTCCTTACACAGTTTACAAAATGTTTAATTTGACTCAGCCAAAAAGCTCCCCATTCTGCTCCGCGCATACGCCATGTGACACGGCATTAATGCAATCTGCGTTGGTTAGTGCAGCTGATAGACCCTTTTCAGGCAAAGTTGGAGTGAATTACATATATTTAATAGAGGAGAGAACACTAACTGCGTAAGTATTCTTTGCACTTGATTAATTTTTTCTAATAAATATTGTTAAAGAGTTATTTCATTCTATCTTAATGAGTTCGATCTGTAAACAATAAAGAAACAGGTTTTGAGGTAAGAATACCAGTAAGAATCCACTGTTATAAAACGAGTTCTAACTTAAACGCTATGACATATCCCACTTAAAAATATACTAGTGGCTTTTATTTTCAATCTTATATTAAGGACAGATGCGACCAAATTAAAAATCATATATACTTAATACATTTTTAAAAACTTAAAACTTTGCTGTGATAAACGATTAATTTGAATTAAATATTGTATAATTCAAATTCATTGAGAAAATTCTCAAATGAGAATACGAAAATTGAAATGTTCTGTGAAGTGCTTTAGGCGCAATCTTCTGTCAATTGGTGTAACCCTTTAACCTTAAACTTTCATCTGTAAAGTGAACTGGTAATCATGACAAAAAGTTTGAAAAGCGAATACAGTGCATATTTAAGGAAATAAAATAGCATATAGTAAGATAGAGATATGATGTTACAAACGTCATTTTTATATTTTATGGTCTTATGATATATGTTATAAATAAATTAGCTCGATATCAAAATTGTTTATGCTATTTTTGATCCCAAGAATGACGCAACATTTCAACACACGACTCATGTAAAACGGTTGAGAAGACAGAATTGTTTTCTTTTTTATATTCCAATTGTTACCTTAAACCAGAAAGCTAGTGTGATCATATTGGAAAGGTTAGGGTGAATTTAAGTAAAGATTTCTCTGAATATTTTCCTTCCAAGTCAAAACAAAGGGCTTTTTGATTCTCGAACATGAATCTTTTTAATTTCTTTTACTATCTATACTTCGGATGAATGAAGTATACGATGTATACTTCATACATGCAGAACATATACATATAATTCAATATTTCTAAATTATGTTTAAGGGTAAGTAATATAATTATGAACTGATAGAGACGATACAAAAACCGACACGAGGTAATTTTAAAAAATTTTACAAATATGCTTGGGTCAAGATTTGTGTTTCTTACAAAATTGTTCATGTCAATATAATCAATGGGCCAGGTAGTTATATGTGGTTTAGAACCTTTATAAAATCAATCACAAGTCCCTTTATCTGTAAGTCATAACCGTTTTTCTCTAAAACCCTTTGTGATAAAAACTAAAAATATAATGTTGTGATGAAGCTTATTAACTCGCGTTTTTTTCAATACAATTATTCAAACTAAAAAATTTTGCAAGATATTTTAGAAATCGCAAGTACTGTTATAGAAGTTTTGTTTAAATTTAATGTCAATTGAAATAGCGAGTTATGATGATTTCCTAACTATTTTTATAATATTTTTAGAATTTGTTGTAGTACTGTATAGTTACAGAGATAATGTTGAAAATCCTATTAAAATTGTCATTTCCCCTATCTTCGAAGGGGCTAAAGCTAAATTTATGATGAAAAAAAACGTCACTAAAATATTATCTAAAGTTTACCGTAAATTTACATTAATAATCATATCTTACACTTGTTGAGACGTCATGATAGTTTCATTACTTGTGGAAGTCATGTCAGGAAATATATTCACATAGTAAAAATAATATTTATATTTGTAAACATTCAAATTAAAATACTATGAGTGTTATGAGTGTATGCGTAACCCTCACAGCGCGAGTTATATTTGTAATTAATCGTTTTTTGTTAAAGGAAACGCGCAGTTTTTTAATCAGGTAATTTTTGTTTCCTATTAATTCCTTATAACGCAATGACTCGCAATTTAGCCATTCTATGTTTAAGGTCATACTTCAAACCGGATAAATATTTCTTTTTTTACTCTTTAAGATACAATTAATTTGCTGAAATTAAGGATAAAAATTCATCTTATATTACTTCACGTCTATAATTCAGTCACTAATTTAGTCACTCTATCTCCGTGTCAGGTTTAAATATTTTACACTGAATATTTTCCGAAAAAATTTCCGACACAAATTTTTTTTTTAATTTTTCACACATATACGCACGCACAACGAGGTGATTCAATTAATGTTATGTTTGATAATTTTGATGGGAAACATTAAAAAATACACATAAAAACTCACATTCTATCTTAAACGTTATTGTAGTTATGCCTAACAACTTACCTTTTACACAAGCGTCAATCTAATTTAAAAACTTTCTAATTTTTAGATTTGGCTAAAAAGTAAGAACTCGATGATTATATTAGAATTGAAACATTAATATGTAGTTTATTTAATATTACTTCTTAGCCGTTCGAATTCTGTGTTAGCGTGTTTAATTAATTATTTATTTTATTATAAACATACAAATTAGTTAAAGAAAAGTTGTAAATTTTATTTTTCTTCAATATTTTTGTTATATTAAATTTAAAATTGTGTGCTAAGTAAAAATATTTTTGGTTATTTATAAAAATTCTTGCATACTACAGAATTTTAACAAAAAATGTTAACAACCAATTTTCAATAAATAAATAGATCTTGGATTATTTAATAGATTAAAAACAGTTTCGGCATCATAAACATAAATTGCGCGTTTGCAGTAGAAAGATAAATTACTATCGTTATTGATATGTTACAATGTTCGTTGTGTCATATGAAAGTTGGGGTTTATTCTTTTTTGTGGTTGCGTACCTGAAAAAAAAATGGAACACTTAATAATCACCCACGAGTCCGTCTGTTCGTCTTTCCACATTTTCTGATATTTTTTTCATAATTTTAACTAACACATGCCTAAATATAGGCCGAACCTTATTCACAAAACTACTGAATCTAAAATTATAAAAACGTGACCTCTAGAAGTTTGTTTGAAATTAAAAGAAAACTATGGCGATCATTATAGGTCATCTAGTTTCAGAGAAATTCACCATAATTTTACGACCGTTAAAATGTAGAGTATATAATATGTTTACGCGGTGAAAAGTAAAGTTAGTATTTAAAAAGAGTTTAGAAGAAGTACCATACGCCCTTAAATATTTAAATTCTATTTGTATGCAGGGAATATTTCCAGTGCGAGCTTGACTCTTGTTATGTAGATTTATTATTTAGACCATAGCGAAATGACATTTATTTAACGGTAACTACTCCTTAATTACCAAAAATATTACATATAGAATCTTTGTTAATATATATATGTGTGTATATATATATATATATATATATATATATATATATATATATACACATATATATATATTTATATATGTATTTATATATATATTAAATTTATTTAAAATAGTTAAAAAATGTGAAACAAAAATGTTATCATTATTTATTTACTATCTTCATATTAATATCTGACATATATGAATGGACCTTTATTTAATTAGACATGTAACTTGCACATCTATGTTATATGTTACGTAGTATTTGTCATAACGATATTTCATTCGGTTTATTTATCCACTGTTACCTATTATATTAGTATAAAATTTCTACTGTTAAGTGGTTTCAAATTGAAAAATGTAGCTTATGCAAATATAAATTATATTAGTATTAATTTCATAAGTTATTTTCAGTTTATAGTAATCGTATATAAAATATTCAAATCGATATTACAGTTGAATGAAGGCAATAAATCTATGAAAGGTATGAAATGTTGAAGTTTTGTTTATTTATTTATTTACTTTATCCTCTGGAAACACATGTGTGATTTTAAAAACCCTTTTATTAAAAAGAATATACTTTGAAGAAAGAAAAAACGTTGGCAACATTTTTTCTTCAACTCTTAATAAATGATACCCTTCAGATACAGGAAAAGTAATTTAATTGTGTCATCAGTGTAATCCTTGACTTAACTACCAAAGACATAACAGATGAAAAAGTAGTATAGTACATAAAATTCTCATTTAAACACAAAGAAGCTGCCAGATAACTATAGGAAACAGGATGTACAGAAGTAACTTCGAACCGAAGACGTATTAAATGGCACAGAAACAGAAAAATCACCTAATTTGCATTAAATAAGGTTATTAAATTTTATTCGAAGAACATTTTTGTAGTTAAAGCTTATAAATTCAAAACTTCTGGCAAAGTCGTCTCTTTTCTTCAAATAAATATATTTTTAATTTATCCTTACACTTCGAAGTGTTTTACACGTTAATATACGCTGAGTTTATAATTAATATTTGGTGATTAAATTAAGAAAAATATAAAAATAACAGATTCTACTTATGTCAACGAATTTTTTTAAAAATTGTACATTCTAAACGGTTTAATGTAGAAAGTTGCCATTTAATAAGAAATGATAAAAAATTTATTCGTAGCAAATTAAGTCAACTGTATACACGTGTATACTAACTCTGGGAAAAGTTATTTCTCAATGTAATAACTTTTTCCAGAGTTTTATATCACGGCTGTCAAAAAAGTGGCCATTATATAAACGTGGAGAACAATTTAAAAATTTATATTTTATCAACTGGCGGTGGCAAACTAAACTAAGTGGTTAGACAGTTTACCGGACTCCAACACAAGGGTTCCAACAAAGTTATATCATAGATGACTTCCACGTTCTGCAATAAGTTATATAGAAGACTAAAGAATATAATCAGCCATTAAATCGACTTGTTACCGCTTCCTAGAGTTATAAACATAGTATTGAGATATGACGTTTCTACAATTATCGTCCCAGTACAAACCACAAGAATAAAATCGTGTTTATCCCAAAAGTCTTAGAAAGACAGGCGAGTGTCGGTAATGTTAGCATCGATATTCTTCAAGAGTATGTATAGCTAGAACAAATTATTAATCTCGAAAAAATTATTAATCTCGAAGGAATTCTTTTCGGCTGGGCAATTTTTGGGAAATTTGGAAACAAGTAATGGAAATAGCTATACTTACTAGTATAGCTCTATTTATGAATGATAAAATCTGGAATAAGAAAATCTGAAGAGCTAAAGCAGAAGACATAGTGCTTAAAATAGCAAACTGAACAAATATAAATAGCGGCAATAGACAGACCATATTTGCAAAAGAATCGACAGCCGATGAGGTAGAAAAGATCTCGAGTAGGGGCCACGATCCTTGAAGAGCAGTGTGAAATCCACAAGCGAGATGGACTAAAAACTTAAAAAAGTCAGTGAAAAATGTTTGAATGCGGATGGCAGAACACTGTGTGTTGTGGAGTGCCTTGGGAAACGTTTATGTCCAGCAAAGGACTATTACAGGTTCATTATGAGGATAATTTCCATTCATTATGAAAAGCAGAGCATAAACTCTGCTTACATTTCTGCTACTCGTTTAACAGTAAATGCACGTATATAAAATATTTAAAAACTCGCATTCATGTCCGTACACACCCGTGTAGGTAAATATTACTAATTTTCAGTATGAATAGATTTTTTTAAGTAGTAATTCACTTCTCGATTTGTGGTGAAGGTTTTCTTAAATTAAAAGATTAGTCATGCCTTTTATGTAAATTCTTTTATTCATTCTGTAATAAAAATAAATTCGAAAGAAAAAAAAAACTAAAAATCTTATAAGATTTTGTTCGGATAAGTAGCCAAAAATTAATGTTTGGATATGTTTGATGCTGTTTGCTCAGAGTACTTATATCGATCAAATACCTTGCATATACTAAAATTAACATAAATAGAAACCGAAACAAATACGAATCGTACTTGAAAAGAACCCGTCAAATGGTCGAATAAAATTTTCACAACTTTCAATATCTTGCGATCGATTCCAATCTTTCCTTTTACGTTGAAATTACAACCTTACAAACGACGAATCCACGAAGTGTCAAGTAATAAAGCCCAGTCTAGTCTGACAAAGAATGTCTCATGTCGCAAAATAACATCGGCTTCAAGGACGAAGGGTTAAAATAAAGTTCAGGATTTCCACACAAGGTGAACATTTAAGTTACATAGAGTTAAGTCGACTTTATTTGTTTGAACTCAGTTGTTATACTTGAAGAATATAGCTGTTCCATGACAGAAGTTCTTTTTATATGACTGATTTTACTAACATTTTTAGGAATACGTAAAAATGAACTTTGTTTCAGAAACGAATATTGTTCTAGATATTAATTAACAATGAAGATGACAACTTTCCATACAGCGCGAGCCTGATTTTCGGAAAATTCCATTAATGTTATTACAAATAAAAGCTAAGTACAATATAGAATAAAACAATGATCTAAAGATATGTGTAAATTTTGTGACAGAATACCTGGGACTGAATCCGTGAAAGTAAAGAAAAATAATGAAAAATTATTTTATTACTGTGAAACTATTGTTAGTAAATTCTACTGGTTCTTTATTTTAATAAGAAATCACTGTCAATTTACTCGTATATTATAATAATATTAATGTATTTGGTCGGATAATAAGTAATGAGCGTTTTTTTCTAAAATTATTCAGAAAATGTAAGAACGTTCTAGAAGCTTCCATAATCGAAGATACATAAAGGGCGCGGTACGCTTCCACTGATACAGTAGACGTTGCACTGTTAATACAAATAAAATATAGACATTAACACATGTGAGACACCGTTTACCGACAAAAATAAATATAGACATTAAGACATGTGAGACACCGTTTATTTTACGAGTACCAATCTGACCACTCTGATGCCGAAGCTATGCGTAAAATATTTCAACGCGTAGCTTCTGAAGCAATATCTGAAGCTACTGCGAAACGATGGTTCCAGCGGTTTCACAACGAAGATTATTCCCTGAGTGATCAAACACTCTCTGGTCGATCATTGGAATTGGATAGCGATAAACGAACCATAATCAGTGTGGGCAAGGCCCACACTGATCATTGTTTGTTTAGATCACCTTACACGAACTCAGCAAAACCTTGGCCAAACATGGCATGAATGCCAAAACATGAATGATTAAGACCATCTACGCCACTTCATAGACCAATTTTTTCATATAAGTCACCTAAATTTTACGCAGATGCTATTCACTCACTGCCAGTGCGCTGGATACATGTAGTACAAAACGATGGTGATTATTATATCGACAATTAATTAATTTTAAATTGGAAATATAATAACAAACTATAACTTTATTGACTGCTCTTTACTTATTAACTAACCCAATAAATTTGAAACGACTTCTACGAATGTATTTTGGAAAAGGTTTACGTCTATGCAAAACAATTTAATAATGTGTTATCAGTCATTTTCTACAACTTTTAAAAGCACATTTTTATTTATTTGAAACACTTTATTTTATAATTCATAAAAAAAGGTCCGAAATAGCTATTTAAATTCAAAACATATCAAAATTTTATTAGTTTAATTGTATTTAATTGTTATTTTCCAAAAATTAAATATTTTGAGTAATTGGTAATATTCGCACCGCTACGTCGTGAAATAAATTGGTACGTGTACAACCAGATCAAATGTCGTTTTTAAGCAAACATTTGAAAGAAATAATAAAATATCGAAAATTCCTAATATTCATATTTATGCATCCCTATTTAAATTTACTTGACATAATTAAAAAAGCTGCCGTATAATCATTGTGCTTTAAATATATTTTCTCTATCGCCTAATTTTACTTACTGTCTACGTATTGGCCACATATTTTTTTATTATGTATTTTCATTTGTTCGTTATATTTCTGTAGGAGTTTATTATGAATGATATTTCTTTCACCTTCTTCCACAACATTTGTATTAAATTTTGCTTTTATATTATGAAATATTTTGAATTTTGAAGCGTACTGAATAAATATTTACTTCAAATTAATATTTGGATATGGCAACGTCAGAAATAAGATTATGAAAACTTATCAATACCTTTCTTTCACATGTTCATCGATAAAATCCGGATATCACCAACGTAATTTATATTTATGTCATCATAACAATATTTCACTAAACTAACGAAAATTTTACATTTATAACCATAAAAATGATGGTTTTAGCCATAAAAATCTCGCCTAAAAATAATAATATCGCCTTTCAGTCTACAAACATGCCAAGAAACTGTCATTTAAATCCATAAAATGTAGTATTTTAGGACGAAGACGTGTTAAATGATATTGACAACTTTTTTTTACCGAATCCGCCCATTAATTCTGTTTTAAATTTTGTATACTCTTAATTTGTGATATATTTTTCTGGATAAAAATTAAAATGAAAAAATCGTTCAGGAATTCGTCTGTTTCGTAAAAGTAAACAAGTTTTGATCCTGGCCTTCGTTTTAAATTATTATTCGTTTATCGTATTTTAGGAAAATTTCATAACACGTTTTATTATAATTAAAAAACACACTACTTATTTTTAACATTACGTATTTAAAAATAAAACTGTTATGTGCGAGTAGAACTCGTGTTAATATAGTTTCGAATACCTTAAAAGTATAATATTATACATTTAAAAGTTTAAATCCCTGTGAGTACATAGTACTTCCATAAAACTATTTACAAATATTAATATTATTATTTACCATGTAAATAATAATATTAATGTTTGAAGCGTCTCTAATAGCATCTTGTTTTTATTGAAAATATCATAAAGATAATCATAGATACTTTCATTATACGTGCCATAAAAATTATTTTAGTTTTGTACTCGATACTGGAGTGAGCGAAAATAATGCCTCTGTAATATGATCGACCATAAACATTTTTTTTCTACGCGCTATAAAAAGTTGTCATTCATACTCCTTTTTCAAAATTATTAACATCTTCAGGGAATTGTTTTAGCCCATTTATTCATTTTCAACGAGAAAAAAATGAAATCTGCTGGAAAGAGAAAAACTTTCGTCCTGTTATGTTTTCACTCCACGTAATAAAATATAATTATTATTTTTTAAGAAGATATGGCGTCAAGTATTGCGTAAGACGTAAGTTGAATGATATACGATCAATAGACCGTGAAGTTCTCCTGCTCACAACATCTGGACACTAATTTTTCTGCCATTTATTTATTTGTCTGTGTCAGTAGACAATTCTATGTTGTATTATAAAAATATATAAAAATTACAGCACTGGTTTTAATATGACATCCACATAAGATGTTTACATGTTGTTAGAGATTGTTTTAGGCCATGTACATAGTGTTAGAAACTAAAAATATATTATTACGTTAAGTCAGGACGGTACGATGAAAAGTGCCTGTTGACGCACATAAACCTATTAAGTACGGGTGGAACTCGCACTCCGAGAGTTCCGATTTCATTTAGATATATTTAAAAGTTGAAATATTTGAGTGTAAACAAAATTTTTATTAAACAATTTTGTAAAAAAAAAATACTAATATTTGTAAATAAAAAAATTAATTTACAAATATTAGTATTTTTTTACAAAATATTGTCTACTTTGATTTTTTTACTCATGACTTTTTCATATTTTTATATTTAGCTGTTTTAGTGTGCGGCGAGATTTTTCAAAATGAGTCTAAAAATGGAACTTTTTATGGGTTGTCCAATTGTAATATTTAGGAGAAAAATTAATTAAAAATATATTAGAACTCTACTACTTTTTCCGCCATCCTCAGACTTATGAAAGCCTTCTCGAAATATTATTTTTGATAATAAAAAATACACACTAAGTATTAATTTTCAGAACTTACCTTTTTCATTATTCATTATTTCATTTAGAAATTATAAGCCTCTGATAGACCGGTGGACATACATAAACAGAGAGCGCTGCCATGACAATAATTCTCATTCGAACCCTAAAAAGACGAATGATCGAGTGAACTTTTTTTTGTATTCGGAATAATACAATATTGTTTATGTATATAAACAATCATGTATTATTTCGAATACAAAAACAAGATAGTAAAGTATAGGTGATTGCTATTTCAAGTTTATCGAAGCTACGTAACTGTTTTTTTCCCTTCAATTATTAATAAAAGCAATATTATTTTCAAAGAAATAAATAAATACTGTCAATATCCTGGATAATTTTGCATGTTTCGTTAAAAGAGTAAATAATAAAATCCTCACTAATATTTACCTTTCTTCATTTCTTCTTTTTCTCAGTCATCAGCTCTATAGTCCTTTGCATGCTTGCTGTACTATTTCCTGTACAGTTTTCTTGCAAGTATTTCTATTATTCATCTCTGAACGTAAGTTAAACTGCAAGCTATCGTAAATGAAAAGAATTAACTCCAACAGATGAAACAAGCAATGTTGCAGAGCTTTTGGTGATGCTCAAATTGTTTTTTTTTCTTTAAAATTCTGCCCAATTTATTATTGTTCACTTTATAATAAGTGTATCCTTAATACAGTACTTAGGTTTAGTTACGAAAAGAAAATAGTAAATAGATTAAGTGTAATAAGTATATCCTTAGTGCAGTACTTAATCTATTTACTATTTTCTTTTCGTAACTAAACATCATGTAGCGGCTAAACGACTTTGAGTAATAATAGAATCAGATTTTATTTAGCTTTTGTATAGTGATAAAGGCATGAAAATTAAACTTTGTTAATGAAAAATATAAAATATTGAAAATAAAAAATCTTGTATCAAAGGAATGGTTTAAAGTATTGTAACATGAAATATTTTAAGCAGGTAGCGTTTTTGCTACCACATCTATACATATGAAGGTCCCGATATTAATTTAGCATGTAAGAAATATTTGACAATGAGTGTTTAAAAATCATAATTTTGATATAAATTATCCGTATTATTATATATATAAGTTGCGATGTGGATTTGTCTATATATTTTGCAAATGATTTAAGAAAGAAAAAAGAAGTTTGATAAGAAAACACCTGGACATCGAATTTTAACTTATGGCAATGGGTAAAAAATTTTAATTGTCTTTTGCACAATATTTCATTTAAGTTTTTTATTTTTTTTTACCCAAATGATAACTAAATTGTTGATTGTAGGGAGTTAAGTTCATGAATGTTCTTAACATAAAGAAAGATGTTTTATTATAAAAAGAGACATGGGCGCTGCTGTTATTTAATAAGTTTCAATCTGAGCAATTTTTTTACATTCAAGTTGAATTTAAACTTCATAATGATTGCCATTCCTCTTTATAATAATTAATTAACTTAATAAATTATAAGAAATAACTTTATGAATTTATTAAAAACTTAACTTATTTTTTTTAGTAATCCCGAAAGTGTTTTGAGCTTAATGAAGAATATTTTTTTCACTCTCCTTTCTAGTTCACCTCTTCTAAATTTAGCATTAAAACGATTGATGAATATTGATAAGGGTCTCATAATTTCTTTTCTTTAATTTTTTGATTTTGAAAACCTAGTTCATCACCTACATACGGGTTTTCAAAATGTATTTTCTAATTAAATTACGAATCTATTTTCACAAGAACAGGCAGCAACAGAGAACCTGGTTACAATTTCGAAGTTAAGAAGAACAAGTTACTACCTGAATTGGTTACTACCTGGGGTGACTGCTTTAAACCACCAGCTTACCTCTTCTGTGGTGGATCGTTAGTTAACGCGGTACAAAATGCTAATATTTTCTCATTCGTTCACAATGAACGGCACACGTCTTTAGTTAGTACTTAAATACGTTTCAAATCGCGCTGAAATAAAAACGTATTCATTTCTTGATTAGGTTTGAAGAATACTTTAAAAATTATATTTTGTTTTCGTAACAAAACATCATTTTCACTGATGAAAAACTTTGTTGTAAAACTTTGTTATTTCATTTGTGAAGGAAACTTTTATTAGTAAGGAATTTCCAGTCTCAGAAAATTATTTTAATTTATAATTTTCCTATTTTTCCCTAAGCAACTTAACAGTTATTTAGGTTTTTGTATTCGCTTAAAATACTTGACATAAATTTAAACAAAAAAATATATATGTATAATAAAGATGTAAAATTTGTGATTATGTTTCTTCATTGGAGGTAATCTGATTGGCACTTATTCCTGCCGTCAGACCTTGGTTTGTTTTGTATTATGTACTCTGTACTATTTCAGCCGTAGTCAGTTTAAATATGAATATATCGAATTCATTTATTGTTTTACTCACTGATGTGACATATATTCTTTTACAGAACGTTTATTGAAATATTTATTTTATTTGTGATGTTACTTTCACCATATATACAACAATTATGTATTTATCCATTCACAAAGATATGTGACGAAAATAAAATGCCGAAAATTGAGTGGAGTGTCATCACTACTGTATATATTGACTTAAATAAAACCTATGGCCTTGTATAAAGTTGTTTATTTATTTGTACGTCCTAATTTCTGGAACCACAAATATCTTCAAATATTCTTTTTTTTATATTAGAAAGCCCATAAATTGAGCAAGACTATAGGCTATATATCATTATGTTTCATAGGTAAAGAATGTTAACAAAATACACACTACTTAAACAGTGGAAGCCAGAGAGAGAAAAGCTTATTTATTGACAGATCATTCCCAATATTTCCACCGATATTTGTTTTAAAAAAAATCTTTGTTATAAAAAAATATTTTAATGTATATGTAATAGTAGTGTGCCACTTAATATTACTTGTGGAAAAAATATGACACACTGTACACGTCCAATATGGCAGTGTTTGTTATCATTTTTTTTAAATAGGCTTCTGTATCTGTAACAATAGTAAACTGTTGACGACACATGTGTTGCGTTATTTGCATAACTAGTTCAGCGAATGATGATTATTAAATTTAATTTTTTATTCATTATTTCTTAATGGAAATCCACTCTAATTTAGCTACATGGTGAATAAAAATAGTACACTAGTATTCATTCCAATTAGGCTACGGATAAAATGGAAAGAAATAGAGTGCATTAGAATTATTAATTACATTGGCAATTAGATAAACGTTACGTTACAGTGTGAAAGATAAATTATAACGTAAGTGGAGGCACATACAATTAGACAGATCTTGAAAAAAAAGATATTTTACATTAATAATAAATTTTTTAAATCTTTTAAAACTTTCAATATGAGACACACAAGACATTTACTTCAATAAAACTATAATTTTTACAGCTCATAAGTCAAACTCTATAAACATTTTCTAAGCAAAAAATATGAATTTCGAATTGTGCTCAAAAGTTTTGTGCATGCGATTACCTTGCAGAAATAAATTAGGATTATGTTCACGAAACTGATCTCAATCCTTCTCTTTTAAACTTTCATTACAAACGCGCTAGTTAAAAACTTTGCTCGAGGTGACAACATTTTAATGATTTTTTAAAATCAGGATTTCATTGAAATGAATCCGTTTATCCCACGTAATTTTCCTTCTAGTTGTGTTTCTTAATAAAAATTTGCTGGTAATAATAAGAAACAGAGTGAAAAGTTATGGAGTGTTTTGTTATGGAAATAAAATGGAATGGGGTAATATATATATATATATATATATATATATATATATATATATTATAACGGTAATATGTATAGGTATTACATATGTTATAAATAAATTAAATCACTCTCAAAGTTTTTAATGTCATGTTTTTGTAGCAGGAATACTGTAACATTTCAATACACGACCCATCTAGAGTGATTGGAAATACCTGATTACCATCTCTTTCATGTTTCCTTTGTAACCGTAATCCAGAAAGCAAGCGTGATTCCACTGGAAAAAATACTATTTATTGATTTAATTTAATTTTGTCTCAAACGATTTTGTATATTTTTGATGCGGAATTCGTGGTATAGAAATATATCCTTCTGCAAAATAAAACGATTTATAATAATATTTTCGCTAATTATTTTCCATCTATTTGTTTCACTACTAAATACTTGTTACTTAAATATTTTGTTAATTTATTAAACTGTACTGCAAGCTTAGGTAACTAAATTTATAGTGGCGGACTTCAGCTACAAGAGTAATTTCTTGTAGCTAACCAAAATTAATTAAATCTGGAAATAAGTCCCGTGGTAAATTATTGGCGATTTTTGGAACGATGATTAATTATACTTGCAGTATAAAATAGATAAAAATGTAAATACATAGCATTAATATAGGATTAAGTAAAATAAAAGAAAATGTACAGATTTAAGATTAAGTAAAAACAAAAACAAAATGATATGAATGGGGTAACGATGGGTTATAGAAGGAATTTCGGTGTGCCGATTATGATTGGTAATGTAATTTTAGAAGAATTTTAAACACAGACAATGAAGGCGTGTTTCAAATAATTTTTGTCAAAAAGAATCTAAAATTTATTAGCATGTACAGTAAATAATTCTTCATAAAATGCAGTTCTATGCTGAGGGATTAGGATGCTGTACTTCTTTTTAGAACGTAGTTAAAGCTCGTGGTATGATAGAAGGTAATGATAGGTTTTGGAATGTGGATCTAAGGCATAACGGTGTAAGGAGATTATTGAAATTATTGTGTACAAAACATAAAAGATGTGCATTGGTTACGAATTTTTAACAATTTAAGTCGTGACTGAAGTTTACATATCCACATAAAAATAGTGTATTCTGAAATATTTGAAAACGTTTATCGTAATTTCCATTATATGACAATAACTTGAATATGCAAGAAATTATAGGCAGGTTCAGCGCATAAAATGTAAGCTGTGCGCGTGTGTAGACGATAACTATCGTCGTTGTTGTTGTTGGAACATTTATTATACCATATTATAGTTTATTATTTTTAGAATACACGACTTCAAAATAAAAAAGGAACCCTTAAAAGAACAGTCACGTGTCCTTCATACGTGAATGTTCTTTTCAGAATTCCGTTCGCTTTTATGTCACCACCGTTTTTCTTAGAAAGCATTCCACATAAAATTATAAACTCTAGCACAGGAATAAAGTATATTAATATGCTTGTACTAATATTATTTAGAATATTATTTTTATTCTACAAGGAGAAACAAATTCCGTTGATGGAAAAGGCTAATTATTAAAAGTTTAAAAATATATTTCTCGTAATTTTAAGTACATATCTACAAATATATATATATATATATATATATATATATATATATATATATATATATATATATATATATATATATGTATATATATAGAGAGAGACCGGCTTATTTATTTATTGATCATCACAAGTATTCCTGCTAACTTATCTCCAACCCCGATGACCGAATCCATTTAAGGCAATTTTGTTTTTTTTATGGTGAAAATTATGTGGATTTGTCTAGATCAAACAATGGGGAAAATTTAATTGCACCTACTCAAGGGAAATGAATCGAATTTAATATGTTCCGAACCACTACGAGAAACTGATTTCGCATATAATTTAAGAATATATGATTTAAAAGTAATTAGACTTAAAATTAAGGTTGTGTTACAATAATAAAATCTCAAGGTATATTAAGACAATCAAATATATTAATGTAATAAAATAAATGAATAGAATAAAACGCAGGCAAAAAATATTAATCTATTAAAAATTTTACATTTTTTAATGTTTATAAACACCATCTTTCAGGTATAAAAAATTAATTTATGTTAGTGGCATCAGCGCAACTGAACTACTACAAATATTGAAACCGTTAAATAATATTATCTGCGAAATAAACGGTAGTCTCTCCCAAAAGCACAAAGCAACTGCCAATTAAATGCAGGAAGCAGAATGATCAAAAGTAATTTTAAGCCGAAGACGTTTTAAACAACATAGAAAGAGAAAAATAAAGTCACTTATACTGAGTCGGTTTATTGGCTGTAATTTAAGGCAAAGTATTATTATTTCGTAGAGCATCTGCGAGGTAATACATTAAAATTCAAAAATTTGTAGTAAAATCGTCAAACGGAAATATTGTTTAAACCAGGAAGATAAACGTTTGTTTATATAAGGAAAGTGTAAAAGTAATAGATTAAAAATATACTTATACAACCATTAAAACTACCAAGTTGGAATTTTTCTAAATATTATTGATCCCATAAAAAAATGATGAAGAAAGTTTTATTCAAAGGGATTTGGGTCAACATGTATACTAACTCCGAGAAAACTTATTTCTCAAAGCGTGAAACTTGTTGTCCTAGACTATAATCATTAATAAATTTTCTTTTCAAATGAAAAAATCAAAAGATACACAATAATCTTGAGACAATTTCAATTCAATTAATGTCAAGATATAAATTTAAATTCAAACCGTAATCCTTAAGTATCCTGTAGAATAATTACAGAAAATTTATTAAGATAATTCATTAAACTTTGTCTAAATTTAAGTTTTTAAATGCAGAACAATTGTTTCAATTGCAATGAATCCATTTGCAAAAAAATTATAAAATTTATCTTAACAAATTTTAATTAAGCCTAATCGAAAACTTTTATAAAGAACCTACTGGTCAAAAGCAGAACTTAACAAAAATTTTCGATTAAAAATTATAAAATTTATGTTAACAAATTTTAACCAATCCTAATCAAAAATTTTGTTAAGAACCTACTGGTTAAAAGCAAAGCTTTTAACCAGTAGGTTAATAAATTTTATTACCTTGTGATAATACAATTTATAATGACTTTTATTGAGATTACAGTACAAATTTCAAGTAAAACGATATTTTTTTATTTCACGTATCAACATTAAGTATCGTATGATACTTAATGTTTCTTTGTTAAAATTTGGTAGTAACTATGAGATTTAAAATCAATGCTGCAGTTTTCCAGTTAGACGGCTTGTGAAAAAAGAAATGGTTATGATTGATCGACAGACGGATGTATATGTGAGTCATCTTATTAAGATTATGTTTCTATTTTTTCTTTTGAAATACGGAATCCTGAAAAGTCCGAAAAGGGAGTGTAAAATAGAAATAAAAAAAATATTGCAGCGTAAGTTATACAGTACATACATTTGTAAACCCGGTAAATTATGACGTAATTTTACTAAGTACACCCGATTTTGCATAAATTTGCATGAACTTTAATTCGCTTAGAATAACTTAGGTTCGTGTGACAACTTGATTACACTGACTTATTTTCTATAGGTTAGCCCAGCTATCGTCATGTGCATTAGTAATTACTGGCGCTCCTCTTCTGTACTAATAGGATTCCTTGGTACGCATAAGTATCGCTTTGCCGGCTATAGTGATACCTAATCATACGCTGACACCTAATCAAATATTGATCGTTATTTTCACACTAAAAATTGCTCTTACAAAACTTTCACAGTAAGATAAAAAGATGACGTGGATTATAAAATAACGAATGAAATCGGATACTGCAAAAAATTGGAGTTGGTCAATGTATATTTGCATGTACATATATTCATCATTCAAAAAAAGCAAAAAGCGATACTTGCACAATTAGCCTTCCATGCCATCAACCTTAATATTAATAGTAATACATTAATTTACTTTGATTCTGTGTTTAGTAGGAGCCCATCTGCTGCACTACCTGTCACCAAATGCTGTATCACATCACATATGCGCGGAGGTGAGTGAGGACCGTTTCGACTGAGCCCAACTAAAAATTTTGAAAAACGTTCAATACAAAAATTTTGAAAAACGTTCAATACAAAAATTTTGAAAAACGTTCAATACAAAAATTGTTCCTTACATCGCGAGAAATATTTTTCGCCTACTAATATTTTCTCTAAAAGCAGTAGTTAAGCAGTAATCAGGAAACAAACAATTAATTTGTTACAGAAATTAATTTAAATTTTTCTGTTAAAATGGGCGAGGGACAGCAATTTTTAAGCGTTTTTTTTCGAAAAAGTGTTTTAATTTCCTAATTTACCCACTGAAATTAACCAAATAATCTAAGTATATATAAATATAAAAAAATTACAGGTCTATAATTGGAACATCATGTTCTATCTCTGTGTCAAATTTAAAATTCACGTCTATAGTTTCACGTCTATAATTGGAACATCATGTTCTATCTCTGTGTCAAATTCAAAATTTGTATCTCTAATAGTTTCAGAAAAAGTCGCTTGTGACGGCCGGACAGACGGACGAACACTGAAGTGTTTTCTTAAGTATTCCGTTTTAGCAATTTTGCCAAAAAATATTAAAAAATATGAAATCCTTCAATTCGAATATTTTGTAATTTAATTGCACGATTTACAAGTGTTGCAAAACCCGCAGGTTTTATTTACTACGGTGCTTCTTCGTCTTTTCGAGATGCCAGTGGATACGACCCTGTTGTAATTTGTAAAGATAAGGACAATATATACGGTTAGCTCGTTAGGTAAAAAATTTAAATTATCATTTACAGATCCCGTCGAGTAGAACAGTTACATCGATAACAATATCATAATATTCGAATGATCATGTAAAATACTATAGATGAACAATGTGAATGTGAGCAGGTAACATGTAATATTTCCAATGTAGAAATATATTCGAAGGCAACAACAACGATGAACTAGTTCGTACACAACGATAATGATACAAAAGAATTAAAAGTTCTACACCTTTTCATTAAAGCGATAAGTGATTGGCATTATAATTAAACGAAAGGCAGACAAAAATTATTCAGTTTGCATATACGAATGAATTTAATTTTTCTATTTTAAAATTGTTATGTCCAACTTGAAAATGTTAAACTATTAAACTTAAAAAATAAATGTACCAAATGTAGTTGCAACGTTTTTGAAGTTTACTACGTAATTTAATGAATTTATTTACTTCGCTTTCTCATTAAACAAGAAAAAAATATGTTTTATTTTTTCTATTTCACTTAAATTATTTTTTTTCTAAACTACTCCGCCGTGGTGTATTGAGTTGATTACAAGGCACATGGCCTCCGCTGGCGAGGCGCACCACGGGGACCCGGGTTCGATTCCTGGCCGCTCGTCGAGCGGGACTGGACCGATAATCTGATTGACTATAAGAGATTGCTCTCGTAGCAATAAGTTCGCTATAAGTATGTGTTGCGTATATTAAAGGACGTAAAAAATTAATAAATATTCTCCGCATAACTCTTATCCTTTTTCATTACATCTGCTTAATTTGACGTACGTGAATGCCATTTCCCTTCAAACTCTACTCCGTAAGGATAATATCATATGTATATTCTAATTATTATTATAAATGCAAACGTTTAGGTAAATAAATTTTAGTTTGTTATTTCTAAACAGACCACTACAAAATTTGGCACGAGATTAGATTATAGTCTAAAATAAGTTAACACGTAGGTACGTGTTAACTTATTTTTCATTTTAAGTCAAAACTATTAATATGTCTTAACTGTATGAATGTATGTGTGTTTGCTTATTTTTTAAATGCTTCTACAGCTTTAGAGTTTGAATATTGTGTGACATAGAATTTTTCACCTAATTTATTTTATATATATATATATATATATATATATATATATATAAATATATATATATATATATATATATATATATATATATATATATATATATATATAAATATATATATATATATATATATATACACGTACATAATAAAATTGTGAGATTTTCTGAGGAAGTTATAGACGCTCTAGAATACTCAGACGCCAATTTGTATCTCGACTTAGAAGTTGAATAGATAACGATCATTCTGTTAGTTCCATTTTTGGGAAAGAGTAATTAAATGTGACTCATTAAAAAAATAAAACTTAAAAAATAAACGTTGGGTACGTTAAATTTAAATATAATTTCGTTTTTGTTTGAATTTTAATAAACTCAGATCGAAAAAATTGATCTGATATAGTGACAGTTGTTATTTAATCGTTACTGATCTTAGAAGGAATCAGATAAAATATAAGAGTAGGAGTCTTGGAGGAGGTATTTGATGCTGAAAATATAAACGGGATCAATTTTTTGTGAGGAACTTGACTGTATATTAAACAGGGAAATCATTTGAAGGCTACAACTTATCTGACTGTAAAAACATAAGAGAATACATGTAAAATTTAGCCCGTTTCCTTCTTTTATCACCCTGAAGGGTAAATAAACCGTGCCGCAAAATAGTTTGGTGCGAGCAGATAAATTCAAATAGTTATTGAGATTGGATCTTTGTGAAAGCAACATTAATCGATTATCAACATAATAATCAATAGTGAGGACGATTGTAAGGTAGAAGGGCTATATTACGTAAAGGAAAAACCTGAAAACTTCGTTTTTTTTTATCACATAATAATACACAAACCGAGACATGAAGGAAAAATGCGCAGTGTAGTGTGTTACAGTGTTTTATTTATACATAAAGAATAAAGTAAATGTATTACTTTATTCTGATTACACTTATAAAACTTAAACAGTTGTCTCAAATCTTTAGTTGTTATCTCATAATGCAGAAACAAAGAAAGACAATATTTTTTTGTTCCATTCCTTTTGTTGTGTACTACTAAAATGTTTTTTTCAGTACCTTCAATGAAAAGACCGGTCAATCATACAGTTTTGCTATACGTATAGGCAAGTACTTTACGTGAAAAACTAAATCTAAAATTATATCTAAGAAACTAATTATATTTCAGATATAAAAAAACATTTAGGAAACAAAGTAAACTTGTATCGTATAGGTACAACATCTAAAAATGTTATATGCAGAAAACGACCGGTATCGACGTCTGCCGTCATACGTCTGCCCGCATTCCTGTTACTTACTGAACTCCCGTACCACCCCTTACTTCACTTCTGACCACATCCATTTTAACAATGCATATCTGGGTGGCAAATTTCATTCCGTTATTTAAAGCATTTAAAGTATTATAAAGCACAATATTTTTATACATATAAGTATATTATGACATTTGTGTAATTACTACGGCCAGGCAACTATGTTGTGTTGTTGTAGTAAATAAATGTAAAAGGTTTTTTTATAATATTAAATTTCCATAAATATTCGCATTCTGGTTAACTGCAATAATAGCGATGAAAAAAATAGATATTATTTTAAGTAAACCTCTACGTTTTTCTTAAAACTTAATGCGGACTGAATCAATTGTTTCTACTCGATGTGTAGAGACACAAATAGTAAAAAAAATTAAAAATTACTATATTCTATTACTTATACTCAATTTATTTTTTGCAAAGATTTTCAAAGTACAGAGAAGCAAAATTTAAAGTTTTATTATGTTTGGATAATCAAAAACTTATTACATTTTCAAATAATTCATACATTAATATTTAATTAATTATTGATGTATTAAACTGAATGACACATATTTTTTCAAATATACATTTTCCTCTATTAAATATGTTATTCTGATGATTATTTTTAATGTTTTTCTTTTTAACTTCTCCCATGACATTTGTATAACATTTATGTTTTCTAAATGAATATGATTCCAAAATTAAAAGTGCATACTATCCAAAAATGCAGATACATTACTGATTCTATACGTATTTTTTTAATTAAATAAGAAATACTAAAATTTACATTTGAATATAATACCATAAGGTAAAGGCGGAAATATAATGATAGGGATGGATAAATGGCCAACATTTTTCCTTTGCTTATTCATCGGTAAAAGCCAGGTATAATATATGTGTTTTATATTTGTCAGTGACACAACATTTAACATAAACTACCAAGAGTTTTACTGATATAGCCATGAAAAATGCACAGTCATGTAAAGGAATAATTATTCAGGCTTTCATTCTGAAAATATTCAAAGAAACTGTCATTTAAATCCAGAAAACATAGAAGTATTTTAGGCCACAGACGTATTAAATGACTTAGACACCAATATTTATGTTTGCATCGAATTCGCCCACCGGTCCAACTTTAAGATATGATCATTTGACACAAATATGAAATTGTTTCTAGACAAAAACTGAAAATGGGAAAATCTTCTAGAAATGCGCCCAATTTGTGAAAGTAATTAATTTTTAATATGGTCTTAGTTTTAAATTCTCATTCATTTGTCGTATTTTACACAATATGTTCTGTTATAATTACATATAATGAATTGGTTTTTAACATTAAATAAATAAAATAAAACCTGTTTATTTAAGGGGGGTAGAGACCATGTCACCAAAGTTTCAAACAAATTAAGAAATGTTTACATATACTTAAGGCACGTTTATTATAATTTTAAATTATTTTTAAATTTTTGCCACGAAACTACAAATTGCGTGTTGATTTTAAGTTTTTATCTTATTTATTTAATGTATTGGAAGCCTGTCTTATTTATTTAATGTATTGAAAGATGTATTGGATCCTCAGGCCGAGAAATGGACAAAAAAATAGGTAGCGGTGCCCCAGAAATAATATTCCATTCGAAACCTTTCGCCTCCGTACTGTAAAAGCAGAGTAGTAGACACAGAACTCAAAAACAGGAATATAAATAATAGATGATTTGATAAATAGAAATTGTGTGCAAAAAATTCAGAGACTTTTTAATAATATCTATTAGTCTTCGATAGGTACCTCTGTTTCATTACTCTTCATCAAATGAGCCAACGATTTCAATATAAGATATAAATATTCTCAACATTATGGACGATTATTTCATATATAATAAATATGATATATATAATAATATTCATATTCATATTTAATATATATAATAAAATCTGACATGAAAACCGCAAAATATTTATCGACCTATATTTCTACTACTTATTATTTTGCGGCTCTGTAGCCCTTGATATGTTTGTTGTGCAATTTCCTGGACAGTTTCCTTGCAAACATATCTAGTTTTTGCTCTCTTTTTTCTCCATATTGGAAAGTACCCAAAATATCACCTGCCCTCCGTTTTCTTTGGTCTTTCATTGGCTCTGGTGCTCATTGATTTATAGTACGACCACGACAAGCATAAGAAATAAAATTAATAAAATTTATTTTTTAATCAATTGTTTTTGAAATTAATGTTTTTGTAACTCATGTAAGTATTTTTACGATCTGTAAATATTTGTTTAACTTCACATAGCTATGTTTTCTATTTTAAATGAGTAGGGCTATTTTCTTACCCATAAGTGCTATGCTCGACTTAACATTTTTTAAACATACATAAAACATTTATAAAAATGTATAGAGACAAATTTCAGAACGTAGTCACAGAGTATTATGCGTAACAATAATATAATTATTATCCTTTAAACGAGGATCGATGTTAAGCCATACAGGAACTTCTGCCTTTACATGACTAAACACGACTCTCATCATCACGATAATCAAAATATTTCAAAAATAAGCGAAAATTCTAATTATTTCTGGTCATTGTTTATAGGCATTACCCCATTTTTTATACCAAATTTACAATAATAATAAACATCTTTACGTATAAGAAAGGCAATTATTGTAAAAATTCATAATCGCATGTACTCTAACGTATCAATAACATATTCCCAGTGACACACCTAGAAAATTATGTCCCACTATCTTCGTATCGCAGTGTAGTCGAAACCAAAAATTAACATCCAAAGGATGCACAGTAAAGGAAAAGTTGAGATGAGTTTTAAAGCTAATGCCATTAGAAGAGACGAACGAAGTCAGAAAGCTTTCAAAGAGTTTCTAAAGTGTTATCTGTAGAATTCTGCCTCGAACGTTGCTTTACATTGTATAATATGTACGTTTGGATACGATACTTGACCTACTTAGAGGTTTGCGATGATCAAGTTAAGTGACTTCGATCAACTTTTATAGGATGATGAAAGAACTCAAATCAAGTTTCTTTAATGGAAACAGTAAAAAAACTGGGAAAACCTTCAAGGGCTTAAAGTCTTGTGATACCAAATGTCTGTAGGAAGCAGCAGATAACGATTTAGCAAATAAGTATTACTTTACGACCAGAGTTTAAAAACCATGATTAATGAACCATGATTAAAAACCATGATGAATTATTCATATAATAAGTCACGAAACGCTTAATAGAATAAGAGCGGCTGATACTTTAATATGTAGCATGAAATATTAGTTAATTTTTTTAATTATTACTTGATTGATTTTAGAAATTAACTGTAACATCCTAACATTTAATCCATTAACGTCCTCAGTGCCCAATTTTGTCTATTATTTTTTAAATATTCACAATTATTTTGACCTTAATGAAGAACTATTTTGTCACTTTTCTTTTTAGTTCACCCTTCATAGTTACAAAGATCGGAATGTTTTCATAGCAGTTTCATAATTTCTACAATTTATTTTTCTTTTTCTTCATTTGCAAAATCCTGGGTGTATTAAGATATGCATGGCACATGTATTTTTACAAGAATAGTTAACCACCTAAAATAGTTAATATTTATCAGTAGGTGCACAAACCTGATCGCACCTGGTATTGATCGCTACTTTACAAGATTTCAGCTCATAAGTAAATTAATAAAATAACGTTTTTTCTAAGGGATATTTAAAAAATATCTATTATCACCAAATTCACTTGAAGCTTATAGGGATAACATGTTAATATATGACATATTTTTTTTTTCAAATATCGCAAAGTATTTATTAAAATTCTTCAAAAATATGCTGCTAAGGGTAGACCATATACATATAACAATAGTACACCTTAGGTAAAACTCATTTATTGTCATAACCCATATATTGAGTTTGAGATTTCGACATTTTCTTTATTATTACATAATGTACTTGAATGTTTCTACAAAAGGATGCAAAACAACTAAAACAAACTATGCGACTTAAGTAATAGGTGTTTTACATTTTTACACCTTTTAAGCCTTTGCGCACTGGAAAAACATTAATTTGAATCAAATAGCACGTCATCCAAATTTAAGGAAAATATTCCGTAAGAAAATATGAATATCGAATTGTGCTTGAAACTTATCTATTCGATTCCCTTGTGAAAATATATTAGATTATATCTTGTATCTCTAACTTTTAGAAACCCTTCTCGAGGTTATAAAGTTTGTTATGACTTTCATTGAGCTCAGCATTCCTGTTGAACCAACATTTTTATCCTCCACAATATTCCTTCTAGTCCAAATTCCTTCATAGAATTTTGCTGATAATAATGAGAAATAGTATAAAAAGTGAAGTAATGCATGGTTAAGGAAATAAAACAGTGTTAGATAAGATAATGGTAAAGTACATAAGTCGTGTGGTATAGATGTTATAAATGAGTTGGATTGTTCTAAATTTTTTTTATTGTTACCTTTTTAACCCTAAGACTATTGTAATATTTCAACACACGATACATTTAAAACGTTGCGCGACACGATCGGAATATTTATATGCCAGCCGTTACCAGAAAGACTTGAACTTTTTTTCCTTATCTGACTGTTTTTTGGTTTGCTTGACTCCTGAATAATTGTTCCATAAATATATGTCTATTGAATTTAATAATTCTTCTAATTCCATCGCCTAATATTAATAATTAACAAATTATCGAAATCTGACGGTTGAAGATAATATAGGTGTTTATAGTTGCAAAATTATCAAAAAACAACACTCAGTGAAGGGTTTTTCTTCTTTAATTTTAAATTTTATGTCCTCTCAAAATCGATCATATTTAGAATACCGGATAACGGTGTGACGAGAGTTATGGTGCGTAATTTTTTTCAGTATGTTACACACAAAAGGTTAATTGCTATTTATACACATTTATTTTTTAAATCAATTTATTTTTTATATAAATGTTTTAAACTCGATATTATAAATATTTGACCCGTCAAAATAAATTTGATTTACAACATAAATTTTATGCAAGAAAATAAAATTTTCTTTCTAAAGCATGATTATTACCGTCACCATTTAAAATAATTTTAAATATACTGGAATGAGAAAAATTTCTGATAGATATTAACAATTTGAGAAATTAAATAAAATTTTTTGTGCGACGTCTGAAACGCAAAACAGCTGCTATTTTAGGAAAACGTCACAGCGGTCTAAATTAGACAAGTAAATAATAAAAAATATGTGTATATATTTACTACGAAAACAACGGTCTGAAGGTCCAACATCAAGTTTGAGGTCCGAAACCGAATTTTATTCAAGTTTGATTACGTATACGAATCGCTACTTAGAGGAAAATCATATCTCAGATCAATCGGAAAATCATCGGCGCGATACTTTGTAAAGGAAATCCGGAAACTATTTGCATTTTTCAATGCATAGTGCGTACGCAGTATTTTCAGTGTACTTGTTGTTTTTTTTATGTTTTCCTTTTATTTTTAATAAGGGAGATCATAAACCTAAACAAGAAGATCATAAAATTAAAATGTTTTCTCACCTAAACCATTTTTAATTCGATCATTTGTCCTAAAGAAACAGCACTGTTACTCAAAATAATATGTTCTCAGTTAAATATAGAGTCAATATACTACCTAAGTTAATTATTCAACGAATTTATCTCTCTTCTTAGGTCTTTTAACCGAATTTTAAATGGATTCTTAATCTCTTCACTTCATTTCACCATATATTTTCAAAATGTCCTTATAAACCAAGAAGCAAAATGAATACTACTAATACTGAAACAATATCAAACCTGATACTTTCAAATTACGTTTAATGGTAAAAAATATATTTAACGAATTAAAATGGAAATTATTACATAAACCTACATGGCCTAATTTTAAATACTTTACAAATTCCTACACTGTATTCAAACTTATTTTTGTCTAAAAATCTGAACCTAATTGGACACGTACACCTTAATCGAAATTTCTTTTTCTTTAAAGGCACATAAATCCAATTTTTTCTACGAACTAGATCGATTATAGAAATATGATTATGTAAGTTTCATGATAATAATAACCATAAAAATAATCTAAATTAAAATAAACTTCTTTCGCAAATAAATAAACTCATTTCTGTGAAACTCGTACCGTATAGGCAGTGTAAAAACGATAACACAACACAATCAACATATAAGGAAGACAAAGGTCCCTACTTCCTGCGCGCGACCAAATTAACTCGATATTACGAATCAAATTAAACTTTTCACCACGGCAGTCGTATCGAACATTTATTTATTTATTTCCAATTTCTTGTACGCGACTATGCTGTTTGCTGATGATGGTCGTACTTATTTTGAACTTATTTGGTCGTACAATTTATTTCCTTGACTCGCGAATTCCTTTCCGATTTTGCAAATATTGATGTTCATAAAATAACCTGGTGAAGGCTGGAAAATGTTTATACATGGTGAATCCAGATGTGGATCTAAAGAATTAGATGTCTCAATGAGAATATTGAATAATCATTAAAAGTAGAAACTTTTAAAAATTTATTTTTCAATATCTGTTCGTAACCCTATTTAAAATTTTCATAGTGAATAATTTATTTAAAATAAATACATAATAAATAATATTAATCTAAAATAAATAATATATATATATATATATATATATATATATATATATATACATATATATATATATATATATTTTAATAAATGTATGAAATTATAAGATTTCACATGTTTACGCCTGCGATTAACAGACAATAAGGATCTAAGTAAAATATTTTTTATTATGCTAGTCGTAAATCTTTAGTTATTTCGAAATATTAATAATTTATTAAAAGTGTCAGTAACGTAATTATAAAATAAAAGTAAAATAATCGAAATGGTTATTAAATAATGTAATATATTCACTATGTTAACTAAACAAATTGTCACAATAAATAATGTTATGAATTTCTGTATTATACCATTATTTTATTAATATGAATAATTGAATTTATACGTGAAAAATGGATAATCCTTGTTTTTGGTTATGCAAAACTAATAAGTATATAACATTTTAGGTTTCAATTTCAACGCATAAAACGTTTAGACTCATATAAGCTAGTTACGCGCATATTTAATTTCAAACGAGAGTATTACAGCTGCGATAACCTGGTTTCAATTCGACTACAACCATCTTTCATTGTCTTTATACACAAATATACTTATAGGTTCATAAACGATATTTGACATAAAGATGAAAAAATGTGACATATTATGGTCTTTTCAAATAAATTTTGGACATTTTTACCCACGACGGAACGGAGGAGATATATCCGTTTAGGGTGTGTGGTTGTTTGTTTGTTTTAAACATTTTGTTACAAACAAAAATTCCCATTTATCTCCAAAAAGTATAAAATAAAAACATAAGATCGGTCTATTGAAGATATATTTTATTTTAGTTGAAATTTAGTTCCATTTGTTGTACTTTTTCAGACTTAAAATTTACTTCTCCACACAGAACACATATTTTAATATTTTATCCAATTTGTTGTTCCTTTAAAGTTAAAACGAGTAGAAATTTACACCTTTATCATTGTCTTTATTTTTTCTTTGGTTTTTATAATGCTTATGGTAAATGTAAGTTTCAATAATTTTCAATAAAAATTTTAATGAAACCAGGTCGGCAAATATTGAGAAAAAGATCATATTTTCTACGAAACCAGCGGCGTGGAAGTTAGTTTTATTCAAGATGATCTCATACGAATCACTGCTTAATAAAAATTGAGTATTCTTAAAATGCTGTAAGGTCGAAAGCATCACATTTCGTAGAATAAATCTGCATAACTTTACTTTTTCTCGGACCCATTTTACACGGTCCGAGGTTTGTAGGGAATATGCGCAGTAAAGACGAAACTTACGGTGTTTTGCTTATAGGTAAACTAGGTTTATTTAACTTAGCATACTAAAAACTTAGAATATTTTGACAATTTTTATGATCAAGAATTATCGACACTTTTTCTAATCAAAAATTATTTCAAAGCAAAAAATTTTACAAACCAATGTAAACTTACACACCTTAGTGGAGTAAGATTATCGTCTATGTCTTCAACATAGCCACGTAATATTAAGTTTGTAGCCTTTTCCTTCAAGAAATATCAATCGTTTCACTGCTTCTGATAATTCGCTCTTTTAGGTAATAAAAATTTTTCAGTCAAAGAAAATTAATATAATTACGAAATATTTTACAAAAATCTCCAGAAATTATTTCCTTTACTAAAATAATTTCGAAATTTCAAAATTATGAGCGCGTTAAACGGTTAGCCATAATTTATAAGTGATTGTGCGTATTTATTAATTGCAGAAAACAATATTCTGGTTTATAATATACCAAATAAACCAGGAAATTTATATGTATTATATATATACATTTTTTAGGAAATTTATGTGTATTATATATATATATATATATATATATATATATATATATATATATATAATGCAGCGTATATCAAATTTCTCGACAAAGAAACAACCTGATTCAGTATGAGTCATGCTCGTTTCGACCACGGCTTGTTTAATATAAGTACAATCTCGCGAAGAAATATAAATGCGGCCATGGCTAAGGTTACAACAGAGCTCCCAATGGCATAAGTATAAATTCTGCTCATTATTAAACCTCGCACGCGACCGCTCACGAATCAAATCATTATCCGCGTCGCTACTTCTGTGCTAAATATATGTTTTAACTAGCTATGCGCAAAGACTTTAGTCACTTTAATTATACTTTATGTCTTTTAATATAACTAGAAAAAATACCTGCTATTCCTCACGAAACAATATTTTTTAATAACTTTTATTACGTTTTCTTTGAAAACTACAGAATTGAATTTCTGGTATTAAACAAAATAAAATCCTAAGGGGATCAAAAAATATTTCATCATTTTGCGTCAATAGGCTTCATTTACAAAAATAATTTGTTTGGATATTTTTGACGCCATTTGCTCATAGTAGTTATATCGCTCAAATATACAGAGTCCCTAGATACTAAAGTTAACACAAATAGAAACCGAAACATGTATGCATAAAAGTTGGGAACAAGTCTTCAAATTGTCTAATCAAAGGCTTACAAATTTCAATATCTTGCGATCGGCTCCAGCTTACCCCTTGACGTTGAGTTTACAGCCTTACAAACAACGAAACCCCAAAATACCGAGTAATAACGTCCCGTCTAGTCAGACAATAAATGTCTGCTCTCGGAGGGTAATGTCAGGTGAAGGGCGAAAGGTCGAATCAAGAGGTAAAGGCAAAATGCAGGTTGGAAATGGCGAACATTTTAAATTACAAAGAGTCAAGTATATATTATCGTTCTCACTCAGATGTGGTTTTTCAAGAATATTGATAAAATATTTTACAAGTTTTACATAGGTTTCATTACAGACGTTCTCTATAAATAGTTCATATTATTGAAAATACACTACAAACAATTTTATCTCAAATTTTTAAATATTTATTTGTTTAAATTAAAAATTACAAAAAGCATTTTGTTCGATTCCTTTAATATTACTAAATGTATAGTACATTAAGTAAATTTCTTAATAAGGAAATTTCTTGAAAAGGAAAATTCTCAGATTGTCTTAGAAATCTGTCAAAATGAAGAAAATATTCTAAAATTACGTCGTCACCGCTGAAACTCTTTGTTGATATATTTTATTAATTCGTCATTTTAATACGAAATCACCCTCAATATACGCGTCTGTTATATTATTCTACACATGCATTCAAATAATTCCATTTCAAGGATGTGTTATCACTAAATTGCTACAAGTTTTAAAAACATACATATATTTATTTAAAACTGATACTTTGATTATTTATCAAAAAAGGATAAAAAAAATGAAGATGAAAGTGGAAATCAAAATGTACAACGTAGAATCATCATTCATTTAAATGTATATCATATTTATTATATATCTAGAATAAATGTTAATTATTTACAATTAATGTTGCACTTACTATTTAAGAAGTGAAATAAATTTGTATCTGATTTTTCATATCTTTTTTAATCCTAAAAGAAAGGGAGAATTTCCAATATAATAATAATAGTTTTAAATCCTTACTCAAATAACCAAACAACTTTTTATGTTTTTACACATATATTTAATTAATATATTACTCACTAATATTCCGCTCACTAATATTTAATTAATATATTACTCACTAATATTCCGCTCACTAATATTTAATTAATATATTAATCATACGTCAGGATTTATAGATTAAAGAAAAATGTAGGCGTAATATTAATTTTTTAATTGTTTGGTTTTTTCTGACTAAATACAAAATATTAAAATTAACATTTCAGTATAATACGTCTGTTAAAGACAAATAGAATTACGGGAATTAAGACTTGCCAGTAACTTTTATTTATATGTTCGTTGATAAAATCCAAGTTTCGTAAATATAATTTATATTTATTTCACTGACGTAGCACTTAAATACAAAAAATTACAATTATGGCTGCAAAAATTATAACCATAATAGAAATATAAACTTTGCCTCTCAGTCCAAAAACATTCAAAGAAAATGTTATTTCAATACAAATAATACAAAAGAAATGTTAGATCAAATATTTACTAAAGTAAACAGATAAAAAATAGTTTTGTTTTCAACGAATCCATCCACCGACGCTAATTTAACATTGGGCAGTGGTAATTCCAAAAAAAGTGATCTTGGTAAAAACCAGTACCTTTCATCTGTTTTGTAAAACCAAACAGATTTATGATCTGATTTCAGTTTCAAATTCTTTTTCATTTATCGTGCTTTAGCAAAATACATAACATGTTGCATGTAATTAGGAATATTGTATTTATTTTTAACGTTACTTACTTAAAATAAAAACTGTTAAATGGAAATGAAAATTACGTCACAGGACTTTAAAGTAATTGTAAAAGATTTATAAAAAGCTAAAATTTACAATAAAAATAAATTCTAATTATTCATTCGTATAATAACCACTTTTCCTTGATTATATTTAAAATATTACAAGGATTATCGAAGATACTTTCAATTATTAATTGTCTTATTAGTCATAAATATCAATTATTTTTATACTTGACGCTGATGCGAGCGGAAGTAATGCATTTTGTAATATGACAGATAAACAGAAATATTGTTTCTATACAACTGTAACAAGTCGTCATTTATTTTTTAAAAATCTGCATCTTTAAAATGATTCATAATTGGCAACGACATAAAAAGTAAAATTGTTTATGGAAAATAATTCCTTGAAGACATCTACATTTTAAAAATATTTCATCCTTTTATGTTGACAACATAACCCATTTGTAATTATTATTTTTGATGAGGATATGACCTGTTAAATACACGTATCAATATTTTTGTGCATTAATATTACATAAATTCCAATTTAACATAATGGCAAGTGCTGGATGATATACAAATAATATACTATAAAGTTCACGTCCCAACTGTAGTTAGACAGGAATTTACTGTCATCCATCTATTCACCTGTATCAAGAGAAAATTACATGTTATTGAGAAAACAAACACCTCGAAATATTGCCGGTATTTAATGTAATTTTTAAAAAAGACATTTACATTTTAGGGTTTACTTTAGGTAGTATATATATATATATATATATATATATATATATATATATATATCTTCTATATATATAAAACAAATTCGTGTTAGTTACACCGTTTATGACTCAAGAACGGCTGGACCAATTTTTTTTATTTTTGTGTTTTTGGATTTGCCTTCGTCGGGAATAGGATAAAAAGTATTAAAACATCGGAAAAATTCGCGAAAAAAAATTTTATCCATATATTTTGTATGGAAAAGTAAGAAAATCACAAATAATTTAATTGTGTTTAAAACGTAATATGTGATAAATGACAGAAAAGAAAGAAAAAAGTATGTCATAAATGACAGACACGGATAAAAATTATAATTGCTATTCAACAATTTTTATTTAGTTTTCGACCATTATTGCATTTGTATTCCATTAAATTAATACTCTTTAAACGATTTTTTCTGAAATTCATCAGCGAAAAGTGATTTCAAATAGTTGATTTCGGTGAAGTGCACATTGTGCAACGTTGTAACTTCGAAGATGTTCACTTTGCTTTTGATTGCACACATCGATAATTTCTTCATTATTTAACAAATCACTAGGCTATTTTGTCAGTCTTTGTGGCCTGAATCTAGAAAATAAGTGTTTCTTTCATGGTTAATTGTATGTTACATGTTCGCGTGTACAAACCATCCGCTTTGTTTGCTCTCTCACCTGAGAACAAAACAAAAAATGTCATATATGACCAGGTGTTTCAATGAAGGGAATGAACCCGAGTGCAACCCATTCAGAAAATAATTTAACAGAAAGTAGTGCAACATACTACATTAAAATAAAAAAGTTTAACAGAAAGTAATGCAACACTAAGTGAAATATTTCGATTCGCTTTAAATAAAGCAAATGCCTTGCTGCCACGTGAATTACATTTATTCGATACAATTAGAATGCTTTTCATTTTAATTTTTGTACATGTATTGAATTTAATTAATTTTGAATATTCATTTGATTTGAATAAAAAAATTTAATTTAGCTAATAAGTTAACTCAATATTTATTGATTCTGAGACGATACGAAATTCGCCGGGTCAGCTAGTATATATATATATATATATATATATATATATATATATATATATATATATAGTTTAAAAAGATAGTATAAAAAATTATGTTACGTTAAGAAGATACGGTGAACAGCGAGCGTTGATGTAAATACATCTGTTAAAACTCTGATGATCCGACCATGGCCACTTTAAACCAATTCTGTTACCAGGTCATCTTCTCAAAAACGCATATGAAGCTGTAATTTGGTTTAAATATTTTATATTATTATTTATATATAAACATGAAAGACTAAAAAAATCATTTAGTCTTCATTCTTATCAATTTATTTCTGCTTTTAACAAAAGTATTGTGCTGAAATAATAATTAATATTCCCTATTTATTCAGAACAAAACGAAACACGCAAAAAATTAGTGTTTCGTCCGAAAACTGCATACTTCATGTAAATTATAAATCCGTTATTAACTATTTTATTGTCTTATTTCAATTGTACGTTGGAAGCGTCTGGCAGACAGATAAATAACGTAACCAATATAAACTGGTTCCGTTCGAAGTCTTTGGGTACGGTACCTTAAAAAAAATAGTGACAGAGTCAACTAAACGTGCATTTTCAGAATAAAAAAAAAGTTTATAATCTATGGGGAAATAGTTTCAGCGTATTATTCAGAATATAAATAAAAGTTTATAATGTATGGAGAATAGTTTCAGCGTATTATTCAGAATATAAATACAAGTTTATAATGTATGGGGAAAAAGTTTCAGCGTATTATTCAGAATATAAATACAAGTTTATAATGTATGGGGTAATAGTTTCAGTGTCCTTGAAGAATCTGTCATATTCTACTAAAAGAACATATGATTCAAAACCTTTGCCTTCATTTTTAGTGTTTAGCTCAGTAGCCTTTTGCAAGCTTATTATGTTTTTTATACAATTTTCTTGCAGACAGTTCGGTTTTTAGCTTTCTTTTTCCATTTAATAACAGCCATTGCTTTGATGTGATCTAGAGAATCAGGTGTCCATTGTTTTGTTCGATCCTCCTTTGTGGTCTTGAAGAGGCTAATTCATTTTTAATAATGGACAGATTCAGATTTTATTTAGCTTTTACATGCTGATAAAGGGATGAAAATCGAGGTTTGTATTATAAAATATAAAGAATATAGAAAAACCTTTAATATAAGCCCAAAATTAATTTAGCAAGTAGTAATTTTACCACCACTTGGAAGCAGATAAACTGATTCCGATAATAATATGTCATGTAAGAATTACTTCACAATGAGAAATTAAAATTCCGATTTTGTTATAAATTACCTACTTAATAATATATCGTGGAACATTAATTTACTTTCAATTTTGCTATATGTTTGGCTTAAAACGTGAATCCAGGACAATTTGAAGACCTTTAGTTACATTTTGTACAATATTTAATGTATTATTTTTATTTATTCTAATAACTGTTAATGGAATTGTTGCTTGTGTTGTATTCAGTATATGTACCTTCTTAAGAAAAAATAAGATACTCTACTTTACGAAAATATATGGGCTGTAATGAAAAAATGGAAATGGAATTCAAATGGAACTCATTTAATCATTACTCATTAAATTAATTACTTATTAACTTAACCATTACTTAATAAATTCTAAGAATTTGTTTTATGAATTTATTAAAATATTCAGCGACTAGTTTTGCCTATTCCTTTTTTAAGTTTCTTTAATACGTTGTTTTCTTCATTACATTTTTTTAATGTAATAAATGATAATTTAGTTCCTTTTCTTTCTTGTTCATTTCTTCCTGACTTCTTATTAACGGAATGGAGGTGTATTCATAGTGTGTAGGTTTGGTAATTTCTACTATTTTCTTTCCTTTTTTTTATTTGTAGAGCCCTAGCCTCCTTTAACCAATTTACAGAAACAATTTTCACAAAACAAGTTACTACCTCAGAGTAGTTATAAATGTAGTACAGTTACTGTTTGAGAGTAGATTCACAAGAACAGGTACTACCTTGGGTTTACTACGTCACACAACTATTTTACCTGTTCTGTGGTTGATCATTAGTTAGCACTGCGTAGTGCATTAATATTCTCTCGTTCATTTAACAACGTATACTCATTTATTAGAACTAAAACACTTTACAGACATAGCTAAAATGAAAATGTACTCGTATCTTGAATAGGTTTGAAGGCTAGTTTAAAAAAGCATTATGTTTTATTTTCGTAACATCCGAAATTATGATGAAGGGTTTTTTGTTTTATTTCAGGCTAAAAAGATTTTTTTCCTGGATTTAACCCAAGTAACTTTAAAGTCTAGTGGTGCACCAATTACCCACTTAGTGGAGCGACGACATAAAATTATAATTATTGAGTCTCGCCTATTTCTTTTGTTCTTATTTTGCGTTAATTAAAGAGTCAGCAACGTCTGGTTTTTTTCAAATATCTAGAACTAATCAACTATCCAAATATTAATGGTTTTCGGACTAGACATACACTGATTACTTATTAACATGATCTCGCCTAAGGTTTCCATAAATGTCAAAATTAAAATTAATATATTCAATGCTCTTTCTTAAAAAAAGTTAGATGATAGATTCCACTTTCATGTATTCATTTAATTTGTTTTAAATACTTTCATCTTTTATCCACAATGATCGTCGATCAATATTGCAAGAGAATTTCTTCACCTATTAGAAATATACATATACATAATGAGCATGTAACTATGGCACAATTTTAGTAAAATTAATTTTCTTCAAGTAGCCTAAATTTAAATAATATATTGAAATATATTGTTAAAAATAATTTTCTAAACAATATTTTATTATAGCATACAAAATCTAATTCTGTATGAAATTAAAATATGTGGCACACCAATTTTTTGAGTCGAGTTTAAATTTATGCTGAAATTGTGATACAACCCAATTAAATCTTTAAACAAATAATATGTTTTTGAATACCTTGGAAATTTTTCAAAAATTAAGGAAAACTTCGTTTTAAGTTAAAATATTATATTTATATTTTTTTAAGATTTTTAGATGCGGTTGCCAAGTGAAAACAGATTAAACTTATCTTCATGAAACTGTTCCATCTCAAACTTTCCCTATAAATCAGTTGGTTAAAAATTCTACTCAAGAATATAAAGTTTTTAATGGTTTTTCCGAGGCCAAGCTGTAAAGTTTGCGCAGAGTGCATTCTAGTGAAACGAATTTTTATCCGGAGTGATGTGATAGTAAAGGTTGTTTGGTAAAAGATAACCAAAAAAATATTGTTGCTACTTTTATTATTTATATCTGGTTTTTTCGGCTCACCGGAAACTATGTACCGGCAAGCTGCTTTCTCGGACGCGTAGTGCATGGACCAGAGAGTATGATGGTAATGTGCGCGAGGTACTTTTGGAGTCGCGGAAGTTTGTAGTGTTAAGTTTGTACCGCTGTATATATAACGCTGCAAATACGATGAATAATTATATTTACATTGAGTTACATATTTAATTTTTTAAAAAATCTCAGATCTAATGGTGAATTGTAACTATTGCATACTTTGCACATTCGCGGCAAGAGGTAATTTATACCTGAATTATTATTAGCGTGGAAAAATTCGTGGTCTTAGATTATTTCAAGGTGGCTTAAGTTATTTTAAACCTAAATGCTTGAGTAGAGATTATACAATAATTTAAATGGTTTTTTTATGTTCTAAATTAATAAATCAAAAGTGATTTTTTCTCGGCGAGAGGTTTTTCCGTGAAAGTAACAGATTGTAATAGAGCAAGGATAAAATAGCATCAAATACTCAGTTAAAAAGGTATGAATAAATTTACGAGTATGTTAATAAATATTATTCTTCAGTTTTCTTCATGTAGGCTTCGTCATTTAATTTTTGTGGTTTAATATTATCAAGAAATTATAGTTCCATTACGTGTTTCCAAAAGCGTACTTCACGTCACGTCGTGTTCTAACAGTTTTAATTCTCATTTGACTATAAGAGATTCTATTTCAACATAAAATAAAAGTAATTGCAAAAGCCTATGGTTTTGCGCTAAACAGTTTTTAAAAAATATTTTCAAACCATGACTTAACTAATTTTTTAAACTCAAGCTTTAAAGTAATCTGCTAAAGAAGAAAACTCATTTGTGATAAATTCCTTGCATTTACCATGAGCACGGGAAAGGACGAATACGGCTGATTTCCCGAAGGTGGAGCCCTACTGCATCTCCATAACTTCCGCCAATCGGCGATTCGTATGCGAGACCAGCTACGAATCAAATTAACTTCTGAACCGGTGCTTTTATGCTAAATTTATTATTAACCCTTTCATCAACGATGACGCACAGGGTACGTAATCGGTCATGAATTTTTAGCTTCGAGATTTTTCTTGAATGATCATGGATAGTTGATAACATTTAAGTTTAAGGTATAAACTGGACTGCAGTCGGTTAATGACAGTTAGCGTCAAGTCTTCAAGTGCATAACATCAAAAGAAATAGGTTTCAATCGACTTAAAGCACGGATTTTCTGATTTATCAATTATAAATTAATTGATTTATTAAAACTTATTGACATGAAAACGTTAACTTCTGGCATTGTTAATTATTGTTGTTAATTATTGACACCAAAAAACATTAACTGGTATAAGAAACTGGTAATTTCTTACAAGAATATTTACACCCGCAAACGCCTATAACTTAGCGAAAAATAAACAAAAGTTTTAAAACTCAAACTTGAACTAAATAGCAGAAAGAAAATATTTAGCTAGTGACAATATATTATTTATCGGTACATTATTTATCGGGAGTTGCTTCCGGAGGGATTTATGGAGAATGGAAAAGTTCACTTTCAGCGATAAAGTCGATTAGTTAACAAATGAATTAATCAACACGATCGCATATCTTCATAATAATACTAGGCCACATACCGCAAAATATAATCTTTAAGAATTGCAAGAACTGATCTATATTATACAAAAGACGACTAATAAGGTCAAACCTTTACTAATAACGTTACAGGATAAAGCCGTGTTTAGTGAAATGGTAAATTTAAAGTTTTAGGACTTGTGCGTAAAATTGATAACATCCTTGCATTATGCGTTACCATACATTCTCTGTGAACATATGGTTGCATTTACACTATTTAACCCAAAAATGAAAATATAGTTAAACCAATAAAGTATAACCCAAAAATAAAATTATATAAAAAGGTTGGATATAACTATTTTCTGAACAAGTGTAGGGTCGTTTTCTTTAGTTATTTTTGTTACTATCATTCAATGTGTTATTTAAGTACATTATGTATTGAAATACTGATATCCGGTTTGGGTTTAGAACAAATTTTTAATTTTGGTTGACAATGAGTTGACGAATTGTCTACAATAATACTCCGAAAATTCTATTTAATACATTTGCTTTTAAGGCTCGCACAATACTATTAAAATCTCAGTCTAAAAATAGGACTGCAATCATTTTACAAATGAAAGTTGAACTTCTATTGATACGTTCGTAAATCCCATTATCGAAACTTTGGCAAAGCATTAAAAATAGTTAGTGTGAAACTTCTGAATTGTACTTTGTTAGCTGAACGTAATATAATAATTATTTTTTTTGTTTCCTATCACACACGATGTTTTATTTTATTTATAATTAACTTTCATTTATATATGTACATTCTGACGAAAAGAAGTTTGAAATTTTCATATCTATATGGATGTTGATAAAATACACTAAACCACAGTTTATTCTAGTCCTTTAAATCTGATGTAATGGTGTACAATTTACAAAAGTAATTTAATGTATATCATTGTATATTAACGCAAGCTATGATAAAAACGTGTATATACTAAGTCTAAGAGATAGTTAACATAAAATAGTAGTGAATAACGAAGATACTGCACTTGGCCTGCATGAAACTTTATGAACGTATAACCAAAAAGAAAAAAATATCGGTGCGTTTAAGGAGTATGTAATAAATAATTTAACATTATGTTAAATAATTTATTTCATAAACTTCTTATTTTAAATTATTATTTATCTGTCTATCTTTTTTTGGCAAAAGGATTTTTATGTAAAATTGACCAAGGCGATCATTAAAACAGAATATGGCCAGAATCAGATTATTTCAATGAAAAAATAAAAGTAAATTTAAATAATAATTGGTAAATAGTGTTCATATTCTGGTGAATAAACTGAGTTACTTAATTTTTGTGGTTTAAGATCATCAAAAAAATATAGATCCAATACATGTTTCTAGATGTTTACTTAATGACATCGTTTTGTAAAATTCAAATACCACCAGCACTTTCTATTTTCGTCTGACTATGAAAAATTAATTTTAAAATAAAAGTAAAGTATCTGACAAAATATAACGTCTTAATTTAAAAGATATCTTTAAGACTACAAACTAGGACCAATTTTTTCTTAAACTTAAATCGTTAAGTAATCTAATAAACAATAAAATTTATTTCTGATAAACTCGTTGCTTATACGTCACATAAATTTCAACAATGGCCTGATACACACCGCCCTACCATTTTATAGACCACATTCAGGACGTTTGATCTCCTTACTTCCTGTCCGTAACATCCACTAAGCAGCGATTCGTATGCGAGACCGGTCACGAATCAAATTAACTTCTGCACCGCTGCTTCCATAGTAAATTATTATTAACCCATTCATCGCCGAAGATGCAAAGGCTGCATCATTATTAGTCGGTGCAAATAGACCGCTGAACAATTTTAGTTACTTCCATTATTGATAAAAGCTTTTTTACAATAAATTTTTGATTAGTTTCATCGTAAATGTAAATTTTTCACGTAAAAAATCGGTTGGTAATTTGTAAAAATGTTGTTAAGAGGGTGATAATGAATTAATTAAGTCAGTTATTTCCAATGCGATCCATGCGTTATCTCTTTGAATTTGAAATTTTAATTACCTACCTAGTTTGCGAATTCATCTCATTTGGTTTCCTTTTATTGACGTTACAAGAGTTTGATATTGAATGTTTGTAAGATTTTAATAGTAAGATATATGAGGAAAATAAATTCAAATATAAAACATAAATCAAAAAGAGGATTAAATTTATATTATTGCTAATCCTTGATTACAAATGTATTTAAGACAACTTAAGCATTTTTCTTCTAAAAATTGTACTTGCCTTGATGTATAAACATAGAGTTGGCTAATAAGTTTTAGCCACAACTTCGTAACTTTTTTAGAAAGCTTATCAAAACTTCGTCACCGCATACCGCATACTACACATTTTAAAAATCTCAAAAAAATGTACGTGAAAACCCTTGAGGTTTTTTGTTTAATATGTTAATATTTAATCTAATTTTCCACCCAAATGCACCGTAATTGAAATATTACTTTGGGTAAAGAATATAATACATTTTATTTCAAAAATATCTGTAACAATTTTATTAAGTTTTATTAATACCAAAATCTAAATACGTTTGAAGGAAGTAAATACAGATCTATTTCGTGAATAAAATAATTTTATGATTCGGGTATTTTGGAAGTTGGTTTTTATAGAGTTTTACCTGGAAGTATGTATTAACTATTTCTAATTAAAGGGACTGCATTTTATTTTATTCGCTTTTTAATATAATATTTATTTACAGTTAGCCATTTTCTAAAAACACTGAAATACCTGATCCATTATTTCATTCATTTTTTATAGATTTTAAATCTATAAACAAATTTTCATTTCTTTACAATTATTTCGAAATTTCCATTCATTTGTCAATCCCCATTTTCACACCTTTGAAGACTGAATTTAAAAAAACCCTGTTTCAACCAACTCAAAAAAAAGAGGAGGCTCTGAATTCGTCGGAATTTTTTTGTTATGTATGTTCAGCGATAATTCTTTACTGAGCGGGCAGATGATTCTTTTTTTCTTTGATAGAGGATACTTTAGGGGTGGTCCCATGTAAATATGATGATGATCCGAAAATGAACGATGGAACTCCTTAACAAATGGCAATAAATCAACTACAATTCAACATTCTTGCTATGGTTAATTGTCACTTTGAAAAATAACTACACCACTTACCATAAATCTACACCACTTACCGTGGGTCCGATTATGGGTTCTGGGGATGAACAATGGAACTCATTAACACAGCTCAGTAAATCAACGAAGATTTAAGAAATTTTGCCACTAGTAATTGCCATTTTGCAAAATAAAAACACCGTCGACCAGGTTAGGGTCTGATGATGAGTTCTGGAAGTGAACAATGGAATTCCTTAACGGATAGTAGTAAATCAAACGTGATTCCAGATATTTGCTACTGGTAGTTGTTACTGTGCAAAATATCTACACCATCGACCATGTCAGAGTCTTATGATGGGTTTTGGAGACGAACAATAGATCAATAGACCCCTTATCCGATGGTAGTAAATCAATCTTAATTTAAGATATTTACTGTCGGTAGTTTTTACTTTGCAAAATTCCTGCACCATCGAACAGCTCAAGGTCTGATGATGAGTTCTAAAAATGAATAATGTAACTCCCCATGGTAGTAAATAGTCGTGATTAAACATATTTGCTATTGCTTAGTTGTTACTATGGTTATTATTTTACAAAACTTGATATAGAAATTTAGATATGGGGAACGGAACTCTTCAACAGCTAGAAGTTAACAACTGGCGGCTATTACTTTTTATGTATTGTACAAAACCAACTTTAAACAAAAAGGAAATTATTTATATACTAGCTTTCGCCAATGACTTTTAATAATTACCTATACAATATCCTAAGAAAGAAAATAATTTAATGTTACTTGTAGTTTGATAATTTATATTATTAATACCTAAAAATTCTAAAATAAAATATCAATTAAAAAATCGACTTCAAAAACGTAGGTACTAAAAATAAAAAAATAATTAACTCAAAATAGGCTTCTATTTATTCACAATAAACAGCTAAGTTATTTATTTTCGAAGTCGGTGCCAGCACCGCCGATCAACTGAAACAAATGTCAAATTTTATATTAGAAACACTAAGAGGAAAAATCTATGAATTAAGAATCTATTTCGTGATGTGAGTATATTAAAACTCAACATGTTAAGTTCGCATTATAAATTAAATTTAATTATAAATTTGTTTAATTTGGCCGACAGTACTAGCAACCACTTCAAATATAGAAAACTTAGTTATTTATTGCGAATAAGTAGATTCCTATTTTGAGTTAATTGTTTTTTACTTTTTATATCTACTTTTTTGAAGTTGGTTTTTTAAGCGATATTTTATTTGATTGGCGATTTCACGAAATCTCGAATTACAAACCTATAAAAATTGTTAGCGACCTATTCACAAAAATTTAAACAATTTTTAATCAAGGATTTACGGAATCTCCAGAATGTAAAGCCAACACACTTGAAATTTTACGTACATTTTTCTGTTGACTTCTTACCTAGAAGTCAACAGAAAAATGTATGTAGCAAGTCTATGAAAGGCTTTTTTGAAATTCAATTCTCAATGTTTTGAAAAAGGGTGAAAAGAGAATTTCAAAACAATTAAAATCAGACACTTGTATGATAATTTGTATTCAGGCTCCCAAATAGAAATAATCAAACAGCTGTTTCAACGTTTTTAAAAAATCCATAATCGTAAATAATTATTATATAAAAAAGCGAATAAAATAATAGTCCTAGTGACTTTTGTCCGGATAAATCAGGGACCGGTGACTAGTTTATTATAAAAGGTGAACATGTACTTGCATACAAAATATGTAAAAACATCAACAGATATATCCAAACAGAAGACTGACCAGAATTAAAAGTGACTTTTATTCACAAAAGAGAAAATTCAGAAAATAGAAAACTTCCCATAAACCATAATTAGACTTAGGTATTTATGAAATTGTATAAAAACTATTACAAAAGTAATGATGGCATAAATATTGAAATGTTTTATATTTTTCCCAAAATACCATGTCATTTTTTTTCAGTGTGATGAATTTTTTAGAAACGTATTTAAACAAAAAAATTCAAGGGTTCTGAAAGCAGAGCCTATTAACTGGGTTGGTCTAGTTTTCGAGTCTTTAAACAGTAACTGCTAAAAATACTTCCAAAGCTAAAAGTTAAGTACTTGATTACCACTTGGTATGCAGATATAAAATGAAATAAATGATAAAAACTGTATTTGAGACGAGCCTCGAAGTGAACAAACAAAAGTTTTACAAGTTTCAGTATCTCGGAATTTATCTCAATTTACCCCTTTATTACACTAAATTTGATCTCAATTTACTCTTTTATTATACTACACCTACGTTAACAGCCTACAAATAACGAAATCCCAAAAAGCCGAGTAATGCAGTCAGTAGTCAGTCATATCTGGAATGAAATAATTCCTATGACAGTGTAACGGCGGTTTCAAGAATGGAACTTTGTAAATCGATGGGTAGAAAGAATGTGTGAAGTGGATGCGGTGAACATTTTACATCTCAGAAAATCGAGTATGTCTCATACCTTTGAACGAAATTTCTGAATTTCATAGATGGTAATAATACATTTCACATAATATATGGTATTTGATAGCCTCATAATGCGAGTTTTCGTCATGCTGACAGGTCTTTTCATTGTTAATAGATCATAAGATCCAGACCTCGTAAACATAAGTATTGTTATTAGCACTGTACCTAACTAACAAAAGTGTTCTTAATAGAATCACTAAACCGTACTGTCTAGAAAGAAATAACAATTTCTACTTCCAGTGCACAAAAATAAATAAATATTTCTATTTATACTGAACATTATAATTAGCGCTAATTTACAGATAATTACGTTTCGTTTATGAAGTATTTCCTGTGGTAAAAGTATTAACCTAAAATAGTTAAAACCTTTTGGCAAGTCGAGTATTTCATATGAATAAATAAGATTTAAATCTCTTTTTTAAGTTTACATTAACTTTTAGTACTTTACGGGCTAATTGGTAAAAAGAAATAAAAATTCAAGCAAAGTACCTTAACGAATTATCAAAGTGTTTGATTTTCGAAATTTGAAATTACTTTTACATTACCGTATAGTTCAGTTCTAAAAACTTTCAATGCTACCCTCGTAGCGTTTTTATTTTCAATACATTTCTGTAAAAGTATCCATGCTTAGTGCAATATTTACTATTAAGTCCTTAGGTAAGGTAGTTAAGTAGTTTAAGTTTACTTACAAGTCTAATTGACTTGTACTTGATGGTTTTTAACATGCAATAAATGCCATTAAGTTGATTTGGATATATAAATATAAAAAAGAGAACATTTTGAGATGGCAGTTTGTAATAATTCGTTAAAAATATTCTTTGAACAAAATTTATTCGCGAGCAAATTTGTAATTATCCGAATTAGAAAGAACTATGTCGTAACAAAATATTCGCAAAAATTCATACAATAAATTCTACAAAACATTACCATAAAAACGACAGCAATGCCACAGATAACCTATATAGTAAGTGCACAGATTTATATACACTTTGGTAGCCGAACCTGTTAGCAACTTTGAGAATATTGGACATACATATCATCGAATATTATCTTCGATTAGATCTTAGACTTTTGAATTATAGTTTGTCGAAAAAGAATATAGTTATAGTTTGTCGGAATGCATATAAACATTAGTGCTGTTAAATAGAAAATATTAATTAATAGTAATGAAATTTGTCATTTTCGTAACAATATTAAACGCTCAGCGTGATACGCGATTTGGTGTTAATTTGTAAATAGTTTTGTTAAAATTTATCATTCCACATAAGTTTTAAAACCATCGATTTATATACTTATTTAAATAGATTTATACCTTAATTTTGATTCTCGTCTGGAACTATAAAAAACTGAAATAATAATAATGTAATATTTATATTCTATTCTGCTTTGGTTTTGTTATCTACTAAATTAAAAAAATCTAATACTTTTGTAATTTTTGTATTTATTATCTATGTAAAGTTTATTTCCCAAGTTATGCAAGCCTTTTATTATACTTGTCCTTACTTCGTAAATCTCTTCGATGTGGCAATATTTAATCTGCTGTGTAACATACCTTGATATATCGATCGACTCTGTAATATAATCAGATATAATATTCATTATGTATAATACGAATAGTAACATTTTGGATTTATTAATACTCGTATCAAATGGATACGACTAACATAAAATTCATTCAATTATCCTAACGGACGTATTTCAGGTTTGAATCAAATATACTGTGACTTTATATAAAGATTTTTGTATAATATATAGATTATATATATATATATATATATATATATATATATAATATATACATATATATATATATATATATATATATATATATATATATTTGTGTGTGTGTGTGTTTTTTTTGTGTGCGTGCGTGTGTGGGTGTGTGTCATATATATTAGATCAGATGTCTACATTTTGTTTCATTTAATAATTCTATTTATATTGCAAATGATTTATGTCGCTTTGATATTTATGTGATTATACATTCTTCACTCGATTCACTCATTTAAATAATTTGGATTTCGCACCTTAAAAAAACGAAACGTTTATGAAATCATTGACTTATCCATCTGTCTAACATATCGGTTTTTTCAGAAAATGTTTGTCTTAAAATCGTATATGGTTATAAAGTGTTTTAACTTACATATAATTAAATAGTTAATACTCAATATATTTATATAAACATTTTATCGTTGTCAATAGAAGTAATGAATTTTTTAACTTTATATTTCATTTCATCAACATTAATAGAAAGCGCAAGTGATAAGGTCTCCAAAACTAAATTTTCCAGAATTTCACGTAAAATGGTTTTCGGGATATTCTTGAAAACATCTCCAAAAATATACGTTCCCTCCCCCTCTCGACAGAAGCTACTAAAGTTTGAAAACAGAAAAAAAACTTGTTAACTCTGATTTTGTTTTAAAAATATTTAAAAAAAAGTTTTATTATATTTAAATCAAAGTTTTATTATTTAATGTGCAGTGAGCATCTAGACCAATATAGAGGTCACTTAATGTAAAAATGTGAAGCTTTATTCGTTCTTATAACATAAATAGCTTGTTTTTAATGAAACGCATTAAAATATTTACCACTCAAATTGCAATTTGAACTATCAGCTAACGTCAACAGTTCGCTGAGTAAAGGGAAAGTTGAGAGCTTTACTATTCATTCATTCTTACTCCATAAATGTTCTTAAAGCTTTTTCTCAAAGCTTTATCACTGAAAATGCAATGTCAATAGTTTAGAGCACGAGTATCTCAATGAACATAGAGGTTACGTTATGTAAAAATATAAAGCTTCATTCATTCTTACCTCATCAAAGATTTGTTATCAATTAAAAATGTTACCGCTCAAAATGCAATTTAAAGTACTAGCTAACGTTAACAGTGCACTGAGTAAAGAGAAATTTGAGAGTAAGAGCATCTCAGGCAACATAGAGGTTACTTAATGCAAACATTTAAAGCTTCATTAAATCTGATCCCATCAATAGCCTGTTCTCAATAAAACGCATTAAAAACTGTACCACTCATATTGCAATTTATACTACTAACTAACGACAACAGGTCGCTGATTAAGACGTAATTTGAGGGCAAGAGCAATTCAACCAACCTAAAAGTTACTTAGAATAAAAATTTAAAGCTTCATTAATTCTAAATCCATCAATGGCTTGTTCTTAATAATATGTATCAAAAGTTTTACCACTCAAAATGCAATGTCAACTGTTCGCTGAGTAAACAGAAAGTCGAGAGCGAGAGTAACTCAACCAACATAGAGGTTATGTAGTATAAAAATTAAAGCTTCATTCATGTTTACCCCATAAAAGTTTCATTCTCAATAAAACAAATTAAGACCTTTAACACTCAAAACGCAATTTAAACTACCAGCTAATGTCAACAGTTTAATGAGCAAAGGAAAAATTGAAAGTAATTTCAGAAGTAATTTCTATCCGAGAAAATAATATAGTCAAGTCCATAAGATTTCCAGGAGCATTCAAAGCTGCGTTATCTGTAGAGCTGCGTTATCTGAACATGAATGTAGTAAAGAAATAATTATTGATGCTCGTCGTATTCGAATGTATGAAAAATATAATAATCATTATTTTAATATATTCGTTATTTGTCATTGGTAACGTAACGTGGTTTCTACGAATACTGTAAGTCCAAAGTTATTACTTCGACTTCAAGGGCTTATGTACGTTTTATAAAAATGCCCTGTTTGTCACACGTGTAAGTGATGTGAAGGTCACTTTAATATTATCGGTCCCGCAAGTCTAGCTTCCTTTAGTTTTCCCTGTCTTTGACACACTTGACAACCTTATATTTTTAAATCATGTACATACTTTCCTTATAACTATAAATTTATTCAATGGGTTTGAACGAGGCGGTGTCAGTCATTACCATCAAAAATAGATATAAGTGAATGAATGAATAATAAACCCTTTTACAAGGCCGCCTATAAGGGTTGAGCCTTGTTATGTTTTCCTATAACTATTTACGAGGGGTCCACTTAGCTTCAGCGAATACCGCTTGGTTTTTTTTTCGTTATTAAAGTTTGTTTTGTTCATTCAGGAAACAAGTATTGCTTGTATGTGTAAAATATGTGCGCACTCACGCAGTCACACGCATATAGACACACGTGCAAACAAATACATTTACAAATTCATAAACACTCGTATATGAATAATTGCGTCCTCATGCAAATACACCCTCACACGTACAAGCCACACATGCACACATACACGCTCATTCCCTTATACAATAAAACGCACACACACATATATGAGCGTACGCAACGCGTATACACGCCCGTGCCCTCACGCAACGCAACGCGTATACACGCCCATGTGACCGCATGCGTGCTGGCGCGTTCTCGCGCTGTCGCTCACTCGCGCATGCACGTGCGCACGCACACATGCGCGCACGGACACATGCGCGTACGCACGCACGCACAGACGCATGTATGCACACACACACGCACACGTTAACAGATGCGTGCTTGCGTGCATAGTACTTTTTTTAATTTGATGCGTCGTGTGAGGTATCGATTCAAAGGATTACAAATTAATTTTTTAGAACAACGTTAATGAAGTTTACTTGAAGTTTGCCGAAAATATATAAAACTATAGTCTAAACTTCAGAAATGTTGACAAATTCATCTTATTCTAAAAGATAGCGTATTCATAAAAGATAGCGTCAATTTTCATATGGGCCTCTACTTAGCTTATAACTTCGCAATAAAAGACACATAAAATAGGCAAATAAAATAAATGCTAACTTGGCAATAACAATATTATTAGTAGTAAATAGGTTAATGGAAATGGTATTTATCCTTAAATATTTGTCTGTGTTTGAGTGCCGTAATGCAACTTTTACTCGTACTTAACAGGTTTTATTTTATTACTGAGAAGATTATTGATCATTGGAGCAGTTATTGACGGACATATACAGCTTTCGTATTTAGTAGTATTCGTAGTTCCGACTTTAGTATTTAATTGTCACCCCGCCATAAAATTGATCACAATAAGATAAAGTTTCACCAATGTGTAAAATAAGCGACAAGCTTATAAACATTTCACGTCATCAGGTTAAAAGAAAATCATTATAACTCACGCGAGATAGTTCCTTGACTTAATGCTCCGCTTCAATGTGGGAAAGCTTCAAATTGGAATAATTTTAACTATTACGCCAATAATAGATTTTAAGTCAAAATACTTATTCAAAATTACAACATTGTAATTAAAGTATCTACAAATTTAATGGTTGACGTACTTTTCGGGACTTTGATAAAATACGTGAAATCAAATCAAACGTATTTATCTATATGTTTTTCTCGCCTTTATATCAAGTGGGAACTCATATTTCACCGGCTGACCTTTACTGTGGAGTAGTGTTCACCTGAAGTCGTATTGCTTGTATCGGCCGAGTTTTTTGCTTATCTGTTCTTGATCCTTGCTATAGTTTAATTTGTGCCAGATTTCTTGATTGCGAATTGCTCTATTTTGCTCTGTTCGATGAGAAAGTTACACTCACATCGCCCGTGGAGCTTATTTCGTTTTATATTGTGATTTTTTGTGAATTTTGGTTTGTTTTGTTTATTTTGCGCGTGTGCTGAAGAAAAATTATTTAGTTAACAGTAGAGTGGGTAGAAATAGTTTAATACAAAATAAGTTCCGGAGATAATAACATTAAAGCTACTTAATGGTGTTGAATATAATTAAATCTGCTTAACAAAAGCTTTCCCTGAACTAATAAAATAACAGAAAGACCTGTTTTTTCAATAATTTGACTAGCTTCGTGTCTTGTCTGCCATTCAAATACCGTCTGGCATTATTTTTTATTTACTAACGCTTACAACTTTACTCGTCTATAGCTGTGTGTTGCATTGAACTGTCTTAAAACGTTAAGTGTTTATTTGTAATATACTATTAAGAAATATTTTTGTAATGAATTATTTCATAAAAATATAGTAATAAAATTAAGTTAATATCTGTTTACTATCTGAATATACGGTTTCTTTTGTTTTCTCTAAATATTCTTATTTGAAGAATATTTCAGAGTAAGAATGCTAAAAAAATATATATTTCAAATATGCCAGGCACAGTGCCGGATAAAGCCGACGCGGGGCCCGTAGCAAATGTGAACAGGGGGCCCTTGAGTTACATTGCCTATTGAAATTTAGGATGTAAATAAAATAGAACATTTACAAAAAGGCTTTTCTACCACCATCTTCCACATCTGACGATAATTTGACTTCTTTTCAAAATCTCTTCCGCCGTTAAAGACATTAATTGCCGAAGTATTTCAAACACACTGCTCACTTGACGATAAGCTTCCATGCGTTTAGCCAATGCAGCCAGTACATTATCGACTATGACAATAAACACTTGAATTTCAAATGGTTGTCCAGGTGTTTGATTTTCTACAACTTCATCGAGTGAAGTAGAGCCGCTAAATTAGTCGTACTTTGTATTTCGCTTGCGTTTTCTCATAGTCGATTGCTGATATTCCTCACAGCCAATCAAGACTTTGGCTTTTGCCTCTATATCTGGAAATGTGGATCGCATTGCTTGGATATAGCCATGTAATGATTTATACAGAGCGTAAATCTGACGACTGTAACGAGGCGTTAGTCGCTTGTAAGCGCTCTAGAATATCATTCCACGCTTTAATCATTATTACTGTTTCTAACTTACTCATTTTCGAAACTAGTCCGTAATCTTGATTACGACACTCTACCTTTTGATCGTTGTTATTGGATATGTCATCCAAAACTTGACTGATAGTGGTGAAGCCACATAAAAGTGCTTTCGTCGCATCAGCTCGTGCGGACCACCTAGTGTCCGATAATCTTTTTAAAATTGGAATATTGGAACCAGCATTTTGTAGTGCTTTTGTAAGAAGACTCCATCGATAGGTTGAAGCGGAAAAAAATGAATATAGATTTTCAACGAAATCGAAAAAAAATTGATGCTTCTGTACAATATTCTGCAGCGCACTTTGCAACCAAATTTAATGAATGGGCAAAACAGGAAATATATTCCGCGTACTTATTTACATCCCTAATTCGTGCTTGTAAGTCGTTGTATTTCCCGCTCATGTTGCTGGCATTGTCATAACTTTGACCACGACAATCTTTGATGTTGATACCTTTCTCACTTAAAAAATCTAGTAAACTTTGAACAAGCTGTTCTGCAGTATGGCCTTCCATGTCCAAGAATCTTACAAACCTTTCGACTGGTCCAGATGGCAAGACATAGCGCACTACCAGAGTCAGTTGGTCTACATGCAATATATCTGGAGTAGAATCCAATGATATTGAATAGTATTTGCATTTCTTAATTTTGCAAATAATTTGGTCCCGTATACTTGATGCAATTAAATGGATAAATTCTTCGCATGTGGTTTTTGACAAGTATGACGTATATCCTTTCCCTTTATTTGCATGAAGATGTATGTGTTCGGCCAGAAAAATGTCAAATTTAGCTGTCAATTCTAATAAGCCTAAATAATTTTCATTGTGAGGCGAACCAATAATTTCATCACTACCCCTGAATGCCAGACCTCGCTCTGCTAAAAAAAATTATAACTGCAGTAATTCGTTCTAAGTGTCCTCAATATCTTTCTTCGGTCTCTATTTGGCTCTTAATTTGAGAATCAACACGCGCATCCTTGTTTTTTCGAACTAACAATGAAATTATTGCTTGTCTGTGCGAAGTGCTTTTCTCGTGTCTTTTTAACGAAATATGCGCGTTTTTCCAGTCATAAAATCCGTCTTTGGTAAACCGCGCCGAACCTTCGGAAAACAAAACAAAAAAGTTTTCCTTTAGTTTGCGAATAACGCAACCAATCTCGCATGTGATTTTTATCCGTTAGTTTATGTCTCAATGTAAAAAATTACTTCTCACAGAAACGTGATTTATTTTCAATCTCGTACATTTTCTCTGAAGTCAAAAAATTACTATTCATATGCTGCACTTCGCCACTTCCTTTTGCAATCCAATAATCTCGATCAAAGTGGTTCGGCCATTCGCCGATCTCATTGGAATATATTTTATTTTCTTTTTTCGCTTATAGACGATGTAGTCACATCGCCAGCACGTGATACACTTTCGACCTCTCTTTGACTTGAAGATGAAGCTTCTGCGTCTAGAGGACTTGCTGTAAGTTCAACTTCCTTCTGGCTAGAAGATAATATCGCAGAATTAGGAGGACTTCCTGTAGATTTGAATGCAATGGCACTTGCACATAATGTGACTATATCGGAATTAGTTACAGGTCCTAATGAATTTCCTATGGGCTGTCATCATCTGGACAATGAGATGCAACATCTTGGTTATCAATTTTATTTTTATTAGTTTCAATATCATCATTCTGAACATTAAAAAACTCAGACAGCTTACGAGTTTTTGATATAACAGATTGATTCTTTTTGTCTTTTTCATCTTTTGCTTTACGCTTTGCACTTCCAGAAGCATAGTGTCTACCCGTATCTCTAGGTCTGTTGTTGCTCATTTCGATCTGTATAAAATAGGAAAATATAATGTGAAGTTGGAACCTGAAAACTAATAACAAAATCCCTTCCCATGACCCATAATACTAATACGAAACTATTCCGTCAAATTTTTTAATGTTTTTGTAAATGTAAGACAGTGTGTGAACTCTAAACACAATGACTTTCTATAATAGTCTAAATAGGATTACCGCTTATAAAATTTACGCTTCGCGTTAGCGTTGTTATCCAAGTAAGCACTGAGCAAGGCGTTTTGTTAAGGGGCTGCATTAACTATGAATACCTAACGCGGCGCGATGAGAGTGATGGCGGCATACACTTACGTGTTTGAAAAAAATAGCGTCTTTGTACTCGCAAAAATAGGCTATGACGAAACATGAAAATAGTATTTATTTAAAAACTAAATGCCCAAATAAAAAACTGAAGGATGAGAATTTAGTACCTGATGTGTACCTATAAAGACCAAGTAAGTACTCAAAAAAGTACTTCTAAAATCCCTGCTGTTTTGGTATACTAAACGAAAAATATTAAAAAGCAACTTCGGGAAATAATTCTATCGAGAAAATTTTATTAAATCGTGTTTTAACAACTAACAAAATCTAGCAAATATTATCAAAAATCATATATAAAAAAATCAGATTTTTATTCTATCTACAAATGAAAGGAAGTTGAGTTGAGGGGAACTTATTTTCATCAATGCAGCCCCTTAAGCAATTTTGCGTCGTGTCGCCCCTAATTAATGTTCGGCTCTAAAACATTTTTGATCTTTGTACAATAGGTTGGTATACTTTACTTATGAACAAAAAGTTAGCTACTTACCAAAAAATTCAGAGCTATTCGTTTTCGTCGTTTTCACTCTTGTGATATGATGTAGAATTTTACTGTTATAAAACAGTAGGATTATACTAATTTTGTATTAGTCCACCGTGATCGGCAAAACAGAAATGAAAACAGAAAAGCACGTAAAAACTAAGAAACTACATAACGACGTAAATAGTCCGTCAATAAAAAAAAACCACAAATTTCACTCTTAAATCAAAAGAAAATAAACTTATATAATTGTGGTAGGAACGAACGACTGAGTCCACTGTCTGTTAAAGTAGGCTTATCAAATTAAGTATCCATTTTACTATTTTTTTATTGGTAATCATTTGAAAACTATTCTACATGGTCGGGTTATACAAACAGCTCAAATCGAAAACAATATTAGGGGATTCCCCCTGTAAGTATTGTGGTATAGACAACTTGCAGCATGATAATATACAATTACAGTGTGGCCAACGCTCACTTTGAGAATAGCTAAGGTGTGTGCGTTTCCATTACACGTACACGTCATACTGTCGCAATCGTGTTCACTGTCTTCTACGACATCTATCTCTTTAAAAGTTAAATACAAAATTTGATATTTATAATCAGTAATCAAATTCTGCTTTATCATCCATTTTTACTTAATCAGTTTCCTACCGCTTTTTTCCAACCTACGGCTGCAAGCAAGGTATCGACTTCATGGCAAAAAAATTACTTCCCTACTTATTAGAAAAAGAACTCGAACCTAATTTTTGTTGATTTGTGTTTTTTTTGGGCACAGGCGCGGGGCCCGTAGCATTTGCTGCCTCCTGCTACATGGCTAATCCGGCACTGGCCAGGCATATCATGTCTAATTGATACATATGGTGGACTGTGAGAGATTGCTCTCGTGACAACATGACAACAGCGACGTTTACATGTATATATGTATATCGTCATCACGAGGTTAATTTAAAATGATTGAATGCAGATAAATAAATCGACGTCTGCCATGTTTACGAAATAAGCCTGAATATGTGTTACTGTTCTATAGTATAACACTTACAAACAAATTTTATGAATTTCATACCCACAAAGTCACATGTAAATATTTAAGGGTCTACGGTATTTCCAACAAACTATTTGGGAATATTGAAGTTATTTTTAACCATGTAAATATGCTGATTAGAAAGTACACATTTCCCAGGAGTAAAAGTAACGTGAATTTTCCACAAACTGTGAAGTTTAATAACATTTCAATAGTTTTTTGATCAACCTCTAATGATTCCGTTGTTTTTTATAGTTTGAATTTTAGCATTTCGCAGTAAAATAGTGTTTGGTTCATTTATATTGACCAAACCTTATTTTAAATAATTGAAGACTCTGGAAGAGTAAAATTCATTTAGTAAACTTGATTAAACTATCAATAACTTTATTTTTATAAAAGATCTTTTAGAATTCCAAACCGAGTTTAGATCAATTTATAATAACTCTGCCTTGGTGTGTCCCATAATGTATTCACAAAATACAATAATCGCCCAAGACCTGATACTGAGAAGCATTTTTTATAAAAGACTTCTGAACTCACGGTCATTAATTTTAAGAAAAGTTTTTAACTTTTATATGTAAACAGATCATTACAGAGACAGTGAATCTACAAAATCTTAAAGATCTGAAATAAGAGACAATAATATTAAAATATAAGTTCGCCAATTCACGATTATCCTATAAACATTAAAAAAACCAATTCGCATGAATTTTTAGGTAAAGGTTTCTAATCGAGCTTAAATTAACAAAAATTAAAATTTATCTCTATTTTTAATGTTATCCGTCTTATTTGAAAAGTGATATTTGTAAATGGGCTTATTTTTGTTCTCGAACCACATCTGGAGAATCATTATTTAAAAGTTTTTCTGAAAATAAAATATAGGTTCTTCAGATCATATTTCAAAGAGAAAAGTTGCTTTGGTTTGATTGTTTCTTTTTAAAAAATTACGCATAAAATACTAATCGGTTTGATATATAACATTCAAAATATAGAGTCAAAGTTACACGTCAATCCGATCAGTACTTCATGCGTAAATCCTAATAATGTTTGTAATTTCCACATAATCATAGGTTATTTAGTATGTAGATATGTTGTATATGTGGTCTTTAAGATATAGTTAGTAATGTCAACGAAATCAAAGCAAAAGTCAGTGGACTGGACGCTTTCGTGACGAACGGTGGCAAAACTATAACAAATACACTATTGCTATGCAATATCCTGGACCGTTTATCCCATTTACTTGGGGTCGTCTTTCCTTATCCTTTTTTTCCACTTGTTCTGTGGATTGTACTGTGTTGGCTTGAAGTTGAACTTCTTAAAGGTCTTCTTTGATCGTTATCGACCGCTCGCTTTGGTTCAAGTTTACAGCAGGCTTTACTATGTAGTCGTCCAATCACCTCTGGTTATATCCATATCATTGAGAACTTTCTTCACTTTATCTATTATCGGGACAATTTTAAAACTCCCTCTTATGTATTCATTTCAATTTTTTTCAGGCGGAATAATAGCCAGCTGACCAGCGAAGCATGAACATTGCTGCGGTTTGGTTAGATGTTGCTTATTGTTCGCCCAACCTTCCGAACCATATAAAACGGCTAGTAAATTAATACTACATACGGTCGAATTTCAGGTCTTAAAAAGATTCAAAGAAAAGTCTAGGCGAGCATTTATCCACATGTCATGAATAAGTCACGATAACTATTTTTAAGTAAAAAAATGGATAGGTTGCCATGTATGTAACTAAATACTGTCTTTATCTTCTGTGGAATATATTCTTGAAGTCGACATTTCCATAAAATCAATAAATAAGTTTGTCCATAAAGCATCGTAAATTCATATACGGTATTTAGGCATTAATATTGGATGTTGTCTTTGGTGCATTACTTCTACGATTAATTTGTTTACAAAGTGGTGGTTTCATAAAAAATCTTATTTTACGATCACGAAAGAACCGTTTAGAAAAGGATTTAGCGCCAATTTTTTGGTTGACCATAGCATTAATTAAAATATTAATTTTTTGTGTGCTGTAGAAATTAATCATGAAATTTATTTTATCCTTATTACTCAGAAGTAGACTTTAAAACATATGAGAGTTATACCTTAATAGACCGTGGGAAGATGCGACTTCTTTTTAATATACCTTTGTCTAAAATAAATACTAAAACTCTTAGTTATGTTTGTTATCTTATTTCTGTTTGTTGAACATCTAAAGGCTTATATTTAAATCACTTTTGCTAAATACTCTCCGATATATGAATGATCATTTCAAATTTAATAGATTAAGGATAAAATAAGGGAGAAGGATTTGGAAAATGTATTTTTTTTAAAACAAGTTTATTTTCCAGGAAATATCTATCTTTTTTTAGATTTGTAAATTATTTTACATTAAAATGATAGAGGAATAATATTAAAACAATATTTTGACAATATTTTCAATTTAAGAAGTCTTTCTATTCTTTGTGTAATATAAATATGATATTAATATCCAAGTAAAAAAATTATTTAATTCCTCGAAATAACTAATTGCTAATTAAATTTTGAAACGGGAAAATATAAGGCTTCCTTTGAAAACTCTTTGAAAATTTGCCTTTTACAGATATCCTAAAATTTGCGTTTTTCAATATTGAGAAGTATCCCCTCCAAGTCTGCGCCTGGTTAAGCGTCGAGGATGCTTACATAGAGAACAAAGCCTTACCACGTGTAAAAAGCACAAATTAAATAAGTTAATGGCATAGTCGATACACAAGCAGCGATGTGAAAGTTAATTTGACTGGCGGCTCTATCAGCAAAAACTGCGAACAATAGGGTGCTCCAATCCCGTGGCGTCAATAGAGCTGCAATTCGTATAGGAAATCCGGCTTGACTCTTTTCTTGGACGCATAATGCTCGGACCGGATAGCATGGTGGAAATGTGTGCGAAGTACTTTTAGATTTGCGGAAGTTTGTGATGTTTAGTTTATATATAACACTGAATACATGAATCGCTTTTCCTGTTTGCTTAGTAGCATATGTAATGACCCAAGTATAAATATGAATTTTATGCTTTTGTTTGTTCATTTGTGAAAATGGGAGAAAAATGCTTCCATTTTTGTAAGTATCAAAAAGTTCATGATGGTGAGTTAGAAACATAGTGGTGCGTATTAATTTTATTGAGTATTACATAATCCTAAACGGTTAAAGGCTAAGAGGCTGCTTAAAAGTTTAAATGGAACTTTATCTCCTAATCTGTTCAATCAGAAAAAAAAAGTATCGCAAAGCAATTTCAATACAAAAGTGAACAAGACAATCACTACATGAGAGCCAGGCCAGTATCAGATATCCTGAACGAAAAATATATAAGTAAGATTATAAGGATTTGCCAATTTTCTCCATTTTCACTTCGTTATTCCATTTTGGTTTTTTAATTTTATCAAATAATTTTAAATTCCGATATTAATTTTCACATACTTCCTCTATGACATAGGTCCGTAAAACAGGAATAAATGCAGCTGTTTTGATATTCGATTGACTATAAATAAATGCTATTTCGATATTAAAAGAAAATAAGTGCAAAAAGATATCGTAATAATTTTAAAAAATATAATCAATACCATACACTTTCCCGAATTTTTGTTAAACTTATATATTTAAATGGTAAATAAACTTATTTGTGATAAATTAATCGCATATATGTCGCGTGAGTTTCGACCACGGTTTGTCTATATCTCACCTACACGATAAAAGATAAATACGTCACGACTGACTTCCCTCCGATGAAGCTCCCTACTTCCTGTTCTAGTTTCCGCTAAGCAGCGATTCTTGCGCGAGACTGGTCACGAATCAAATTGACTTTTGCACCACTGCTTCCATAATAATTCTTTAATTAACCCGTTTATAGGACTAGATGGTTTATCAGCCAAAGTGAGCCGTTGAACAATATTAGGTAGTTTTATCAAAAATTTTAAAAATCTATCACTTTTTAAGTGTTATTGAATAAAAAAAGTGTTCACGTGAGAAAGGAACGGATTTCGAATGAATAAAAGAAACCGTTGGAGTTCCAGAAAGGTTTTGTAAAGTTATTTATTTCTGTCGATGTTCAAACATCGTCATTTTACTGTTTCCTGATTGCTGATTTACTTATTGTTATGTAGACGGATTGTAATAATAAAGGTTTTCAAAATAATAGATGAGATACCTCTACGTTATAAATTAAGGTATGAGATACAAACTAAAAAGACAATTACGTCTGTATGTTACGTTTATTTCTCAAACATAAATGTACGCAGGAAAGTTTGAACCTTTTGTTTATGTGGGTATTTGGGTCAATAGATACCTATTGGGTCGGTTACTATGTTCTTAGCAACAAGTTTGCCACATTTCTGTATAGACTGTTGAAAGTAACATAATATATCACCATAAAGTATTAATAGGTTGAAGTCCACTCAAGTAAAGACAATAAGCGTCAAGTTTTTAAACATATTACATCAAAGGAAATTAATTTAAATATACATAAGTACGGACTCTTCTTCTTTTTGAGTTAATGTTTGTCATTTATATTAAAACGAAATTGCTTGGTTGAAGCAAATGTTACTTTGCATTAAAGGTGGGCTATATACATCAACCACAAATGCAAACGCAGATGACTTAGCGTAAGATACATGACACCTGTCTATTTCTATTAGTTTATTTTATGTTTCTCGTATGTTACTTTAAGTTTCAAGGTTTCGCTAAAGGAGAATGTTCAGGTTTAAAGCCCCTTAATGGTGCAAAAGTAGAATGGAATATTGTCTGGAATTTTCCAAATAATTAAATTGCAGACAATATTTCGTAAGAATTTTATATAGAATATACAAAACTTTTACAGAACTTTAGAAATATTATATTAAAAAGCGAATAAAACTAAAGACAGTCGTGGTCTTTGTCTAAACAAAGCTGCAACGGACAGTTAATTTATTATACATAATAAATATGTACTTGCATATATTATATTCAAATTGATGAAGCAAAATCTTACCAATTTGCCTTCAATTGTAATTTGATTTAAGTGTCTACAAAACTTATCAAAAATGATCATGGAGGTTATAAAATTATAATGTTTTTTTAAGTAGAACATGTTTTATACTTATTCCAAAACAATATCTTACTTTCTGACGTGGTGGAAAATTAAATACGACATAATTATATTCGAACGAAAGACTAGACAAGTTTTGTAGCTACAAATTTTTAACTTAATTGATATATATTTGGAGTCTTTAAATGGAGTTTATAAGAGTATTTGAATTACTATTATTTATGTGCTTGAAACAGCATTTGCACCCAGATATAAACGGTACTAAATGGGGTAATCCATTCGGAACAAGTCTCAAAGTGATAAAACCAAATATTTACAACTGTCTATATATCAGAATCGATCCCGATCTACCCCTTTACTCCGCAGATTTACAAATTACATTGACAGCCTTACAAATAATGGATATCCCAATAGTCAAAAAATAAGGCCCTACATTTTCCGGTAAGGAATGTCTCCTATCGCAGAGTAGTGTAATTTCCAAGGATGGAACTTCGTAAATCAAAGGGTATAGAGAATATTCGGGATGAAAATGATGAACATTTAACGTCTCATTCAATAGAGGTGAAGTAATATGTATATGCACTTACTTTCTGAACTTCACAGGTATTTTACATACTTACAAAACTTCATGGTAGACTTTTTTATATCATCGTCTTTGTTGACGTTATTAAGTAAAGACATACATACTAACGTATAATTTATTAAAGTAAATAAGTTATTTAAATCACGTTTAAAAATGTCCTTTTTACATATTTTATAGCTAATGAGATCCAGATGCCGTAAATGTAATTTATTTTATTGCTCTAATACTTAAGTACACAAAGTAATAGTATAAGGATCGTGAAACCCTATAGTATATACGGAGAAATAAAAATGACTGCCTTCAGTTTAGGAACATGCAAACAAACTGAAAATTAATATCAGAAACTACGGAAGATCAAATCATCCGGATCAAGCCAAATATCTATTAAATAGTACAGAGACGGTAAATATTCCTACTTACACAAAACATAACCATTAGCACTAATTTATTGTTAGTAAATTTTTTTACGACGTAATTCTCGCAGTAAAAGATGAAAATATCAAAACATATTAGTAAACCAAGTAAAATATATAAATCTATTTTCATTCATTAAATGTTATTCTACTAAGCGCAAAAGAATATATCATATTAAGATAACAAAGATGAAAGGTTTGTTTGTTTATTTAGTTAGGATTCATGCAAAAACTGGTATTATGATTGTTATATAACTATGGCAATGTGATGACTTATCATTTATAAATTACTATTGACCATATAATGTGCACATATGTTGCGTAAATTGTGATATATAGTCAGCAGAGTTGAAAAAAAATTCGCCTTTCTGTCCGCTTCCGTGACGAATGCTAGCAAAACTATTAGAGATACATTAATATTGTGTCTGCAGTATAATTTAAGGTTTTGAAAAGTCTAACTGAATTGTTTTTAAGTTAAAAAAGTGCGGGTAGGACAAAAGTGGTAACGGTTACATCAGTTTATTAATTATGAAATAAATATCAGTCATTTATGTTTTATCAAAGGATAAAAATAGATCCTTTATCCTTTTTAACTTAGACGAGAAGTTTAAGTAAGACTAAAAGATTGAAAGTAAATAACAGTAGAAATACGATTTTAATGATATTTGGTGCGATGTATTCACGCATGGAAAAAGGGAGAGAGGAGGAAGTGGAAACGGACAACATTAGTTCTGGAATACCAAAAAGGCGTCATATCGCAGTATATTATTACATTTTATAATTGAAGTAAAGCGTACGACTACGTTAAAAAAAAAAAAAAAAAAAAAATATATATATATATATATATATATACATATATATAATTACGAAAAAAGCACACTTCATTACAACCCCGCAAAATCAGAGCGTTTTGCTAGTTTTTAGTATGTAGGTAATTCTAAATATTATACTAAGTTTTATTGTTAAATTGATAGAAAATCTATACGAAATCTATACGGTGCTATAAATTTAGCACCGTATCTGCTAATTCGTAATCCTTAATAACTTAAAGTAATTAAATTGTGAGACTTAAGAAGGTAGAAGTTAGATTAAAAATAGTGTATGAGAGAACACATTTTAATAAGTAAAATACGACGAGTAGAAAAGCAAATGAATTGTGATATTTTAGGGAACTCGGAAATATGTTACATGCTTGAATATTTGTCCTCTATCCACATAAGTAATAACCATCATCCTATCGATATTTTATACACTGGAATATTTATATGCTAGTCTTGGTAGTGATTCTTTTTAAATGTATTTCTATTCACGGTATTGGTTTGACAATATTTTATGAAACAATTATCAAAAGATGACCGATTCATCAACAGATGGTGTTTTAAACTTTATTTTTAAATAATTTTACTTGATTTTCTAGACTTTCAATATTCAATTATATAATTTATTTTAATAATTTTTTTATTAAACTTGCACTTAACCTATTTTAATATACAGTGAAAGTCATCACAATGTTTTGTGATTTATGCCTTGTCATATCTATATAATTCTTCTAATTAGATAAATTTTTATCAGCGGGAATGATTTATAGCTCATACTTGTTTTATTACTTGTAAAGTTTGCTAATGAATCACATTCGCAGAATGCAAATGATTAAAAACAAAAAAAAATTAAAAAAATGTTAAAATGGAAAACCATATCGTAATGATTTTTGTAAAAAAATGTATACTGAATATAACTTGTTTACGAAAACATTGTAAACGTTAGAATATTTAATGTTTAGAATATTTGTTTTTAAATATTATTGACTATTATTCAAAAAAAGGATTGTAATAATCTTACAAATAAAATGGGTGTTACAAATCGGTAAGCGAAGCTTTAATAAAGAATTAAATCTACATTATTTAAAAGAATCATTAGTTTAAGACGTCTCATTGATTATGTTTAAATTGAAGCAAATCAGTTTAAAGTAACAAAATAAATACTTTTTTCTTTTCGACAATACTGGTTCTTTCATTTTACTTGTTACCTTATTTACATATAGATAGATTTCGTTGAGCTGAAATCATAGGTTTTATTTTCTAATGCAATATTGATAAAATTCAATGCATTACCACTTATTTCACTCCTTTAAAACTGATCACATATAACTTATGAACGGTATATTAGTGTATATCCTCATATATTTATCTAAGTAACGATACAAATCTTGCACGCATGTAATCGAGTAATCAACTGTACTATCTCAATGTACTCAACTAGGGTTTCTTATTCCGGCAAAGAGCCGATTATTTCAAAATTCCTATCAAAGGTTACCAGTGTCTCTTTTATCTTGGAATGAGAAAAAACATCTACATTATGGAAAAAACCTTGGAAATTTTTTTTAATGTATTTCCCTGAGAATGTCATTTGAAAAATTAAATATTTAAGAAAATATTCAGCTTAAATAGCGTTGTTTTATACATTACGTATGAGAAACATACGTCTATATTTATAACTGAAATCTCTAATAGTAATTTTGGAGACAAATAATTCTAATTAGCATTCTGCACAGGTATTTGATTTCTGATACGTATTTGGAATTAGCATGTTCTCAGGCAAAAATTGGAAAAAGGACAGGGCATTTTGTATAATTCCATCAAACATAGTCACAATGAAATCAAATTACACTCCTTAGTTACCGATGAGCGAATTTCCTACATACAGATAAAACTCAAAAATGTATAATTTTATATAGATATTGTAAAATTTCTGGTTTTATCAAAATCAACATAGACTACGGCTAGTATCTCTATTACCTGTAAAATACATCATTTACATCATATCTACTACTCGGGCAAATGCAGCCCTATAATTTTAATTGAAAAAAAACATTACGTATTCTATCTCTTGCATATCCTTTTGTGCTATGTCGAAAAAATGTTGTATCCTATTTAAAGCAGCGTATATCCTATGTCTCCTTACACAATATAATTTTGTTATGTATTCACGCACTTTGCTTTTTTTATCCTTTATTTTAATCCTTTAGTTATATTTTTTAATTATTCCTTTTGGATTATCTTTAAATAATCTATTTGGATAAAGTACAATCTTCACCCGACTCATTTGTTTACAATATGCTAGGTGTACTGATGACGTATATTAACCGACATATAAATAAAAAGTTAAAACTCAAAGATATTCATATAGATATTTCAGAGTGACGGAATAAAACAATTGAAATAATTTTTTTATATTTCGTGAGTCATGAGGGATAGTTATAAAGTAGTGAAAATGGTTCAAAACTAAATATTTGAAAATTTTGCAAAAAAATAATTTTAGATATAATTCCCAAAACCTTCAAAAAGTATGTCCCATCCAATCATAGAGATAGTTAAATTCAGAAAACTGGAAAGAGACTCTTGTTATCTCTGCCTACTTTTAAAAAATATTTACTATTCCACTAAAAGGCTTGTTTTGTTTTGAATAATGAACTTCTCAAGAGTTCATGTAATGTAGAAATTTAGAGTTTCATTAAAAAAATAATTTAGAGTTTTCATTAATTTTTAGGTCATTGGCTTATTTTTATTAAAACGTATTAAAAACTAAGCACAATTTAAACTACCATTGCTGTACAATTTGCAAAATAAAAGTTGAGATTACTTTCAGAATTAATCCCTCTTCAAGAAACAGATAAATTCATGTCCGTAGAGCTTTCCAGGAGCGTTCAAAGCTAGAGTAATCTGCGGAACTTCGTCCGGGATAGTATACTTTGTTGGTAATATTCCTGCTAATAATGCAATACTTGATATGTAATAAATATGATCTACTTTAACGTTCAACTTGGTTTCTCTAGCGAACTGATTTAAGCTTTACATGATTATGAAGTAATCGAGTTTTAGAAATAGTCACATGTATTCATTATACTTGTAATTATAATATAATGGAAAACTTTGTGAGTAAAAATGTTGACAATGTGTGTTTTAATTGTTAATTTTTTATATTGTGTGCAATCTTTACTTTTCGTATTGATTGCTTTTTTGCTACAAATTTCAAATATGAATCATATGTTTTCCTGATATGGAACTTGAAATGTACAATTATTTTTCTTATTAGCATTCTGTGACAACATTTGTAAACCCCCCTCCCCCCTGATCCCTCAAGCGATGTTCGCTTCACATTTTCCTGTCTTTGACGCCCTTATGTAATCTTATATTTGTCGAATCATGCACGTACTGTCCTTAAAACAAATAAATTTATTCAATAGGGTCGGAGAAGGGACGGCGTTGAAGATTGCCCCCAAAAGCGGATATTAGTGGATGAATGAATAATAAACCATTTTTACAAAATCGTCTTTAAGGGCTAAGCATTGTTATGTTTTCCTATAACTATTTACGAGACGTTTACTTGTATTCTGATTTTCTGTGGTTATTGACAATATGAAAGAAAACCAGAATGATATACAAATAAATACCCAGAAGCATGCACATACACCTAAATACAGCCACATGCACAATAAAATGAAACTATCTTTAACTTTCTACTTTTCTTCAGGTGGGATATTAGTAAAGATCTTTGCTAATATCCCACCAAAGATGTTGAAGATGTAACACAGCGAAACCTAGGTCGTGGTAAAGAAATGAAAGAAAGTAGAAATAATACTACATCACGTAGTTTCATTTTATTGTGAATAATGAATTTCTACAAAATTAACGCCAAATATATTTAATATTTCAAACAGCCACAGAAACACGTATGTGCACACTAAGTCCCCTCGCGTAAACACACAAACACACGCTCATACACTAACTTAAATGCACATCCATCAAAACAAACATGTACATACACACATGCGCACATAAATACATACGCATACGTACACACCTATACGTATACGCACAATCTCAGGCACATATACACACACGCACACGCCGCAAATGCAACAACGGAACTTCAAAAAATAATATGATAGGACCATATTATTTTGTCTTCCTCTTTATCTTGTCTGGAAGAAATATGTTCTTTCGTAGGGTAATAGCGGTTTCAAGGATATTACTAAGTAAGTCATAGAGTAAAGAATGTGTAGAGTAGACGTGGTGAACATTTTACGTCACACACAATGGTTTTGAATCGAGATTTTGAAGTAGAGAAATATTATTAATATATTTTGGATACTTACGTATATAATTCTACTATGATCCTTTTTTAAAAATTATCTACTTTACTGATGTTATTTAAGAAAGGATAACATATTTTGTATTAATGTATCATGCACCAAAGTAGCTATTTTATCAAGTCACGTATGAAACTTTCCAGGTCGTTTTTATTCGATATAATATATAGATCACCTCCAAAATGAGAGTGATACTATTTTAAAAAAGTAATATTGAAAGAACCATTACACTCTGTGGTCTATAACATTAAAATTAGTACAGAAAAACGCAGAGACCTTGAAAGTTAATTTCAGAAAGTACGAAAATAATTTCAGACATATTAAATAACACAGAAACAGTAAATATTCCTGCTTACATCCAATACATGTAAGCAGGAATATTTATGGACTTCATAAACGTTTCGTTTATGGGGTAATTATCATAGTAAAAGTTGAAAAGCTCAAAACTTTTTGGCAATTCGAATATTTTATATAATTAAATTTAATTATAATTAAATTTAATTATCATTTACATGATAAAAAATAATGTTTTGTTTCTTTTTTTAAGGATGAATCCTTAAAAAAACATTTATATAAATGTAGCAGATTAATATTTTTTGCATTTATTACGTAAAAATTACTAATTTGATTGACTGTATATTAAACATAATAACTTATAATTTCCAGATTTCCATAGGCTTTATAATTCATACAAATAATGTTGTGTAATTATTGAGATGTAATATTATCTTAATGTATGCAAAGAAAAGTTTGCTGGTCTGGGTGCTTTCATGAAAAACGCTGGTAAAACCTTTATATATAGTAACAAAATATACGTGACACAATTGCCCGTATTAAGTGTCTAGAAACATCTGAGAAATAATTTATCTATATTTGATCAATGAGCTACTGTAACTATCATTAACTTAAATAAAGCGCGTTGCCCACCTGAAGATGTAATACAACGAAACCCAGGTGGTGGTAAAGAATTTAAATAAATTAGAAATAACATTACATCACGTAGTTTCATTTAATTATCTTAAATATTTGTAAACTATAATTTATCGAAATGGAAAAGAACATATTTATCTTTTACAGGCTGTATTTTATTAAAAGAATGTATGTATTAATATGAGTATAAATTAATAATAATATCACATGTTCAGTTTAACACGTAATTTACTAATGATCTCTAAATAATCTTGTTATCGGTTTATCATCCGTACAAGCACTTCGATGTAAATTTATCAATTCTTTAAAATCATCGCGTGTGACTATAAAACTGCATTCGATAAATATTTTTATATCTCAGTATTAAATTTGCATCAAATAGATACAACTAAAAGAAAAGTCATCCAATTATAGTGACATACGTGTTACTTTAAAATTTTGAATTCGGCTTTATAAATAGGAAGCTCATGACTTTTCATGCAACAACTTGCAGAATTATAATTAATTTTTATTAAATATAAGTATTGAGTTAAAATAAAGTAAAAAACACACAAATATATAGAATCCACAACATGATGGATTTACTATTCGACTGTAACTTGATTTAGGTTACTCTTTGATTTGGTCCTTTGGTTACTACCAAAGATCAAAGTGAAAATGTAATAATTAAATTAAAATGAACGTTTCTGTGCTAAGTGGAATCAAACTTTTACTGGCCCCTTTAACCATATAAAATAAGCCCTTGAATCAACGCATGAATTTAACTCAATTTTATAATCTTTATTAGAGTTCTAACCAATTTTAGGTTCAACATAATATTGAATGGTAAATTTAATTTAATTATCATTATATAAAACTTTCAATCGACGTCAAAGACAGTCAATAAAGAGAAATGTGGAGCAACAAAAATAATATTACAAATGTTGTTGAAATGATCTTAGACAAAGAAGTTAAATTTTGATTACTTATGTGACACAATTTATTGGTCACAAAACAATTATTTTTACATTTTCAATTGCTTATATCTATAATGACTGAAAAATTGACGGCACAGACTGGGAGGAAGTTTAAAATTTGGTTACACTATTAATATCTAAATAACGATTCTTTAAAATATCTGACATTAGAAACTTAAACTTCCAAAGAAAATCCCATTTTCTTTATTAGTAATAAACTAGACATTCATTCCTTTCGAATCGTATCTAAATTGTTAAAATAAGTATATAAGGAATACAGTTATAATGTTCTTTATGAGGTCTCTTGTTTGTTCTACCATAATGCTCCTCCCTGACTGTAGCATTGGTGAGTTATGAGATTTTGATTATGAATGTATTCAACTTAAATGGAGTTACTTTTCTTATCACGCATATGAGATGGAAATCAATAGATTATTAACTTCATAAATGAAATCTTCTAGTCATTTTGTGAATAAACGCTTTCGTTTGTGTTCAGGTCTTGTAAAGTTCGAACATAAGAAGTAGCATAAGAAAAAATGTCTTTAAGGGTATATAAAGGGATAATAAAAGCAACAAATAATTCTGACACATCCTTGAAATTAATAAGTTTGCGGGTCAAGATTAGAAGGAGACAACGCATTTTGTACTATTATATCACGGGATGATAACGAAAAAAAAGACTGCTTATTGCCAGCTGATAAATTGTTGATGTACTAATATACACATATGATACATCATTAACATTATATTACACCAGTCTGACAAATGTAACCCGGTAATGGAACGTTTAAAGGAACGTTGAGTTATATTATATATTCCATTTTCTGTATTTCCTATTAGACTATCATTCACGGAAATGCCTATGTAATAAATTTTCTCATTTGTAGATTTATAAAAGTCCTAAAAGATGCCTACATGTAGTAGAAACAAAGAAAATGGAAGACTCAAAAGGAAACTGGTATCTCTTTTTATATGTAATCTAGCAATAACAGTTCACTCCTACTCACCGAACAAGCTCACTTTCATGGAATACATTTTCTATTTTACTGGGGATATATCCGGTTCTTCTTAAAATCATGACATCACCTTTTCTAAGACCTCTGTCAGTGAATACTCATTCTGTATCTTAATATTACATTTTAATTACCTTGAAATAATTGATTCAACAAGATTGGTTAATTTTGTGGGAATTTTAATCTCTGTTATCTCTTCATGTAGCTTTTTCCTCTTTATGCAATCATATGCTGTCTTGAAATAATGAAAAATGGTAAGTATCGATATTATATTCTTTGAGTTTCTCTAGGACCCTCTTAAGGCAAGGATGTGGAAAATACATATGAAAGAAAAAGTAGATATCAAAAACACATTACTCAAATAATTTGATTCCATCGGTATGAAATTGAGGCTAGTATTCAGTGCATTGCAAAAAAAATAACTTTTAATATCCATGCCTACCATACACCCTTTTCTGAAAATAATTTCTACTTATAATTTATAAAACTTGAATATTAAAAAATTGCTAATGCTGTGAAGCCTACAAACTTGAAGTTTAGCACATGTATTCTCTTGGCTTCTAAGTATTTACGAAGAAAGGATAGATTTAAATGTAACCCTAAAAGTTGTTAACATTTGTATGGCATGTAGTTTTGAAATCCTAAAGTAATAAACAGACATGAAAATTTGTTTTCAGACCCTTACATAAAAATAAATAAATACTCATTTGAGCGTTTTTGAAAATAATAACTGTAAATAATTGATAAGTTAAAAGCGAATAAGAAAATACGGTTGAAATTCCCTTTTATTTGGACAAACTCCTCAAAACACAAAAATTGGATGTGTCTTCCGTTGCGATGTATATTCATGAATGCTTACTAATATTGTGCATGAAAGTACGTATTTACCTTTTGTTATAAACTAGCTATAAGTTTTGAGGATGCCAATTGATAAATTCCCTTGGTACTCTACAAAAATAGGTCGTTTGAAGAAAACGTAAATATATATTTTCAGGCACAAAATTAATAATCCTTCATGAATATATATCAATAGAAAACGGACTTCCAATAATACCTAGATTAAAAATGCCATTTAATCACCAAACAGAACCTTACTTTCCTTTCAATTATAGTCGGATTTGGGTATTTTAATGAATATAATTACGCAAGCTACATAAATACAATATAATAAAAATGTGTCAAGTGGACGCGATGAACATTTCACCCTACATAAATCGAGTTTATGTCATGTATTTCACTGAGGTTCTGAACTTGCAAAATGTTCTTTTTTGCAAAAGGTTCCGAACTTGTAATATTTTTGTACTTACGTATATAATGGTAGATGATCTTTCTTTAGAAATTATCGACCTTTTGACATTATTAAATAAATGAAAACATATTTTCTGTTAATGTATTTCGCATTAAAGTAAATGCATTATTTCTTAACAACTGAAAAGATCCAGATCCCGAAAATTTAATTTATTTTATTAGTATAGTACTTAACTATCAAAAGTAATCGTCTAAAAAACATTAAACTTTATAATCTATGCAAAGAAATAACAACTTTTACTTTTAATGTAGGAGCGCACAAAGAAACTGAAAGTTAAATTAAGAAAGTAAATAATTTCAGATCGAATACGTATTAAATAACACAGAAACAGCAAATATTCTTGATTATATCGAACACAACCATTAGCACTAGTTTATGGATAGCTATGTTTATTTAATGAATGTAATTATCGTAATATAATATGAAAATATTAAAAACTTTAGCAAGTGGATTTTTTCACATAAATGAATAAATATTTAAACTTACTTTTAAAACATTCATTAAATTAATACATTAAGAATATGCGAATGTATTTAGTAATAAAAAATCCTGTACCAAATTTTAGAGTTATATTAACTGAAAATCTATTAACATAGCACTGCGTCTGCTCGTTCGTCACAATTTGTAATTACTTGAACTAATTAAGGCTCGATTTAAATTAATATTCGACTTAAGAAATAAACATTTCCATCGATTTATATGGTACATGGCTTGGCTTATATGAAGTATTATTAAGGCCGCCATGTTAAATTTATAAAATGTTTATTCTGACTACAACCAATAGCCAAAGTATTTATTTATCTACTTTAATGTATCTAATTGATACATATGGCGGACTTATTGCTACAAGAGCAATCTCTTACAGTTAACCACAGTATTTAGGTTAAAATTATTTAAAACTTTGTCACATTTTACCATTTTATTAATTAAATTGAGTATTAAAATACATTATCATTAAATATATGTGTTACTGTGTGTATATGTGTGTGCGTGTGCACGTTTGCATGTGCATGCGTGCATACGAGTGTTTGTGTAAATTAGTCTACAATTTTTTTTGGTACATGTATATTTGGCATATGAATATTTTTTTGGTAATACAGCAAGAAAAAAATTAGCTTAGTATCTTAAAGTAAAAAGAGAGGTTAAAACACCCGAAATAAAAATTAGAAAATAATCGATCCCGTACTAAAGAAATTCAAAATAGGACGAAAAAATTATTTCCTTTAATTAGCGTTCAGTGTCGAGATACCATTTCTTCTTATTTTAAACAATACTTTCAAGAAATTAAAGATGACAAAAATGAATGAATGTAACATTAATTTCCATCGCGCGTCTCTGTAATCCTACATACAATGATTATATATGCAAATAGCTCTGCCAACGTTCGTAAGTAAACAAGAAAAAAATCGTTTTTTTTTCTCTTTTATGTTGCTTCTATATACTGTTACCATACCAAATTTCATCAATATTCGTCCAGTAGATTTTGCGTGATACCCGTACAAATTAACATACAAAGACAAAAATTCTAAAAAAGTTTTTAAATCATTCTATGTGCTAAATTCATATATTTTTTTAATATTTTCAATGTACATAATTCACTCTGTTACAATTTTATTATATGTGTAGGTAGGTAAAATATTCTAAAATTGAATATGACAACGGAAATGTTGTTACATCAAATTCGCCAACGACACCTCTCAAATCCCGATTTTTGAACTGATTAAATGTTTAATTATCAAGCAATTAAGACGTTTTAATTTGGTTAAACAATTTTTTAAGAGGTGACAACACCAGCAAAAATGGCGCTCTTCTGTTAATAATAATCTACTTCAATATTTTAAAATTGCATAGTTAATTGAAAATTAAATTAGGTTATATTATTTACGTATGAAATTAATCTCTATTTGTTTCTTTTGCAGCTCAGCGATATTTTGCAGGTGAGAATAGCACAAGCCGGTATTTTAAACTATATTATCATGTAGAAAGCACATGACTTTTCAGAGCTGCTTAAATTGCACTGACAGCCGCGTTTTAATACTACGCATTTTATATGTAGTATCTTTTTGACACACTATCCCGCGTGTTCTCGCCTTCTGGAGTACTTATTATTTTAAGTATTACATTCGGATTATTTGAAAATCTCTCTGCGATAAAATTGTAATCATTTTACAAATAAAAGGTGTACTTTTAATAAAAAGTTGGTAGGTCAAATTATCAAAGCTCTAACAAGGCATTAAAAAATTATTTATTTAAAACCTATGCGTTCTTGTGCTTAAATTGTACCTTCTCTGCTAAATGTAATAATAAAATTGCTTTTTTATTTTCTCCAACACTTGATGTTTGACTATCATTATTGCTACTTAACTTTATATACGCGAGTTCTGATGTGGAAAAAGATTTGTAAAAATCTCGTTTATTCTATTTCGTTAAGTCTCATATAATCAAGTATAACTTATTAAATATACCTTATTGTTAATCCCTATATCTTTACCTGGATGACGATAAAAAACTGACATTCACTTAATGGATGAAGTTGCATTTCCGATAGAAGTGATCTGTGTCCTTTTTACCATGTGAAAAGAAAAAAAAATAATTCAAGTGTTCAATTTGTCATGACGATAATAAAGTTTGAATTAATAAATTAAGGTTTTCTCGTAACGTAGACGTAATGTCATTTGCAATAGGTAAAAATTTGTGTATAAATGCAATTTAGAACCAGGAATATTTTGATAATTTTTGTGATATCATATGCAAGAATAAATATTAAAAACTACATACCTGGAAAGAAATTCTGCAGCTCATGATTATTTATTACAAAAAAAAAAACTATTTTAAAAATTTTGTACCTGATGATAGTTTGCGATGGTACAGATTATAACCATTTTTTCCAGTTATTTCACTTATTCTTTTATCACTCACCACTTAGTACACAATTAAAAAAAAAATAATTATCAAAATTGAATTTTTAAAAGAGTGACTCTATTAAAACGAGTGACTCATATATTAAAACAGATATTTAAAACGAGTGACTCTATTTAAAGATGTGTCATAGAGGGCTACCTAGTGACCTGGATATGGTTTTTTGGGTACTCTAAAAATCATAAACACACTTTTCTTTACATTGTATCGGAGTCTGTGATCCTCCGCGTACAGTCTATATGACATCCGATTCCGGTACTGCTCAGCTCTCCAATCAACCCGTTTACATATATATTAAACAGTTTGGGTGATCCCCCCCTGACGCACCCCGCACTCAAGACCATATTCGTCCGACTCACTATCCGCCCACCTCACTGTGTTTTCTTGATTATTGTACCAGTACTTAAACATAGATATAATTTCAGGAGGCAAACTAGTGTCATTTCGCAACTTGGTCCATAGCAAGTCGTACGAAACCATATCGAATGCCCGGGACAGGTCCAGGAAGCTGGCATACACTGGTGTTTTACGCTTGGTGTAGTACAGCACAGTCTGCTTGAGACACAGAATGACACTTTCAGTGGATAGGCCCGCCCGAAAGCCGAACTGACCATCGTGCAGTTGTATACTCCTAGTTAAGTGACCATCACGCAGACCATCCAGCACCTTCGCAATAACCGTAGCTAATGAGATAGGCCTGTAGTTTGAACCGTCCGAGACATCCCCTGTCCTGTTTTTTACAATGGGTACAACAATTGTATACATTAGCTTTTCGGGTAGGTAGGCATGGCTAACACACATATTATATAATAATGCTAGGATTCTAGGCAAGTGCTCTCCAGCATTCCGAAAGTGCTCGATGCTAAGGCTGTCATAACCTGGTGACTTACCTTTTTTCATTGATTTAATCACTGAGGCTATATCTTTCTCTGTGAAGCTTACGTTAATGTCCCCAAGCACAGTCCCCCATCACACACGCTCGGTGGCCCCGGTTGCGCAGACTCACTAGAGGCTTTCACACAAAATCGCTGACGAAACAATTCCGCTATTGCAGAGGGGTCCTGCACACCGTCAACATTCACGGGCTGGCTGGGCTTAAGGTTCAACTTGTTTGTTGTTTTCCAAAATTTAGAGAAGTTATTTTTGTCATGATGTTGTGCTATTATATCCATCTTAATTTGTTGTTGATTATTTTGACACCATTTTAATTTTGCCTTAAATAATCGTCTAGACTCAACCATCTCACTATATACCCAGCCACTGCCTGGTTTCCCATACAATAACCAATTTTGATAACATTGCCGAGCCTTCCCATGAGCCTCCCTCACATACTTGTTCCACCCTATTATGCGTTTACCCCTACCGGGTATCGCCTTCACAGTATAAGACTGCTTTGCTCCCTCACTTAAAATATACACTAGGTTGTTATAAAAATCATTGATTAATAACTTATGAATTTCACAATTACACATTTTATTAGTACGCGTACAAGTTGCAAGGTCGGCTGGGCGGTCTATGTCCCTTAACCTGTCATGACAAAAGTTATAATACAATTCAATTTGATCAGTCTGCCTCTCCCTCCATATTATTTCATTTTTATAAAAATTATTACAATTAGATACAATCTTGGGCTTTACTAAATTTATATTACATGTTACCTGCATCGGATAATGATCAGACCAATAAGTGTCATATAATATAGTCACGCGATCAATAGTCTCACGCGCGCGCCTGTGACCACACAGTGATAGAGCCACCGGCGGCACCCTTGTGCTTCACTGACAAAGGTATGCGAGTCGCTCGCTAACACATCGATATCAACACATGTCAAGGATTGTTCCACACAAAAGTATAAGAGTTGATTAGCAAATAACTCACCCGGATGTGCGTTGAAATCCCCCATCACATACACAGATTCCACATCACTATTCTCAATTATGGAATTTACCTCGCCTAGACATTCCGTAAACTCAATTAGATTTTCTCTCGAATCCGTAGGCATGTACACTGATATAATTATCATAGAACGATCACCGATGTCAATCTTAACAGCCGCTACGCGATCACTAGTACACGGTAACAGTGACACTGATGGAAACGCATACTTCCTCCACAATACTACCACACCTCCGTACGGTCGGCCACGGAGCACACACTCGCCCAGGTGTCTACGGCAGACTTGCCCGTGTACGCAAACTCGTCGCTGATGCTGCCTAGGAACGGAATATCGTGTGGTAATAGCCATGTTTCCTGAAGTGCTACGATATTCGCTGTTTTGCATATGTTCCTTACACAATCAACTGATCTTATAATATTTTTGCAATTAAAAGTGACTAATTTAGCGCAATTAATCATTTAAACATGAAAAGCGATTATATGCACATACATATAAGAATTACATACTCTTTTTTGTCTTAATCACCACTCTTTTTTGTCTTAAAATCAACAAAGCGGCGGTATGCGATACCTTCTGGCCAGAAGTCATCGTTCAGAAAAATATCTAGTTTATGTTTCGGCACCAAGACTTTATAGGCATCATACATTTTTGGTATTTTCATGTTCATTTTCTCCAAAGTTACGGCAACATCAGTTTTATTTGCAATATAAGTCAATATGTCACACACGGACACTTCCTTCGCAACATTGTAAAAGTTTTTATATCTGCAGCTTTAAAACTCGCTTCTGAGTTCGAGACCGCCTTCCCTCTCTGGGCAGCAAAGCGGTTTCTCAATCGTCTCCTCTGTACGAAGGTCCATTCTTCATCTTTTTGCGGAACTTTCCAATGACAACATCTGCTAATGATTTATTTTCACTGCGCTTATCGCTGTTAACGTTCAAAGGGGTGGTGTGTCTCGCGACGCTAGGTACTTCGATCGCAGCCGGCTGAGAGTGAGTCATCGGTTCGGGTTTGAAATTGTTTGCCTGCGCCGTTAGGTGAGCGCCCGCGCCGTTGCTATTTGAAACGATATTCTCACTGCAAATTTTCGATGTACCCTCACTATTAGGAAAAGGTTGAACGATATCCAGATAGTTCTTATCCCGATTTTTGCGTGGGATATTCTCTGCTGTATCCATGTAGACAAGTCCTCTAGTACCACTACAGTACTAGTCATTTGTGTCCATTATAAAAACATCTCGCTTAATATTAACATTGCAAGAGTTATTTTCAAAATTGTTCACAATAGATTTTTTCAGGTTTTCTAGTTCGTTCGTAAAAACATCCAGGTGTTCTTTCGTAGCATACTGATCCTTGATGCGCTTTATATCCTGTTGCATTGTTAATAAATCTTTTAATAAGCGAGTTACTTCGACATGATCAAAAAGTACCGGTGGTAGTTTGTGTAGATCGCGAGCCACAAATAACGGTAACACTTCAGGATCAGACTCCTTCAGCATGCAAATAATGTCGTCAGTTTCACGGAGTTTCTTCCCATCGCTTTTTCCCGTCTTCTTACATTTCTCCATAGGTAAAGATTCGCACAGAAAAACTTTTGCACTATATATATCCTCGTCAGAGAAGGCATTTATACAAATATTACTGATGCTCTCCTCGTTCATCACATCAATTTTATTACATATAAAGGCTAGCACTTCGTTAATCACTATATTGCGACCCGTACATTTTAGCATTTTAGAGGCCATATTGGCTAACGTGTCCTTACGTCAACGCGACCGATCGGTGACTGCTAACGCGTCCGTACGTCAACGCGACCGACCGGCGACTGACCTGCGATTAGGTTGGGTTGGGTTGGCTTGGGTTAGGTTAGGTTGGGCTAGTTTCGGTTAGGTTGGGTTGGGTTAAGTTAGGTTAGGTTAGGTTGGATTAATTTGGGTTAGGTCGGGTTGGGTTAGGTTGGGCTAGTTTGGTTTGGATTAAGTTAGGTTAGGTTAGGTTAGTTTGGGTTAGACTAGGTTGGGTTAGATTAGGTTAGGTTGGGTTAAGTTAGTTTGGGTTAGGTTGGATTGGGTTAGGTTGTATTAGATTGGGTTAGGTTAGGTTGGGTTGGGTTAGGTTAGATTAGGTTTGGTTAGTTTGGGTTAGGTCGGGTTGGGTTAGGTTAGGTTAGGTTGGGCTAGTTTGGGTTGGGTTAAGTTAGGTTAGGTTAGGTTAGTTTGGGTTAGGTTGGGTTAGGTTAGGTTGGGTTGAGTTAGTTTGGACTGGGTTGTGTTAGGTTGTGTTGAGTTGGGTTACGTTAGGTTAAGTTGGTTTAGTTTGGATTATATTGGGTTGGGTTATGTTAGGTTAGGTTGGATTAGTTTGGGTTAGGTTGGGTTGGGTTGCGTTAGGTTGGGTTAGTTTGGGTTATGTTGGGTTGGTTTAGGTTAGGGTAGGTTAGTTTGGGTTAGGTTAGGTTGGATTAGGTTAGGTTAGGTTATGGCATATATTTTTTGAATATTTTATGGCATTCATTTCACTTTGTAGTTGTCTAAATTTTAAATATGTTTTAAATTCACATACTATTTTTTTCATTTTCAAAAAGGTTTAATATTGACAATATTTATTACAATTTACAATAAATAATCAATAAATATTACAATATTTATTTTTGAATATTTAAATTAAGCCCAGTCCTGGCTGAGATTTTGCTTATACTTTCTAAATACTTATAACAAATATTTTTTTGGAAATATACATTTTTTATGGAAGTTATTCTTTAAACAATTTTTTAATGCTAATGTATTAAAAAATTGTAGTCACGGCCGGATATTATTTTATTTACATATATCATTTGTATTTTTTTAATACGTAGTACGTTATAAGTTTATACGTCAAAATTAAATACAATTATGATATTTTTATAGTAATGCCAAATGCAAAAGTTGATAGTCTTAAATTAAAAAAAAATGTATTAAAGATTTACACATAGTAAAACTTACTAAGTTGGTATAATTGATCATTTTTCTTATTTGACGTTTGATACTGTTAAAAATTGCATTGTGTTAACGTACTTTTAAGTTTATTTTAAGTGATTTAATTTCGTTAATTTCAAATTCCTTTGTGTGTGTGTCAAATGTGTAATATCTAACGATAAATTCATTGTGATTATAGTGAGAAATAACGATGCAATGTACAAATTTCGACATATTTCTGGTATTTTTTTAAATGGTTTTTTTTATAATAAATGATTATCAGCTGCAGAATTTCTTTTTGATATGTAGTTTTTAATGTGTTTATTTTCATGATTTCAAAAAAATTGTCGAAATGTTCCTGGTTGTAAAGTGCATATGTTACCTTCTTCTTATATCACGAATCATTTATTAAAAGCACAATTTCTTTTAAATTATTGAGTAGTTATAATAAAAATACATATGTAAATTTAGTTATTAACTTTGAATGATTTTTTAACCTGTCGCTTTCAGCCACCACATTTTCTTTTTGTACCAACATTCAGGAAACGATAAAGTCTATTTATCTATGGTTTATACAGGTTGTCCAGTGGCAGATTTCAAAGTTTGAACAAACATAGTTTCTGAACACATCACATAAGAGGGGCGCGGGGGGCGTCGTTAGAAGCGCAAGCAGTGCTGGTGTTTTAGTAGCCACGGGACAGTGGAGTGGAGAGCACCGCGCTTTTGCCGTCTAGGCGTACATTTTGAGTGGATTTTCGCTGTCTGTAGCACGCCGTCGATTTAATATTCGTTACAGTATTCGTCGATTACGTGATGGGCCATCCATCAACCTCATTCGGTCATGGGTAGCAAGGTTCAGAACTACAGGATTAACATTAAATAGACCCAGGCCAGGACCTACACCATTGGTAGCCACGGATGAAAATGTCGAGCGTGTTATGGTTTCTGTCGTTGAAAATCCCCGTTTATCACTGCGTACACGTTCATCGATATTGGGAATTCCAAAATCAACTTTACAGGTAATAATGCAAAAAAAGCTCAAGTTCCATCCATATAAAATTCAAATTGTTCAAGATTTACACGATTCTCACTTTGAATTAAGAAAAACTTACGAAGAGGTGATGTTGTTGAGATTTAGTACTGCTACCCGGATGGGCAACATATTCTTTAGTGACGAAGGTCACTTTCACATTGGAGGATATGTGAATAAGCAGAACTTTTATTACTGGGATGTCCACAACCCAAGACAAATGCATCAAGTGCCTTTACATAAGCCTAAAGTAACAGTCTGGTGTGCCATGTCTGCATCTGCAATCATAGGGCCTTATTTCTTAGAAAATCAACGTGGTCAAACTGTAACTGTGAATTCGGAGAGATATGCCCAGATGTTAAATGTCTTTTTCAGAGTAGAACTACAGAATAGTCCATCCTTCAACCAAATATATGGTTCCAGCAGGGCGGGGCCACAGCTCACACTGTATGCTAATATGTCCATAAATGCAGTGCGGCAGTTATTTCTAGAAAAAAACATATCCCGAAACGGTGCCGTACCGTGGCCACCTAGGTCACCCGATTTAAGCCCATGTGACTTTTTCTTATGGGTATACTTAAAGTCCGTTATCTACAAAACAAATCCGAACACTGTGACACAACTTAAAGAAAATATTCGAGCCGAAGTCAGTAGGATACCCCAGTCGCTCTGCAAACGCGTTTTTGAAAACATGCGTGCTAGACTCGAGGAGTGTGTCAGACTCGATGGCCACCATTTGGAAAACGTGGTTTTTAAAAAATGAAATCGGCATTTATTGTTATAAAGTTAAAATAAACCTACTTTGTATTAGAGGTGTAGTTTTTTTCTTACAATTTTTCAAACATTGAAATCTGCCACTGGACACCTGTATTTCGAATCATAACATATACGTACAGAATTAGCACCATCGAAATCAATCCATATAGTTATATTTTTTATACTTTCTCAATTGCTGGCAAAATGACTCCACTCTCCTTGCCTCACCCTCGTAACTAAAGACTTCTGTAATTATTATTGCCCATAGATGGCGTAACCTCTTAATCTCCATTGCTCATAGATTGCGTTATTAAAGAAAAACTAAATTTTTATTTTTATCAAAACCGTTATATAAAAATATTTCTAGAAACGTCAAAATAACATTACTTCTAAATTTAAGTTATTAAAATACAATTTCTATAATAATACAATTCAAGAAAATCTAGATAAATTAAAAAATGAAGTTGTGAATTGTATCAGGGTTCTGAAAGTAGCTCTCTGGCATCACTAGGTGGTAATTGCATACATGAATGTGTATTAAAATATAATTACTATAGATACAATTCAATAAAATTTATATGAATTCAAAAATTAAATTGTAAATAGCGTCGGGGTTTTGCAAGTAGTTCCCTGGCATCACTAGGCGATGATAACTGCATATATGTATTTGTATTAAAATACAAATATACAATTCAATAAAATTAAAATAAATTCAAAAATTCAATTGTGAATACTGTCGGGTTTCTGCAAGTAGCTCTCTGGCATCACTAGGTGATAATTGAATATATAAGTGTGTATTAAAATACAGTTACTATAAAAATACAGTTCAAGAAAATTTTAATAAATTCGAAAATGCAGTTGAGAATAGTATCAGGTTTCTGCAAGTACCTCTTTGCTAGGTAACGACTGTATAAATGAGTGTGTATCAAAATAAAATTACTATGAAAATACAATTCAATAAAATTTAAATAAATTCAAAAATTCAATTGTGAATAGTCTCGGGGTTTTGCAAGTAGCTCTTTGACATCACTAGGCGTTAATTATTTTGGATACATTTTTTGTGCTCGATAAAGCCCCACAATGTCTATAAAAACTATATCTAATAATAAATAACAAAATAAAAACTATATCTAAATTGATAATTATTTGATCATACGATAGTTTCAAGTGTATTGAGAACAAAATGTATTTTATTAGGAATAAAATTATATTTTTTTTATTATCTACTATTATTAAAATAAGTTAATGGACAATTAATTAGCAACCTTATGGAACCAATTTTAGTTGACGATTAAGTCAATAATTTGTACAGTAATGTAATAGTTTTATTACAAATTTTAAATACCCTTGCATGAGAGCTTCTTTTATCTCTTGTGATTGTGAGATTTTCGAGTGGGGCTCTTCATTTCTAAAACAGTTTGGAGAATCTGGAAAATTAAAAATTGCATTTTAGACAGCAGACATTAGGATTTAAAGATTATTTTTAAAAAGTATGAAATTAAAAAGTATTGTAATTTTTTATCTTCTCTCTTCAGACCAGATTCTCTTTATTTTGATATGATGTTTAGTAAATAATTTGAAATAAACTTCTCTACCGTACATATGCATTTCAGGATTATCTTGCTTAAAATAATGATATAAGCTTTCCTTTAAATGATGTATAAACATAAATTGTCAAAAAGCAAATAAAAATTTCGTTTTCTATTTTTTATATTATATAATATATTTAACAAGAAATGATCAAAGATTATTTGTAAATTTATTAATACATGGAATGTAGTTTTTATAATCGTACTATTTAAAAACATAATCCGTTCTTCAAAATATTGAATTTACATGATAGAATCACTTTCTAGAATATTTCTCAAGTTGCAATACAGCCACTATTATGTAAATTATAAATTTACATTAATATTTTAAATGTGGTCTTGGAATATTATGTAATAAACAATAATGTATAAAACTTACCAGCTTTCTAGTCGGGCAACAATAAAAACGACCATTCAGGCGTTTTTCTATTAATGCAATTACATCCATCAAAAGTACACGCCATTTTGATTTTAATCGCCAATTAATAACTAAAATTTTAAATGTGCACTCAATAAAACAAATACATAATAATACAATGGCTACAATAAAGTATTTAAATAACATAGAACATCTAAAATATGAAGTATGTGAAAATATTTAAAGTTTAATGATATAATCTTTGCGTAATAGGTTTAGTTTTTATTTTGTGACCTGAGTTGCAATTTGCGTTTACCACAGCTGGCGTCTATTATCACACATACCTCTCGCTAGAGGTTACTTTTAATGGTTCATTCACTGCCAATTTTCTGGCAAGGCACTGTGAACAAATTCGAGATACGTTTGTATCCCCCGTTTTGAATCACAGAACAAATACGTAAAATTAGTAATTGGGTATGTGTTGTGTGGTTAGTCTTTTCTTGTTTAATCATAAGTTTCTCAATTTTCTTTATTTCAGACTTTTTTCTGTTGCAAGTTTTTTATCTTCTTTGAATTTTCAATTTTCTATATGTCCTTTTGATGTCAAAAGGGTACCAAGTTATTTTGCGTGCTTACGGGCTTCAGTAAATTTTTGCGGAAACGGTGAAATTTGCTTTAAAATTTTTGAAGGGGTGAATTTTTGTTTGCTGCTTTTTACCTCAGTGTCTTTTGAAGTGCTTGGCTGTGGTTCAAAAATCATCACATTAATTAGGAGAATTTTGAAGATCCTATAGTACGTTGGGAATATTCTCAGAGTTGTTTGGAGTCTCAGTAAGTGGATTTTCACAAAATTCACTTATGAATGCATAATCCGGCACGCATTCAGGATTAAAGGGAAAAGCCTCTATCGTCCTGAATCCGGATATGGCGTTCTCGACTGAGACTACTTTTCTCCAAGCTTGATTCAGTAACATACCAAACTGCAGCCTAGTAATGCGACGACCTGGGTTTTGTTTAATCCATAGTCTACAAAACTCGTAGTAATAGGTTTTCAATGGTTTGAAAACTGTACGATCCAAAGGCTGTAAATAGTATGACCTATGACTGGGTAATGACAAGAGAGTGATATCATTTTCTTTTGAATGAGTTCGATGGGTGTCTAGAATTAATAAAACTTTTCCAGGAGATTTTCTAGGAACAAATTGTACTTTTACCCACTCAAAAAATATCTCAGAAGTTATATAAGCTGATTTCACCGACATGAAAACAACTGATCTGGGAGGCTTTCCATCCTCAAACTCTGGTTTCTTTTTTTTACCTTTGATAATACAGGCGAGCGGCAAAAAAATTCCGTCACCATTACAACATCCGATAACTGTTATTGTTTTTTTCTTTTTCCGTAGAAGTAGCATAGATACCGCCTTGGACCCCTTTTCAGCCGGCACATGCCCTGGTCGATTATTCAATTGCATGCCTATTGCGTCCATATTGAAAACGGAATTGGGTTTATTCATGAGATCGTTTTCAATCAAAATCTTCTCGAGTAGTTCGAAATATACTTTCACCTCTCATCTATTAAGAACCTGAGATCTATCAAAGGAAACTTCCTCAGATCATTTAATGTTATTTCGGGATTTTTCCGCAAAAACGAATGAAGCCAGACATAACCGAGTTTCTTGGTAATTTCATTAAACTTATGTGGTATTTTCAATTCTTCGGCAAACTGATAAGCGATTTTTCTTACGTCATCAATCGTCAACAGGAATCCACTCTTTTGCATTTCTTTTATGTGACAAGAAATTTTTTTTTCATTTTCTAGTCTAAACACGCAGAATGTGTCGTCTTGCTTTCTTAGTCTTCTCTTAAAGGATTTTCTAGGTATCCATGGAGATTGACCGCAGCATAAATCAAAACACCATCATTTTGCACCGAAACCATAGCCGCTCGCAATGTTTTTTCAGTCCAAGTACCACGGACACTTAAATCCTGTCTTTGGTATACATTTGACATCTAAAAAAAAGAATAAATCTACTTAATAATCTATAAGTTGATATATAAAACTGTGGCTATCTCTCCTCGAATAAGTACTGGCCATCTCTTCTAATTGTCAAGGTCAGATGGTCACATCAGCTCTGCAAAAAAAATAAAAACTTGCACCTGTAATTTACTAGTTAGAATAAAGTTTTGTACCGGTACTGTTCATTAAATATGTAACAATGCACTACTACAGCAAAATATACTTCACAGTATGCATTATGAACACAGTCATAAAATAATGAAGTATAAAGAAAACATGATGATTTTACTTACTTTTTGTTTTTTTTTCTTGTGAAATCACCTGCTCACGAACGACCACACTCGAGCCGCGAATCGAACTAGCCAAGCAGTAACGCCATCTTATTATTCCTTCCCGAAATTATTTGATATGGCCATCTCTCCTCTATGACCATCATTTCAAGCCTTAACATATATATATATATATATATATATATATACATATACATATGTATATATGTACCTATACTCATATACATATACATATGCATATATATATATATATATATATATATATATAAATATATATATATATAAATATATATATATATACACATGTATATAAATATAAATTTGTGTGTATAAATTATTATTTTTGCTTTTCCTTCCTTATTCAGAACTGTCACTTTCTTCTGTTGCCTTCAATGCTGAAAACGGAATTGGGTGGTGGTATGCCAACAAACTCAACCTATAAACTCAACCATCGGTTCTAAATTATTTCGTCGGATTTTGTTTTTGAACATCAACTTTGCTACATACCCAACGAAAAAATCTTTTATCCGACGATATTGAGGCATCCTGTGCGTTGTGTGGCGCCATAGTCCTTCAACCATATTGCTGCGGGTCCCATTTATGGACTAAGAAAGTTGACCGAATGGTTGACGGTCAAATGACGATAATCTAGTTCATGTAAAACGTCATATGACCGCCAATAATCTGATATTATTGTGGTTCTGGGGCGTAGACTTATATTACTTCGTAAGGACAGGTTAATAGCAACCGAAAATGTTCCGCTAGAAACGGTGCTAAATGGTGGTATTAGCAGCATTTCCTTTCAGTTGACATTTCAATTCTCGTGACTGTGTTTTTCCTGAAAATAATTAAAAATGCCAGATTGTTTAATAAAAATATATTTAAATTACAGTTCGAAAATTTTAAAAAAGATTGATATATATTACCTTCGGTTAATAATCGTTTCTTATACATATTTATTTGTTATTTATTGACAAAATAAATATATGAATTCCAATGTTGTAACCACAGTTTCAGTAACTACATAAATTCCAACGTTGTAACCACAGAACATAAAACAAATAGAAATGACATATTCGCCAAACTATGTGAAAACACGTGCCGCCACTTCGAAATACGTGAATTTTAAACGCGCCAATTACATCATGATGCACTTCCCCCACCCGTGTTCATAAACATCATGGATGTATTAAATTCGTTCTCATTTCCGCACGCTTTGTCGCATATTTTTATCCTGCTGCCGACAAAAATTCTAAAATGTTAGTGTTGTTCACACATTTAACGACCGCTCACCACGATATCGACATAAAGCAACAGTACAAATTAGTCGTTATATTTAAATATTTTTTACGAACACTTAAATTTTACGAAACCGTGATGTTTAGGTACGTCCTAAAATATTTATTAAATTATTATTTACATGCGACGTACCAAACTGACTAATGGAAACACGATAACTAGCTAATATGGTTTCGTTAATTTTAGAGGAATACATTAAAATTTTCGCTATTTATAAAATGTTTGCGCTTCCTTTTAATTTTGGACTGATTTACATTTCCATAATGTACAAACAACTACATATTTATTAATGGAAATTAAACGATAAAACGCGCGATGGTTCTAGTAAAACTTTTTTAATGAAATGATAGAGATGATCTAGAGAGACATGCCGCATGATCTAAATTATGATTTTAGAAAAAAAGATAAAAATAAATGACAAAGTTTACTAACATAACAACTGCCAAATGTCTAAATTAAAAAAAGTATTATTATAATTTCAATAGCAGAGTCTAAGAAACAAATTTATCACCATAATTTCAATTTATAATGACTGTAAATGATCCGTTTCGAACAAGATTAAGAAAGTAATTTTTTGTAAATCTCTGTTTTTCATAATACCAGGGCATATTTATACATTTTGATTATTCTTGGATCTTTTTCTAAATTATGCTTAATATTTTACATTATTTGTAAACATTTGCTTTATAAATGTAAACATAAGCGTATTCATCATAGACGTACATACAAACATTAATTCATTATTTTTCAATAATATTCATATATTCAAAAGTTTTCTATTTTATATAGTTGTAAGTACACAATAGAATGAATTTATTTAAACAGAATATAATGACTATATAAAGCAAACAAAAAAAGCAATATTTTACGATGTGCTGTTGTGTAAATAATGCAAAAACTTATATTTTGTCAATATAATATAAAATAGAAGTATAAAATAGAATTAGTATATGAGCTACCATGTGAACGTATGTTACAAAATAACAATTCGAGGTGATCTTGATTGCGTTTGTAAAATGGCAAATACATAAGTAACTTACTTGCAATAAATTGTGAATAAAAATGTTTCAGTACATGGATACAACCTCTAAATCCCAAAAAAAAACATTTTTCTAGGATCATCAATTACAAGTTTTTCGTCATCATACGTCAGTGAGTTTAAATATCCAATACTTTCTTCCAAGAAAGGCAATATGATGTTATAATTTCCATCACATAGGGGTTTCTTAAAACAAAATCTACACACACTTTTTGAATTAAATATAACAAAAACAATATTAATTATCCGCAAAAAATTGGCAATGGCTTGACTACCAGGTTTTAATTCATTTTCACAAAATAAAAGTGCGTCAGCTACACTATAGCTGAATAATTTACTAGCCAGCTTAACTTTCATTTTTTTTATTTTTAACGTCAATGTGTATTCGACAAAATTTATTGGCTAAGTGAAACTTTTTTGTTTCTTGAATACTATTCAATTTCTCAGAATATTTCCAATTGACCTGATTTCCATAATTATCTACAAAATCTTGATACACATGAAATGCATTTCTTATAAATTTGAGCATATGTGCAGGATCCAATATTGCTGCGACGGGATTTTTAGCAATTAGATGAGAAAAATAATTTTTTATTTTTCTGCAAAAGTTCGCTTTTTCTTTTGAATCACCTATTTTACGCATGAATTTTTTTTTAAACCTCTGTCTTTTAATTATTCTCTCCTAATGATGTATAATCGCATGAAATTTTCGCTTACGTGGTGACAACGAATCTTCGACGATTTTTAGTGTCATGCTTCTCTGAGGTGGTAAGTGACGTAAAATCACTTCAACATTACATATTTTTAACATTACATAGTGATAATCTCTAAGAAATATACAAAATTTTTACATCGATATACATTAATATATTTACATAAATATCGATAGTCGCATCTAAGATGACGTGGTGCAGCCCTACAACGCATCGTCGTTGAACATCGGCGGCATCAAAATAAATGTCAGGTTAATTTTCATATATCGAAATAAACTTGAAAAAATCGTCATATCTGTAGTAAAAAATACCTCCTTTAGTAAGGTTTTGTGTACGGCTTTCATTTTTTCACGTTTCAATTGCACAGTGAGGCATATTTTTATTTCTTTGCACAAAAATAACGGAGCACTTTCTGACGTCTCAGCAAACGACAAACTAATGTAAGGCGAGGTACACTTACTTCGAAATAAGCGGAGCGCTGCTCATGCGTGGCGCGCTCGTCACGCCCACATGCCATTCCTATTTACTATCTATTCTGTGGTTGTAACCTTGTTACGAACGATTTTCACACATTACTTTAATTTTTCTTAGCTTTACTTTTTGAAAATATATTGGCGAGTACGGTGTCGGAAAAAAACTGTGTGTCACTTGAATAACACAAACATTTCTAAACCAATAAACTTAAAACTGGAAATTTAAGTATAAAATGTTCATAAGTTTCAGTCATTTAGTGATTAAATATAGATAACACATATAATTTTTAACAAAGCCTATACATGGAGGACACACATGTTTACACACATGTTATGATTTTAATTATTGAGAGCAATGTTTGCTATGTTGTAGATTATTAAAATCAATTTCCAGCTTGCTTAGATTTCGCAGACTATTTAAGAAAATTTCAAACATTTATGCGTGTATATTTATATATGCGCTCTCGAAGATACTAAACAAATTTTTGAAACTACTGCTTTTCGTTAGAAAAGAGAATCGACAAATCTTCTAGATAGTTCGTTCCAAATAATAATTATCTATACATGTAATACTATTGTAACAGAGTGAATTCTGTACATGGAAAATATTTTAAAAAGAGTCATTGACTTAGCGTATAGAATGATAATAGAAGCCAAAAAATCATTTTCTAGAATTTTTGGCTCTCTGTTATTTTGTGGTCAATCACGCAAAATCTATTTACTGGACCGAATTTGATGAAATATGGTTTGCTGATAGTTTATACCTAAGAGCAATATATGAGAGAGAAAAAGAAATTCTAATAACTTTTCTTATCCCGAATTCCATGCGAACAAAGTGGTAAACACAGCTAGTTTTGAATATTTGCAAACAACTCGACATTGTCTTCTCGCTCTCTTAAATCAATTTAAATTGATTGTGTCGAATGTTTGCTTAATTTTTAAAGCAGAGAAAAGCAATAAGAAAGAGAATTTTTTGTAAAGATAAATAAAGCAGGAAAGTATAATGCAACTGAAGATGATTTAATAAAATTCGGTATAACATATGAATTGTATTGTGACAGAGTTGTTGAAAATTCGCGTTTTCTTATGCGGTTAGTAAGAATTTAAATATGATCCTCAATGATTTGATATCTCTATATATCTTGCACATTACCAATTGTGTACTGAAGTAACAAACAAATATTTTAAACTAAATTAATATAAAATACGAGAACAGGGAAAATGATTATAGAAAACACGCCGTAAATATGTACCTGTATGTAGACGGAGAGTAATATAACATTATAATTTCTTTAAGTTTTTTTAATTTTAACCTTTTCATCGCTGATGAAGTATATATCGGTGTCAGCATAGTCGTCTTACCAACGCCGACGACTATAAGGACGCAATCTCCCGAAACAGGGAATAAATTAAAACTGATTGGACATAGCATGAAATGGATATAATTAAGCCACCTTAATTTTGAATAATTATTGACATATATGTGTAGTATAATGCCGTTTTATCTCCATGTTACAATTGCCTTGGTTATATAATTTTTTTTTCGTTACTTTACATAAATTCCAATTTATCTAAGCATTGTCATATCAATATACATGCGTACAAAACGAAAACAATTCTTTTAAATTTAGTTGATAAATAATAAAATTTGATAACGCCACGCAACATTACATCTACGGTCGCAAATAGTCGGCCATGTGACTGACAAAGTAGTTTCGTTTAATTGCAAAGATGGCATGAATTGGTGTTGTCATTTTCGATTTAGTTTATGTTCCTTTGGCCGTATCTTTATATTTAGATCAATGTTCCGGGGAGAACACATTTTTGGATAAGGGATACGAGGGTTGCGGCGTCTTTTTGCTCTACGTTATAAAGAAAAACGTCGCCGATTTCTCTCTCAATTCTCCAAGGAATGACCTCGATAATATTTTCTTCAGCCAAACTTTGATTCACCTATTTCAATAGTTTTCGCATGACCACCTAAAATAAAATAAATAATGTATGTTATAATTTATTATTTTATTTCATAAATTAAAAATTATTAAAGAATTTCCATTTTTTTTTACTTCCCAACAGGTTTTCCATTATTTATGCAATTTATAATAAGAATCAATAAGATTCATTATAATGAATAACGACTTCCCTACAAAATGATTTCCAATCACAAGCTTTGTGATTGGAAATTCTGAGTTCAACCCTGATATTATCAATTTCTGTGTAGGTTACCCAATACCATTTCTGGGGAGAATTTGTTTTAAATGTGTATTTTATAATAAATAATCTTCAGCTGCAGAATTTCTTTCCAGGTATGTAGTTTTACTGTGTATATTTTCATATGATATCAAAAAAATTGTTGAAATGTTCCTGGTTCTAAAGTGCATATGTTCCGCTTAATAAAATATTCACATCAATCCATACACAGAAGGGTAAAATATAATATTACAATAGCAGCGGTAGCGATAAGTAAATGGCCTGTATTTTAAGTGCGTACCTTTATATTATACTTTTCAGTCTCCCATTAACTATTAAATACTTGTGAATTTTCATCTGTGCAAAAAGGGATGTTTTCTGTTTATACATTGTTTTTACGTGAAGGAATTTACGATTTTACTACTAAATTAAACAACAAAAGTAAAAAAAATATTAATTAAATGTACAAAAAAATATTATATCTCAAACGTATTACTGGACATAGTATTACTCCGTATACAGTTTTGCTAACATTTTGTATTCTGTGTAATTTTAAAACAATCGGTTAGCATATTTATTTAAATATATTTATACCTTAACGTTTGTTCTTGATTATATTTATCAACATTTTAAACACTAATTACACCAGGCGCATAATCTCGTCTGATTTTGTTTTTTACCTACTAAATTTAAAAACAAAGTTTTTTAATTTTCCTATTTTTTATTTTCATTGCCTTAATAAAGTTTATATCATTTTTTCTATGTGATCCATTTGTATCAAGTAATTAAAACGTTCTTTGATTTATCATTTGACTGTGATATATAAAATAATTAATATATCTTTAAATATATAATATTATGTAAAAATCACTAGGTATAATAATCACATTTAGAAAATATTTTCAGATATCACTGTATTAATGTTTACGTAAGCATGGTTAAAAGAAAATTGATCCATTTATTGTGAAATATGTATTATTTCCTGTGTGTACAAAATAATCTTTATTTTATAAACAGTAGTCTCGTATTTTTCGTGGGATATTAGATTTTGCTTTTATTCAATTCTAACATATTGAATTAAAACAAAGTTAAAATCACAATAATTTATAATACAACACCATAATTTTATTAATATTTTACTTATATAATAATATAAAATAGATCAAAGTGAAAGGTTAGTAATTAATTTTAAAATGGTTCATTTACATTCTGAGTGGAACCAAATTTTTAATACCCGCTTTAGCTTTTTGATACATGCGCTTGAACTAAGACATGAATTTGACTTCCCCTTTAAAATATTTTGTTGATTTCTAGTAATTTATAAGATCAATATAATATTGGATGACAAATTTAAATACAACTAAAATATATTAGAATTTTAGTTGACGTCAAAGATAGTCAGTATAAATGTGAGCCACAAAAATAACATGCGTAGTCTTGAATATATTTGGTGTTAATTTTGTAGAAATTCATTATTCACAATTAAATGAAACTACGTGATATAGTATTATTTCTACTTTCTTTAATTTCTTTACCACGACCTAGGTTTTGTTGTATTACAACATCTTCAGGTGGGATATTAGCAAAGATCTTCGAAGATTCAAAGATTCTAATATCCCACCTGAAGATGTAATACAACGAAACCTAGGTCGTGGTAAAGAAATTAAAGAAAGTAGAAATAATACTACATCACGTAGTTTCATTTCATTATGCGTAGTCTTGTTCAATTAATGTTAGTCATGGAATTTGGAGTGGGATTATTTACTTAACACAATTTATTGTGTGAGCCAAGGTGATTTTTACACATTCAATTGTTTCTATTTAAAATGATACTCAAATTAAACTATTTACATCAAGAGGGAATCTGAAAATTATCCGGTAATATCAATCTAATCTAAAATATATATTATATAAAATATCCGTAATTAGAAAGACGGAAATGCAAAAGAAAACCATATTTTCATTGTTAATATGAAATGAGCATAATCTTTTTTTAAAGTATTCTTATTTATTAACGTATACTCTGTATATGCAGCCACAATGTTGTTTCCGTCATCTCCTATTCCTTGCCCCGTAAATGCACCAGAGAATCTCTGTTGGAAAAATAAAAATATTTTTAAATAACAGGTATTGTGATATTCGAATATAAAGGGATGACAAGAGCGTACCTTTGAGAATCGACAAGTTCTCTGGCTAATATTGTGAAAAGAAAACGCATTTTTTGCTATTTTAACGTCAAAACGTAACTTCGCTGGTTTTGTGAAAATAGACATCGGTTGTGGCCAGCCTCTTCATTATTCCTATGATAATATCTTCTCTATCTTCCACAGATCGAATTTAATGACAAAAATATTGACGTTGGCGTTATTGAGTTAAAGAAAAATTATATACGAAGAAGGTGCGGTGTCTTCTTATGTAATATATATTTGCTACATATTCAGATCAATAGATTTTTTATAATTGAATATTTCTTATTATATATAATTTATATACGAGATATTTTTCCTTCCTTTAGTAGATAATTCTAATTAGATAAGATTCATTCCTATTTTATTTTAGAGTAATTATATATCCCCCCCCTCCCTCACATCTTACTCATTTATATATTATATCCTGTCGAGATCGATGCCACAAAAAAACGGAACTTATCTAAATGTTTTCATCCATCTACTTCAGCCATTCTTTCTTTCAAACTGTTTGATATATATTTGAAATATATTAACAAACATGCAATTAAATAGTACAGTAACATACCAAAATAATTATAAAGACATTATAGAGAGGATAAATTAAGTAATTATGTCGTATAACTTAAACTCAAAAAAACTACTGCTAAGGATCCTATAACAATTTTCCACATACTTTTATAATTATTTAGTAATTCACTAAATATTATTGAAAATATAAAAAAAAATGTACGCAAAACATATGTATCACCCAAAGAAAGAAACTACTAAATTCAGAAAACAGCATAAAAACTCTAATTAGCTCGGATCATACTTTACTACACACTGAAAGTTTAATTTTCAATGAGCTTCTTAATCAAAATAGAAATTATTTAATGCAAAAATTTACAGCTTCATTTATTTTTACTGCTTGTTCCCAATAAAGGCATAAAAAAACCTTATTTTTTAAAGTGCAACTTAAACTAGAAGCTAACATTCACTCTTTATAGACAAAATAGGGATTAACTCCGAAAATGATCTTAACTTTTCCTTTACTCGACCAGTAAATTATTTTAGTTATTGGCGTTCTGTAATAAAAATTGTAAAACCAAACACTTATGGAATTACTTCAGGATGTCTGCATGACGATCTGCCCAAAGCATTTTTGTCGGACACTATTTTATACAAGGCAGAAAATTTACATACTTGGACTAAGTAGTAATGCAACAATAGATGTTATGTACTAAAAAGTTGGACTTTAATTGTTTTTTTAAAGATTATTTGTACTGGGTATCAAAAATTAATTTTAACTAAAACTCTGATTCCGAAATATGTAATTTGATTTCAGAGGATTTTTTAATTTCAAAATCTCTGAAGAAACTGTTAGATAAACGTGAAAAAAATCGGAAATGTTAGTGTATAGCCTACATCAACTAAAAATTATTTCGAAAATTATAACTTTAACGCAAACAGATATGGAAGGCGAAGTAATTGAAAGTAAACACTTACAATGGAAGAAAGGGAAGTATACAGGATAAATAAAAACGAATTCAAATACACAGGTACTTACAAATATTAACAAATGTATATACATATATACTTATACATATACCATGTTGAATCTAAATTATAACCAAAATATTACTGTTGTGACATAATATTTATTGATATTCCCCGTAGTCAAATATATAAAAAATATAATTATTCGTCATTTTTATATTTTAATTAACAATTAATAGTAACGTAACATGATTTCTACAATCGCTACAGACTCAAAGTTTCACTCACTTCAGGGTATTATATAATTGTTATGGAATTGTCATGATGCATGGATCGGAGTGACGTGAAGGTAACTTAATTTTATCTATCCACAAAGCGATGTTCCTTTCATTTTTTTCTGCCTTTGACACTGTTGAATTATTCTTCCACTGGTGGAAGCGCATGGTTTATTAATGAGATATTCCTGGATAAGTAATCGGGATAAATAGTCCGCGCTCTGTTAAGATAACAACATAGAGAAAAAAGGAAGTGCAATGGAGATGTTGCGGTTTATATAACCTCTACCATAGACTTTGTGGAGTACACAAGATTACCATAAACGGTAATACTCAAGTTACACTTACGCAGTATTACAATTTTAAAATCATGTACGTATTTTCCTCGAAATATATAAATTTAATCAAAATGGTTGAACGGGGCACCGTGGGCGTTGGATATTAAAATCAAAAGAGGATGGAAATAGATAAATGAGTAATAAACCTTTTTTATATAGTTAAGGGCTTAGTATAATTATGATTTCCTATAATTATTTACGAGGTGTTCACTTAGCTTCTAGAACGAACGTTTGGTTTTTCTATTGCTATTTACGTGTTTTAGCTGTTTGGAGAATATCTATCGTATGCATATACAAATATATGTATATATACAAATATATATATATATATATATATATATATATATACATATATATATATATATATATATATATATATATATACATATATATATATATATATATATATATATATATATATATATATATATATATATATATATATATATATATAAGTTATGCTGATAACAGGTCTTTCATCAAAAAATATGCTCCATACATGTTTACAATTATAATATTCAAATTACGATAGGAGCATAATTAAGGACTAAAATATTTTATCGCGACTCTGATAAAAGACATTTATTTCCATCGTCCTTTCCCGCTTTTGTATCAAATGGAGACTCATATTTCACCAGCCGGCCTTCACTGTGGAGCAGTGTGTTAGTTCGCCGGAAGATGTATTGCTTGTGTCGGCCGGCGTTTCTCGCTGGTCTCATCTTGCTCTATCCTTACTGTAGTTTAATTTGTGTGATATCTCTTGATTGCAAATTACTCCATTTTGTCTTTCGAGGGGAACGTTATTGGCACACATCACCGTAACCGTGATTTTATGTGAATTGCGGTTTGCGTTATTTAGAATTGTGCAGGTTTGCTGTCGTAAAAAAGAAGGCATATAGTAAATTGCAGAGTGAGTTCAAATAAGTTATTTATTAGTTTTATGAAAAATAAGTCATGGAGATGTTAATTAAGGTTATATTAGAAAGCGTATGCGTAATTAATAAAATTTAATAAACACCCACATTTTAAAAAATTATTTTGTTTCATTTTATTTTCTTAAATAATCAATGATATAATTAGTTTCATTATTATATATTTTCCGAATATATTGTGACGATATTAGTACGGTCTGTTAAAATTTTGCTGAGAAATTGACATTGATTTTATTTGTACTTTATTTATTTTTCTTAAATTAAACTTCGCAAAAAGGCATTTTACGCTTGACATAAATTTATTTCTTAGAAGCTTTCATTATTCTAAAAATGTATTTTATCATTATTGTTGTCATTATGGTGTGTTGGATTGAATACACGCTTACGGTCTTTGACGGTGCAGCATACCACGGGGTCCCGATGTAAACACCCGGCCGCTCGTCGAGCGCGGCTGGACTTGCGTTTTGGTTGACCGTAAGAGATTCCTCTCGTAGCAATAAAGCAATCATATCTGTTAATTGTGTACATAAAAATATGTAAATACCGAATAAGTTAATAACGAATAAGTTAATAAACAAGCTACGATGCTTTTAGAAACCCTCTCGTTTAGTGTTCGTTCGAGACGGAAAAATATATATATATATAAAAGTAAAACAAAATTAACAAATTTTCTTTCCTTGAGCAAGATCTCAAGTGTTTCGTATCGAGTCCTGTATTTCAAAAGTTTTTTCTTAGATATAACAACTTAACACGTATTAATTTAATATAGGTTCAGTCGTTATTAACTAAACTTCATCACTGGCGTAGGTATTTACTACAGGCTGCGTATTTTGTTTAACTTTTCTAGACCAAAGTTCTTCAACATCTAACGTTAAGGTTTATCGCAGTTTCGGCACGAAATAGATAATTGCTTTTAGACAAATCGCTTTACTTACTTTGCTTGGAATAACTTTTATTAGAGTGGCAACTGTACTCGTAATAGCTCTAGTTTTCGTTATTATGAAAAAAGATATAGTTTAACCGTGAGTACATTTACGTTGTAAGTATAGTTAGTTTGTATCTGTAAATATATTATAGTTTATCCGTGAATATAAATATACTTGTTTACAAAGATTAATCCATAAGGATATTTACCTTGTAAGTATAGTTAGTTTGCATCTGTGAATATATTATAGTTTATCCGTAAGTATAAGTATATTTGTTTAGAAAGATTAATCTGTAAGTATATTTACGTTTGTTCAGCTAAAGTTTTTCAATCAATAATCTAATTTCGATGAAAATTTTTATGTTTGCATATTTTACAAGTCGTTATAGCAAATGATGTCTTCTTTTAAACATGACAATCGGAAAAAGTGAAACTAATATATTAACTTTGAATATCTTTTCTTGTAATAATAAAAGTTATCTTCAAAAAAATGCATTTTAGAAAGCCTAAATGGGTTTAATCTCATTTAATTCCATTTATTGGAGTATCATACAATATGTCCGCAAAATATAATCACTGCCTAACTTGTAACGCTGGGTAATATTTTGCATAATTAAAGACTTCTGAAATCGCAATCAATAAAATTAATATTTTAAGAAATGGAACTAAATTATTTAATTGAAGCGATGGTGAAACAGTGAAATACTAAATTAAACATATATGTTCGTGAATCCAAGAAGTAGCCTCTCCGTTTGTACAATTCGCAATAGTAAAATTATAAATCATAACCACAGTTACTGTATAATCACAGTTCTTACGATTAAAAAACCAATTCACATATTTTTTTTCAGCTTATTGCTTCTAATAGAGACTTTAACATGCAATCAAATTAATATTTCTATTTAATATACTTCGTCACACTTGAAAAGTAACTAAATTGTTTAACCAGATCGTAAGGACCATTATCTAATACGTTTTTTAAATGAAATTGAGTTTTTTCGTTTACTTAAATGTTTCTCTAATTTTTGAATCGATGCAAAAAAAATGTGAGAAAAATATTGTAAATAAGTTTTACTTTTGCTAAAATTATTTTGGGCATATTGCATTAGAAATCTGTCTAATAGAGGAGCCTGAAAAATATATTCCGCATTTTTGTAAGACACCTCCAATGCCTGTTTCACTTCTGTTAGAGTTTTATAATTACATAGCTGTGTTTCCTACTTGTTTCCTACTCTTTAAGACGATAATAGTGTATTAAAACAAGATTTTATAGTTACTAACAATACCTCCCTCTAGGAAGGTAAGAAAAGAATTTACCTGTTAATAAAATTTTCTTCTTTTTTTCACTTAATTGACATGGCTCTAATAATTTTCTCTTTTTCCTTTTAAAATAACAATATTTTAGAGAAAGAATTTTTACTTCCTTCACTCCTGGTGATCACACACTACTTTTTTAGAATTAAGTTCGGTTTATATGTTATTAAGCTTGTAAATAAAGTTTTCAATCAAAAAATTAATTCTATTCAATGCTTCATAGTAAAATGATATTTATTTATATCTTCATACTAGTCCGCCACAATATTTATAGCGAAAAACGGTCAGTTTATCTCGCCAACCTCACAAACCGATTAGCCAACAAGATGCTGCAGATCATATTTCCATAATTAATTGTACTTTAGTTAATATCATATTTACTAATGGTGAATCTCTTCCGTGTTGTTTAATCACTAATGATTCATATTATTTGGCAACGCTTATGGTAACTTTTATAATTTTTATTTCTTATTACTTTGTGGCCATTCAGTTTGAATTATCACATAATAGCGAATTTATTACACAATTAAGGGAATATTTTGAGGAGTTTCCGAAGTCACCCCTTGTTAGTAATATGTATCGTTGAAAATTTACGATAGGAAAATAAATTTTTCTTTACTAAATGAAGACTGTGTTTTACTAGCATAATAAAATAAAATGACGTAGTTAACGAAACGAACGTAAAAACAACCAATTCCACTCAAAGCTAATTACTATTAACATGATAATAATAATTTTCAACCAGGTATATAAGAAGATTAAAAATCAATTATGGTGATCACATTCGCTGATATGTTACATTTTAATTGTAATCAACAAATGTATGATAACAAATTTATTCACGGCTAACTTTATCTCTTGTTTTTCGTTTCTCTTTTTTTAAAATATTAAATAAATTGAACAAAAGTCGACAGCCAGAATTTGTTTCAAATACTATTAATAACTTTAAAACACACAAAACAATGAGGATAATAAAATTAAGAGCAATCATTCACAAAACAGAAAAATGATCAGCTTTTAAAAGAATCTGTGAGACAGATATAATATTTTAAATTGAATAATTAGCATGGGTGGGTCCCAACTATCTTAAAATATCCGATGATCGATGCTCAAAAATACCGTATGCTATACTATACTCATATACTTAGTTCCCTACCTAATAAGAGTGGAATTAGAATATATTTTAATATACTTAACGTGCACACATCGCAGCCCTTCTAAGATGCATCTATTAACATTCAACAGAACAGTAATATTTTAGTGGGAAACACTACTTTATAATTTAGATTGTCACGACGATATTACGACGATTATTATGTAATTGGCTAGGAATTATACAACTATTTTAATTATAAATTAAAAAGTTAGCTTTTTTTAAAGTTAAAAGTTAGTTTATCTGACAACTATAATACCTAAGCAACGAATCGCAAGAATACTCATATTATGAAAAGTATATTTAGATGTTTGTTACTCAATTACGCTTAAAAAGCAGACAAATTTTCATAAAATTGGGTGTAGTCACAATGCATAAACCAAATTAATGCGTAAACAATATCATTAATAATTCACTAATAGAACATTTGAAAAGCTGACTCGATTTGTATGTTTTTCACCCAGCTCGAAATATATATATATATATATATATATATATATATTACGAGATAATTTTGGTTACAATATACAACCAAAGAACTCATTGAGCTTTGATTCCTTCTCCATTATCAAGTTCCCCTGGTTATAACATGTAGCCAAAAGACTCATAAAAAACAAAAGAATCTAAATTTGATGAGTTTATTTTTATGCCGTGACGTTATATTATTGACAAGTCTACAAAATTTCAGATCGATGCCATACGTAGAAGTAGGTAAATAATGAGTTAAGAGATTTGCTCACAATATTAGGAAGTTATATGTCAAGCTATTAAATGGTTGTTAAAGCGTAAGGAAAGACAAACGAACTTTTATCGAATCATACTCAAATGAAAATATTACCTTTTATACTGACGGAATTAAACCCTAATATTTTGACGATTATCGTCTATATACGTCGATACTTAGGTTCAAATTACATACCTATGTAATTACATACTTACAAGCTTTACATACTTAATTTACATATTTACGTACCTATGTATTTCCCTGCAAATAAACAAATTCGTTTAAAATAAATCATGGGTACAGGGACGCCGTGAAATATTACGGCCTAGAATTACGAGAAAAGTAAAATTATGAATTAACAATAAACCTTAATGTAAAGTCCCATAAATAGATCAGCCTTTTTATATGTCGCTTCAAATATTTACCAAACCAGAGTTTGGCTGTAAAGCTTGTTGCCTGGATTTGAAGTTTTATTGATATCAGTCAGCAGTTTACTCATTGTTGTGGAAAATAATGAGATAATTAATTAAAGCCTCAGGTTTCTGTTACGCCATCGTCTTGGTACGTGAATGGAATTGTAATGGAATTTCCGACATTAATATTATTAAAAAAAAGTCCTGACCTAATTTAAAGTGCATATAGTTTATAAAATTAGATTAATGGGTTAAAAGTTTTGAACTAAATTTACATTACAAAACTTATCTAATATTTGCTTGGTGATTGGTATTTTCTTTACCAAATTAAACACTAAAACATTAAAAAAACATCCAAATCATAAAACTCTTTTGGTATAATAACATTACAACTTCGTCATTAGACAATGGTGTCTTATGAAATCTCTTATTCTCTTTTGTATTAGAAACAGATATTTATAATAGAAAAAATTTGTTCTAAGTAATTTTTAATAGAGAAATTATAGGCCTATTCCCATTTTTCTGCTATTAATTTATATACATACTTCGAATATGAAAAAAACAACTTATATTATTTAAGAAAAACACCATTTTTGGTTAAGAAACTGCTATATAAGTAAATTATGTAGTTCGAGAATTTATTACAAACATGTTTATAACTGATTATTTATTATAGTAGATTGGTATTTAGTATATTTAAATAGAAAATTAAAGTATATTTAATAGATGCCTACGTCGGTGAAAGAAATTCAAATGTTTTATGGTATTTTTCCTAACAATATTTCGTTCGTATCAATATTTCGCCCGGGCTTTGGAGTTAATAATTTTTTAATTAAAACCGATATCTGGGTGGAGGTTTTCACTTTTTTAAATTATACTATCCACGTCAAAAAACTATTGTAACAAAAAAAATGTTATGAATGCAATTTGTAGTGAAATGTTTTGTACTCTTATGGTTTGATATGTACTTACATTATAGCATTTGAAAGATTTTTCAGCTATAAGTGTTACCCACCCACCAAGATGATTTATTCATACATTATTTATTTTTAACTATATTTATTTTTATTTTTAATTAATTTGAAAATAAACCGAAATTATAAATTAATCCAGTCAATTGGCATTCTTTTAACAAAGGTTGCAGTATTAAACAAAGTAATACCCAAAGTATTAATACCGTGGTATTTACTACTTTCGATCATATTAAAGTGTCTATGTAGGAAAAATATATAAACAGAGGAATATATAAAAAAAAAGTTTAGAAATTTAAAATATTAATTTTCTTTATCAATGAAGAACTAGTTTTCATTTTAGATTAATTAAGGTTGCTACTGAGAGGATAACAAGAAGTCTTTTAATTCGAAATGAAACCAAAATTTTTGTTAATTAATCATCTCTAGTAAAAACACCGCTTATTTTGCAGCTCGAACCGAATTAACATACAAAAGTTTCCCAAAGTGCAATCTTAGTTTGTTACAAAGATTTATTACTAAGTCGGCCAACATAAACTTTTACAACTTAGATACTTAAATATCGATATACCGTTTCGAGCCCAAATATCTACGTACCGTTCCGAACTGACTGGGAGCATGTACTTGTATTCCTTCGAACAAATAAATTCGTCCAAATGTACGTCGGAAGAAGAGCTGCGTCGAATATTACCGGTCGGGATCACGAAAGATATAAAAGGACGAATGCGAACTAAAGCTTTTTATAAGGCAACATTAAGGGATAAGCTTTGTTATATTTCGTTCAAAGTATTTATGAAAGGGACGGGCTCTGGTGTTAAGCAGTTATCGACTTTTGGTTGTTATTTTTTAGTGTATACCATTTGTTCACGACAAATGAGGATTTTTGTTACAATATAAGTATCTGCCCCACCATTACCCACATGAGGTATACAATTATTTATGCCATCAATTTTGGTAAAAAAATTATGGCGCCTTACCCACTTTCACCTAATTTTAATAATAATTTCATTTACCGAAAAAGAATATGATAATAATATGAATAATTCTAACCATTAATGCCTTTTGTAAGTGGATGCCTTTGCGAAAGGTAGCGAAATAACTGCGGTAAGGAAATAATTTCGATTAATACACTGAACATTTTGTTATCCAATTTGTAAAGACGATTCTTGACCTGGGGTATAATATTTGTTATTTGAAATTTAATAACGGCTCGTTTACATAAAGATAAATTTTGATACTGTTGGTGCTTCTTAAAGACTCTATGTCAATCATACCATACTTTACATTAATAAGATTTTCTTTTCCATTTATTTTTTGTATTGTAGGTCTTCTGCCCTTCAAATAATGTACAACCTTATCAGCAAGATAAATATTGCTTACAGGTCATCGTCTTCTTACTCGATTATGTTTCTACCGTTTGGAACTCTTTAAAGTGAGTTAGAATTTCGTTCTATGTCGAAATTATTATCGTACTGATGTCTAGTGTACAAGTTTGTGTTACATCAATGGACGAAACTTTAAAATGCCATATGATGAGCCCACACTCGATTTGTATACTTTTTGGCGGCCTATCTGCTCGATGTTGGTTGACATGTTAATATTTTTTAGGTATCTCAAAAATTTCTCGACTTAGCTTCAATATTTTAACTGAAAAACAATTTTCATGTTTTTAACGGCTGATAATGTGTACATATCCACTTTTCATACCGTGTGGGTGGTAGCACAGTTTCGAAGATTCAAGTGTGCGAAAAATCTGAAGAATACCATAACAAGAATGCATCTCAGTTCTATCTGTTAAATCATATTTTCAAATAACGAATGCATATAAAAATATGGAGGTTTCTTAATTGCGTTGGAAATATCAACGGAAAACATGTTTTCATTGAAAGGTCTCTTAATAGCAGTTTACTGTTCCTTGGCTACAAAAAGCAATTTTCTACTATGATGAGGCAACATTTGATCGACATTACAAATTTATCTAAGATAATACAATTTTTTCATGTGTTTCTGAAAAGTAATTGTGACGTGAATTTAGCTGCAATATCCAATATTGTAGAAACAATTCAATCGATCATTAGATAAGTTGACGAGTTGTAGTAGAAAGTGCGTTTGTAATATTAGGACAAAAGTTTTAAGTATTGTTGAGGTCCTTTAAAAATGACTCAAGTAATACCATTAAAATTATCAAAAGCATTACTTTACTATAAAAAAAGACTTCAGCATATGCTAACATGTTGCAGATTAAAGAAGGTTTACACATATATGAAAACCAATATTTTAAGGAAATACTAAGAGCATCGGTACCCAAAATACGTAGGGCAGACACAGAAACGTTTAAAGTTAGAGCGCAATTTTTTTATTATTTTAAGAAGACAAATCAAAAGATATTAGTATAACGATTTATTATACATACAATAAATAAATCTTAACATATAATTCAACATTCTTATGAATTACCCTGTAAAGCACCTCTTTTTTGAGATATTTTGTAATTCACACTTCGAATTCGATTGGGTTCAGGACAACCTCGAAAAGAATTTAAAAATACTTCTATAGATTCGGTTTCGATGATACAAACATTTGTCGACCGGATAGATCGCATGAGGATACATGTAATTTCGAAACGTACGTCTACGTCCGTATAATGCCACTTCACTGGTAAATGAGGTACAGTACCCATGAGGAAGCAACTATAGAAATTGTATGACTCAATGCGTAACATAGCATGTGCGATACGATCCCATATAAAATGACAGTTTTTTTCATAATTTCTTTACCGCATGCTAATGCGTCGATATGCTAAGGGTGTAAATTGTGAACTTTTGCCGTGTTCGCTCGTTGTGCCATAAAACAAAATTTAAAATAGGAACACGTGTTACAATAAATCAAATATGATACACGTTTTAAGCTTAAATCTCACTAAAATCTTTTGTCTGCTGAAAAAGAACATTAATTTTCTCATTTCATTTTGCATCGATTATACTTGTAATTGGTCTTGTTCAATATAAATAAAAACAAATAATAACTACGACAAAAATAGTTGTATTAATAAAAATCTAAATAAAAATCAAAAGATTCTAACCCCGGAAAGGCGAGCTTCTCAATTTTTGACCCATTTCAAAGTTCCGCGTTATACAGTAGGTTTTTTATTATTCTTAGGGCTCTATTTTTCACCATCTGTAATATATAAATGAAATGTCTTCTTCATTAAGGCAGGGATATATTTTTAAAATTTAAATTTACATTAAGCGCAGCGGAGATAAATCTACGCAATCCCGTTTATTCACATTGTAAAATCAAATCTATGGAGTTTTGTATTGAGTTTCTCAGTCGATTCAATTCAATTCGTCTTTTATATGGAGTCTCCGTTGTTCAGTTCACGATGCTTGGTTAGCCTGAAGAAAAGCACATACCTTCCTCTACCCTCCAACAGTCCACAGCAAGCGAACTCTGGTAATATTTAGTTTAGTCCCTCACCCTAGTTACGCGAGGCAGCGTGTGTCCTTTCTCTATTTTATTTCATGCAAGCAACGTTAAACATGACATATCATATTTTCAAACTGTAGAAATTATTCATATTTTAATGAAATTATGGAAGAGAACTCAGAAGACAATCTATTAAACTTATCTTCAGACAAAGCGTATACCAATTGAAAGCAGATTATTTCTCGATAATGAAAGTAAGAAAATAGTAGTTTATCAGAGCTCTGTGAAAAAAAGGTGTTTATGAGATTATCGTTCTTGCTTGCAAAATTTATTTGTATCAATAAAATTACTTATATTAATATATATTGTATATGTATATATACACGTACACACACACACACATATATATACATTTTGTAATTTTGTTTCAATTTAATTTCTTACGTCATGAAAACATTTTTTTAACTACTTATTATTTTCTATCCAGATGGTAGTGGACATATTAGCTATCGGAACTGAGGGCAGAATTTTATCACAACTTCGCTTGCGTGGTACATACGTATATTCCATGAACATTTCTGTTTGTATAGAAATTAGAGGAAGGTTCAAATGTAATCCACGTGCAAAACGCTATGCGAATGAGATGTATACTAGTGCTTTGCGACTAATAATTAATGAAAAATATTCTAAACACTTTTTACCGCAGAGATACATGGTGGTCCTCATAATTAAAGAACTCAAAGCCTTTTAAGTTATTATTTACATTAATGGTGCTATATGGAGCTAAATGGTTGGATCCGCATGCGGCGTGCGGTATTTCCTTTGTAAAAGCTTTTACGTCTCGTTATCAATATTGGCATATCATGAAATTTTACAAAAGGAATCTACACAGAATATTACACTTGAAAAAATATAACAGCATATATCAAGGAACAATAAAAAAAATTGTTTGCTTGAGACCACACTGTATAAGTAAAAAGTTTTATAACTACTTTAATTATATTGTGTACGGAGGAAGTTTTGAAAAAGAAAATAAAAAAATTACCAATTTTAGTTGAATATTACTTATGTCTTAAGGTACTACCTATATTTGCACTATATTTGTATGTGTATGTATATATATATATATATATATATATATATATATATATATATATATATATATATATATATCAATGCAAACAGATACGCTCAGTTTATTTACACAAGTTTTACAAGTACATTCAAACACATATAATTATTATGTGGTGCATCCACATAATATTTAGATATATTTGAATGAAGAGAAAATATGTATTTCCATAATACTTACTGAGCACAAGAGAGGGAGTTTTATTTGAATTCTGTTAATAAACAAATTTTCTTCTCTTCTTTTCTTTCTAAAAGTTCCTTTCATTCGCTCGTATCTAATCTAGCACCGAGCTTGCCCGAAGTACCAAATATGGCCGATTGGTTGGATTTCGGGTGTGGCCAAGCGTATTCAAAAATAAAGAAGAACTCGCAAATCTTTTCCCATCAAAAAATATGCTATTTAGTGTTATGTGAATGTGTATGTACACACACACACACACACACACATATATATATATATATATATATATACATGTATATATATATATATATATATATATATATTGATGCCGATAAAAATATAAAAACTGTATCTAGTGCCGTGTAGATCCGAAGTCGAACCATTCGGTCCTATTTGGCCTATCGCCGAGGATATTCAAAGCCAAAGAGGACAACGCAAATCTCATCAATAATTTTTCAGCAAAGTGGGTTTAAAGATATCAACATATGGCATTGACCTAGTAAACCAAGTGGTTTGCACATATTCGGTAACAACCCCGTCCAGTCATCGATTAAATGCTACTGCTTGTAATTGACTAAATTCAGCAGGAATAAACGCCCGTATCTTGCATTATTCTATGAATATAAAAAACTGACACCATGTAATTCAATCACTTTGGGAAAAGTTTGCTGAAACCTTTAGACTTAGTTGGCAAGTTGCACATAGTGTTATCACTTATTAGATGACATTTCTGTTTATTGAGATAAACGAATTCATTGTTGAGTGTAGTCATCATATTATCTCAAAAAGCAATCATAGGTACAACATTATTTATTTAAAATTTAAGCTTGTAAAAATAGTTCGCAACTTATATATATATCTAAAGAGAACTTCATACGTTCACTATGTGACCCAGAGCGATCACATCCTATTTATTAACATTAATTTAGGAAATTGTTACCAAAATATTGTCAATTCTTAATAAAAATGATTAAACAATAATTGCTTGTTTTATATATTTAAAACTCATAACTTAATTTAGAATAAAATCAGTCCAAATTAACCCAACAGCACTATTATTTTTAATACAACCGTCCGTGCTTCTGATATTTAGTGTAATATTTTTCGTATGCAATAACATCATTTTGTTTGTAATTTTACATTATTGTCATTCGTTTTATAACTTCATAGCAATATTAGAAATGTATTCTTCATATATGTATAAGTTATATTTTTTAAATAAGTGAAAATTTCGTGAGACCAATTCCGGTGAATAAGTTTAGGTAGATATAAAACATTTTTGACCAAAATTCTTTTTTATATATATATTTTATGAAGCTACATTTTTATGGCTTGAATATAATATTTTACCGGAAACCATTTTAAAACATTTTGTTACTTGCTTTCAAATTTTCACAGCTTTGAATGTTTAAGGGCGATCGTGGTATTTATCATCGTTGACTTCGTCTCTAACCATTTTGAGTCAGTTGATGACAGAAGAACATGATCAATGTTTTTGTCATCCCAATACCATTATATTTCATAAACACTTGTTTTAATGTTACCGGAAATTTGAAATTCATTCGTAGTATAAGTTTGTAAGGCCTCTTTTTTGTTTTATCTAGCGGAATATATCTAACAAAAATTATACATATCATGCAATTTTTAATATAATACTCTTGAAATGTGTTGAGATATATAAAAGGTAAGAAACGTCACACGTCACACACTGCATGTCTCATTTCATGCACGCCAAGTCGGATTTATTATATATTCGGTTTATGACGTTTTAATAATTAGTTACTTTAATTAAAACAACTTTTGTAGACATACAACATGCTTATAACTATAAGACAAAAAATTTAGATGACGCTGGCATAAATTTCTGCAGGCTAACACAGATTACTAACATATCTTTTTTCATCCACGGTTAAAATAGCAAACCTTATATTAAGAAAATAAATATAGATATAAGGCCAATTTTCTTAGTTCCCGGTCAGTTACAAAAACTTCCATTTACACTGATCAAGGTAAAGACCTGCAACCTTGACGCTTACATGTATACATTGATATATCCTAAACGTATCGGGATCGTGTACGTACTTCACGCGCAACAAATAAATTGATCCAAAAGGATTTCGGAAGATGGATGGCGTAGAACATTACGGACACGAATCGCGAACGGGATAAAAGGATAAGTAACCAATAAACTTTATTATAAGGCTCTATTAAGGTATCAAGTTTTTTACATTTCCCTCGAAGATTTTATGAAGTAGGAACGTAATTGTATGGGTTTTGACGTTTTGTTATATTCTTCGTTTATTGGAATCATTTCCTTTCTGAGTAAATTATCTATATTTCAAAGTGAGACATAATATTTTAACACTTATGTTTTTGTCGATGATGAGTGCAATTGCCGGGTAATATACACATCAGTGTTTCGTCAGTTATGTCAGTTGCTTTGAAAACTCAAAAATTGGAGCTCCTTATTTGTCTATAGGTACCTATTGTAATTGTTGACACAGATCAACCGAAATAATTTTAATTATAAGTTTTGATCAAATGCTAGTATTACCAGTTATATTTATTTTCAGATTGTTTATAACATTTGCTAAAAAGGTTTTTGGATGCTACAATGAATGTTTGAAGCATGAGAAAGCAAGCAATGTATGTTTGAGAAAGTAGTAAATGAAAACTCAATTATTTAAATCATTGGATAGGTATTTTACCTATCTAATGGTACCCTAATAAATGACATGCGCAAAAAAATGAAGGTCTTCACTTTATGGGGGAGAGAAGTTTCCGTTATTTTATTGTTTAAATTTTCTACAAATTGATTCAGATCTATATATTAGCTATATACATTGTAGTACTGATAGAGAGAAAGAAGAATAGACGGACTACTGTAAGAAAACCGTGTCTTGTTTCACTATGGAAAATATGTGGATATAAATTTGAGAAATACAGAAATAAATAAAATTGAAAAAAAACTAAGCGATACAGCGATATGTCAAGAATACGGAAGAGATAAGGATGGGCTATAGAACGGATTTCGATCTGCCGATTATTAAACGTAATTGAATTTCACACAGCTTGTAAATACAGGCTATGAGGGCACACTTTGTATTTGTTTTTAGTTCGTTCCATAATCTAAAGACATATATGGTAAACAATTCTGAAAAATCAATTAACTGTAATAAAAAATTCTAAAACGGACCTTGATTTAAATGAACTAAATACTTAAAACAATTAGTAGAATAATTACAAAACGTATAGAACTCATGAGACGTGGTCCATGAACCGTAATGAAATGAACTAACAATTAAATGCAACTACGTGATGTAGTATTATTTCTACTATCTTTAATTTCTTTACCACGACCTAGGTTTCGTTGTATTACAACATCTTCAGGTGGGATATTAGCAAAGATTCATTGATCTTTGCTAATATCCCACCTGAAGATGTTGTACGTGAAGATGTTGAACGAAACCTAGGTCGTGGTAAAGAAATTAAAGATAGTAGAAATAATACTACATCACGTAGTTTCATTTAATTGTGAATAATGAATTTCTACAAAATTAACGCCAAATATGTTCAAGAAATGAACTAAATTATTATTTTTTTATCCATTTTCATTTTGTAATATTTAAATATGACGCGATTCATTCAGGATCTTACCCAAATAAGGTCAATATACCATATCGCCAAAAATAATATATTTAATCATAATAATATATTAGATATAATGATGTATGTAAATTTGTTCTGGCATGGAGACTTTTTTTGTACAATATATTTTGTGTACAAAACATTCTGTCTTATTATCCTTTCGATTTAATTATTTTGAATTTACCATATAGGTTGAGTTACATTTGTAATAGTTTGTAAACATTTCGGATGAACTAAACAAGACTAAGACAATTTAAGTTATAATTTCTTTTAGGAGAATAGTTTGTTTGTATTTCCGTGGAATAGTTATATTTTTATTTTAGTAAAATGCTTATTATTTTTGACCAAAATACAAATAACATGTCAGTGAAAATAAAATAACGGAGGTTTTCTCGAAAAAGTTTTTGCAGTGAGTAAAATATGCAATCCAGGATTATCATAAATTCGGAAAGAAAAAATAGAAATTTTTTCTCATAAATCAATCTAATTAAATTAGTTTCATATAAATTAGTTTTGGCTAGATAAATTAGTTGTGGTATTTTTGCACACGCTTATATGTGCAAAAAACAATTTGTATAAAATTAAATGAAATTAATAATTACCTTTTCTCCTTTCATTTCAGAACGGCTTCAAACAATAAATAATACAGTCATCTGTGGATATGACTTATTCAACAATTACTTACTGACAAAAAGTTGAAAAAAATTTTGTAACTTTAAATTGGGACAACATTACATAAATGTTTCATATTTCTTAAAGTGATAATAACATGACCCAAATGTTTCATATTTTTTAAAGTAATAAAATCATTGACCTCATCAAGATGATCGCTTTTATTTTCAGTAAAACAAATATTAATTTAATTAATTTGTCCTGTAGCTGTTAAAACAAGTGAATCGATAAAAGCTCTGTTGGTTTATCGAAAGCTATTGAAGTGTGATTGAATTTGAAAAACAAAGCTTGTCAATTGGACTTAATGAAAGTGGACTGTTAAATTACTTAGTGAAGTGGTGCCTACTATTAAGTAGGAAAAAATTGAAAATGCAGACAAATGTTCAAATTGATGCCAAGAATCTTCGACCATCCCCCGATCATCAACCGAAAGGGAAGGGTGCTTACAGACCAACAGCTGAGGTAAGTGCTTCGTTAAACTTTCTACTTTTAAAAATTAAAGCGTCCATGAGATCTACAATAAAATAAAATCTGAACTGCGTTACCATTTAAAAAATATAAAAAAGATGAAAATAAATGTGAAAATTCAACTGAACGGAAATTTACAGTATTTTCATGTTCCTGTTATATAACAAGTACCTTGGTTGGTAAATATCGGGTTCTGATGGAGATTTTTTCCAAGTTTTTTTTTTCCAAAAAAAATAAAAGTCGGTGCTGTATTTGAAATTACAAATTATTCTATGTTGTATTCCAATTCGAATTATTATATTTTATTAATATTTCTTTCATTTATGTTTCTTTTTGTTTTTTACTGTTTATATATTCATTCACATTTATATTCAATATATTCTTACACATTACGATTTTTAACCGTAATCGATAGTTATTTCAGGAATTTATTTAAAAGACAGTATCTTTTGAGTCGGGAAATTAATTTGGGACATATTATATTTTGAGTCACGAAATCGATTTAGGAAATATTATCTGACGAGGCCGAAAATACATTTAGAAGATATTATTTTTTATTTGGGGAATCAATTTAGAATACATTATCTTTGTTAAGTAAATTGATAACTATATGTGGTATTGAATCAATTAGATGTAGCAACCGATTTTTAAAAAAAATACGAGTACGTTAAGTACAATTCAGTTTATTTTTTAGTGTTATTTTACGTTCCGTAATGCCAATGTTAGATAACATTGGCTTTAAAATTTGTATCAAATTGTATGTGATCAAGGTATATAATAGTAATCACTTCTAATCTTACTTTGTGTCAATCGTCATACATTTTAAGACTGAAATAAAACATGTGAATAGGCGAAAATGTATAAATTCGGTTTTTTATTATCTTAATTAATTTATGAGCAAAACATTTCAAGTTAACAAAATTTTAAACCGTGGGGAATATTTTTTAATTTATGTTATTCATGAATATGTTGGGAGGAACAAGTTTAAATAAATTACATTAATATGAAATAAATGGTTACTTAAACTTCTATTAAAAATAGGATTTAAACAAAAATATTTAATAAATTACAGTTATAAATATTGCTGATTATTATTTACAAGCCAGTGAATGCTTAAATTCGGTTTGAAATTTTTATTAATTTGTTTCACTTTTATATATAGCTATTTTAACTTTATATTATAAATCGTTAATAAATTCGATTATAAGTAAATAAGTGGTTTCTTATGAGTGTTAATTTCAAATTTAAATTCAAATTATAAGTTTTATCAAATCGAACATGTTTAAAACTAAGTAGGGATTTATTTCTCATATTATTATGTAGCCCAAATGTATAATGATAACGTTCATTAGCAATTAATTTTAATTGAGTCATACTGAACAAAGCCAGGCATGGTATTCTATAAGATAAATATTTTGAGTTACGTCTAATAAGAAAGATAACTCTATGTAATATTAACGCAAGTAAAAGGAAATTCACAGAAGCCAGTACAAATCCAATTGATCTGCTCACGCCCGCCAAACGTTATGTTATACACATATGGAGGGAGTACCGGGCAATGAGGAATGGTAGAAAAATCTAGTTTTTATTATTTTTATTTCACTGAAGAAAATACGAAAACTGTTCGGTTGGCAATGAAATAAGAAATTTATTATTTGTCTATGTAAATATTTCCCGCGTATCATTTTAGATAAAGATATTTTAGGATATTAGAATTATGCGGCGTACCTCTGAGTAAAATATAAAAAATAGTATTAGTTAAAGTTTTGAAGCATTTTATCGTTCATAATTTTCATGTAAAAAGCATTGTATAAACATAATTAAGTGGTATCATCAATACTAAAGTTGAAAAAATATCTGCAGCACCTATTATCGTGAATTACAAGAACCACAAAACTGTGGTATATGAATGGCTAGGCATTCTATACCTACATAAGTCAACGGCTTATTACGGAAGCTTTAAAAAACTGAACAAACAACATACATGTTTAAATTTTTTTTTTGTGACCAATTAAATTTATTTAGAGTTGAATATATTTGGCGTTAATTTTGTAGAAATTCATTATTCACAATTAAATGAAACTACGTGATATAGTATTATTTCTACTTTCTTTAGTTTCTTTACCACGACCTAGGTTTCGTTTTATTACAACATCTTCAGGTGGGATATTAGCAAAGATCTTTGCTATTAACTAGGAAAACATATTTTCTCAATCATAATACATGCATTTTTTACTATTCCAAATTTTGAAATTCACATTTCCTTTTTCAGTAGTTTTCAGATGAAAGTTAAGTCCCATTGAATTATGCAATCTAAGATGAGGCGTATTAAAAAATAGACGGAATGAATAAAAAGTATCGTCTACTTTATTGATTGATTTTTTAAAATTTCAAATAGAATTAATTAGCACAACTATGTTGCACAAGTTTAAAAATATACGAACTTAATTATATATTTAAAATTTAAATATATAATTAAGTTCATATTCTATACGTATTAATTACTTAATAGGCAATAAATGGTCATTTGTATTTACATGTAGGTTCTTAGGAACAAAATGTATTTATTATGTTTTCCTTTGAGTTTCGTTCCTTTTTTTATTTTGAAGTGTCACTTTTATCATGCAATATAAAGTGTCAGTATCGTGTAATGTTAAATGTCATATAAAGAATACGGCTCTGTAGTAATTAATGATTTCGCATAAAATATTGTCAGAGACATTAAGCTATAGGAAAAAAGTATCAAGGTTATCTAAAAAAATGTGAACCAAGAAATGTTTTTTAAACTCAATACATCTTAAGAACTGATGTTATTTGGATAGCTGAATTCCAAAAATTCGATAGTTGTCAGAAAAGAGGAGTAATCAACATAATTTATTTACTCATATCAAACAATTTTAATAGAAATGAAAAGCCGGTTAATATCTATTGAAAATTCTACTAAAAGAAGGCTTAAAAAGATTTCAGTTTTAAAGGTATTACAAACGTCGATATATAATATACGTCAAGAAGAGATGAATTTATTATATATTTAGCAACCCAATTCAAAGAGAAAATAATATGGGATATATTTTTAGGACTTGAACAAAATTTAAATCTGGTATTTCGTTTAGAATGTGTATGCCGTTTGATTGCACAAATGTCATATTTTATTTCTACAACTATTTTTGAAGATGAGCAGTTGAAAAATTAGAGGAGAGCACGTTGCACATCATTAATGTTTCAATAACAAGACTTAAGAATGAGAAATGAAAGAAATCTAATTCCCCATTCGAATTATTTTCCACATAGTTCGCTACGTAATAAATTAACTCCGATGGGGAGTTAATTTATTACTTATTATTATTATAATGTCACTGAAGCGTGTACTCACTAAATTTCATGCACATAAATTTGAAACTGTAGGAATTGTGAGGACAGGAAGAAAAATTAAGGAGCATTACAAAGTTATAACAGTTCTTTGTTTCACTGTAGAACACTAAAAAGTACGATATAAGTTCTATAAAATATATTAATTTAACTAATTTAATGATTAATTGTTTCTAAACCTAGAAAACTTTTTTTTAAAATTACGTATCCATCTTTCCCCAATTTCTCCAAAAACGTAATCTGGATTGAAAGTAATCTCCATAACACGTCACGTTTGAAGCGCATACATCAACACAGACCTTACAAATGCTCTGTTTGTGATATAAATCTCGTACGTGATAGCTTATTGGGCAATTCAAAGTTGTAGCTTGTTCTGGATTTTTTAGAGCTTTATATTGCGCTCATATTTCCTTAACCTTGTGTATGAAATTTTGAAAGTTTTTGAAATAAAATGTATCACGTTTCACGTGATGTTCAGTTTCATTAGTGTAATTTATATTCTGGGAAATATTTACGTGAAGCAGCTAATAGCGCAGATAAAAAAATTGTTTGAGCTGTTTTATTTTAATGGTTGATATAATAAATTATATTTTTAAATTTTTCAATAAAGTTAGGAGTACAAAGAGAATTAAAGCTTCGAAGAAATTACATTTGGTAATAGAAAAGTTTTTATATTTTTATACTGCAAGGATCAAGCCACTTTTAGGACCTAACGATGAATTTTTAGTTTCATTTAATTATTTCAAAGTATACTAGCTAACTAAACGAGTGGATAAATAACAAAAAGATAACCAAAATAATACTTCATAAACAATGTTTATGAAGAAATATAATAAAAGACCAAATAATCGGCCACTACTGCATTTCGAAACTAATTATTTAACTACGCCACTTTTGCATGTAAAAAGTTAAGTATCCATCAGTGCAAAAAATTAAAACAGGAAGTTTTGCTTAACAAAGTTAATTTAGATGGTAAGCCTAATATTCATAAATTCTTTTTTTTAAATTTTTTTTTCTTTCGCACTGTTTTGATGACTTTCAAATTTAATTTTTAAAAGTGCAATTTATTCTTGAAATATTTAATATATTACTAAATATTTAATTAGATTTGATTGCGATTTGTATCTGGATTATGACTGATGCGGACTAAAAGAACTGAATTGAACCGAGATGGCCTGAACTCCACGAGCTTCCTTCTATAGAGAATTATAGAGGAGAAGTGGAGTTTGCTGACGAGCTTGGGAAAAGAAATTCATTATGGTAAATTAATGCTCTGAGGACCGAAGTGATCTTACCATGTTAATATAAGAATCATAAAAGTGGTGCTATGTAAGCATTATATCTAGATAGTACAGATGTAACAGCACGTAACTGTAGACTTCTCAGGAAAAATTGTCTTCGTCTAGAGTACAAATATAAGTATATATTCACAATATGTATTTGAAGGAAACTTTGTCACTTCAAACACCTGTCCCATTAATCATATGTGTAATCCGAAAACATGTTATTTTTCCAACTAGCCTAGATTATAAAAAATAATTAAGTTGTTCGCCTATTGCAAACTGTCAAGTATAAAAATGAAATGTCACTTATCCGTTTCAAAAAACATAGTTTCTTAAACACGCGTACATAGTATTTAAAATACAAATAATTTTGTTTTATAATGTATTTAGTATTTACACGTACCTAAATTTTATGTTCCGTTTCCATGTTGAGTACCTTCCCCGCCACTTTCGCAGCCGATGAAAATAATTTTGAATTAAATTATCTACGTCGTGCGTCTGATATTTTAATTTTACTTCCTTATAAAATGAGTTAGCACATTTTGTTCCATGTTTACCAATATTGTTGGAGAAGTATCACCTGATATCACTGAAATTACGGGTTATCCTCCTGTATTGAATAGATCGTAACAAGACTTTGTTGTCGGATAACGTTCGATGTAATGATATAGGGCTATTATAATGACATTTTGCATACTAATACCATGTTCCACCAGCACTAAAAAAACGACATAATATTCGTAATTTTACTCACTCGATATCACAAATAACAAATCATGTAACAGAATAAAATTGCATTAAACCTAACAACTGTTATGTCAAACTAACCATTGAAAAGTATCTAATCAGTGGAAATGTGTCAGGGTTGCCATAATAAATAATCCATAAAGACTGAATTTGAAATAAGCGATTAAAATTAATATTATTTTATTAATAAGAAGCGAATAATAATTTATCCAAACGACAAATGAAACAAATTTTTATTAATAGATATTTCGACCAGTTTATTTTTAAAATCGAAAATTATATTTTTTATCAACTTTAATATTTGAGAGAATAATGAATGGATGTTAAAGATTTATAAGTGGCAATAATTTTAATTTACGAAATGTAAACAAAGTTGGCCTTGAAATTGATTTGATTTCCTTTTTTTTATCCTTTTTATGTAAAATTATGCAAATGATGGGATAGTTAGAAAAATCAAATTTCATTATCGATCGCTAAGCAGAGTAATCTTGCTAATTTGCCACATTTTTTACATGTATTGAAATATAAGATGTAGGTTGATGCCTATAAAAAATGTTAATGACTATAAAAAAAGGAGTATATATGTATATATATATATATATATATATATTATATATATATATATATATGTATATTGTTTTGTTTTATGTAAGACAGTTTAAGAAGATATTGTCGAAAAGATTCGCAAAAATAGGTTCTACACTTCCCCCACCTCCCAAATTGCTGAAGTCCAAATTATAAAAGAACTGTATTGCTCGATAATTATCTAAACCTCCTGAAATTGTTCTGAATTTTATATTTCTTTATAAGAAATTTACAATATTTTACGCTTGTGCAAGATGTATTAGATTGAAATGTTTATTTACATGGTCTATAAAAATATTAAAATTTGTATATAGTTAAAAAGAATCACTATGTAATGAGTTTTATTCCTTAACTGGCTGTGCTCGTAACTTCGTTGGCGTGGAATTGGGAGTAAGAAAAATTATCAAGAATTTTTGTCCTTGTCTCAGAACTCTTATCAGCATAGAGTGTACTAAAATCCGTATAGATGCCGAATCAGTTCCGCACGTTCTGATATTAGAGTGCACAACGAACATAAACTGAACATTGACGTATCTTTTTTTTAAATTGTGAACCGATTAAAATAAAACTAAGCCTAAATATTAGCTAAACACATCACTGAAAACTGCATTCAAATCGATTCAACCGTTGCTGAGTTTAACATACACTATGAAGATGCGCTAGGACAAACAGACAGGCTGACCGATATAAATTCTAAAAACTGTTGTTCTAAACTTAGTAGCTTGTCTTTGGTAGGTAGCATTTAGTTTTACTGAAAAATGTTCAATATACAGTCTCGGTTTTTGTACGATATTTATTATACGTGTAGACTAGAATACTCCTTGCTTCTGAGCGATATTTACCAAGTATTGTGAGATTATGTGTTTAAGATATTTAATGCGAAGCATATAAATTCAACGATTTTGATTTTTTGGAAAATATCACTCTTTCTAGAAATAAAAAGACATACTAACGTATAATTAATAAAATAGAATTATAAAAATGAAGTCATTTTTTTGTTCATCAAGCGACATATGTAAAAGGCTTGAAATTTATTTTCATGTCGGTACATAATAAAATTCAGCATTAAAACTTATGACGTAAATCTGCAACCTATTTTTTCTCCAAAAAGAATTTCAGTTAAAAAATGTTAAAGGATTAGTTTTGTTTTTAAAATTGTAATATAATATTTTCATAGGCGTCTTAAAGCAAAGTTCATCAACGTTGTTTAAGGAAGTTTGGTGTTAATACATACTTTATATAACCACATACAATGCACTAAAATAAATGGAAGAAAAATATGCCTATACAAAAGATAATATTTCACTCAGCAACGAAGTGATGACTAATATATTTTCGAACTTGACCCGTGTCAATCAACTCTGAAATAAAAAATAAATTCAGCAATTTTTCCCAAATGAGGAAAGGGACAAGATTCGCTTTGTCTCCTTCGAGACAATGTCCGTCTCTCTGACAATGGAAATGCTCTCGAAATTCAAGGATAATGTTCATATATATATACTCAGCTGTTTTATTTTGCGTTATACTCGTTCGGACTGTTAAAGATATTTTAAGAGCATGACGTAAGGCATAAGGTGTATTCATAAAAAATGGTTTTCCAATAAAAACCTTCGAAGCATAATTTGCAAAAACAATAGCAATAATAAATGTTTTAGTTGTGGATGCCGGTAGAGCAAGCAATTATCTATAAAATGATATATAATTTATGTGGATTAGTTGTGAGGTTTTTTCTAAAAAGGGAGAGTAACTTCTTAACCTTAGCGTATTAATATATATGATGATATATAGAGTATAGTGCTCACTTTTTACGCTGTATTAAAATGCTTTTGCACAACACAAAATGCTGTGTATGTAGGTATGCTAAATAAACTTGATTGATTACAAAATGAACGCTATGGAGACTTTACACCAAACAAATTACAGCAGTTTTATCAAAAGTTATTTAATTTGTCACCATATGGCGCTGATAGCATCTTGCACGGTACCTATTAGCTTTCTTTCCCTGATTTCTCACTATTTTCGTCACATTCATTTTGGAATTTTTTGGTGTATTTTAAAAAAATTTTGTAAATGTAATAACACTATTCCACAACCCGTACAGTTTTGTAGAACACTTTACGAAAAAAACTATCACACCTCGAGATTTGAAATTTAACATATTCATTTAAAGTCATGCTCAGATTTGTTATCTATTGTTATTTTTGTATTTAAACATTTTAATAAATTATAAAAATAAATACAAAACAACGATGCTCAATACTAGCATATGGTTACTAGCGCTATCTGTTAGAAAATTACGCATTTAACAAAGCGTGCATGAAGATGTGTCATACTAATAGTGTGTTTAATTACAAAATCGAAACGTGATGCGTGAATGTTTTTATTAACTAGAGTGTCACTAGCGCCATCTGTTAAAAATAACAAAATTAATAGGGCATGCAGATATGTAATATTTCTTGAAAGAATGTATACTAACAAAATGTAAATGTGATACGTGTTTTTATGTTGTAAACGAAAGGACAGTAAGTTGTGATTGACTACATAAATTAAATAAACCAAGATATAGAAAGGTGCTGAATTACAAAATTGTGGATGTATGTACGTGAACAGGCAAATACCTATAGAATTTAAGATAGATAGTATATATTAAAATTGAAAGTTAGGTTAATATTTTTTACTTAAGTTTTAACAGGATGAAGTTTAAATTTTACAAATATTTTAAGCTTTAACAAGTTTTAACCTTGAACTGTTTTTTGTTCACCAACTTCTACTGTTTAGATTTTTCATTCTATACCTTCAATAACATGATCATTACATGAAACTGAATCGATCTACATTCAAAAATATAAAGTTAGTTTTTTCAATTTTATTTGGACAGTACAAATTGTACCGGTATTTAACCAACTTCGGATGTTAAAAATATTTTTAATCATCTAAAATGAAATAATTTTAACAATTTTAAATTTGTTATTATCCCAGCAAAATCCCACGAAGACGTATTTTAGCTTGTGTTATATATAGTGGACAAGTCAACAAGACATTACAGTTTTTACTGCCACCTTACCTCATTCTATTGACAATATTTCAAAGTATACTTTTACGATACTTACGGGTATTGTAACGAATGGGTATTGTAAACCGTAATAATGTTGAGACTGCTTTGGAATATCTTAAAAGAAATAATTCTTGGTATAGTGGTATTACTATTTGTGAAAATAATTTAAAATGTTTACTGGATACTGAACGTGTTTTTCAAGAAATTGTATTAAGTCAAGAAAAACAACATATTTCATTTAATTTAGATACGGAAGATGTTGATCAAAATATATTGTGTGATAATATTTATGAATCAGGAACCCCAATGGTGACCTTCCAATATAATCGAAAAGTAGTAAATAGCTATTGCATATTCAGGAAAAAAATTATGGTTTTCTTGTTATACCTTGACCATTGCATTTCCAACTTAATTCTTACTGGTAAAGGTGACCTTTGACACACGAATTTGTAAAATTTATAATAATGAGTACTTTAAATTTTTCATGATGTGTGAGGATGACAGATTCGCTAAACATCCAAGATTTCTATTTTCTGCGTTTAATAGTCTAATGCGTTGGACAGCTTTGCAAAATTGGCTTATTTGTGGCAGAAAAAATTCCCATGCGTATAATATTGAACAATCGAACAGCACTAAGGATTACTGCAGCGTGAACCAATATTGTATAACACAATGCTAATTTGAGGTTATCTAGCTTATATTGGTATGCGAGTTTGTATATATGGATGAAGAATTAGGAAGTCCAACAATATATATGACGTTGAGCGCAAGTGTCTCATATTGGCCAGATATATATCGCATATTGAATTCAGACTATAATTATGCCAATATCTTAGAAAGATTTGTATGACGAATTCTAGGTTGTTTCTTTAAAAATAACTAATGTATCATAGTTTCACCTAATAGTATCCGTGAAAATAATATGAAAATTTTTAGAAATTTAAATTTTTCGTTTTTTTCTAATTGGTAAATAACAGGTTATCCGAATTTTAGTATTTAAAATTAGTATATGCTAATACAGTGATTTCTAAGTTTATATCCATGTATTTAAAATTTTTATTACGTAATTGAAAAAAAAGAAATTATTTTATATCGATATATATATATATATATATATATATATATATATATACATATATATTATATGTATATATATATTTGAATGGTGTTGTCGCGCATTCTGTATTATATATATTATAATCTATAATACATATAATACAGAATGCGCGACAACACCATTCAAATATATATATACATATATATTTGAATGGTGTTGTCGCGCATTCTGTATTATATGTATTATAGATTATAATGTATTATATATATTTTCTCTTTAATATTTTATACTGTGACTGCGTTACAAGTTGTACACTTGCATTCAAAATGTATCACCAATTAATAGTTAAAAAACATTATTTTATGTTTACGTACTTTTGCAGAGGAAGTATTGCCAGCCTCTCGTCAGTTTATTACAAACTCAAAGTTTTGTATGTGCATTTTTATATTAGGTTTAAACACTTGCTTAATATAAGAATTTAATAAATAATTGATTTCTTCTTACCCTCCCATATCATACATTGACCTATTTCATATGAGACACACGACATATGATACTTACGTGGAATAGACTATAGGTAAGTATAAAACTCAAAATATAAATCTTCCTATTTCAAAGGAAAATTTATATTTATATGTAGTTTTATTTTCCTACCTGTATAACCATTTAAAATGTTTTCAAACAAAAATTAAGTTGTAAACTATTTTTAAATATAAACTGAACGCCGCTGATGTTATAAAAAATATATGAAGTTAAATAAACTCATCCAACACTATTACATGTTTATTTAAAATACAGAAATTTTATTTGAATAATATAATTTACATTTTTTGTTTGAATGTATATTAATCACTTTAAATATTATTGATTTTTTAAATTATTTTATTATTAAAACTTAAAAATAAATATACAACAAAAGTAAAGCTATTTAATTCAATTCAGCATTGTAAAAATATAATAAGTATAAACACAAATAAAATGTATCAGTTTAATATTTGTAATATTAAAAAAAAATTAATAAATATTTTAAAGTTTAATTACACTTCAAAGTTCAAAATTTATGACATAAATAATTTTTTTCATATTTGAATATTTTTTTACTTCTGTCCACCAGCGTCATCTAGCGATATCCGGCTAATTCGATTGTAACGTATATAATTTTACTCTCAGCGAAATATCAGTTCGTGACGGAGAGTGTCGCCACTGGTGTTGTTAAGAATGGTTCTAACATATACTAAGCGATATAAGCGCCAAAGTGACAGAATTAGTATTTTTTACGGTCATTGATTAAAACAAAGCTAATTATATGAATGCAATTTTAATACATTTTGGTATGAGTGATTATTTTAAAACTTAACATTAAAAAATATTCTTCTTATTCGCGCTGTATAATATTTATCTCAAAGGTAGGAAATAGTTACTATAAGGCTCTATTTTTTTTCATCCTCTCATACTTGTATTCCTAGGTTTTTTCATTTCTCCTCGTGTATACTTTCGTAAATAATTTTCTACTTTCATAATTTCTAGTGTTTTTTTTTAAATAAGATATATACTAAATTAAACATGTATGATATTTAGCTAAATTTTTAACTACCTTATATAAAATTTGAACGGACCGATATACGTACTAAATGAATATAAAAGGTAAATCATGTTATCCATTTTTGGGGTAAATACATTTGATTAAATTGGGGGATTTCTTTTATATTAGAGTTATATATATATATATATATATATATATATATACATACATATATATATATATATATATATATATATATATATATATATATATATATATATACATATACTGTTATGTAATTAATTAAAATAATGAATTAATACTCGTAATTCAAAATACAATTATTGTTATTAAAATTTATTTTAAATATAACACTATTATTTCTCAAAATTTTACAAATTTATTTCGAGCCCCGCGCCAAATGATATCACTGTTTGAAAACATGAAATACTCTTAAAATAAATAGCATGACTCTGTGTTCTAAAATGTTAAGATTTGTATTTTCAAGTATCAAAACTAATTTTATGAATATTTGAGAAACTCTTTTTAAGAGATTTTTCAATTTCTTACGGGGACTTTTTAATTTCTACGTTAGGAAAAATGAGTATCACACTCAATTTATGGTTCTTTTCCCCTAAAAAGTATTTTTCGAAAACATCAATGTTGCAAATGAAATATTATTTGGAGTTTTTACAAAGGAATATTATTTGCCAAATATGCAGCATTGCATTTCCCCGATCAACAAAGAGCAAATTTATCAAGAGCTTTCCGGTAATCAAACTACGCTATATCTACCTCTTTAATCTGCTTGAATTTCCACGTCGGACTTTTCACCAACAAACGAGATTTGTAATTATTGAACGCCTGGCACAGAAACCACATTGCATGTAGGTCATATTAATTTCACATTGACATTAAATCCTTGGATGCAGCGCAAAATCAATGAAATAAATAAAAGAAGAATAATTTGGTGCTGGCCTATAATACCAGACCTCCGCCTATTTCCGTATAATTTTTATGGAATAAAATAAATGAGTACAATCGTATAATTATTAAATACCATCATACTCTCGACTTTAACGCGCTCAGATATTATGATGTACTCACATATTTGTAACGTAGTGCTTAATTGATATTTTAGGATTTTTGGGCTATATGTCTCTAGTTTACTATTCACTCATGGTCAATAATTTAACGAACAGTATAATTTCACTGAGTGATACAGTAAATTTACTATTAATCGTAAGGTTTATTGTCAATTGAGTGAAAAAAGTGCTTAATTATGCGCTTGTGTTGGTATTGTGATACGAATCATATGAGGTTTAACCAACCAATGAAATTAGTATGCTCGTTCCTGATGCGAGATAAATGATTACGTAGTTGTTTTTAGATATAGATTAGTTATTAAAATATTACATTAAAGTTATTAATCGTTATCCATTTAGGCTGATACGAAAAAAAATTGTTTCAATTATCGATTCAATTCGAATTTATAACGCTAGGGACACTAACCGTTCGCTTGCGCTGTCATCTGTCTGTTTACAGCTGTCTGTTTGTCCTGTGCAGCTGTCTGTTTGATCATCTAACCATGTCGTGTACAATTATATAAACTAATACTCACAAAATTTTAATTCTTTTGTTTTACATAATAATGCAGTATTATGTAAAGGCTAATGAAATATTCAAATAATTTTGTGAAGTGTCGTGCATGCGGCATAGTATATACAAACAGGCATAGTAATATTTTTTTTTGCTTTAATGTTTTTTTAGACTAATATTTAGCTAAATTTTTACTTCTTTGAAACTGAAAATCCTTTAGGCTCAGATTAGAAGTGGATTAGTTTACACGTAGCACATCTTTTGGTTGCGACTGGAGAGATGCTGCTATATATAAAATAAAACTATCGGATCTGTTTCTTATTTATGTGTATACATTGGTATATATATTTACATATATATATATATATATATATATGTATATATATATATGTATATATACATATATATGTATATATATATATATATATATATACATATATATATATATATATATATATATATATATATATATACATATATATATATACGATGGGGCGTTTTTAAGTTCGCGGAATGGGGAATAAGGAGTGAGAATAAAAATACAAAATTAATTTTCTTTTTCAATATATTCACCTGCTATCCCAATACATTCTTCAGATCTTTCAATTACCTTTATAGAAAAATGTTTCCTCTTTGCCCGAAAAATAAACTGAAACTGCGTCCTTCATTTCTGCATCGCTTGAAAACTTTTTGAAAAGGTTTGGGAACAAATAATAATCAATGGGAGCCAGGTCAGGACTGTAGGGTGGGTGTTCGAAAATATCGAAGCCCACCTTGCGCAGGGCGGCCAGCGCAACGCGGTTCGTGTGAACTGGAGCGTTGTCGTGCAAAAGCAGGACACCTTTGGTCAATTTCACCCTTCTTTTTTCACTGATTGCTTATTTCAACCTCTCTAGAAGTAACGCATAGTGTTCTCCGGTTATGGGAATACCTTTATCTTTATAATCCGTCAACAGGATCCCTTTTTTCTCCCAAAAGACTGTCGCCATGATTTTTCCAGTCGGCTGTGACACCTTAAACTTCTTGGGTGGTATGCCTTTTTTGGTGGTATGCCTTTTTTGTGCCACTGTATTGAGTCTTATTTAAACTCAGGTTCATAATGATGAACCCAAGTTTTGATTCCAGTAACAATTCGACTCAATATCCCATCCTTGTCTTCACTACCGAGGCCCAAAAACGCGCGAAAGTACTCCACGCGGCGCATCTTGCGCTGACCTATGCCATGCTAAGATAATCATGGAGAATTTTAAAAATTGTTGTTTCCGATACTCCAACTATCTCTTCAAGCTACTTCTTTAGTCTGGTATCTTCCAATACTAATTTTTCAACTTTTTCAATAATTTCCGGAGTAGTCATTTCGATCGGCCGACCGGGGCGTGGGTCGCTTTCAAGTGAGTCTCTACTCTGTCTAAAGAGACTATGCCACTTCTAAACCATGGTTTTACCCGGGCAATAGTCCCCGTAAACGGATGTCATCAGTATGGTTTGAACCAACTTTCCTTGCTTGGTAAGGAATTTTATACCGGCGCGGTACTCGATTTTTTCCATAGTTCAGACTTTCTTCCACATTGAGTTGTTTGTTCGACGATAGTTCAAAGACCAATGATCCTATTATGATCAAACTTGTTATTTATATTAATAATGAGTTACTTAACTAGTTATCATTCCGTTAATCACTTTAACTAATGGTCTACCATTTCATTCTGCGAACTTAAAAACGCCCCCTAGTATATATATATATATATATATATATATATATATATATGTATATATATATATATATATATTTACATATATATATATATATATATATATGTGTGTGTGTGTGTATGTGTGTGTGTACATATATACATATACAGCAAAGTTCTTTTCATTATTCCTTTCACTGATTAAAGATGTTTATCCAGAGGAATCATCAGAGGGGATATTTTAATTTTCCATGACATTAAAAGCAGTTGTTAAAATGATGCGTAAAAACGAAAGTACAGCACAGCATTATGGCTTATTTTAATTTTGAGAGAAATAGAGTAAATAAAATGAATCTTTTACACTCTTACTACTACAATCATTATGTGATATGAATTATTTCTATGAAAATACTCACCAATTTTACCGTATCAATCAGTTTTATATTGATAATTAACTACAAAATTACCGTTATTGTTGTAGTATAAGTAAAAAAATAAATGACAAAAAGTAAGCGTCAAAATTTATGAATTTACAATAGACATTGGGTACACCTTGGTGAATAGCAGATATTACATTTGCGCGAAATATACGTCCATTTCAAAATTTTAAAAAAAGCGACGTAAAGGCGATTTGGAACGCCGTTTTCATTCTAAAATTTGGGAGGCATTTCGAACATAACAATATGCATTAGGTAACAAATATGATAATTGACGTTTTCCCATTTTGCGGCAAAATCATACATTATTCATAATATCGGATCGACTCCCTAGATATTCTCTTTATATAGGATAACTTGTCCTCTCTTTTCGGATTGGGCCTGAAAATATTATTTTAAATATTATTATGCTTAAAAATATTATTACATATGAATATTTATCATAAATTTTAATGATTTTCCTAATCTAACTTTTTTATTTACTGATTTCCTATGTAAACCGAATATTAATTAACATACTTCTCGTTATAGGAAAGTTTCAGAAAAGTATATGAAGATAAAAAGTGGGAAATGAAAACATGTTCGATTGTATTTAATGACAGTATTAATAAAAGTTCCTACCGAGATTACTGAAGTCGTAAAGAATATGGAATAGGAATAACTTACGAACAGTTTTCATAGATAAAGGAAGAAAAATTGGAAAAATATTTTTGGTTTTAAATGTAATAATTTCCAACCTAACCTTACTGAAATAATCTTGGTGCGTCGCATTTCATTGTTGATTTTTTGTTGTGTTCAACCGTAATACATTTCATAAAAAAATCAGATGCTTACGAATTATACCTTTTTAGATAATGAATACACTAAATAAGAAGATATGACAATAAAAATCTGTAATAACTGTATCTTATTCCAGATAGCAAGGGAAACTTCAATTCGACCTTTTCACCTTTAAAATTCTTTTAATATTCTAAGTAACATTAATTAATGACTTTAAAGTCTGTATTCAGATTCAGAACGACAAAACTGTTTGAAATTAACAACTAATCAACTTAAAACAAATGTGAATATTATATTTACGCTTCTGTTTTATCTTTATTTACGTTAGAAGTACTTTTAGATAAGTTTCGTAACGTAGTACGAACAGCATAAAATGGACTTTCTTGATATAAAGTCAAATATGTAAAGCGTTATTTACGTTTAAAATTGAATTCAATATATCCACAGTTTACATTTAAACGTGTCTAGTTTATACAGAAGAATCTATAAATCTGTATATCTATAATCTACAACGTATTTAGTTTATATAGAAGAATCTATATGGCCTTTGAATATCTTGCGTTTATTTTCGATGTCATTTCATCAATATAAATCTTATAATGTTTGATTATTCAGTGTATAATCTCAATGTATTTTTGCAACATTTTTTCAGCTGTGAGGTAATGAATTTTATATTCTCAATACATCTCGTCAGTGTCAATGTCCTTGGCTTATAAGTATATTTTTACTTCTTAATATTTTCTTACTATTAAATTTGCTTACGTTTAATTTAACGGTTTGTACCTTGAACACTACGTGACAATTATCGTGTGCTCGATAGCAATTTATGCAATGAAGATAAATAATTAGTGCCTGCCGTGAACCATCCTACGGAAAATACTTAATGTAAAGTTTTGATACCTCTACTTTTTATTTAGTCAATTGCAAGATAAACGAAAATCATCAGATCCGAAAGGCTTTATATAATAGTAATTAATTATAATGTTACTTTCAATTTTCTCTTCAATAATTTATTGTTTCTCTAACGCATACTCAAATTGTAAGAGTTACAATTTGAGTACATGTTATTTGATAACATTTTATATCAGGAATTGATTTTGTAATCAAGTGAATTTAATAAAGTTATTATTATTTTTTATCTTTCCCAAGAGAAATAGTCTCATAAAAAATCAAATTTACAACAGACTTTTTCAAAACAAAGATATAGCCGTTTACTATAGAACCAATTAAATCACATTATATCGCAGTAACCAAGCTTTGAAGTCTAAGCGCTTCGAAATAAATTTAGCAGAAAACCGTTTTACTCAGATCCTTTTAGAATAATGATCAAAAAATTATGCTGTTGGATAATTACTAGCTTTTCAGAGATTTATAAAAATGGAATATACTTGTTTTATCTCGCAGCCAAATACTTCTTCAACTATAAAACCATGAAATCAAATAAATAAATTTAAAATCTTGATACATACATGTTCGAAGGATTCATTTCATTTGTATCATTTACTTTTCGGAGGGAGGAAAAAAAGTTTTCTTAATTTCGTTTCAATTTTTGATGAAGGTTTTGTTTTCTTTTTTAAACTTTTAATAAGCAATATTTTTGTATATTAAATACATGTGGCGTGTAAATACAACTAATTACTATAACCTAAACCAAGTTAAACAATAAATATTAATTGTTATTTTTGCTGATATCATTTACTGATATCAGCAAGAATAGTAAGTATTAGGAAATTAGATGTTATAACTTCCTGATAGTTGCATTAGGAATTTAGAGAACACAGTAAAGAAATAGTACTGCGAATAGCTGCGCGACATCCGCGTTAACGATTTCTAATCTGGAAATAGAACGGTTTATAAAAAATACTTATACGGTACTCAGTAAACATGAGTGACATTCCTGTACATATTCCTACACTCCACGACTTTTCTCTTCAAATTAAACAATTTTGGATTCGATTGAATTTTGATGTTAGATATTCGATTCCTCTAAATTTTGTTATAAACATTTTACCTTTGGTAATTATTAATTACTCTTAACTTTTTTTATTCATCTAACTACGAATATAAATTGTTAGATAGTTTTTTCAAATTTATTGTTAATATATACTACTATAAAACTGTACCCGTGATAAATACTATTGGAAATTTTACTGTAATAATCCTTAGGGAGGAAATTATAACTTAGGTTACCTTCGTCTCTTTCAAATATTTTTAAGGGATGTTTTGTCTGTTTTTCATTTATCCATCTGTATGTTTGATTTATTATCACGTAAAAACTATTAAACTAATTGAATCACAACTTTCTATGAAATAAAGTTGATAAGGCAGATTAGAATTTAAACTAACCTTTCTTATGAAATTAGAAGTAAGGAATCTAAAATTCAATTTTACGCCCTGAGGCAATAAGCCCGGTCACCCAGGGGAAATCGAACGCTTTGTTCAAATATATGATTAGAAATTGTTCAGACTATTTCGCCAATCGGTTTAAAGTTCGAACTAAGTCTCATATAGTGATCTTATCGCCATATAGGGTAGTTTTGAGATACGAATGTTATTCGAAACGTGCTACCTGAACTCGGGGAAGAAAAGTTTGTGATATTATTTTTAGATAGCATAATTTTTGGTAAAATAAGTTTTGAACCCTACTGTGCTCCTTTGTAACGCTCGTGTCTCTTTTGAGACTTAATTGCAGCGCGAGGATAGTAAAAGAGTTACATTTTTTAAATATCTCGATTTAGAAATAGTTTTAATAAAATAACAATAGATTAAGTAAATTTGGGCTCTTTAATCAAGTTAGGTTGAATTAGTTTGAGTCAAGATAACGATAAGAGGTTAACGTTTGGTTAATTTTTGATGTGTTAGGTTATGTTAGGAGATGGTGAGTTGGGGTATGTTGGATACGAATAGAATAGATTAAATTAAATTAGTTTCGGTTATTTTAAGTTGGCCTATGTATGGTTATGTTGGTTTGGATTGGATTAAGTTAGGTTATGTTATGTTGGAAGATGACAATGTTGGGTTATGTTAAATTAGATTAAGTTTGCTTAATTCGGGATAGAATGGATTAGGATAAGTTGATGTTGAATTAGGTTTCGTTATGTTGGTTTAAGTTAGCTTAGGTGAGATCGGATGATGCTAAGTTATATTTATTGGGTTAGCTTACGCTAGATTCGATTGGGCTGTGTTGCTTCATGTCGAATTTGATAAGATTGAATTATATTATAGCACACTTAATTATGTATATGTATAGTCAGGTATTATAAAAAATTATTTCACAAGGTATACTTTCCGGTATTGTCAGTGATTGGAAACACTCAAACAGAAGAACTAATCTTGGAACATGTGATAGGTTACATTAAGAATATCAGTAATGGTATTACAACAATTTAATACGGACGTTGTGCACTCTATTGTGGTTAAGAAAAGATTATTCTCCCCGAGTTTTAAAAAAAAAAAATTTAATTAAATGCGAAAATAATCTCATATCCTTATTTTACAAATTGAATAAAAGCTTATTCCGTGCATTCATATCTTGAACTTTAAACTCGACTAGGACAAAGTGGGTCTTAGTGAGATAATTTAATTTTTTATTTTCATTTTAAAGCTTCGTGGATTTATATTTAATTTCCCTTCCTCGTGGTCGCATCTTTCAATCAGGCTTTATGTCGGCGACAGCTTTTCCTCTGTGAGTTTTCAGCAATATCTTTGAGCTTTTAGTACTCTCACAGGCGGTCGCAATTGTTTGATTGACGAGCTTGGAGTGAAATGCTATGTCGGACGTCATATTTAAATTTGATATATTTAGTTCCTAGAATATTGGTTTTTGCATTGCCATAATGGTTCCACGTGTACACCGTACACGTGGAACCTTAATGAGCGGTGATTTAAATTCGCATAACTTATTAAAAATTTAGTAGCAGAAAATAGGGTTTCGTGTGCAAGTATGTTAAAGTTTCTGTAAATATTTTAACTGTAGATTAGTATTTATCCACCGTTAAAAAAGTAATATTGTATTCATTAATGAATAACATATTTGAAAATGGAGTTTCATATTTGAACATTTTTTTAGTTTGCAGCCCTGTTTCGTTTTATATAAATGTTTCATCATAAATTATATTTTAATTGTTTTTAATTTTAATTTTATCCTTATGACATAAAATTCAATATTTATTTTCAATGTAATTTTGAAATTAGTATATTTTTATGCTATTTTAAATAATTTTGTATAAACATAACAAGTTCGAATTTCACAAATTCATGGATAGTAAAAAAATATAAAGATACTGTGACCAATATGATATCAAAGTTAGGTATTCAGAAATGTTATTAATTGTTAAAGGATATATTTGTGTGATTTTATTTTTATGACTTTTTATATAACTTAAATAAGCTATTTGTCGTATTCAGATAAAACATGATCAGTCAATATATGTTTAATTCACGTCTATTGTTTATCGATATCACAAAATAAAGACTGATTCTACCGGTTATATCCATTTTGAAAATTTTTTTTTGAATCAAGTCCTTTTATTTATGTAGCATTAATATATTATGGGCAAAAGCTAGTGAGTGATATTTTTGAGAAGATTGAACATATTCTAAAATCCTTAAAAAGTTTAAGGGATATTACAATAACTATCTGCAATTACTTGTATTTCGCTTTAGGACACTGAAGTATTATTGCAGTTTATTGTATATACTTGTAATATGCTCATCCATTCATATTCAATTGGGTTCTAAAAATGTCTTTAAATTATCTTTTTTATATATTGTATCAAATAGGTACTCGGGATGAAAAAAAGAGGGTGCAAAGCAGAAGTGAAATACTTTATTGGTCTTCTTTTTCCACTTGCGTTATTGTGTTTTCTCATATAAATATATATTTTACATAAAAATATCTCTATAAATATAGGTTATGATACTAATTAATTTAACCTTAAATAGGTTAAATTAATTAATATCTTTAAACCAAAATACCTGTTAAGTACGATTAAAATTGCCTTAAGAAGAATTTGTATGCTACTAGAGACTTATGTGTATCTTTCACTATGTAAATGTATTGCTTAATATATTGGTATTGTGTATTGCTTAATATATCTTTTACAGGTAAAGAAATAGCGTAAATTGCTAAAAAAAATTGCTATATTTTCCATTAAAGTTGTTGAAAATTTTGCTAATACTTTTTTTTTTAATTTTTACTTTAACAGTCGGAACTGCAAAAAAGTATTTTTAAAAATGGATATAACCGATAGAATCAGTCTTTATTTGGTGATATCGATAAAAATATACGTGAATTAAACATATACTGGCTAATCATGTTTTATCTGAATACGCCAAATAGCTTATTTAAGTTTTGATATCATATTCGTCATAGTATTTTTATACTTTTTACTACATATGAATTTGTTAAATTTGAACTTGTTATCTATATCCAAAATTATTTAAAATAATATAATAGCATACTAATTTCAAAATTATATTGAAAACAAGTATTAAATTTTATGTCATGAAGATGAAATTAAAGTTTAATACAACACAAATATGATTTATGATGAAAGAATTATAGAAAACGTGCTAGCTAAAACAGGGCTGCAAACTTAAACAATAACTATTCAGAATATTCCTTATAGCAGCAAGATCGAATCGACAGCTATGTAATTAATGTTCCTTGCCTCCCAAAGTCCACATCTGTTAAGCATAAAGCAAAAGTTAAACATATTTTTTTCCACATTTGTTTACATAATTAACATAAAAGAATATGTCATTCATTAATGTATATAATATTAAATTATAACGGGTATATTAACGGTGGTTAAATACCAATCTACATTTAAAATATTTACACAAACATGTACATATTTGCACAAGAAAGCTTACTTTCTACTACTAAATTATTAATAAGTTAGGTGAATTTAAATCACCGCCGATAATGACTCCACGTGTACAGTGTAACACGTGTAACAATTATGTCAATGCAAAAACCGATATTCTAGGAAATAAATATATCAACATTAATTCCGACATCCGACATAGCGTTTCACTCGAAGCTCGCTAATCTACCAATTACGACCGCCTGTGATATTATTAAAATCTCAAAAGTATTGCTGAAAACTCACAGAGAAAAAGCTGCTGCCGACGCAAAGCCTGATTGAAAGATACGACCACGAGGAATGGAAATTAAATATAAATCCGCGAAGCTTTAAAATGAGAATAAAAAATTAAATTATCTCACTGAGACCCGCTTTGTCCTAGCCGAGTTTAAAGCTCAACATATGAATGCACCGAATAATCTTTTATTAAATTTGTAAAATAAGGATATGAGATTATTTTTTTAAAACTCGGGGAGAATAATCTTTTCTTAACCATAATAGAGTATACAACGTCCCTATTAAATTGCTATTATGCCTTTATTGATATTCGTAATGTAATGTGGTGATATGTTCCAAGTCCTTTACATAAAATAAATTTAAAGTTTTAAAAACTAAAATCCAAATAAGAAAATATGGAAGAAAGTTTTAGAGCGTTTGGGTGCTTTATAAAATTAAAAGTATTAAGTAAGAATATATATCTAACAATAACAGTGTTTATTTGCATAAACGAAGGCTGATTTTCATTTTGAAAAATGACTAATAAATAAAAGAACTGTATGTATATATATATATATATATATATATATATATATATATATATATATATATAATGCCGTTTCCTATCTAAATTTTGCAGGTTATTTAAAATAAGATAAGAATTGGTATGTAAAAATATGATAATTGACGTGTCCGCACTTTACGGGGTATTCATACATTTTTCATGATACCGGTTCGGCTCGCATGGTATTTTCTTTAGAAGATGAAAATTTTCCTTTTCTTTGTGCCCTGGGCCTTAAAATGACATTATTATGTTTGAAAGTATTATTTTACCCAAATAGTTATTTTAAGTTACAGTAGTTTTCCTAATTTAATTTCATACGTGGAGCGAATACTAATTAACCATTAAGATAATTTTCTTTATAAGAAATCTGCAACAATATGAACCTCAAGAGTGGTAAACAATCATATATTCGATTGGAGTATATGAATATAAAATACAAAAGAATTATGAACAATTTTCGTATAAAAAGTAAGCACGATTAAAATTTGTTTTTGGGTTTTTGAGAATACGTACATTAATGTCCAAGATAACCTTAATTAAATAGCTCTTATTGCATCACTACACTTCAACGTTGTCATCTATTTCAGAGTTAGGGTTGAGTTTAGGCATTTTACATGTTATAAATATGAATTAATGAACATTAGAAAAATTAATAATATTTTTTTCAAACATTCTATAAAATAGAGCACATATTGAAATAAAAATTTACAGAATATATCCTTGTTTCAGATAGCAAAAAACTTATCTCTTTTTAACTTAAGAAATGCTTTAATTTCCTAAATATTTTTAATGAATGATTTTTAAGTTTGCGTTAAGCTTTAAATAATGAAATCTTTTCAAAATTTCAGTGAAATATAAATATATTTCTAATCTTGTCTGCTTTCTATTTACTTGGAATTATTTTTACATAAATTTCCTGTCATATTTACAGTTGAACAGTATAAAATTAGTGACAAACCGATTGTTAAAAGCTTTATTGTGGTCAAACATTCAATAACTTCTAAATTCGCTACAACCTGCGGTATTTAGTTCATGCAGATGATTATATCTTACCATGTAAAGACCTGCATCTTTGAATATCTTTTGTTAAGTTGTAATGAGAATTTATTGAATCCCTTTGCGGTTTAATAGATAATATGCAGTATGCAATCTCAACACATAATGCAGATATGTTATCAACTGAGTGATAATGGATTTTATATTCTTGTTACTATTCAATCAATTTACATTAAGTCTTAATTAAGTTATTAATTAAATTGCGCGGGAGCAATGTTCGTTTATATATTTAATTCTTAATCTCTCGAAATATTAAATTAATTCGTGTTCAAAATAAAACTTCTAAAAAAGTCTGTATTTGCAGAAACTATGACCCATTTTGTTCTGTAGAAAGTACATATTTATTTTCGCAGGTTTGTACCTTTGTAACTGTACCTGAAGAATATCGTGTGGGCAATAGCAATGTTTGTATGCACTACTCCTGCCTTAGGCGTAACGTACCAACGCATTCAAAAGAGTGGACCTTCGGAGGTCCCCTAATAGTGTCCCGTATCTTAAATCTCAGCGCTTATACCCAACAGGGTTAGAGTCTTTCTCTTCTCTATGAATCGTTCAGGTTTTCTCTTTTTTCAAGAACATATATTGCAAACGCAAAGATCGGTCCACTCTCAACCAAGTCTTGGTGACTATAGATGCCATGTTCTAAAGCTTTGCATGTCTCTACTTTAGTATTAAGACGTATACTCTCTAACAAAACTTGACTCATGTTCTGCGTTTCGCTACCACAGATGCACGCTGGGCTGTCTCTGAGGAAGAATCTGTATAAAATAAAATCAGTGTAAAATCACGAAATGCCCCATGTCCGTTAAAAGCTGCAGAGTATAGTAGTCAGTAACAAGCCAGTTCTTCGTAACCACTCAGATATATCAGGGTAAAAATTATTAATTAGAATGATTATGTTGGGTCAGATTAGTTTAGCTTCGTTCCGAATGGATTAGGATGGCTTATGTTGGGTTAGGTTTAATTCCGTTAAGTCGGCTTAGGTTTGACTGCTTTAAAGCATGTTAAGATGGATAAGATAGCATAAAGTTCTGTTATGTTAGTTTATGTTCTGTTAGATAGGGTTAGGTTAGATTATGAGGGATTAGGTTAGACTTTGTTAGATAGGACATGTTGGGTTGGGTTAGGTTGGAATATTTTAATTTAAGTTATGTTAGATGAGGTTTGGTTATATTAGATTGAATTAAATTAGATAAAGTTAAATAAGCTTAAGTTAGGCAAAGTTGGGTTACTTTGGCTTAGGTTAGATTGGATGTAAATACGTAATGCTCTGCTTGGTTAGATTGAGTTACGTTAGGATATATTTAATTATCTGTGTGGAGTTAGGTTAAGTTAATTTATTTTAGAATGGATTAGCTTGGGTTAGATGGGATTAGGTTGGGCTAATTTAGGTTATGTTGTGTTACATTGGGTTGAGTAAGATTGGGTCTTGTAGTTTTATGTGTGGTTAGATAAAGTTAGGTTAGGTTCTATTGAGTTTTGATATATTGATTTAGGCTAGATTATTATGTTATATTAAGTTAACATAGATATTATATAAAATAATAGGATTAAGAAGACAATAGAATTTTATCATTTAACATATAGAAATTTGAAAAATTAGTTTTTATTTTTAGGACGTATTTCAGCGGTGTGAAGTTTATATTAGCCGGAAAAACTCCTCCACCCCTTCTTCTTTCTCCAAATTGGATCGCACATATTTTTGCATTTTTACCGATATTGTTATTCAGATGATGGGTAATTTGAGAGGAAATAAATATTATTGTAGCAAAATTTAGACTAATTTTATATTTTTGCGAAAACGCAAAAGTAAAAAAAAAATACACACGAACTAAATCGCGGGCTAAAGCTGTTTCTGTATCTGGGAATAAGTTTCGGACAAAAAAGACGCTATTCGTTGGTTATAAAGGAATAATTTTCTTTGAAATAAAACGTAAAACACGCTCTTTTTCTTTTTGCGAGCAAATAAATATTACATATAACTATTTTTAACAGAACCAATACTTGCCTGGAGCGCGGTGCTTACCCGGGTAGTCAGATGTCTTCGCAGCTGTTCGCGGGTTATTCCCTGAGCGGCGCTGAATAATATGCGCAAGTATGGTGTGTATGAAAAAATTACAAATATTTATAAATATTATTTTAAATTTTCTGAAAAAAAAACATTTGAAATTTTATTTTAACGACAACTATTTTTCCATCAACGAATAACATCTTTCTTTGTCCGTCCGGATACTGTATACATTCCGAATCTTTTACACCTTCCCGAAGCAAGGGTTAAGATTTTCGTAGTAGTAGCAATACGTTGTTAGGTTTTCGTTGTTTGCTAATATTAATGTCATATGTCACATAAGAATACAATATATTCATTGGCCGCCGTATTGTCTTAGATAATATAAAAAGTCACTGGAACAATATAGAAAAGGGTATGAATTAAAGGTCTGAATGTGATAATTACAATCATACTATAATATTATACTTCTTTGGAATTGCTGGCACTAATAAATATATGTGTTTCCGTTATAACAATTTCCGTTAACAAAATACAATTTGAAATAGTTCATTCCGCGTAAAAGACCTAAAAGCTTGTTCGGTACTTTTTATAATTGGATTTTAAACTTTTATTAGAAACTTTTATAGGAATTAGAACAAAATTATATGTGAACCTAAACATGACCTGTCGTAGCCTTGGTGTGTTGGGTTGATCACAAGGCATACGGCCTTTGACGATGCGACGCACCGCGGCGACCCAGGATCGATTCCCGGCCGTTTGTCGAACGGGGCTGGACTGGTGTTGTGGTTGGCTGTAAGAGATTGGTCTTGTAGCAATAAGTCCGCCATATGTATCAATTAGATACATTAAAGTAGATTAATAAATAAAAATAAATAAATGAATTTAAAAAATTACAATATAATAATTCTCTTGCCGTTCGAGATAGTTGATTCTTCCTTAATCTTATCATCATTATATTATATTATAAATAGAGTAAAAGCGTATTCAGTGTATTCGTGTTTCGAGCTTTAAGCTCGACTAGGACAAAGCGGGTCACGGTGAGAGAATTTAATTTTTCCTTTTCATTTTAAGCTTCACGGATTTATTTCTAATAACCCTTCCTCGTCGGCGTTTCTTTCGATGAGGCTTTACGGTGGCGGCGGTATTTTCTCTATGAGTTTTCAGCAATATCTTCGAGCTTTTAATAATATCACAGTCGGTCGGAATTAGTCAATAGGCGAGTTTTGACTGAAATGTTATGACGGATGTCGGATTTATTTTTGGTTTATTTACCTCCTGAAATATTTGTTTTCACATTGAGATAAAGATTCCACGTATAAAGTATACGGTGTTTTGAAATCACGTAACTTATTAATAACTTAGTGGTAGAAAGTCGAGTGTCATGCATAAATGTACACATGCTAGTGTAATTTTTTTAGGAGTAAATGGATACTTAAAATAAGTATCCATTATAGTAAGTGGTCTTAAAATAGTAATGTTCCGTTTATTATTGTGTTCAATAATTAATCACATATTTAGAAATGAGATCCGTTTTTATTGAATTATCTAAGCAAAGGTGGTAAAAAATATAATTAACTACTACACTATATATATATATATATATATATATATATATGTATATATATATATTCAACAATGTGTGTGTACATACTTACATATATATATATATATATATATATATATATATATATATATATATATATATATATATATATTAGGTTGGCAACTAATAAACCCACCGTTCCTGTACACACATTTTAAATTTTTTATATGTAGACAATAAAATAAATCGTTAATTATATAAGCGTCACCGGTATTTAACATTTGTCGCTAACGTGTGGGCAGAGCTAAAGTTCCGTCCTTGTAGAAATCATTGGGCTATTAACTGAAAAACTGGGCAAGTTCGATTTAAATGACTTTCGTCTTTAAATTACCTATCGCGTAAATTATTAAGCAGGGAGCAAAACAGATGGTAATTAAATGGCGAAAGATGTGGAGGTGTGTACGATGAGCAGTTTTTCACGCGTTACTTTTACTACGTGGGGTCGAGCATTGTCATGTAAAAAATAAACTTTGCTTTGATTGGAAAGGAGTTTAGTGGTGATTTTGCTCAATTGTTCACAATAAATCCTAGCCGTAAATGTGCTGTTAGCTCGAAAGAGTTCTCAATGTATAACTCAATTAGTAATTCTATTCATACCCCACCATGCACTCAAACGTATCTTTTGTGTTTTTGGGTACACCTTTTTCTCCAGCTCCTAGCCACTGGCGTTTACGCTAAAAATTAACATAAGCCACCCACTTTTCGTCTCCAGTAATTAGATAACTTAGCCTCTCGTTAGTACAATGGAAACTCAGTGGAACGCCCACATTGACTCTCCTCTGAACTCGAAAGGGTGTTAGCTCATGTGTGGCAAACGAAATATATACACTTCTTTCTCAAATCGTGAAGTTGTTTTTCTATTGCAGTATAAGAGCATTAAAATAGCTCTGTCAAACAACGTGAACTTAATTTAACTTAATTAACTGGAATTTGTATCAATAAGGCTTTTACATTTTTATAAATCAAATGTAGGAGGTCGCTTTGGATAGAGTTTACCGGACATGTCAATATTCCTTTCTTTTATTCTTTGGAAGCAACACTTGGCTGTATCGTAAGAGGGCATATCGTTAACCATGGTTGTATGTATATCGCGTGATGCTTCGCTGGTTTTTCGCCCTAAACAATAATCATGAAAAACGGTCCTCTAAATTCGCTTCGAAATACTTCCGTTTTTAATGTATTCTTTACTCGCATTATGTATATATATCACACACACACTCACACACACTCACACACACACACACACATATGTGTGGATGTGTGTGTGTGTGTGTATAAAACTCTTCAATTTCAATGAACTATAACATCTGGTCGACTGAAAGTCTAGTTGGGCATTAAGTAGGCTCCCAGCAAAATATCTGTCAGAATTTTAATGGACCATAGTACTAACTGAATTAAGTATATATACTTTTGTAGTCATTGGGCGAATATTTGTTTTTATATATTTCTTTGCCCATTGTAAGGGTTAAGTAAAACAATAGGAACAAAATAAGACCTTCCTACTTTTCAGAACGTCATTTTAATAATGTATTTCATTATTAATAAGTAAATAGATAAAGTTTTTAAAATTATGACAAAGCGTGGTTGTGAAATAAATTAAAATCCTAATGTAGAGAAAGAGTTTTCCGTGCTAGAGAACTTACCCTTGTAGCAAATATACATGTTATGTGTATGTCGCAGCCATTTTGTTTAATTAACCATTCAGTTAGTAGCCTAGGCCATTATATTAACGGTACCACTAAATTATCGTACTATATGACGTTCACTCGATACGTTTAGTACAATATTTAACGAATGAGCGGTTAGACCCTTAGAATGTAATAATGAGTAAGAGAACGTTAGATGTTTCCTTTTATTTTAACTTTGACAAAATTGGTCTTTAATATAAGCAGCTGTACCAAAGGGACACATAAGAAATCTAATTCCACAAGAAATATGAATTTACATTATAAGGTGTAAATGAAATTTTGGCTGCGGAATATTTTTCTTATGAAAATTTAAGTCAGTGAATAGAATCGGTAATGTCTATGTGTGTGTGCGCACGCGATTGCATGTGTACATACACGTGTGTGCGCGTGTATGCATGTACGCGTGTGTGAGCGCGTGTAAATGCGTGCGCGTTTGTGTGTGTGGGTGTGCCAGCGTGCGTGCGAATGGGCTTGTGTGCATGCGTGCATGCGTGCGTATGTGTATTTTTTCATTTAATAAATTATATAAACTGTAAACAAATATATGACACAAAGCTTTACAACAATTCATTAATAACTAACCACTTATTTTATTAACTCGATATCAGCGAAATTGACTATTGTCAATTTACTTTCCTTAATTGTATATTATCGGGAAAATTATGTCTGGGTAACGATTGAATTATGTTTATGTGTAGAGTATGTCCAATTACGGAGTTTATGAATTTATAAAGAAGAACCATTTTTTATTTCAGAGCAATTATTCTTAACGAGATAGATGCATGGTATGTGTGATCAAAGTGAATCAATCTGGCTATGGGTAAATTGAAAAAAATCTCCTTTGCTGATTCTCTAATCGATCATACTCATTTACATTTTAAATTTATAAAAGAAACAATATATACTAAAATCATGAGAGTAGTGTTATAGTATGCTTGTATATATCTTGTATATGTCGAATACCCACTTCGCTGCTTTTTTTTGGTCGCGCATTTATTCATACCTCATATATTTAAAATAATATGTTTTAAAGAACTTCTCTTTTTTATTACTATTTTTATATTTTGTACATAAATATCTTACAAACTAAGTATTCGTATATATATATATATATATATATATATATATATTTACATATGAAATTCCTTACCAGTTTAACATTATATTTAGCAAGGCATACATTCCTAAGAAAATATTTAATTTGTTGTAAAAATCATGCTTTAAATCCTTATTTCGATTCCTCTACATCTCTCATGAAATATTCATCACAACTAAATGCCTTTTAAATTAGAAGAAATTATTTTAACTTTATTTAAAAAAAAATTAAACTGTTATCAAAAACTTCTAAAATATGATTACTGGAAGAATGGCATGAATGAAATTTTTTTCTGAAAATTTAAAACAAAAAAATTGCATTTAAAATGACTTAACCCATGGCCAGCGAGACGGTAAAAAGTGTTAACTTTCTGAATGTTTCAATGAGACAATTGTTGACTGAAAAATTAGTAGGACCAACTATATATTCGATAATATTTTCTACTTTAATAATGTGACATTAAATTCAAAAATTCTAGTACCACTTATAAATTTATATGGTAACAAATAATCAAAGAAAAATATTCCTAGTAATTAAGAATTTTTCTCAGATTTCTAGGTAAATATTAGTGTATCTTAAAATGTAATCATTTTACTAAATTGAAATAAAGTTTTCTTCCGTACTTTTATCATGTATACAAAATATATCTACATTTAGAAAAGATTGTGTACATTAGCATGCTTTATAGCATATACATGTGATATACACTCTCTCTCAAAACAAAAACTCCTCAATCGCAACCTTTTCTCCTTGCTAGGAGATAGAATTTAAAACAGTATATAATGCTGCCCATAACCTTGCTCCTAAAATTATTGCTGCATTTGAAATGAAACATCCTTTTCAGTGAAAATTGTGGCTTCTTCGAATTATTGGAAATGTTTGCCAACCTTCACCCTAACGGGATAATAAAATGGTATATTGGTACTATAAAAGCATTGAAGGTACTCCTTTAGTAATATATTTAAACAGAAAAAGGGTTAAGGACAAGTTAATAATTTCTAATATTCTTATTGGTAAAACTTTTAATCTTCTTGAATTGCGTGTCAGTTTTATTTCAAGGTCAAAATTGGCAATGAAAACTCTATACAAATAGAAAACTTATACCAAGTTTCTAGGTTATTTAAAGTATATAACGAATTGATATTAAAATATGATAATGCGCGGTTAGCTTTCCCTAGCAGGATCATACATTTGGAAACTATCCAGATAATCCATTCATGATATCGAATGGATTATCTGGATAGTTTCCATGAAATGAAATTGGTGCCTTTTGTTCGCCTCAAAAGGATAATAAAATTATAATTTCTGTAAATATTCGTATGTTTTAGTTGAAAAAACTACACTTTGTTTTGGATAAAGTAAGACTGACTGCCTCTTGGGAAATGTTATGGATCGAATTATATTTTATTATATTGATATATGACAGTTGCTTATAAAAGTAGCAGATGCCGCTGTAAAATAATTAAATGTAAATTTTATTTAGACAAATAGTGTGCGCAGTAAGTTTGAATTTTTTTCTGAAATAATATTAAGATTGTTGCAAGATATAAAATGCCTTTTCTAATATGAATTTGAATTGCATTACAGTGTAAAGATAATCAAAATCTGCTCGAAAAGACTAGAAGAAGAAATCTGCGACGAAAAGAGGACTTTTCGTATTATTTCAATTTTATGAATATTTTTTTGTTCAACTTGTAATGATAAACAATATCTTTTATTTTGGTTTAAATTAGATAAGAGTGTGCGGGAGCGTGTGGGCAAATTCTCAGCAGTCATGTGTGCACCGTCTGATTATTTGCACTAAACATTTCGAGCCATTATTCATGTCTCTCATTCAAAGCCTGTTTGATGTACCAGGATAATATAAATCCAGTCTTTTGCCTACTTTTAGTAGAATTAGGAAATAGAAATTTAACAGGTAGCCAGGGATTTAAATAAAATTTGAAGATAAATTCAGAAATTAGAAAGAATGGATTAGATTTTTTGACAATGTACATAGCGAAGTTAGTATAGAATATTTCATATTGAATTATTTTCATTTGACCATAAATACTAATATATTTTGCATCGTATATCTGCAAATTTAACCATTGCTTACAAATAAATACATTTTATTTCACTGGTAATTAAAATCACATTATTAGCGATATATTCATGATAAAATCATTTAATGCCATTCGAGTTATTTCAAATCACCGCCAGCATTATTCAACAGGGGGCGTTACTTGAATTTTGAATCGCAGTAACATTTTATTTTTATAAAAAAGCACATCACGGCGCATAATTCTGTGGATTTACGATTTTGATATTGAGAACATATGACTAAAGATTTCGATAACTATAGTTTAATGTATTAAAAGGGTTATTAAGATTTCGTTTAGTATTTTGTGTTTTTGAAGTACTTGGATATAATAGAATGTTTAATTTTAATTAGCATAAATTAGCATAAATTGATTTGTCAGTTGTTTATAAAAAGACCTGAGATACTATTGAAAATATAAATGTGAAAAAGTTGACATTTTCTATTTAGATAATAGTATCAGCTGAAAATAAAAAGAGCTGTTAAGATTAATGTAGATCATTTATATGGAATTATCAATATGTTGAAATTCAAAAGGTGCGCATATATATTTTTAGTACTTACCTAATTTCAAAAAGTGGTCAGTTTCTTCGTCATAATATTACAAGAAAAATGACATGCAAAGATGCAACCGAAACATTTTAGTGCAAAAAAGTAAGCAGGGAAGTTCAAATTGTCCAAAATCATACGAGCTATTGCTCAGCACAAAACAGACGTGAGTCACTATCAGATAGCTATAAATATATCCTAATTTTTAATATTTTATTTTTTATTCAATCGACGTAAAGTTGAAGATGCATCCAAATAAAAGTAGAACGTGTTCTCTGAGACTATGTTACTGAAAAATTAATATATCGGAGATAAATTGAAATAGATTAAAAAGCTTTTTATTTTTTCAAAAGCTGCGAATTGCTTAATATACTTTTATAAAAAACTATATAATTTCATAAAAAACTCTTTAACCTTAATAGCTAGGAACTCGAAATGTAATACGAGAATTTAAGGCATCGATGCCTCCACGTTAAAAAAGGATTTACTCTTTTTAAAACTTTTAATCTTTTTTATTATAATAAAAAAGATTAAAAGTTTTTAAGAAGGGATTGTTTTTAGCCATGAATTGAAATTTATTTATGATTGTTTTAACATCGGCTTTAAATCACACTATTCGAAAATTGAAACTTTACAACTTCATTAACAATGTGTTATACGTATTCAAAGCCAATAAAAAATGTCTGATTATGGAAACCAAATTAAATATTACTTTCAGAGATGGAATATTTTATTATTTCACATTTTCCATCTCTTTAACTTTAAGGAAAATTAGAACAAAGTGGACGTCAGTGAGTTAATTCAATTTTTCCTTTTTATTTTATAGTTTCGTGTATTTGTTTTTAATTTCCCATTCTCGTTTGTGTGTCACCGCCTGATATTTTATACTTATGGCAGTTTTTCTTTAGCATTTAAAAATATATACTAATTTGCAGTATTTCCGGCATTCAGAATTATAATAAGCCATTTATAATCAAAGTTAAAAAAATATGTGTCGGCCAATGGTTTTTTTTTAAATTTATCGTCTAGAGTATTCGTTTTTGTAACGACATGAGAGTTTTATATGTGCAATAAACTATAATTGAAAAGTCCCTATTGTATAATAAATACCAGATATTATTGTAAAACATGCGTCCTTATAAATATGTGAATCCTAGTTTCATTTTTTAATTATGTATTTACTTAAAACCAATAATTTAAATTAGGCTTATCTACTACCAAATTATGAACACTGCTGCTTTGGAAAATGATGGGTGGTATATGTGCGCGAAAAAAATTGCTCAATTAAGAGCGTCCTTTATTGATAAACAACTTTTATTTCCACATATTTAATAGACATTACTTTATTAAGACATCAGGAATATTCTAAATCAACTTAAAGTATGCTGTTACATTTTTTATGAATATATTTTTATAAATCTTTGTAATAGATGTATGTTTAATTAATTTCTTAAATATATTTTAATTTAATTCCATTTTTAATTTTTTGCAAATATATATACTTTAAAATAAATATTTATTAAGGGTAACAAAGCTGCATTATATATAGAGTGAAAAAGATAAATATTACATTTCGGCTGATGAGATATGAAAACTAAAGGTGTAACAATTTTATTGATTTTTCTGAATGATTTGTTATAATTATTTCTTTTTTCTATTTTAAAACGAAAATGTTTATAAATGCGTAAAAAACCATTATCGATGTTCGTATAAAATTAAAAAAATATTTCATTATCAAATAGATGACATTGTTTGTGTTTTGGAATAATGGCTACCCACTGAGTTACTCGCGCATGTACAATATATGCATCCTCTCACCCTTCCCTCCCGACATAAACCAAAGAATTACTACGATTAGGCATATACTTCCTTAAGGACATCGACTGGTGTTAGTAGGATGGAACGATATAACATAAAAATGAAATATCATTTTTGTTCACGTAACTTATATATACTTAATACTTTGATGCTTATGTTAATTTTTACATGTAAGTACACTCATGAGATAAATGTAAGTGTGGTAAATGATAAAAACAACTGAATAATATTTATTCCTTTTTTTTAATAATGACAAGTATTTTGAAGGTCATTTAGTTACTCTACTGCTCCTTAGGAACACATATGATAACATAGAAAATGTGATAAACCTGGCTCAATTACAGATAAGCACTTGTTTTATTGCTAGTTTAGATAATTTACGTTTAATGCAGTACTATTTAATATTCAGTTTGATTACCATAGCGGGATATTAATAAAATACGTTTATCGATATGGACAAATAGTTTAAAAGTTGTCACTATATGAATGACTTGAGCGAAGTGCTATTATCCAAAGACTACTATGAGTCGGCGGCACGGGTAGCGCTTGGAGTGGGTGTGGAGGGGTGAGCGAGGCAACGTCACGCGACATCGCCGAGTGCACGACCTGAATGCGGGTAGATGCCTGAGGGCAGACGTCCCATAGATGAAAATGGGCTGCTTTTTATCCCGGAAAGTTTTGAGAATTTCGCCGACTACATGTAGACATAACCTGGATCAGTATAAAGAATACCTACATTTTATCACCAGGGTACATTCTCGTGGGATAATTATAGGAAACGATGTCTTCTTCCAACGTACAAACGGGCGAACCCGTGGGCAAAAGCCAGTATAATATATGTGTTACATGTAATATCAATAAAGTAGTTATTTTCCTTAAATTTAAAAACCTAGAATTAATTTTATGTTATCTACAGTTTTAACCGTTTTTAAAATAGTCATTATTTATAATCGGAAACAAAAGGACAGTATCACTTTCAAAACAGTCCTACGAGTAACTGAATGATACTTAATGAGATAAACCTACCTTGCTCATAATATTAAAAAAAAATGACAACAAATTTATGAGCGCTTTTATTTGGATAATATTGGGTAACAATTTATATAAAAGTTCTTCGCAAGGATCCTAATATCGTAAGTTTTAATAGACAAACAAAGCCAGTAGAAATATTTCTTAGAGAAATATTTAGGTTTTTATTTCAGGATTTTTTTCTCATCAGATCATACTAATTCTTGCAATGGTTCAATGGAATGAAATTATGCACCGAGTGCCATGGAAACTAATGCAAAGGAAGTTCTCTCTCTCTCCTCCATTCCATTATATGCATATTTTGGCCTGTCACATTATTCCTAAAAAATCTTATAATAAATTATTTTCATTTTAATTGAAATTGCGTTACGTGCAAAACTAAAATTGAAATGTAATTTCGTCTACGTGCTGCACCCACGGATACATGCTGACGTAAGGTATATATATTAATTTTTTTGCCAATGTAGTTTACACACACAAATTTTTCTGCCAACCTTCTTCAAGTAATATTCAATCTTTTGTTATAATGCAAACAATTAATTACTTCGTTTTAAAAGTATTCTATTTCATTTCTTGGCTTCATTAAGTGCTGTTTTGGTGATACCTTATGCAGAATTTGAACGTAGCTATATATACATAGAGGGAATACAAAAAATACTGCATGCCAATTAAATAAAACATTTTTGGAGTACGTATTTTTCTTTCAATTAATGAATTTCTTTGGTCTTAAAGGTATACTATGTATAAGTATATCTACTCTTCTGTATGAAATTAAATTGATTATTAAATAAACTTTTAATGGGCCCACAATAAGAAATTGTAAGAAATTCTTTCACGTAAGAAATTATTTCACAGTTCAAATCTTAACTTTTAATGGACCCACGGTAAGAAATTGTTTCACGAAGGTCATGTTTTATAACATAAAATTGCGTATTTATTTCAGTTAATCGTGGTGAAACAAATTGAATTATACAGGAAGTTTAAGATTCACCCAAATCAATAAAAGAAAGTGGCTAAATATACTCTTGCCTAATGATATTAATTTACAAAGAGACAAAGTAATATTTTTTGGATTTAATTTTTTTTTCAGACTGATATTTACCTAAATGCTTACATCTTTGAAACTAAAAATCTCTTAGGCTGGGATTGGAAATAAATTAAAGTGTACGGGCTGCATGTATAGATGCTGCTATATGTAAAATATAGCTACTGGATTTGTTTCATATCTGTAGTAAAGTTCTTTTTATTATTCTTCACATTGCTTATAGATATGTGTCTAGAAGGTATCATACAGACGGTCTATTTTATTTTTGCATGACATTAAAAGAAGCGTCAATAAAACGACGTATCAAAATAAAAATACAACATAGCTGTCTACCATGCTGTTTTGCTTTAGAGAGAAGTAGAGTATCTTTATCTTTCATTATATGGCGTATGTCTCTCCAGAGAAATAGAGTAATGAAAAAAATATGTCCTACTATATAATGAAAAAAATATGTCCTACTATATGTATACTACTACGATCGTAATGTGATGTAAATGATTTCTCTGAAAATTCCTACAAAAACTCACCAGTTACGTCGTATCTATTAGAATTTTATATTTTTAGTTAACCACAAAAGTATAGTTATAAGTTTAGGTAACAGAAATAAATGCCAAAAAATAATCGCCAAAATTTATGAATTTACCGTAACTATTTCTCACACCTGATTCCTGAATTTACAATACTGTAAACATTGCATGTGTATCTCTCCTGTACATTTAATAAGGGATGTTTTGTCAGTTTTAGTACCATACAAAAACTAATTTGAATTTAATTTTCGGTAGAATAATACTTATTATTCACATTAAAATTTTACCTAAATTTAATGTACGAAATCTGAAAATAAATTATTCGCATGCAGAGTAAGACTGAGCGCGCAGGGGAAATCGAGGGCTCTGTTGAAACTGATGAATAGAAACTGTTGACTCTTAGTTATTCAGCTTAAGGCTCAAGCCAAGAAAAAAAAGGTTATCCTGTGGTTTTATCAAGTTACTTTTGTCAGGGGTACTTCTGAGATACAAATGTTATTCACGTTAAGGCATTGTTTATTTTGGGTATGACTTGAAACGTGGTACCAAAAATCAGGGAACAATCATTTTGGGGTAGTTTTTAGAATGAATATTTTTTTTTAAAATAGGCTTTAAATCATATATTAGTCTCGATAATAATGCTCCAAACATTTTGGGACCTGACTGGAAATGAAAATGATTGAGTGAGTATGGTGGAGAGGTTACATACTTTAAACACCTTAAGTGAGAATTGTTTTCTTTTTAATAAAATATTTATTACATAAGATGAGGTTAATTAAATTAAAATTATAAGTTGGATAAGGTTGGATTAGGTTAAAATGTTTCAAATTGGGTTCGTATAGGTTATATTGAGGTAGGTTGGGCCAAGTTAGCTTAGGTTGGGTTAGTTTATAACAGGGTAAAATATGTTAGGTTTAGGCGATAAGTCAAGTTAGGTTTGGTTGGGTTAAGTAGGGTTTAGTTAGGTTGGTTGTTTTACTTTTGGTTAGTTTATGAGACTTTGGTTAAATTATATTGGGTGAACTTAATTTCTGTTAGGTTAGATTAGGTTATATTGGGTTAGGCTGGGTCATGTGGGATTATGATGAATAAAGTTTGCTTAGGTTGGGTTAGGTTATATTAACAATAGAAATTCTCGTTGGGAATAAGTCGGATTAAGTTATATTGGGTTAAATTGGGAGTTAGGTTTTATTGAGTTTATGTCAGTTTAAGAAAGATTTGGTTGAATCATGTCAGGTAAAGTTAGATTGTGTTAGGTTGGGTTAAGTGAGGTTGGATAAAGTTGGGATAAGTTTTATTAGAATGAGTTAGGGCGAAGTTAGGCTATGTTAGGTTGTGTCATGTTATGTTATGTTAGGGTGGATTAGGTTAATTTATGAGAAGTTTAGTTATGTTATGTGGATTAGTTCGATTGGTTTAGGTTGTGTTATGCTAGCTTTGATGATCATGAGCTATGTCAGCTTATATTATGTTAGATTGAGATAAATATATAACATTGAGATAAAAATGTTAAGTTCATAACAAGAGAGTTATTCCGTAGCAATTGGTTTCTTCTATACTTCAGATATTATAATAAATAGTTCATAAGGTATAATATCTTGTGTTGTAAGTGGATGTAAAACATTCGGCGGTTATCAGTCTATTTAAGTGGATATGTAAAAATTCTGCAACTTTGATGTGGATATAAATATTTAATTTTAGGGACAAAATACCAAAAGTGATTTTTGCTTTTAATTTTAGTTGGACCGTAGGAAGAGAAACTTAGAATAAAGAATTTAATCACAGTAGGTAGGTCACAGTATTAATCAATAAAAATTGAACAGGACGTTGTGCACTCTGATGTGGTTGAAAGTAGATAGTTATTTTAGAGTATTAAAAAATAATTTAAAATGTAAAGGAAAATACCTTATATCCTTATTTTACAAATTGAGTGAAACCTTATATTATGCATTCATCCCTTGAGTTTTACGTTCTTATAGGATAAAATGGACCTCAGTGATATAATTAAACTTTTCGTTTTCATTACATAGCTTTGTAGATTTATTCTTAATTTTTGTTTGAATGAGACGTTACGTTGGAGGCAGCTTTTTGTTTGTGGGCTTTCAATAGTATCATTATCGATCGGGTTTAGTTTTTAGGGGAGCTCTGAATGTAATGTTATGTTAGACGTCAAATTTATTTGTGATATATAAGCAATGGAAAGCATTTTATGTTAATTATGTAAACAAAAATAGTAAAAAGTCCCTTAACTTCTGCGCAATATTTAACTAACATTAAATTTAAGAAGTAAAGGGGTACATTAATAACAGAGGTATCGCTTCTGCCTAACTTTTTTAAGAAATACTTTCAATTGTTTCAGTTCGTTTTAACTTACCACGCTCATATCGCATGCTTTTTATAAACATTTTATTACAAATCATATTTGCGTTCCGTTTATGTTTGATTTTTTACTCCTTTCATAAAATAATATGTTGTTTTAAGCATAATTTTGAATAATCTGTTGTGTTCACTCAATCACGGAATTAATATTTAGGTCTTAAAGTTAAGTAAAACTTGCGCCTTGAATAAAAAAAAGTTTTAAGTGCGAGTAAAAATCGCATCAGGTACTGTGTACTCCATACCATAAGGTACTTACAACAGTTGAAATAATTAAAAGTATATATTATTTCTATTAAAATAATTTCAAACATCATTATTATTTTTCACTCTTGAAACACCTGTATATTTTTAACCAGCTAAAAATAAGGCGAATTTCTCTAAAACAGTGAGATTAAGGGTTAGCACTATATTTTTCACCAGTTTATATAATTTTTGGTTACATTGTTTTCTCGCAACTCTTCCCTTTAACAGTTTCGGAATTGGGTGAATTAGAACAATTTTTTCATGGGCATTTTTCGTAATATCTATTGTTCTATTTGACATAAAATTAAAAAGAAATGTTTAATACCAATTAGCCTTTTTGAAAAATTGTAAATTTTCTTAAATTCTTGTAGCAAAATAAGCAATGAAAAAAATCAGACAAAATTCACCCTTAGACCAAAACGCATTAAATTTAGCACTAAACTATTGATATCGATGACCGGACATTTTATACCATTTGGACGCAGTTCACATTTCTATAAACAATGAATATGTATATGTATTTTAACAACGTTAAGTATCTATGAAATTAAAAGTTAGTAAGTATATTTAAATTGAATAAGCCCTAATGCGATAATATACAATTTAATCTATTCACATCAATTTTGTCAATAGATTAAATTGTATATAAAATTTAGAAGACCATTTTTTCTGCTGTACATTTTATTGTAATAATTAGCCGAAATTTTTAATCGCATGCACAGAATAGTGGTAAAAATAAAATCAAGTAGTCTATCTCGTTTGTATGTAACATTTAATAAAAGCGTTACAGGATTGACGTATTTGTACAGAAGTTCAGGTATATTTGATATTTGTTTTAGTACGAAAATTTTTATCAAAAGAACTTCTATTATGTTTCTAAGTTAAATGGAGGCATTGCTAATTTTAATTATAATTAATCAATTCAATGTACATTTATTGTTAGAAAACATGTTTACAAGGTATATTATCTTGTATAGTAACAGGATGTGAACCACTTAAGCAAGAAGCCAACAGAGGCACGGCGAAGACGCAAGGTTATAAATATATATATATATATATATATATATATATATATATATATATATATATATATATATAGACCTTTTATATATATATATATATATATATATTAGCAGTCTGTTTAGGTGGGTGCGTGCATATTGTGCACTTATCTATTAGTATAGTTAAATTAGGATTAAACCTGGTAATGAAAGGAGGAAAGCTGAAAATTTGTATAGACCTTTGCTTTGAAATTTTAAAACCTCAGAAGATACCGTGGCCGCTAATCAAGATATCAAATATCATAGAACACGAAAATAGTTTCTTTTTAAACGCTTAAGTAGGTACCAGACTACCTAAGCGATTTGAGTCACTTAGGTATTGTGAATTCTTCCTGTTATTACGAGTGTCATAGTCTATATAAAATGTAATATGATACCCGACATATTGTTTCGAATGATATAAATATTAAATTTGAACCACATTGAAATATATATCCATCCAATTAAATATCTGAATGATTAAATCACAATCATATATATTTCCTTAGAAATAATCGGACACTAATAAATAAAAAAAAAATACAGTTTTTTGTTAGCAAATAGTGGTAAAAAATCTCATTAATATTTTTTTCATATTACCTGACTACGAAAAGATAAAGAAACAACCTTCAAGAGCTTTTGAGTAAAATATATTATCATCATTTCTTATAATTAAAAACATTAAAACAGTAAAGGTGTACGAAATTTTTTACGATTATTTACTTACAAAAGCGTGGGCGAGTCCACCTAGTTTGTACATATTTTTTTAGTCCTTATTATTTATTACGACAATGATGTGTTTTTTCCGTAACAAAAATAGGTTTTCGATTACAGAAAAAAACAATACTATTATGATAAATATTTTTTCTTTTATTGATTTTAATTTTAAATTAGTTCATTGCGCGCTACTACTAGATACTGTTTCGTATTTTTTTTACCCGGATTTCAGGTTTTTAAACTTTTATTGTATTTTATTTGCAGGATTCAGAACAAAGAAGAAAATTACATTAAGGAAATGAATAAATGCAATATTTAAGAAGTATAATGGGGACGTTGCACACTCTATTGCGTTTGAAAAAAAAATATTCTTCAATGAATATTAAATACAATAAAAACGGAAATAATTTTCCATCATCACTTTAAAAAAAGTGAAAGCTTATTCTGGGCATTCATCTCTTAGGCTTTAAGCTCGACTAGGATAAAACGGGCCGCAGAAAGATAATTTATTCTTACGTTTTCATTTTAAAGCTTCGTGGATTTATTTTTAATTTCCTTTCCTCATCATCGTCTCTTTGAATAAGGCTTTACGTAGTTGGCAGCTATTTTCTATGAGTTCTCAGCAATATTTCTGAGCCCTCAGTAATAACACTGGCAGTCCGAATTAGTTGATAGGCGTGCTTTGGGTAAAATGCTATGTTGGACGTCGGATTTATTTATAATTTTTTCATCTCCTGGACTATTTGTTCACATTTCGAGATGGTTCCACGTGTACAGTGCGCGGTGATTTGAAATCATATAGCTTATTAATAATTTAGTAGTAGAAAATGGAGTTTCGTGTACAAGTCTGTGTAAATATTTTAGCAGCAGATCGTTTTTATAGTGCTATTATCAAAGTACCATTCGATTTAAGTTTTAACCCACTACTATCTCATATTTTCATGAATGAATTTAGATTTATGTCAATCACTTAAACAAACGTGGTAAAAATTTTATTGCTATTGTATGATGCTTTCCAGTCTTAGCTTTAAGAAGTAAGATATGTGTATATGAATTATTCTAAATAGTTAGTGCTTTTTTATTTGCAGCCCTCTTTCAAGTAGAGTGTATATGCTTTATAATAAACTTTTTATTACAAATAGTATTTATATTGTAATATTTATTAATTCAAATTTTACAAAATATAGCAATTAATATAATGTAACATGAGTAAACTATTATTCTATTTTAAATAATCTTTTATAAATATAACAAATTGGAATTTGAAAAATTCGTATGAAATAAAAGTTTAATGGTACTCAAGCGGATGTGGTACCAAAATTTAATATTATGAAATTTTATTAAGTTTTTAAAATATACATTTTTATGATTGCCTACCCAATAATAATAATTGTAATATGATTTTGTAGATAGCCCGAAGCCATTGGCGGTGTTCAAATAAAACACGATCAGTAAATACATTTCTAATTCACCTAGGAGTATACCATTTCATTTGTATTCAGTGTTACATTTAATATAAGAATTGTCAGATTTAGGTGCTCGCGAGTACTTGGAATATTTGTTATTGTCTTTGCAGGATAAGTTTTGACAAAAAACATTTCGTTCTATTTCATATATTTAGAAGCGGCACATATTTTGCGATATTAAATATTTTTCTACGATATATTTCCGTATTAAAAGCTTAAATTTGTAATTTCAATATTTTTTTACCTGATGACTGTAATAGTTTATAGTATTTCATAGTACTATATAATCGTTTGTAGTTCAAGTCATTCTTTCATAGTACTACTACTATCCTAATAACATATTTTTATATCACTGACAAAATAAATATGCTGAGTGTCTTTGAAAATATTATTCATGCTCCAAACGGAACTTTTATTATTTAGAAGGTGACGATAATTATGTTCTGAGAATTTTATAATTTTTTTAATTTTATTAACTTTTAACATTAATTTTATTATTATTAACTTTTATTACTTAGAAGTTGACGATAATTATGCAGGGAGAACAAACCTTGCTACAGTCAAATATTAGCGCATAAATTTCGTTAAGTTTCGTATCTAGTAAGGTAAAGACAATACAGTAACATAGTTTATTAATATTACAAATGTATATACTTTTATTAACTATAACTTCTGAAGCAGATTTCATTTCTGATAAAGGAAGTTCCACTGATACTTCTTTCTATTGCCTTTTCACTTCGCGTTTCAATTTGATGTACTTTAGTCAGTTTTAGTTTATTTTAAATTCCATATATTTATTTTTATACTATAGTTCATCTATAAAACGTAAAATTATTATTTTCTAGTTAAAATTTTTAGAAATTGAATTAACACGAAACTAATAATCTTTTTAACTTTGCCAACTACTTCTTTCACAGTCAAAACTTATTCAAATAGTCGTACCAGGTGTTCTCCAGTGACATATTCGTAAACGGAGTCACGCTATGTACGGGAACATGATATTTGCTTCTGGGTTTGAATAACCATTTTAGAACGTTCGTGAGTTTCGACAATTGTTTGTGTAATTGAGATGCAGAATACTGTAAGTTATGTTTCTATTTTTTTTTCCTATATGTAACATGTTACTCAAAATACCATTATTATTGTTATTTTATTAATAAATTTTATCTGAGATATTTATATAGTTACAAGTATTAAACCTGCAAGGAAATAATATTTCACGTCACTTTTTTACATTTGAGTTGCTTTTCTTAGTTATTCACATAAAAATATGAGAATACTTAGTTTAGTAGAAACTATTGTCATAAAAGCCATATTATATTAATAAATTAAAACATGAATACATGTTAAAGTGGGTAAAGAGGGTGGAAGTGGGATTAATTGTGATCTATTTATTATGTCAGAGACCAATTTATACCAAAGCTGTGAAAAAAATTAATTTCTACATAAATAAAGGATATAATTTAAAAAAAGAAATTTATATAGTTTTGATAGGTAAATTTTTGAGATGTACAATTACAATTCGATTCTATTCATTCATTACTCGTTGATAGATTACAATGAAATATAGTTTCCTCCGAAAATACATACATTTCATTTTGTTCAACATGTGTTTTTAACATTTTGTTTTATTTAATAACTTTGATAAATATATGTACATAGATGAAGTTTTTAATACTATTTTATTACATTTTATCTATTGACTCGTATTCAATAATTTAGTGAACAGTTTCATTTTACATGGAGATACAGAAAGCGTACGAAGTTAATTATTAGGTTCGTTATCAAATTATTAAAAGAAAACTTTGCATATTTGCTAGTTTTGTTAATAATTCGATATGAAGTAATGTTTTTTGTTATTATTTTTTTTATTGATATTTAGGAAAATTTTCAAGTTTGTGTAATTGAAAATCCTGTAGGCTGTTTGTAGATGGATTGATGTCCAGATGGCACGTTCTTTTTCTAACCCTCTGGAGAGATGGTACTATGTATAGAATATATTTACCGTTTCTATTTCATGTCTATACTCGTAGCAAATTTCTATAGACGGATAATTCATTTATGTCATAGAGATGGGCTATCCTTAATTTTACTTGCCGTTAAAAGCAGCGTTGATGTGCTATGAGAATATAAAGCCACCCAGCGTCTATCGTTATGGACTTAGAAACAGGTCCACTATTTTATTACCAAAAACATTGTACTGCAAATTATTTCGTTGAAAATTAGCACAAATCAATACATATTTTGTGGTAACAAGCAGAGTTTTACGATGGGACCTAACTAGAGTAAAGTCAATAATATCCTTTAAGCAAGAAAATCACTGCTCGGATAAGCGGTCAACATCATGAATTTCTAAAAATCATTGGGCTATGTGTACATGAAGCATATGTCAATGATTTGGAACGCCATTTACATAACAAATTTTGGAGGTTACTTAGAATATAAAATTAATTGTTTTGTTAAAATATGAAAATTGATGATTCCCCATTTTGCAGCGAAATCACACATTTATCATAATATCGAGCCGGCTGGCTTGATATTTTCTGTTACCAAAATTTTCCTTTGAAGATATAATTTACGCAAATAGTTACTTTAAGTAATGATCGTTTTCATAATTTGATTTCATATTTACTCATAACATACTTCTCTAAATGAGAAATTTGTAAAAATTTATATAAAGGTAAGAAGTTGTAAAAAATACATATTCTATTGTCTGTATAAACAAAGAAAAAAAAATGAGAAAATAATTTCGATTTTTGAGAACCCATCTAATGATTTCCAAAACAGTCTTAATTAAATAGTTTTTAGCGCGCAACATTTCAACATTATCATTGAGTTAGCGTCCTGTTCAGCCATTCTACATATCATAAATGTAAATTAGTGAACGTCAGTTGTATGTTCCCAAACAATGAATAAACTTATGAAGAGGTTCAAATAGAAATGTTTAATAACTGACTTTATTCTTGATAACAAAGGAAATTTCACTTCTCCCTTTTCACCTTAAGAAATTTTTTAATTTCCTAAGGACTTTTAATGAACAACTTCAAGTTTGTGTTCTGTACTTTAAATACAACTTTCAAGTTCGTGATCTGTACGTTGGATTAAGAAAGTTGTTTGAAATTCGAGTTGATGAAAAAAAAAGAAATATATGCATATATATATATATATATATATATATATATATATATATATACATATTTGTATGCTCCTGTGTGGTCATATCTACTTGGAAATATTTTTGCATAAAATTGTATATCATATCTGCATCAGAATAATACAAAATTGGTATCAAGTCGAAAGTTTCCAGTTTTATTTTGGCTAAAAATTTAATTATATCCAAATTCGATCTACCACGACCTACGATGTATTTAGTTTATGTACAGGATTATATTTTATACTTTTAAAGGCCTGTTTAAATAATGTGAATAATGTCGATCAGTTGTAATGTATTCTATCAATTAAAGTCTTATGCTGCGTTATTGTCAATATGCAGGACGCAATTTTAATGCATCGCACAGACATGTTTTCAACTATGCGATAGTGAATTTACATTCTCGTTACTTTTCAATCAATTTATCCTAGGGCATAATTAATTTATGAATTGGAATTGAGCGGTAGCGATGTTCTTAGTTTATTTACATCATTTTTAAATTCTCCAATTTTTACATTTGCATATATGCAAAATAACACTTCTAGCAAAATCTGTATTTTCAAGAAATTTGACCTATTTAATACTTTAGAATATATATATATATATATATATATATATATATATATATATATATATATATATGTGTGTGTATATATATATATATATATATATATATATATATATGTATATATATATATATATATATATATACTTATTTCCGGATTGGTACCTCAAACTCTATTTAACAAATATTGTGTGTACTATGGCAATGTCTAAAAACGTGAAGAAATATAATCAGTAACAATCGCATAACGTTCTGTAACAAACATCAGTTCAGAGTTTTGCTCGAACTCGAAATAATATACTATGACTTTAGATTCCTGTGTTAAATTCCCACATTACTTTCATGTTTTTGTCTAAAATTTGTTGTTTCTCTAAAATGAAGAAACATTGTGAAAGTTACGATTTTTGATATAATTTTATACAAGTAATGGTTAATTTTACAATCAACATAATTAAATGAAGTCAATAACATATTTTCTCTTCCCCAGATAAAACAATTGGGACGAAGTAACTTCAAATAAAATTCTACAAGTGAAAATATGAAACAAGTTTCTCCAAATATAAGAACGGACGTTTCTATAATAATACTATTATATCGCAGTATGCAGACGTGTAACGCCCATATGCTCGACACATGGTCAAGATTTTCAGTCAGACTTCTGATAGTTAAAAACGTATTTCTCTTTCTCATTAACTGTCAGTCGAGTCGGAACAAGAGTCTACTTTACCGACCGTAAAAGTTAAAAGTTAAAATACATTAAACATTTTTTTATGACTTAGTTTTATTTAATAACGCAGGTTTTGTTTTTAATTTCAATCTTCAATACTATTGAATATTCAAAAACGTACTTTGTAGGTCATTACTCGGGACTGACCTTACATAAATGTAAAGATAATTATACATTCTTGCCAATATACATTATATATTGTATATATATATATATATATATATATATATATATATATGTATATGTATATATATATATATATATATATATATGTATATATGTACATATATATAAATATATATATATATATATATATATATATATATACATATATGTATATATTGATATTTACATGTGTGTAAGAAATTGGAGATATTATTTTGGGATATGTCGCATTACTTTAGGTTGGGTTTAATTAGATTGAGTTAACTTGGATTGATTAGGAGTGATTTTGGCTTCGGCTAGGCTGGGTCAAGTAAAATTAGCATTGATCATATTGGGCTAGGTTCGGGAAAGATTACGTTGGTTAGGTTAGGTTAAGCGAAATTAAGTTGGGTAATTTTGATTTAGCTTCGATTGGATTGCATTGAATTTGGTTCGGTCAAGTTGGGTCAAATGAGTTTGTGTTACGTTATATTGGGTTTGGTTGGATTAAGTTAGGTTAAAAAGAATTAGAACGGATTATATTGGGTCAGACTAGCTTAGTTTAGATTAGTTTCGGTTAGAATATATTGGCATGGGTTATATTGAATTAGTTTGGGTTGAGTTAAATTGCCTTAATTTGTATTAGGATATTTTACACTTAATTAAGAGAAGTTAGGTTGGATTTGGCTGGGTTAAATTAGATTAGATTATTAACCCCAAATTTTCCATTCCACACTTTGGGGGTTAATTAAAATAAAAAGAAAAGAGTTATTATGTAAAAATATGATAATTTATATTTCTCTTTAGGGTGGAATCACAAATTTTTCAATACATCCGGTCGATACGATATTCTTTAGGATACTAAAGTTTTCCTTTTCTATGAAAATTTTCCTTTGAAGGTGTAATTTACGCAAGTAGTTACTTTAACTTATAATAATTTTTGTAATTTAATTTCAAATTTACTGATCGTCATGTGGGGTGAATACTAATTAAGATATTTCCCTTCATGAGAAATGTGTAAGAGATTATTTGAATGTAAAAAGTGGTAAACCAAAATATATTTGAGTTTAGAACCGTTTTTATATACAAAGAGAGATAAAATTGAGAAAATAATTTTGATTTTTAAGAATAACCTTGTGATTTCCAAAGTAGTCTACTGAAATAGTTTTTAGTGCACTAGATTTACCGCTATCGTTGATTTAGCGTCCACTTCAGCCATTTTATGTAAACTAGCGAATGTCAGGAAAATTATCAACTATAGGTTCCCAAACAATGAATGAACTAACGAATAGATTGAAATAGAAGTATATAATAACTGACCTTGTTTCTGATAGCAAGAGAATTTTCACTTCGACCTTTTCACCTTAAGATATGCTTTAATTTTCTAGGTGTTTTAATGAACGACTTTCAAGTTTGTGTTCAATTTTAGATTAAGAAAACTGTTTGAAATTCGTGTCGAGATATCTTTATGTGTGGTTTTATCTACGTGGAAATATTTTCACATAAATTTTCTGCCATATCTACATCAGAATTATTTAATATTGGTGTAAAGTTGATCGTTCAATGTATTATTTTGGCTCAAAATTTGATTATTTTCAAATTCGCTACATCACGATCTACGATGTATTTCGTTTACGTAAAAATTGTGTTTTATTATTTAAAAGCCTGGGTGTTTGAATATCTTCTGTTTAATCGTAATAGCTAATGTGTTCCATCAATGAAAGTTTCATTCTGTTTAATTGCAAATATGCAATATACAATCTTAAAATATTATACAGAAATATTAAAAGAAATATGACCCATTTCATTCTGTACGAAATATATATATATATATATATATATGTGTGTGTGTATATATATATATATATATATATATATACACTTAAAATTATACATATATTTCTCTTTGCGGATTTGTACCTTGAACTCTATTTGACAAACATCGTGTACGCGATAGCAATGTCTGAAAACAGGGAAGAAATTTAATTAGTTCCAGTCACAAACTATATACTGTGATTTTAGATTTCGGTGTTAAATTCTCATATTACTTTAATTTTTCCTTCTAATGTTTTGTTGTTTCTCTAACAAGTTTTTAATACCATTTTATATTAGTAATGGTTGATTTTACGGTTAGCATAATTGAAAAAAAGAAGTTAGTATAGATATTACATAGGGTTAAGGTAGATAGTAAATAAACTTATTGTGTTAGAAAGAAAATAGAATTGTATCGTTTCGAAATTCATAAAAATTATTTTTCCTTTTAAGCACGAATTGTCGCGATGTGAGGTTTATATTAGCAGGAAAATTTCTCCAGCCCTTCTTTTTTTCTCACTTCCCCACTGAGTTTGGACAGCACATATCTAAACGTTTATCTTTATTTTTATTTCGATCAAGGGTAACTTTTGGAGGAAAATAACATTATTGGAGCAAAATTCCACAGCAAACATTTTAAAAAGAATATGAGCAAGTTAAGTAGCGTGCCGGATATATTTATAAATTCCGAAAAGTTTTGCGCTTCCCCCTAAACATTATTTTAAACCTACGGAAAGAGAATACTTCCGAAAAAATTCGTTCGTCCCATGGATATTATCATTCAGATATTATTATAGATATATTGTAAGTGGATATGATATTATAGCAATATATTATTAGATTAGCTTGGTTTGCTGATAATATAGTGTCATAGGCTAAATAAAATACAATATATTAACTGGCCGCCATATTATCTTAGAGGGTATGAAAGTGGCATTTAACAACATTGGAACGGTTATCAATAAAAGATCTGAATGAGAAAATTACAATACAAAAATTACAAATCTGAAGATTATAATAATCGTAAAAAAATTTTATCTAGACATCTTAAAATTAAAAGAAAAATTAAATTGAAAATATTTATCACAAGTGTGTTTTTTCAATCATAAAAATAATATTTGGGAAAAACATTATTATCGTGTGAAATATTTGCTCTTTTATTATTTTGAAATTTGTGATAGTTCATTCTGCACAAACGACCTCAATGTTTGTTTCGCATTTTTTTATAATATGATTTTAGTTTTTTATACTTTTATTTAATTGACAGGAGTTAGGAGAAATATTAAAATTACAGAAGAAAATAAGTAAATTGCAATAATTGCAACACAATAATTGTCTTACGATTCAAAATAGATTATTCTTCGTTAATATTACATAGCTATTTTAAAAATCGAGCAAAAACTTATTCATTCATATTTTGAGTATTAAGCTTGAGCGGGACAAAACGAGCATCAGTGAGACAATTTAATTTTCCGTTTTCATTTTAAAGCATTGCGGATTTATTTCTAATTTCCCTTGCTCGTCGGTGTCTCTTTGAATGAGGCTTTGCGGTAGCAGCTTATTCTCTGTGAGTTTTCAGCAATATCTCGGGGCTTTTAGCAATATCACAGGCAGTCAGAATTATTTTATAGTCGAGTTTTGAGAGCAATATTATGATTGACCTTGGATTTATTTTTTTATTTATTCATCTTCTCGAAAATGTATTATTTATATTGAGATAAAAGTTCTACGTATAAAGTAATTTAGAATCACGCTACTTAATAATAATTTAGTGGTAGAAGGTAGGATCTCATGCACGAATATGTATACATCAATGTAAGTAACTTAGCAGTTCTTTGATATTTAAGTGTATTAAAAAAATTAGTATCCAGTTTGTTATCTTATATATTACTGAATCACACAATTAGAAATGAGTTTTCTTTTTGATTAATTATGTAAACACATGTGGTAAAAATCTGATAATTTTCTATATAACACTTAGCAGAGCTGAGCTTCGGAAGGTAACAAAGTATTTCAATTACATCGTGGTTGACTTCTATAAGATATTCTGAATCATAAATATATTAATAAATCAATTTCAGTAAATGAATTTTTAACTTCCATATAAAATTTGTTAACATCGCAAAAAAATATTTAAAAGGGGTTTATACTGCAATAAAAAAAACTAGTATAAAATTTATACAAGAAAATTGAGTCTATTTTCAAATCGATGAAAATTAAAGGGGATATTTTTAATTCTTATTCTGAGTCATCTTTAGTATACTGAAGTACTATTGTGGTTTATTAGCCATGTTTTAAATATATTTATCAATTCAGATCTGGTACGATTCTAAACTTTATATAATGTAGTAAAGAAGTATTCTTATAACGGTCCAAAGTTAACTGAAGTCCTTATTTTTCTGCTATTTACAGGTGTTCTATAGTTTTCCCTCAGAGATATAATAATTATAACTTTTAGGTTCATAAAATGAAGCAAAATATCTATCCGAAAAAAAATTAAGTGCGATTAAAAAGTTCACTAGGAAGGCACACAGTGAGTTACTTAGAAAAGTTTAAGTATTTAACCTCACATGTAATTTGCAGTGGAACTTTTACAAATATTCATATTATTTTTTACTGTGTAAATACTTTTTAAAAATATTTAAATATTAAAACTATTATATATTCCTGTTTTAATTTTACGACAAATTATTAGCATGTGAAACAACTAGATGTTGATGAAAGTGCCGAAATACATGAAAACTATTTGGACAACCTTCTATTTCGGAATGTGTTGAAGCTAAAGTTATGTAAAAACAGGTTACAAAAATTTAGGTAAGCTTCAGTAGAAAATATAGCAATAGTTTTATATTTTATGTTGTTCCAGAAATTTACGTTATTTCTCCATATGCTAATTTGGGCGGGCGGGCGGACGGACGTGTGGACGGGCTTTCGTTCGTTCGTGCGGTTGTGCTGATTGGCGTGCGTATGTGCGTTCGTGCTTGCGTGTGTACGTCCGTTCGTGTATGCATGAGTGTGGGCGTGCGTATGTGTGTGTGTGGTTGGACCAAGTTAAACTCATAGATAAGACCAAAAAATAAAAAAAAATTAGTAAAACCTGAATTGAAACTTGCTTAAAAATAATATAAACGTAGACCAGATAAGATATAAAAAAAGTAATGTACATATAAATATATAAATATATATATATATATATATATATATATATATATATATATATATTTGTATATGCAAAGTATATTTTATGTTGGTAAGAAGATAAGGAAAATGTTTAGGCAAGGAAATCCGAATCATTGATATTCATTATATTATTTTAATAGTTTCTTTTATGAAATTTTAGTAATTGTGGTTAGAAAAGGGTTCTATTGAAAAATAAGCAAATTGCACACTTTTGAACTCGTATTTTAATAAGGTTCCAAAAAATATTGCGTCAATAATTGAACTACTCTTTCCAAAAAACTATGCTATATATATACATATATATATATATATATATATATATATATATATATATATGTATATATATAAATATATATATATATATATATATATATATATATCAAATGGTCTAATTCCAATCACAAAAAAAAAACAAAAAAAAATTATAAAAAAGTGTTACGTGGAATAATTGAATTAAATGATTATATTTAAAATTTAAAACAAATTGTTTCCTTTTTTGTTTTCCCTTTTTCGAATGAATAAATATTTCATATTAGTTTACTGGGTTTTAATTATTAATATATATTATTTATTAATAAAAGAAGCCTGTTCGGGATTCCCTAAACCGATTCCGCACCATTTGTTCTGTGCTACGTGTCTCCAGTGTTATCCTGTAATTGATTTCATCTGATTACCTCTCAGCCGGTCTTTATCCCTTCCTTTTGCTTTGTAAGCCGTTCCAGAATGTTTTGGTTTGTAAGCCGTTCCAGAACGCTAATTCGGTTCGATTCGTTTCACTTACGCCAGCTATATGTCTTGGTCGTTTCCAGTTTAATATCTGATTTCATTCCATTGAATTTATTAATTTAGTCTTTCTTTTCTTGTGGTAGAGCTTCTGACTTTATCTTTCAGTTGTGGGTTTAGTGCGTTAATTTATATTGCTCTTTAGGCCGAATTGCTTTATTCCTTGTTATGTTATTGTAGATCCAAATATGACATGCGTAAATTTAGTCAAAATTACATGAGTATTCCGTTTATTAAACTTCAGTTAAAACGCTAAAAGTACATATCTAGTTGGACAATATAAAAATGGTGAAATAATTTTGTGCAAAAAGTAGAGAGTAAGCTTAGTATAAGTAATAAAAGTACCCAGTTATCTAGAGACAGATAAGTAATTAGCACCATAACTTATTTATGAGGTAATTTGAAGAATAATATATAGCTTGTGCTATATTATTTTTTGCGCATTTAATTGAAGACATTTGGTATCTTGGTAGTTATTAATATATAATGGCAAACAATTAAAAAAGGCCGATTGAACGCAGGTTTAAAAAAATAAAATTATTTCTATTGCTATTTGTTGTCAGCAATTTTGTCAGCTCTTGCCTCAATGTAATTTATGCTCAATTATACATTTATAAATTTTTCTTGTCTGCCTTTGGCTTATATTCGGAAAAGTGCTTGAGCCCGATAGACAAAAAATATATTGTGGTTAATAATATGTAATTATACTGTATATGATGATTTGTAAAGGAAACAGGTGTCGCTCTCCATAATTGAAGCACTAGTAGAGTTGAGCAATCATTTTGATAATATCTATTACAGTTATTAAACAAACCTCAAAGTTATAAAACTGCAACATTTTTTAAAATTCATCCAGTAATATTTGCGTCACGTACGTACAGACTTGGCTCCATTGCTATATCATACATATGTGCTTATACAAGTATAATTACAAGTATTTAGTACATATAATAGAGAGTTTTCAAGTGTAAAACAAACTACAACGCTTGCGTATCTTAAGAAGATGATTTAGCTTCACTTAAATTGTTTAATTCAATTATACTAACCAAATAAGGAAACTCAAATATATAAAGACGTTAGTAGAGACGTTAATTCGATGCCGGTGTAATTAAGTCAGTGACAAATATTGTCAATTTCCTTTCCTTGAATTTATGCTTTGGTGCAAAATTACGCATGGATAACAATTGTATATATGTGCCGTATGCCCCATTCCGCCGTGTTTACGCATTTATAAAGTTAGAAATATATTTTATTTAGGAGCAATTATTCTTGACGGGATGCATAGTAACTATATGTAAAAACATACATTTTTAATTCATGAAAGTAGTTCTACAGAGTGTTTATTACGAATGAATACTGATTACATTAGAAGAAGTTATTTTTATTATATTGAAAAGAAAAAGAAAATCATTATTAAGAAACTTCTAAAACGATTATTGTCGAAAGGAACGCATGAAATAAAATTTTGGAAGTTTTACTTGTTTGAAAATTTGAAGGAAAAGAAAATTAAATTTAATATGACCTAACGAACAAGCAGATGTTAATTGATCTCATTGTTGCTAAGTATCTCTTCACCTATACAAGCTTTTAAAGTTATAATGCAATCTTCAACTCTTGTTGAGTGAGTTGGCAAAGAATGTTATCTTACTGAACGATCCAATGAGATACTTGTTAACGACAAATTTAGTTGAACCGACGACACATTCGATAAAATTACCTACTTTTATAATGTAATTATAAATTGAGAAATTTTAGTGTAACATAATATCTGTATATATATTATTTCCCAAAGGTGTTTACATTGTAAACAGGGTTATTTATTAACCACCTATTTTGCTAAATATTATGTAGTTTTGTTCTTACTTAATTGTTTTAGATAATCCTACTACTATTATAAAAACGATAGTTTGTGAGGATGTATGGATGGATCTTGCTGCTATTTCACGCAACACTACTGAATGAATTTTGAACAGATTTTACAGTACTATAGCTTAAGTATAAGTTAAGTAGTTATTCATCAGAATAACACATAGACTACAATTTATAAAGATATTGTGTAATCTTACTATTATCTAACTATAAAAATCAAATAAGTTGAAACAATACCTATCCTCTAAGAGTTATCCTAGTGTGCGCTACCTAAACCGTTAAGGTTACACAAAGATATTGGATAGTGGGATTATTTCTCGAAAACAATTCTTACTAAACGTCCGTGAGAGCTTATACCTACGTTTTATGTTGAAGCCATTATAAACAAAATAGTCAGGCATAAATACTATTAATTTGAATTATTTTTTTACAAGGCACATTTTATAGTATTAAATTAATTGTTTTCAAAATAAATACGTTTATCGCTTTTGGTATTTAAAGTAGATAAAGTTTGTCTTTTGCACTGAATAATATGGACAAATTGTTAAAAAGTTTTCACGATAATAATGACTTGAGGGAAGCACTGTTAAAACATGTCGGTGATTCGGCGGCGGCGCGGGTGTCACGTGCAGCGGGGTTGGAGGGGCGGACGAGGCAACGTCATGCGCCACCGCCGACTGATGGTAGACTTCGTTGACGGTAGTGCTCATATTGAGAATTTTTCACAGCTAATTCGAATCATATTCCGTGTAGTCGTAGGCATAATAATTAATATTCCTACAAGTATTGTAATTGTTTTTTGTTTATTTAGATAAGTAGGATTCGAATTGTAGTTTTGTTCAGTTGACGAATAAATAAAAGATAGACTCGTTGTCTTTTAATTAAATACTGAACTAGTTTTATTAGTTTAAAAATCAATACTACTTTTCCGTTTTTTTTTTAAAGAGCATTGACAATAATGCCGCGAAAGCGTAAGTATAATTTTTCACAAAGCTCTAATAAAGCGTAAGCTATGCAAATCTCTAGAAATAACAAGACGCCTCAACAAATCAAGCTACGAAGGCTTAAACAGGTGGTGCGTGAGATAGCATACAGAGCTGCTGACGGTCCAGAACAGACCCAAGCATAGCGTCAACAGTTTACCGACTATCTAGCATCTCAGCGAGCTGCAGATACACCAGAACAGTCCCAATCACAGCGTTAGCAGCATGCAGATTATTTGGTGTCGCAAAGGGCTGAAGTGATACCAGAACAGGCCCAATCTTGAAGTCAGCAATAGGCAACTTAAATGGTGTCCCAAAGAGAGATGTTGCCGAGAGAATGGAACGGCGACGTCAAATATTCACAAGAAACACGTACGGGGTGTTCGATAAAGCTGCATTTGAATATGACGAGACTCTTAATTATGAAAGTCACAACCTTCTAAAAATGGAAGCGATGAGCAAGGATTGCAGATTTTGTGTAACTCTTAAATAGAAAAGAGGAAGCAGGTGGTATGTATTGTTCAGGCGTAAAAGTAGCCCTTTCTTGATTACACGAGCCAGTTGAACCTTTGAGAGAAATTTTCTCATACGAAACAGATGAGTCTCGCTATGTTCTGAGAAGTATAAGAAAATACAACACATGCTTTCATACGACATTTTTTGGAGCGGATAAAATTATTAAATAATAATAATAATAACAATCTTTACAATTCAAGGGCAAGTATACCACAGAATAGTTTATTTGCTTCCTACGATCAGTATTCAATCACAATGTTTGCAAGTTTGTTGAATGGGCGATGAAGAAGCTAAAATCAATAAGCGTGCTGAGTATGTGCAATACGTAGATAGAAACATTGTTCAAGAGTTACTACGAGTTCTACACGATCCTAAAATTTTGTTGCATGAGTTTAAAACGGCGACAGACAGAATAATCAGTGATAATAATTACAAGGTAGTTCTCCATCAAGACAGTGTACCAAGTAGTCAATACGAGAGACGTTTATATATCCCGACCACAAAGGAAATAATTACCGTAGTAGTTAGTGGTGAACAAATTACGTCTCCGGTTATCATTGTACGGGCGCCCGATGGCAAATTCGCTAGGGATCCTGACACACATAGATTTCATAACGCTCTCGGGTACCCGATATTTTTTTGGAAAAGACAAGACGAATAAAGTTTTGATATGCCTTAGATAAATCCATTTACCAAACGTCCCATCCCGCTTTTATGCATATCAATTGATGTTCCGTCGTGACCACTTTAATTTATTGCTTCGATGTAGGCTCCTCCTTCATCAGCTTTGACAGACATGTACGTAAAAATGGAGAGTGAGCGTTTAAGGTTTATTTCTTTAAATAAAAAAATATTACACGCAGAAAACTACATTCACTTGCAAGATGCGATAATGATACAGATTTGGATCCAAATAACTTAAGTCGATTGATGATTCTCCCGTCATCATTTGTGAATAGGTCGAAATATTTTTAGTGATACACGCAGTATTCGTTCACATATGAGCGTAATTACGGGAGGCCTGACTTATTTGTCACAATGACATCTAACCCCGCCTAACCAGAAATCGCTAAAGAGATGAGGTGCAAACATTTAGAGCCGACCGATATGTTAATGGTAACGATGCGTCGTGGAGGATCTTGAGTCTGCTTCTGCACGAGAAACACCGAACAGTCACTCATCTCGTGACACATCTATTCAATGGTGAGAGGGTTTACTTCACTAAAAATAATTTTAGAGAAAGATTAGCAGCATGGCCTAGAACGATACTGACTGCATTTTTCCTGTTGTGCCAAAATAAACCGTTTGCAAAAATATTAGGTACTTTACGTTGACGTAACTCGCTGCTATACATGGAATACACCGCTGAAGGAATGGCAACATCGTTTACAAGGAACACCTGTCGATGGCTGAGCAGGTATAAAGGCCATAGAGGCGCTCTTTATATTGTCACGCTAGCAACTTTGAATGTTGCTGAATATAATAAGTGACCACTACTAACTACTCGAACTAACTTCTTGGATCTAAAAACGTTGGCGGCTAAGAACTTGCAACTTTTCGACAGGTGTGTGAGAAGTTGGGGTTGTTGGAAGATGACAACCACTGACATGCACTTGTGATTTGTCAAATCCTCTGCAACTATGGGACAAGTACAAAACTGCATTATCAGAGGATATCTTGTACAAATTTTAAAAAATGGATCAAATCAACTATGATATTTATTTCATAGATTTTCTGAGGATAGAATAATAACAATTTCTAGAAAGGAATTGTCAGATTTTGGTATGCCCGTACCACAGCTCAGAGCAGAGCAGTCAAACGATTTGATCAAAAAGCTAAGCTATGATACTACCATATTAAACGCTCACGTGATCAAAACTGAGCCACGCCTGCTACAAAGAGATTTACCACAAAAGAGATTTACCACAAAATATTGAGAGAAGTGAACGAGTTGAGAGAAGTGAAGGTTTTTTCCCTGATGCTCCAGGTGGTACAGGACAACCTTTTTTGCTTAATTTTCTTATGAAAATTCGTAGGGACCAAAAAATTGCATTAGCTTTTGCTTCCTCTAGAATTACTGCGACATTGCTAAGCAGTAGGAAGACGGCACATACGGTCTTTAAATTACCTTTTAGTTTAACGAACGAAGAAACTTTAACGTGCAATATTAGTAAGAACAGCGCCCGTGACACTATGAGGCAATAGTACAAGCGAATCGTGTAGAATGAGTACACTATGACACTCAAACGCGCCCTCGAGGCACTTGATCGCTTTCTACAAGACATACACAGCAATCGAACGTTTATGGGTGGATTAGCGGTGTTACTGGCTGGGATTTTTGGTAGACTGTGCCGGTGATCCAGCGAGGTACTACAATAGACAAAATTAATGCTTGTCTGAAAGCATCATACGTTGAAAACAAAGTTGAAAAGCTTCATCTTACCACTAACATGCGTGTCCAGTTATTTAACATAGAGTTTGGTGCGCATGCTCAGAAACTGCTTGAGATAGGTTAAAGTCGACTAGAAACTGACGAAGAAGGTATGGTTCTTTTTAATAAACAATTTTGTTATGCTGTGGGTTCGGAAGATGCGCTTATTGCACAAACTTTTCAAAATTTGCAGCAAAATGTCTATGTTGAAAATTGGCTGTGCGAAAGAACCTTACTGGCGTCAAAAAATTATTTATGACGAAAAGCAATAAAAAAATCTTGGACAAAATAACCAGCGAAACATTGGTATAGAATTCCATCGACACAGTAATGCCATCCGATGACGCTACGAGCTACCTTGTGGAGTTTCTAAGCTCTTTGGGGTTTTCCGGGGTGCCATCCCATAAGCTGGAATTAAAAGTAGGCAGGTATACTCATTTTGTACATCGAGATTATGCAACGGTACTAGATCGCGCGTCACCGAACTAGAGAGATATATTGTGAAGGACACAATTTTAACTGGAGAAGCAAAGTCTTATACCACGCATCCCAATAATATCCAAGAACTTACTCTTTATTTTTATACGTCTCCAGTTCCGAAAAATCTGCATATTTTTGCTGAAGGAAATAAATCACTTAACATAGTATACAGGAGTATATGGAAGTAAGAAGAAGTAACCCTCAAAATATATCCATAATTACCTATATTCTTTACACTAACTCTTTCAGTATTTATTTCTTATCGATTGCTGCTACCCTTCCGTATGACCCGTGAGGCTATTATCAGCTAATCCATACTAAACATCAATACTAATATTATAAATGCAAAAGTGTGTCTGTTTGTTTCTTTTTTGTTCCTTCTTCACGCCTCGGATACTGAACTGATTTTAGCAAAATTTGACGCACAGCTTACACTCGACCCAGAGACGAAAATACGATATTATCTCGGAAAGTGTTGATAATTAGACCGACGACATGTAGACAGGACCCGGATCACTATAAAGAATACCTATAAGAATACTTTATCTCCAGGTTGTATTTCCATAGGATAATGATGTCATTTTCCGACGTCGACACGGGCGAAGCCGCGGGAAAAAGCTAATATTAAATATATATTGCACAGGAAAGTTCATATTAATAATGACTTGTAAAACAATTTTGCTTGAAACAAGGCACGGAATATTTAATACCCAAGTCTACCATATGTAAACAGTTTACCTAAATAAAATACCTTTCACTTATTTATTTTCACATTATATTACCATTCGGTGACCTGCTTCTAATACTTCCCGAGTTTAATTGCTTAAATCCGTAGGGACTCAGTGGTTTTTGAAAAATTACAGATGAAAAAATTAACTAGATTCTGGATCTTGTTTCTTAAAGAAATACAAATATTTTTTGAATAAAAAATTTAAACATGACTACAATTTTACAAAATAATGTAATGTACTTATTAGGGTATGTCAACAAAAAACTTTTCTGAGAACAACTTAAAAAATCAGTCTGTTGAAAAAATAACACGTATTTATATTAAAGAAATAACACGTATTTTATTATTCCACACTTTTGTCTTTAGTTTTAAGGTCATTTAGGACAAAGCGGATAGGCAGCGTAGTTTTTTCATTTTCATTTTAAAGCTTCCTAGTTTTATTTTTATTTTCCGGTCTTTGTCAGTGTCTCTTTGCATAAGGCTTTATTTTGATGGCAGCTTTTGCACTGCATATTTAAATAACATGACGACTCCCAGTATTTCCGGCATTCAGAATTATAATAAGTTTTCGATAAACGGATTTTAAAGGATGTTTATCGGCCGTTGGTTTTTTAAAATTTGTATATCGTCTAGAGTATTTGTTTTTGCCATGGCGTGATGGTTTCATGTGTACAACTTTAATTGAAAATTACGATATAGCATATTAAATAGTGAATATTCTTGTGAAAATGTGAAAGCTAATTCCATATATTAATTTGATATTTATTTAAAATGTATAATTAAATTTAACTAGTCTACCGGCTAATTGCGAACATTATTACTGTGGAAGATGGAATAAATTTCGTGTAAATTATATGTATGTTAAAGACATTGGAAAATGCATTTATTATTTTTGTTACAAAAGCTGGCTTGGGATCATGACTTGCCATGACTGGTTTAGTACCATATTGATAATGATTTAACATCACTTTACCAAGGAAAATCCTGAATATACTAAAATAATTTGATACGCGCTGTTTTATTTCATTTTGCGTGTTTTTTTATAGATGTTTCTAATAAATGCGTGATTTAATATATTTTTTAAGTATATCTTATTCTAAAACTTTTTTAAGATTTTAATACAAACTTTTCAGCATTAAAATGTGATATTGAGATATAATTAAACTGCAGTAAATGAATGGTGAAAAGAATAGAAAAATTGTTATTCTCTTTCAAATAGTGGGATGGGAAAATAAAAGGACAATTTTATTGACTTTTCCATACTAGTTTTTATAATTATTTCTTCGATTTGAAAAATCGAACGTGAAGATATGCATAAAAAGTAAAACTATTTTAATGTACATATAAAATGAATGAACATTGTATAATCCTATAGATGTCATTATTTGATTACTCGAATAACGGGTAACTATAATAATCGATCTATCCGCATGCATGCAATTTCTATGCAATTTTGCACTCTGTATAAATTGCGTATAAATACACCAAATAGTGTATTCACAAGAATTACTCTGAATAGTCGTGTGCTTTCCCAAAGACATCGATTGGGATTTATCGAATGAAGAATAAAAGATATAAATGAAATATTCTGTTTTCTCGTTTAACTTATATATTCCTAAGACTTTGAAACTTATCTAATGTTTACCTGTAAGTAAACTCACACTATAAAGACACATGTAATAAATTATACAAACAAATATTTTTTTCTTAAACTTAAGACATAACTACTCTTGAAGAATATTTGGTTGGTGTACGAGTACCTAAGGGCATACTTTATGAAAACATACGAAATATAGTAAACATGATTTAATTGCAGGCAGGAACTTATCTTTATTTTTAATTTAAAATGAAGTGCATTTACTGCAGTACAATTTAATATTCAGTGTGATTTCCATTAAGGGATATAAACATTTGATACGTCTGTGATGACTTTTTCTTGACTTCGTAGTATAGGAGATCTATAGGGTTTAGATCTGGTCGGTTTATGAGTCGATCTAGTATCGAGCGGACTTATTTGCGAGGAAAATTTGATGTATAACGTTATATATTTTAGGTTGTTATTGCATTGAAATATTCATATAACTAGAAAAGTTTCTTCGACATAAGCAGAACAGTTTCTTGTAATATTTCCTAGAATTAATTTCAACCAAAAGTTAATTCAAATGTTCATCATTAAAATTTTCATCGACCCATGTTTATTTTAAAAATTAAAACAAAAATGTGCACATTTACAATATGACGTTCAAGAACGGAAAAATGAAATATTTTGAAATGAAAAAGTATCCGCCTTTTAAAATTTACACAGAAATTTACAATGAGGCAAATTTAGTTCAAAAATTTATTTTAACCGCATATTCATGTAGTGTAATTAAATAAGAAGATCTAGTCCTGTTCTTGAAAATGTTCAATAAAAATGTTACCTGGAAATATGTAAAATTAGCAGTGTAGGTCGTTAGTATTAGTTCCATTCGTAAACTAAAATTTTGTGTGTGGATTTCCTGATCGTAATGTGTGGAGACTTATATACACATAGCATAAAAATATAAACTATGAAAAATATGTTAGTACTCCAAAAGGAAGAAGTTTTATTTAAGATTTCAATCAGTTTTTATCGCCTTTATTTTATTATTATTAAAAATTACATTCCAATGTATGTATATTAAATTATCTATATAGTCTTTCTATTTCAGCAAAAATAAAATAAATAAAACGACTACTATTTAGCTAGTGATCCCAGTATTCAGATATAATTGTTATAATCATGGTTATATTTTTTTAGTTATATTTTTTTAAAGTTAAAGTCTTATTTTATGCCTTAGGGTATTTTAAAACTATAAAAATAAATTATACTGTGATTATATGAAATTAAAATCAAATCACATCCGTGTGACTTTGGTTATCATTAAAATTGTGGAAAATAAATAATTTATATTTTGTAAAAAAAATTTGTTATCAATTTATATGGCGTTATACTGAATACTATTTTCTAATTTATAGCAATTTTTGTCACATTGCGTTTTGTTTTTATACAAACTGAAGACATAATAGGAAATAGAGACGTTAATATACCAATCAGGTTATATTTGCATATGTCTTCGGAATAAATTTGTTGTGTAATAAATAAAAAAATTAAAACATTTTCAGTAAATGTGATGTTCAAAAAAGATAACAGCATTGAAATGGTTTAGTAACGCCGAACGCTTGAATGGAAGAGGCTTACAAAGAAAGACACCAATGAGAGAAAATAGCAAGATAAAAGTGTATGAAAAAAAATCACTAAAAGAGAATGATACAATCTTCAAAATCTAAAACAAGTTTTTTACGAACATTAAAGTTGGATCAAAGTTTAATAAAAGCTAAAACATTAACGTAGCCAGTAAATTTTTACAAAGGAAGAAGGTTCAAACCAAATGTGACAGTATCACATATGAATCAAATGAGAAACTTAAAAAATATAATCTATTCTTTGCAGTTTTTTAAAATTTCATTAAAACTAATAATATACGACGTACTTACCAATGTACACATTACTTCATTAATTATTGCTATGCAGTGCTGTTAAGAAATTTCGAAAGCAACTCCGATTAATACAAAGTGAGATGTTAAAATGATGTGGTTATATTCTTTGATATAATTACGAAATTTTTTGACGAATGGAACAGTGATACAAAAGAAACTTGTATGGTTTAAATGAATGAGTTCTTTATTAAGGAGTTATTTGATTTTGTTATGGCAAAGAGAAGTTTTGTTGAAATTCCCCGGTGGGATACCGGATAATTTTAGACATTTAGCCTTTTTTAGGTCAATCCGTGGTATTGCGGAATGATCCCATAATTTTAGATCATTTTCTTCGTATTTGATGGCAAGATACTATCTGAATTATGGTAAAAATTACTAGTGTTAAAATAGGGGAACGTTTATGAAAGCATGTCTGAGAAAGTGTGATGTAAGAAAGGTATAATGTGATAGAATATTATAGCATTTCATTATTGCTGCTTATATTGTACTGGCAGATAACTGTGTGAAATTTTAACCAAATGCAGGAGAAAAGGGGGGTGGTGTAGGAGAAAAAGACAAGCTGTGACTTCTAATTATTGATTGAAATACAATGTCGTTGTGAAATTTTGGAAAAGACCACCCCAGGTTTTTTTAGATATTGGGGAATTACATTTTCAATCCTAAATAAATTAGAAAACGAAAAATTACTCGCAATCGTGTTTTATTATATATTCAATGAGAAATAAATAAATGGATAGGTAAGGACACATTATTTTAATAAATAAAAGTACTTCGTTTATTAATTTTTTGATATTGCAAATCATAAATCAAAAGTACATAATTTGCACCAGCAAAGTTTCCTCGATCGAATCGAGTCTAAAAGATCAACCGATCGACCAAAGCGAGTCTATATTATAATGTTAAAAAAATTATATTTCAATGTATATATTCGAATATAAAGGTGATGTTCGCGAAGGGTTGCGTAGTGTTTCTAATAATTCCAAGTTAATATATAAGTATTAACCTTTCATTTTTTATAGCATTAGGTAGATTGTTATTATTTATTACGCACATATATATTTATCGTAATATAAAATTTATTTTGTCTCCAAAGCAGTAAATGTAGATTGGGTAGTAAATATGGGTATACTTGTAGTTTCTTCAATAATTTCTACCAACTACCGACAATTTAGTATTGGCTGACTGGAGAAAAAAGTTAAAAAATATGTAAAAGTAATTTAACTGAAATAGTGACTTACATTATTAAACCCAGACCAATTCTCAGAATTAAATTGAAAGATTTTGAAATATCTGGGATAATACTCATTACTAGATATTTTATGACCACAAAGGAGTGGTCATAAAATATGTATTAAAATGTAAATGTAAATAGTATTTCTTACCACAGAGGAGAAAAACGCTGCCGAATATTGAATCTTGTTTCAGTAACAAAGTAAAGAGAAATTCTTTCTTTTTCACATCTAAGATTCAGAGACGTAAAGCAAATAATGTCAACACTTTAAGGTAACCATGTAATCATTGAATACTTTTATGAACGCAAATAATTCTTATTGAAAAAACACTTCAACAATATTTGAAGACACTTATCATTTAATTGAACAAGACCATTTCAAAGATAAATTTAAAGTTCGAAAAATAATTATCCAAATGATAAACTTTCACAAATCAGTGAGCAGACAACATATAACTTAAAGAACTGAAACGCTTTGCATAAACCTCAGACAGCTAAAAGGAACAATAAATTGTGAAAAACAATTTGTGTATCTGCACACAAATACGACACTGCGATTTGTAGAAAATTATTCGCACTTCTTTCAGACTCATTAAGAGAAAACTCATAAATTATATTATAATAATTATGGATAAAATAGATGAAAAACGACAGCAAAACCGATCACCTAAAAATATTAAGATCAAATTAAAACAATTATGGGACTTCGATTTTTCAACAATACCTTGAATATAGAATACATTGGAAACAGTTGCTAAATACGTATAGCTATTAATATATTTACGAATTTCGATGTAATTAACAAATAATTCAAGAGAGGTTTTCAATTTTTTTCTCATGTACTTTTGAAGATTCGATCAGTTTTCGTTACCTAAATTTTAGGTTATATTATCGATTTAGATATCATTCCATGTATTTATAATCCTCTTGCGATATCTTTGTTATAGTTTAATATTAAGTTTAGTGAAAGATGGACTGTATTATATTTTAGAAACAGAAAGAAGTGGGTAAATGAATTTGGAAAAGATATAATGGGAAGTCTATCACAGATAAAAGTTTTCTCTAATTAATTTTACTCCAGATATATTTCGGTTTAGTTATCTTACAAAAAAAAATAATAATGTGATCATTAAAAATCTGATGGTTTTCACATTTTTTCATTTTAAACTTAGATTGTATGGACCTTTCCATTCTAACCGTCATTATTCTTGTAATTGATTATTCACTGAACTCATTAAACCATAAATAAATGGAACATAATTTTGTCGGTTCTGTCACTGGCAATATTAATGTTTCAACTTGAAATGCAACGTTAAGTGAATCTTGCTTTACTTGTTGTTAAATGGAAACAAAAATCTTAATTTTAAATTTTATTTTAAAACTCACAAGACGTAATAAAGATTCACTTCAAGTTCTTGATTATATTATAAGAATTTGTTGCGCTATCTAATATTGATTTTCTTTTTGACGTATGCAGATGTACAATTCAAAGCTAATCCAACGATTTTCCTCTCACTGCCCACTATTTACTTATCATAAGAACTGTCAAAATTCTAGGGTGTTTTTTGAAAATTTAAAACAATTTTATAGGAAAAAATTATAATATCAGTATGCATCACAAGCCATCAGCATGCTGATTTTAATAATGTTTTATAACAGCGGCATTAGATGAAAATTATACAAAATTTAAACACAAAAAAGTAAATTAAAATATTTCAATAGACTGAAACTCTTGTCCAACAGCCCTGGGCAGACGGTGTACATCAAAACTTACGTTTTTTTATGTATTGATTTATGCATTCTAAACCTTTATATCATCGACATGCGGTTTAGTTCGCGAGCTTATTAAATATAGGCATAGCAACAGTATCGTATATACATGTATACACGTATATACGTGTATATTGTGTTTCAGATTAACCAAACTTATGATACAATAAGTTTAAACATGGCAATTTTTTATGTTCTACAATATCATTGTATCCTTGTTTGTATATGTATATATATATATATATATATATATATATACATATACATTAAACTGCAAACTCGGAAAAAATTTCTAGTTTCCAATCCAAGAAAAACAAAAATAATAGTTCATTGAAAAGTTACATTTGGGGTTGCGTTTTTTAGAGGACGCAATTTTATTGTTTGCATGTGAGGGGGGGTGTCAAGAAAAGCTTAACTTGAAGTTTGTGGGGTCACGCCCCTCCAACCTCGGCCGCCATCTTGGAAAAAGGGGTGAAATTGTTTTTAGCGTTTATTAGTTAAACTATTGGTCAAATAAAACATGTTTAACACATTTCTTATTGAAAATTGAATTCTCTACAACTTTGGTCTAGTAACTTTTTGTTGTAAAATCAAAAATAAATATATTAAAGGAAAACGATCAAAATTTTTGGACAAATTTTCTTTTGGTCGCCATAACATTTTTTTTGATTTCACAAAAAAATTACATCAAAGAAGTTTTGAAGAGGGGTTTCTAATGAAGAGTTACATACTTTTTTATTATATTCATTAGTTTTGGTTTTACAGCGCTGCGAAGTGAACACTAATTTTTCCTACTGATAAGTATAAATGTATGTCAATGGTATGGCATAATTTTAATTATTATTTTATTATGTTCTTTATAATATTTTTAATTATAGACATTTCAATATTAATATTTATTAGTTATTGACTCTTTTCCTCACCACCTACGAGGTAGAGTCTGGAGGCGCGTTTTTTTTTACGTGGTATCCCCGGTAGGCATAATCCACGGTCAATTTTAAACTGACAATTACTGTGTTTTCTGTCTTTTTGATGGGTCTGGCTGCGACTCAGGAACTGTTTGGATTTCAAAGTTAAATTGTTGAGAGAGGACTGGAGAAGGAAGTGGAATCATTGTTGGTAGTTCGTCTTCAAAATTTTTGTCTTCAATTAATTTGGAAATTTCCATTATGTTGCTGCAAGTCTCCCCAGAACAATGGAGACATGCTGCAGAACATTTGAGGCCTGCTTTCCGACATCCACACATCGCTCCACAATTTCCTTTACATCGACAGAATATTAATTTCATAAGCTCAGGGGCGCTGGAGGTTTTGAGATTTACACCGGCATTCATATTCATCCACATTTTTTCAGGGTCGTTGTAATTACCCAGCCACAACTGGACCTGATAGTAGACACGGAAGCTGTGAAAGCGGGCTGTGTCTTGTGTTGGAGGAAGTGATGATAAACTAAATGTATTTTTTGTCACTGACTTGGCGAATCGTTTATATCTAATGCTGTTAAGAGAATCATCATCTTTATTGCCACCATATAAAACGATGAAAAAACGTTCACCAACGACAGTGAGCAAAGCAGGATCAACTGTCTTGTTGAGGAACAACGCTAATCCACTTGCTAGCTCGGGATGTTTCTCTAGGATTGAAAGATATTTCAGTTTACCTATGTTGTAAGCTGCTGAAGTTGTATCACGTCCAGAAAAAGCATGTAGAAAGAGCAAATTATCCGCAATTATGTCTCCGTGCATAAAACCTGATGGACAATATAATTGTTCGGCTGTACGTCCTTTTGACGGTTTTAAGAAGAATACATTTGATTTGCTTCTTCCAAATGCCGTGAGTGAGATAAGTATATCAATATCTTCAGCTATAATAGTAACTGAGTCAAACTCAATAGTTCTTGTTGGATTCAACAAGAGCAGAGCAAACGATGAGGGTGTCTGCATCAGATTCAGCTTGATCGACATTGAAACCCACTTCTGAGAATGAATTTTTTAGAAGTTCAATAAAATTTGCCTCATTCTTCTCATTACAAAAAAATTCTCTTGCGATAACGTCGATACATTATTCTTATCGAATTTAACTTCGCATTTTACTGCGACGCAAACGCTCCCAAGATTTAGTTCCTGCGACATCGGGGTCCTCTGAGTAGCCGTCAAATACAATATGTGCAGAGAGCCCAAAGTGTTGTTGAACATACTTGATATACTTTTTAGTAATATCGTTAAAAGACGAATTTCGGTCCCAAACAACTTTATGTAATAGAAAACCACCGTCGATGACAAAATGACTCCTGGCACTGTTATTAGCGGATCGTTCCACTAGTGCAAATGCATTTGCACTAGTGGAACGGTACAAAAAGGTACAAAGTCATCTCAGTTGAACATACTTGATATACTTTTTAGTAATATCGTTAAAAGACGAATTTCGGTCTCAAACAACTTTATGTAATAGAAAACCACCGTCGATGACAAAATGACTCCTGGCACTGTTATTAGAGGATCGGGGTATTCTTTTGCATTTGCAAATGCATTTGCACTAGTGGAACGAGGAAGTTGTTTGGGACCGAAATTCGTCTTTTAACGATATTACTAAATAGTATATCAAGTATGTTCAACTGAGATGACTTTGTACCTTTTCTCATGCCATCCTCTGCAAATAATGCCAATGGAAAATGTGCTAATTCATACCCCAGGTATTGCTTGGTGTCACCGACTGTTTCTCTCGAAATACACATTCGTTGAAATAAAAGTAATGGATTGATAACAACAGGAGATTTATCTACTTCAATAGTACTTGTCATAACACTAAAGGGAAGAACCTTACTTTTACGGTTAAATGACAGTCGTTGAAAATCTGATCCTGTGATATTGATAAGCAATTCTTCTCTTACCTCAATAGCGCGATGACAATTTATATTCTCCAAAGCAACAATTCCATTAGCAATACAAATAAGTTCAGGACGATCTGAGGTAAAGTCATGAGTTGCGAGGCAATTATCGATTTTTTCAAGGTCTTCGTTGTCGTACGTAGTATGCGTGAATCTCTGTAGTCAATGTGTTGTTCCGAAGTATGCATTGAGATGTTGCAGTACTCTCTTACTTGCTCACAGACATCTTGTAGACCTATCATTCCGTGAGTCCATGACGCCAACGTACTGTCAGTAATATCACGGCCGTGCGTTAAACCTCCAGATGATTTAAAGATCCTCATGAGAGTCTGCTCAATAGTTTGATCAGACATTATCCCGCTCCAAAATTTATCAGTCCGTCTAATAGTAAAACAGCCTAGAACAGTGAAAGAATGGAATTCTTCAGGAGTCATTATTTTCTCGAGATTCAGCATATCTTGCAAGTAAAGATGACTCGATTTGGCATATAAGATGCATATTTCTCTAGAGAGCATATTTTTGATAGTCTCTAAGTGCAAATACTATTCACTGATATTCATAGTGCAAGACCATTTACCATAAATCCACATGAAATCACAAGGTGTAGGAATATTTTTTTTGGCCGATGATGTTATACTTTCAATTAACTCAACATTTATTTTACCCAATCCAATTGTTTTGCCTTTTGAGTAGGATACAAAAGGAATTAACCCCAGTGTAGATTTTACAGAAGCTGGTATTCTTTTGGAAAAACGTGGCAAACTGCTATCAGCCTTGATACTGTCGTAAGGAGTGACACAATGAATACCACCCATCGCATGGAAAGTATTTTTACCATAATAGTGTTGCTGTTGAAATCGGCATTTTCAAAAACAAACTGAGAAAAGGCATGCAGTAATATATTACGCGCAGGACGAAATGCAAAATCTTCAAATAATGTAACTGAATTATAGGACGCCGAGAAGCCTAACGATGAAAGAACATCAATAAGATTACTGGAACCATATATTTTATATAAGAAGGATCCAACCCCCAGTAACAAAGGAGAAATAAATGAAGCAGGTCGAGTTGCCGCAATGATGGAGTGAGCTATCGATGATTATTTTCTTTGCGCAGCATTCAGCGACTTGCGTTTAGATAGGCATATAACTTCTTTAAAAAAAACTGATAATGTTTCGGGAACCAAAGTGTTAACGTCGTTCAGAAAATCATCAGAAGGCGGATACTGATTTGTTTCGTAAGGCCGTGAACGAATATCTTCCAAAATAATAGCAGCTGCTTCTTTAATTTTCTGCAATCTCTCTTCACGAAAATTATTTTTCTAATGAGAAGACGGGTTGTTTGTAATCACTTTATCTTTAAAACAGACTATACAATCTTGACCAGATTCATTAAAAAACAAAATTTCGTCTTTGTATTTCACCTTCAGTCGTTCTATGACAGTCCGCCTCTGGGGAATGTACTCTCCTGTAATAGATTTCATTAAATCTGTCATGAGGAATTGGCATTCTTCACTATTTTCAACTAAATATGAAAAAACATTCTCCATGGCTACATCGATGTTATTTTTGCGCTCATCTTTCTTTGTTTCGTCCTACCATTTTATTGCTTGCTGCAGTCGTTATGATATTTTGTTCCAACATCTACTAAGCTATGCGATTAGCAATTTCCGCTGCAAAGTCGTCGGAACGTTTGTTTAATAAGTTCATAATACTTTTTTTTGGACTTTCATTACTTACGTGATAAACTCGACGCGGTTACCATGAACGCTGAATTGCATTTCCGCAGATGAAGCAATTGTTGACAAAATCAAAGCTGGTCTCTGGAGCTTCTGAAACTGAATATGAAGAACTGCTGTTGCTGAGACGACGAAAAATATTATCCGTTCGACTGTCGGTATAATAACAGTCACATGGAATATGTACAGTAATTTCTGAAACTGTTCGTATCAATTGTTCATTATTCTCATCATTTTTGGCTACTGCTCGGTCGAGTAATGTTTTTACGCCTTTCGCCTTAACAGTTCTGATTTTATTTTCACCTAAAGGCTTTTTACAAATAAAACAATTACTCATGATGGGATACGTTTTTGACATAACTATATAGTTATAGCAGGCATATGTTCTTTTATTCTCAAGCAGTAACTCGGGTCTTTTATACCTGCATAGAACTCTCCGAAATGTACACTCAGATTAAAAAATATTTTTAAAATCAATAATTTCAAGGTTTTATGAAGTTTTAAGTCAGTAACTAATAAATAACAATATTGAAATGTCTATAATTAAAAATATTATAATGAACATAATAAAAAAATAATTAAAAACTATGCCATGCCAGCGCTGTAAAACCCAAACTATTGAATATAATGAAAAAAGGAAATAATGAGAATTCTTCGTTGGAAACCCCTCTACAAAAATGCTTTGATGTCATTTATTTGTTAAATAAAAAATAAAGTTATGGCGACCAAACGAAAATTTTTCCAAACATTTTGATGGTTTTTCTTTAATATCTTTGTTATTTTTTATTTTACGACAAAAAGTTACAAGACCAAAGTTGTAGAGAATTCAATTTGCAATAAGAAATGTATTAAAATTTTTTTATATGATCACTAGTTTACCTTATAAACGCTAAAAACAATTTCACCCCTTTTTCCAAGATGGCGGCCGAGGTTGGAGGGGTATAACCCCACAAACTTCAAGTTAAGCTTTTATTGACCCTCCCCTAACATGTAATTAATAAAATTGCGTCCTCTAAAAAACATAAGATTTCAAAGAAGTAGCGGTTTTGAACCACATGAATTACGTTCATATTGAATGCTGAAAGACCCTATGGGGTTTTTTTTAATATCAATATGACTAGCTAGATTGATAAAGTACGTAAACTAATCTCCTATTCTAAATATTCATGTCGAATTCTGAGCGCAACTTTGACTTATGTATATTTATTAATTTACATAAAGATTTCCTGTCCAGAATGGATTCGGAAGAGACACCAAAATTGTTTGTAACGAACCAATATTAACTAAGGGATATACTAAAATACGCGAAAAGATAATTTAACTAATTAAATTTAAGGAACTATTAATTCCAAACGTTAATAATGTATACCCACTAAATACTTTGCTCTTAGTTAACTGGCTGACAGTTTAATAGAAGCTGAGACAGCCATTGTCAACGTGGTTCCCTTGTTTTAATTAGATATTATAATATAGATTACATTAACATAAATAGATACACAGACACTCTGTAAGATGATATCGCACGATATGACGTTTACCACGTAAACTAGTTCTGGGAAACATAGAACAACACCTTTTATTTATATCATACTTATTTGTATAAAATAAATCACATCATTATATTCTCACTATTTTTTAAGGTATCTCAATCTCAAATCATAATTACTGAAAGTACTAAAAATTAAATGCAAGAGATTTATACGAATATAGATTTATCTGTATAATTGTTATGCCCGACTTAGACAAACATTCGGTCGATCGTCTAATCAAGTGTGATCAACGGGTTATCGTGATGAAGAAGGATTTTGCTACGAGGGCATTGCTCACGATATTTTTCTAAAACAACAGGTAATCAATTACTGGTATACAATCTGCGCTAACTGTTCTTTTATTTTCCAGTCGCAGTACAATCGTTGCGTAAAAATCCATTCATCCGAAGAACGAGGCGACCACCTTTTTTCCAGCACTTTGTCCTTTTATAATCATCATGTATGCATTTCTTGAGGATAACACGTTGCACAAATTGCCTCTTAGTCTCGAGTTCATGACTGTACATCTAACTTACACCATCAATTTGAGTCAAACGCTAGACCAATTCTAATAAAATATCTCAATGGGATACCTATGAGGAAGGTTTTCGAAATTTGAATTTATTTCTTCATTACTGTAATTACTAAGAAATTTTAGTGTCTGCTTCTACATACATGGATGTTTATATATATATATATATATATATATATATATATATATATATATATATATATTTAAGTAAGTAATGTTTTTAGGAAGTAATATATTACGCGCAGGACGAAATGCAAAATCTTCAAATAATGTAACTGAATTATAGGACGCCGAGAAGCCTAACGATGAAAGAACATCAATAAGATTACTGGAACCATATATTTTATATAAGAAGGATCCAACCCCCAGTAACAAAGGAGAAATAAATGAAGCAGGTCGAGTTGCCGCAATGATGGAGTGAGCTATCGATGATTATTTTCTTTGCGCAGCATTCAGCGACTTGCGTTTAGATAGGCATATAACTTCTTTAAAAAAAACTGATAATGTTTCGGGAACCAAAGTGTTAACGTCGTTCAGAAAATCATCAGAAGGCGGATACTGATTTGTTTCGTAAGGCCGTGAACGAATATCTTCCAAAATAATAGCAGCTGCTTCTTTAATTTTCTGCAATCTCTCTTCACGAAAATTATTTTTCTAATGAGAAGACGGGTTGTTTGTAATCACTTTATCTTTAAAACAGACTATACAATCTTGACCAGATTCATTAAAAAACAAAATTTCGTCTTTGTATTTCACCTTCAGTCGTTCTATGACAGTCCGCCTCTGGGGAATGTACTCTCCTGTAATAGATTTCATTAAATCTGTCATGAGGAATTGGCATTCTTCACTATTTTCAACTAAATATGAAAAAACATTCTCCATGGCTACATCGATGTTATTTTTGCGCTCATCTTTCTTTGTTTCGTCCTACCATTTTATTGCTTGCTGCAGTCGTTATGATATTTTGTTCCAACATCTACTAAGCTATGCGATTAGCAATTTCCGCTGCAAAGTCGTCGGAACGTTTGTTTAATAAGTTCATAATACTTTTTTTTGGACTTTCATTACTTACGTGATAAACTCGACGCGGTTACCATGAACGCTGAATTGCATTTCCGCAGATGAAGCAATTGTTGACAAAATCAAAGCTGGTCTCTGGAGCTTCTGAAACTGAATATGAAGAACTGCTGTTGCTGAGACGACGAAAAATATTATCCGTTCGACTGTCGGTATAATAACAGTCACATGGAATATGTACAGTAATTTCTGAAACTGTTCGTATCAATTGTTCATTATTCTCATCATTTTTGGCTACTGCTCGGTCGAGTAATGTTTTTACGCCTTTCGCCTTAACAGTTCTGATTTTATTTTCACCTAAAGGCTTTTTACAAATAAAACAATTACTCATGATGGGATACGTTTTTGACATAACTATATAGTTATAGCAGGCATATGTTCTTTTATTCTCAAGCAGTAACTCGGGTCTTTTATACCTGCATAGAACTCTCCGAAATGTACACTCAGATTAAAAAATATTTTTAAAATCAATAATTTCAAGGTTTTATGAAGTTTTAAGTCAGTAACTAATAAATAACAATATTGAAATGTCTATAATTAAAAATATTATAATGAACATAATAAAAAAATAATTAAAAACTATGCCATGCCAGCGCTGTAAAACCCAAACTATTGAATATAATGAAAAAAGGAAATAATGAGAATTCTTCGTTGGAAACCCCTCTACAAAAATGCTTTGATGTCATTTATTTGTTAAATAAAAAATAAAGTTATGGCGACCAAACGAAAATTTTTCCAAACATTTTGATGGTTTTTCTTTAATATCTTTGTTATTTTTTATTTTACGACAAAAAGTTACAAGACCAAAGTTGTAGAGAATTCAATTTGCAATAAGAAATGTATTAAAATTTTTTTATATGATCACTAGTTTACCTTATAAACGCTAAAAACAATTTCACCCCTTTTTCCAAGATGGCGGCCGAGGTTGGAGGGGTATAACCCCACAAACTTCAAGTTAAGCTTTTATTGACCCTCCCCTAACATGTAATTAATAAAATTGCGTCCTCTAAAAAACATAAGATTTCAAAGAAGTAGCGGTTTTGAACCACATGAATTACGTTCATATTGAATGCTGAAAGACCCTATGGGGTTTTTTTTAATATCAATATGACTAGCTAGATTGATAAAGTACGTAAACTAATCTCCTATTCTAAATATTCATGTCGAATTCTGAGCGCAACTTTGACTTATGTATATTTATTAATTTACATAAAGATTTCCTGTCCAGAATGGATTCGGAAGAGACACCAAAATTGTTTGTAACGAACCAATATTAACTAAGGGATATACTAAAATACGCGAAAAGATAATTTAACTAATTAAATTTAAGGAACTATTAATTCCAAACGTTAATAATGTATACCCACTAAATACTTTGCTCTTAGTTAACTGGCTGACAGTTTAATAGAAGCTGAGACAGCCATTGTCAACGTGGTTCCCTTGTTTTAATTAGATATTATAATATAGATTACATTAACATAAATAGATACACAGACACTCTGTAAGATGATATCGCACGATATGACGTTTACCACGTAAACTAGTTCTGGGAAACATAGAACAACACCTTTTATTTATATCATACTTATTTGTATAAAATAAATCACATCATTATATTCTCACTATTTTTTAAGGTATCTCAATCTCAAATCATAATTACTGAAAGTACTAAAAATTAAATGCAAGAGATTTATACGAATATAGATTTATCTGTATAATTGTTATGCCCGACTTAGACAAACATTCGGTCGATCGTCTAATCAAGTGTGATCAACGGGTTATCGTGATGAAGAAGGATTTTGCTACGAGGGCATTGCTCACGATATTTTTCTAAAACAACAGGTAATCAATTACTGGTATACAATCTGCGCTAACTGTTCTTTTATTTTCCAGTCGCAGTACAATCGTTGCGTAAAAATCCATTCATCCGAAGAACGAGGCGACCACCTTTTTTCCAGCACTTTGTCCTTTTATAATCATCATGTATGCATTTCTTGAGGATAACACGTTGCACAAATTGCCTCTTAGTCTCGAGTTCATGACTGTACATCTAACTTACACCATCAATTTGAGTCAAACGCTAGACCAATTCTAATAAAATATCTCAATGGGATACCTATGAGGAAGGTTTTCGAAATTTGAATTTATTTCTTCATTACTGTAATTACTAAGAAATTTTAGTGTCTGCTTCTACATACATGGATGTTTATATATATATATATATATATATATATATATATATATATATATATTTAAGTAAGTAATGTTTTTAGGAAGTAAACACGGAATATTTAATTTATAGGCCAGTTGATGAAATACTATATGTTGGAATAGCGTACTCTAGACGTATAGGTTGAACAAAGACAATTGCGAATATTATATGGAAAACGTGTGCATTTTAATTGCGTGACATGTAAAAGGAATTGCCTTTCTATTATGTAGTTATGGAGTTATTTCCCTCAATACCATTAAATGTAAACATATTATTTACAATTGTATCCGTGTTTAAAATAGTAATGATTTATCATTAGAAGACGCAAGGAGAGGATATATTTAAAATAATTCTACGAGCATGTGAATGATGAAAAAAAACATAACTTACTAACCTTGCTTAAGAATAATACGCCGACAATTTTATTTACGTTTTTTTAGTTCGAAAACATAATTAATTAAAATAAGATCCTTTAAAATTTTATGCAGTATTAATCATATTTTTCATACTTATTTTATTTAAGAATATTATTTCATAATTTAATTTACGTACGCGGACGGAATACAATTGTTCTGGCAACATCATCTCTTTTTCCCTGTATCCGTCTGTCTCACAGGGTTTCTATTTTTTAAACAAAACTAGAAAGTGTATTAACAATTTCTTAAATTGGATAACCTAATAGAGAATCCCCTACACGTAAATTGAATGAAGTAGAATTTATTAAACTGAATGTAACACCGCCACTTTAATAATTATTCCTCATAATGTATGTATTTGCTCTAACATGGTGCAGACGCGGTGGCTTTAGTATACATAAATAAGCAGCAAGATGAGTTTTCTGAAGCTACCTCAATTTCGATTACCTTAGTAATACCCCCATTCATTCAAGCTGAGACTTGAACACAGAAATACGGTTTCTAAGGACGATAATATCGAGGATTTATATGTTTTCTCGGCGGCTTACTCAGAAATATGGTTATACATTCTAAGGTCGATGACAACGAGGATATATTTTGTAGTCGATTTAATTTATATAAAAGTTCTTCAAGGAAAGTCTGATGTTCCAGTTTTCAATAGACAAACAAAACCAATAGAAATGTTTGGTAGAAATACATTTCAGTTTTTTTTATTTCAAGATTTTCTTTTAATTAACAGTCTCATAAGATCACACTGTTTCTCGCAATAGCTCCATCGAATGAAACTACGCATAGGGTGCTATGGAGACTGCTATAAAAGGAAAAATAAATGACTAATTTGCCCGTTGGTTTAGTTCTTGATATTCTGAAGCTTTCAACGTATCAGTATGTAAGGATGCATGGACGCTAAACTAAGACCGAGAGCATAATAAAATATAACATACGAGGGGCGGCTGAAAAGTTTTGAGCCTAAGTATCTTTAAGTATTACTAATGACTCGCGCAGTATTTCTAATGGATTGCGGGTATCTTAAGAAATATAAATGTGAAGTTTTATGTCATTAGTATCATTACTCTTTTAGTAACGGAACCATAAACGTCACCATGTCCGAGTCATCCGCACTTTGCACGATATAGGAGTACAGAGCTGTAATAAAATTCCTTACAAAGAAGAACAAAACGCCGAGGGAAATATTTGAAGAGACATCACCAGTTTATGGGAAGTCTGCACCTTTATTTATGACCATAAGATGTTGGAGCCGAGAGTTCAAACACGACAGGGAGTCGCTCAAAGATGATGCCAGGTTGGGACGCCCAAACGCCGCCCTAACCGAAGAAAATATTGAAAAAGTGAAAAAACTTGTTCTCGAAGATTGGCGGACAAGCTGTGGCAGATATCTGAATCCATGGGTATTAGCAAGGAACACGTCGGCGACATTTTGCATAATCATTTGCACATGAAAAAGGTGTGCGCGTGACGGGTCCCAAAAATGCTCACGCCGCTGGACAAGGAGCATCGAGTCACCACTTCACAGGAGTTTCGGACATCTGTGGCTATAATCCTGACGATGTTTTTTCTTGTCTTGTCACTGTTAATGAAACATAGATTCGACAGTACGATCCAGAGTTAAAACAGGAGTCAATGGAGAGGACAAAAAAGGGAGAAAAGCCGTCACGGTAGTTCAAAATGGAAGGATCGGCGTCCAAGCTCATGGCCATTGTTTTTTGGGATTGTGAAGAAATTTTGTTCATCAACTACCTTTCTAAAAATACTTCAGTGAACTAAGACTATTACGCCGCCTTGTTAACAAAAGTGCGTCAAGTGGTTGTCGAGAAAAAGAGAGGCAAACTGGCGAAAGGAGTCCTGTTTTGCAAGACAATCAAAGACAAAGACAAAGCTATTATTACCTCTTTTAAAATTTGAAAAAAACCTCCGAGGACGAACATTTTCCAATGACGAAGAAATGAAGACGGCCGTAAACGAAAATTTCGAAGACAAATACAGCGAATATTTTTTGACCGGGTTAAAAGCCCTTTTTAATAAATGTAAGAAGTGTATTGAAATAGACGGACATTAATTTGAAAAATAATTTTTTTACACATTTCTGTCAGCATTTTTAATACCCTTAGGCTCAAAACTTTTTAGCCGCCCCTCGTGTGTTTTACCACTTGCTCCCTACAAATGTATTTTACCCTTCGTTACGGTTACATTGCAGTTATTTGTGGCCAATGACTTTTTTCCTAAGAAATGTTACAATAATGGGATTATATAATAATATATATTTATAAATTAATTGAATTTGTGTTAAGTGTCCAAATAAAATTTGAATTTCATACATCACGAATATATGCATAGGTAGTGACACAAGACCCATGTAAGGTCACTAAGCACGCGAGCGAGATAACAACTTTTAAGGGATTCATTTTATTGGTTTGTTTATTCTTTTCAATTATTTTCTGACTAAAACTATGAAGAAAATTTTATGGATTACTATTGTATTTTACTCGTAAAAAAGCATTTATCTAACTGAACAAGTTAAACGGCATCGAACGGATTAATGGGCATACCCTATATGAAATAAATTTTTAGTCAATATTTTTTAAATAATTATCAATCGATGTTATCATGTAAAACATTAATCAATCATAGTTTTTTGAAAACATTAAATTTCACTTCTATACTTCATTAAATACTTATTTCTCATAGCTTATAAAACATTTTAACGCAAAAATAAATATAAAAAAAGTATAAAAGAAATTAATGAATTATCATGTAAAACCATTTTTGACACACACTTATTGTTCGATAGGTGAATTTCCTTGGTGATAAACGTATACTTTGTATATCGATATATACTATTCTTTATATTTTGAATATTTTTCAAATAATGAATAGGAAATAATATTATTAACAATTAAATTTGCATTAAATTTAACAACAATCCCAGCTCAAATTTTAAACCAATTATTTTGACCCGCTCGCTAAATGATACCGCTTTTTAAGACCATTATGCCATAAATATATTTGTTTTCCTAATTGAACATCATCTTATCACAATGTCTTACCATAAATGTAAATATAACACTTGTTCAATAATTAATGCAACCCTGAGTGCTAAGCCGTTCAAATATGTATCTACAATTTAATAATTGTAGATACATATTTACCTTAAAACGGTTTCTGAAATAATCATAAGTAATTGTATGATTATTTCAGAAACCGTTTTAAGGAAATTCTCAATTTTTTACAAGTATAGAAGATTAGAAAAATTAATATATCAATTTTGCAGCTTTTTCCCTTCAAAAGTATTTTTTGCAACCATCAATGTGATAAATAAAAAATGATTGAAAATGAAAGGAATAGTGTTTTCTTTGGTATTGAGGTCAAGATTTTTATAAAATATTGAACAAAACATTTCCCCAAACAACACAGAAATTGTTTATCATAAGTTTTCATATAATCAAATACGGTATATCTACCGACTCAATCTGTTTCACTTTCCACATTGGGCCTTTCACCAAACAAGCGATATGTGTAATTATTGAACACCCGACTCCGAAGCCACATTGCATGTAGGATGCGGCGCCGTAGCCACATTGCATAAATTTCACATTGGCAATAAATCCTTTGACGCAGCGCAAAATCAATATGGTTTGTAACAGGAGTATAAATGACAACTGATCTATAATATAAAATATCTGGTATACGCCCATTTTCATTCCCTTTTTATCGATTAAAATAACTGAATGCAGGAGGTCTTTCAGATAATTATAAACTGTCATTATAGTTTCAATTTCCACGCACTGTGTGATTATGCCGTACTCGCATACGTGTAATGTGGAGTATTTAATTTATGTTTCAGGTTTTAGACTTATACCTCATATATTTTCTATTAATTTATAATCAATAATTTCACAATCAGCGAGTTTACAATTATTTATAAGGTTTCTTGTAAAATTAGTGAAACAAAATATTTAAACATGAGTATGTTTCGATATTAATATATAAATAGGATAAGTGTTATTTTTTTGCTTTTAATGTATTTATTTCAAGTGATATTTATGTAAATTTTCTCGTCTTTGAAACTTGGAACCTTTTAGGCTGAAATTCAACATGGATCAAAATACCAAGACAGCATATCTTTAATCGACCCTCTGAAGAGATGCTGTTTCATATAAAATATATCTACACCACATTTATAACTTTGTGGTAAAGTGTTTTTTTCTTATTCTTCACATGGATTATAGATATGTAATAAGAGGTGCCAAAGAAATGGGTTTTTTACTATAACGTGACTCTAAAAGCAGCCTTGATAAAATGGCGTATGAAAATATAAGTAAAACATAGCGGCCTATTATTATAGATTATTTCATTTTAAAGATAATAGGAGCAAATAATGTAAGTTTGTCCAATGTTTTACTACTACAATCATTAGGAAATATGACTTATTTCCCGGAGGATTGTGCAAATACTAATGGATTTTGCCGCAATGAGCAGAGTTTTTTATTAGTGCTTTATTTGCAAAAGTTGATGTCGCTGTAGTTTAAGTTATAAAACTAACTAAAAATAATCTACAAAATTTACAAATTTCTAATAATCATTGAGCACACATTATTAAACTATTTTAGATATTGTGTTTGCGTGAAAAATATGCCCATTTTACATAATCTGCGACGGAAATACGATTTAGAACGCGGATTCTATTCCAAATTTTAGATGTTATTTAAAATTTCAAAATTATTGTTATGTAAAAATATGATAATTGACGTCTCCTCACTTTGCCAAGAAGTTCATACGTTTTTTATGACATTAAATTGACTCGCTAGATATTTCTTTTAAAATACAAACATTTGCCATTTCTTTACGTCATGAGACTTAAAAATGTTATGCTTGAAGGTATAATTTTATGCAAATAGGTAATTTTAGATAAAATAGTTTTCTTAATATATTTATTCTTCATATAGATAAAATATAATTAATAAATTTCTCTTAATGGTAAAGTTGTAGAAAATATATAAACGTAAAAAGCATTAAAAGGAAAATATATTCAGATATAGTTAACGAAGTTTAAATAAATATGGAATTTGAATTGAGGAAATATTTATGATTTTTTGGAACACATATATAATGATTTTTAATATAATCTTATTCAAATAATTTATGCTACATTTCAACTTTATTATCGCTTTATAAATACAAACATTTTGAGTACAGTCATTTTATATTACATAAATATTTAACATGTTTATCGAATCTCAAAAGAATTATCACTAACTTTCCCAGGTAATGAATAAACTAAAAAAGTTCAAAAAATATGTACAATAACTGACCTCGTTTCAGACAGCAAAAGAAATGTCTCTGCCCTTTTCATCTTAAGAAATGCCTAATAAAATCTTAGTACCAAAAATGAATGACTTTGAAGTCTGCGTTCAGCTTTATATCGCAAAAGGTGATTGGAATTCTAGTTGATGAAATGTAAATATTATATTCATATTCCTGTTTTATCTTTATCTACTTAGGATATATTTTTAGATAAATTTTCTATTGTAATACGAACAATACAAAATAGATTTTCTTGATATCACACCCAATATTTAAAGAATTTTTTATGTTACAAATTTAATTCTTTCGTAAATTTATCTATCCATAATTTACGACGTATATAGATTATAGAAAAGTACTACTTACATTTAGAAAAATATTCAAAGACACATACTGTGTTTTTGAATATTTTGTTTAGTTGCAAGAAATAATCTCATATCCTAACCTTACAAATTGAGTCAAAGTTGATTCTGTGCATTCATATCTTGAGCTTTAAGCTAAACTAGAACAAAGCGGGCATCAGACAGATAATATCATTTTTATTTTCATTTTAAAGCTACGCAATTTATTATTAATTTCCCTTCCTCGTCGTCGTCTCTTTGAATGAAGCTTTAAGTCCACGGTAGCTTTTTGTCTGTGAGTTTTCAACAATATTTCTGAGCTTTCAGTGATATCACAGAACTGATTCGTTTGACGTCGGCTTTAATTGTAATTTATTTATATACTAGAATATTTAGACTTTTTTTAAACTTTCGCGATTCGAACACATATTTTATTTGTTTTCACATATTTTATGTGAGTCTTCCCGTGACCACAGGCTGTGCAATCAGTCTGAAACGTCGGGACATAGTGAGTACTTAGTTTATAATATCTAGGTTAACTCATTAAATAGATAATTACCGCGAAAAAACCCGATTCAAATCAAATAAAATATACTAGAATATTTGTTCTTAAATTGGAATAAAGGTTCCACATGACAGTCTACAGTGATTTAAAATTCCTTAAATGTTTTTTAGTAGTAGAAAGTAGAGTTTTGTGTGTGTATATATATATATATATATATGTATATACATATGTATATATATATATATATATGTATATATATATATATATATATATCAGTGTAGATATTTTAGCTGTATATCGGTGTTCACCACTGTTAAAAATGAAACTGTCAATTCATTATTTTATCTATTTTTAAATCATACATTTAAAAATAAGGTCCGTCTTAGGTTAATTATTTAAAAAAGCATTGATTTTATCTTACTGCTATAAGAAGTATACTGAATAGTGTCTTTAATTTAAAGATAACATTATGCAATTCAACATAGTTAGTAAAAAATATATTGACACTGACAATTGTGGTGTGAAAATAAAATGTTTACAAATTTTATTGATTTTTTTTAAGGATGTATTTCTGTGTTTGCCTTTACACTTTTATATGACTCAATAGATAAATTAAAATTACTGTTAGTGTTCAGGTAAAACGTGATTAGTCAATATATTTCAAACTCACGCATATCATTTTTCATTGATCCAATTGGGTTCTTACATTTTTTTTGACTTCTCAAGATATTGTAGAAAAAAATACTTTTAGAAACGATGTATAAAGGATGGTCAAAAATTAAAGTGAAATATTTTGCTTCTTTTTTCGAGTATTTTATAGTTTTCGTTCAGTGAAAGGTTTCCATAAATTTTTAGGACTTAAAGTTAAATAAATTTAATTTTTATTCTAAAAAACATGTTATGTACGAATGAAATTTCCCCACGAAAAATTCTCACAATACCATATATTTATAAAACTTTAAATATTAATCATAATTTGCATATAGTGCCTAGTATATCTTTCCCGGGCGAAGAAGTAATGTGAATTTATTAAACACTGTTAAATCTAGAATTATCTCTATATTTTCTAATAAATGTAAATTTTGGTGATTCGATCTTTACAATTTTGCTCTAACGTTCTTGGAATTGGGAGGGTGACCAAACTTTTTAGAGGACATTTTCAACAACAAATGTAATATTATTTTACATGGAGATAAAATCAAAATAGTTTTAATAATTCAATATACTCTTTTCCTCTTCAAATGAATACCCAAAACAATCGAAATCATAACCGTTTTGTGCCGTACCTGTCCCACTAAAATTCTTAAAGAAATATTTTTTAAGCTCAAACTCAAAATATGTAGGCATCAATATTAAAAAGAAATAAAATGCGAATATAAATGCATTAAATGTAGGACTCAAATATTTACATTTATTACCGGAATTCTTCATAGAATTTTGGCGATACCCACATTCCTTTGAATAATGAATGTGTATATGTACTATAATAATATTAAATAGTTATAAAATGAAAAGCATATTAGTGACATTTAAACTGAAGTGTCGCGGCGCTATAATGTACAAACCTAAATTTAATTCGCTGACAGTAATTAAACAGGAACATAGTAGACATATATGTATATATATATGTCTCCTATGTTCCTATAATTTAGATTTCTACATTCTGTTGTAATAATTAGCCTAAATTTTCATGGCTGCTTACCGTTTTTTTAAAGGCAGGCTGGACGTATATGCTAATAGCCATACATCGAACAATAATAAAATGACCAAGAAATCTATTTGGTTTTCCATATTACATATAACATAACCATTATAGACCTTATGTACTTGCACGGCAAGTTGAAGTTGCCTGTCATAAGAGTCAAAAGCATTGCATGAAGAGTCAAAAGCATTCCATTTAGTTTGTAACTGATACAGAGGCATTACTAATATTACGATGTTAGATCAATTTCTCCTATAGCTTACTTACTGTTAGACTTAGCTTGGTAATTTTAAGACTTTTTAACAGAAGAATTTCCTAGTAAAGAAATTATTTTATTTTCACAATAACAGGTTTTACTATAATCTCAATGCCTTCAATTACCATATAAACATAATCATCATAGTTCAGGTCAACTAATCGTGGAGAAATGTTTTGGGAAGTGCCAGAATTCTGTTCTAGCTTATATTACAAAAACAAAGCGCGCTCCAGCCGAATATTATTGCATCATTTTTGTTATATTTAATTTCTGGCGTGGTGAAAAAAATAAATTAACATATTGAGTATATTTGGAGTTCATTTTATAGGAATTCATTATTCACAATTAAATGAAACTACGTGATGTATTATTATTTCAACTTTTTTTAAGTTCTTTACTACTATTTGGCTATTAGAAAGATTTATTTAATAACTACGTCACTTAGATGACTACGTTACGTAGTTTCATTTAATTGTGAATAAGAAATTAACATAATTTAATAACATTATTTATGCATACATTTTTTGAAAATTATAAATATATATATATATATATATATATATATATATATATATATATATATGTATATATATATATATATATATATATATATATATATATATGTATATATATATATATATATATATATATATATATATATATATGAATATGTATATATATACCGGTTTAAAGATTACATTATTATTACATAATATTTTCAAAATAAATTTCATTCAAATAAGTGAAACTCCATTCAAACTTCTCTTATTATTGCTTATTACTTCAAAATTTTAATAAATACATATAAAATTATTGATTTCTGCTTATAAATTTTCCAAACTTTTAAAATATTTGATACTAATAATGAATTTTTCTTTCACAATGTTTAAACAAATTTATTAAAGTATTTGTTTTATTGTTCTTATTCACTAAAAAGGGAATATTAGTGTAGCAGGAATTATTTTCATAAAAGTCGAATTTTGGTGAGAAATTTTAAACAATGACAATATCGTTAATTTTAATAGATTGGTGCTGGTTTACGTAAGATGTCGATATCAGAAATCGATTAACAACGAAATTCTTCAGTCTGACCTGGAATATGACTTTTTATATATTGAGTGCATAGATTGGGATCTGTACTTAAAGTATGCATAGTATGCATTATATCTCTAAAAATTTTAATTATCTATAAACATTTTTTACACACCTATGTCCTAAACTAAGTAGTTATATATATATATATATATATATATATATATATAAATATATAAATACACACACATACAGTTAATGTAAATATATATGTTTTCGTTCCAATAAACTATTACTTGTGAGCGACCGAATTTGTTGGATAATAATTGTGCACCAAGTAAAATGGTCTGTACTAGGATCATAAATACTGTCCATTGAAATCCAGTTTTATGGACGGTACTTTTTGAAAACAACCCGTGGGAATAAATAAAATATGTTTCGATATAATTGAAAAGATCATTTTTATTTGTTGACAATTTCTAGAATTACGGCAAATATTGGTTGTATAATAAATTTAATTTCTGACGTAGAGAAAGAGTTTTCCGCACTAGGTTACGTTTTTAGCAAACACCCACGTTATATGTATGTTGCAGCTATCTAATTTAATTAACCAATTAATCACTAGCCTAGCTCATTAGCCAAATGGTCCCACTCAATCATCGTACTATGTACCGTTCAGTCTATACATTTCGTACAATATTTAACAAATGGGTGGCCTAATGCTTAACGCTAGATGAAATAATTGGGCTGGACTGAGTTTGAGATAAAAAATAAAAATTAATTTTAGAGACCTTTCAATGTAGTTTATTTAAATTTTATTAGAAAGTTTTTTTCTATACATATAACTAAAGAAAAATAAATTTAAGTTGCAAGCAATCCATATTCATCCAAAACGCAGAAAATTATATTATATTAAAAATCTTGATCTATAGAAAATGGATGATTTTAAATTTTAATGAAAGTTAGTTCTTCTTCCAAAAAATTAAGATGAATTAAAGCGTGTATGCTATTCGTCCAGTTGTGCACTTAGGCTGAAATCCGTGCAGGCCGCTGTTTCAATGGAGTCATATATAGTGTTAGACTTTTAATTGAATGGCTTATTAAATTGTATGACTGTAACAAATATATAAGTTGATAATAATATATAAAAATGTGAAGTATTTAGGTACAAATAATATATCCGTATAAATGTCAAAGTCATCAACAGAAAAACATATTTAACCATTATTCATGTTAGAATTTAAACTCATACGATGATTTTTCCGTGTCAAAATATTTAAATTTATGTCTTTACATTACTGAAACCGCATATCATTCAACTTTCACATTAGAACTCGTATGCGCATGTAAAATTTATTACAGTCGTGAGTAATGCACAAGCAAATCATTGACGATTGTATTCAAAACTACAACCAAATACATACACATATAAAATATACAAATGCATAAAGATATTAATCAGGGAAACGTGGTCATTGTTTTTAGTTGCGATTAATACGATGCCACTTTAATTAAGCCTGACACGACTACTGTTAACTTGCTTTCCTTAATTGCATATTGTAGTGTAAATTACGTTCGAATAAACATTTAAATATGTATACATTTAAGCATACATTATTTCATGATGTGTATCCATTTATTACTGTTAAACTATTTTTCAACATTAATAAATGAAAATACATCTGGCTGGGGGTTTGAAGAGGCTGGAAGAGGCTGGGGGGTCATTACTATAAACTAAAATAGAACACTCCACCTTAATTACACCATTCTTGAAAGACGAAAACTAGTATTTCACACTTAATATGTTTTGCATTATTCATGTTTAGCTTTACACATACCTTTAATCTTTACATTTTAATTTTTTCTCTTTACCTTTTACACTTAAAAATTTGTACTCACATATATACCTACATACGTACATATATATATATATATATATATATATATATATATATATATGTATATATATACATTTTTTTTTTATAAATAATTTATATTATATCTGTGTGCGGCCTTTTAATAAATTATTAAAATAATTATTTCATTGAAAGAAGTCTTTTCTAATGCGATTTTAATACCCTCTGTCCAGTGATACAAGTGCTACTTGTTTCCAGTGTTTCTCTTCTGTTGCTTTCATTTTATCAGACTATTACTCGGTGGTCCATCCAATGGTAGTCCAACCGTCCTCTTCTTTTGCTTGGAGAGCTGTTCTAGAACGTCGCTAATTTGGTGCATTTAGTACTTTTCGTACTAACATTCTATTTAAACCATTTTCAGTTTAGATCCTGACGATTTCTATTCCAGTTTTGTACTTCTTCTTATGCATCTATTAGTTCAGTATTTTTTCGTGTAGTAGTATTTCTGACTTGACTTGTTATATTAGATTTAATTCTTATGTTAAATTATAGAAGATTCATTACATAATAGATACAAGTATTCTTATTTGGTATGGAAACTTAAAAATTCATATCCAGTTGCACAACATCTAAACGATGATCATATCATTTTCGTCTACAAAACAGAATGTACCCTACGATATGAGCTGAATTATTATCAAAAATATTATGCTACACTCTCATTTTTGCTCCATTTACACTTTCAAATAACGGTGTGATATTAGATAGAGAGACAAAACACTTTAACTTGTAGAGTTAACAATTAGTACACAAATTATTTACAAGTTTGTACAAAATGGCAAAATATTATAAAAAGCCTATTACGCATAAGTAAAAAGATGTAAAATTATCTCTATGTATATTTGTAACTACCAATTCTGTCAGCTCTTTACATTCGAAAAGTTATGCGTTATTCTATTTCTACATCTATAAAAGTTCTGCCTCTGGTGTAAACTGTAGAATCATATATATTTATATATATATATATATATATATATATATACATATATATACATATACATTAAATGGTAGTTGTTAATATATCGATATAATAGACATTCTGGATATGCAGTGCTGGAGAAAAATTCTTGGGATATCGTGGATGTGTTGCGCACGAAAGTTTTTAATTTTTTTGGTTACGTCACCTATGAAGATAGTACCTCCATAGAGTATCTTGTTGTGCAGGGAAGGGTAGAAGTACTAGACACTAGATAACGTGGGAGATCGTCGATGCAATAGATAGAAAAGATCAAGTATGCTGTAAGCGATCCTCTGTATGAGTGCATCAGGGTGGTAAGAAATAGGGAGAGATGAAAAGGTGTCGCCAGGCGAATAACAACAGCCGCGTAACAATACTGCATGCTGACCACGACCGCAATAGCGAAACGACGGAGAAAAAGATAAATCAATTTAAGAGCTTAATATAAAAAAAAAAAAGTTTAATAAAAGTAAAATAAATGCCGGCATCTTGCGGAAAATTATGTTATTGCACATTAATGATGTTTTTAAAAAATAGAAGCTGCTGTCAATTAATTAAACTACTTAAACAACTCAACTACGTCAATTAGTTAAACTACTTAATTAAGTAGCATTCAATAATCTTAAAGATTTTTGAAATGTTAACATATAAAATTGCAAACTTTCATAAAAACCCGGTATTGTCGCGTACCTTGTTATTATTACCTAGTTGGCGACCTATGTAGATGTGTATATTTTATATGTATTAATTTAAAGCAAATAACAAAAAAAATTTAATTTTTTTCTAGATAATCTCGATAACAAAATAAGACTATACCAATTTATAAAGACGTTAGTCAAGGAAACATGGTAATAGTTTTTTTAATTAACGCAACGTCAGTTTAATTAGAACCGAGAAAACAATTGTCAACTTGCTTTCCTTAATTGCGTATTGTATTGTAAATTACGTTCGAATAACCGTTAAATTGTGTTATATTTAAGAAATTGTCAAGAAAATTTGAATTATTTCTAACAAAAACTTTTGATATTCTTGTATTTTACATGTTACTAAGGAAATGCAAATTAGAACGCTGATTCTGTACCAAATTTGAAGATTATTGAAAATAAATAAAAAAATCTATATATTAAAATATAACAACAGACAATTAACCCTTCATAATAGAATCATATATTTTTTTATGAAATTGGATATATTCTTGAGTTTCATTTTCATTTTTATTATAAAATTTAATTTTTGGTATGCAAATAATCTGTAACAAAAATTAAATTTGGGCCTTTTCCTTGCGTTAAGATAATAATATAATCGTTATTTTTACCAATATGCCAACACTTCATGGCAATATTTAATTTATTTACCTCTAGATATTCTGTCAAACCTTCATGAAAAGAAAATAATAATAATAAAAGAACCAATATTCAGGGAAGAATTATGAAACTACACTTTATTTCAAATAAAATGAGAATGGTTATTTATGGGAAAATTACCAAACTATATATTAGTACATTGCGATTGTGATAGTTGCTCGGCAAATATAAACATTTAAGAAATCACAGCAATTTCAGTAAATTTTTTGTAAATATTGGTATTATTTTTACTATTATACTTGGAATTATTACTATACTTTTCCGATAATGTATAAGTTCTGGAAAAAATGTTTTATCCATCAATGTAATTAGATATTTTAAGTGGTATCTCATAATATACATGAAATCAGAAAAAAATCGATTACTTCATTTGCATCCTCTGAATTTCCTACGTAAATATTTTTTATTTTCGCCAAATATGTATACCATGCCTAAAACACAAATGTACGTTTTATCTCCATGCCAGATTTAAATTTCCCACGTGAAACGCTAAACAGGCAGACGGACATATGGAAGATGTTATATGGGTTCCGTTGTTTTTTCCTTTTTATGTATGGAGTCCTAAAATATATACTTTTTATCGTGCATTTGAACCTGAATCATATTAAGGAAACCCATATTGATTTTATGGAGGAAAATACCAATTATAGGGTATTTTCTCCATAATAGGGTATTTGACTATATTTTTTTTACTTAAATAGAATAAGTAATAACACTGAAAACGGTTAAAATAAATATATCGTTCCTAGGACATTTCATTACAAAGTTGTCACGACTTAAAAACTGACGAACTTAAAAACTGACACAACTGGATTATGACGTCACTGGCCCGAATTAGCATTAACATAAGGGAGTTACTTAAATATCTTTAGTATCTCGTTAAATATTGCGTTTAAGTCGTATATTGCGTTTACAGTTTTCTCATTTTTTGTGTGGAAACTAAATTCACAATAATTTTTCTTTTTAATGAAAACAAATTGACACTGTTTCCCATTCAGAAGTTTCGATTAATTGTTTGTTACATACATTATTCTTTTCATCTAAAAGTTTTTTTTTAAATCTATTCTACAGTTTGAAAATATTTTTCCAAAAAATATCGACATTCATCCCTACCCTATTATGCATATTTTGAGATTTTGAAGAACATAAATTTGATTTTGAAGTAATTAGTTCGAATCATCCGTATTTTTACACGTGTATATTAAAATCGAAAATTAATGGGTAAATATATTATTAAACCTTGCAATTGCAGTGTTTTAATGCCTTTGTTTTACGTTCTTATGTTAGATAAAAATAATTCGTTTGGTTTAAATGAAGCGCTGCGCCACTTGCGCCCTCTCTCCGCTCCCGCGCCTGCTGCTGCGTATTTCTACAGCCAGCCGTTGCCCATGTATACTTTAGTTCAGATTGAATGCGATATGGTAGAGCTCCGTTGTTTATTATTCATTAGTGCACTTCTCCTATATAATTACATGCAAAAATAAAAGCCATCAAAAGGACGGAATATATTACGGAATTTTCTTTAGTTGTTAAGTTAATTTGAATTTATTTTGTTGGATTTTAACTAAAAATATTTTTAATGTTATTATTTTTCATGTCGTTGCACCGGTGTACGTCACTAGTGCTAGTCACTCATGTTATTATCGTATAAGTATCGATAACGTGAATATGTTTTGAGTTTACCATCTTAATGACATTAAAGTTTCACAATTTAAGGCAGTTGAATTTACACAATAATTACAGTTATAAAAATAACCGACTGATATATTTTCCATTCATATTTTTAGATAGATAAAAAAATTGTTTATTCCACATTATAAGTTATTTTAATAATTTAACGACTAATGAAAAAAATTATGTTTGAGAAAAAACAAATGATTCTACTGTAAATGATTGGATGGATTCCATTTGTGTACATGTGCACATCTAGGTGAACAACTTCTGTTTTTTGACTCACAATATAGATTTAATCTTTTGCATTGTGAGCGTTTAATATTTTGGGTATTACATTAAGTTTAAGTCAGAACTGAACGGATGGTCTCAAAATAAATACCATTAGAGATTCTAAAAGTCTCCCGATAAATGAAATGAAACCGCTGGACGGAAGAATTGATTCCTTACAAAGATAGGCAAAATGTGCCAAGCTCACGTTCTAGGATATAGTTTTAATGTAAAGTAGTAGATATTTGAACAAAAATCAGTTTCAACTTGTACCCAAAAACATTGTCAAATTTTACCCCTGTCATCGATGAAATGGCAAAACGTCTTCGCGTCGAGTGGAAAAATTTCATGGCTAGGTAGACGTGGAAATTGGGTTCGCAGAAGCTAAAAGGCTCTTGTATTTCCAGTTACGACCACAGGCTCATGTTAGAACTCAAGCTTTAAGTACGACCAGGAAAAAAATACCATCAAAGCTTTATATAATTCTATATCCACACAAATATTTAACTGCATTGCTTTGCAATAAAATGAAAAAATCATCATTTTGATTTCTAATATTAAAAAAAACATCAACGCAATTTAAAAATAAAAACGAATATTTAATTACGAGATTAATAATTAATTTTTATAAATGAAGTTTAAATTTATTTAATACCGTAATCGCTTTAGGTTTAAAATTAACTCGGACAAAGTAAAAGTTGCAGCTTTTCGTTCGCACATTTCAATAAAATCATTAACTTGATGGATGGATATTAAAGAAAATGTATTTGTTGTTGATTTTTAATAATTTTTTTATTATCTATAGTTTGTTGTTGTATTGATATGCAGGATCCACCTGTACAGTAGGCGATTATTGAAAGTTATACAATTTTATGAAAATAAGGTTTATTATTACATCGTGAATGGTGTATCCGTTTTTTTTATTTTGTATTTATTTGAAACATACAATTTTAATTTTTAACATATGTACTACAAAATTATGAATGTTATTTCTGTGATAAATAAAATAGTTTGATAAAAGTTATAACCGTGCCAAAGCTATTGAAAAATTAGTTATTATCATTGGTATTACGAAAGCTGGTTTAATAAATAAGTATTATACATGTTTGCAAATATTGATATAAAACAACTTTAGGAAAGGATATCTATATCTATATACATTAAAATAATTTGAATTGTGTATTATTGTAGCGTGCATAACTTTTTATACACATTTAAAAATTTCGAAGATATTATACAGAAAAACAATTATTTTTCAATAGAAAATTAAGGAAAAAATCAAAAAAGAAATTGTGTGTCTGATATTCTTAATTTGTACGTTTGTTGTTTATAAATTAAAAATAAACTGCGGATTGTTTTATTTCGATACTACTATAAAATAAATTTTATGGACGACTGAAATGTTTTCGTGTAAAGAAACTATGCTTTAATTTATTTTTTATTATATTCTATTATAATCCGATCTCAAATTTAACACAAGTTGTTTATTTTAAATATGACAATGAGAGTTAACAAAACTTAATGAAATAATTAGTTGAGAAATATATTCAAAAATATAGTTTTATTTTACCTAATGCGTCGATCAATATGAGAGGTGTAATAAGTTCATTGTCTTTTTAAAAATGTTAATAAACATCTAAAATCACTACGATATTTTAATTTATATTTATATATACATATATATTTATATATATATACATATATACATATATATATATATATATACATATATATATATATATATATATATATATATATATATATATATATATATATATATATATATAATATAACTTGAAATGTCTACAGGTTTATTTTCAGATCAATTAAGACATTAATTTATGGAATATATTTATCGAGGTTCATAATTTATAACCTTTTCACATATATCTATGAGAGAATAGCGACAAAACCAGTAACTTGCCATATAAAACGAAATGAATGTATTCAAATTGCGGGTGACTCTATTACCACCTCTGACCACTCTGCGCTTTCCTCGAAATATGGATTCGTAAAACTGTAGTTATGATTTATTTTTTCTATATTAGAAATGATTACAGGTACAATATTGCCAATCTCACCTACTACAAAGTTCTTTTTTTTTATTTTTACTGGGACAGTATGGGTAATTCCGAAACCATACGGGAAAACTGTCTTAGGTACCATTTATTCTTTTTTATGGGAAAAATGTTGGCATAGTTAAATTTTTGATCAAACGTGAATTTTTAATAAAATTTTTAAAAAATTGGCAAAAAGTTGTTTTTGTGTTAATCGATTCAGTTTCATGGTAGTATAACTTCATTGCATAAAGAGGATAAAATCTGGATAGCAGAATTTGGTAAAATTTTCTAAAAAAAATTTCCATACTGTTTGTTTAAAGTTAGAACCTAAATAAAACTATTGCTTCATTAAATGTTCAATATGTCGTCCATTTTACTGCGTGTAGTTATGAACACGTCTCAGAACACGTCTAGTGTATTTTGACAAAAACATGTGTTAAATGTTTTACAAATGATAATAAACGGCATCGCTTAATTTCTGTATGGTGTTACATCGAGACTTATGCACTTTATCTTCATGGGATTACCCGTATGAAAAAAGCCTACGGCGTCATATTAAGTGAACGTAGTGGCCATTTTATGAGACCATCCAACTACCCGGAAAATCAGCCATCTAAAACAGTTCACTTGCTGTATTATTATGAGGAGGTACACGATGTTGCTGGAATGTTATGTTATTTACTTTACTTTAGTGTTAATCTCATCCATTTCCTCCATGATTATATTAAAATTTTTTGGCATTTATACCATTTAAGGTCCCACGATAAATATTTATTGCAAAGGTTTTATCCAGCAATTAAAGGAAAAGCGGACTGGATTATACGTCTCTGCAGTTATAAGCGACTCTGGGTTATAATTGTTTGTGTCATGTCATATTTTTATTAATTATCTTCCCCCAAGAAAAATAGCGAATTGTCACTATCAAGCAACATTTGCAATTCAACTATTAATTTTAACTATTACGTTCAACGTTTAAATAGAACATTTACAAATTTTCGTAAAAAAATTGAAAACTCGTGTTAAATATTTTGAAAAGTATACTTTCCCTTTGAAAAATTAATGATGATACCATGAAATTTCGTACAGGGGTTTAACAAGTATTTCAAGAAGAGCATCCATATCAATAAGATGACATATTTGGAATCCTTGTACCTCTTTCTTTCAATTGATATCTCAAAAGATAATACTTAATATATTGATATTAAAACTTTAGGGCAAATAATGTAACCCAAAAAAATTAATTTTCATCTGTCGTAATCAATTTAAAGAGGAAGTTACATGGGTTCTAAATGGTTCGGAATTGTTTCTAAGTTCTAAGGATATTACTGAAATTATCCAGATCTTTGAACATTATTACGTCTTTAAAAGGTGTACTACGCAATATATTATCAATATATTAATTACTTAGGAAGTTATATTATATCAATAGATAAATAAAACTTAAAACAACGACACGGGAAACTCATCAAAGATTATGAAGTACTTACATTATAAAATGAATTTCCATGCTAGTATCTAATTTATTTTAAAGGTTTGTATTTTACCTTTGATGCCAAAAACCTTTGAGTAAGAGGTAATAAAACGATTGAAAATTGGGTAGTTTAACTAGTTTTAATTATTAAATTCTAAACTGATAAAATCCCAATTAATCACAGGTTCTTAAATGCTACCTTTCTCATAGAAACCCCTATCAAAGTTAAATTTAATACTTGACCTTTTCGTAAACCACACGTACATTTGAACTGTAAAATATACCAAATTGAAATTCCTGTTTCAATATAGTTTTATGAACTTTTAATAAATTAAAGTAAATCTAAAACCTTTTAGTTTAAATTAACTCTCGCTTCTGAATTTCCGAGATTTTGGTCGAAGAGGTTGACATTAAACTGGCTCTTATCGTTGTTTTATAAGAAAATAAATAAATAGGTTAATTTTAATTAATTTTTGATTTCGGTGTAATTGTTATAGTCATAGTCACTCTGATTCGTTTCCAAAGAATTTATTTTGTGATGTATATTGAAACATTAAAAATAAGTTGTGTGTACGTAATTTTGTCCTTTATGATAAATAAATTCAGCAAATATTAAGAAAAAGAAAAAATTAATTATCAATTGGCGCGATGTATTATTTATTATTTTATAATTCGAAGTAAATTTAATCATATTGAATTTTGCTCTTATATAAAAAAGACATAAAGTGAGAAAGATATCGATTATAGACGCAAATCTGTCATAAGATCATTATATTTAGTAAGTGTCTTCCGAATGACAAAGCAGCATTGAGATGGTTTGGTTATATTGAAAGCCTAAATAATAGATGATTACAAAAAAGTTCTTATAAAAGTAAATACTGTGAAGAGAAATTTGTGAAAAAAAATTTCCAAAAGGGAATATTTTCTAACCAGAGGGTTTCTAATCAAATTTGAAAGTAGCGTATTTGGCATATGAACACAATGACAAACTTTAAAAAAAATGTAATCTATTTATTAAACAAGGAAATAAAACAGGTATTAAATACAAGGTAAACATTGTAACACATTGCACATCACAATATAAACATTTCATTTCATTAATAATAAATATAAAGGGTTGTAAAAAAATTAAAATAACAACCGTATTTGTATACGAACATCTCATGGTCTTAACGTACTGGTGATCTATTCTTTGAAATAATTAAGAAATTTTGTGGTTGAATGGAAGAGAAAACATCCAAAAAAATATGTTTGGCTTGAGTGAATGAGTCCTTTATTCATTTTGACAGATAAGACATGGTCATGGCGATGTTCGCTGGTGTGACTTTTTCAAAGTTTATTCACGTTATTGCAAGAAATTGTTGTAATTGTTGGCCATTTCCTTGATACTTAATTATTATGTCTGTAAAAGCATATCTGAGTAAAAGTAAAGCGAAAGTGATGTTAGAATAGAAGATTATAACATTTAATTACTGCTGCTTAGTCTGTATTGGCGGACAACTGTATGAAGTCCTTGGTAGAAAAAGATGGAAAGAGAAAGAAGAAGCAAGGGAGGGAAAGGGGTATATAGATATATATATATATATATATATATATATATATATATATATATATACGGCTTCTCATTTATATTGATGTATAATGTAGTGGTGAAATTTTGAAAAAATCTAAGGCCTTTCTAAATTATAAAAATACTTTAATATAAAAATACGTTATACGTTTTCAATTATTAAGGGGCGGATTTTACAAATAGGCGAAAATGGGTGTTTGGTTTTGCAAAATACTTAATAACTACCAAAGTTAGACATAATATTAAAATACCAGGGCATAGAATGGTCTTTGTAGTACGTTACTGTACGATGTTTTTTCTAAACTATGTTCCAAACTTAAAAAAAATTCAACCTCTTTAAGCAAAAAGACTCTCCCCAGTTTTGCATATCAGAAAATTGAAAATTGAAAATTATAAGATTTGCAATTGTCTGTGTGACACTGTGTCTCTTCTTAATTAATGTAGCTACATTCTCGTACATGGATTTAACTATGACATAAATGTGAAGCCTTTGGTGTTCGGTCAAAATTGCCGAATTTTTACGGCATTCCGCGCATGAATGTTCTATACTAGCTTCTGTGAAAATAAAAAAGGAATATTATCTCCGGCGCTCGCGCATATTTTGAATTCAGTACCGTTTACGCTTGCAAACAGTAAGGACGTGTGATCTGGTCGCTCTTCTTCAGCTTGTACCATGGATTTATAACACGTACACGGCTTGTACACAGTGTAAGTTTTATGTTGTATGTTACGATAAAATGCAAAGTACGTATAAATGATTGATACATAATATTTCTATGATACATTTGAAAGGCATAATATGTTTTACCGCTTTATAAATTAGTGGATAAATTTGTTGATATTTTGTATATTTTCAGATAATAAAGGGAAAACGTATGATTTCTTACAGACGTCCGGTATTGAGAGCAAAAAAAAAACAATTACTACGTGTCCCAAAAAAAAGGTTTGTAGAAATTTTATAATAAGTGTAACATAGAATTATTAAATATACTCGTATTTTAGAAGTAGTAAATCGATATTTTGCTTTTACTGAGTATTACAGATTACTGAGTATTATATTACGGAGATACATTTTATACGTAAAAATGTATAATTTTTTTAAAATATTAAAGGTTTAAGTTTTTTAGATGTATCTGTAAGTGCTTATGAATGTACTTTATTGAATATTGTAATGATTCCCTTTTAGTATTTTACCAACATTTTAAAAACAAAGTACTTCTTACTCTGTGTTCGTCCATCTGTATTTTACAGTCATTTATCATGTAAACACTAATTTAGAAAACTATTAAAAAATTTAATATCGTTATAGTTTCTAGTAAACGCAGATATAAAACATAAAAACTATAATTCGGGTTGATTTGTAGAGAGAGGGGACAAATGAAGAGTCAAAAATTGTTTTTATCATGCTCATTATGTGGGATGTAAAATGAATGTCGGTATGTCGGTGCATGGGGTTCAAAAATATTAATATTTTTGAACCCCATGCAATTTTTTTTTAAAAGTCATAGAAATTATTATTCAACTACTGGAAAATTTTATTAAACTATCTCTAATTTTGTAATTTTCTATTAGTTTATTATTATTGATATTGAAATTCAATTTTGTGTGATACATTTATATTTTAGCATTAAAATAAAATAATCGTCATAATTGCTGCAGGAACCATGCTATAGATGAAATTCAATCGTGTGTGTGTGTGTGTGTGCTGCTTGATATTTTGGCCGTAATTCCGACTCTGCTTGTAATGTGTCTACTGTAATTCGACACATTCGTAACATTTAAAGACAATTAATTTTAAAATTGTTAATTGAGCTATTAATGGCGCACCTAAAGGTTAAATGTTGAAACATAGATTTGATATATAAGTGGTATGTAATTATAAAATATTACAGATTTAAAATTTTATATTGAGTAAAATTTAAAAATTAAAATAATATTTTATTAAATTATTGCTTATTAAGACGCTTGTTATCCGACTGGTTCTCGGAACATCGTAATGGAGACATTATATGGACTTTTTAAATTTTTAATAATTTTTTAAAGTATTTTTATTAGAAACGTTTCCAGGTTTTATTAATGTGAAACATCTATAGGCGCAGGTATAAACCGGATCGTTGGCGTAGCGACGCTTGCCATGGCGACGGGTCGCCACGCTATACTAAGGTATATATATATATATATATATATATATATATATACACATATATATATATATATATATATATGTATATATATAGTCTATATGTAGTAGAGTGTACGGTATGGCGACGTGTCGCCATGCGCAACCGACTACGCGACCCCCTCCTCACTCAGTTCGACGCTGTTGTTTACTGCGGTACACATAACCTGTGCTTTATTATTTTTATATTAATTGTAAATAAATATTTATTAAATAAAGTCACCATTTTCTGTAAGAAATTCGTAATACTTTATTTTTTCATTATGCTATATTTAGTTCCTGTAATAATCTTGTCTTTTATGCATATTACTTGTACGAACACGATGTTTCACATCTGCCAGGCGACCCGTGACGGCTCACTGTTTTTTTTTAATTTTTCTTATTTACAAATACAATTATAAGTTTTCGTTCATACGTAGTTTTATTATTTTAACATTACTTCGTATTGTAAAACATTAATTTATACCAGATGTCCCTGAAACTTCGTTCGCTTTTAATTAGGAATTGTTTTTTCTTTTATATGTTGCTCAGGGGTTTATAATATTAACACAATTCTAAAAAAAAGTTTTTCTGGCTTCTGTTATCATTCTATACGCTAAATTAATCACACTTAAAATATGTTCAATGTATAAAATTCGCTCTGTTATAATTTTATTGCATGTATCAATAACTTTTATGCTGTTTTATGAAAAAATGGCAAAAAGTTGCAAAGAAAAAAATTATTTTAAATATTTTTAACACAATGTGTTATATTGCAATTATTTTATCATAACATTTGTATAATTTTTTTAGAGATTTTATTTTTATCTTAGTCCATGCTTGCCATACTAATTTTTAAAAAGATTATACCTGAAAAATAGTTACACAAAATATGTGCAACATTTTTTCATTTTAAAATTCAGTAAAAAAACCAACCTAAACCATATCCAAAGTTGAATCGTTTCCCGTATCAAGAGATTTACAATGGCATTATAACAGAGAAATCATGCTCGGATTTGCTTTAAAAATCTATATAATTTAAAAAGCGTCCCAATCGATCACATTGTGCCGAGCATGTTCGTGTAACGCACAAGTAACGTGTAAGTGTAATGTAACGTGTAAGTGTCACACAGCACCGCCGGGGCCAGCGCGCCACACGTGCGCGCGTGTGGCGCGTGTTAGTGAGAAACGATGGAAAGAAATGCTTGAATATACGGTATTTTAATAAGGCAATAAGAAATAAATAAAAGTATTTAGTTTACCCACCTGGACCAGTTATTTGGCATATAATTTGAAGTATCGAAATGTTTCTCGATAAAATGGAATCTAAAAAAATATTGATGTTAAATATTAAAAATTAATAACAATATTTAAATATATGCACGGTAGACATATAAAAATAGGATTATTGCATTTTCAGTAATTCAAGGGTAATATACAAAAATTTACTTCGAATTACTTACGGTGGTACGAATGTCGTATTTAATTCTAAATTTAAGAAAATATAATGCTGTTTCTTTTGTTAATAAGTATTTTTTGAACTATAAAATTAATTTCGATAGAAAAGCTGTAATTGTATATTAGATAATAGAAAATGTGATACTATTAAGCCCTTCAATATTTTTTTAAAAATTACAATAAGTTACTTACAAGTATTGATCGATTTGCAAAAAAAAAATTGAACAGTTCTTTTACATTTTACAAATAACACACCAAATTATATAGTTTAGCTAAAATACGTTTCTAAATCATCATCCGCCTAATAACTCCATAAGGCAAATCAAGAAAGAGAGTCCGAGACAATTCCTATTATTAAATTTAGAAATACGACAGAGGACCGTTGCGAAATGTTGATGCTTTTCAAAAATGTAAAATGGTATATTGTTTCTTATCCATTTGTAAAATTCCGATAGCTAAAATTAAATAAATATTAACACTCAAAAGTTTATTCATTGAATACATTTATCAACGCAAATAAGTAGTAACTAGCGTGACCCGTGCGAAGTCTTCGCATTATTTATTCCATTATGAAGCTCAAATGACAGATCAAACAATTTTTTTACTAAAATTGACATATAGAGGCGCAAGTATCAAAAACATTGAGCTAAAGCGCCACTTTATTTATACGTGAGTGGATTTGAAATTAAACAAAAATTTTACCGACCGTCAATCATATTGACGTTGAGCCGTTAGATGGCAGCATTGCTGTTTTGTGTATATAATTTTAATAATTAATTAATTTGCAAAAACAATAGCAATAATAAATTTTTTAATTTTGGATGCCGGTAGAGCAAGCAATTATCTATAAAATGATATATAATTTATGTGGATTAGTTGTGAGGTTTTTTCTAAAAAGGGAGTGTAACATCTTAACCTTAGCGTATTAATGTATATGATGATGATGATGATTCAAAAATGCTTCAAAAGTATTTATAGATTCTTGTGTTTAAATTGGACAAGATTGTTTAAGATAACGTTAAAATTTAAGTAAATGGCCCTATCAACTAATTTAAATCTAATAAATCGGTGATCACATTATAAAAAATAAAGAACTAAACACTTTGGGGAAAGAGAAATACATTTCCTCTGTACGTGCAGTTAAATATGGAACGCAGGCAAATTAATTAATGACTGTAAGAAATTAAGCTTAGGGCATTTGAAGACTACCAAACAGTAATGTTATCTAAAAGCAAAGCCTTACTGTATGCGAATGCTTAGCAACATTAAGTATATATTTTTTGGCAGAAACCAAGGTAAATGAATAGCGTTAGTTAAATGTTGAGGCGAATACATTTCTTTACTCGTAGGGCGAAACGATAAAGTAACAAACGCTAACCCTGTACCAGTTGCTCATTCAAGTGTAGTCAACATAGATGCATCAAAATGTGTGATGTTGGAGATGTATGCTGCACATAACTATGACCGAACTTTGTGAAATTTGTGAAACCAACTTTTTAAACATACGAAACGACCACCTAAACAATATCAAGAGCAAATTAAGACAATTGTGGGACTTCGAGTATCCAACATTATCCCAATTACAGAATGTATTTGAAAAGGTTGCTGAGTATTTATAACTACTATTATACATACGTATTTCGATGTTAACAACAACCCATTTAAGAGATATTTTAATTTTTTTCCTTATGCATTTTTTAAAATTAGTTCAGTTTTTGTTTGTTAAACTTTAGTGTGAATTTAGATATAAATTTTTTAAATTATAATTCTCCGATGACTTTTCTGTTACAGTATAATGTTAAATATGATGCAAGTTAGACTGAAATATTTTTAAAGATACTCAATGCCTATTAGTTTCTTATCATAAATGCTGAAAAAAATTAAGATTTTCTTCTAAAAATTTCGACTAATTCTATAAGGAAGTAATATTAGCGCGCATGCAATGAAAATTTTACAAATATTTCATCACATCGGTTTTAGGTGAAAATTATGTAAATTTTCAGATACAATTCCATTAAAATATGTAAATAAATTTAAATTTATATTCAATAGCCATGATCAGACGATGTATATCAAAATATTATTTCTGATTTAAGCATCCTAAAACACATCATAACACATTATTATATTACATGTCTACGTCTCAGCTAGTATTCAAAATTAAATATAGGTATAGCGAAAAGGTAATTTAGTTGGTTTATCAAACCCTTGTTTCTCAATGAAAATAAAACAAAATATATCCTTTTCATGTATATATATATATATATATATATATATATATATATACACACACACACACATATATATATATATGTATGTATATATATATATATATATATATATATATATATATATATATGTATATGCATATGTATATATATTTTTTTTAATTTTTAAAAAATAGTTTTGAATTTCCTATCTAAAAGAAAAGAACAAAAAGAAACTCTTCGTGACTTTCGCTTGCTTTCAAAGAGCGACTGCTTTTCCACCAGTGGCTTTTAGTCACGTGAATTACGAATGTATTGAATGTCGAAATGTGTTTATTTTTTTTACTAAGCCTACCTGGAATTATGAGATAAGAAAATTGGTCCTGTATTCTAAATGTTGATATTGAATACAGGGTGCAAGTTCGACTTAGATACAATAATTTTTTTAAAAATTCTTAGTTCTCAATAATTCGGGACACAAAATTAAAATACATCCGAAGATGACAACTGAAACACAATAATAGAAAATACTGAAATATGTGAGACGATAACTGAACATATTAAATTCAACCAACTATTAAACTAAAATAAATTACAAGGGAACCACCTAAATGCTTTGCCAATGGTTTAGCTAACTAGCTTTTAACTTAGAGTTTGATCGAAGCTGAGACAGCTACTGTCAACTTGGTTGACTGGTTTTAATTAGGCATTGTGAAGTAGATTACGTTTACATAGAAAGAAATATAGACATATATACACACATATACACATGTTTTATATACACACACGTATTATGTGTGTAAATAAAAAAAAATTTAAAAGAAATATATATATGTGTATATATATATATATATATATATATATATATATATATATATATATATATATGCATTTATTACTTCATGTACATAGGTAAATCAGTTTTATGGAATACAATAATTTATCTTTCACTCATATCACCATAGGTCGCACGAAATAACCAAATATTTTGTTTGTCAATATAGTTTTAATTACAATAATATTATTTACCGTCAGATATTTCAAGCTTAAGTCTTAAGTTAAGTTACTCTTAAGTCGATAGGACTAAGAATGGCAGAGAAAAGGTGTTTTGATTTCTTTTGTAAGAATAAGTGCAAATATACATTTATTTGCATGCATACATGTATGCATATATAGGTATACGTGTGAATGTTTATATGCATGAAATGCATGATGACACGTAAAATTTAGAAGATAAAAAATTGTACAAACTGCTAGTAAAAACCAGCTAATGGTTTGTAATTTATTTATTTTTCTTCAAAATAGTTTCCATTTAAATTCTTGAACTACTGAGTAATTTTCCTTGGATTTCTCATCCATAGCCTTTCGTAGGCAGTTGCTATTCCTTCCGCGTCCTAGAACCGTGTTCCTCGCATTTTATATTTTGCCTTTGGGAATAAATAGAAATCGTACGGTGTGAGGTCTTGACTAAATGGTGAATGTTCCATAATTTCTACATCCGAATTAGTCAAATAACCGACCGTTCGTATAGCTGAGTGTGAAAAAGTGTTGTCTTAATGAAGGTTCTATTGCAAGGGCACAGCTTTCAATTTTTTTCTGAAATAACAAGCTGAGCGTTGATGTAGTAATTATTATTCCACTTTTCAGAATAGCCGTTGTATCTTTATACAGCACAATGTACTTTCATTAACCTTGTACACTACTATTGGGAACGAAACATTCACTGCATGGACTGCGTCTTAGCTTTGAACTCATCACCGTGTAAACAGTTTTCGTCACCGGCTACGACGGCAAATTTAATTTATATGCGTGGATTTTTTTTATATTGGGCGCCAATTACAGCAACGCGCCTTTGAGCATTGGTCCAATCATGAAGTACTTAACATAAAGCTTTCTGACGTCTAAATGTTCATATAGAATTTCCTACGCTTAACTCATTACATCGCTTAAGCTTGACGAAACCAGCCTTTTAATCAATTAGTTTTGTCTGTCTTTATCGCAGTATCTTTAGATGTTTAGGGACATCCCCCAAAATCAATTAATGAAGTTTGTACGACTACGCGTGAACTACTTAAACTGGTTGCAAGCAATATCAGGAAATTGAAATTCAATAAATACCACTCGAAGACGATCTTAACTTTGGTGTTGATTGATACCACAATGAAAATCATTAAAATATAAGACGAAAATGTTATCGTATTAAATTAATCTTGATGTGTTACACACAGTTTTTAAATTGTCGTCAATTTGTAACATCAAATTATATAAGCAAGCAAAATAATTGAATGGATCACCACAGAGTTCAGTTTTAGAAACTTGAATTAATTTTTCATTTCCGTTATTATAAATGGCTATTTCTAATTATTTTCAGTGCTAATTTTGAACATGCTTTCATGTGCTTATATGTGCCAGTATACTTCAGTCAGTGATATTTTCTTAGGAGGCATATACAAGATATTTAAATAAATTTTATAGTTCAGTTATCTTATTAAATAGCCCTGCTATGAATGTTTTGTGGGTATTATATATACTTGAATTAGCTTACATATTATATGGAAGAATTATTTTCCGTAACACCATAAAATCTGAAAATAATAATCCAAGAAACAGAAGTTTTGTCATCTTAAATTTAACCATTTTTAAAATAGTCATGATTTATAATTAGAAATTATAACAACAGAGTCAATTTAAAGAAAGTCCTATGAACAATCAAACAATAATGAGAAAAAATTCAACCTAAACTATATACTAACTTTACAAATAATATAAAAAAATAATCACTATATTATTTTTTACAAATGCACTTCTGTTTGTTTTTATTTGGATATTTTAATTTATAATAACAGGGTTGTTTGTTATTATTCTTAGTCTAAACAATATTATCCACAGGTCTGTTCATCTGGCAGATGCTTGTAGTATTTGAAAATTGAGTTTTGGCTATTTGACAAAAAGTACAAGTTATTTGCGAAGAAGAATAGAAAAAAAGTATAAAGAAGGTCAAATGAGAAAAAAATATTTAAAATTTTAATGCCATCTGAAGTTGAATTGGATAATTACAATGAGGGTGAAGAGAATTTATCAAAATTAAAATTGTTTTAGTAACCATTTTCATCATTGCGTAGTTGTTCCGTCATCCAAAAATACAAATTCTTGACCAAAGCCACTTTAGTCAAGAATTTGTATAATTTCAATCTTATTATTAATAAGTTTTTGTATGATATTTTTATCATAAAGCTTCATTCGAAGCGCTATAAAATATATTTCTTCTAAAGGTATTTAAACTAGACTTGCGAAACATAAAGAAAAATATTTTTAAGGAATATGTCCATTTTACTAAATTTTCCTTCCGGTAATTCGATAAGCTATATCATGACCGTAGTGGAAAGTTTCCTGTGAAATTTTAATAGACTTTTCCTAGATAGCCGTTATCCTAGATAGATGTTAAACTGTAGGTTTTCACAATTATTCCTTCCATAATAGCATAATTTCTTGCTAGTTCTTTATAAAGGAAAATAACGAAAATGGCTCGCCTTAATCTTCACAATGAGCGAGAAAGGATAAACTTATAATAACTTTGAACCTTTTTGGGCCGATTTTGACGAAGTAAATTTAAACACGTTAATTGTTTTCGCGTGTCTCCTGAAATCGGCTTCCACTTATATTATTTAATTTCTCTTGACGCATTTTGCTCCTTTTCATTATCTTAACCGCATTCATATATTATTTTTTTGTCTCGTATATTGAAATAAAGTTCCTTATCACACAATACGTACTTGACGAATGTGAGCTAGCCTAAAAAAATGTAAGTTTTCGACCGATACTTTTGTTAAAGTATAAAAATATAAGATTTCGACTGACGTCTTACCTACATTATACGCATTTGCGTGTTTAGGAGCGTATGTCAATGTATAGGCATATTACTAAAGTATAGAGGTGCGGTATGCGCATAAGCTCTATTTGTTTCAGCGTGTGTGTTAACTAATCGGTGCGCGCCCTAATCCTAATAACCTCTTTTTATTTTTTTTCAAACTCGGACGGTGATGACGAAGTCAGGTAAGTACCAGTGTTAAAGAGACAATAAGGGGATGATTTTAAACTAAAAATTTTGGTATTATCTTTTCTGTTATATTATCTTTCAAAAGTTTCTACATATATTAACTGATACCAAGATTAAATATGCAAGAGCAAGATTTATTATGCAAGTTTTGTTTAATTAAAAGGTATTGATCGGATCACTTCATTGTCATTATTATTTTTTATATCTTACAGTTGACAATATATATATATATATATATATATATATATATATATATATATATATATATATATATATATATATACATATACCTCATTACTTGTTATGCTACGGTGTATGATCATGGAGGCGCCTCATAAATAAATGTAAGGGCAGTTATATTCATTTAAAATAACATCATATTCTCATTTTATAGATCGAGTGAAAATATATAACGTGTATTGATCTCCTAAGCTGTAAAATCGACCAGAATGAAGTGGCTAGAGGAGATGTAGTCGCATGCTGTCGTTGTCACAATAAGTAATTGATCTTTTTGGTTCTCTTCTGAGTTATTTATTTTTACTATGAAATTATCGTTTCAGGTTAATGTCAGGTTAATCATCGTAAAAGAGTTCTTAACAATGTAATAATGGCATTATAATGGATAATCAAATTACTTTCCCTAAATTTGAAAATAATTACACACAAATTATATGGGAATCAAGGATGGTGGAAAAGTAGTTACATGGATATATATATATATATATATATATATATATATTTATATATATATATAAATATATATATATATATATATATATATATATATATATATACATATATATATATATATATATATATATATATATATATATATTTAACTTCATTTCGAAAATAAATATTGCGAATGTGAAAATTGAAACATACCTTCTTCTGTTCTTAAATAAACAATCAGCGCAACAAATTTAATCTACATAAAAGTATAAATTTCATAGATTAAATTAATTTTCATAGAAAAAACCGTGATCATAAATATTTATTTACAGTGAAATGTCATATACGTTGGAAATAAAAAGTCGAAATAAACTTTACCGAATTTAACATTTCAATAATATCAAACAGTTTTCAAAGCTCCCGCAATGGATAGATTCGAAATCTTTTGAGACCATTCACCGCGTTGAAGCTAACAAGCTCACGTGCTTTACACTTTTACAAATCCTTGCCAGATGCTCTTCGTTATTCGCTCAATACTGAGAGCAAATAGTGTATTTCTTTTGTATAGAGCGACGGTATTTCGAGGTGTGATCGCAGCAATTCTGGGAAGACTACTTAAATAAGATATAAAGTAATGTAAATAGTTGAAATTATTTGTTATCGATTTCATTTTCTCTTACATGGGAAAGTTGCTAATTGAGTTTAAAACGCAATAATTTTATGAACTTGTAATGAAATCTAAATTTGAATATATACAAAAAAAATTGAATATAACAGTATATTAAAAATTACTAAAAGGGATTCAACTTTCAAATGAAAATACATTTTATTAATTAAATAATACGTGCGTACATAATACTACTAAGTGATTTGGGAAAAAAATTTAAGTAATAAACAGTGTAAATTTACAAAAAAATGCAATGTCAGATATAGGTAAGAACCTACCTCCACAAACGCCATTCAACAAATTCTTGTCCTAACGCTCAACTAGTACGGCTAGGCCTACAAATACTACTCCCGTGGCGTCACTTTCGTTACATTTTTTGTGATATTTTCTGTATGAGTGAGACTTAAAAATTAAATTATTTTCATTTGTTTCTTTTCCTGCAATTAGAATAGCTAATATCCAATTGAATGGTAAGCTCAAATTTTTTAAAATAATTGTTTGAGAATAATTGTCTAAGTGTGAAACTGTTTGTATCGTGTCTAATATGAATATCAAAATGTGTTAGAAATAGTTAGAAATCAAATTTGAAATAACACTTAAAAAACCAGAAAGTATTTTTATCTTAATTTTAGTCTAAAAATAAAAGTATGGTATTTTAGTCTATCCACGCCTGACCTACTCTTGAATATGTCATGATATTTTTCCACTTCGTTTACAAATGGAACAAAATTTAATTAATTGAACTTTCCGCACCCATTCCACGGACAGAAGTGGAGTTATTCACTACCGATATTAATATTTTATAAATCGTGTAAAAAAACATATGCGTCCTTGCGGAGATAAAAAAAATTTTAAGTGAAAAGAAAATAAAAATTACAGCAAGACTATAAATGGCATCTTAAAGGAAAGACTTTGGCAAAGCCAAAAAAATAATGACAAGGGATAACATTGCAACAGTTAGTCTTGCAAGCCATTATATAGATACCAAATATCGCTCTTGTTCAACAAGTCTGAGATTAACTGCCAGAATTTTTCTTTCAGTGACTCAGTCACAAAAGACGTGATTTATTACTTTACGGACGAGACAGATGGAAGGAAAGGAACTGCGTAAGTTGGTAGCTGCGTTCTTCGATACATCAAAGCTTTATTGGACTGGAATCTCGAACAAAATATCAATAACATTTTCTACTCGGACAAGTCTTTTGGGCAGCAAAAGAACAAGTATAAATCGTTTGTCTATGCTACGCCATTGCCAATACGAGAGTGAAATCCATCATGCAGACCGTCACTCCCGAAGTAAAGGAGGCAATGCACATTGAGAAAAAAAATTAAAAGACATTCAATATCAAGCTCAATCTACACACCGCAACAGTGTTTAACTTTTATTCGTACAGCCAAAAATACGGGTCTCTTCCATTAAGTTTTAGACATGACTAAAGACCAGTTTTACGATTTTAAAATGTGCTAACTTCATGGTAATAACTTCGATATAGACGAAAACAGAAGTCAAATCTAGTGGCGTGACATTAAAATTGTTATAATAGAAATGTAGTATCCATTAGGCATATTTCCAGATAACACCGTTTAAAGAAAAACAAAACTTTAGAAATTAAATTTGTACCCAAGAGAAAAGCTGCAAATCAGTCACTTTTTAAGGTTCTATAGCCAAATGGCAAAAACGAGGCCTTTTTAATTTCGACCTGTCCATCTGTCTGTCTCTAAGTCTCTCGGTCGTGTGTTATAACCATTGTTCTCAAAGATTATCACCATTATATGAATGGAATTAGAACGGTATAAAATAAAATGGCGGAACTTATAAAATGAAATAGTGGAATTATAAAAAAAAATATTGGAGGTGGCATTCCATACATGTAACTGAGGGATAAAAAACAATCCAGTGCACATAGGCGTATGGAGGCATCTTTAGATAGATCTTAAAACATGATATATAGGTGACAAAATGACTTTTTTATTTAAGTCAATAATTGATGAGATGTGCGCTCTTAAAAAGTGTGTCACCTGTAATTTCTCCTCTGTCTCCTCTAAATAACGTGTATAAACTTGTGAAATTAAGCTAATAGTACATAAAATAAACTTTCAATTAAAATTGGTTTGAATGAGAAATATTGCGAAGTTTTCGAGATATGGAATGTTTAGAATCGAATATATGTTTAGATCGAAGCGATAATTTTGTTCTTCACAGTGTCCTTGAGAAATACGAACTCATAAGTTTAATATAGTTTGGTGCTACCGAACCCTTCGTACGCGAGTCCAATTCATATTTGGCCGGTTTTTCTATCGAATTAACGGCAGTACATACATACGAAAATTTTTCTTATCTCATGTAAAAAGGAACGACATTCAGGAACTAATAATGTTATTCCTAATTAGTAGTACTAGTCCTATTTTAAAAATATCTTAGATGATATTGACGTTCTGTACTACCAAGAATGATAATGTTTTTAAATAATGTACAACTTACATCTATTAAACTGAGAAAAATTCATTCCCTATTCTTTTATAAAAATAAACGAATTATTGCCTTTTTCAGCCTTATTATTGTTAAGTGGAAAATACATATTTTCAGAAATTTTAATCTCGCAGATAATAATAATAAGTACATTGGAATATATTTTGACTATAGTCAAATTCATTAAGATGGTTTGCTTTTGATGCTAGTTTATTTTTTTAATTTTAATTTCAATAATTTATTTTCAATAAAACAATATTTTATTTTCAATAAAACAAATATAGGCCAGTTTATAAACTAGTATTGATTTAATTCGATTAAAATGTTTGTTGGTCTTTGAGAAATATCTACATTTGTTGAAAGGTTATTGCCTAATTAATAATAATTAAACTTTGATGAATTTATTGTTTTATATCCGGACGTATCATATCCGGACAAATAAATAACAAATAATCCGGAAAGTAAAATAAGAAGCTGTACTTTTTGAATTCATACTTGAAAAATATTAAGAAAATCCCATCAGGATCAAATAAAGAAAAAATAATATAAAATGTGTCGTATAAAATAAGAAGAAATAAAAAAGCCTATCTTCAGCTTTCGTCTCAATAAAATTAATATTTAAATCTCTAATAACATAAGTGATGAACCGCTGCCATATATAACGACGTGACAATATAAATAAACGTTTTTGAGTTCATACTGTTTTGATAAAGAGATTGGCTAAATGTCATAGAATATATTTTATGTTACAGAATATATTACAGTTTACACTCTACATTTTGCTGGCATTTTTTAATAAAATTTATTACAAGTTTAAAATTGTGGAAATTTTGGAAGTCGAAGAATATGATATTTGAAATTAAATTTTAACAGACAAGAAATTTTAAATGATATCCTTTTCGTCAACAATGTTGAAACATTTGATTACAAATTTAAACACATTATTAATTTACATAAAACCGCAGAAGAAGTAATACCGGAAAATAATGATAATCATTTTACTTTAAAAATTTATTTCATTTTAAATGGAAAATTCATTATTTTATTTGAGCATTGTCACAGAACAGTGTGACAGTAGTTAGGTCAAAAGTGTTATAGCAGGTTTCGCCATGCTAACTGAGTGTTAGTTCGTTAGTGAATAAAATGTAGGCCCTTTATAATATATGCAAAGGAATCTACGTAGTAATATTACGTACGCACACATTTTGTAAATAAAATTATTATATCAAAATATAATTGAAACTTTTTTTAAACTTGGACCAGTCTTAGTTGCTTTTAACTTACTAGCATTAAAAATTAGTTTACATAAGGACATGAAACTTTTATATTTCAAATTTCAAAGTTTTCCATTTCAGCAGAAGTGAAACCAATAACAATCTTTTTCAACAATTTCTCTAACATTATATCTTATTTAATTAGTCATCCCACCTTCGCCCCCATATCTTGAAGTACATTCGTTCCACAAACAGAACATATACTACTTTCATACTGAGCGAATAATGTAGAGCATCTGGCGAAGGCTTGTAAAGCACTACATGCGTGTATTAGTTTCCACGCGGCTCGACTCTGTCAAGAGGTTTCGAATTCATCCACTTCGTGAGCTTTGTCAAGAGCTTGGTATAATTCAGACGTTGAATTGAGTAAATATTATTTCGGCTTTTCCTTTACATCACATGTGGCATTTCATTCGAAATAAAATTTTGTATCCACGGTTTTTTGAAATAAATTTTATATGTGGATATTTTACTTTTATGCTTAAATTATTTATTATTTTTAAAGTTTTCACATTGCTTATTTACATATTACTGTAATAATATAAACTATAAAGTTTTTATTTTGCATTAATTATTTTATGCATAAAACAAATTTTAAACGAGTGTTGCTAAATAGGGGATTTTATGTAAGTTACGGAGTGCTACTAGATTAAAAAGGATGAATGAAAAGGAATAGAATTAAGTTTCAATTTTTATTTAGGTATTTAATGATATTTTATGATTTTGATGAGATGTTATTCTAAATTTTATCAATCTCAAATTTACTACTTGATATTAGATAAAAATTAAATATTGACCTTTTGCAAAAATTAGATCCTGGCGTTGCATCCAATTACATAATGATAATTATCTTACATTATGTCTAAAACTTACTACCTGCCCCTATTTATATCAATTTACTAAATATTCGCTTTAAAAAAACATAAAGTCCGATCTCGTCATATTTAATTTAAACATGCATAAATAGAGAAATTTGTAAATAAGCAACGTAAAAGATTTCAACCATGTAAACGTATAATTTTCACATATATAATTAATTTCTTGGAAAAAAACCCGTAGCTAACAACTTTTATTTCGATCAAACGTGACGTGTGTTGTAGAGAAAAAGTCTAAGTAACATTTACAGAATTGAACGTTTTAATAATACTAAACACTTTTCAAAGCTAACAAAGTGGATAAATTCGAAAGCTCTTGAAACCGCCGAGCCGTATGAAAGCTAACACGCCCAACTAGTGCTTTTACAAACCCTAACGAGATGCTTTAAGTTATTCGTTTAGTACTGGAAACAACTAGTATATTTCTTTTTAATGGAATGAATATGTTTACAAATGTGATTGAGGCGAGAGTAGGATGGCAACTTGAATAAGATACGATGTTTGATAAATTGTTAAACAAGTTTCTTCTTGGTCCCATTTTCGCTGAAATGAGAAAGTTATGAGTGAAATTTAAAACATGTTAGGGTCAAGAGAATTTAAATTATATTAGCGGGAGATTTAGTAACATCTTGCCATGTTACAATAAATATAAATATATATATATATATATATATATATATATATATATACATTTACATATTTACATACACGTAGTTCACTCTGCTTTAGAGGACAAACCACGGCCGGAGCGGCCAAGAGATGTGACCACTCTTGAGACAATGGCCGCGTCATAAAATTAGTTAACGGAAACCATCGAATCACTCATAAGAAAATAGAAGAGATATTTGAAATTACATAAAATATGCACAATTTTTGTGTCCCATAACCTGACTAAAGAGAAAAGAGCGAATCGGGTCGAAAAAGGCGAAACAATTATTTCTAACTTTAAATCGAGACAATCAGCTGAAGTTTTTACAATAATAAAGGTTGATAAAATGTGGCAGTACTATTTTAAATGCGTGTATGCGTGCGTGCGTGCGTGCTTGCATTTGTGAGTGCGTTCGTGCATGGGTGCGTGCGCGTTTTGATTTATGCCTGCAAAAGATATTACTAATTTATATTTATATACAAACGCTTTTATATAATAATACGTAAATGTACAGACATACATATACCATGGAAAAGCAGATAAATCAATATTCGTATATTTTTTTATACGCACAAATATATTTGTTCCAGTTTATTTGCTAGTCGTAACGGTACAATTTGGGATTATGATAGATTACGACAAGTAATACACCTATTAAAAAAAATATAACTTTATTATACATACCTAATATGTGAAAGTAGTAGTCTCAGATTCGGTTAAACTGTCAGCTAGTTACTAAACAAGCAGCAATATTAATTATATTAAGATAGTAGTGAAATATTTGATGGCTTAACCTTATGAATATTTAGAATTAATAGTCGCTTCCATTTGGCGAGTTAAATTAACTTTTATGAACTTGTTTTTTTAATTCAATATATTTTAAAATTAACGTGGGACTGTTTTGATCAATTTTAGTTTTTGTTTCGATTGTATCCAAACTGAAAATTATTAATAAATTTTAAATTATGAGTTAAAGTTTTATCCCGAATTCACATAAATATTTGTAATAGTGGGCTTTTGTATGTCTCATAATTACAGATAGGCATATCAAAGGGCATAAGAACCTCTGACATATCTTGCCAGTATTGAATCTCATCCTAATTTATATAGCTCAAAATCGCTATTTATGCAGGCAAAGAAATTTTCTTGCTAGACGGGAAATGAAAAATGTGTTTCTAAAAATAATACCTCCTGCCATTGGATTAAACGCCTCCTACATGAAAAATGTTACCTAGTGTCGGGAGTAAACAAACAAATTTTATCTTGAGTCGCTTTAGTCTGTCTATTTTATAATATAGTTATATGAATAACAATTTTTTGTCAAATATTTACTCAAAACAGAGAGCAAGAGCGTTTTGGTTTTGATACCTAAATAAGTAAACAAGTGAAAGAGTTGACAATAGCTCTCTCAACCTTGCTTCCCTCAGTGGTATTTCCTCCCATTCGAGCCGAGACCTGAATTCAGAAATATGGTTTTATTATTTAAAGTCAGTAATATAGAGGATACATAAAATCCGTTCTTCATTTATTACTCCCGAAATAGAAACGCCTCCATTTAATTCTACGTATTAACAAAATATACCTGGCAAGTATTAAGCTCTCAGTCAGTCAAAGTATTTTTCATGGAGTTTTCTTGTGTTCATTTCTGTTTCGAGTATTTTGTTATTTCAATTGTTATCCGACATTGAAATATTTTTACTTTTAGATGAATGTCATTATTATTTAAACTACCTCATTTGTGTGGTATTTTTAAAATATTTTGTTTTTCTTTCTGTCCACATGTTTCTACCACAATTCTGAATAGATGTTAAACTCAAGGTTTACAAAATTTAGTTCCTTGAAGTTATATACGCTATTAAATGATTTAAAATTATATCTCATTCTTGAACGAGACAATGAAGGACTACCGGACAATATAAATTGTAAAACCGATTGTCTCCAGAAATTCACTAACCTTAATTTAATTGTATTCAAGAATTTTCTCAAAGAGCTTGCCATTCCTTAGAGTTTTTCAGTTTCGCTTCTAAACCTTAAACATATTACATATAATATAAATTTGTTTAATGATGTAAAATTATAATTTAACTAATTTTGATATTTTTGAAATCTTCGAAAAAAATTATCAGTCAGTCTGTCCTAGCGCTGGAAGGTTCGCATCATTGATAATTTATTACATTTACACATTTATTCGTATTCACGTCCACATTAAACATAAGGTAAGCAAGTAAATAAGTAAATAAATTGGTAGTTTGTAAGATACCTTTCTCAGTAAATTTTATAAAAAAAAATCTGAAAAATTTTCGAGGTGACTTTTCGTATTTTTTATTAGGAATTAGAATAACAAGTAAGATTAGATTATATTAAATAAGTATTGTAATGTTGCTATGTTGAAATTGTTTTCTCATGGACCACCATATTTTAATCAATAGACGAAAATGGAAGAACTTTGATACTAAATAAACAGAAACCTTATCGATATTTATATAAAGTGAATTTATATTTTACTACTTCATAAATAGGTTTATTGAGAGAGTAATGAAATATTCATTCGCTTTCAAAGTATTATAAAATAACAGCTACCGATGGAAATATTATAAGCATCGATATTGATGGTAGTAATATGATATATAATCTCAATATACGGCTTAGGGACCATCTCATTGCATCATACTCGTGGAATGTATCTTGTTCTATGTGGATTGAAGGTAATATGGCACAGTATATAATGTATTTGAGGAAAACGATTCCTTTATATCGCAAGTAGAAAATTGGAGAATTGCCATCATCGCAGTCTAAACTTTCTGTCACTTCAAATTAATACAGCTTAGTATTAGCATAATTCTTCTCAGGTTTTCTTAAGTTAAGGTCTCAGGCTCTGGCGCCTGAAAAGGGCGTTTAGGATTTATTAACGAACGTTTAAAATCCTGAACACCCTTTGCAATTAACATTTGTTAACGAACGTTTTTTAATCATCTAAAACAAATGCGCAGGTTTATTTGGAGGGATTGCTAAAATATTTTCATCATTGGTAGAAACGTCGGTACCTAAATTATATTTGCATTTAAACGATTTCCATAGAAATGTTTCGACCTGTTCAACCTATATATATATATATATATATATATATATATATATGTATATATATATATATATATATATATATATACATATATATATATATATATATATATATATACATATATATATATATATATATATATATATATATATATATATTTATATATATATGTATATAAAATATGCAAAAAAATAAATTACAGAAAAGTTATGACCGTAATTTCATTTCACAAATTTACTCTATTCTAACTGGAAAACTAACCACCTCATAAAAGCAGTATCAAAAAATATTTAACTGTAGTGAGGCCAAAGGGGGAACGTGGACTTTGGCGTGCTATCTGGACGTTAGTGAGTGGATGTATCGAGGATAGGTCCTTTATAACATACGCTTACAAACTTAATAGTAACATTATTTACACGTACATTTTTAATAACATTAGAAATTAGATTTCATTGTTAGGACACAGAACTATAAGAAGCTTTGTCAGCTATTTATCTTACATGTCTTAATTAAGTAGTCATCCCAGACTCCTCCCAGATGATATCTCCAAATATATTTATTCCATAAACAGGATATACACTATTTGCTCCCAGTATCGAGCGGATAACATGCGGCTACCGATTAATGCTTGTAAAATTACTAACCGTGCGTTCAAACGGCGCGGGAATCTCAAGAGGTTTCGAATTTATCCATTTTGCCAGCTTTAACAAGTGTTGTAAATATTATTTCGCCATTGTCCCCTTTTTTCCAGTGAAATTCAATTTCATCTATAAAATCAATCCTAAAGAGAACGATACGTAGAGAGGTGAGAAAAGGAAAATAGAAATGGAACGACCTATAGATAATTAGGATCAATTAGCATGGAGATTTATCGGATTTCAGCAATGGTTATGTTTATGTAAACGATTTCAAAATAATTTTAATTCAATTGAATAAAAATAAATAAATTCCATTTTAAAGATTTTATACACTAATCTATATATTTACAGCCTCATGCCATTTTCTATCAACATTGAGGTAAGTGTAATGGCACCTCGTCATATTACATTTTGATATGGTACCTTGACATAGAATATATGTTGGCCAGTTTTATTACAGCTTTATTTAGGTTGACGCCAATATTATTTATTAGAGTCTAAATTTTAGATATTATTTAGAATTTTAATTTAATTATTCTACGTATAATCATATTATGGGAACTAAAACGTTCCTAAATATTAATTCAATAAGGTTTACTTCAAATGTGAATAAAAATTCCGCAAATCACTGTTACAGTATAAGTTTAGTCTAAGACAGACCAAATTAACCTTTAGAATGCCACAAAACATTATAAGGTAAATGGAAAGTTAATAAGCTTAGTAAGATATCACAAAATAGCTAGGCTAACAGGTGAAGATCGGCTAGAATTGGTGTTTATATAAAATTATTTATTTTAAACTTGGAATAGAATAGAAGACCCAACTGCTGTTATTCTTATTATTATTTATTATAAGAGCTAATGAAGCAACAACCAATTGGGCAAATCTTAATTTTATCCGTTCAATTGTAATGAATATTCTAATATTTAAGGCACTTAAGAATATAGTAACGACACTTGCTACAATTTCTAAAATTTTCAAAATATTTATTTCAACAAACTAAGATTTACTTACATTGAGACATAATTTAGTAAACATTTCATTTAAATTTTCCTCCATACTGTAAGAAGTTACCGTGCTGTCAACATTTTCTGCACAAGTTAGTTACTTATCATAAATGTCGGTAAACTTGTAACACGCTAAAACAAAATATAAAATAATGTTATAAGGAAATAATAACATCCAGCTCTATAGTTTACTGCGAATATTTTAAAAAGAGTTAGTTTACGTGATGAAATAAAGAAATATAATTTTAAGTTGAATAATTTGAGAAAAAAGGAGAGAGGGTGCAACATTTGGTTTTTGCATATTTTTTAGTATATCACTCACGATATAATACCTAAAATAATGAAAAAAATAGTTTTGAGACCCTTATAATTAACCCTTTAAAACCAAACATGGGATAAAAAAATGAGTATCATGTTGACCCTGCCTCCTAAAATTTATTTATGGATATTTTTGAGTGTTAGTTTTCTCATTTCAACATATGTGGGTTAAAATGTTATTTTACTACGTCAAAACTCAAATTTCTAGGTCAAAACTACAGCTGTGACAGACAAAAAAACAGTTGTGACAGACCAATAGACAAATAGAAACGCGTCTAATCTTATAAGGATTCCTTTTTCCTGTTAAAATATGAGACCTTAAAAATGAAGAAAAAATACTCCTAAGTTATAGGTAATATTATTAGTCCGGGAATAACAAATTTATTACGATGAATTATAATACACGGATAAAAAGAACAGAAGTATATTTGTCGCCATAATATTTTTTTATATTACATAAAAGGTTGGTGGTTGTGTTATATTGCAATATCGTTCAGTTGCTTGTTAAACTGTCTTCAAATCGACGTTATTTTCATGTTTTCCGACGATAAATCGTGACCATTTCCAAAAGGTTTAAAATTGTAGAAATCCTCTAACGTCTCTTTTTGTATATAGGTATTCAGATTTGATGGTAATAACTCAAATAACTGCTTCATATTATATATAATGCAATAAATTTTAAATGATATGCCCGTAATATTCACATCAGATTGGTAATTGATATTGTTCGTCCTCTATCTAGGCTACACCCACCCAACCAAATGAATACATTTATAAATAAACATAAATATATATAAAGATGTATATATATATATACATACATATATATATATATATATATATATATATATATATATATACACGCATACATATACAGATTCCGATAAATCTGCATTCCTATACTTTTTTTCATGTACACAAACATAAATCTGCTCCATTTCATTCTAAGTCCCACAAGTAGATTGAAATACCTTATGACAAAACATTACTCTTACGTAGTGCGCTCTTTGCGAGTGTGAAAAGAAAAGTATGCCAAGAAATTATCTTCATAAAGTAACAAATCCGTTTACGAATACAAACGTCACGCCATGCGACATACCTCTACGCAGTTTCTATATAAACGCAATGTATATTACTATGGTTGATTAAAACAAGCGAAACAAGTTGACCGTAGCTGTCTCAGATCGAATTAAACTGTCAGCTAGTTAAGTAAACAAAGAGCAAAGCATTTAATGAGTTCATCTTATTAATATTTGCAATTAATAGTCGCTTAAATTTATTTAGAATATATTTTTTCGTAAATTTCCATATTTATGATATAATTATTAGCATTACCTTTTTATAGCAATTTTAATTTTTTTTCTGCATCCATATAGAAATGCAAATTTATGAATAAGTTATTAAATGTGGCTACACACCATGTTCCATATAACTATTTAAAATCGATTATGATCGTCTTCTCATATCTGAAGATCTGTCCACTTATTGAAATCGACTAGCAGAATTTAATCATTCCTTTCTGATGGTTCTTTCTATTTTTTTCATGTCAAGCTATGTAGTCAAAATACATGAGTTTTATTCGCAGGTAATAGTCTTGTTTTTAATTGAAGTTCCTGAAGTACAGACGCATTAGTTCGTTTAGCAGTCCAAGGCATCCGTACATTCTTTAACTCATGTCATGAATTCCTACAGTTAAATCGAAAATATTAGGGTTCTTACAAATCTTAGGTATTTCTAGAGACGTTCTTATAAGGCCTTATATTTGTTAATTATATCTTGCTGGTTTCAAATACTTATATTCTAGGTATTTACGATTCACATCCTCATTCATAAGGATTCAATTATTATTGATTGGGATCCAGTCATCATGTGGGTTATTTAATATCTATCCACAGTGCGCAAAACTGATTTACTTTTTAGAAATATTGTGGAACTATGGAAAATTATATTTTATCTTATATTAAATTATATCTCACATAGCATGAACTTCTCAACTCAAATAAGTCGAATTGATTTGACGGTATTCTCTCAACAGGTGCTTTATCCAAGGTTTTGGCCTTCTTACCGGACACTGTTTATGAGCTTTTTCATTTCATTTACATAGTCAAATATCCTTAAGTTTAATCAGTGATTTTATTTATATATGTTCGAGTACTTGATGCTACCGATATTTGAACTTTATATTTGAAACAGGAGACTTAATTTTTATTTATCATTATTTCAACCAGGCACATTAAGGAGAATAATAATCTCCAAGGTATCTTTCCAGTATTAGATATGACTGTAGTTCACATTGTATAAACCGCCTCTTGAAAAGTAAATGTGGGCTAGACAATTTTCCTTTAATAGTGAAATGGAAAGTACTTTTTCTGAAGTTGAAAATAAAAAAAAATATGTTTTATCACCTTTGGTAAACACCTGAATAATTAGGTTAATTTATATTTCTTTTCACTGAACTACAGGTCTTCTACGTACGAAATGGTACCTAATGTTATGCGCTGTTATCTGTCTCTATTGTCCATACTGTTTCTATTTATTAACATATAATTTATTAAAATGACGTTTATTTACGTCATAGCAATATTAATAATTATTTCTCATAACATATTTATTCAAAACAGACTATGTTGCTTTTGTTATGAAAATATACAGTTTTGTAGACATGTCAAATACAAATGTTTATCAAACAAATTTTAGTTATATAATTCAGAGATTCACCATAAAAAAAGTAACGATGAAGTGAGGTTTGTTCATAAACACACAATATCCTAAAGGCACTATTGAAGTTTCCCCCCAACCAATTAAACGCCAATCTGGCATTTGAATTCGAACATTTTACTGTTGCTGTTGGTTTTGGAAACTAAAATCTGTCTTTTTAAGTTACATTCAAACCACGATTATAGCCAAGAAAACCAAAAGCAGGGTTAAATTTTCTAGTGTATTATTTTTAAAATTTCTCATATTTTAAATTTGGTTGTTTAAGAAGTAGGTTTTTAATTCTGAATTTTTTACGAGTCTTATCAATTTTGTCAGCCCAAGATTTTACATTTTCTCAAAGAAAATTTGTCTTGGACTTTTTAGTATTGGAGAGATAAATATGTAAATAAAGTGTGTTAACAATATTTTCCTGCGAAGACCTAGAAGAAGCCATAATACTTCTTTTAATCTTAATAAAAAGGTTCTTTTCTATATTTCTAAAGATTTTCCAGAGCTTTCACTGTTCATTTGTAAAGAAAATACTGAAATACCCCGTTTCATAACTGTAGCATTGTTTAGACTAATTAAGAGCATAATATTCAGGGCGTACATTTTATACATACATAGTTGAATCAAAACGAACAGCTGTTTGCTTTGATTCAATTATGTATGTATATAATGTACTCCCTGAATATTAAGCTCTTAATTAGTCTAAGGTTCTTGCGGCTAGAATTTTATTATACTCATTTCTCCTGTCTGGAAGTTGAATTTCTGCAAGGAACGCGAAATAATTGTACACTTGTATTATTGATGTCCCATATTTGATTTTGTTTAGCGCAGCTTTGCTATTTTGTTATTTGTTATTCGATTTGAGTGTTTTTTTTTCTCGAGAGTCAAATGATAGGCAATATTTTTACTGATTGAGCTGTTCAACCAAAACCTCAGAAGATGAAGTGTTCGTGTTCTTTATAAAATTATTTTTCAGATATACTTACATCTATATTAGAAATATAAATTTAATTCAAAATTTAATTTCAACCACAAACTTGTTGGCGCCTTGTTACATAGATGTAAAATTGTAGGTTCACAAAATGCAACCTTCTAAAGCATTTGCGAAACATTTTGCTTTGGTTAGATATTGAAAGAAAACGGCTGGCCTCGATTGATTCACCGAGCTAATTATATGTATTCAAAGTTTGCACATGTCTACCAGTAATTGTAGGAGTGTACTATGACATTCGGCTGGTCATAGGTTCCTCCTCGTAGCAGCTTCCTCTTTATAATTTCCGCCCTTGTTTTCGTCTGCGTTTGAGGAAAAGTTTGTTTTTTTTAATAAATCTCAAATAGTGCAACGCTCTCTTAGTGACATCGTTTATAAAAATTCAGTTATTAACATTAAAATTTTTCTAGTTAATATTTATTTACATAGGTTTTCCGAATCAAATATTATAATAATTGGACACTATAATTCCTTCATAATTTATCCCTGTTCGTTAAAACAATTACAAATAAGTTAGCGTTAGCTTTTCAAATGTTATTATTTCTAAACAGCCTTGTAAATTTAAAAACTCGACCAATTCTTTCTTATGTATTTTCTACATTTCTCTATTTTTAATATCTTTATTTCTATCTCAGTAGAAATTAGAAATTAATAAAATTCGCACACAAATAGGTCACATCGTTCTTAAGATTATCCTCCTCCGATGTTCCGGAAAAAATCCGATCAAAATTTCAAAAGTGGATTTTGCAATATGTAGAGATAAACAACCTATGCACCATATAGTTATGACTGTAATTCTCAAAAAGTAACAAATTAATACTTTTCATTCATTACATTGAATTTTCCTTAGATATGTCACCAAATCTATTCACTTTTAAAATGTAACCAGATGTTGTTCCAGTGAAAGATGAAAACAATTTTTTATCCTGTATTGATATAATAAAGCAATATTTCTTTCCCATAGATTTTTTAACCTTGAACAAAATGTATGCAAATGAACGTTCATTTAGCATTCGGAGGACCGTAAAATTTAATGATTTAAAATTTAAGCAATATTTTAACTTTAAAAATATTTACGTTGAAAATACGTAAGCAAAAGTCAAAATTGAGTAACAGATCGGCAATATTATTTGCCACTTAATAACATATTTGAATGTAATTTTAAAATACTAGGAAATTAATTATAGTCAAAAAAACTATTTACATAAAACGACTTAACGACTTTTACATAATGCGACTCGTCATAAGAAATTTTAATCCTTTGCGACATTTTGAGTTTGTAGAATTTTTCTTGCCTTTTTGGCATATATGTTTGAAGAAATTGCATCTTCAGTACAAATTTTAATTCTATATTGAAAGGTTTAAAAGCTACAAAATTGATGAATGACAAAAATGAACTCTTCTAATAAATTTTTTTAATTTTTGGATTTTGAAGTATAGAATTATTTTGAAATATAGAACTATTATATAACTAGTAGTATTCGGTATCAAGATAATTGTAATGTATAATGTATTTCAAAATAATTACTATATTTATAAAAGAAATGTTTATATCCAATTGAATTAATTGTGTATCATGCCATATTAGAATATTTTATAGACCATGATTCGCATTCTATCCAAAAAAATTAGTTTAGTTTGTCAATTTTTTGTAGTTATGTTATTTTAAAGACTTAATTATAATTAACTGTAAGTAATTATTTTCTTTAAACACATAGTAATAAATACATACTGTGTAATTATATGTTGCAATAAATACGTAGGTATCTATTATACCTTTTATTAATAATAGTATACGAAGTAAATAGCTAGGTGTAATAGTACTGTTCGTTAATCACAAATTATTTATTAAATTCTAATAAATTATTTTGTAATACGAAGTATCGGTTAATAAAAAAGAATTGACATAAATATAATTTGGAATGAAACTTAGCTTTCAATTGTATCTTTCCCAGATTCGCACATTAATCCACCTATATAGAGGCTTTAAGGATAAATTTACCTAAATGAAGAGAATTTTGACGGAAAAGTGTCCGAACTATTATTGAAATTATTGTAGCAACATGCATCAATAGATGGTTGTATCTTTTAAAGACTAAAAATAAAACAGGGTGAAGGGTGAAGAATGTAGATGGTTTTTTTGTTAGTTTATTTACACACGGGAACAATTTAGATCTAAGTTGGTACTGACAATGAGTTTTGTTTCGATACCAAACTTAGAAAGCGAGGCTTGAAGGGACTTTTAAGTTTAAGGGCTTTTTAAAATAAAATTAGCAAATTATCAATTTTTTAGCGACTTCAACCCTGAAATATCCTATTGCTCAAATTGGTTGTGTATTATATATGTCATCGTTTTATGTATATATTCAATAACAAGCAAAGTTAAAGACATGAAAGATCTGGCAAGAAATTAGTATTGCTGGGAGAGAAAACTTGATGAACTTGTTCACACAAATATGCATGCAGATTATATCTTTGTGTTGTGTTGGAAATCAGCGATATTTGCGGACAATAAGTCTCTAGCTTAAAATTAAATTGACGTTTTAAAGTAGCAGATGTATTGCACAGTTAACACACTGGTGAAAATATTAATAAATTAATTTTAATTTTAACACTTACAACTCTCGGTCTTAAACCTTCCTGTGATGTATGAAATAAAAAATCCCTACTTTTATTTCTTTTACGGGACAGATATAATGGGTAATTTGGGTGTTAACCATTGAAGAGGTAAAATAATTTTGTCTTATTTCTTCTTTAATGTCAGTAAATAGAAACAAAAGATGGAATATAGGTCTTATTGCGAATATCTTATATCAATTAACTGTTTTTCAAAAGTACATCAAAGTAGTTTTTGTTGGCCTCATATCGAGACGATATATCAGGTTGAGATAAAAAAGATACTTTTGTGCGCCTTTAAAAATTCTGAGGGAATGTATCCGAACTATATCAATTAATTTTAATATAATCTTTATTTTTTTGACAAAATATTGTACAAAAATTTTGCTATGGTTTGCTGATTTGTCTAAAGTTTAATATTACAAAATATCTCTTTTTTTATAAAAACGAAATGATTGGCAAAAGTTACATTACGATAAGTTTTTCTATTGACAAAGATTCTTTTGAACGACTGGAAATATTTGTGAATAATTTTCAGAAATAAATGTCTAAAATACCTTTAATAACAAAAAAAAGTGTGTAACTTTACATAAAAGAACGCGGATTATTTATTTCGAAAACGATTTTCAAGTGTATTGTGAAAATGGTAGTTGTTAACAGGGTTTACTAAAAAAATTTGTTTTACGCAAAAATGATTTGCAAATCTAAATCGAGTTTAATATTTTTTTAATTCTCTCTCTAAACTATTTTTGATTTCAATATCGTGATTCACAAATATCTACATGCACTTAATCATTCTTAAATAAATAAGTTAATCGCATCTGCAGAGCTATATAGGTCGTTACAATATTATCTAATGAATAATGTAATGTTATTAGAATTATTTTCTTGTTTTACATTCATTGAATTATAAGAAAGAAGTAGATTTGTTTCCCCTGAAATAAGTTGTTTAAAAAAAAATAATATCTGTAAATTTATTTAGGCATTTGAACATTTTTTGGATGAAGATATAAAAATTTGAAGAGACAAATCTAAATATTTCAGTAATAGCAGAGGTTAAAATATATACCAAAACCTATGTCTTAACATAGTGATGAGAAATTGGTGTGCATTAGTGCCATGTTCACTACTTTTTGACGGAACCTTTTCTTATACGTTGTTTACAGTTTTAATATATTTGTTTTATATTTCTAATTATATATTTTTCCTGGAACTAGAAAACTTGCGAAGGATTTGGAAATTGCAAAAGAAATATTAATAACCATAGCTAGCTGTATCTAATATATCGACTTCAAGTGATGGTTCTTAATAAGGAACGCATCATATACTGACAACTTAGAAACTATATGATTCGCGAATTCAAGTGCAAAATTACATATAAAAGAGTATTCTTAATCAGGGAAAAAAATACGAACTTTTCAAAAATATGCTGCCAGCAAAATTCCCAGCTAAAATAAAAAAAGTTTAATCTAAATGACAGTGCTATCGAGCATCATTTTTACTCCCACAATTTTGTTTTACCTGAGCGTTTTTTTTGCCTCTTTTATGTTACATTCCACTAAAATTTCCCTCAGACAATTTTCAGAATTTCCTAATATTTGAATCTCTCATAACGATAATGAATGGCTTCGCCGTTCTCACCTCGCCTTGTTTATCAAACTATCACAATAAAATAAATGGAATAAATTGTGTCTTTACTTTATTTTTTCTAAGTTTATTTAGGTTCCATGCGTCATCATTATGTATTGCGAAACATAATGGGTATTGTGGTCGATTTAAAGGAATGCGATGTAAAATTAAATTGAATATACTTTAGTTAAAATATATTTCTCTGAAAACAAAGTTCGTGATTTATGCAAAAAACAATTGAATAATGAGTTTTTCCGATCAACAATTAGTGAATAGTTGTTCTGCGACTAGCTTGCTCAATTTTTAACCGAGAGTATCTAATTATTATTTATATTTACATAACCCTCCAATAAGGTTGGTTAAATAAAACCATATCGATTTCAGTAATTTTTAAAAGACTTACGAAAAGAATTTAGCATTTGAAATTAGTGCACAGGGTGTGAATTATGTGTGATAGATGTATCATATAATTCCAGGCAATGAAGTGAATATTCCAAATGAATAATATTTAAGTTCAAGATATAAAAGGTGTTTGAACTAGAATCTGGCTAGTTGGTATTGGATACCTAGCTATTCGAAGCAAAGTTTATTAAGTTTCATTTGATTGAGGTAGTTTTACATTAAAACATAAATTTCAATTATATGAGTGACAATGTGATTGTAAAAATTATAGGAATAAATACTGATGTCGAAACTTTTTCGTTTCAACACGTTTCAAATGTGAATTGAAGTTAAAGATATTTAAACGATGATTTAAAACTGTCACTTTTCATGAATATTTTTAGACAATAGGATGAGCAGTAACGAAGTAAAATTACCTATCCCGTTAATTTTGTTTTTTTAATCCTTCTTGGTTATTACTGCTGACTTACAATATTTGTCGTGCTAAGCAACGTAATTATATTTTTTTTATATTTCTAATAAATGTGGTGTTGATTTGGAAATAAATTTTTGATCTGATAGTTTCGTCTACCAAAAACAAAATAAATTCAAAGTTGTTTTTTATTTTCGCGTAAATTCTACTATATAAAGTAATTAAACTTACTATCATTAATGCAACGTGGCTTTATTACATAAATATGGCATTATATTTTGCGATTGAGTGAAATGTATGCCAAATATAGAATGTTAACAGATAACAGTATAATAATATATAACTTTATACGATACCTCAATAGTTTTCACCTAAACTTAATATAATCTACAATACTTAATTAAATTAGCGAAGCGAGGTGAGAGTAGCTGTGTCAGATCCGATTAAATTGTCAACTAATCAACCAAACAAAGAGCAAAGCAGTTAGTGGTTTGATACAATTAATGTTGAGGATTAATAATCGCTTTAAATTAGCAAGTTAAGTGAACTTTATAAATATCGTTTTCACTAATTCAGATTTTTTTGTATTATTACCGTGATCTACTTTTAATTAATTATAGTTTTCTTTTGAGTCTATTCGAGACTTAACATTTAAAAATAAATTATTCAATCTGAGTCGAACTTGCGCACTGAAAGCCATATTGATATATAGAATAGAGGTCTAATTTTAGGACATTCTAGCAAAGTTTATTAATAAAAGAGATGTTTTAAACCTCCAAAGTATCTTTCCAGTATTTAATATAACCGTAATTCACATGGCTCAAATATACCAAACATTTGAAAACAGATAAAAGTCACGAATTGTTTACGCCAAACGTTAACAAAATATTTAGGTGGAATGAAGAAAGTAAAGTTTAATACGATAAAAATATAAGAAAATAATAGGATTATGATATTAATTATATAACTACGATAGTGCTATTTTTTTATTTGCACTAAAAAAGTGTGGCACATAGGAAGATATATAGGCAACTTATCAAAAATTCAGCTGCTTAGTTACCAATTTCTTCATCTTAGCCGTTGTCTCATCATCCAACTAGGACATTTAATATGCAGCCTTAATAATCTGCATAGTGCGTCTGGTCATCAACTCACATAAAATAAATTATATGTTAATATCTCGATATTTTATTTATTTAAACTGTATTCTGTTGGAGACAGCGAATGTTCACTTTTATATGAACTTTATGAAGAAAGTTGTTTTTTACAATTTTCCATCGTTTAACGACATTCGGAAGACTTTAATATAATGGTGTGTAAGCGTAGAATACGTTTCACAATTACGAAGTAAACCTAAAAATATCATAATACCTGAAAATAGCATAATACTACCTAAATAGTACAATACTATTTAGGTAGTATTACGCTAGTTGCTATTGTACAGGCAGAACAAGTTTTCAAAATACCCAATGCATGCACACCGGATACTATATACACGAACTATTTCTTACCACTTTTGACCATTCTGCAGCCCAGTTTATATTTGAGGTAAATAAATTAAATCTAAGTATTTTGCCACTAGTCCTCGTGCCCCTGAGAATGAATCTAAGGAAATGCCGATAATCAGATTCATTGACTAGATGACTCACTGACAGGTGATTAAAACATTTAGGTCGCTTTTAATAATTTAAGTATTACAAAATGCGTTAAGTGTGAGTTGGAGTGGCAACTTGTCGAGAAACTTATTGATGCAATTTTTCTCAAACAATTGGATATGGTTAAACTGAAGGAATTACTTTCTTTTACGTTGTATTAGCTTTACTTTCTATGTAAATATTTAAACATGAACTAAATATATCATAAAACCTTAAACTATAAGCATTGCGCTATAAATATTTGTTTAATTTAAAAAAATTACGAATCTAACTGAAAAAATGACATTGTTTTACATTTAATCAGCTTTCTTTTGTATTTACATTTCTAAACACAATATATATATATATATATATATATATATATATATATATATATATATATATATATATATATATATATATGAAATAAAACATATTTGTTTATTATTAAAGAGCCTAATAGTTTGGGCCATTGATCCCCCTGTGCTAATAAGCATATAAGAAAGGTTTGGCCGAAAATTCGAAATATCTTGAAACGCGTTAAGGAAGTTTTCCTCGTAATACTTTTTACACCAACACTGCAAACCGCGTACAGCCATTTTACCGTTGCTGCTGATTTTCGAAACTAAAATTAACTGCATTAAATTATACGAAAAGCTGATTATCACTACGAAAACGGAAAACTAGTATAAATTTGCAAGTATTTAAATTTTAGAAACTACCGCATTTGAAGTTTGGTTTACGGAGAAACGCTTTTAAACTCAGTATTTCTTTGGATTTAAACCATTATATTCTGATCTATATAGTTTCATATTTTTGCTAAGAAAATACATTAGCATATAAATGCTCATCTACAGCCTCAGTGAAAACATCCACGTAGATTGGCGTATTTTTCAGAAGTTTCCATGTGCGTATATGAAAAAATACAGAAACTCTGTGTTCCACAATTGTAACAGTGAAAACAACAACGCTCTTACTTCATTGAATTTCTACTCTTACATTAAACAATGTCATAAACATTATATTCAGCGAGTATTAATCTCTCAGTTAGTTTGAGGTATTTGCGAGTGGACTTTTATTGTACTCATTTATCCGATCGGGAAACTGAGTTGATGGATGTGGACGCAAAGTAATTGCACCTGTGAATGATCGGTTAAGTGGAAAACTTTTTGAAAATCTTTAATCTTAGGATCTCATGTTTGCGTTCGTTTTAGTAGTATTTCGTTATTTTATTGATTTTTATACGATTCGAGTGTTTTTGTTTGGTGTGAGATAAACAAAATTCTATATTGTTCGATATATTCAACGTATTGACAACACCATTTTTGTGTCTCCTTTCTAGATAGATATTAAATTATAAGTTCACAACATTCGTTCTTAGAGAGTGTTTGTGAAATGCTTTGCTTGAATACTTGACTTTTTTTTCAATATAAAGGTAATGAATGAAAATGGTTGATCTCAATCGCTACAACGAGATAGTAATAGATGTCAGTAGTGCAATATCTGCAAACCGTAGCAAAAGTGTACTTGGTCACTCGGCTATCTATAGTTTCTTCTTCTCAGTAGATTCTTCTTTATCATCTCTATTCCTATCTTTGCCATATAATAGAAGGCGTGTTTGTTCCTTTTTTTGTCCATCTCAAACAAGTTAACGTTGTCGCTTTTTATTATGCTATGTTAAATGCATAGCATAATAGTAAGCAAATCCTGGTTAGTATATATTTGAATTATCCTGAATTCAACTTAGAAATAATTACCACTTAATAAATTATTTCTATTTGGTGCTAATTTTTTAGAAATTCATTTTAATTTTTCACAACTAAATTAAACTACGTGATGTCGTATTATTTCTATTTCATTTAAATTATTTACCACGACCTAGGTTTCATTGTATGGCAACATCTTCAGGTAGGAATATCTTTCTCTTACTAAGTAGAATAACTCAGCACAGATACATATATATATATATATATATATATATACATATATATATATATATATATATATATATATATATATATATAACTTATTAACGCCCTGAAAACACAATTTTTTTCAACTTTTGTGAGATATGACTTTAAGACAGTAGTAAATCTCAAAGAGTAAAGAAAAGACTATCGTCATTACATTTTACTTTCAGTAGATTTGCATTTTATATACATTTATAAACATTTCATTTATATACATTTATAATCTAACCATACATTGTCCCCGTAAACAAAAAAGAAACATCCAGTTTTAACTTTAATTTCTGCCGATTCTTTATCTACCGAAAAAAGTTTGTATTAAACAAAGGGAGAACGGTAAGGTTTGAATGAATTCCATCTTGCTATCATTTTAAATTTAAAAATGTTCAATTTGAACTTAGACAAAATTTATTTGAATATCGCTAATATTGTTTGCCAGCGAATATTATTTGACATAAATATATATTATTATGTTTCATTTCTTTTAAATATTAGTTGTGGTCACGAATTCTTTAGCATGTAATTCGGAGTAGGAAAAGTTGTTAGCTATTTTTTGTGTTTTTCTTTTTTCTCTCAGAACTCTGTGAGAATAAATATTATCCCAAGCTAATAAAAAATAAATCACTGAAGACCGCATCCAAATTGGTTTTGTTCAAAAAAATCAACTAACATACAACAAATCTAAAAAAAAATTTGTTTACCTTTAATACCGTGTCTTTAGTATGTAACACTTAGTTTTACTTAAAAATATTTAATGTAAAGAGAGATTTTTAATGGTTTTTTTATATGTACAGATATTAGAAAATAATTAAAAAAAAATTACATAGAAGAAACAATTTTTAATCTTTTACAACTTTATGACTTTTTGTGACTCTTTTTTGTTAAGTTTTCGGCATATGTGTTAAAAGAAATTACATCTTGAATACAAATTTTTAGGTTTATATTTAACGGTTTAAAATCTATAAAGTTGATAAATGTGGGTAGGGAAAATATTGAAACATTAAATAGTTTGTTTTCTAATTTTTAAATTTTCAAGTATATAGTTCCAAATACATAGTGAATGAAGTGTGAAAGGGAAAAGCATTCGATGTCAAGATAAAATTGGCGGTTTAATATTGCCGAATGCTCATATAGATATTATTAAAATAAATTACTATATTTATTATAGTAACGTTTATAATTAATTACGTTAACACTGTTTCACGCCTTATTAGATGCTTTCATAGATCATTATTAACATTTTTTACGATAAATTTGTTTATTTTGAAAATATTTACTGCAGTTAAAGAATTGTTATTTTAAAAACTTAATTATAATTCACTGTAAGTAATAAAGTTTTGTAATTTTTGTATTGAAGTAAATATATAAATAAATATACTTTATGGATTCTGTACCTAGAAATATTATTGTCACGTTTAGTTAAAACAATACGAAGTTAATAATTAGGTAAGTATAGGTATAATAGCATTGTTGATCAATCAATAATTACTGATAACATTTCAATTGGTTATATTATATGAAGTATTGGTCAACAAACATAAACCGACTTAAACATTATTTGACATGAACCTATCTCTCATCTCATTACGGCAAAAATACCGACACATTTTTGCTCTAACTTAACATTAGAAAATCCCTTATTAGGCCTGTTTACTTACAAACTTTGCCTATCACATTATCTAATCTAAGGCACGAAATCCACACGTAAGTTTCCCAGACTTGCTCGTTAATCCCGTCTACTTAGAGGCGTTAAGCTACGGGCTGAGTGCTTCATGAACCTTAATCTTGTAACAAGGAAGAGTGTATTATCTATTGATTAATTTGTCTAAATATGTGGATATTGAGAGAGAAGCTTCAAAACTTTCAATTTAGTGCCGAAACAAACAATATGAATGCATCTATTATAATCTATGACTAAAATAAAATCTAAGAAAAAATTGAAGGAGGAGTACAATGATAAAAAAAGTAATTTATCTCTTTTAGTGATTCCAGGGATAAAGGGATTATAAAAAACTTCACTACTCTTATTTATTTCTCCGAACAAAAATTGTGGGTAATTTTAACTGCAGACTTGAATTAATTTATTTATATTATTAGCTGGAAACATAATACGCAATGTGGACTAAGTTTCATAATGGTGGTGTTACAATTGATTTCTTTTTACATGTGGGTCAAGAAATATTTGTTGATCTCCGCGGAGGGTCAACATCCTAATGCCCTTTTATTGTATAAAACTAATGATGCCGAAGGAATATAAATGTACTATACTAAAAACGTTTAATTAATTTTTTTCTAAAATAGGAATACTTCAATAATTTACATTATGTCGAGTTTTTCTTACGGTAAAAATTTCCTGGTATAATATTTGCAGATAATTTTTAGAAATCAAATATTATATATTTTCCAAAATGAAAAAAAGGAAAACGCTTGTAGCCTTGTATAAAGAACGCATATTTTGTCGCAAACCATTTTTCAAATATTCGGCGTAAGTATTAAAATTTCTCGTTTAATATTAAATGTCAAAAATAACCTTAATAACTACATTAATTTTATATGCAAAACCGTATATACTGTTATGTAATAAACGAAGTATTCTTGGCAAGATGAACTTACATTATCCTCTCAAGCTATTTAACCTAAAAATTAGTTAATTAAGCAAGTTAATTTAAATTAACGTTCTCAGAGTTCCTTAGTAGTAGTAGTAAAGAGTTTAAAAACAAATAATATGTGCTTATTTATTTTAGCATTTAAACACTTTTGGGGTGATGACATAAAAGTGTTTAGAAAAAAACATGTGTTGAAAAAATATTGTAAAATATAGGAGTGGAAGAAATATAGGAGAAAAAAGTGGGATAAAAGAGAAAGGTCCGAAACCTTAGTATTTCGATAATAGCGGAAGATCGAATACATACATAATCTATGTCATCAAAAAGCAAATAAGGTGTTAATGACACACATTAAGACTTAATATTATGTTTACCAGTTTTCGTTCGAAACTTTTATTATATGGGCTTCTGAGTGGAGAGTTTGGGCCCGGAAGGTACGTCAGTAAAAGAAACAAATATATTTTATGTTTATAAATATACGTTTTCATTTTAACTGGTGAACTTCTGTGTTTGAAAATTGCCAAAAAAAAAGTATCACTAACGTTAACAAAAACTATTATATTGAGATCAAATGATAGTCCTTTAATGAGCGACGCGTCATGTACGGATAAGTTAAAAAGGATATAATTCACAAATCAAAGTGCAAAATAATATTTAAAATTTTGCTCTCAAATGTCAATAATAGGAATTTTTTTCCACCTCGTAAAAATACGGTGCCAGCGAAATCCTCATCTAAACCAGAAAGGATTATTTAAGTGACAGTGCTCTCCAGCATTATTTTTACTCGCAAAATTGTCTTACCTGCCTGGTTAATGTCGCCCCTTTCGTGTTTTCATTTCCTCGCGAATTTTTCCTCTGGAGTTTCCCTCGTAGACAATTTTCTTCTAGTCAAAACGCTTGTCACAATGATGTATGGTGTCCCCTTTCTCACCTCGCCCCGTTTAGTAAACGGTAACAATAATGATAAACGTAATAAATTGTATCTTTGGCGTATTTTTTCTAAGTTTATTTAGGTTTAATGGATCATCATTACGTATTGTGAGACGTAATGCGTATTGAGATCGATGTAGAGAAAGATGTTGTAAAATTAGCATTATTTTGAAAATAATTAGGCATTATTTTGAAAATGACTTTTATTCTTAATAAAATAGTATTTCATCAATTAAATAATTAGTTGCTTCAATCAATATTTAGTTTGAAATATTTTTTGTAACCTGATGACATTCAACTTTTAACCTACTGTAGCGAAGGTACATTTATCTTCTATAATCTGTCTACTTAACCTGTGTAGCCCACCGGAATTTTTATGCCACCAAATTTTATTACTAGTTAATTAGAATAATTGATTTCTCGCAATAATTAAGGCACCTTATTCAATTATATTGGGGCATTCCTGATAAAATGCATCAATTCCTATTCAAGTTTTATTAAGCTTATATTTTCTGGTATTGTGTTATTATTAATACATATAATAAATTTATAGCTTATTAGTAGCTAAACGATACTACAATGCCACTAGCATCGTTATTTAAGAAAAAAATATTTTGGACTTCAGTCGTGCACCTCACATTAATGAGAGATTATATTTCGTCATTAAGAAATTAAAAGAAACACTTTAGACAAATTTAATATTACCTTCAAATACAGGAGCTAGTTCTGTGTTTTTAATTAAATTTTCTGATGTGTGCATAAACAAACATATAATTTCTAGGGTTCCAAACTACGAACTCTTATACTGTCGCTTTGTCCGTACGTCCGTCTGTATGTCACAATGGTTTTACTCGTAGACTATTAACGCTATTAAGCTGAAATGTTACATGATTAAACATATTTATAGCTCCTACAAAGATAGAAAACAACATTTTTTGAAAACACATTCTCCGGGTACCACCAGTGGTGAATTTTTGCATACTCCATTGTGCAGAAAATGGTTGAAAAGGTCTTTAAAAATATTACTTTAAAAAGTATGTTTAAAAATATTTTCCATGCATATGAAGTATTATGAAATATTAAAGTTTAAAGTGGTTATTTTTTTTGAGTTATGTATCCACGATATGCTAGCTAAATTGTTACTTTTGTATATTTGAAAAATATTCACAGTTGTGGTATATATATAATGAAATTAAAAGGAAGATTTTCACAGTTAAATAGATTCTACTAGTTTACGGTTATAGTTGACTAACTTATGACATGTAGTTGGGTTGTTTAAATGTTGAAAATAATTTCATATAAGTGAATTAAAATAATTTTTATTTAAAAATGTTTATTTTTTTGAAATATAAACTAGGGCGATGTATTTATACATGTATGTGGTGGGAAGTAATATTATTTAAATATGCTTCACGATTTTACGCCTGTGAAAAATAGGATAATTAGAATACTTACGTTGCGAAAAAGTAATATTTTTTTAGCTTAATGGAAATAGAATGTAACCTTAAATATGTTTATGTGGCTAAATATGTACTTAACTCTCGTAATGTGAGTTCTACTCGTATTTCAATTTTATTTATTAGTTTTTGGCGCATGTCAGATTAGATCTTATTACCATTATTTTTCCTTCCATGTTTTCAGAATTAATGTAAGTTATTTATGCCCAGCCAAAACGAAGATGATAAATATTTTCACCAACAAAATTTGAAAAGGTATTTTAAATAAATTTAGCTGCGTTTTTGTCTAAACATCAAAACTACGAACATCAATAGTAAACGCTGCCTTTATGGATGTGACAATTAAGTGGTTTGATTTTTGTTTCACAAAGCGTTGTGGGAGTGCCTATGCTCCTGTTTTTTGGACGAAGTAGTTCGTAATGAATATATTTGCCACGTTAGAATGTATAATATTATAATATGCTTTTTTCTTGTTTCTAAGAAAAAATATATATTGGGTCATGATTCACGCAGTCAAATTGATGGATGGAAAAAATCGTCTTGATATTTTATGTCAAGTCTAGCAAAAAATCACCACTTAACGCAATTATATCCAGACTCATACTTCAAAGAAAGAACATTTGTACGCTTGTATGAGCTTATCACAGAAACTTTAAACGGAATCTAAAAATTGTTTCAATGGCTGAAATATCGTACTTTTCGAGAACATATCAACTATATTTTATGTAGTAATTTCTAAAGAGGAAAGCTTTGATTGCTTGAATAATTTAAAATTTTAGCAAAAATGACTTCTTTCATTGCGTAAAAATTATTTAAATGAAGGGTTCCAAAGTAAGCCGGGTGCCCTTTTTGGTTAAACTTTTAAATAATTATAGTTATATTAAAATGAATTACGGAGATATCACAAAAAGTATGGGAGTTCAAAACTATTCACATATATTGCGAATTATCAATGACTTTTTGTTATTACCCGTTTTGTATTATAGAATATTTCTTGTACACGTCTTGTATTTGTACATTTAGTAATTACAATTTGTATATTAAAATATGAAGGAAAAGTTTCATATGAATATTGAGTCAGTTTTACCCACTTATACACACACACACACAAACATGTATATATATATATATATATATATATATATATATATATATATTTATTTATATTCCCACATATCGGCATTAAAAAATGAATTAAATTGACAAAAAACTATTCTATTTTAAATTAAGCCCACCATTTTTTAATTTTTTTTATTTTAGCAAAAGTGAAATCAACAAGAAAATTTTTCAACTGTTTTCCCTACATTACCAAATATCATCTACATATCCAAATACCTTCATGCGATAAATAGGAGATGTACTATTTTCTTTCAGTACTGAACGTATAACGTACAGATAAACTCTTGTTGGGCGTATTATTCATACGCAGAATTCCGAAAATATTCATTCAATAGTTTCTTTGTACCATGTATGTGTTAAAAAAATACAAATTTACCATTTTTTCTATGTTAATCGATTCTAAGTACTTTAAATAAATAAACCGTTTACTTGTTTATGTATAGCCGTAACTATAAAAAAATATATTGTAGTAACCTAAAAATATAACAAAATATGCACCGTGTACAAATATAACGAGGACGAACATTAAGCTTATTAAAACGAGTATTTTAGACATTGATATAAATAGGAATGAAAAGAGCAAGTTGAAAAATTTAGCACTGTATAACTAGATGCTACCTCAAAATCTATTTCATTCTAATGATCAGTGTTTTATGTTTCGTAGAAATACCTTATTTACTGTGTAATACTACGATTAAAAATAAATTTACTTAAATTTTAATTAATATATTTGGGATTAAAATGAATTCAATTATTCATAGGTACATAAACTGTATCGTTTTGATGGAAATGACTATTAAAATTGAATACTTGATCACGATATTCATCATAAGCAGTAGACTCCAAATTTGCAATCTATATAGCAAATTTAGCAAGCTGTGTTCTAAATTAATTTTGTATATGAAATGATCAATTGACTGAAAACTTCTTACTTTTAATGAACTTTTGCTCCTGAATAGCCAAAATTTTTGCCGAGTACTAATTAGGCTGTAAGCTATAAATTAATCTGGCTTTTATCAATGTCACGATAGGAAAATGAACATACGAGTTAATTTTAAACAATTTTCAATATAATTTTGTTTTTTATTTCCATTTTTCCCTATAAATTTATGTTTCCATGGATTTCACTGTATTGTACTTGGACACATTAAAACAATAAAATGCATTGAATTCAGTTCACGGTCTCACGTAGTTCAACATTTTGGAATGACAGGTATTAGCTGACAGGAAACTAGATCTAAGGGAGGAAAGCGAATTATTGAGGATATTATAAAAAAATAAGGTTACCTATGTCACGAAACATTAACCATTTAAGACGTGGTCAGTGCTCCGATGTAGGGTAAACTTTTTAATCAAATTTTCCGCTTTTGAAGTCGTTTCAGTTTATTGACTAAATATATCAGGGTCACTAAACGGTAAAAAGATATATTAATTTGATTCTCACTTAAGTTTGGAATGAAAACGAGGCATTTAAATTTTATTTTAAAAGCATTTTACTATTAATATATTTATATATTTCATATACAGCTTCAAGCCATTTTCTATCGAGGTTGATATAGATATAATGATACCTCGCCATATGAAAAATTTATATGTCCATACGGCACCATAAACCCAATTTCATTTGACACAGAATACAAATTAGCCAGATCTCGTTCTATATTTGATAAATATAATATAAAATTTCTTAATTTGATAAAATTTAACTAACAAATACAAGCATTTAATATTTCTTTCGATCTGGTTTTACTTGTATTTAGGAATGAATCCTAAGGTTATGAGATTTAAGTATATATATATATATATATATATATATATATATATATATATATATATACATATACATATAGAAATAAATATATATATATATACATATATATATATATAGGAACTATACACGGGTAAAAATATAAGCAGTATTCCTCATTCTGAATAAATTTTCGTTTGGAACACGGTGAAAATTTTCGATAAATAAAGAGAAACCGACGATCTTCATATTTTCTGTATTTATAGTATGATCACCCTAGTGTAGTCGATTATATACGGATATGTACTGGTGTGAATGACGACGACTTATATTGACTAGTTTTGTAAAAGCGTCAAAGAAAAAAGCGTTAAAGAAAAAACTGTTCTTACACTTTTGTGCTCTTTATCATTATGTAATATATTTCGTATCAATACGAGGCTATAACTGGAAGTTCTTAAAAGTAGACATTTTAAATAATCATAATATAAAAATTAATTTAAATTTCGAACATCAAATTCTTACTTAAACCGTTTAAGTGATGTTGCAATTTGTTAGAAATTTGCGGAAATTTGAAAATTCCCTGTATCTCGTCAAGAATAATTTATAATGAGAAAAGTCCCACGAAGTTAATCAACTAAAAAATATTTTGTAATCCGATTGGATTTCATAGATTTTACGATAGCGACTGACAAGAGAGTATGTTATTAGCAAATCCGGAATTGTTCAGGCCTTGTTGTTAGTGAAGTACACAAAGTTCTACATGAAATTTTTGGTGTCGAGAAGCTTTCTGCCAGATGGATACCCCATGATTTAATTAATGTGGAAAAACACCATCGCTTTAATTATTGTCCTAAAATGTTAGAAAAATTCTACAGAAATTTGGATATGCTATTACCAATCTGAAATTACCGTAGGAGGCAATCTTCGCAGTGAGTGTTTCTTTGCGAAGAGTTACTTATAAAGATCATGGAAGGGTGAAAGCTGCAAAAAAGATGGTTACCTTATTCTTCGGACGGATGGGTTATTATACTTCAATTACTCTGGAATATAAAAGAAAAATTATCCCAAGCTAGTACACCATCAATTATATACTTAATATTTTGGAAAAATTTATAGTGCAAATTATTTTGGAAGCAATTCTAGGTACTGAGCATCCTCTTTATTTAGAAGAACGACCAAGTGTGTAACTGTCGGATGAAGAAATTATTGTTCATCCATCACATAATCGCGATTTCGCATCAATTGATTTTTAATTATTCTGAGAATAAAAGATAAACTGCGAGAAATTTGATCTCCCGGGGTCCTATCGGAAGAAACGTGCCAAGAATACTATTTTGGAAAATAATAAATAAAATATCTCACTAGTCGATTCTACCTTTTACGTTCTAAAATTTTTCAGTATTACCTTTAATATTTTACAAATATACACTTTAAAAATTTTACAAATATCGAAAAAAATATTGGACGAAATCCACCTTTGCGATTTGCGAGCGGTCAGAGTATTCGGCCAATCTAGGCTTTCATTAAGTTAAAAATAACACTCTTTTTAAATCTATTTATTAAGAAAACAATACTCACTACTAATTAATATAAAATACGCACTGAACATAAATATAAAAATATGCGCACCAAAGGTTAATTAAATTTTAAATTACAATTTCGAAATTTGCTGTGAATGCAAAGCGATTAGTGTAATTTGTGTCATATACACGACGTGCGTCTGAGACATAAGACGCAATAAAGTATATAACAGAAGGGAAAAATTACCTTATCCGTGCTGTCGGATATTGCTGGAATCGTCATATCAATCCTTGACTGTTTGATTTTAAAAAGATATTGTTTTCGATTTTATGATACTACAACGTTTGTCATGATTTATATATACGTATTGTCTCGATTTATATATAAGTCGTTAAATCTATCATTTATGCAAAACTCCGCATACACCGCACATGCACGTTTCTTCATAAAATTCGACAAATATTTGGCAGGTTTTCGTGTCTTCTCCCAAAAGATAATCCACCCGCGGACAGTGAGATTAGTGCTATCATTGACAGTTAAATTTACTTTACGAATAATGTAAAATTATACTTTGAGAAATTATCCATTTGAAGGAAGTTTTGAACCCGTTACTTGTGTTTTGCCTTAAATAGATACTTTATAATATATTAAATAAATACTTTTTACCACTATTTAATTCCACTATTACATATTATTAAATACATACTATATAGTTCCACTATTAACTAAACTCATTAGCAGTTCAGGTAGGACTGTTGCAAATAGCTTCAATTCGTTTTCCTTAATGCAATTAAGGCTAACTGCAGTAAAGATCGCGTCTAAACGGAGACAAGGCTTTTAATATAGCTAATTAAGTTTCGATTCCCTTTTACTCTATATTTATTCTTAATACAATAAATATATGCGTGTCGCACAGTAAATATCATAACGGGATATTTAATAGTTTTTTTCAGATACCATACAACAGAAGAACGATGCAGAATATAAAATCAACGGAGGTAAAATGAAAAGAATTCCAACATTATACGTAAATTTATGTTATCATTGATCATTTATCACAATGCAAATGGGTTTCACTGCAAAAACGCATTAATACTATTAGAAAATACTTCTAAATGAAAATATATAAAAGGTGACGAATAATCTTACTGGTAAACTAAAATCTAGTTGGTTCGCATAACAATATAAACACAGAAGAACTAAATTACCTTGGAGATAAAAACAGAAATGTTCCTTAATACATACAACTAAGTATTTTCATGAAACTTTTATAAAAAATAAACGTAGAATTAAAAATATAGAAACTGTTAAACAATAGCAAAGTTTTATTGTATATAAATAATATAAACTAACAAATAATTCTTTATTAGCACACACCAATTAAACACGTGGGTTTGATTAAATATCGGAGCCCTTATTCCACCTTACACATATCCAAATAACCGAATGTCCTACAAATCTAATTAAAAATTTTTTTATTTACCTATCACATATACATATAGAAAATTTACATTCGTGTAATTTTTTCATATACCACAAATATATACACGTCCGATTTTATTTCTTAGTCCCAACTTTAAATACGATTTCAGATTATAATTAATTATGAAAAAAATATATTATCTATGGAGTTGAATGTTAGAGAAAAATATTAACTTGTCTCGCATATCTTCACGGTGGAATGATAGCTTAAATATAAACACATATACGTCACGCCATTTGATACCTCTGTGAAGTTTCTATCTAAACGCAATCTACTATAAAATACCTAATTAAAACAAGTGAAGCCAGGTGACAGTAGTTGTCCTCGATCCCATTAAACTGTCAGCTACTAAACAAGCAGCAAAGCATTTAGTGCGTTGACCTCATTAATGTTTAGGATTAAGGATTAGGTGCTTCAATTTAGTGACTTTCAAATTAACTTTGATAAGTATCCTTTCGTACATTTCAGAATTTTAATAGTTACCCTAGTTTTCTTTCGGTTAATACCTAGTTTTCTTTCGGTTTTTGTTTCTAATTACATTAAGGCTAAGTATCTTAGAATTGCACCCTGAATCCATATAGGAGTTTATAATAGAGGACTATATGTTTATATCTCAAAATTCCAGCATTCAATAAAACCCTAATACACATAGCTCAAAACCATCATATCTTTGAAAATAAATGTTGACAAGAAAATTTTCTTTGGAGAGGTATGAAATTTCTTTTTCTAAAAATGATAACCCCACTAAAGTTACAGGCTCATTGCTTCCCACGTGCAAAACGGTCTCTAGTCCTAAGAATAAACCAATCATTTTTATTTGGAATCACTTTCATCTGTCTATTTTATCATTATCATTGACTCAAGTACTTTTTGTTATACTGAATATAGTATCGTTATGTGAGTAATAATTTCTTGCTCATGGTTATTCAATACATATAGCGTGGGAAATGAGTTGACAGTAGTTGTCTTAACCTTGGTTCCTTTAATGGTTGTTCGTATCTAAATAGGCATTTTCACATTTAATCTTACGTATGGAGAAAACATATCTGGTCAGAATTAAGCTCTCAGTTAACCAGAGTTAATAACCTATTTTGTGCGTAAATTCCTTATTTTAAATTTTCCAGTTGAATATTTTTTTATTTTAATGTTTGTGATCCGACACTCGATTCTACTAATTTTTCTAAGAGAAAAATGATTATCAATATTGTTTTAACTAATTTATTTCCATTGTACTTTTAAAACTATATTTTAAACATAAAGTGGACAAAAAAATATCCATAATAGAATTTCACCCGCCATTTAGCTGCCGTCATTCAAGATAGACATTGGACTCGTGCTTTTATATGCAGGTAATGTAGGAGTGTGATTGACATCGATCTTCACAACTGGCGTAATACTAAATAATTTAACAATAAATTTTTTGAGCTGATCTTGACTTTATAAATTCAGTGAAATTAATTATTTTCTAGTGTTTTCTGAAAGAACCTCTTTCTCGTTATATCTTATTTCTGTTATGTTTAAAACACATTTTGCTCCTACTATTTAACTTAATTATGTCCGCATATAAAAACAATATTTTAATTTTGCATTATTATATTTTATTCAATTATGAAATTTCTCTAGAGTAGAAAAATTTTCTGGGTGTGGCACTGACTACATAAAATTTATCTTGTTCCAGAAATTCGAATAGCTAGTAAGAGTATATTATTGAACGCAATAAGAGAAGTATTACAATGTCTTGGGAAGATAAATCAACGTTTTTGTATATTACAATACATCCATGAGTGCAATATACAATTATAAGTATGGTTATTTACGGAATTAATATTTAATCCGAATTTTATTGATCAAGTAAAATAGGTTCAATGCTTTCGTGTCTTGAGCTTGAAGGTCGACTAGAACAAAGCAGCCACGGTTGAGATAATATAATTTTCCATCTTCCTTTTTAATTTTTAGATTTAATTTTAACCTAGAAGGGGAACAAAATATTCTATATTCTTATTTCATTTTTGAAGCCTTTTTAGTTTTTGTTTTGGTGGTATATTTTTTTCTAGCTAAGGGATGTGTTTCGTAGTTTTTTTAGTTTTTAACTATTGGATATTGATTTTAAATATACGTTTTTAGTTTGGTAATTTTATCCCTTAAAAATAAAAAAAAAATCAATGTTCTTACTTATTCATAATTTCTGTAACATAAAGCAAGTGAATACTTGTAATATCTTTAGAAAGTTGTATATTCTAGTAACAGCCATATTTTGCAACTATGTTATGACTTATGCAGTGTGTCTTTTTCTAGTAAGTATGTACCGACATATTGTAATCTCACCTGGACGTTCTGCCTAAGAAAATTTATAATAGTATAGAAAAAGCATTTTAACAACTTGATAAATTTTTCTTTATTCCGATGCTAAAGAATGTCTCGATAAATATTACTGAGCTGTAAAAAAGCCAAGTTCTTAGACTGACCATGTAATTAGCTATGAAATACTCCTAACATCAGTTCTCACATTCCTGTATAATCTCGCTTAAAAAGTTATCAATGTAATTTACTAAGTGGTGTTAGCCTGGACTCTATCAAAATAAACTCTTAAAATATTATATTTAATTCGAATTAACAGCAATAACTGATTTCCTTCATTAAATAAAATGCCTTATTGTCAATTTCCTTTAATTTCTTGTAAGCTTACATTAACTTCGTATTGTGTTATTATTAATAAGTGTAATTTATAACTTTGCCAACAAGGTATAAATTACGCTTTGAAATATTACAATGCCACTAGCATTTTTAGTTATGAAGTTTTGTTTGTGAGAAAGTAACTTTGTAATAAAAATATATATTCATTATGTTTTTGAAAGATATACTAGGCAATATATTAAGATATGTATATGGTGTGAAATAATGTTTTAATTACGCACTATGTTCTAACGCTCTTGAAAGATACAGAGGGCAATATAATTACGTTGCGAAAAATTAATATTTGCAAATTATTTAATATACTGTCTATCTTAAATGTGTATAAATGCCTAAATATGTACGTAATCCTCGTAGTTTGACTTTCGCTCGTAACTGAAAAGTTATTTTAAAATTACGCATTTGTTTGATTACCCCTTCTAGCTGCTTTCTTTCCTCCTTTCATGTTTGAAAAATTAATATAAGTCAATTCAATTATATTAAGGCTCAGTAAAAGAAAAATCAAAAAATATTTTCAAACTCAAAACTTCATGAATTATTTTAATGAAATATAATCGTGTACTTGAGTAAACGTCAAAACTGCGGAAAACTGTGATAATGTTGTATCAAAATATGTAATTAGTGAATAGTAGCGCCATCTCTTATCGTTTTGTAGAAACTGTTTGTCTGTCTATGACAATTTGCTAAAATAAAAGACAGTCTATTGCGATAAAACGTGTTTTACTATAAAACAATGGTAAATGCTACGTTTATCGTTATAGTAATTAAGTGATGAAATTTTTTCTAAAAACGCTTTATGGCAGCGCCTCTGCTCTAGTAGTTTTGGCGAAACATTTAGCTAGCCATGTTAGAATGTCGAATATTGTAATATTATATATTTTGGAGACCTTAAAAACAAAATTTTTGGCTACGATTTACTTAGTAAAAATGGTTTATATAAAGTTGTGCACAGGTGTCATTATATATTATAATACCATTTAGCAAAAAATCTTCATTTAACGTAGATAAAATCTACACTCATATTTCAAAAAAGGGAAATTAATATATTTTTATGGGATATATCAGAAACTTAAAACAGATTCTAAAAATGATTTCATTGATTGAAAGATCGTACTTTCCGAGCACATTTTGGCTTTATTGTATATGGTAATTTCCTAAGACGAAAATTTTGATTGCTTTTACTTTTTTTTAATCTTTAATAAATATGACCTTTTTAACTCGCATCAAACCATCGCTATTATGTAGTTTATAGCATGTGAATACAGATAGGTCATGTAATATATATTGATATCTTTTATGTTATGACAAATATGATTTGAATGAAAACCAAATTTCTTACTTCTTTATTGTCGAAGCGTATCGTGGGAATTTTCCATTTACATCTTCTCAAATATTATAGCTATATTAAACTGACTGTAAATACATTGTAGAAGCATGAAAATTTACAAAAAAGGGCCTAAAATTTATACATATTTTGCAACTTTTTACTGATCCGTCTTTTCTTGTGGAGTCGGTATTAATTGCAAAGCGCATAATAAAATATAAAGTAAAAGTTTAAATTAAACGTTTTATTTGTGATTACTTTTAATATACTAGCTTCAATATTTCATTTCATTACATGAACATGAAACTATTTTATTTTAAATTCCACTGACAACTATTCTTTTATTATCGAAAGTGAAAGAAAGAGCAGCTATTTGTCCCAGATTCAGTAATCATCCCAGACCCGCCCCGATACCTCCAAATATCTCCGTTTTATAAACAGCAAATACACTGCTTCCAGTATTAAGTGGTTGATATAAAAAAGAACATACGCCTTCATTTTAATTAAATTTCGTTTTTATATAGCTATTGTCTCTTATAAATATATTTGTTTCTATGGATTTTTCCCATCAACAAATTAAATGTATTGAAAGTAAATAAAATTATAGCGAACTTATTTTATAATTATAATTTTTTTAGGTATTAACTTGTTCGGGCTTTTTCGGATTTCATATTAAAAAGGTAAAAACGGAAGCCTTATTGTTTCATCGTGTCTATTCATATATTCGTCACTGTTCGTTCTACCCTTGTAGTTTCTAGAGTTTTAGACCTATGTAAATATATATAAATATTTCAGACCTATGTGAGTATTATAAAGCTTATGTATAGCTTCATATAATAGTACAAATTGTAAAAAAACACGTTAATATATGGAAAGTGGAGGCGAAAAACGTTAGTTTTACACTTAATAAAACGAAATATTTATCTTTATATAGACTTTTAAAATGAAACTGAAATTTTACTTCCATTCTTCTTTTTTATTATTAAGCCCATTTTAAAAAGGATAATAGGTTTGCATACATGTAATGTGCTTCACTTAATTTTTAACCAGGGATATGAACATTAGAAATTATTTCAGTTAAATTTTATCAACAATTTCAAGAGACGCAACTCTACTTTCTGCATGTTCCGATAAGCACTTGCCCGCTTTATTGATTGACATGCATTTTGTTAGCAACAATGAAAGATAAATGGTCATGTAAGAGTATAGGGAAGGCCTATAACTACTTTTGCTCAATTGCAATATATAGTTAAAGTCAAATTTTAAAAAGGGCAATTGTGGTTTCAAATATTTCATTTATCACGCTATTGCAAGGTTATAAGTTTAGAGTACCAAACTTATTGCTATAAGAGCAAATCCATATTGCTCACCACATTTAATTCAGTGAGAATGTTAAGTACTGTGGAGACTGTAATTGATCTATGAATCCTAAATAATAATACTCACCAAATAAATTTACATGGTACAGGAAATAAATGTGCAGAATTCATTTAGGATTAAGGAAAATAAAAGCAGAATAACAAGTTAGAGGCAGGGCTGAAAAAAATAATTTATAGAAGGGACTTTAAACTATCGGTTATTAAAAGCAATGAGATTTCTGACGAGTTTTTGATACAGAAAATATTGGTGCATTTTTTCACTTTGTGCTTCGTTCATTTCAACACTTAGTAACATATACGATAAAGTATTTTCCATAGAAAACAGTTCTATGATGAAGTATTAATAGGATTTACTTGTTTTTAGAACCTAGTTTAAGGTCGTGGAGCGATAGCGATAGTATTGTAATCTTGATCTGATGTATGAACCTAATTTAAGGTTGTGGAGCGATAGCGATAGTATTAGAATTGGTCTGATGTATAAAGATGTAATGGCATTATTGAGGATATTAAATAAAAAGTATAGCAGATAGAGATAATGCTTTACAGTATCATTATCCATTTGAGACTTGATCGATGCTTAGATATACAGTTGAATTTTGCAAGGCCAAAAATATACCAAATACTAACTTTAAAATTGTTTCTACTTATTGAATAAAGTAAATTTAAACGACTAAATAGCATAAACATATTGCAGGTATACAATTTTGGTCTCACGTAACTTTGGAATGGAAACAATTGATTTCAAATTTTATATTAAGAGCGTTCCATAAATTAATTCATTTACGTAATTTATTCGTGGCTTCAAACCATTTTATCGAGGTCGATGTAAATGTAATGACATGTAAATTGATTAGATTTTCCTGTACATGCACAGTGAACTTGAAAATATTCAAATTTATCTTCAATACATCTTTAATGCATCATATATTTATTATGTAAACGTGTTATGCTAATATTTTTACCAATTTAACTAAAAAAATAAGATAATAGTATCTAATTCTACAGAAGTATGAGTTAAATAAATGTAGAAACTGCTTATGTCTTATTTAACAAACTCTAGAAGTTCAAGTAGGGCATTTATTTTCATTTCATTTTCTTTAATAACTTGTCGTTGTGCAATGCGCCTTTATACAGCGAAAAGTGCTTTTATTTCAAGTGGGCTCAATTTTTTTTGCTAAGATAAATATGTGCGTAATATTATAATGTTTACTCAGTCTTCGCATTTACAGTCTTTGCATTTATTTGCTTTTCAAGTAGTCGGAAGTATTTTACAAAACAGTATCTGACTGTTTTGTTTCATTCAAAATGGCGTACAAGTTATTTTTTCAAATACTAAACAATACACAGGAATCAAGTTACATATTAAAAACCATACTTAAATTAAAATATTGTAAATAATTCAAATATTGTATATATAAATAAATATTGTGATATATAAATAAATATTGTGATAATAATATATAAATATTGTGATAAAACGTAAAAAATTAGGACAGAGTCATCTTGTCATTTAATTGAGGGACTCTAGATAACATAGAAAAGAAGAATAAATGAAAAAAACTCAGCATTAAGCGATTCCTATAGTATCATTGATAGATTTTATGAATGCCAATGGATATTACTGTAAAAGCGCATTAATATATTGCTGAAAAAAAGCGTTTTGAGATACCTTTAGAATGTGACAAAAAGGCATTTTCAATAAATTATTATCTAACAAGTTGGTCAGTTTAGTAACATGAGCATCAAAGTACTTTCATACTTCTTTCACCGATGTGTTTGGACACAGGTAAATAGGTCAACGTTGGTAAGAAAATAAACATGGACTTAAATATAATAGAAACTGTTAAATAATAGCAAAACATTGTTTTGTGAGAGTACAATGAGGCATTAAGTATATCTTAATTGGCGGATACTGAGTAAATAGTGGGTTTGGTTAGATATCGGGTCAATATTCCACCTCTAAATCCAGGAAACGCTCACCCTATTAAGTAATTGCCCTATAAATCGAATTAATTTTTTTTTATATAATTCTATAAAGTGTTTCTAATTTACACTAAAATACAATCACATTTATGCATATGCATACAAACACACATAGATATGTATGCCTATATATAAAAATGCAGATAAATATATATTTGTACTCTTTTTCATATATATACTAAACCATGTTTATCCATTTTATTTATTAGTACCAAAAGAACTTAAAATTTGAGATTAAAATATATTACAACCAGTGATATAACTTTTTAAAAATATTTATTTATTTTGTTACATACGTAATACGATATATTTCGTGCAAAGGACTGCGATGCGAGTGAACAATATCATATATTTTACAATCGAATATCCAAGTGATTCATGCATCTTCTAGGTAACAAGTCACGTTACGAAATATTATCACGTCAACATAATATTATAACGTGACGTCACGCAATGTTCATCCACACAGTTTCTATCTTAATGGAATCTACACTATAATCAAAACAAGCGGAGCGAATTGACAGTAATTGTCCCAGATTCGATTAAACTGTCAGCTAATTAACTAAATTAATAGTAAAGCATTTAGTAAATTGACCTTATTAATGTTTATACTTAATATTCCCTTCAATTTGGTGAGGAAAATTTACCTCAATAAACATTCTTTCTCATAATCGCTGGATTATTCTTAATGAGTGATGTTGACTTCTTTTGATAAAGATTGATCTTTGCTTTGTTTTCATTTAACAATGAACATTTCAAAATAAATTATTAAATATAAGTCTAACTTGCATCCTGGATTCGAAATCAATATTCGGAACAAAAACAATTATTTTATGCCTCGTAATTCCAACCAGTTATATTAAAGAGGACAAGGTCTTCCAAGGTGTATTTCTAGAATTCAATATAATCGTAACTGCTCAAATCCTACAATTCTTCGAAAATAATATGTGTACTGAAACTTTAATGCAACACTCGAAACGAGAAACTCTAGTTCCAAGATTTGCGTGTCCTTCGATTTGGTCACACGTGGAAATATTATCCAGTATTATGAATAAACAAACTATTTTTCTTTTGAATCACTTTCATTCGCCTATTTCGTCAATGTCATAAAGTAAACATATATTTACTTCTGTAATTATTGTCATTATTGATTATTTCTGTAATTATTTATTTTTACCTATGGGCAAAACATAATTGGCAAGTATTAAGCTCTCAGTTACTACCCTTACTTTGCATGGACTTTCCTTGTACTCACTTTAAGTTGAAATTCTTGTTTTGAAAATGTCTTTTCACTTATTAAGTACAATGATAGCCGGTTGAATATCCTCGTATTATAAGGTATCGTCAGATTCAATCGCTATGATCAATAACTACGAGACTAATAATGCAGTAAAAATAGTCAACGGATAGAGCATGACTTTGTGTATTAGTTGTGTAGTACTTATTTAGCTTGTAACGTCATCGCACTAGTGTGGGTGCATACTAGTAATAGTTGCGAATTTAGTGTGGTACATACTTACAAATTAGTATAGTTTAAAAGCGCATTTAGCCAATTAATGTTAATTTGGTTTGTTTTATTAACCACACTGTAGTAAACATCGGTATTAAATGGATAACAAACAAATTACATCTTGTCGTTTCATGTGAATCGTAAATATGCTCGACCTGTTAGAAAACGCAAACCAGAGGAAAGCTCGCATCAAAAGGAATCTAAGAAACTAAAAAATGCCAAATTAGTCAAATTCGAGGGCTACGATAGCGTAAAAAAAACTTAATAAACGACGCGAAGCGAACATTCAGCTACATTCACCTCTATACTATTCTGTGTAACTATTATATTAGAGAGATTGCCAATTAAATTGCATATTAATGCAAAAACTTGTTATCATTTTATCCCGTCGCAACGATTTTTGGATAAATCTACGTCGCGAACCCAAACTGCGCCTTTCGGTCTCTCTTATTTTAATCATCGTTATCCGACATTTGAATGTTTACACCGTATTAAGGGACAGACGAAAGACAGTTTCGTTTAAATTAATTCAATGTTATATTATTTTATATGTAAAATAGATAGTGGAAATATAGATCTAAACAAAACTTTGCCACCATTCTAGATTAGAGTAGTTAAACTCTAGGTTTATGTAATTCACCGTCCGATATTTTAATCAAAATGTATTGCTCACGAATGCAGGTAATTACCAAAAATGATTGACCTCCATTTTCACAATGAATGAACATCGGACAGTTTAATAATATGTTTTAGAGGCAATCATGCCTCCATAAATTCAGTCACGTCAATTGTTTCTAACAATTTTCTGAAGGAACAAACTTTCTCGTTATATGTAATTCTTATTCGGAGATAATAACACATTTTGCTATTCCTATTTAGCTTAACCTTTTCCAGAAATAAAACAATTTCTTTTTAGTTAGGTACAATTTTATTTCAAATATGCAATTTTTGTCATTTACGAGAAACAAAATTTTATCCGTTGATTTATCATTTGTTTCCTTGAAAATTAACTGGGTCTGTTTTATTTATGTTTAAGTTCATATAAAAGTTCGATTTAAAAAAGTAAATGAATGGATAAATCGGTAGTCCATAACATACTATATTGACATGCTATATACTTTTTTTCCATAACATACTATATACTTTATTAATAAACGTCATTAAAAAACTCTCTAGGCACGAAACTTTTGACTTGAAATTTACTTCCATTTGAGAGTTTGAATAAGAAGTAAGATTGTTTAATTGAAGGTAGTAAGAAAAGTACTGCAAACTCATGTATTATTAACATAATTGTATATTATGCATAAAACGCGCGCACTGCAGAAACACCATTCTGGGTAATTACAGGAATTGTATTAAATCTTCATTTTTAGATCAAATGAAAATATTTTCTCTGTGATTTAATATATAAGAAAAAGTCGACTTGGATAAAGCGACCACAAGTGAGTTAATGTCATTTTCCATTTTTTGTTAACTTTCACGAATTTAATTTTAATTTCCCGTCCTCGTCACCGTCTCTTTGAAAGAGGTTTTATTTGTCAGCATTTTTCTTCTGAGTTTTCAGTAATATCTCAGAGATTTCATTAATATATATAACGGCCAGAATTTCAATAATATAGTGTTAAGAGTTTTGAAGGAAATATGAGGCATGTTGAATTTATTTGTATTTACCAATCTTCTAGATTATCTATTTTTATTTTGTAATTAATGTTTCACATTTATGATCTGCAGTTATTTAAAATCGCTCAATGTGTTTATTATTTAATAACAAATGTATTCAAAATATGTGAGTGTCAGACTCACTTCTTAAATGTTGCAATGTCACCTTCCTTTTGGACAAAGGGAATTTTCTGATGCTAAATAAATAAAACCCTTATAGATGTTAATATGAAGTGAATTAACATTGTGCCGATTTCTCTATGAATAAGCTCATTTGATTTTATCGAATATAAGCTATCGACGCACATACTATAAATATCAATATTGATAGTAGTAACGAAATAGGTAAGTTCAATATACCGTTGATGGTCCATTCTTTTGGATCGCACTGCTTCACATATGCAGTGAGTAGTCAGCTGATCAGAGTGTATAATATATCTGAGAAGAATGATTCTGGTTTATTGCAGATAACAAATTTAAGAATTGCTATCATCGCAGTCTACGTTCTCTCCCGCTTTCAATAAACACAATAAAGAATTAGATTAATTTGTCGTATGTTTTCTTAATTTAAGATCTTAGGTTCTGGCGGATGTAACTAATAAAAATAATATCTTGAAATTTAAATTAAATCTTCTTCTCGCTCAATGATTTAATTTAAAAATATGTATTTTAACTAAAGCGAGAATAAGAATCTCTCTCCTTTTATAAATAATTAGTTAAATTTGAATCATTAATAAACACACGTAAACTCATTAAATATGCGACGAAAATACAACTGCTATACGTTTTTGATATGTTAAGAAACGATTTTAATTGTCTAAAATAATAGCAAAGATTTATTTGGAGTGATCGCTAAAGTATTTATATTATCCGTGGAACCATTTTTACGTGAATTTTACAGCAGTTAAATGGTTTTTTATAGAAACTTCTATGAAAAACGAATATATGTTACATCCCTATGTACCCACATCAGATACTACCTATCTCACGTACGAACACACTCACAAGTTCATTGTCTATTAATGAAATTAAAAAGCAATATGCCACCATATTAAGAAACTAACTGAGTAACTGTGGGCTGACAACCGTTCGGTTGTAATGTGGCAAGTCTTTCTTGTATTGTAAACTTAACTAATGATGTGAGCAAGTTGAAGCTTTTTAGATAACCCATCAATGACTTTTTAAAGCTAAATAGATATGTAGTTTCATTATGAATTTTAAAAAATAACAAATATTATAGCACATTCATCCGCTTTTATTTAAAAAAATCGTGTGTATATATAGATGTATATATGTATATATATAGATATATATATATCAACAAGTTTGAAGTTCTTTTTCATCTAATTATAGTTCAAAAGATGGCCTTAATTGCAGAAAAGTATCGGCAATATTTTTATAGACATTTACTTTATTTTAATTGGAAAACTCATCATTTTACATGAACAGTATAACATTTAAAATTAAAGGTAATTGCTAGGACATAAATCATTTCTCTTATACTTTAAGTAAGTAGCCGTTCTAGACTGGTTTCAGATACAAATATATTAATTTCATATATAGGAAATACATTATTTGCTCCAGGTATTGAGCGCACAACGTACAGCATCCCGTTAAAGCTTGTGAAAGCACTAGTCGGTCTTATTAGCTTTCACACGGCGCGGAGGTCTCGAGAGGTTTCGACTTCGTGAGCTTTGACAAGCGTTTCATATTATTCATACAATAAACTCTCTAAATATTTTTTCAATCATTTTTTACATTATATGTGATATTTTATTCAAAATAAAAATTTGCAGCCACCGTTTTTTGTGTATATCAGTTTCACAATGAAAAATTATGCTTTTGTCAATGGAATCTTTTACTTTGATTGCATATATATTACTGTAATTAAATGTACTTAGATCGAACATTAATTTTATTAAAGATAGTTTTTATGCATTGAAATAAGTAGTGACAGATAGTAAAATGAAAGAGATGGTTGGAACAATTAGCATTATGTACTAGATGCTATATCAGGATCAAAATTATTCTAAGTCATTATTTTACGTTGGGCAGAAATAAGTTATTACACATTGAAACAATACGCTTGAAAATTTTAAAGTTTACCTACTTTTAAGTAGCAAATTTAGAATTCATAAAATATCAATTATTTGTATATTGTTATACCCTATCTCTTTTTAATCAAAGTCGCTACAATCGCTGAATCTTAATAATTACACTTCCCTATAATCACACGTATTACACTGCAACGTATAGAATCCTCAATTTAGAAACCGTCGTTTAAATTTACTTTTGTATAAATCTTTTAGTTATAATGAATCAATGCATTTGAACGGCCTGAATTTGGTGGGCTTCTAATTGTTTACTAAGCTCTAAATTATTCTAAATTTTATCCGTGCTGTCATTGGAAATTTTATATCATCTGTCACAACCTTGTAATTCCTACAGTTATACTAATATGTATACCTTAAATCCAAACATCATGTACCTTTTTATTTTTTAAAAAAACTTGTTATTGCAGGGAAAGAAAATGGTGGATGAAAATCTTTACTTTTATGCTTTTTATCGAATGGGTTATCATTGGATAGGCTTTTAAATTAAAATTGCGGTTTCACTTTACCTTTTTTCAATTTCAGGCCCAGGTTGTTGACTACTTGATTTAAGAATGGCGTATAATATGTATACTTTTATTTTTTTAAACAAAGTGATTTTTTCGATTAGATGTAACTTGTGTCAACCATCACAAGAGGCATGGAAAACTATTAGAAACTTGTACGTCTTCCGACACACTTATTGTATGTTTTTGTTAGCGACAATGAAATCTAAGTAATTTTCTGAAGTAGGAAACAAAAAGAAAGGAAGATAGACATGCAACGACCAGCCGATAATTAGCATCATTCTGAAATTTGACAACAACAGGAAGTGTCGTTGCCAAATTTCTAAATAATTTTTAAATCATTTTAATTTGAATCCTACGTAACATTGGAATTAAAATAAATAGTTTTAATTTTGTATTAAGATGAATTTATATACTAACCTATCTATCAATAGTCTTAAACCACTTTCTACTAAAATCGAAGTAAAGTGACACCGGTACATTGGGTCACATTTCATGGAACATGAAGTATAAATTAGTGACTTTTTGCTATATTTGGATGATGCTATATTGCTATACTTAGGATAAAAGTTAAAGGTCCTAATTTCACTATTTTACATATAATATTATTATGGGATATAAAAGTTCTTATACCAAAACGTACAAGATGGAATATGGCTGCACCACTATGGCGCTAAATTTCACTTTGTTCTAAGTCTGAGGAAGCACCATAAAACGGCATATTCGGAGAGGTGGATTAGTCGAGGTGGCACAATCACGTGACCTCCAGAATCCTCAGACCTAAGCTCTGTGGATTTTTTCATCTAGGGTTAATTTAAAGAAATCATTCACGACCGAGAAATCACGATTGAAAAAAAATTGGGTCAAAATATAACGGTAACGATAGCAAAATTAAATAGAATCAATAGCTATTTTGCTGTCTGAAAAGAAACTTTTTACGTCGACGTCATAAGTGCGTTGTAAAACAAGACTTTTGATATTTTTTGTAAACTTTAATTAACTTCTTAGTCAATATTTAAATCATTTGTTTATGCCGTCTAATTTTATTTTTAACCTTCAATCCTTACATCTACGTATAGCCAACTTTAGTTATTATTTATGGTTAAAAATTTTAAAGTAGGGTAAACCTTTTTAAACGAAACGAACTTCATTTTGCTAAAATTACAATTGTGGTAGAAACTTCACATTTTACGTTTAGTGATGTGATTTTCTGAATTTGTTACAATAGTTACATGACTACGATTGTTTTTCTAGAGTATCATCATACTCTAGGAGAGTTTTTGATATAAGCAAATCTCTAGTTGTACAAATTTTAAGATAGTGATTTTTTAAAGTTTTTTTGAGAACAGAGAAATTAACAAAAGTTTCAATAAATAGTAGAAGATAAAATTTAATAAAAATATAAATCTTTGCATGCTTACTACGTGACCAGTCTGCTTTTGTACCAAATTTCGTAGGATTTAGTGAAATAGTTTTCCAACAAAAATAATTTGTGTGACTGGAATAAAGATTATGCAAAATACGATAAAAAGACAACTTTTTTACAATAGATTTTCGCAAAACTAATGATTTTATAATGACTTATAATAATATTCTGTCCCTAAAAAATGTTGGCTTAATGTATATGGGCCATCTTGCATACTTTCATAAATATATGATCTTAATAGCGGGTTTCTCTTTGGCAAACAAAGCCAGTAAAGCTTACTCCACAAAGGAATACGAATGTTCTGAAGTATATAATCTTATTTTAGCTATTTTTATTTATCTATTTGAAGTTTCTTTTTAGTGTACTTTAAAATTTTTAAAGTATACTGAATTAAACTTTAGGATAGCAAAAGGACAAAGGAAAAAGTTTAACAAAGGCAACATTACAAAAGAAAAGTTTAACAAAGGCAACAACTCTAAAAACATTACGAATAACCATATGACATTTCGAAGGCCAATATGATTTGTAGCTAATTTTATATTAAGTGAAGACTGTTTAGAAATCCTGACTGCTGCTATTCTAATTATTTAATATAAGAATTATTAAAGCGACAACCAATTTGACAGATGTCAATTTTATCGGCTCATTTGTCACGAAAAAAATATGAATAATTCAATCAATAATGCAATTGAATATATGATAACAAGCTCCTGTTCCAACTTTAAAAAAATTTTAAATTGTTTATTTTACTGTACTAAGATTTACTTACAATGAGTCTATTAAAACCGAATTTAAATTTTCGTTCATACTATGAGAAGTTACCGTACTAGCAACATTATCTGTACAAATGAAATTAAATTTTGTAAGACAGTTATAATAAAAAAAATAAATCCTATGAGGAAACACAATAAGCATACATTATAATTTATTGTAAGTTATGAAAAAGAGTTTATTTTAGTAAAATTTAACATTTGGAATAAAATTTTAAAAGAGCTTTTTACAACATCGGCTCTAAGCGGAATGGACATAAATTTATACACAGAAAAATGAATCAGACCACGTTATTAAATAATTCCCTGAGCAGCACTGAGTATAGTTTTTTACATGTTTATAGTTTTACGCATACTACTTGTAATTATTTATCTCGCATATCTAGAACTTCGGTCGTGTGTATTTCAAATTACGTAATTAAAGTAATGATACAGATTATTTCTTGGAAATGACTCTAAATAGTGTTATATAAAAAATACAGAGTCTAATCTGATAAAGCCAAAAAATATATCAAAATTATGAACATGAAAACAAATATATGACGAATGAAAAATTTGGCAAAATTAATGAAGGTGTGTATAAGCAGATCACAATGATTCAGCCGTCGACTGGAATGAAACATTTTTTTGTAAATTATATTTATGCTCAACTGTGAAAAACATCTTTTTATAAGAAAACATTTTACGTCGAAGAATATAAGTCACGTGTGACAAGTTTTTCTGTTTTTGAAAATAAAAGTACTATTTAACCGATTTCGTTTTTAGTATTTACGTATTTAAACGGTTGACAGATAATCTTTTTTATTTATTTAAATGGCCGGTAATTTAGTAAAAACTGATTCTGATATTATCACTTTTCTTAATTAAATTTCACGTAGGAAGAATTTTAAGTCGACTAATTTGAGAAAAAACAGGCGGAGTATGGAAAACATTTTGATTGCCTATTTTTAAGTGTATCTATGAAGACATAATACCTAATATTATAAAAAAAATTGAGACCTTTATATCTAGCTCTTTCCAACAATATATGAAATTTAACAAAATTCGATAACCTATTTGCTTCACCCACCTAAATTTACAAGTGAATATATTTAAAAGTGACCGATTGACATACACGCACGTGAGTGTTCTTATGAAGGTGGCGTTAACCCTAAAATTACAAAAAAATATTCCCAATAAACTGACAATAGGTAATATGATTTATGCAGGATATAATATGAAACGACCTGATAATAATAAATGGTATTAAACCTTTAAAAGTAACAGAAGTATATTTGTGGGCAAACTTATTTGTTACATTATTTACAAAGTTGATAGTTCACGGATTTTCTCGATGTCGTTCAGTTGTTTGCAGGACTGTCTTTAAAACGACGGTGTCCTTATATTTTATAATTGCAAATCAGATCTATTTAAAAAAATGCTAAAAACATAGAAAACATCCAACATCAGTTTCTTGTATCTAGACTTTTAGATTTATTTTGGATTTTAGATTTAAGGCAAATAATTGCTTCCTATTAAATATAATCCGATCGAATTGAACATAATATTCCATATCCATAGCAGAGATTTCTAATTGCCAGTCAATGCTCCACCTTTAGATTTAGTGTCCGCCCACCCAACACGTAAACGCAATTATGCATATATTTATAAATACTTACTTAACACGTTCTGTCTTAAAGGGGTGTCATTGAGTGAAATTTATGCCAAATATAGAATCGTTTTAAGTATCTTCATAAAGTGGCGAATCCGTTTATGAATATAAACGTCACGTCAAAGAATGTCCCTCCACACAGTCTCTATGTAAACATAATCTATGCTACAATACCTAATTAAAACCAGCGAAGCAAGTTGACAGTAGCTACCTCAGCTTCGATTAAACTATCAGCTAGTTAACTAAACAAACAATAGAGCATATTAGCCTGTTTACCTTATTAATATTAGGAATTAACCGTAATTAGATAACTGTTAATTATTAATATACTTAAATTTTTAAATATATCTTCCTCGATATATTTCAAATTTTTTACGATTACCGTTGTGTCCTTTAGATCAATTTTGGTTTTCGTTTCAAATTAATTTTGAAATGTAAATATCTAAATTCTTTAAGTTTTTCATCTTCCCAAGAATATAAACCTCCAAATTGTTTTCTGAGTATTTAACGCAACTCTAATTTACATGGGAATAAATTGTCCTCACCTTTTAGAAAGTTAATGTAAGCAAGGAAAAGTGAAATGGAAAAATATTGAATAATTTCAATAACAACATGAATGACGAAATCAGTTGAAATCTGTTTCCACTGAACCACACACCTCCTTGCGAAATGTTATTTAGTGTTATGAGTGAACAAATAATATTTATTTTCCTTTCATCTCTCTATATTGTCGATGTCACTGACTAATGTAGCGGATCATAGAATCGCAACATAATATCGTCATGTTAGTAACTATTTCTCATCTCATATTTACACAAAATACACGTCAATCCGATTTTGAAGTTCATAAATTAATAAAAAAAGCAAATTTGCAAGATCTATGGGTCCCCTGATGGTATCTTTACAAATTCGCGTAGAGACTTGAAATCATAAATTTGATGCTATTTTCTGACGTCGATATAATTCAAGTAAATATTTAAGAGGATTTAATTTCTTTAAGTTCTCTTTAGTGAGATCTGGACCATCGGCCAGGTTAGGTCCTGATGATGAGTTTTGGAGATGAACAATGGAATTTTTTAACGCATGGTAGTAAAGCAACCACGATTCGATATATTTGCTATTGGTATTTTTTTACTTTACAAAATAACTACACCATCGACCGCATAATACCTGCCAGAACCATTAAAGAAATTTTACGAAAAGGTTATTCAAACTCATTTGACTTTTTTTTTATATTTATACTTCTAAAATGTATACGTAAATCAGAACATGTCCCTTAAATCAATTTACAATAAATTACGTAAAATTCATCCTTACCAAGGGTGAACCATTATCATACTAGCAACCCTATCAACTATACGGTCAGTGGTTTTGGCAAAAAATCAAAATGTACTAAAATGTAACTAACAAAGTTTAACCAACGGCTCAAACAGGGCGTTTATGGACTTTTGACACTCGAAATCGAATATTTTACTATTGCTGCTTATTTTGAAAACTGACATGTACTGTATTAATTTACATTAAAAACATATTAACGCCACGAAAATCGAAAAGGAGTTTCAATTTTATAATATTTTAATTCCAGAACCTATCAAATTATTAGTTTTGGTTTACGGAGAAATACTTTTAAACGTGGCATTTTGTTGGATTTCAAACATTTTATTAGCACGATACTTCATTATTCCTCAAAGAGATCTTGTCTCCGAGACTTCTTTGTATTCGGGTGACGAAATAAATATGTAAATAAAATTCGTTGGCAATATTTCCCTTCGTGTCTGCACTAATATTATAATACAACTTTAGTAAAAATATTTTCCAAAGTTTCAATTTTCAAGTATCAAAAAATACAAAAACTCTCCATTTCATAATTGTGGCATTCGAAACGGTGTTGCATTCCACTTTGTATAAACAAAATAAATTCAGCAAGTATTAACAGAGTCTGAGATACTTGCGGATGAAATTTTTGAAGTTTTCTTGTACACATTTCGGTCGGGAAGCTGAATTGATGGATGTGGACACGAAGTATTTACATATTTTACTGATTAGTTAAGTGGAAAACTTTTAAAAATTGTTTATTCTCGAGATCTTCTTTGAGTTTGTTTTAGCATTGTTTTTTATTTGTCGGTTGTCATTCGATTTGAGTGTTTATAATTAGCTGGAAGTCAGTCAAGCGAAAGTCAATATTGTCTAAAATATTAAACTTAGTGATCTATTCGATTACGGCTCTTTATGATGAAATATTTGAATAATTTTTAAGTTATGTTTCAAATTTACTGAAGGTCTTTATTAAATAATTAAAATTTACTCAAAATTATATTGCAACTATCACCTCTCTGGCATTTTTGTAGATAAATGCTAAATTGTAAGTTCACAAAATTTATTTTTCCCTAATATTTGTAAAATATTTTGCTTGTTTTTATAATGAGCAATATACATACGGTTATATATATATGTGTGTGTGTGTGTGCATATGTATATGATTATATATATATATATATATATATGTATATATATATGATCATAATTATAACTCACAATTAAATGAAACTACATGATGTAGTATTATTTCTACTTTTGTTTAAGTTCTTTACCACGTCCTAGGTTTCGTTGTATTACAATATCTTCAGGGGGGTTATCTTTGCTAACAGCCCACCTGAAGATGTTGTAATACAACGAAACCTAGGTGGTGGTAAAGAACTGAATTAAAATAGAAATAATACTACATCACGTAGTTTCATTTAATTGTGAATAATGAACTTCTATAAAATTAACGCCAAATATATTCAATATTTGAAAACAAGTGATGATAATTTTTAATTAGGGTAACAGTGATTCATATAATATAAGTGGTTTTATTGATCAGGGATTTTTTACACGATAAGTGTGGTTTACTTTGATTTATTATCATTCTTTATTGATGTTGCATAAATAATTATTTTAAAAATTTTATCTTAGTTCACTGGAAGTAATTAATTGTTATAAACATGATGCAATAAATAGACTTAAGTAATAAATAAAATAAATGCATAAATACCTATTCTTTTATTGATTTTGTACAGATAAATACAAGATATTAACATAATAGCTGTCAAAGTTAATATTTAATAAGGTATAGGTATAAAAGCACTGTTGGCCAATCGTAATTGTTGATATTCTGTATTAATAATCAAAATAAATGTTAACTGAAATAAATTAACATAAAAATCATTTCGAAGCATTGTTTTTAATTCATTACAACTAAAAAAACTGACCCATTTTTGTTCCAATATAATACTAAATTTTAGAAAATCTCTGCCTTCCTCAAAACTTTAAGTACCTCAGTCTAATATTACGACTAAAATTCATACGTAAATTTGCCTGATTCGCTGGTTAATCCACCTATTCAGAGGCGTTAAGCTCTGGGCTGAGTTCTTCATGAACCTTAATCTTGTGATAAGAATTTACTGCTCCATCATTAGTATGGTTTAAATATTAGTTTGTCTAAGTTATTGGTTTTAAGGAGAAAGCGTCCTAAATTTCAGATTAGTGCAGCTACAGGTATCAGTAGATGGTTGCCGCTGTTATAATCCGACAATAAAATCAAGTGAGTGTAAAACTATTTTTTACCAGTGAAAAATTATTTTTTTCTGTTTGTCTGTTGAGACGTTGAAATGTTTAAATTTAAAATATTACTGAGAACAATTTCTGTTTCAATACCATTTTAGAAAAGGAGATTTAAAAAATTGGTTTTAAAATAAAAATAATAAGTTGTCGCCTTTTTATGTTGAAATTTCCTGTTGTTCAAATTGTTAATGTGTTTATGTATTCATTTTTTATGTATGTGTTTAATGATAATCGAAGTAACGAAGATGACAAACTTGCGTCAAGTTGGTTCGATTAAATAGATTCTCAGTATGCAGCAGTTCTGTGTCGCTGGAAAAGAGAATATAATGAACCTACCCCTATAAGTTTAAAGGTAAATATTGTATCGTATCTGTTAATATCAAAATACATTGAATTACGCTGATGATCTTGGGTTGTGTTGAAAAGTAGCGATTATTACGAGCTCCAATTGAAAATTAATTTGATATATTGAAGTGGATGATGTGAAGATGTAATGCGCAGTTGATGTACTATGAAAATATTAAGAAAGAAATTTAAATTTTTCTTTTGCAATCCGGGATCTTACTCATTGCAAATTGTTATGAAAATTGTTCGTACACCATACATAAAAAACTTTACAAGTATTTCGGTATAAGAATTTTGTATAATTTTAACTTCATATTTGAATGGGTATTTAGCATCGAAAAGGTGAATAGAGATTTCGTCTTATCACTTATTTAAAATTAAAATTATAAACATAACACGTAACATAAGCTGCATCTTATGTTGAGGATATTATTTATTTACTTGCAATTGTCTTTTTAAGAAGTGCCTTAAACTTGTTGGCGTTCTTTCAGGGTAACCATTTACATCCTTATGGTATTTTTTATTGTGTATATCTAAAAATACTGAGGGAAAGTAAATGTTCTGTGACTATAATTGTTTACTCTAATGTTTCTTTTTCACAGAATATTAGGCTATGATTTTATAGACAAATCTAAAATATATGGTAAGATATCTATTTTTTTTATCGAAATTATTTTAAAAATTTACATTATGTTAGGATTTTCTTTTTGAAGAAAATTTCGTCGCCTAACTATGACCATTTGTGAATAATCTACGGAAATGAATATAAAAATAAGAAGGCGAAAAAAGAGAAGGCTTTCTGCCTTACACAAATGAACGAGGAATATTTTTCGAGATTTCTTTTTCAAACATTCGGCCTAAGCAACTAATATCTCATTTAATATAATAACATAATCTATATTTCACTAAAATTATTTGCATATCTACATCGTGTTTACTGTTTTCTTAACTCTCGCCTTAAACTATTTATAATATTAATATCATGATTTCCAAATTTTGCATAAACCTTATAAATTTCAAATAAATTTGTTAAGTGCATCTGTAAAACTATGTAATTTTTTTCACTGCTATGGAAAAAGGAAGTAGTCTAATCACAATGGATTTGATTCGTCGCATTGGTCTAATTAAGTTAAGAATTAGTTAATCACATCTATTTCAAGAAACGTCTAAAAAGCTCCGTGCTAATATATTTTATATCCATGGAGTTATAAGAAAAGAAACAGAAAAAAAAATTGTAAAGAAAGTAGTTTAAAATCCCTCTTTGGGTGAAGATGTAAAAGTGTTAAGATAAAGCAGAAAAGATTGGAACATGTAGGAAAGAAATAAAGATACAAGAAAATACAGTAAAGATAAAAGAACAAGTAAAGTAAACAATTTGAAAAACTGGTAGAAAGTGGCAAAGCGTGAAATTATCCGTAACGTTCTAAGGAACGTTTCGATCAAATATTACTAAAAATCAAAGCAAGGTCAAGGCAAGGTAAAAACTTTCATATTTCAGTAACAGCAGAAGCACAAAAATGTGCAATAACTTCTGTCTTACCAAAGTCTTGATATGCAATATTACTCCTAATATTACGTTCAAACTTTTCAACGAGACCTTTACCCATATAGATTGTTCACAGTTGCAGAGATGACAGTATATGAGTAAAAGGTACGAATTTTGTTACTTTACCATTCATACGTTTTTTTCGGAATAATAGAATTTCAGGGTTTGGAAATTGCAAAAATACATTATTACCAATGACAGATAAAACTAATGTACCGTGATCAAATAATGAGTGCGCATTAGTCATACCACTTAGGTACTGACAATTTAAAAAGATTATGGTTCACAAATTGGAGCGCTAATTTGAGAAGAAGAAAATTAATATCTTTAAATACATGCGAAATCTCTAGCCAAACAAAAGAGAAAGTGAATCCTTCACTTAAATATAGACGGAATCCTCAAAACATTTTCTACTCGTACAATTTTGTCTCACCTATACGGTTTATTTGACTGTTTTATGTTTTCATTTCCTTGCGAATTTTTCTCACAAAATTTCTCTCAGTAGACTATTTTCTTAACGTCGATAGGATTGTTATAATGATGTACGGCGTCGCCTTTCTCACCTCGTCCTACTAAAAAAATCGTAACAATAACAATAAATGTAGTGAATTGTATCTTTAGTATGTTTTTTTTCAAGTTTATTTAGGTTTCATGCATTATGTATAGTGAGATAAAATGTTTTTTATGATTTGTTATAAAATTTAGGTTTAATATCTTTTAGTTATAATATATTACTTTGAAACTGATTTCTGCATATGATAATTTCGAACATATACTTTTGACCTGAGGATTTCCCCTACCAAAAACAAAACAAATTCATAGTTCGTGTTTACTTATACATAAATTCTACGAGGTAAAGCAACTAAACTCAAGAAAAGAAGGGACATGTGTTATGAAAATTTTGTATTCAAATAACAAAAGAATACCTTGTAACTTTTGTTATAATTAATGCGATGTTGTTTTGTCACGTAAGTGTAGCAAGCGGTTTCGTAATCTTAATCGAACTTTAGTGTAGGATAGAAAGAAGCTGGAATAGCTTAGACAAAGTATTTTAAGAAGTTGAAGAATTCTTCTTTATTCCAATAATATCGAATGCTTTCACAAGTATCGTTTTCACAAATGGTGTCAAAATAAATAAATTATTAAATTTTATCATGGAACTAGCTGCAAAAAACTGCCATATTTTTGAGACTACAAAAATATGGCAGTTTTTTAAAAAATTACAAAAATTACAAAAGTGAATTACTAATTCTATTTTGTACAGAAACCTTGAGAATTTACATTCCGAAATATAAAATTGTATTATTAGTTAATTCGAATATTTAATTTTCTTCAATAAAGAAAGCATCCCATTTAATTATTTTAGAGATATCCCTGGTAAAATGTGTCAATTCCTTATGTTGTCTTGTAAGCTTACATTGGCGTGTATTTTTATTTGTCTGTGCAACGTGCAACTTGTTGGTACGTAAACATTATCACGATGCAATTAGCATTATTATTTAACAAAGAATATTGGGGAAATCATTTGTATGCATGTCACTTATATTCATAAAGCGTAATATTTTGTCTGTAATGAACGAAAAAAATGTTAATATACAGTTAACACGTATAAACATTCAAAGTTGTATAGTATTTCCCATAATCACAGATTTAGGAATAAACAATTTTAATCGTTAATTAAATTGCTTTTTTCCGTAAAAACATGCAAATCTGTTTGATTTTCATTAAAACATATCAGCTTTTCTTTACATAAAAAATGGTATATACATGGGATTTTTCGCAAATTCGGATTCTTCGCTTTTATACCTTAAAATAAATGAAAAGTCTTAAAAAATAGAAACAAGTGATAGGATTTAGAGTGACAGTGACTTAAAACGACCTTTATTTCGACTTGGAATGATTCTGAATGATGGATAGGAAGAGAAATATTATTGCATAGGACCTTATAGTCTCTTTTTTTAATTGCACTCTCTTTAAATTGGCGCAATCTTTGTTTTTCCCAAGAATAAATCATCACCCTTTTAACAATGTTTATAATTGTGGAAAACTTTGAACAACTGTTTCTTTGGTTTTTGTTTTTAAATTTGGTTGAATTAAGAATAATAACTGCTTCAAGTTATGTATAACGGAATCTAAGTATACATAATAGCAACATCTAATCATGATGTCTGGCCATCCAAAAAACTAATTTCTTTACATATTGAATTAAATATGTTTTTTCCGAAAACATGTAATCACTTAAATATACATACAAATATGTATATATCGGTGATCTGTCATATACAGTTAACTGTATACATAGTGATATGCAAGTAAATCTCTATCATACATATACTTATTCTCACAAACGCAAACATGTCCCTCTATTTCAATTCTTTTATATGCCTTTAGTACTTACAATTTGAGAGTAAGGTACGTCACGATAAGTGATGTATCTATAGACGAATGAAAGATGGGGGGATTTTGATGCATATTTATTATGTTTTATGCAACGGACTACGATGCACATGAGAGATATGTTGAGTACACAACGGTTTCATTTATCTTCTTAGTGAGATATCCGTTAATATAATAATATATAATCGTTATATCATACGATCTCATTAAATTGTCACCTACGTAGTTTGACCTTATTAAGGTTTGGAATTAATAGTAGCTTCAATATAGTAAGGTAAATTAACATTTCAAACATCCTTTCATATATTTCAGAATTTTTCATAATTAACGTGGTCTTCTTTCGATTATTTTAATTTATAAGAAACTGAACATTTCTACATAAATTATTATATATGAATCGAACTTGTGCTCTTTACACCATATCGATACTGAGAACAGAAGATTAATTTTTAGGAGTCATGATTCTAGCTAGATATATTTACTGAAATAAAGACCTCCAAATATCTTTCCAGTATTCAATATAATCGATACATATGGCATTAAACGCTATTTCTCTGAAAATATATGACGGTTATGAATTGTTAATTTTTCTTTTTTTTAAATCAGAGAATAAAAGTTAAGTTTCTGAGATTGTCACAAAATAAATATATATTTCCTATATATGAAATATTATTTTGTGCTACTTAAAAAAATATGTTTGAATCACTTTTATCTATCCAACTTGCCTAACTTATTAACTAACATACTATTTACTAAATTGTCATGTCAGTAACAATTTCTCGTCAAATGATTAGTCAAAACAAATATCGCGGGGCCCTAATTTTGATAAACCGAAATAAAATGCTCTTTATCGAAATTTACATAACACATTTAAATATTGTTTTAGTTTATATTGCCAAGAAGTTGTGAACGCCGAACACGCGAGTTCAATCGGTTCGTACTATGTTTTAAAACTAAGTAAACTATATTTTCTAACTGTATTCCTAATTTATTAGAACGTGTAAAGAAAAGATATATCTGATGACAATGCGCCGGCTTTTTGATCAATTATCCAATTATCTACGAAACATTTAAGTAGAAGTTAAGAACTGGAGTTTAAATAAAACAAAAATACGAAGAAATAATTAGAAAATTACAATTTCATCAATCTAGTAGGAATAAATCGTAAGATATGGATCCAAAAATACATAAATTTGGCATTCATTGAGTGACCCACTGACATGGAAGTTGTCAAAACCTTTGGGTTACTTATAATAATATTAAGTTAGCAACATTAAGTTTGGTGTGTACTGCGTGCCTTATATGGGGTTTAGGAAGTAATTATGAAATCACTCAAATGTGATTCGAGTTGGTCGCAACCCTTCGCCAAACCTATTGTCACATTTTTTTCTGAAACCATTTAATGCGTTCTCACTGAATAACAAATTTATCCATGTTACGTGTTACTTATTTCATATTTACACTACGCATGAAATAAAAATATTATCTAGTTTTAGATTTATACTTAGCAATTAATCATTTAGTCCAATTGAAAGAATAAAATTGTTTTACATTTTATTATTTTTATTTCATATTTTCACTTCTAAACATGAAATAAGTATATAAAATCGAAAGCATTTCTTAACAATATTAACTATAAATTACATAAAATGATTATCAACCAGGTTATTAGTTTAGACCATAGAATTTTTTTTTATTAATATGCACATAAAGGACAAAGCCTGGGTTTTAGGGTATTTCCAAAATTATTATCTGCTGAAGAAAGTTTCAATTTCACAATTAATTTTAGAACTTACTACATTTTTAATTTTCGTTTTTGGAGTGATTCCAAATGCGTCATTTCGTTAAGTCTCAACCATTTTATTAGCCCAATATCTTAATACTCTTCAAAGAGTATTCAAGTTCTTGATGAGATAAATATGTAAATAAACTGCTTCGACAATATTTGCCTTCGCGTATCTGCATTAATCCATGTTACACCTTTAGTGAAAATGTCCACTTCCTAATTGCCCTAGATTTTCGAATGTTTTCAATATTCGTACATGAAAAACTACGGAAATTCACCGTTCGATAATTGTAGTATTCGAAACTGGGGCACTCGTATTTAAATAGTTTTGTATTCTTTGATTCAACCATATGTACAAAATATATTCAGCGGGTACTAAGCTCTTAGTTTGTTTGAGGTATTTGCTGCAGTTTTGTGCTCATTTGCATGGTCGGGAAACTAAAGTGACGGATGCAAACGCGCGAAGTAACTGCATTTATTATTGAACGGATGAGTAAAATATTTTTAGAAAATAATGATCCTGATTATTCTTATTTGAATTTGTTATAATGATGTTTACTTATTTTATCGATCGTCATCAATTTCGAATATCTTTATTTTTTCTGAAGGGCAAATGAAATCAATATTGTTCGTTCTGTTATTCGAAATGTTAAACTTAGTGGTCCGTTCAACCGCAACTCTTTAAATTAAAATATTTCAATTCTTTTTTAAACGATGATTCAGATGTACCTCACGTCTATATTAGAAATGTAAATTAGATCGGAGTCACCGTTTTACTCGCACCTAGATTGATCTTAAATTGTATGCTTACCAAATTTATCCTTCCGGAATGTTTGTGAAATACTTTACCTGTGGATATAAAGGTAACGAATAAAAATGGCTGGCCTTGATCCCCATGATAAACTAGTGAGAGACTTTCGAAATTTGCAAACATCTATAAGTAATAGCAAGAGGTAATTTGTCGTTCTGCTGTTTAAAGGTCCCTTTTCGCTGCAACTTTTTCTTTACAATGTCCACCACTCTTTTATCACAGAAAACAGGAAGAAACGCTTGTCTGTTTTCTATTCTACTTCAAAGAGTGAAAACTTTCGTGAAAATGAGAAATGACCTATTATTATGCCATTTATGTGCCAAGTTAATACTTATTTGAATAATTACGCCTAAGTCAGCGTTCTCACTTGCAAATATTTGTATATTTAACTAGTTTATAAATTTCAGACGGCCAAACATTTTTGTAAATCTTTTTCACGTTACTTTATATCTCCAGCAAAAATCAGACTACATAAATAACATTTCTATACAAATAGATCTTGTTATTTTTTGAAGTATCATTCCCTGACTTATCGTTACTGCGAAAGCCGCAATCAAAGTATAAAATTGTTATGATACAATAATTAGAGATGGACAACATTGGCGTCATGTGTACATATATAAAATTGTAACCGAAACTAATTTAAACGGCGATAGCACACACATTTATGTAAAATTTTCTTATCGCTATGAAGTTCAATAAATTTTTAAATAATTATTTCTGTTACGTTAGCGACTATGAAACTGTTCCCAATAAGTAAAACAAAATGAACGCTACTCATATATTTGGCGTCATTTTTTCCTGAAAATATATATATAAATATATATTTCCAGGAAAGAATGACGTAAAATATTTGAGTAGCGTATATATTTGAATTTTGAAATATAGAATTTTAAATACGCAGCGAATGGCCTCAGTGGTACTCGGCATCAGGTAAAATTAGCGGATTAGTAGTACCGAATGCTCACATACAACGCTATAACACAATTAATATATTACAGTATTGTTTATACTTAATTAACTTAACAGTGGTCTTTACTATATTACATTGTTTTGTAAATCATGTTTAATTTTTCCATGCTATTAATTTAGTTGATTCAGTTTTTATCCTAATAATATAAATAATTACTTTAATACATAATTCTAATTACATGCTGTAAACATGTAGCAATAACTTCACTTACGTAATAATGTACTGAATTCAATAAATACATACATATAATTTTATCGATTTTGCACATAGAATTATGCTTGCCCCATTGGGCTGACAAAGTTAATATTAAGGCAGGCATAGGTATTATATCTATGCCTTCCTAAATTCTCAATTATAAATTATTGCTTACTTTCAAACATAATTTTTATCACCCAAAATATTAGTTAACAAAAATAAATTTAATTAAGTATAATTTGGTATAAAATAAATTCATTACGATTAAAAAAACCACCACATTTTTGCTCCAATATAATGCTAAGATTTAGAAAATCCCCTATTAGACCTTTCTACCTCTGAACTTAATCCTAAAACCTAATCTAACGCACAAATTCCACATGTAAGTTTGTATGATCCGCTCGTTAAACCACCTACTTAGAGGCGTTAACCTCAAGGCCGTGTCCTTTATGAACTTTAATCTTATAATAAGAAAGAGATTACAATGCCATTATCTCTATAATGTAAAGATTAGATTATCTAAATATATTAATTTTGACGGCGAAGAATCAAAACTTTCAAATAAAGAAGCATTTGGCATCAGATGATGGTTACATTTGTTATAATCTAATAATAATTTTGAGTGAAATATGTAAGGGTCATAAAGTAATTTTTTTCTGTTATTTTGTTGACACACTCAAATATTTATGTCTATATGATATGATGATCCGTTTTGTTTTAATATCTAAATCATACTGATAATTCGTTTTATTTTAATGCCAACTTAGAAAATGAGATTTATAAAAGTAATTTTGATATATAAATAAAAAATTACCAATTAGGCTCCAACTGTAAAATTTGCTTAATTATATATATTTATTGTTTATGTACGTACTTTACGACAAGCGGTGTTAGAAAGACGAAAAATTGGTCTTTTTAATTGGTTCTTGCAAATAGGGTATTGGCATGCCTCAGTTTTATATCGGAGGTGGAGAGAATTAATGAATCTACTCCTATAAATAAACTGGTAAATAATGTGTCATATTTCTGTTAATATCATACACGTTGAATGCCTTTGACGATATTATGTTGAGTTGAAAATCAGAGATTTTGACGAGTAATAAGTTTGTCTCTAGTTTAAAATAAATTTGACATACTGAGACGGTAAATATTTTGCCCAGCTGACGTACTAGTCGAAAGGTTAATAAATCATTTTTACATTTAATTTCACCACTTATATTTATTTTTTGTCAAAATATTGGGCTAAGACTTTATTATGTCTTTATAAATGGCAATTCATTATTTACAGAAAAACAGAAATTAATTTAAAAATTCCTATTATGTAAGATTGTCCTTGAACAAAATTTTTTTCGGAAAAATTGATGGATACTTTATTTTAGAAAAGTTATCATATAATATTTATATCAGAATTGATCTTAGATACTAACTTACATGTCTGTATCGTGTTATAACTTTTTGAATTTTTTGTTTAAACTATTTATAACTTCAAAATTATGCTTTCCAAATATCTACATTAAATTTATCAAGTTAAGATAAATACTGTTAATGTGTTTGAAAAACTATATACATTGTTATTTTATTATATAAAAAATTAAAAATAATCACGTTAAGCTAATTAAATTGTAAATCAGTTAATCAAATTTATTTAATGTGACGTCTGGAAAGCTCCTTGGTTATATTTTTTAAATCCATGTAGATAAGGAACGACAAAATCGTTTTTTTCTTATCGAGTTAGTAGTTTAAAAAGGCACAATATCAGTAAATTTATTTAATTATTTGAATAGTCTTTAGGTGAAGAAGTAAATGTTAAGATACGAGATACAACAGAAAACATAGTAAAATACAAAAAGAAAATATAACGAAAGTAAGATAAAAGTGACAAGCAAAATAGAGAACTAGAAATATATGTGGAAACTGGGTACACATGAAATGGTACAACGGTTTATAGGCAAGCATGGAACAAATCTGATGTTCTTGAAAATCACAAAAGATCATGGCAATATGAAACACCTCAGTATTTCTCAGAAAAAAACGCATGTACATTATTATATACATGCGTTTCTTCTGCGTTTTTTTGTATTGTCGACAAATGACTTAAATGATGTGTATTAGTACCTATCAATATTACTCCTAATGGGACGTTTACCATTTTTCCGCGGAATATTTTCTTGTATGTGGTTAACACTTTCAGAGAGTAATAATGAGTAAAATATATTTTTAGTTCCGTATTTTTCCTTAAATTTAAAAACTAGGTTTCGGAAATGGCAAAAAACATTAATTACTAATATCAGCTAAAAGTCATGTAACAAGATCAAGTGACGGTCCATTAAAGAGAAACGTCACCTACTGGCGATTTGTAAAGAATATAGTTGAAAATTTCAAGTATAAATCAATACATATAATAAAATTGTAAGAGAATTAATACTTTGTATGGAAATGTTTTAAAAAGAGTTATTGATTTAGCGTATAGAATGATAACAGAAGCCAAAAAACCTATTTTTAGAGACTAGGTTGTCTATCTGCCTGTATGTTAATTTGTTCGATAATCACGTGAATTTTTATGATGTTTGGTACGATAATAATTTATACCCTTGAGCAACATATAGAATACTTTTTATCTGGATACTACAGACTAAATGAACATTTACTTGGTGAATATTCCAATATTTGTACTGTCAGCGACATCTATTATAGCGTTCTGGGTAATATTAATGATAATAAAAATATTAATAATAGTTTCAACAGTGAAACCATGAAATGAAAAAAGTAATTTTAGGCAAATGAAACTGTGGGGCACAGATAGTTATAATTAAAATTAAACTCTTAAAAGACGAGAAAAAAATTTAAATTCCGCTATTGTAAAAAATACGCTGGTAGCAAACTTCTCACTTAAACTAAAAAGAGGTTTATCTAAGTGACAGTGCTCACTAGCATTATTTTATGCATTCCCAGAATGTATTTTAACCTGCGCGGTTTACTCGCCCTTTTCGTGTTTTCATTTCGTTGTGAACATTTGCCCCTAAATTTCCCTCGTGGACCATTTTCTTATCGGGAAGATGCTTGTTCTAATGATGTATAGTATCGCCTTTCTCACCACGCCCTGCTAAGCAAATCGTAGCAATAGCAATGTTCTTAAAAAAACATTTTCTAAATTTATTTAGGTTGTACGCAAAGTCGTTCTTTATATGTTTTCTCATGTTCAGTGCATGTAGATTCCAGTTTTTAACTATTGCTTTATGTTTGTCGCTTTTAACGGTTTTTTGTGAAATAATAGTTTAACAATTTGTATTTTGTTTTTCCCCAGGGCATTTTTATTAACTAGTTCTCTACTGCCGACCTTTTTTGATGACCAGTTTTTCTGTTAAAAATTAAGTGTGCAAATGTCTATTTTTTGTTGGAATGATTCTGGCTATGCGTACTATGTTGGTTACGCGGTTTTCCTCTATTTTATATTGCCAAATATATAGTAGGGTAGGATTTTAATCGATTAGGTATTTACGGCCTTGGCTATATTTTTTTCTTTAAGTTTACTCATAGCTATTTTAGTGCCACATCTTTTGTATTCATTAGGGAGTGTATTTTTTTAATGTAGGGAGAGGGTTTTATCCTTTTAACTAGTAATATCCCAGACACTTGTCGAGTTTGGCTCGTTCTACAGCTGCTATTGGTTCTGTGTTATTTACTAGTGGTTACCAGGTTTATTTTGCTTTTTCTGCAAATAGAGTCTTAAATTTATCTGGTACAAATTGCATGTCCACATTTTTACTGAATCTTGTGGTAGTCTTTACTAATTTCCTAATTTATAGTTTAGTTTTCGTGTACAATTTTGTTTCATCCAAGTAGATCAAATTTGCAACAAGTGTGTGTGTGTTTAAATATTCATGTTTAAGTCTGTACTCAGTTTAAAGATAATTCAATAAGTTAGTAACGAATTAAGGCAAGAGAAAACGATAAGGAATTAAGTGTATTTTCTTGGTAAATACCTTTCTTTATTTTGATTTTTCTAGGAGTGATTATAATTTGCAAATTATTTAAACAGAGTATAGTTTCGCAGTTAAATGAAACTACGTGATGTATTATTATATCTACTTTATATAAATTCTTTACAACGACCTAGGTTTTGTTTTGCTAATTACCCAACTGAAGATGTTGTAATACAACGAAATAGGTAAAATGGAATTACCTCCCGTGCAACATTCAAGATAGGTATTAGTAAATCTCTTGTTTTTTGATCTACAGTAGTTTATGATGAGGCATAGGAAATGGTGGTTGGGTTATAGGGTTCCGTTTTATATGAAGTACGTGGTAAAGGACTTCTGTATATATTGCCTATTTTCCTACTACTTCTTCTAATTAGATTTATGTGTGTTTGAGCCTTTAATTTTTTATTAGTGGATAAGTTGATGCATGAAGTTATTGTTTATCAAAAACGGTTGATGCCTGGGCAGTAAACTTTTTATTTCTTCTTATTTTTTCTCACAAGCAGCGAACGATTAGAAGTCCTAAACCTACCGTGACTCCGGCTCTAGAGTTCACATATTATCGTCTTTGCTTCCCCATAGTTATGCAGCCCTCAGCATATACTATTCTAATGTTGTTTGATTTGGATTGATGTGCCGTTATTACACCACACGGCTATATAATGTTTTTATTATTATTATTACTTTTATTTGTTTATTTTTCTTAGCCGGAACTGGTAGTTTTTTACTGATATTTACGGGCCAAAATCAAGTGAGTATGACAGTGGTGGCCTGTCTGCTAGTTAAGTTTCTATTCAGGATTATTTCATTATCTGATATCTCCATGAACTTTCTAACTATCCGGTAAGTATACAGTATCGCGCATGTTACGGGTCCCAGGACGGACCCTGAGGCAACCTGAGTGGAAAGTGGGAAGAGTATCGCAGCTTTTTGCATGTTGATAAAGGTTGTGTGTTCGAGGTGCAATATTTTAAATGAGTGGCTTAAATGAGTGGAACTTACACCAGATCTGGACAAAACTATGATAATAAACTTTACAAACTTTATTTTGTTTCCTAACTCTGTTAAATTCATCTTTTAAATCTGCATATTTACGAAGTTTCTAGGATTTTATGGATTTTGTTAAAATATGTGTTTGGTGTAGACAACACCGATTAGATATGTAGTTCTGTTTACTTTATCGTACAGGTTTCTATCAGGTCTATCACATTGGATAGTTTTGAACGACAGTATGCTCATATCACAGAAAAGTTAATGGATATTTCTTTACTTATTTTTATTATTATTCATATTTATATGAGGGCATATATATTTCCTTCCACATCAGCTGTAATCATTTTCAATCGATTTTGGATTAAATGGCGCGAGTGCTTAGTTTATAAAAAGAAATTAGCAATTGCGATGAGCTGACAAAGAGTGAATGTAATTCAAAACGTAAAATCGGATGTGTAAATTTTTTGTTTAAGTTATATAAGAGGGGCGTATATAAATCAGACTACCTGAAATAACATATTTGTAGCTATAACCATTACACGGGCGGTAAAATTGTTTAGTTTGATATTAGAAATGAGATCCTTTTACATTAAAATATGTATTTTAATTACCCAAGTGACAGTGGATTTGTAATATTTTAGGAGGATAAAATTCTAGTGTAGAAACACCTTCCTCTTTTCAAAATGTGTTAAATATTATTTGAAGTTAAAAGTAATAAAATAATGACTTCTAATATTAATTTATTCAATAAATTTAAGTAACAATCAACAGCCACCAAACAGAATCTGCTATTTTCTTATTTTAATTTTTTACACCTTCTTAGTTATTAGTACGGGCCTGCAATTTTTTTACCGATTTCATAATTAGTTTTAAAATTACTAATTAGTATTAAAATTAAAGACGTAATATTATTTATATTGGGGTTATATGTAATCATCTATTTTTGAATTATAAATTAATTGAAATTGGTTTGAAATATATATTTTTGTCTGATGATTTCGCCTACTTAGTTAATTAGAAAAACAATTTTATTCTTCTTTATTTACTAATAATTTCGAGCTCAAGAAATTAAGAGATAGGTGTTATAACGATTGTATGTCCTAGTAGTAGCAATTATTAATGCCATGTGGCTTTATTAGATAAGTATGTTATGATACTTTTTTTAATTTGAAGAGTATTTTGGCACGGGATAAAGGTGAGCCTGTAGCAATCATTGCAAAAAATTTATATTTTTTTTGTTTTTTAAATGATGCATTATACCTCAATATACATTGTTTAAAAATATAATAAATTACACAGTTTTACATTAAAATTAGCTATTAAATACTCCTAACCCCAAACCTTTTCATTTTTGTATTACCTAATCCAATAAAATTACGAACTTAAATTACATTTAAAATTATGATAAAAAATTCTCGCAATAAATAAAATGTATCCTATAATTAATTTGGAGATAAGCTTAGTAATATGTATCAACTCTTCGTCTTGATAGTCATGTAAGCTGTCCTTTGATTTTATTGTGTTATTATAAGTCCGTAGATTATAATTAAGAAAAAATTATTTTCAATATTAATCGTGTACAGTAACACTGACATTTTTTCTTGGTTTTAACACCATCTGGTGTTAGAAAAATATGAAGTTAGATAAATTTGGTATCACTTTCAAATTTAGAAGCAGGTTCCACTTTTTTATTGGAACTCTTATACGTCTACAAAACCAAACATAAATAATTTTTACGGTTTTGTAACCAAACTAGGAATCCTTAAAATTTCGTTATGTCCATCTGTGTATAGATACGGACAGAGTCCGTATCTATGTGACAAATGTTTTCCCATAAACTATTAGTTTTATAACGATAAAATTTGGCACGACTACACACATTTTAACATATAATAAGGTAAGAAATAGAATCTAAAAAATATTTTTAGGATACCTCCCCTACATATATAGTAATGGTACATTTTTTCTCATACTAAATTGTGCATGGTATTTTAAACATATAGGTCATATATCATGAATACTTGTTTGAAAAATAAAGGTTTAGATTTGTTATTATTATTGAAGTTAAATTTCCTTATCTTTTGCCGACTAAAAGGCCACTTTTAAATACTTGAATTTTATTCACAACGCTAGAATATAAAGCGAAATTAAAAAGAAAACTATCACACTTTACTAGTTTACGAGTAATAGTCAACAAGCTTATGACATGTAGTATACAGTTTATAACATGTAATCATACAGTTATGACATGTAGTTTAAGACATCTAGTCGTACAGGTAACTGAAATCAATAGCCAAAATATATTGGTGCTTTAAAATGTATAATATTTACATCTGTAAAAGATATACTAAGATGTGTGTTTATATTTTCATATGGTGAAAAAAATTATTATTTGAATATTCACTTGCTTTTATTTCTCCTTTTATGTTTGCAGAAATAATGTTAGTTAATTTATTTTCATAAGTGGCCAGCAAAAGAGAAAATACTAGACGTATTTTCGTCCACGAAATTTTAAAAAGTATTTTAACTACATTTAATTGCGTACTTAAGTAAATTTTAGAATTTCTAACAAATGCTGCATTTATCGGTATGGGAAGTGATAAGATTTTTTTCCAAAACGCGTTATGGCCGCGCTACTAGCACTGGAAATTTTTCCCAATGAATATGATTATCATATTAGAATGTATTGCACATTGTAATAAATATTTCGCAAGTCTCAGTAAAAATATGTTTGGTCATGATTCCGATGAGCAAAGGTTGTCATAACAATTGATGTTTAATGTAGCAAAAAATCTTTATTGGACGAAGGTATTATCAACACTCGCATTTCAAAGAAGAAACTTTTGTAAGTTTGTGTCGTTCTACATGGTAACCTTAGAAACATTAAACCGTTCTTAAAAATTCTTTTACTAGCGGAAAGGTCAAATTTCCCAGCACAAATGGCTATATTTCATATGGTGATTTTTGGAGAGGAAATTTTTGATTGTTCATGTTTATTAAAATCTGTAAATAAAATAGCTTCTTTCATTTACATAAAACCCAGTATACTGTATACTTTACAGTATCAGAATAGAGATAGTATATTTATTACTTTCATCAGATTATTTGAGTTATGAGTAATAATGCATTAAATGAAGGCAATCTAAAAAGACCGTAAACATGCCGTGAGAAAAAGAATGTTGGCTGAAATGCTGTTTTCAGTTATATAGAAATAGCATGGAGATATTAAAATCTATATAAAACGCCAATAATGTACACGTATATTACGCTTTATATCGTTCTGTGAACAGGAAGTACACTATTTGCTTCCAGTATTGAGCGGATAATGTACAGCATCCGGATATATTTTATAAAAGCACTGGTTGGGTGCGTTAGCTCTCACACTGTACGGGGAGGAAGATTCAAAAGAAGTGTTTGATATTATTCAGACGCACACCGCCGTAAATGTTATTTCCACTTTTTTTTTACATCGCTTATGATGTTTTGTTTGAAATGAAAATTTATGATACCGTTTTTTCTATTATCTTAGCAAAATTTATGTAAATGAATGATTTTGAGTTATTTGTTTATATATCACGGTAATTATATATAAGTATACAAATGCGTGTACTTTAAACTTTGATATTAGTACACACGAGTAGCAAAATAAAATAATACATTGGAAAACTTCTCATTATGTAACTGGATGCTAAGAATATAACAGGATTCAATAAATTCTAAAGGTAAATGTTTTACGCTGGGCAGAAATAACTTATTATACGGTGCAACAGTACGCCTTCAAAATGGGAAGTTCACCCAATTTTATTTACTAAATTTAGTATTCATAAAATTAAAATTGCTCATAGACCCTTAAGCTTATCCCTTTGATCGAAATTGCTTTCACATTTTAATCTTTATACTAATTTTATTCATCGCACATAATACTCTGCAACATACATTAAATCACCAATTTAACAAACTCACGTTTAAAATTAGTTTTAGTTATAAACAATCAATTAACGCGTAACAAACCTTTTGGTTTCAATGAACCGTTCCTTTTGAACTGCTGAAATTTTTGTTTGTGCTAATTAGGCATTGAGTTATAAATTAATCTGGTTTTTGTCGATGCTATCATAGGAAAATTAATACACTAGCTAATTTTAAACAATGTTGGATATTTTTGAACTTGATTTTGCACATTGTCTCTTATAATTTATATATTTATTTCCATGTATTTCACTGTTGTGTATTAGGGTGAACTAAAACAAATTAAATGTATCGAAAGTAAATTCGGTTAAAATGTATAAATCCTTATTGCATGGTTTTTACGGTCTTTTTGGGATTCCGTATCCAAATCGTAAAAATGAAACCTTTATTTTTTCACGTGTCCATCTTTCTGCTCGCCTCTTTGTTACGCACTTTTACTATTTTAGGCTTATGTAAATCAACCTATGTGATTATTTTATACATATAAGGGCTTGCATATAGATGATTTATATTATTGTGTACATTGTGAAAAACATGTTAATATATAGAAAATTGGAGTACGAAAAGTTTTTGTTGCGCCAGTCATTGCATGGAGTATCATTGAATAGGATATAAAGAATAAAAATTAAAATTTTCCTTATAATTTTCATTTTAATTTGCGGTGAATTAAGCTTGGAAAAGATGTGCAATGTGCACACACATAGAAGTTTAGAAATTTTAACATTATTCGCCAGACTTCAGTTAATCACTTTTTTGAGACAAAATAATGTGTTGCATGCATTAATTCTTCACCAAATATTAAGGTTTCAGATTCATTTAAAAATTTATGATAACCTTTCTGCACTGACTCTGAGATTCTTCCTTCCTCCTCCGGCTAGTCTTTTGAACCAACCACTTTTCATCATTCCAATTTACTAATCGTATCGACTTGGTACTGAAAGGACCGCCAAATATTATTTTATAAATACTGAAATTACAATAACAAAAATTGTTACTAATAATGAATCGCTTAGGAATTGATGATTAATTCATATAAAAATGACTGTTTTGTTTCAGAGTCCTTCTTGTCTTAGTTAAATACTATTCTTTTATTTAAAATTTAGTAATATAAAATTTATTTATTTGTCAACTAAATAATAACGCCCTCCATTTCAGCGCCAGCTTATGTCAATCTCAAAACATTTATATCAGCATCCGCTCATGTTACAAAAACCCATATCAGCAACATACTGGTCCGTAGCACTTCGTTGTTAATAACGAGAAATATGACGCGTTTTAATTGAGTCATTTAACTGCAGAAGAAAACATTTTAGCCAGAGGTTTGAATTATATGAAAAATCCAATGAAATGATTTTGTTTGATTTTTAAAGGAAATTATTTCCGTTCATTTGTGTTAACAGCTTCAAGGGATACGTACAACTACTGAACTCTTGTTTGTGTATGTTGTGATACTCGCTTGACCATTTTAATTTATTTATATACTTTTTGTTAGTAAAAACGAAAAGTAGATTATTTATGAGGATTTAGATCTAAAGATAGGAGACCTATGAATAATTATACCTATAAGTTCATTTATTTTGTTAATTACGTTTATTGCAAGCCTAGAAAACTCAGAATACAATGGCGCACTCATTGCTACAAAGCATTTTCTGCCAACCATCCACAATTATTTCCGTGAGAATAAAGATTACTTCGGTGGATTGCGAGTGATTTTTCGAATGCTAATTATTGATTTTTACAAAACAGATTCACATGCAAAACAAAATTAGGTCTAGATTCAAAATATACAGAATGCTCATAACATTAAGTGAAGTAGAAGCAAAACAAAACGTTAGCGGTAGTAACGGGATAAAAATAAGATTACAGGAGGGATTTTGTTCTGGCAATTAAGACATAAACGTAATTTCAGACGACTCTTCAACACAGACAATGAGTGCGCATTTTGCATATTTGCGTGAGAATCCTTGAATGTATATATGATGGTAGAGTATTTCATAGTGTATTAGCATATACAATAAAGTATTCCCTACAGAAAACTGTTCGATGCTGAGGTATTAGAAGAATGCATTTGTTTTTAACACATGGTTCAAGATCGTGAGATGAAAGGTATAAGAAATTGGATCTTGAGGTATAGCGTAGCGGGATTATTGAGAATAGTGTATAAAAATCATGGATAATAGAGATTACGTAAGTCATGGATCATTAACAATTTCAGATGTTACCATTGCACAGATATGTGGTTAAAGTTTTATAAAATGCTAAAAAAAAGATATTATCGACAACCTAAAATCTAACATGCCTTTCAGCCCAGTAACATAAATATGAAAGAACTATAAATATACTACTAAAGAACTATAAAAAAAACATAAATTTACTCAATACAACATACACCTGTATACATATATCCGTACCCAGAGAGTCCTAGCATACTTTTTATCCGCAACATTACTCACGACTTGAGGTTAAAGTACATTACGGAAAATAATATACCTTATGGATAAATAAATGGTTTGATTATTTTGATATATATATATATATATATACTAGCAAACCCGGCGAACTCCGTTTCGCCACCAGATGGCTTCGTTTTTTGTAACATTTCGTTTGGGGATTAAAATATGAAGAAAATTTTTTTTTTTATATTTGGAAAGGAAAAATTTTATTTCATTTCACAACAGTAATGAATTCATTTCGATTACAAAAATGAAGTGTAATTTAGTTGAACTTCTCTAAGTAAAAAATGAAAGTGAATCCAAAGTAAATACTGAATCGAAGCGTTATACGTGTCCGTAAATTATCCGTTTCATTGAAGTGCTCTTTGGTAAACCACATTTTTTGTTTTTTGGTCTGACGTTAACACAAACAAAGCGGATGGTTTCCCAACTTGTGAACACGCAACGTATAGCTGCCCATGTGAAAAACAATGATTTTCTAAATTTATCCCGCAAACACTAAGCGATTGGCCTTGCGACTTGTTAATTGTCATTGTGAACGCAAGGTGAACCGGAAATTGCAATCGTTTGAAGTCAAACGGAAGATCAGTCGGAATCATTGCTATTCGAGGAATACATACATTTTCACCTGCGTACTTTCCGTTAATAATGGTTGCCTATAATAGGTTGTTAATAATAGTCTTTTCACCGCAAGTCCAGTACCGTTGCAAAGTCGCGGTAGATTAAAATTACGCAATATCATAATAACTGAACCAACTTTGAGTTGCAAGTTATGTGGTGGAAATCCTCGTAACTCCAGAGAGTTGAAAAACTCCATTGGATAATTTACTATATCATCGGGATTTGTTATGGAATCAACGGATTTGTATGTCACCAAATAAAATAATAAAAAATATATAACACAATTCTTCAATAAATATTATTTATTATTATTATTTACATCGATTTTGATGGTTTCCAATTGAACTGTTAGGAAACGAATAACTTTAACCTCAATTTCACAATTTCACAGTGAACACAATACCGATTTTAAGTTAGCGTTTGAAAGAACGTGCGCATAATAAATGTCACATGAAATTAACTGAGCAGAGTACAATGAGTAGCTGTCAAACAATGTATCACGCACCGGCGCCACCTACTTAAAATACTGGGGCCATCTGCTCCACAACCATGCAAAACCATATTGGTTTGTTGTACATGCTATGTATCAGAGATGGCGCTGTATGTGAAAAATGATTTTCATTGTTTTCCTGCTTTTCTGTTGAAATTTTTCCTGAATTTTGTTTGCTATAAACCTCACGGAGCCCGAGACCTTTCCAACGAATGCAAAACCGTGAATGCAATACCCAGTTTTTATCTACTCTACAATATCTAAACACGTGAAGCGAGTTGACAGTAGTTGTTTCCGGACCTATTAAATTGTCAGCTAGTTAAAACAAATAGCAAAGCACTTAGCAAGTTGACAATATTAATGTTCAAAATTAATAGTTGCTTCTCTTTAGCGAGTTAAGTAAAGTTTTATAAATATATTTACGTATATTTCAGTATTTCTCATAATTAACACGGTTCCTTTCGAACAATTTTGATTTCAATATCGAATCCATTCAAGACTGAACATCTAGAACATTTATTCAATGTCGGTTGTATTTCGTTGTAGATTTTATACCAATATTTAGAATAGGGTAGTTATTTTTATCTCATAATTCCAGCTAGGCATATAAAGAGCATAAAAATGTCCCAGGTATCTTTCCAGCATTCAACGTAATCCTAATTCACATGTCTCAAACTGGCCACGCTTTTTAAAGTTAATATAGGTAAGATTTGTAGTTAATATAGGATAATTTTTCTTGCAATAGTGGAAATGGACAATCCTTTTTCTAAGAATAATCCCTTCTCCCACTGGATTACATACCTCCTACACACAAAATATTAGCTAGTGCTACAAGTAAATAACCCATTTTCATTTGTAGTTAATTTCGTCTTTCTACTTTGTCATTATAATTGAGTGAAATGCTAGTTATTCTACTTAATATAAAACTGATATATGAATAATTGTTTCTTATCACATGTTGACTCAATATAGATAGCAAGGGTACCCTGATTTTTAGGTACATAACTAAACAACGAAGCGAGTTGACAGTAGCTCTCTCAACCTGATTCCTTTAGTGGTACTTCCATTCACACGAACTGAGGATTGATTGAGGAAATACCCTAAGGCCAATGATATAGACGATACATAAATTCCGTTCCAAATATACTTCTCTCATAATAGAGACGCCTCCATTTAGTTCTACGTCTGGACAAAATATATCAGTGTCATTGTCCTGCTTTACGTGGACTTTCCTCACACTCATTTCTAGTTGATTATTTTGTTATTTTAATGGTTCTGATCCGGTATTCGATTGATTTAATTTTATTAAGGGTTAGACAAAAATCATTATTGTTTCCACTAATTGCTTTTTATTGTATTCATAAATTTTTATTTCAAGTATGAAATTGACAGAAGAATATAAATCAGGTCTATATTTTAATAAAATAAATTTTAGCCTCCATCTATCCGCCACCAGTATAGATAGATGTTATACTCTAAGTTTACAACATTCATCTTCCAGTTAATATAAGAAAATGGATCTTTACAAAAAATTAATACCAAACAATGTAACGATAAATTTTGGGGCCGATCCTTTGTTTTTTAAAAGAGCTTACATATTGTTGTATATCTAATTTATATTGTCTCTTAAACACATTCTACTTCTTCCCCTTAACACAAACGTGTTATTATATGTAACAATATCTTTTTGGTTATGCATAATATTATTTAAATGAATTCTGAAATGTTTGCACCGTAAAAATTTAATTTTATATTAAACAATAAGTATCACAGGAAAGCTCGTTTTCGTGGCAATAATTCGTTGAAGTTTGTTTATACTTACGGATACCTTAATGTCTGTAGTAAATAAATATACAAATGGATATACAGTGATTCATAAGTTATATTTATTAGTAAATTTCATCAAAAAACTCTCTGAGTCCTGAACCTGCGACATCAAATTTCTTTTATTTTTTTAAATTTAAAAGCAAGTAAAATCGCATAAGTGAATGCAATCAGGTAAGTATGAGACAACTTACTTATTACCGATAAAAAGATTTAAAAATGTAAGTATGGGTAATTACGCTATTTATGTATGATAATTAAGATATATATTTGTATTATGTATAATAGTATTATTTTTTCATTTTATAAATCGAATCAAAATATATCATATCAATATATCATATCATGTGCTTTCATATCTTAAGTTTTAAAGTCGGCTATGGCAAAATTCTCACTGGTGAGATAGTTTAATTTACCATTTTCCTTTTAAACATAAGCGAATTTATTTTTAATTTCCTTTAAATAAGATTTTCCATTAGCGTCAGTGTTTTTCCCTGTGGGTTTCATTAATACCTTAAAGATTTCAATAATGTATTGAGCGGCCGGAAATGCGACGGCCGTCGGATTTATTTTTATTTATATATATTCTAGATCACTTATTTTCAAAGTTAATTTATTTTTTCCCATTTTGAATCTTTATTTATTGTAAGGTCACTGATGTATGCTTCATTTAGAAATAAATCATGAAGCTTTTTATGAAAATATGTACATTCTGGAAATAATTGTTATATTTTATTGCCATTCAAAGGTTGCTGAATGTCAAAAGTTGGTCTGTATAGTCTACTTAATACACCAAATAATTACCATAAGTTGTTGAATATTTCCATTATTTAAAGTATTATACTATTATGAGGTTTTTGTATTTTAAAGTATACATTTTTAAGACCATGTTATCTAGTCTAACAAAAAAAACGTATATATCAAATACAATGATGTGAACAAAAATGTAAATTAAATATTTTTGGTTCACTGAATGAATACCAAATATAATATAAAAGGTTCTCTTTTTTTATGGTAAACAATATTATTTTTATCTTGTTATTGCTTTCTTATTATTTATTTTCAATAAATAAATAAAATTTAGAAACACAAAAACTTTTTAAAAGTTCGATAAAAATATAAATGATATGCGCTCAGGATTCTTTAAGATATGTTTCTAAAATAAATACTCATATATTGCATATATTTGGCGTTCATTTTCTAGAAATTCATTATTCACAATTAAATGAAACTACGCGATGTAGTATTATTTCTTCTTTCTTTAAGTTCTTTACCGAAACCTAGGTTTCGTTATATTACAACATCTTCAGGTGGACTATTAACAAAGATATGTCCGTATTATACTATTAGCAAAGATATACCCGTATGAAAGTATTAGCAAAGATACATCCGTCATGCTATCTTTGCCAATAGCCCACCTGAAGATGTTAGTTTCATGTAATTGTAAATGCTCAGATTTATTAGGAGAGATTAAGGTGGAACAAAAACTACGTGATTAGTATTTGCAGTTAGAAGATTATTGCACAAAGTTTTAGAAATATACGTGTACAACCTTATGTCCCTACATCATTTCTAACTACGTCAAGTCCGAATTCATTGTCAAGCTCAATATCTACTAGAGAAAATAAAAACCGATACGTCACCATTAGGTAATAAGTTCCAGCTTCACGGGTTGACAGCAGTTCGCTTGGAATGTGTTAGATTGGTAGTAAACTTCTGTTAATGGGAACAAACCAAAGCTTTTCAAGGCTATTTACCATGTTATGAAGGTACATTTGATGCGTAACTTCATGAAGGGCTTATATTCGTGACGAATTATGGTTTAGTAATCTGTCTTAATAAGTCATATTTTAATTTAAGTTTGGACCAACATAAAAATTTAAAACTATTCATCCTTTTTGATAATGATTATTAAAATTGTGAAGTTCTACGTAAACCTATTATATGTGTCACAAAAAGTGAGACGAAAGTAAAACCACGGAAGAGGGGATAGCAGTCTACGCCACACTAACTGAGTTAGTGCGTGAAATTATCCAATGGTGCCTAGGAAGGTGTATAAAATTTGCAGTGTTAATCCTTTGTTTATAATGTACGAATGGAAAAGTGTAATAATTTTATGTATGCAGTACATTTTTAATCAGACGCTTTATACGAACATACGGCGCAAAATTTTATTTCGAACTTAAATCAATTTCAGTCACAATTAATATACTATCATTTAAAATTTGATTTCATTACAAAGACTCGAAACTATTGTTTTTTTTTTCACTCATAACTTTTATATTTTAGCAAAAGTGTTCAAAGTTTTCCAACAATTTCTCTCATATCTTATCTATGTAGTTACTCTAAACTCGTCCGATGATATCTCTAAAGACTTCGCTTTATGAACATCAAAAATTGTTTGCTTTCAGTATTGAGCGAATAACGTAGAGTATCTAAACTTATATAAGTCCTAGACCGGTGCGTTACCTTTCTCACGGCGCGACGGTCTCAAGAGATTTTATCCACTTCGTGAGCTTTGTCTAGTGTTTGGTCTTATTCTGACGTTGAATTAGGTTAATATTATTTAAATTTTTTCTTTACAAAAAATGTGACCTGTTATACAATTTTAAATTAAAACCCTAATGTCACGACTTTACTGTGACAATCAATTTTTTATTTAAAAATCTTATTTCCATATTAATGAAATATTTTGCGTTACTTCTTTACACATCATTGTAATTGTACGTATGTATGTAAACATAGCGGTATCAAATCTTAAATTTGATTAAAGCATAGATTTTTAAGGTTGATATAAGTGGTGACAGGTAGTAAATTAAAAGAAAAGGGTTGAAATAAAGCTTTATGCAATTGGATGCTACGTTAGGACTCAATTTATTATAAAGTTCATTGTTTTACATTGGGCGGAAATGCTTTATTATACGGTGCAATGCTATTCTTAACAATTGAAAAGTTTAATTAATTTAAGTAGTAAATTTGGGGTCGATAAAATTCCAATGAGGTGGACACAGTTCGTTAAATCTTTTCTGATTAAAGTCATTATCCAAATTGAATTGTAATGTTCACCCTTCTTATTAATTGTACACATCACAGTGTAACGTATATCAAATCCACTATTTAGCAACCCTCAATTGAATAGTATTATGCACTGACATTCAACTAATGCAAACTTTAAACCTTTTAGTTTTAATAAACCATTCTATCTGACCGTTCGAAATTTTCTTTGGGTATCTATTGGGACTTGAGCTATGAATTAATCTTATTTGTATCAATGCTATCATAGGAATAGAAGCACGCGCGTTAATTGAAACCATTTTTTGTATCATAACATTTATTATTGATAATTTTTCTTATTCCTACGTATATTTATTTCCACAGATTTCACTGTTGTGCATTAAGGCACATCAATTCAGATGAAATTTACGGTAAATAAATAAAATCTATATTCTTTGATTATTTCTACTTTCTTCCCTGTGACTTGTGTGCACTTTTAGGATTCATACGCAATTGGTATTAATACAATCTTTGTCCTTCGTCTTGTGCATCCTGGTGGTCCCTTTATGTAACATTCTTTTAGTTCCTAGAGCTATAAACCTATATAAACCTGCATTTATCCTTATTATTTATGAAACTCATCCTAATATACTTTCTTTCTTCTAGTTTTAAATCTACATAAACCTCTGCATATAGTTTGACATACATAGACTTCACATGTAAAGGTTTCATTTGAATACTTAAAAAAAAAACATATTGATATGCAAAATATGGGGGCGAAAAACCTCACTTCTGCGCCTGCCCGTCCAATGGGGTGTCATTAGACAAATTTTTTAAAATAAAATTGACATTTCACTTATCATTCTGTCATTATCTTTTTGTGGAAGAAAATGTCGTAAAATACGTCCTACCAAATTGTTTACCCAAGGATTTGGAAAGTGTGAAATATTTTTAAACAGCACGTAAATATATAGTAAAAAAAATTCCCTCAATACGAACTTAAAATTATGTGCTTCCCTTCCAAAATTAAGCGTTTAAATGAACTTTTAATTGCGATTCCCGAAATTCGATCGCGTCCCTCCACGTTAATTATTCCTAATTTTCCACAGAAAGTTGCATCTCTTTTTTTATTCCATCATACAGCTTATGCTATTGAATATGAACTTATAAAATCATATTATGCTTTTATAATAAATGTCTAAAATATCTGTCTCCTCACTGCATTGACTGGCTAGTTTTAAAATAAAAGTATACACATTATGTACAATCACCCAATTGTGAGCCTTTTATTTATGAAAAGCTTATAAAATTCTGTTGATCATGTTTTGAAAAGTTTTGCACTCTACTTGGTACACTATATTTTTTACATAACCCTGATCACAATCAGTCGGTGTTAAATCTAGAATCGAAATAGCCTAGGATTTGGGTTATGGCGACCGAACCCCTTGTTTTCATATCGTGATATATAATATTTGTTTAAAATTCATTAATTAACAATAATAAGCGGCAAAATAGTAACATTTATCATCGACCACAAATAACATTTATCATCGACCACAGTGGCGCATTGACTTCTAGAATTTATGAAGCGATCATTCCCGGGTCCGATATTGCATACCGCCTCAAGGCGCAATGGGCACTCAAGTGAAGGCCAATTATTTTAGTCAGTCATTGTAATTTTTATGTTATTAACAAGCAGATAAATCTCCACTAAGTACTTGTTCTTAGAAATAAGAACACACGTATGCTCCTTTTCATTCTTATTCTCATCCTTACCTATGATTTGTGACGTTACGACAAGGAATATACCTATTTATAAATGAAATGTTTTCTTTTTATATATTCGCAGTATGTATTAAAATAACGAGGTGCTATGTGAATGAAAGATTTAACAAATGTACAATGATTTTACGTATCTTCACAAAAGGACAAGTCCTCTTAAATATATAAACATCTAATCATATGATATCTCACTACACAATTTGTATGTAAACACAATCTACATTAAAATGTCTAATTAAAATAAGCGAAGCAAGTTGACAGTATCTGTACCAGCTCTGACTAAACTGTCAGCTATTTAACTGTACAAGTAGCATATAATTTAGTGGGTTTACAGTATTGATATTTAAAATTAATGACTACTTCAATTAAGTTAATTAAATTGTCTTTTATTTATATACTTTCGTGATTTCCCCTATATTCCGTAATTAACGTTGTCTTCTTGAAATCAATTTTGATTTTCGCACTAAATTCCTTTTGGAATAAAAATTTCTGAAAAAATTATTAAACATGAATGAAACCTCTGCGATGGATTCTATATCAGTATTTAATTAATTTTGGTAAAATTCCCATAATCGAAGATCATGTTCACTTGGAGTTATCGATGAGCAAGGCATGATTATTTGCTTACACTGGACCCTTTCTTTTCTATGCCCTACAATATCTTTAAAAGGTATACCTTTCGCATGTGGTCCGATCGTCTAGTCATAAAATCACCTTTTGGTTTCTTTCCTCCTATGTACAGCTTGTGTAGGCTCTTTTTTGCGTTATGCTATGTGCCTGAAATATTCGAGTATTATTTGTAGATCGACAAACAGTCGTGTTTTTACTTTTAGTCCCTAAATTTTAAGTATATTAGGTCGTTTAGCAAATCAGGGTATCCGAAAAACTCCGTACCGACATCACATTTCAAATGCGTCAATCTTCTCTCTTTTAATTTTTTTAATTGTTTGTGTTTCAAACAAATATCAGATAATCAAAAATAGCAGGATTTTTTAAGACTTAAGCTAGTATTTCTAGAGATGTTTCTTTCAAGCCCTATCTTTGTTAATTTAGTCTTAGCTGCTTTAATCATTTCATGCTTCTAGATATTTCCGATTCACATCTTCACTGGTCATTTTGAATTGAGGGTATAAAAACTGGTTTACTTTTTCGGACTCTTACATAACATCTCGATCGACAATTTTGCTTGATAGATTCTGTGCCAAAGTTTTCGGTTTTCTCAGTCAACACTATTTACGAACTCTTTTATTTCTTTATTGATTACTGATGTTAATTTAACCTAAGCTCGCTCTCTCACCCCTTCCTTCAAGGGCGTTTTATGTTATGTATTTGTCATAGATATAAATAAAATAGAAAAGATTTACTCTCATTTCTGTCCTGAAAGGTTCAGATAGAGTTGGGTTCGTTGGTTGTATATATATATATATATATATATATATCAGTCTTTATATAGATTTATAATTAGCGCTACACGTGCTCTGTTATTCCCATTTCTTTTAGTACAACACAACTAATCTCATTCTACGCAGTCAAATATCGTCGCTGTAGCGTTCTATAGAAATTTACATATATATGCGATCAAATATTGTGAAAAAAGGAATAATCTTTATATTGAGTAATTTTTCTCTGCCTACATCGTCAAATTCATTCACAAAGATTTTATTTAATAAACTGAATATAACTCAAATATTACTCGACATCTCACATATCTCACATATTTACTCGAAACAAACGAATCCGGTGGTTTTATTTTAACGTATAAATAAGTAAGAAAAACCAATTCACAGGCGCTATCTCAACTCTGATTCCCTTAGGAGTAGAAACTTGAACTAGGAGATTTGATTATATTTTTTAAATCAATAATATACTTTAATTTTTAAGGTGATGAAATTTATTTCAGTATTCTATAGCTAGTTCTAAATAACAAAAAATTAAATAGAGAAACAAACGAAATAGAAGAGTTTAGAAAGTGTAAATATTAGTTTTGTTGGCAGAAACTTTGGAAAGCCCTTCAACTCTTTCGTGCAGTGTTTGTATATTATATACTTACTAGTATCCGGCTTCGCACGGGAAGTTGATATGAGATTGTGTGGTATTTGAAATAAAATAATAAGCTTTAAAATATAAGAGGCCAAAAATCTTTATTGAAAGCATATTTACACTATTTACAATACTTGTTTATAAACAACATTTTTCATTTTGTTATCCACGATAAATATGAACAAATTTTTCGAATTACCTACTCGCGAGCTAGCTACGTATAGTTGGCAGTGAGAAAAGCAGGATGCTTTGAGGTTGATGCCGCTATCAATATTTTAAAATTTGTCCTTGCGCTTTGTCAATTACCAACTATATTATAGTCTAATTTTATTGGAACTATAGGCTAATTTTATTGGAAATTGCAGTCTTTTTAAATTATGGCGAATAAGTCTCTGATTTTTAAATTGAAATGGCAGTTCAATAGAGATCAGTGGTATTCTGGGGATAAATACTGTTGTGTCCTTTGTCCTTTCCAGTCACGAGTTCGGCTTCCATGGTGTTATTCGATAGCTGTTTGACAATCATCCTTGTTCCATTACATAGTTTGATGAATTAAGATTTCTGAGTAGTATGATCGGAGATCCAATTTTCACTCGATGTCAGCGTAATGGCATTCCTAGTACTCGCAAAGATTTTACAAATTCTGTAGGGAAGTTGACAATTTCTTCAACGTTTACCATCGTCTCGATGGATTTGTATATTCTCTCTTCATCAGGAATTTTCTTTCGAATATTCAAGTTGACATTGCCCAAAATATTATTTTAAGTTGTCAAAATTACCCTCTGAAATAGCCACTCCACATTAATATAGTTGTGTACAATGGTTGGACAAATTTAGTCGACGAGTTCGTTCTCAGTAGTAGCTTGCAAAAATCACTATGTTGCAAAAATCACTGTTGCATCAATAAGGCCCGTCGTCTAGTCAGTAGGAAATGTGCTTCCGCCTGTTTGTAAAAGTTTGTGAGCAAAATGTGCTATTGTTTCATCTTTCAATAGTTCAACTCTCACATTTTTTGTTAATTGCAGTATTTGCATATGTGGCAAGAGATGTGATTTTTGAACGATGCATTGATTTCATCTGCTGGTGTTGACATGGGAATAACTGGAAATGTTTGTGGAAAATCTCCTGAGAGTATGAGTAGAGATCCTCTCATCGCTTCAGGGTGGCCTCGTAAGTTTTGTAATGTTCCGTCCTTGTAATGGCTTCAAGTGATTTTTTTATGGACCTTTGTGCATTCGTCCCAGAAGATAATATAAGCTTGTTTTAGAAGTCCACCCCGTCTAGATGCGTTTGAGATTTTACATGCTATGATTTATTCTTCGGCTATATTCAACGCTAATTGTAGGGCAGAATGGGCAGTTCCTTCTCCTTTCATAAGTGTAGCGGCAATGTCGAATGATGCCAGTGCAAGTGCGATGTGTTGTTCAACATTTATTTCTGCCAAAAATAGATTTATTAGAAACGTTTTCCTAGTGGCGCCTGGTCCAAGTAAATAATTCCGCCAGTGTTCTTCTTGATTCGGCCTACGGTTCTAAATTTATTTTATTGTCATTGAGGAGTAGTTACTTGTGAGTAATTTAAGTGGTTAGTTCATGTTGTAGCTTTTTTCCTTTGTAATTTCGAAGTTTAGCATACTGAAAGCATCTTGTCGTAGTGCTGGCATCCCAAGTTGTACTAAGGTTTTTTATTGCTAAACATTTATCTTCTAGGCGAATGAGTGTTTCATTGAAGATGTCGTCGTTGAATTCGATGGCTAGTTCTGGATGAGCTTGTCGGATTTGGTGCAGTATGTCGTCACTCATAATTTCTTCGAAGGAGTTATGGCGAATAAGTCTCTCATTTTTCAGCTGAGGCTGTGAGTGAAGCTTCTTGTAGTATTAATTCCCAGTGATTGTCATTTGTCTGTAGTCCTAAGTATTGCCATGCTTCTTTGTATGTCTAGCATGGGTAACCGTTGACAGTCTTAAGATTTGTTAAACTAGTTGGTCCCCGTATTTCGTGTAGCAACATTTGGAGATAGAAACATTCAGCGTTGTTCGAATGTGTAGTGTATACTCGGCCTAGTGCGTTAGTTTTCATGATCTCTGGATGATTCTCTGCTGGAATTCCTTGCTTTTATTGTTGGGAGATTTTTCTTGCTGTGTTCTACATATAATAGGTAGGGACGTTGACATATAGTAATTTTTTTGCAAATGGATCCGTTAGGCATAATTGGAAAAAAGCTGTCAATTTTCTGTTCTTTTTTTGGATGATCGTCTTCTGTATTTGGGATAGCCATCATCTCCGGTTTGTGTGTCGTCTGAGTATGATTTTATTTATAATTTTTTATATTTTCCATGACTCACACATGGCGAATTGGGGTTTAATGACCCGCATGGTCATTGAATCATATTTTTCACAACTATCTCTTACAGCTCCGGGTCTTCTTGTGGATTCGAAAATTCAGCTTGAATGACTTTGTCGATATCCGTAGGATGAATTCTGGCGTGCAGCCATATGAGGTTGTGCGAGTAAGGCAGTCTTCGTTTTTTGCCATTCGATTGTATACATCCATCTAAAGGTTCCAAAGACGATTTATTTTGTGATGACTTCAATAAATCTCATGTGTACTTGTCGGAAAACTCGGGCTATTATGTCTTGTCGATTCATAGAGCTTGTCCGTATCTTAGTTGTTTTTTTATTTCTGGCCACGATGAATTGCATGTGAATATTACGTAGAGGTCAGGTCGTCCATATTTTCTTATGTAAATCATGGCATCTTGAGCGTATTCCTGTCTTGGACTTCCTATATAAGATGAGGGTAAGATTATCATTGTTCTAATTTTGTCAATGTTTTCATCATTAATGATCGCGTTACCTAGATTAATGTATTCATTCGTGCTTAGTTTCTTCTGATTCAGTGTTATGTAAATCATCCGTGTAGTTCCTATTTTTGCATATATAACTACCAGGAATTGTTGGAATAAATGGCGAGTGTTGAGAATGTGATTGCATTTTTCATTGTCTCTGATCCTTAGGCGGTAAGCATAGAACTCCCTCGGAAGTGACTTCTTTTTTGTTTCTACGTCTGTTTCAGGTTGGATTTGTTTCGCATTAAAATGATATCCGTCCTCTTCTTGCAGAAATATTAATGAATATTGGACGACAGCATATGAATGGTGTGTCTTTGCAATGCGTTGTAGTCCTTCTCTTCATCTTTATACAATTATGTCACGGCTTGTGTTTTCATCGGCCACAATTGCGATGGCGACTTCATCTATCTGAGGTGCATTAAATCGACGTTCGTATTCTCCAGGTGGTCTTTGGTCGGCTCGAATTATAACTCTATAGTCATCAGAAATCATTCGGTCTAGTACTGTTTTGAATACATGGATAAGTTTAATGTATTTGTGTAAAGCCCTCTATACATCTTGGATTATTTCTTGTCTCAATCCATCGATGTTTGTGCATCGTCAATTAATTTCTATTTCTTCATTTCTGATGAAATATACTTGCAGAAATTTATAGTTTTCGTTGGGTAGTGGTAGTAGTGATCTCATTTTGTGATAGATTTGTTCTTGGATGGAAAAAACTTAATCGATTTCATCACCGTTAGTGTTAATCGAAGTGACTCCGAAAGATTTGGAAATAGGCGTTGTACGCTTTATTTTGAAAAAAGTGTTTTGATTCTGGACTTTCCCTGGTCATGTAATCTAGGAATTCCTGTAGGTGCTTCCAGCGGTTGTAATCTAATTTTTGTATGCAACAGATTCTGGTGTTTCTCTACCGAATTTTTTAGCGTTGCAAAATGGGCAAATGTTATCCATTTTTCGGATTATGACGTGTTTGCATTTGTTATATTCTTTCCTCGTCCGCGCTTCTCGTAAGGTGTTATTTTCATGGTTGGCTTGCGTTCGGAGTCTTTTGTTATAAGAGTTTGGCGCAATTCTTGATTCTTCAATTCGCGTGCTTTGTTGTTCTTCGGTTTCTCTGCTTCTCGTTCGTTGGGAACGTAAACGTGCTTCGCGCTCTTCGGCTGTTTCGTTTCTTCGCTTTCTTTTTTGTTTTCGCCGTTTTGTTTCAGAACCGGCAAGATCTCATCTTTTACGTTTGGGCATTGTTTAAAATATAAATCAAATTAAAATTTTATTGAAAAATACACTAAGTGCACTTTAAACACTTTTCGCATTTTATTTTAGATTTATAGTCACTAACTACACTTCACTGACAAGAATCTGAGGTTGGAACCCTCGACGGATCTTTCTTTATATACCCCTATCAATAGGTAGCACCACCCATACAATAAAGGCTTCGAATGGTCCATAATATTTCAGAATATTCCACAACATTTGAAAGTGTTCTGGGATGTTCCACAATGATCTGGGATATTTCGGAATGTTCTCGGGCGTTTCAGAATATTCCCAAATATTCCAAAATGTTCCGAAATTTTCTGGAACGTTTTGGAATGCTCTCGAATACTTTCAAATGTTCTGGACTGTTCTAGAAATTTATAGAGGGTAAAACTTCCAGCCGTAAGCACGCCTTTCAGCTAAAAACGGAAACCTTCTTCCTGGATGGGGGATAAAGGGCTACCACGCCATATAACTCCCTTGAACGTACCGGGACTCGTTTCTGCGTTTTAATGTCACGCGCTTTGTAGACTTCCTTTTATAAAATATATTGAATATTTTCCTAATTTATAAGAACATGTAAAGTTACATATATTTGATAATAATGCACCGTTTCTTTGATGACCAGTATAAATTATATGCTAAATATTTGGGCTGAATACAGGAAGTTTTTTCACATAAGAACAAAATGGTAAGATAAATATGTGTGTGTGTGCTGTGTATATATATATATATATATATATATATATATGTGTGTGTGTGTGTGTGTGTGTGTATGTGTAACGGAACTACAATAGTACTACTTTAAGAATTTGAATTAGACAAAGGTGATAATTACGTGGTAAAGTTATCAAATCTGAATATTTTCTGCGTTAAATGCGTTGACCATAAAAAAATGTTAATCTTTTTCACACGACGAATATGCTGTTTTATATGAACTTTTTCCCCACGACCACTTTTCATTCATTGGTGGCATTCGGAAGATAATATTGTCATAAGTGTATAGATATAAAATGTACTCCAAAATTACGAAACAAACAGAGGGAAAATACTATTTACTATATAAGCACACGGTGGTGCCTAGAATATGTTCTCAAAACGCAAATCACTGCACTCCAGTCCATCGGGCGTTATTTACTTTGTGCTACTTTGAACCCCTACCTCGTTTCTATATGACATTAATTTGTAAAGTCTACCCATTGTTCTACGTGTCTTCGTGCACAATGTCAAATTTCATTATCGTAGTTTAAATAGATCCAACGCTATATACCTAAGAAAATACTTAAGATTGGATTCATTGCCTGGCTTTTACTGACAGGTCATTAAAATTTTTATATCACTTCTAATAATTCTAGTACGATGAAATTTGGTACATCACGTACCGAGTGTTAAATTAAAACTATGAAAAGATTATGAAATAAATGAAATGTGAGTCGGGTTGGTCACAACGCATTGACAAACTTATTAATGAAATTTTCTTAAATGATTTTAATACATTTCATCTAAATGAATAACTTTGTTTTATGTTTTGTTAACATTAATTCATGTTTAAACTTTCAAATAAAAATAAATGCGTTACAAAATATATTTTACAGTTTACTACTTTCCAATCTAATTTAATGAATAGAAATGTTTTTTATTTTATTAGCTAATTCATATGTTCTCTTCTAAATATAAAATAAACATACAAAATTTAAAAAAAAAATGTTAAGTCAATTTACAATAAATTACTTAAAACTAATAACAATCTAATAAAACATTAATTAATTTGGATTACTGACTTCTATTATACTAGTAAACATATGATAGTGGTTAGAGGCATTCTAAAAATTTAAAATACCCTAAAACGCGCTCGTGAAGTTTTTTCCGCAACGCTTTGTATAACAAAGCTTCAATGTCATCATGGTACTCGAGTTCGAATATTTTTATATTTAATTTTTATATTTAACATTGTTTATTATTTAATTTTATTAGTATTTTAATTTTATAATTAATCTCATTTTAATATAGAAAGGTGCATTTTAAATTGGCATTACTTTGGAATTTAACCATTTTGTTAGCCCGATACTTTATTGTTCCTCAAAGAAAACTTATTCTGGAGTTTAAAAATTGATTGATATTTTTAATGAGATAAATATAGAAATAAACTGTGTTGACAATAATTCTCTTCAAATACCTAGACTAATCTATGATACAATCGTACTGAAAACGTTCTTTGTTAAATTACCTTAAATATTGCCGGTCTTTTATCTTCATACGTGAAAAAATATAGGTACAGTCGATTTCATGATTGCAGCATTCCAAAAAGGGGGTGTTATTATTCGGTACGTTTTGCTTTTCTCGATTAAATGACATGTGCGGAAGTTCTAAGTTAGTTTGAAGTATTTTTCTGGCGTTTTCTTTTATTAATTTCTTCGACCGAGGATTGTTGATTGATGCGAACGTGACATTATTGCACCCGTGACTGATCGCGTCCGTCAAAAAGTTTCAGAAAATATTGATTCTTGAAATATGATATTTGAGTTTGTGTTTGTTATTTTATAAGTTTTTATGCGAGTTGAGTGTTCTTATTTTTCTAACGGCAAAAAAATGTCATTATCATTCAAGATATGAAACTTATAAACTTCACGTATAATTAGAAAAAAAAAAAATTTTCTCCTATATGTTGCTCCCGGTTGTATACTATTACCATATGAAATTTCATTACAATCCGTTCTGTAGATTTTGCCTCATAATCGCACAAATTGACACACAGACAGACAAAAATTCTAAAAAAGTTTTTCTTGCTTCTATTACGATTCTATGTGCTATTTTTTTTATATTTTCAAAGTATTAGAATTCACTCTGTTACAATTTTGTCAAATGTATAGATTAACTGTTCAACCACGGTTTTTTAGGGTCAAATCTTTGTGTTGTTTTTAAAACTATATTTTAAATGGAACGTCGACATTATAAATATAAATTTAATTTAAACCTGAATTACAAACGTAGTTTTTGCCACGTTTTCATATGTGAATATTTGATGTGTTTATATATTAATTGTATGTTCAAAAATTTAATTCCTCCAGCGTGTTTGTGAAATAATTTGCTCGCGGTTATGCAGAGGATGAAAGAAAATGATTGACCTTGATCTCTACAACGAACCAGTTTTAGACCTTTCAATACTTACAAACATCGGCAACAATAGTATGACCATGGTGCGCTGTTCAGTCGTATAAAGATGCACCTGCTTTCAGTAGCGTCCCCTTTATCATCTTCTCTCTGTTATTGTCACTGAATCGAGGAAGTATTTGCTTCTTATATATTTTACATAAAAAAGTGTAATGCTGTCGAGTAAATAAGGATTTGCTTATTATTTTTGTTCTTCTAGTCATTATTTATTTCAGTCATTATTTATCTAGTTGTCCTGAATTAAATGCAGAAATAATTAAATGCCATAATTTCTTCATAATTTCTTCCAAGTCATTTAAAAATTAAAGAGAAAGTCATTTCGTATAGGCGTTCGGTGTCAGAATATAATCGGCAGTTTATTTACGAGTACTGAGTGACCACGCATACTGAATGACGTACGTATACTGAATGACCACGCATACTATTAGAATACGATTGATATATTTATTATAGTTTTGTTTATATCTAGTTCTGTTAACAGTGGTGCATACCATGTAAGGTTATTTTATTGACCGTGATTAGTTTTTTTATATAAACACCTGATTTTATATAATTTTTCATTTTTTTTGCAGTTATGTTGCTAATAATTTTGAAAACTTAAAGTAATATAACGACAAACTCACCTAATTAAATATTGAGGTAAATATGTCAATATGTATTCTATTGTCGATTCTGTACATAACATTTTTCTTCCCGAGATGAGCTAATAGCTGAAAAAGTTAACATTTATGTGGGGATAGATATAAGATGATAAGATTGTTCAGCAACTAGAAATAATTGATTAAAATAAACTGCAAAAAGAATCAACCCACATAAATAAATTAATTCAAATTTAATTTGAAATAATACTAACATTATGTTATAAATATAGACCAATTTTTGTCCAATAAAACGTAGCATTAAAAAATCCGTTACCATGTATTTCTATTTTCAAACTTTACCTATCATATTGCCTAATCTAATACACAAAATCAACACATAAGTTTTCTAATTCGCTCGGTAATTCATCTACTTAGTAGCGTTAAACTCCAGGCTGCGTCCTTCATGAGCCTTAATATTGTACAATGAATAGCTTACGGCGCCATTATCTAAACGGTTTAATGATTAATCTGCCTCTTAGGTAGTCGCATCTGTAATAATCTAATGATGAAATTGTACGACGAATACAGATTCCTTTAGTTTATTTAGAAATTCAAAAAATTTAAATATAAACTTGTACTGACGAAGAGTTTAGTTCCGACGCTAAACTTTGAGAATCAAATTTGGAGAACTAATTTTCAATATAAAAACTACCATCGCGTTAGACTTTGACTTGCAAATTTCCCATTTACATCTTTCGCTTAATGAAAGGGAAAGTCAGGAAAATAAAAAATAGATGTCAATTTGGTTCTTGTAAATACGGACTCGGTTGGCACTAACTTAGTGTTGCTGAGAGAATAGGAAGATATACTTATACCCAGGCATTCAAACAAACTGGTGGAGATTTATATTGTGTTGTTAATTAATGATATTGTCGAGCTTTGAATTTGTCTTTACTTGAAAATGTGATCGATATAACAAAGTTATATATATATATATATATATATATATATATATATATATATATATATATATATATATATATATCACACAGTATATATATTTATAGAGATGTTAATTAACATCTTTTAATATTTCCAAATATAACCCGAGATTTTTCGCATTCCGGTGGTGTATGAAGTATAAAAAAGTTAATCATTATTTTTATTTCTATTCTGGGACAAGAATTTTGGTTAATTGTCACGACCGATCTGAATGAGGACTGAGTATGTAAAACAGTCTTTCTCAAAGAGGAGGATAAAGATCCCCTGGTAGGCGCTGAAGCTCTTCAGGGGGCGGTAAAGGGTCCAAAGAAAATTGGGGGGGGAGGGCTATGAAGTGATTTGGAGGTGAGGGTAGAAAATGCCTTGACTAATTTGTGTTTTTATAAATATTTCAAACGAAAATTAAAATTTACGTACTTAAACTAATGTATCGGTTATTTCGTTCTCATTCCTACCTTGTTTGATCCCATAAAATAAATAATTCATCATGGCCTTCATTCGTGTCATGAAATTTCCACAAGTTTTTGTAAACAACGCGATTTGTACAATTTTATATAGGAATATTGATGCTTGTCCTGACTTGCACAGTACAAATTGCGTCATATGGGATAATCGAGTTGGGCATGTTTGTCAGATTCCTGTCGGTACGTGATGTGTTTTGATCCTATATAAAATGGCGTAGTGTTTCTTTTCTTTTCATTTTATTTTTTCGCGCGCAATCGTTAGCAAGTCTTTAAAATTAATTCTTTAGTCTATTTGTGAATCTGAAACCATATCGGAAACAAAAAAGAAGAGACGGCAATATAGTGCGGTATACGTTAAGTAGGGCTTTATTGAAAAACCCTTCAAATCCATTTTCATCTTTGTCCCTTGTTTTTTAAAAAACATCTTCGAATTAAGCAATGAAGCCTTCTAGGCTACAAGATCATTTGAATAAAATGCACTTTGATAAGAAAGAAAAAATGTGGCATATTTTCAAGACCTGGAAAAGAAGTACACAGCTCAACCAATTATATCCAAACTTTTTTCAGCGGCTTCTAAACAAGACGACGACAGACTTCGAGCTTTGTACAATATCTCTTTGTTAATTGCTAGAAAAGGCAAACCACACACTATGGACGAAGAGTAAATTTAACCAGCAATAAGAGAAGTTACAACTACTGTGCTCCATATGTTAGCGACAGATGTTATTCCTTTGAACAACAGTTCTATACAAAAAAGAATTGATGAAATAGCTGAAAACATTGAAGAGTCACTGTGCGATTATGAAAAAAGTCAATTCTCAATTCAGTTGGATGAGTCCACTGTACCAAGTAACGAAGCATTTTATTGGCACACGTGAGGTTCATTCAAAATTAAAAAATATCTCAAGAAATATTATTTGCAAAAAAAATTAGATACTGATACGAAGGAAGAAACTTAATACACTGGAAAAATTTTGTAGGAGAAAAAAATATCATCGAAGGACATTATATCAGCGACTACGGATGGCACTCCGCCCATGAGAGGACGTCATAAAGACTTCATGAAATACATAAAAAACAAAGTTCCAGATGTGCTCGCTGTACATTGCGTCATTCATCGTCAACATTGGGATGCGAGAAATTTGAGTGAACAGCCTTTTCAGTCACTGTAACATATCATCAATATAAACTTAATAAAATCCGGAACAACTCTTAACTCTAATAAGCTTTATGTTGAATATATTTGGCGTTAATTTTGTAGAAATTAATTATTCATAATTAAATGAAACTACGTGATGTAGTATTATTTCTATTTTCTTTAGGTCTTTACCACGACCTAGGTTTCGTTGTATTACAACATCTTCAGGTGGGGTATTAGCAAAGATTCAAAAAGATTCAATGAAGATGTTGTAATACAAAGAAACCTAGGTCATGGTAAAGAAATTAAAGAAAGTAGAAATAATGCTACATCACATAGTTTCATTTAATTGTAAAGCTTTATGTTGCTAATAATGAATATTTCAACCGATTGCTGTTTAACGCGGAAGTGCGTTGGCTATCAAGGGGTACTTGCCTGACTCTATTTTACAATTTGTTTGACTCTGTGATAGAATTCTTGGAAAACAAAGACACAGAATTGCGCGACGACATTATGACATCAAAAATGATATTGCGTACTAGACAAACCTGTACAAATTAATCGTGTAATATATTGGCAGACCTGAATTCTACAATTTCCCCAATTTATCAGCAGCATCCTTCAACAACGATGACTTACTTATTTACTGCCAACATTTGGAGATTTCAAAGATCGATTCAAATGATTCAGTGATTCAAAATGATTCAGTGATTCAAATGATCCTCAGTGATTTCAAAGATCGATTCCAGGACATTTTAAACTTATTACCACAATCTATTTCGATACTAAATTTTGGCCTAAATCCGTTGAGTAGTTTAGTCGTGCAAGTATAACAATCAAACAAACGGATACATATTAGAAAGGATGTAAGTTTTAACTCAGAAAAAATATGAGACTCGTATGAAACACTAGGTATGTTTAAAATAAAGTAATTTCGGGGAGCGCTAGAAAATAATTGATTCTCAAAGTGGGCAGTAGGCTAAATAAGTTTGAGAACCTCTGATATAAAATATGAACTGAAATTTTGTGTCTTATCTGCTCTTTAATATTACTAACTGAAAATTTTTAGATATTATTACATTCGACAGTTTCATAATGGGGTGTAAAACCAGATTTTGTTGCCCTTATCTCAGGGTGATGTCTACATCTTAAATATATATTTTTGTTTTGTGCATTTAAAGATCACACACACGCCCGCACGCACGCACTCACGCACGCATGCACGTACTCGCGCACATTTTTTTCATCCCTCCAAATATTACAACTCAAACAAAAAACACATAAATTTTTCTCTTCCGAAGTAGGTCGTTTATAAGCAGCATTAGCAGATTTATTGAAGCCTTTAAATTTTCTTTGGTAAAAGTGTTAAGACAGAATACTCATGAAAATAAGTGGAGTAAAAGAGAAAAGCATAGTAAATAACTAGAAATCTTTGTGGAGGTTGGTTAAGCGTGAAATCGTGTGAACTGCTGTTAGGTATCTTTGGATAAAATCCAACGAACGAATATATAGAATAACTATTGTCTTGAAGAAGAAAATTAGTGATGTGGTTTAGTGCCATTCAACATGACTTTTAATATTACGTATACCACTTTCGACGTGACCGTTTATTACGTGGGGCTTGCAGTTTCAGAAAGTAATACAAGTTTAAAAGAAACATATGTTTTTTATGTGTCTAATTATGTGGTTTATTTATTATTGAACTTCAGTGTAGGAAATATAAAAAAAAATTACCCCAATATTGTGAGGGACGCGTTACGTATTGACAACATTCTATTTTTAAATATCATGAAGAAAAAAAAAATTTGAACCTTATAAAAATATTCTGTCATTGAATTCCCCGCCTAAACTAAAGAGAAAATTATCGAATAACAGTGCTCTCTAGCATTAGGTTTTATATTTGCAAATTTGTATCTCGCCTGCGCGGTTTATACGCCCTTTTAGTGTTTTCATTTCCTCGCGAATATTTTCCCCGAAGTTTCCCTCGTAAAGCATGTTCTTATCATTGAAACGCTAGTTACACTGATGTATGGCACCTTTCTCACCTCACCTGTTTAGTAAGCTGTAACAATAACAATAAATATAATAAATTGTATCTTCGGTTTGTTTCTTTCAAAGTTTATTCAGGTTAAGTTTATTTATACTTCATCGCAATGTATTATAGAACATAAACATATCGTCACGAGTTTAAAGGAATGCGATGTAAAATTTGAGTTTAATATATATTTGGTATAATAAATTACTTCGAAAATAATTAATATACTTAATATAATAGTCAGTTACTAGCCAAGTAATGAGTTCCTGCGATCTTGATTCAGTTAAGAAATTATTGTTCTGTAGCAAATTTTTATGGTTGTAATTTTCTTTCCTTTTAATCATGAAATAAATTGGTGTTAATTTAAAATATTTATTTATAACCTAACAATTATATCCTACAAACATTAAAAGTTTTATTCGTGTTTACTTATACGTGACGTGAAGAAACTAAACTCGAGTAAGGAAAACACGGTTGTTATGAATTCTGTATGTTCTAACAAAAATTCCTCGTAATTTTGGTATTATTAAAGTTTTGTCACATAAGTATAGCATTTTATAATCTAAACCATATTTTAGCGTAAGATGAAGAGAAGCTACAAAAATATAGCTATTTATTTATGATTTCATGTTTGCCAGATTAGGGCTTTTAAGTTTCCTTCATTGCTCTTTCCATATTTGCATAATTGATATAAGTAATTTTATTTATATAAGTGCTCAGCAAAAAAAGAAAAAACTAAAATATTTTCATTACCGAAATTGAACAAAAGATTGACTATGTTTAATCACGTATACTTAGGTAAACGATAGAATTGCGAACAACTTAAAAATAAATTAAAAGTTTATCGTTGTGACAATTAAGTGATAAATGTTTTTACAAAAACGGACTATGACAGCCCTCGCGCTCTGATATTTTAAAATGTATATGCTTGACGTATTATAATGAGTAATATTGTAAAATTGTATATATTACGAGTTATTGAAAAAAAGTCACCCCTAATTTATATATTCAAAATGGGTGACTAGGAGTTAAATAAAAAGATATCATGATATTTTTTTATTGAATTTAGTAAAAATCGACATGTAATGAAGATATGATCTACACTCATGTTTCATACAAGGAACATTTGTAAGACTGTATGTCTATAAGACATAACTTCAGAAATTGTTTAATCTATCCTAATAATTCCTTTACTAATTAAAAGACATGACAATGAAAACTAACAAAAAACGTTCCAGAATCAACGTGTCTATAAAATGCAAATTATTTTGTCCGAGCAAAGCCGGATGAGAAAAAAACGGAAAACAATCAGTTCTGAATAATTTAAACAATAATATAAAAGGAAAAAAGGGTGAAAAGGAACACAATTGGTGACTATGCTTGTGCCGTCAAAAATTATGATAAAACACAAATCACCGTTTGTCTAATCATAACTTTTAAGAGAAATTATATACAAGTACATTAATTATCCGTCAAAACAATAAGGGAAAAGGGAATACAAGTAACCAATTGCACCGTCGGGAGAAAACGACGAGAGAAAACTATAAATTGCCAGTAACACCATCAAGAATATGAGAAAAAAGGAACACGAGTTACGGCTATTACTGTTAAAATTATGACAAAAAAGAGACATAACTTACCAACTGCTATTTCAAAACGAAGAGAAAAAAGGGTACAAATCACTACTTGTGTCGTCAAAAAGTTCGGAGAGAAAATACAGTAACCACTTGCTCCATAATAACGATGAAAAGAAAGAACACAAGCCACCACTTGCAGCGTCCAAACAATGCGAGAAAAATACAAATCGCTGCTTTTACCGTAAAAACTATGAGAAGAAAGGAACACAATTCACGACTTGCGCCGTCAAAACGATTAGAGAAAAAAGAAACACAAATCACCATCTACATCAATAAATCGACGAGAGAAAAGAACACAAGTCACCGAAGTCAAGAGAAAATGAACACTAGTTACCACTTGCCCCATAAAAACTATGAGAGAAAAAGAATTCAAATCACCGCTTCTATTGTCAAAATCATGAAACGTAAGTCACTGTTTGTGCCGTTAAAATGACGAAAGTAAGGAACAGAAGCCACCACGTTGCACCGCCAAAACGAAGAAAAAAAGAAGCAATCACCGCTTGTAACGTCAAAATGATGAGAGAAAAAGAATTCAAGTACCCATTTTACCATTAACACGATGAAAAAAAAGGAACCCAAGTCACCGTTTATATCGTAAAGTTACGAGAACAAGGAACACGAGTTATCACTTGTGCCAAATAAAACTTCATAAGATTATATACGACTTCATATGATCAGGTACCGCAAATCGTTAACACATCGTTCTCATATCGTCATATGGATTGCTTGTCAACAAGAATACTGTATATAATATTACACAATCATTTGAAAAATACCCCGATCGTACCCTAAAATAATTCCGATACCACTAGCCTGGATAAAGCAAGAGTTTTGTTTGTAAATTTCTAGTAATTGTTCCATAAATAAACGTAGGCAACGCTGTCGCCATTACAGACTTAGAGGGTCTTTGAGAGTGCGGCGCGCCGTGGGGTACCGGTACCTGGCCGCTCATCGTGCGGGGCTGTACTAGAATTCTGATTGGCTGTAAGAAATTGCTCTCATAGCAATAAGTGGGCCATATGTGTCAATTATGTACATTAAAGTCGGTGAATAAATGTAAATAAAATAACTATCCCTGTCCAAACGTATTTTTTCACCTTCGACGCACCTAAGACAATACTTAAAAATACTAGCTTCACAAAGACACTAATGAAGAATTTTAGGAAAATATATTTTTTCTTTCTTTATTCTTAATGAAACGGAGGCTATTTTTCAGTTATGTTTTAAACTCCAAAAAAATATATTTGTTCAGATGTATAATTATTGTATTTGACCCGCACTTACAGGTCTATTTCCGTTTTTCACAAATTTTCCTCTCATATTTTGGTTTTCAATAATGTCATTTCTGTCCTGTCAGACCTTCTTTTACAGATCATTCTATGGATTTCGTTCGTTTTCACATATTTTTTTCTAGCCAAATATTGTACATTCATTTTGAATTTAAAAATAAAATTTTCTAAATTTTTAATTCCCGCATCAAAAATGGCAGCACAGAATATTTATCGAATCATTTCAGTGTTCGTTTGTTGGTTACAATTATTTTTGTCGGTGGATAGTGGAAAGGCGTAATTATAGAACGCGGGGCAATCACAAAATGTCACAAAAATATTTGCCTTATTATTTTAAGATCAATGAAAGGGGGGAAAGGAGGTAGAACAGTTATGGATAAGATTAAAATGAAATATTTTAAGATTGTCTTTTTCTACACAGGACGTCAAAACAAAAATTATAAAACAAAATTTAGATTAATTACCAATCATCATAGAGGTACATATATAGACAAAAGTGAAAATATTTCAGTATAGAAAACAATATCTAAAGTTTTTAGTTTTCCAAAAAAATTATTTTTAGATTATTAGGTACATTCTTTGTGGCGCACTAAATAAGCGTGTATGGCCTGTTATAATATTTGATTGTCTTTTTTAAAGTATTATTTTCCTCGATACGATATGTACATTTCTATCTACATAAATAAGTTGGAAAGTAATTTGACAAATAAAAATTCAAATGTAGTCAGAAATTGTTCTCAGTTGCGGATACATTTATTTTACTGCGCCAATTTTAATTTCGTCGAAGTATTGAGTTTTCTTTCCCGTTATTTTTTTTTTGCATTTCAAACTAAAATTGAAAATATGTTTCTATCACACTGTTTCTCATTATTATTTTTAACAATATGGTAAGTATAGGTAACAAAACATTTTATGGAATTCATCCGCCCAATTTCAGTCATCTCGTTTTTTAAAGTTTGAGAGTATCTTGTAGTTATTAGGTCTATGCTTGGGTTTATATGATATTATAAATAGCGTTAATTTTAGCTTCTATAAAAATCAGTTGCAAAAAATATCGATGAGTTAACCGTCATATTTGAATATGGCTTTCAGTCTAAAATAGCGAGTAATCAGTTGACTGAAAAGGAACAAATACGAAATGAGTCAAGTAGGGGACAAAATTATGTCGTTTGAAAAAGAGAAAAGGGGCCCGTGACGCAACATAGGTGATTTTTTGGAATTGCTGGTATGTAGCGATAACTGAATAATCCAAATAATAAGTACTCCTTAGACGTGTCGCTGTAAAGTATTTCTGCACGCCTTTCAAAAAACGAACCGTTTGTACCCAGTAAATGCACAATAATAAACGGAAGAATTATGAAGAAAATGAGTGAAGTGCTACAGAAATCAGGACTAAGTATGATATTTTAAAGTGATGAAAGTATTTGGCCATAACACAGAGATCTTTTAAAGAACTATCCTGTTGATATTAGCAAACCTCATAATAGAAGTCAATATAACGAATATCGTCATGTCGAATATATTTAATATACTTTAAGATTACGAGAAATTTACTTTAGGATTCAATTAAATGTTTTTGTTTTAATTTAAGGCACGGCTTGCAAGTACGAAAATATAGTTGTCTTGAATATATATGGAATAGCAAAATTATATCCTAACTATGAGAGGTAATACTAAAAGTTTATATAATATCAAAAGTTAAATAAAAAAGTATAAAGCTTATTAAAAAAAGTATTGAAGTGTAAAGCTTATACATTTTTTTATTGCTGATAAAAATATTCTCCATGACACTCCAAGCATCGCTTCATACGATGGAATTACTGAAAGAAGCCGTCAGGTCATTCTTCCTTTGATTTATCTTTCGCGGCCTTTTCGATGGCAGTTACCGCTTCTTATATGTCAGAGAATCATATTAATTTCAGATCTTTGCAGTCATTGTTTATCATTAGCCATGTACCATGGATGGTACCCAGGCTTTTCGTTGTTGAGGGATATCCCTAACGTAGATCATCACTGTGATTTGCTTGACTAAATGTCCTTCACTAAATGTCAATTACGTACAGTACTGTCTTTCTCGCCTGAATCGTACGACGAAGAATAGCTATTATGTTAAATGTAAAAAAGCGTATTTGATTCTTTAGACAGAATTAATCAAATTTAATCAATTTTAACATTTATTTTGTCGAGTTGATTCATTGTATTTCGTTCATATTATTAAAATCATTACTAAATTATACCAACTTGTTACTGGGAATGACTAACTACCTTATTTTAGAAACAGTACAGGCAAGTAAGGATTAAATCTCGTTATGAAAGCAGGAATGCTGAAAATTTGCTTAGACTTTTATTTTAGCATACTAAAAATTTATTGAAAATTCTTATAAGATTTCATGTCCGCTAGTCAAAAAATCAAATTTCAAGAGTCACGTTAAACAAGTCTTTTGCAAATATCCTGCTCTTTATACCCCGCATCTCTCTTAAGATTCAACAAAACTTGTGTAGAGCTTAAAATTCACTACAAGTATGGTTATATCCATTTTTCTTGTAGAACCAACAATTTTCGATATAGCGCGGAGAATGTGGAATGTGCATCCGTTTATACGATGACACTATGTAAATTGAGAAGGTTCATGCATAGTACGCTTTACAAAGTTAATTATATGAATAAATAAATTCAAGATATCAAATTCATGAAGAATTTTTAGTTTAGTAAACTTTTATATTAACTGAATTAAATTAATATAAAACCTTTATATAATAAAGTTTTTAAGTTATTTAAATTAAGTAACTTACAATTTATATAAGCTTATTCTATTTTTCATGTATAAATATTTTTTATAAACAAAATCCTTTTTTAACATTATTAAAAACAACAACATCTTTTTAATGTAAATAACTTTGTAATATTAACTGTGTTCCCACTCACAGCGTCACTCACAGTCCCCATCTAGAATGGTATTTTTCTATAAGTATATCAAAAAAGAATGGTTCTTCAACGGTATTCATAGGAAAACAATATAAATGCACGTATTAGGTTTCAACCCAAATATACAGCAATTTAGTGCATCAATACCACTAGGTCAGTGTTATCAACGACAATAAGATAGACTATTCTGGTCATCAAGATAACTAGCAGCTGCCAGCTAAAATTTTTATGGTCTGAATATAGGAGTAGATTTTATAAGTAAGTTACCGTTTTAAAACAACGTTTTAAAAGAGCAAAGAAGAATTACGATAAAATTGAAGTAAAGAGGTGTAGAAAAATAATAATCCTTTTTTTTATAAAAAGTATTATAAAAAAATTAATACTTTAAAACTTATTATGGTTGACCATAATATTAGAAATTATAAAGGATCGTTTATGAGAAAAATGATTCAATATATATTTAAAAATATTTCAAGATAAAATGTGATGACGGAAAATATTATAAATATGATGGAGATATCTGGTAACATGTGGAATGTTAGAAGATGAGAAAAACATTAACTTCTAGCAATACTTTTGACATCGATATTGTGTCATACGTATATAACATTATTGGGAAAACGTAGAATAATGCACATCTTATCGATTTTGGTGTAATTTTCCAGCTTCTTATCGTCAAGTAATTCTTAATGTGAGTCGAGTGACTAATCTCAGGCATCAGACATTAAATCTAGACTTAATAAGTATCTTAATCGAATATCCACAGCTACCGGGGTGTCTGAATGAAATACTAGATATTACGGGTAAAAAAAATTCTCGGACGAATCTTGACAGCAACCTATTACTATACTACTAATGATACATTTTTCTATTACTTGGAACTCTCTAGAGAATACTTACAAATGATATAGTTAGATGCACTAATTAGTGAAACCTAAAAAACTTCCTCAATCAATATATTTGTAAAAATACTTTTCATGAAAAATCACTAGCATATAAACTCAAACGTGTAGAACATTTGAATTTAATTATATTCGAAATTATATACAAATATTATTACGTGGTTAATCCGTAAATATTATTATCTTTAAAACCATTAATATTAAACAGTTTCTTTCTCATCTCACATTTTGTTCTTTTTTTAAAAGCAATATGTAAAATCAAAAACCAAGATTTTATAAATATATTTTTTATTTTTTTTGTATGTGTGGCACGAGTATTATTTCTGTTCGTTGCTTAACCTCGTTAACTTATGAATCAATTCGACCATAAGCTATGCTCTTGATTAAGCTGTGTACAACATTTATTTTAGAATAACCTTTATTAATTTGTCACTCAATATGCTAAAATCATTATGCATATAACCACTCAAAATTAGAACCAATATTAAACGTTTCTTGTTTAAAATCTTTCATCCAAATATTTCGCGTCATACATAAAGAAAATGTCGCACGCATTATATCTTGAATGCATTACGTAAGTAAACTTTATACAAGTCTTCCAATAAAACTTGTTGACAGATAATGTAACAGACGATGTCCCCGCATACTTTCTCCAGTGTCCCCACAGCCTAGCCGTTTTCGCACACCTGTTCAATTTTCTTGTGTTTTCCGATCTTCCATCGCCGCAAAACATTTCCCGCTGATGTCGCCTTCACGGATAATTTCCCGTCAACAATGATGTATGGGGATCGTCTATTACATAATAACCTATTTAAAGAGAAGAAGCTTTAGTAATGAAAGTGGTAAATTGAAATACATTTTTATAGAACAAAGTAAATGGCTATAAATGAAAAAGATACGCATTTTGAACATAAAACTATTAAACAAATATTATGGAAAGTAATCAGTGATACGTAACATCACAAGGTTCTACGTAATAATGTAATTAGTCTTGCAATTATTATATACAATTATAGGGAATAGGAAATAGTAATAAGGAATTATATATTTATCTACCTTTCACGCTACTAGCATTTTTTTAATTTGCGATGACGCTTTTTATACACCTTACATGATGACGTGATGGTCATCCTCTGTATTAAAATTAGAATTTATATAAGTTATCTAATATATTTTTGATATTCGGCTACAATAATAACTAAAGTTGTTTAGTAATCTATGAATAGCAAAAGTAGGTAACACTAAAAATTGTTTGTCCCTGGTGCAGTGACCTAATTGAATCTAACTGAATACTTAAGTATAAATTGCATTAATTTATAGTATATGACTTTTAATATCGAATCGAATAAAGAAGTGTAACGTTATATGATGTCTAATGTCTTGTAATTCTCATTTTTAAATTACTGAATAGTAAACATTTATGAGATATTGAATACTAGTGACACTACTGAAAAATGTATATCATATCAACATTGAATAACACACTTTTTAATATTGACTTAATATTTTTTAGACTTGTTTTTATTATTTACCTGGGCATTCCATCTAACGCCAAATTAATAACCGGCACAATGAACAACCCATGTGTACAAGCGAGACATACAATCAGTTTTTATATAATCCAGATCAACTCAGAAGTATACCCAAGTCACAAGATCAGTTCCCATGGGCTCCAAATGAAAATAAGTCAAAAATATAAAAAATATAGAAAATAAGTGAAAATAATCAATCCAGGAACATACCTAAATTATCTTATAAGCTGGCGTATATATATAAATATATATATATATATATATATATATACACACACACATATATACATATATATATATATATATATATATATATATATATATATATATATATATATATATATATAACCTATTATTTCCCTGAGTCATGAGATTAATCTTTGAACACTCCTTCACGAATATACTCTCTTTATTCTGAATATCCAATGGATGTCACGTTTAAAATGCAATTGGAATATTCATTTTGTTTGTGCTGTCCCCAAAAAACTAAATACTGAAGACCATCGTTTTAAACTGTTGTGCCCTTAGTATGCAAAAAATCATGACGCTAAGCAAAAATCGCTATAATTCAAATGATACTTTGTGAGATCAAAAATCTGAGAAAAAATTTCCGTACCTAAAGGATCCAAACAGTATCTTAAGGATTCCCACGTAAGAAAACCGTAAGGATTTATATACCAGATACTAATAGAGATTTCTTATTTCAATCTAGAAACACTCGGAATAACCTATCGATTAGAAAAATCCTATTAGCTTGGTTCCAAACATATGTTAACTGAACAATTTTAATCAAAGCAACAATTCAAAGTTTGTAAAAAAAATCCAAATGAAAATGCCATTTATGATTAAACTATTGCTCTCCGTTCGTTGTAAGTATAATTACTTAAATTGCCAAATTTCACCAAAATAAAATTATGCAGAGTTAAAAAGCACGTATAAAATACTAAGTGCAGCTATTGGAATCCCATCAACTAAAAATAAATAACAGAACTTAATGAAAAAATAATAGGAAACATGATGTAAATTAATAAGATTAATTTACAGTGTAATTAATAGAAAGAAATTAGCACAAAGATGAAATAGGATTTTACAAAACGGTTAGTACAAAGCAATTACAAGAGATCGGTGATGTAAGTGAATAATGTTCGCAAGCATTGAATAATTGCAAAGAACAAAGAATCTAAGTCTACCTCAAACCATCAAATACTAATTTAGTAGTTACAGCTTCATTAAAATAGAAAAAAAAATTTCTTTCATGTATTTCTGGTGAATTACAGTCCATAATTTACTTGGAATTACTTACATTAGAGTGCACCGTAAATAAACGTCTTTGTTAACTTATTACATAGTAAATCAGACATCGTCACATTAACTTATTACATAGTAAATCAGACATCGTACAAAAATGTTCAATGAGTTTTCCGTTATTAAATTTCAGAGTTTCTATTTCTTATTTTTAGGTTTTTTAAGTACTTACTCTCATTTTAACGAAAATTTTATAATCACTGGGTTTAGTATATTTTCCATTTCATATAAAATATTTCTAACAAATTACATTTTATTACTATTTAACACGGATTTTGCTTAACTTCCATTTTTCATCCATTGATGGAAATTATATACTGAATGTTAAGGATATTTTGAAAAGAGTACTAGATCAACTAAATTGTTTCTTATCTAAGATTTATTTATAGCATTATCTTTCGAAATATGTTATAAAATGGGTTTTGACTTAAATAAATATTATTTAAAAGCAACCAGGTTTTTAAAATAATTTTGTACATGAAATATAATAATTAAATATTAATCAAATTTTCATGAAATTTGAAGATTCTCAATTGATATTTAAAAAAAAATAAAGTTAAAACAATGCTGAGAGTAAATTGTGATTCTACTTCGCATTAAAAGATATGTTCAATTTTTAATGAGAGTTCTAAGAAAAATAAATTAAAATGTAGATATGAAAGAAAATAACATTAATCAAAAAAGCAAGACATTACGTAAGTGAGACATTATATATAGAATAGATACAATATCGTTTTATATGTTTGGTTTTATTTATTATACGAAGAATTTTAATTTGTGTACCTAAATGAAATATTATTTTTTATTACGAAATGCCAGAAGAGGTTTGCCCAAGAAAATAGTAATTTAAAGTAAGTATTAAGATATGAAGTCTACGAGTCTGAAATTTTGAGCGTTTTTCGGTATTTCAGATATTTTTCGATCTATAAAATGTAATAATTATATTTCTGAAAGAATAACTTATGTTAAGATGAAAATTATGCTTTAATAAAGGCGAGATAGAGTAATAAAACTTGCAAAAATCGACAAGTTTTGATCAAACTGAAATTGTTACTTATACCATTTAAAAAAATGTGTAATATACACTTTTATTCGATACACATGGAAAGCATCTATTGTGATAAAGACAGAAAGCATTTAAATTACCATTTCGTTTACATAATTAAATAGAACCGTTAGTGATAACTATATTTGAGCTTTTCATAGTTTGAGTGTGATTCAATGATTCACAATGGAATAATTTTGAAGAAATAAATAAACGTCTTTGTTAAGATCAAATAAGTGTTAAAGCTAAAAAAATCAAGTACAAAAGTAAAGCAAGTGCTAAGTACTTCACAACTAAACAAATTAGGAGACATGAAATACGCTGTATTTTCAAACTTATCATTTTGTCATGTTCCTTTTACAGATTTATGCTTCATAATTAAGGATTTTTGCTTCAGAAGAAATTGCACTAAAATTAATCTTCTTCATATTTAAACCATTGGTACCTAGGGATTTTGATATATTTTAAAAAATGTTCTTTCATTTCTGATTGTTTAATGTCATGAAAATAATTTATTGCGAGATTTCATTTTATTTTCACGGGATTATCACACTTTCCAACCTTAATACTAAACACTGTGAAAATAATAAATTTGAACTGATCTACTAACTACACTGATATTCTTCAAAACATGTTGCCTTTTGACTGCTTAAATGCATGATTCCTTGTTTTAATTAAAAATATAACGCCAATGTATAAATTTTATTTTTACTTTATTAAATATTTCTTTATCCTTAACCACCGATGAACTTAAAAATATTCATAGACCTTATATTTAAATGTTGGATCAGTTTAATAGATAATTTAATCTACACGGGTTCTATTAAATAATTTTGAATAGTTATAATTTTTTAGAGTTAAATTAAAATTAAAAAAACAGATCACCTATGCTTCTGATTTAAATGCTTCTAATTTAAGAGATCATTTAAAAATTATTTAATACCATAAAAATACATCTCCGTATATTCAGATTGCTCAAGACATAAATAGATTCAGTAGTATAAAAAAGTATTGCATTCATGCTATTCCGATACGAGGTTTTTCCCCAATAGGCAAAGGATAACTGTTCAAGAAAATATTTACAGATTATTTATCTATTTTACATAAAAACCAATATAGTATTTAAAAATAATATTAGAATCAACGGATTTTATTAAAATGTAAAGAAAATCTTACCGAGAGTATTTTACTGGATACATAATTTTATCGATAGGAAAACTTTTAAGATTACGAGTGAAAGTTAATTTGAGATCTTGTGTGAAATTTTGAGGAAAAAGAAAATACATTATCCATAAGTGAAAGTATTAGGACGTCATAACGTTTGATTGCTCAGTGTGTGAAAACGCATTTAACTCGTACGATTATAAAACAAACGTCAGTAGGAATATCACATCTTTTACTTAATATTGTAATTTTACAAAATCACACAATGCGCAATATGAATAGAATAAGTAACAAAATAGAGGTTTGAAAAAATAATTATATAGAAAGTGGAAATGAATAAGCAAGACATAATTTAATTATTTTATTAGGTAAGGTATCGCGAAAGCGGACAGCACTATCGGATCAACCACTTAGATTATGAAACTATAAGGCGGAGTCTGGATTCTACAGATATGTGAAACGTATTAATTTTTTTTTTCAATGATTTAATGATAAAGTAGACGCACAGTTTAAAATTATCAAAGGTGGTAAGGAAAGTGTATTAGTTTACCAACATCTGTTGAGTGATTATATTACAAATGTTAGACAAATGTTTATATTTTTGTATATATTAAAAAAAATATCGTGTTGAAAAGGAATTATAGCATTTATAAATATTGTAGGATATAATAAATAATAAATCATTTAATTATCAATCATTATAAATACTACTGTAAACAAATTTTATCATCAAAGTAATATGTAAATAGTACACAAATTCTGATGATACACATTTCATAAAAAAATCTACTTATACACATATAACCAATAATAATACTGTCAATATTGAAGAATTATATTATTACGTTAAAAAATTACATTATTACATTTATCTACTCTATAATAATTTGTTAACACATGTGAGGTGCTGCTCCATCGATTTTGTTCGTCATAATAACTAGAACTTGATCATATTTCTTATCTTCGTAAAAATATATTACATTTAAACACCTCCTAGCTACTCATTTAAACAAAAAATAATATCAATATTCGAGAATTATATTATTACATTAACGTTTACACATCCCACATACAATCATCCCACATCCCACATACTGTACCTATCGTAAATTGAAAATAACGTGCGCTGCAAGTAATTTGCCCTTTATTCTTAGAGTTAAATGGAGTGTAGAGATAAATATGGAGTGTGAGAAACGGTGCTGATTCTTTTTTAATTGCGGACATGATGCTGAATTGTAATCATGAGAATTTTTTTATAAATATATGCTCGTAATCATATATGATTTTATAAATATATGTTCGTTTTCGCTACTATATTTTAACCTTTTATTTTGTTTCTATTCTGAATACTTTTTTTTTTAATGTTATCATGTACAACGAAAGAGTTGGGGAAAATCATTTTTTTATAAGTGCTTATTCTGCTTTGTTCATATCAAATTGATTTGGATAGTCAAATACAATGATCAATCATATTGCATGTTGTTTTTTGTTAAGTATTTCCTCCACTCAGTCACTTCTGTGGTAACATACGGGATTACTCCGGAGTGTATATTGTATATTTTTGTCCAAATTCAATTCCTAACACTTCACAAATGTTTGTATTGCTCACAACTGTAACATTGCCCATAATGCATAGGTTAATACTTTGCGAAAAATGACACCTCTTTCAAAATGTTGGACAATATCTTTCTGGCGTTTTCCTTCTTACTTCATCTTGAGTATAGAAAATTATATATTCTCAAAGTTCGTAAACATTAAAGAAGATTAAATATTGTAGACTTTAATTTTTAAATAAGTATACATGAAGATGTGACCATTCTTTCATTATAGAAACTCATCTTTATCTTAAATAAAACTTAGAGCTCATGGGCACAATTTTTTTACCACAAACTTATATATTTGATTTGTTCTACGTTACCTAACTCTGACAATGAGCGATTAGTCATTTCAACATTGTCTGCAGACATATATAAAAAATTGTTTCTAATTTTAAAATAATTTTATCATAGACATTTGTCTATGCTTTCTACTTCCATAAGAAAATATATGTTTAACAGGTATTTCAAGCTATCATGTTTTGATTTAAATCCTAAATACCTCTTTAAGTATGTCGACCAGATCTTCTTTGAAATAATTATGTTATTCGAGTATAGATCTTATGAAACATGATACATTAGGATTATATACATTCCGATCCGGGTTTTAATTCAATGTTTATTCTTAATATTAAAATTCCATGTTAAGAAAGTATGTAATGTATGAAATAAAAATATATTGTCATTTATATACCTAAATATTTCAGATAAGGTCACAGAAAAATATAAACTCGAAGTTATATACTTTTACAGATGAATTTCACACATTCGGTAAATTAACATTGCCAGCAGCGTATTGCGCATTGGACCGTGTAACCACATAAATCTTGGCGATATAATCCGCCTAAAACATCATTTCGACTCACCGCTTTCCCACGTAATTCCGCCCACATTACCTGAAAAATCGTCATTCACAATAAAACATTTTTATTAGTTATTTCCAAGTGTTTTTAAATGACCTAGAAAGTAATTATGTCATACGTAAGATATAAATTATTACATAATTTGTATGTTATGCTATTATTAGTATTTTGATGATTGTTACGTTGTAGACAATTAAAATACTAATCATTACCAGTAGAACAGAATAAAATGAAATGAAATTATTCATTCATTTTATATTGACGGTAACGATAATATTATTTAAATGATCACAATTGAATCATGTTCACAAACGTTTTAAATATAGAGGAATTTATGACGGTATGGGAATTGAAATAACTATTTCGGTAAGAATAACTCAATGAGTTGGTAAAATTTCTTATCCATATTACATTTATTATCATATTACATTTATTTCCTATCTAAGCATACTTACGTATTAACATTTATTTATTCCTTTAATATTAAAGAACCTATCATACGTTTGGTTCACGGGGGCTGTAGTCATTTTTTATTACTTTTACATTTATACCTCCTGTCTCAATATGGAGCTTGACAAATATTATAACATATGATGTACAGATGTGCTGAATAAACTTTAATTTTAGATACGGTACTCTAAATATTACCTATTGAATATGTACAGCGTTTTTAGTATTTTGTTTTTGGTTGTCACTGATGAATTTTCACTGAAGGACTTCATTAAATTTTGATACAGATACTAGCTCTGTGTATCTTATTTGATATTAGACTTTATAATTTAAAAATATCGTAGATCGCGGGTCCAAAACAGTATATTTTCGCTAAACGCGGCAAAATGTTTAACCTTATTTATAGAAAGGTGTTACAACAGGAGAAGGGATTAATCTCGCCGCCGTAATCAAAATTCAAGCTAATAAAAAAAAATATTTAAAAAAAATAATCGTGTACAATGTCGAGTCTCAGCATTAAACAACATTCCATGATTTAGTTTTGTTAATATATGCATGGTTTATAAGATTACATTTCATATTTTTTCAAAAAGATTTTCTTAGAACTTTGCCCTGAGAAATATTATAATGCATATCATATGTTTCGATATATTCAATACCTGACTAGACTCCTTCTGTCTTAACATTTATCCATCAACTCATACTGCAGATGGTCTCATAAATAGGGTATTATGTGGGTTAGTCGTAAATCGCATTTTACCTATAGATTTACACCTCCTCGTAAGTGAGAAATGATACGGAAGCAACATAGTTTGTGAAAGGAATACAAAGTATTGGTTCTGAGTATAATGTTTATTGTGATTTATTAAACGTACAGATATTTAATATATAGTATGAGTATGTCTTAAAAGAAAAACTTTATTAAATATTTATTCTTTAATTAATGTTATGAAAATATTGCATTCGAATCTAGGGGAGGATCAATGAAAGTGAGGAAAGAACGGTGTTTTTGAAGGAAATGTTAGCCGATAAGCAAGAATCTAAGGGAATCTGTGAGTATGTATGTATGTGTGTATGTGAATGTCCTTTCAAAGGCTTCTATAATCTAAATGAGGTATCCCATTGATTACGCCCTATCAGATAGAGTTCAAGGAAATAAAATGGAAACCGATCAATTTCTGGGCTCGGAAATATTTTCCACCCTTGAGTTATGCAAATGAAAATTATAAAATTGTGTCCCACAAGAAGTGAAGAAATACCAATTGGGTTGGAACCGAGGAAATTACAGGCTGTTTGTCTTGGTCCAGAGATGGTACTTATAGTTTTAAATTGTCATTGAAAGAATATCTCCTGCGGCAAAGGCTGACTGAGTTTTTTGATTCTCAGTTATTAAGTTGAATCACTGTAATTGTATAAAAGTCATGAGAAGGTATTGTCAAAAAAATACTTGTTTTAATTGTTTTTCTATCATATGGGGTAATTTCTTTAAATTTAGATTCGAAACGTCACTAAATGCCGTTTTGATGAAAGTTCTATCTAACTTTACTCCAGACTGTCCGTTTTAATTCCCTTGATTATGAGAAAGAAATCAAAATCAAATTAATTTACAAAAGAAGTAATTAGATCTTTAAAGTTTTTTCAAAAAATTATACCTGACAAAGTAGACATGAAATTATTTTTATATTACCTCCTATGTCTCCTTCATCTCTCAACTTTTTCTATTTTCCCTTTACTTGTAGAGTACAAATTTTCCTGCAAAATTATTAGTAATACATTTGACTAGTTGGTGTAAATTTTGCTATATTTTGCTGGTTTTTTAAATAATAATAAGCTAATATACCTCCTGTATAATTGCTATCAATAAATAGTCAAATATTTATTTTATGATGATTATCTTATTTTCGTTCATTTTCTACATTACGTTCATCTAATAAATGTAACAATTTTTTATTTTTTAGCTTCAAAATATCTTGAATCAAGCACATTCTTATAAATTGTAGTTTGTAGTATAATTGCATTTTAATGCTGTCATATAAGGTTTTTTAAACTTTGTCCGTTAAAATAATAATATGATAATTAGCTGTGTCTTGGTGTTGAAATTATATTTTCATCGTAATCTATTCATATCCAAGGGAGTGATCGTACAATTATTTACATTCATTCTTTTGGTGAGGAATTAGTTAAACTTCAGATTTTTTTAAAGCCACCAAGGAAAAATAATAAGGTTTTGATTGCCACATAAAAGTAGAAACATCATTTTGTGTTGCCAGATTATACATAAATTTCATCATGGATATGTATGTGTAGCTACTGTATCACGAAAATAAAGTACTTCGGGTACTATACATATTTAATTCTATTACATCGTTCTGTAATGAATGAATCAACGAGCAGATAAGATAATTTTTATGAAAGTGCAATATGTTACGATGAGTTTTATTATTGTTCTGAAAATTTTTAGGTAGAAATAGTTTGGACATACGAATAAATAACTCTCTCAGTTATTGAGTTGAAAAAACCTTTCGTCATCACAAAGTTTACTTTTGATTATCATAAATATTTTAAAATTATCTTAAATTTAAATTATTCTTCGTTTGGAAAACTTTCATACATGTATCCTTACTTTAAGAACTCACGTAACTTTTGAAAATTGAAAAAAGAAAGTGGGAATTTTATATTTATGCGTATTGGCCTTGAATATTACACTACTGTTGTTTCCATTATATTCGGGTGTGGATGTAAATCGAACATAATGTATCGCAAAAGACCTACAAGTATGTCAACTGCACGACAGGACCAATCGAATATAGTAAGCCCAACTGTTCAAAACTCTCACAATAATTAGATTTAAGAACTTCACGATTATTTTCTTTTTTTTTCCTTCATATTATATTTTATGCTATAAAATTCAATAAAAAATATTTAAGTAATGATGTCACTACCTCCATATTAAATTTTTCACTGAGAATAATATGTTTCATGTACTTGTATTGCCACTTCTTTTTCCTTAATTTTACGTCAAAATGCACATATTTCTCCGTAATTTTGTTACGAAATCCATCAAAAAGATTATAAATTAAATAATATTTTTTTCAATTTTAAATAAAATTATTTTTATTTACTACACATTTCTTGTTGTAGCAAAATATTTTTCAGATTTCTGCAATTGTTTGTAAAATTACGCAGATCAAATCGGTTTATTTTTTCTTTTCTTAATAAGGTAATTTTATCTATACCAAATGCTGGTTTACGGATCTGAAACATTTTGAAATGAGGGGGTCGATTTAATATACTTTTTTAATTTGGTACATTCCCAAATATTATTTTGCTACATCTAATTCATTACTGGACTTTTTTCTAAATATTTAATAACACACTTATACTTAGGCATTATAACGTTTTAATAAATTTGTAATAAATTTATAACGCCGTCCTCATTATAATAATAGCTTATTTGGCCGTTAAATGGCCCAATTAAAATAATATTTATCTAGAAAATAACCTATCAGACAGAATATTAAAATCATCAGCAGTCTATAAAACAATGAACAATGTGCCAACATTTATCCTTCAATTTTAATCCACCCGAAACGTGGCTGAAACGGTAACACTAGCAAGGCCTTGTCAAACATTCCCGCCCGATTAAACTAACAACAAACTTGTCGATGTGGTTTATGTTCGTAAAATGAATACCTGTAATTCATTTGTAAATTAAGTTGTTCGATGTAATATTGACTATACAGTTACCTTAGCCATTTACTTAATATGAAGGTCATTTACCATTCGTATTATGACTCCCAAAGATTTATTTAAAACTAACTTTGTATGTAATTCGGAGTAAGAATAGTTATTAGTATTTTTTTGTGTATACTTTTTCTTTTGCACAAAACTCTATGAGCACAGAGTTTACTGAAAACGCTAATAGATAGTGTCAGCAGCTAAATCAGTTCCACCGGTTCTAATTTTAGTTTGTAAAACGAACGTAAATTAAACATTAATGTATATTTTTTGTTTGCCAACCGATTGAAATGATGTTAGTCCAAGATAGTCTAAGTACATCACTGAAAACTGCATCCAAATCGGTTCAGTTGTTGTTGATTAACGTGCGTAATGCAAATGTGCACAGATAAAAAACAAACAGGAAAAAATTCTAAAAAACTGTTATTTTAGGCTGCCGTATCGATAGTAGTTAACAATGGTAGTTAATAATGGCGTATCGTTAGCAGTCAACACTTTGTAATACTTAAAAATATTCAGTGTACAGACTCAGTTTTTTTACGATCTTATTATATGTATGGATTGAAATCAAAGTATGGAAATCATAGGTTGTAAGAAATATTGATTTTGCAACACAACTGAGAAGAAATCTGTTTTGTTTCCTTTCTATTAGTTCGAAAATATGTTACTAGTTAAAGACTCTACTTCCAGCTGCTGAAAATATCTTTTTTTTTAGTTTCTTGTAGTAAGTTCATTCAAAAAAGTCTACAGATCCAAATTCGATCAGTTTACTATTAACCAACAAGAATTTCCGATGAATACCTCCCTCCTTTGTTGTAAAGTTACAGATCAAGCTAAAGAAGCACGTTAAAAAATATTCGAGTTATCTGTACGCGTCGGTCCCGTCCATCTGATTTAAGCAGAGGACAAACTTACACATTCGTCACTGCGTTTTTAGTAATAAATAAGAGACACCTGGTCTGGGTTTGCCGAATATATATCACTAAATAGTGATATATATTCGGCAAGAGTCCTTGCCGAAAATTTGATATTCCTCTTAAGGCCAAATAAACTATTCATTTCAACTCAGGTGATAAGCCATTTTCATTCAAATATTTAAGAAATAACTTACTAAAATAAGAAAAACAAGCTCAAACTCTATTTGTCTACCATTGACTGCTAAAGATATATTTTCTTCGCTACCCTAACAAGTGTATACATGAGGTCTTTAGTTCATCGAAAAGTGAATGAAATGAGACATTACAAAATTTGTAGCAGACCGAGAGGCAAAAAATCAAGTTAAATAAAAGATTTTGTAACCTGAATTAGAAGTGTTTATATTGCGTGGAAAACATTTTAATTCGTTCTGTACGTACTTGTGTGGTTCCATAACAGTCATCACACGATATTTAAATTTACTCTTTTCGATATATATACAGGTACAAAGTAAAATCTTTTATCTTTGACAAGAAAATACAATTTAAATCAAAAATTATTTTCAAATCATATCACATATGTTTAAAAATAGCTTTAAGCGTTATGAAAATAGAAATAACAACAAAAGGACATAACTAATTTTAGTAAATGAATTACTATCTCAAAATTTTCTCACAAAAGTACTCAAAATCTGTTTTAATATATTTTTTCTTGGTACTTTCACCGTGTGTATATGGTAAAGAGTATTTTACTTGCATAGGTTTAGAAGTGTAGAAGAAAATTAAGCTTAATAACCCTACGTAAGTTTCAGTACAACTAAACGTCAGGGAATGTAAAAAGTCATAGTTTAGTAAATGACTCTTATGACACCACTGTCAATTGCCTCCATGTTAAATGCACACACATTTTACACGTTGCTTAAAATAATATTTAAGTCAATTCAATTTTTTTTACTTTCAGCCTAGAGTACTTTTTAAATCAATTCAAGAAGCTTTATTATTTATTAGCTGTGCCTACAAATTTGCGTGGAATTGGGAATAAAAAAAGTTATTACAATTTTTTCGCTTATGTACAAACTAATACTATGTCAAATTTCATTTAAATCCGTCCAGTAGATTTTGCTTGACTGGCAAACAAATTAACATACAAACAGAAAAAAAATTTCCAAGAACAGGTTTTCTTAAATCTATCTTTACGTTAAATCACTCTTTTTAAAAATATTTTCCATGTACAGAATTCAATCTGTTATAATTTTATTATATGTATAGACAATATGTAGTCAGTCAAACATAATATTAATTTTACCTATAGAATAAAAAAAAACCCTTGATACCGCAAAAAAGAGAATGTTTGATGCTGAAAAATCGAATATCGGCTGCTCTTTCGATCTAAAAGTAAAAGATGAATAGTATCACGAAATATGATTGTTTTGTTAACTACTCTACTACTACTTAATACTCACCCATATACATAATTTTTGCTATTTATTTGATTCTTACATTTGATATATTTATTACAATTATTTGCAAATCTGTAGATTCGAACTAAAGACGTCGAACATGGTAGGCATGACTTTTAAAAGATATTTCCATAATATGTTAATGGAATATAATATTGTCATTGGTATAAAAAGTTTTACCTATTGTATGAAGTATTACAGACGATAATTTTAAGAGTAAAGCCACAAATACTTTTTGTATGTGGTTGTATTAGTTGTAAAGCTACTGCAGTAAATGGCTAGACTAATAGACGGTTCATGAAATTAATACTTGCATATTAATATTTACTATATTTTCTGAATTTCCCTTTTTATACGGTTTTTTAGTACAATGCACTCATGAAAATTTTTTTTTTATTTTATTTCAGGTAAGTGTGAAACATCAACATCAGAAATTTTTGAAGAAGAACTAATTCAGCTACAAGACTTGCCAATGAAGACGTTCAATCCGAGAACTCGGATATTATCAGCAAAAAGTTGCGTACATGTTCTGAAGCAAAAGTCAAAGGTAAATCTTTTTAATCCACTGAAGTTAGTTGTGAGTCTACACATATTTCTTTAGAAAATATAATAGATAAAATTATCACCGTATCTAGATGCAAAATAATTTTCTAATCTGATTTAACTAAGAGCTGGAATATCATTTTGTTTCTATTAATATTTCCCGTATCCTCTTCTCTTAAGCATTTGTCCAATTCTGAAATAAGATTCCCTTGAATTAAGTACTAGGGATATTAGTGTTTTACTGGAAACAACAGATTCATTTTTAAAAATAATTGTGGTTCCAAGTAATAAACGGAGTACGAATGTACCGAATTCGAGAATTTTGCAATGGTTTGTTTTTACCAATTTAGTTACGTATATATAGATGTTATAAACGACGCTTCCACATATTCTAAAATAACATCAGCTACCCATCCTTTTACTCCTACTATAACAAGTTGTCGCAGGAAAATGTATAACCTGCATGAATATTAAAAACAGTTTATTTTTATAAAAAAAAAAACGGAGTGGCGGTTGAACAGAATGCAGTAAAATACTGGTGAAAGTTGTGTAAATATTTTTTTTGATAAATGTTATGCAAATAATATTTGAAAATATTTAAAAGATCCATGAAGCACAAACTATCGATTGAAGCATCACAAACTATTTTCTGAACAAAAGTTTTGGTCTTTTGACGAACGTCCATGCCGGTGGTAGTGTTTGACAAAATAATTCAAGAAAATCATGAAGCTTTGTCAAACAACTAAAGACAACAAACACGACCGACTTGAGTCTGAAGTCATCAAACACGGGAGAAAGTAACTAAATATATGTAACATATTTACACCCACAGAGAAAAAGGAGAAGAGAAAGGTTCGTAAGACCATATTTCCATATACCAAATTTTCTATTGAATGTATTAATAGCAAAAGAAGGAAAGAATATGAATAAGATAAAATTGGTCCTGATTAACGTAGTGAATAAAAACCATACCATGAAAAGATCACCATTTATAATGATATGATTAATAGCACTTGAAAATGGGAGAATTATTTCACACTATTAGATAAGCTACTACGTTCGAAATTATTTTAAAAAACAATATTGTGAAGGAGGTAACGAAATATTTCGGATGTTTTATTTGTATTGTAAGCGGTTTAACTGCGAAAATTTTGCTAACAGGGCTAGAACTAAATGTCAATTCGGTAAACGCAAATTTCAAAAGAGCATTCCTCCGAAGGAAGACAGATTGTTGCGATATTCGTTAAACATTTCCAAACAACGTAGCTCTCATAGTTTAAGACTCCGTAGTAGGTCGTTAACCATATTTGAATTTTCAATGTGAACCTTGAAAGCTGGTCTAGGGCTTTTATTTTATATTGATGTAAAGTACCGATGATGTAAAATTTAAATAGAGAGAATTTATACCTATTGTGGACTTTATCCATGAGAATGAAAATTTTAATATTTTTTCTCGAAACCAGTAAGAGTACATCCAAAGGAAAAGGTGTTATGTGGAAAGGGGGCTACATGTGGTTTTATTTATGTAATGTTTAATTACAAATCCATGTATTTTTAAGTGTTATTTGATTAATAATTATTGTTCAATTGCAAGATTAATTGCTGATATAATTTGCATTCATTTTATTCTTGTCCGTGATATGTAATTCAATTAAAACAAACATTAGTTAAAGGATAAGTATATCGACCCATGATTGCAATTCTTGTGATTACTTGTGTCAGAAAAATTAGATTTTAAGGCAGATAGGTAGTCGTGAAATAGTAATAAGTAGTACAGTGGTACATAAATTTTAACATTATAAATTAAAAACAAAGAAGCAGTGTAATTTTTATAATTAGTATTTTTTTAATGTTACTATCGGCTAAAGTTGTATCAGATAAGATTTAGTAATAACAGTATAATTCCTTTAAAATTGTCATGTATATAATGGACGGCAACATGTTCCTTCTGAAAATCCAACAAATAAATCGAATGTCACACTAATGGCAAAACTATTTGGTTTAATTTTACTTAATATTGTCAAATGTGACTTTTCGGCTATTTTTAATAATGATTCCTAAATTTTTTAAAAACATTTTAATAGATCATGTTTCTACAAAAATAAATATTTTGATGAAATGTAACTATTTTGAAGATCTGATTTTTATTAAAAGGAACAAACGATACAAAAGGTTAATTTAACGAAGAAATCTTAACATTACGGTGAGGTATATAATGGGTATCAACAAAATCCTAAAATAGCATTAACAAAAAGTTAGTAACACAAAAAAGCAATAAATTAAACAAAATTTATGAACGTTTATCAAAATTAAATTATAAAACTTAGTTGCCGCAATGGTCATCGAAAAAGGTAATAGGACGAGCGCCACGCGGTCGCTTTGGTATCATTACAGGTATATTGTACTATTTCAAATGCATGGCAAGTAACAAACTAATCGAATTATTTTAAAGATATTTCTTTCTCTTTAGTCCTTTTTAAACGTATGGTTTTATTTTATGCAGGTACTTCATTTGTTCTTCTTAATTATTACGTTACTAAAATACTGTTTCATAATTTTCTAGGGCGATTTTCATTAGCGGTAGCCTTCTAATATATTCTTAAAGTATTAAATATTACGATACCATTAAAATTTAAATACTAGATGTTTTCCAGTAAATAGCCGTATGCTTGTTGTCATATCTTAGATCAACACAGAGTGTGAGAAATTGCGTTAATAAACAATAGTTTTACAACGAATTATAAGTTTTTCAGAGTGCTGACTACGTACCTCGATGTATATTCAACATATTTCAAGTTTCACAACTAAATTGTGAGCATTTACAAAACGTCGCCTTAATGTAGGATGAAGAAACACTATATATATATATATATATATATATGTATATATATATATATATATATATATATATATATATATAACTAATATAGAATTTCTGAACTAATAGTCCACCTCTCCCCAGCTTTTATCACAGTTCTCGTGAGATTTATGTTTGATGCTCTCCTTGAGGTTTTCAGTTTCATATATTATCAGAGATGCTTAATCGCTAGTTGTAAAAAATTCTATTTACTTTTGTAATTTAATTAAACTATACTGAATTATGAACACATTATATAATAGAGTACTTAGCAAATTCAAACATATATACACATTACACATAGGTTGTTTTGTTGTTTATTAGCACGACATAAATTTTATGATTCAGTCATACTTGTTAGCACAAATCGCTTTAACGCTGCATATTTTCATTTAAAACCACTTACATAGTAATTAGTTCAAATTATTTTTAATTACTTTAAAACCTATACTTAAATAATTTCAATAATATTATAAATACGAGAATTTGGATTTTTGGGTATTTAATATATTCAATATTTAACACATTTATTAATTAAAAATTACCATTGTTACAACTTGACCATAAAAACGACATCTATATATATATATATATATATATATATATATATATACATATATATATATATACACATATATATACATATATATATATATATATATACATACACACACACATATATATATATATATATATATATATATATATAATAAAAAATATGACAAAACACATAATAGAATAAACAAAGTCAGTACACCGTATTCATAATTGAAAAAGAAAATAGTGATATAACGAATAACTTGTAACCAGCTCTATCCCAAATTTTTCATGTATTTTAATAGCACGTTTTATGAACACCATGTTTCACTTTCCTTATCGACATTGGAGAGAAATATCTAGGAATAAAGAACAAATTATTACAAGCACGCATTGCACTCAATTTATGAAAGGTTGAGTAATACGGGAAAGATAAATAAATGTTGAAATATTAGTAAGATGCTTAAGTGTTGGCAATATTATTAAAGAAACATATAAATGTTTAGGATGTTTTCATGGAATCTGAAAATACCAGTGATAATACTTGAGTAAGAGGGTGCTATTTAAGTGTCTGTAAGTTTAAAGTATGATTTAAGGCGGTTATTTTTATAGCTATGTTGTTGGAAGTCTTAGATAAAGAAGTAGTGATATTCGATATTAATTGTCGATAAAAAAATTGTGATCAAAATAGGAAATGCGGAATTGGTTAGTCTATAATGGCATTTGAAAAAATATTTGTAATCATATTATTACAATTATCCATGCCCTATTTTCATACTATGAAAAAGGAAAATGCATTATTATGAAACGTTAACTGTATGATAATGTAGTTTAAGGATCACTTATAAATTATTGAAAATAATTATATTCACATTTTGTCGACTTTTAAAGTCTTATATTAATATCTTATTCGTCAAATAGGCGTTTATCAGGTATTTTGGTCTTTACTAAAAATACAAAACAAATTAAAGTTTAACGTATTTTTATAAATACACCTTTGTAATCCTATTAACTGTTCGTTATATAAAAACTTTTAAAAAATCCTATCATAAGCTTATATGATTGGATTTGGACAGACTTTTCTGTGGCTTATCTTAATTTTTAATATATTTCTTTACTTTTTTAATGCATTAAATGGTATTAAAACATATTAAAATTTATGATAGATTGTAATTTTAATAAAGTGATTGGATGTTAATGTACTTAATATGCATCATATACTCTAAGTGGCTGGAAAAGTCACGAAAAAGCATTACGAGAAGACATAGTGGGAAGGTAAATTTCTTGGTTATGAAAGAGTGCAAAGCTGCAAACACGTAAGTATAAATTTATATGTAAGCGTGAACATAAATGTCAATATAAATATAAATGTAAACATAATTACAAAGAGAAAATTAGTGTCAATGTTAATGAAACCTTTAAGAAACATTTCCTTTTTATTTTCTTATCGTTATTCTGGAAACTAGGAAAATACATAAAAAATACATAATTTTCTTCATGAAAACGGATTAGAAATAAATTTGATTAAGTAGTAATCGGATTTTTTAATAAATATTATATCTATTTGAACTTACCTACAAAATTCTATGTAAAGCTATGTGCAATCATATTTAAGTTAGAAATTTATATTTCGAATATTCTTTTAATCTTCAGTCCATATTCCTAATGATATTAACATACTAATGTCGAACGGTTGAATCCTCAATATTTGATCATTCGACATTAAACGAATCCTCATATACTATATGATGTTTCTCAACTGTACATCAAAAATCAATTCACAAAATTCAGTAGTTTAGTCAAAGGAATAATTTTAATTCGTTTGTAATTTCAAACACACAAAAAAAATTAAAATGTAAAGCAATGAGTTTTTCAGTTTCATTCCAGAAAAAAGTAAAAATTCATATATGATACATGCTTTCTCGTAAAAATATGTTTGTTGTGTTGACTGTCAGACGTGTGAAACCTAATGAATCACTTGACCATCAGTAATTATTGACTATTCAATTTGGTCCATCAGATTCATTGAAAACTATTCGTTAACCACGCAGGTACATTATATGTACAGTTTAATATATTGTAAGAAAATATATTAAACTGTACATATAATGTACCCTTTTAATTTGTCTTTATATTATTTTATAGTGTATCTTCTAGGAAGCGTTCGAAAAATATTTCTTACTTTCTTGTTAATTTTACAGTTATAAGCAATAATAGCCTAGAAAACAGTTTTTTTTTAAATTTCCAGCAGCATTTAGATAAAGGCCTCCTTATCTTACTATCTAACATTAATTATGCTACTGTGCTACTAGTAGTTATTGATTCTAAGTATATTTTGATAATACATGAGTGAAAATCTAGTACTGATTTATAATACTTCCAACTAACTCTTATGAATTTGCGTTAAAGTGTGTGATATATCGCTGTTTCTGTTACACTATGAAGATTTGAAACTTCTTCAATAAGAAAAATTAGATAAAATTATTTTCACATTGAAATTTTTTCTCACGTTCGAATAACTCCAACCGAATATTTGCAGGAAATTCCTTATAACTTCCGTTTTTTACACTGTATGTTAAATCTCGTTACATAAAAAAAACCTGTTAAACCGTGATTTTATTGGAAAGATCATATTATATTTTATTGAAAAGACATTTTGAGAATAATTTTTCGATATCTAGGGTCAAGAATATTTATAAATCTACAATAAAAATCGGTGCCCTAAGCTATATGCATCTAAAAAGCTGTTGACATACGATGTTTTAAGATATAAATACCCAAAATATTTATTAGAATATCTAATTATGAATTAATAAGTATAATATTTTAAACTCAAATTACGAATTAATTTTTTCTTTTAAACTTACACTAGGTTTGGATATTATATCGGCATGCAATGCAGCTACTTATTATTCTTGATAAATTACATGTTATAGGCATTTAAAGACTAATCTAAGACATAAAGTATGTTTTATATCACATTTACTTATATTTTATTCATTTACATAATGTCTTTCGTTTTTTCAATGTTCAGTCGATATTTAATGATAATATAAATACCTTAACACTTGGATAGAAGGAATAACCGAAAATATTTTTAATATATATATATATATATACAGAAAACGAGATAACGTTTAAAAACAGAACTGAATACCGTATAATTTCAAATCAATTTCAATTCAAAGTTTCAATTCTTTAAGTTCTCGTCACGGAAAATTTCCGTCAATAAAGGAAACTCACGCAGTTTGTTTCATGAAGGTAATAAATGACAAAATTTTCACATATTGTTAACAGAACCTTTTACGATTATTTTTAAAGTGGTATGAATCTAAATTGATTCTAATATAAATTAAATTTCGAGAAAAACGTGTACTTTGCATCGTCGATATATTTGCAATCTGAATGTAATTTTTAAATCGAATACTTTCTAAAATATTACCGATATTCAATTATGGACATGAAATACCCTTACACTGTCTCAAATCTTATCTTTATCTACATAGTAAATATTTGACAAGATGAAAAATGTGCATAAGTAAATGTTAACAACTTGGTAAAATATATACTATTATACACGATAGTACGGGTGTGTGGCTTTGCATATAGAATATTTCTAGCAAATTTTATTCTAATGACGTGTCGATATTAAATAAAGATCAATTTGTTAGATCTAGCTGCCCATTTCTTACAGTCACAGGCAAAAACCGGCAATAAATATCAAAAATAGGCAAAAACTGTTCAATCGATTTGAATAAATTTTTCACTGGAACTTTCATTTAAATAGACTTTATAATACAACTTCTAAAAAATCTTATTTCTTTGCTTCAGCACTCTTTTATTTAGGCATTAAACATTTATGTATACTGTACTTCATTCCCTATTTAAATTAAATACAAATTTTAAACTCAAATATCCCATTCATTTTTGGTGGTAGAAAAAACTAACAATAAATTTATCTGTAAAATATTTCTAACTCCTAAACATTTATAGTCTAATGTACATAAATATTTGATGTTCTTAATTTTATGTCAACTATCTTAACGGTGTTCTTTCAAATTCATCTTTATAATCCTATTTTATGGAGGTTTTCATTTTTTACGTCTTAATATATTGTCTTCAACGTATCAATTTACCTTCGGAAAAAAAAACATTCTCACCAGTGTTGCGCGTAGGTATTCAAGAGTTTTGAGGTCGACTTCTTCACTAGTAATCTCAGCACGTCTTGTATTTATAATGAGATGGAAAATAATGAAGTATCTTTTCCCATTGAAATGTTGATGAATAACATGAAGCAAACTAAGATACAGGTTGATATCCCATTACACTGAAACCATTTAGTACGCACCTTTACTGATTCGTATAATGCTTATAGTCTGCAACTTGCATATTAATATTTTGCATGTTATTCGTCGCTGATAGATTTTCATAAATAAAAGATCGAGTTATTTACTTCCACCCAGCCAATATACAGTCTTTTGAAATGGATCGAAACAAATAAATTAGTTATACTTTTGCATGATAACTCCAGACCTTGTAGAACTCATATAGTTTCAAAATTTTTGTTTGAGCACCAGGTATTGACATGGAATCAGCCACCGTGCTCTTCTTATATAATGCTCTCGGATTATAGTTATTCACAGTTTAAAACGTGCACTGAGCGGTGAACTGTTATAATTAAAAGCAAATTTTAATAACATTTGAGCTTATACTTGACAAAATTATACGCGCAAGAAGTTTAAATGGAATAACCTAATATATATACATATATATATATATATATATATATATATATATAAATATATATATATATACATATATATATATATATATATATATATATATATATATTTATGTATATTTCAGGAACACGAAATCAATATATACCGAATATATAAATATGCGAGTAAACTACGCTACACAATATTTCATTCCACGTGTGTAAACTAATCTATAATGTATTTGTTGGAAAGACGTTCTCTGCAAAAATGTCGTTGATTTTCCAGTGATTGTACGATTTGTTTTGTACTCTCCGATCCAACTATGTTCGTACAAAATATATCCAGAAACTACTAAGCTTTCAATTAGTTTGATCTACTTGTGCGTGAATTTCTGTGTTCGTTTCTCGGGTTGGAAATTCGAACTGATAGAGGAGACGGGAAATAATTGCACGTGTAATTGATCGGGTAAGTGCAAAGCTTTTATAAAACGATAATCCTTGAGACTCGCGTTGATGTTAATTCAATGCTGGTTTTTTTTTTATTTTTTGGTTGTTATCAGAATCAAAACTTTTTTTTTTTGCTAACGGTACGCAAAAGTCATTATTTCTCGAAATATTTAATTTATCGTTATTATTAAAGAAAAATTAACTCAAACTCTATCATGACCACTATCTTCCTGTCACATTTTAGACAGATATTAAATTTGTAAGTTTACAATTTACGAAATATTTTACTAGAGCAATGCTTACAAATATCGACTACAGTAGCAAGAGCGCGCCGTTCAAATATATAAATATCTACCTCCACTTAGCAGCTTCGTCTCATTTTTCTTTACCATTTTTCTTTCTCATTTCCTAGTCATTTTAACAACTTCTAATGAGTCAGCATTATCATTTTTAAAAATTGTCATAATTAAAAAACTTTGTCTATTTGAGAATCTCGTACAATTTTGTCATTGGATATTAGAATAAATTTGGTAGTTCGGTAATAACGAATGCCGTGTAAATTATTACAATACAATTAATATCTTTATTTTAGCTATATTTGTATATAATTATGTTAACAGTAGCGCGTGCCCCGTTAGGTTATTTTGTAGATCGTAATTTATCTTTTTATATGAACACTCTCGTATATTTTTGCAGTTTTTCTCGTAATTAAGTAAATAATTATTTTAAACGCTATAGTCTAATTCACTGTAAATAGCTACTTACACATGTAGCTGTAACTAAACCTTATGTATTTATATGCTAATGTAAACACATACATATATATTTCTCCATTGATTCCATGCATAGAACTACTATGGTCACATTGTGTTAATAGCGGATAAAGTTAATATTTAGGTACTTATAGGTATAATTGCACAGTTTCTCAATCATTATTTATTGACAACAGTCTAATGTATTGTATAAACATCTGATGTATTGTTGAATACATTTACTTAAACATAATTTGGATTTAAATTTCGCTCTCATCCCATTATAACTAAAAAAGTCGATACATTGTTTCTCCAACATAACATTAGAAAATCTCTGATTAGACCTGTCTATCTCTAAACTTTATCTGTCACGTTCCCTAATCTGACTTACAAAATCTACGGATACGTTTCTCAAAATTTGTTCTTTAATCCTACTACTTAGAGGTGTAGAAAGCTCCGGGCTGAGTCATTCGTAAATCATAATCTTGTAACAAGAGAGAGCTTACGACTCAATTATCTGTATGGATTAAGGTCTAGTTTAGCACGAGAACTTCCAAACTAACATTGACCGGGAGATATAGGGTTCTCTCTGTTAATTTCAACACAAGTAAATATATTTCATGATTTTTTTGTTGTTTTGCGAAAACAGCTATTTTCATGAGCTATGAATTTGTCTTTAAAATCAAATTTCAGTATTGAAGTGGCGAGTATATCGTGTAGAAGACATACTAATGCAAATCTCAACAAATATTATATATTTTTATTCACAGTTTGAGAGCATTCTGGTTTCTTTAATATACGAAAAATTTAAAAAACTATTTTTAATTATTTTCCGGCACAGAAATTTCGGAAAATTTGTAAGTTTTAATGAGTATTGAACCCATAAAAGGTTTAAAATATTTGTTTGTCCTAGTTGCTGTTTAATATTCATTAGAAATTTAAGATCCAGTGTAACCTGGGTCTTACGTGGAGCAGTATGTATTATTACCGTTGACTGTTTTCGATAGGCGTGGAAGCAACTTTTTTAAGCATTCTCACAGAAAAAGAAATTAAAAATATGTTTGTGGTACACATCTAGAAATTCTGAGGTAATCCAAATATTTCATAATTAAAAACGTTTACTTTAATCTATATTCTATTGACAAAATATTGTGTAGAGACAATATATTGATAACAAAAATACCAAAAAATATAGTAGTGAAATAAATACGTGTGGAGAGAATGTAGTATAAAGAGAAAGAAAAGTAAACAAATAGAAATATTCAAGGAGGTTGGTGAAGCGTGAAAATGTGCAAACAGCTGTAAGGCACGTTCAGACCAAATTTATTATTACTGAAATTTAAATTAAGACAAGAATGCAAAGATAAGGTCAAAAACCTCAATATTTGGGTAATGGCATAAAAATGAACATATATAAGAGAACCTTCGTCTTGACAAAGTAAATAAATGAGGTATATTATTCATATGTGATATGACTTTTAACACGACGTTTATCACTTTTCGGCGGAAATTTTGCAATATGCTGTGTACAGCTCCAGAGAATAATGTATAAGAAAAACAAAAATATATCTTTATGAGTCTTATTATTTGTTTTTCCCAGAATTGGCAAATTTCAGGGTTAGGAAATTGCAAAAATAATAATTACCAATGTTAACTAAAACTAATAACGAGATAGATTTACAGTGTTTAATAAGCCACACGCCACGTACCTATAACATTGAAATTATATAATTCACAAATTCAAATGGGATGTATTATTTAAAACTCTATTTTTAAATGTCATATAGAGAAAAAAAAAGTTATATTCAAACCACGTAAAAATACGCTGCCAGCGATAACCCAGCTAAACTAAAGAGAAGATTATTCAAGTGACAGTGCTCTGTAACATTATTTTTTAAACTCACGAAATTTTCTCACCTGCGTAGTTTGCTTGCCCCTTTCTTATTTTTATTTCTTCGCAGTTTTTTTCCCTGAAATTAACCACGTGAACCATTTTCTTATAGTTGAAACGCTCATCGCAATGATGTATGATGCCACCTTTCTCACTTCACCCTGTTAGGCAGACCGTAATAATAACAATAAACGTAAAAAAAGGTGTTTTGGTTTATTTGTTCGAAATTGTATACATCATTGTGTGTGATATAACATAATGCGTATTGCGTTCGATTTAAAGGAATGCATTGTAACTTTGTGATATAAAATATTTTAGACACAATATTTAATTTTAAAAAGAATTTTTAAGTACGAGAAAATAGTCATTTACCTATTTACCTAATACTCGAATTACTCCGGTCATTACTGAATTCGTTAGCGATCGTTTTGTGACCAACTGACATTTTTGTCAAAATTTTATGATTATTGTTATTTTTATTTCTATCTACATTTACATGGGTACCATCATTTGTTTCACATGCCTAACATGTCAATTTTGAAAACCGTCCTGCGAATATTTAAATTATAAAACAAGTATAATTGAAATTAGCATTATACGTATAAGGGATAATTTAATTTAATTATTAAAATTCAAAAATCTAAAGTATAAGATTTATATTTCAGCAAGTAACCGTGTGCTGGCAGTAACCGTTTCTAGCCATTAAAATTACAACAAGCAGCACATTTCATATTTTGATTTGTTAATAAAAATGAGGTATATCGCGTTTAAACGTATGTTTAATTATATAAGTGACAGAGAATTTGTGACAATTTTAGAAGGTTGAAATGTTAATGTAAAAATGCTTCCTCTCTTCAAACCAATTTGAATGTGATCTGAAGTCTGAACGATTATAAAAGATGGTCTACAAGTATTACTTTTCGGGAAAAAAATTAAGTATTAGGGCAAATAGTCAGGAAATAAAATAAAGCATTTTTGGTGATTACCACGAACATGTATTTTTAAAATTTTTTTAATTAATTGTCTAATCATTTTATCTACTAAAACTTCAAACAATTCAAAATTCCAATTTATTAAATGTAATTACTCTGACGTAATGCAATTAAACCCAAGGAAAGGAAAGACATGCGTCATGAAAAGAGTATATTAGCAACAGTATATTTTAACTTTCTCACGATTATTACATCGTAGTTTTATTACGTACATATGGCCTGACATTTTGTAATCTTACCCGCATTTATCGGAGGATAAATAGAAGTATTTAAAAAATAGAAGTATATAAAAGCATTTTTAAAACTTGATGAATTTCATTTTATTCCAATGATAAAGGAAGCCTCGATTATAATTGCCAAGCTGTCAAAAACGTTAAATTATGGGGTTTGTCACAAAATTAACTATTAAATACTCCCAACCTCAAGCGTGTCATTAAATGTAGTCTTATTTAAATTGTAAAGCTGCTTTATACCGAACTCTTTATCAAATTACACATTAATTATATTATTGATATCATTGGTAAATGTGTTAATTCCTTACAATGATTTGTAAGATTACATATTTCAGCTTATGGATTAATAAAAATATTATTAAACTATCTTTTAACACCTCGTCTTAGCGAAATGTGAAGTGAGATAAATTATTATTTTATTATTATTTATTACATATTTATTTTTTAAACGTTCTTTACGCGTATTAAATCGAATTTTTTTATTTTGATTGGGCATTTGACCATCAAATTGTCTTTATTTCTCCTTCTATGTTTGATAAATAATGTAGGATTTATTTACATAAGTGCTCAGCAAAATAAAAAGTATTAAAAATATTTTCATTCACAAAATTTTAAAATATTTTAAGTAAATTTAACAACATACTTGGGTAAACATTAAAATTGCGGACAATTTAACGGTGAATGGTTGTACGTTTAACAGTGCGACAATAAAATTAAAACATTTTTTTAAATACAATAGTAACAGGACTGGTATTCTGGTTACTTTTACGAGTTGTTCTGCAATAAATATGCTTTCCATGTTAGAATGTGTTGTACTGTCATATTATATATTTTACCGGTCTTGAAAAAAAAATGTTTCGACATGCCTTGTATGGCTAAAAGGACTTTTAAAAATGAAAGAAAGAGTTGTAATGATATTTAATGTTTTGTACAGCAAAAAAATCATCATTCAATTAAGTCATAATGTAATTTAATATTTAAGGGAGAGCATTCGTTAGTTTGTATGTATCGACGAGATAATCTCGGAAACTTTTAAACCGATTCTAAAAATTCTTTCACTGGTTGAAAATGCATATTTTCCAAGCACATATTGGCTACACATTGTATAAAATGTGGCAGTTACTTAAGAAGAAAACTTGGATTGTTTGTGTGTTTTAAAGTCTTTAATAAACGTAATTTCTTTAATTGCCATGAAGTCTTCGCTATATAATATTTTACAGCATAGACATGGGATACACGTTGACCTAATTGAAGGCAGTCGAAATATGCTGGGTGCATTTGTATACTTAAATTTTGATTTGTATATAATTACATGAAAATAATGTTAAGAGATATTTTTGACAATACAAAAGTGCATAAAAAAGGCCAATGACCTATAAATATATTACGAGTTTTTGATCAACTGTTATAACTCGTCTTCTATTGTGGATCGGACAATAGAAGTGTTTTTATGTTAATAAACATCAAAATGGTCTATAAAATAATTGTACTTTGTAACCGCTATCTTCGAAAATTCTCCGAAATATCTATTATTAATTATTAGAGATTATGTTTGTTAGTTATACGATGGGGCCGCATAATACTGTACTCGGGTAAAGAACTCGAAATAAATAAAAGCACTTGCAAATATTATTCAAAAATTACCTCTAAGGAAATATTAAAAGAAATGATAAATAAATTCATCCTATTTTTCCAGAAATTATCACTGACATCGTCAAAGCAATAAGCGATAAAGATGACAAGATAAGAATCACTGTTTGCACTGCCTAAACGACGAGAGAAAAGAAATAGGGTCTCATATTGAACCAACAAAACATGAAATATTTTCATGTGTTAGTTATGGCAAATAGTAGAAAAATCTTTCTTATGACGTCATATGAATTGGTTATCCACAAGTGTGTTGTATAAATAATTGCATACAACTATATGAGAAATATGTCAATTGCTTGCGTATCAACATTATCAGCATAGAAAAAAATGAGAATTCTATTTGTTAATTTGTAGAATCTATTCCCAAAATTTCCTATCCAAATACGTCCATTTATTCACATTCAAAATATTTGAGACTAAATTTGAAAAAATCAACCAAAAAAAATATTAATGAAGATAATATGGTTTCCTTTAATTAATTCCTAATTTTGGAAAACTGTAATGCTTACATATATTTGAAGCCCTATAAGAATTTCGTGATTTAGTTATATAATTACCTTACTGGATTCTGACTTAACAGGTTTATGTCTACTCGTGTCCTTTACAAACTTTCATCTCTTACATTCGCCTATCATAAACAATTTTTAAAACTTTTTTTGTTCGGTATTTCTTATATTTTTTTTCTTATATTTATAACTTTTTGTGTTCGGTGTTCGGATTCCGAACAAATTATTTTCTGACTAACATTTTTGATAATATACATAAAACCTCTGTTTAGGTACAATTGATGATATGGAGTACGAAATAAGCAAGTACAATTTTCCTGGTCACTTTTTTATAACAATATTTTAAAGAGATATGACCTGTACATTTTTACCATCATAACATCGCATATGGTAAAATAGTTTCGGTTACGTAAATTAATTGAACAATAATTTTACGAACATAAATTCAGATACTTATATCTATTTTCGCTTACGGACACATTTATTTATTATTTAAAAATTATTATTTCGTAAAAAATAGAGTCTTAAATACGACATTTACATATAATATTTCTTTTCCGTCAAATGTAGAATTTACGGAATTTATAGAAATAGTTCAAAGCGTATTGAATAATTTTAACTTCGGTTTAAGTACAATTGATGGTATAGAGTCCGAAATAAGCAAGTATTACTTTCCTGGTCACTTTTTTATAACAATAGTTTTTAGAGATATGACCTGTACATTTTTACCTTATAACATCGAATATGGTAAAATAGTTTCGGTTACGTAAATTAATTGAACAATAATTTTACGAACATAAATTCAAATATTTATTATCTATTTTCGCTTACGGACACATTTATTTATTATTTAAAAATTATTATTTCAAAGCGTATTGAATAATTTTAACCATTCGTTAAAACTACTTGTTATCCTAAAATAGTTAGATAATTTAACAAGATAAAAAATACGTACAAATTAAACACTTGGGTATAAATGAGCAAAAGTTTTTATATACATATTCAAATAACTACACCGTCGACTAGGTCAAGGTCTGATGAAGAGTTTTGGAGATGAAAAATGTAACTTCTTAACGGATGTTAGTAACTCAACGCAGATTAAAGATATTTGCTACTAATAGTGTTAATTTGCAAAATAACTACACAGTCGACTATGCCAGGGTCTGATGAAAAGATCTCGAGATGAAAAATGGAACTACTTAATGGATGGTTGTAAATTAAACTGATTCAAGATATTTGCTATTCGTAGCTATAACTTTCTACAATAACTACACCAACATACACGTCAGAGTCTGATAATGTCTTACGAAATTGAACAATGGAATTCCTCGTAAGATGATAGTAAATCAACTCTAATTCAAAATATTAACTAAAGATATTTTTTACTTTCCAAAATAACTGCACCCTCAACCATGTCAGATGATGAGATTCTGGAGATGAATAATGCAACTCATTAATGAATAATGCAACTCATTAATGAATCACAATTGATTTACTACCAGCAAATCAATTGTGATTCAATACATTTGCTACTAGTTATTTTTCACTATAGTTAATACTTGGCACAATCTAATTTTGAACTTCGGATATGAAGAACGGAAATACTCAAGTGGTGGTTGTTACTTTGTAAAATCTGATATTGGGCCTTAGATATGGAGGACGGGACTCCTCAACGGCTAACGGATGAGGACGGACGGAGCTGTGTGTTGTTGATAGCCAACTTTAAACAAAAAGGGAAAAATTCCAGCTTTTGTCCGTGATTTTTAATAATTATATGATATTCTAAGAATAAAATAATTGAATGTTAGTTAGAGTGTGATTATTGATATTATTAATCACTAACGATCGCAAAATAAAATATGTTTAAAGATACCGATTTCAAAAAAGTAGGTACAAAAAGGTAAAAAATAATTAAATCAAAAGAAATACCTATTTATTTGCAATAAATAACTAAGTTACTTATTTTTGAAGTCGGTGGCAGCACTGTCGATCAACTTAAGTAAATTTAAAATTTTATATTATAAATACGCCCTCTATGAATCTGTTAAATAAAATTAATTCGTTTAAGCTTGTTCTAAATGCTGGCACTTAATTAAAAATATAATAAATAAGTAAATTAGTTTTGGCATTGCCAATAACCAGGTACCTATTTCGAGTTAATTTTTTTTATTTTTTAGCATCTACTTTTTGGAAGTCCGTTTTTTACAAAATATTTTATGGAGATTTAAAACTTTAAATTTCCGGTCAATTCCTTTGCAACTATATCAGTCATGGTGCTCTGGAAGTCATATTTTTTTATTCGAATCCGAATCGGAATGGTATTGATTGAACCGTTACGAAATTACGGTGGTTCGAAATTTAAAAGAAATGCCCCAAAACTTAACCACCCAATAGAAGTACATATATGATACAACAAATATGCACTTTTCGTATATGTAATTCATGTAAATTAACCATATATGTAATTTAATTTTTCAATAATAAGTTTTGTACCATGAACTTTTAATATCAAATATCTTTAAATACTTCACTAGTTACTTACTTTTCTGTGGAGTGTAAATAGGCAGATCATACAGTGTAACATATTACAACTCTGTATTAAGTTATTATTAGAATTCATCTACAGGCTGCTGTGTTATTTCGCAGAAATACTAAATTTTCTTTCCTAAAATAATTTGTTGCGAATCAAATGTGCCAATTTGTTGAATTGGCACATTTGATTTGCAAGAAAATTTACATATAGATAAATTAAATATAGAATATATCTTTCTTTGCACCGTTTGTCATTAAATTATAATATTTTTATATGTAATATGTTTACCTAAAAATGTAAGCAACACAGAAAGAAAAATGGGTAACAAAATTAATCCGCCGAACTGGTGGCTGCCATCGGGTTTTTCAAAGTTAGCGAATCTAGTCTGTGCTTGGATTATACGCCGTTATAATTAGTTCAGTAAATCTGCATATATATATATATATATATATATATATATATATATATATATACAGTCGTTAAAACTTCTGTTTTGGTAAAATACCGATTATGAAAAACATAGTGAACTGTTAGTGTCGGTTTTAATGGCTGCGTAAAATTATTAGTACGCAGAAGACTGAGAAGGGATAAACGAAAAAAAAATTATGTCACGTAAGAATAAAAAAAGAAGAATAGAATGCAAAAAAACATATGTTTGGAATTTTTGATATGTAACAGTGATTGAACAATTCAAAAAAGAAGTAATATATAGGAGAGCCCCTAAGAAGTAGTACACTCGTCTCATAATAACTACAATTAGTATCCTACGAATCTGCAATACTTGTAATGAACCGAAAAATTCGTAATGAAGAAAAATTATACAGAAATCAGAGCAGAGGATGATATTCTGCAGTATTAAGTGTATTTAGAATCAATATAGATGTGTTCGTAGAACTTTTAGAAAACCATTCTGTTGGTACTGATGAAAGTTAATATAAGAACTATCATCAGGTCGAACGTATTTAGTGGTCGTAAAAACTAAAAGCAATGGGTTTTTTTAATACGAGGTACGTTTCAGTTATTATAATGATGCAGTCAGGGAAATAATGGAGAGAAATAAAACTTATAGAGCTAAATATTTGAAAAAATCAACTTTATGTTTTGAATTTCCGTTTTACTTGATTAAATTTACCTGCCATTTTTTTTTATTGCCTGGGAGACAGCTATTAAAAAAGGAGTAAGATATATCATTATATTTCAGGCTTACCGTGAACAATAATTAATGTAAATGCGATTCCTACTTAAATATGCATTAAAATATGAATATTTTGCAAATACCAATTCATTCATATAATCGATTTTGCCTTTTATTGTTATCAGGGATGCCGTCAATGTATTTACTAAAGCAATTAATAATATCAAGAAAAATTTATTTCCGTGGAATTTTATTATTAATACCAAGTTGTTTTTCAAAACATTTGTTGTCACAAAAGCAGTATTTCCAATTTTAAACTTTCTTAAGTATGTCAAAAGGTCCACAAAAATTTGTTGCCTTTATTTTTATCTAGTATATTTTTATTGGATTCTGTCGGTATACTATATAACATTCTTGGAAACATATATATATATATATATATATATATATATATATATATATATATATACATATATACATATATAAATATAATTAAACTGTAATAAAGTGACTTGCGCACATGGAAAATATTTTAAAAAGGGTGACTGATTTAGTGCAGAGAATGATAATAGAAGCCAAGAAATATGTTTTTGGAATATTTGTCTGCCTGTATGTTAATTTGTTTTTCAAACACGCGAAATCTACTAGATGGACTTTGAAGAAATTTGTCGTCACTTGGCGTGTTCGATTGATCACAATGTACACGGCCTTTGACTGCGCGGTGCACCCCCCGGGACACGGGTTCGATCCACTGTCGCTCTTCGAGCGGGGCTGGTCTGGTGTTCTGGTTGGCTGTAAGGTATTGTATCAGTTAGATAGATTAAAGCAGATAAATAAGAAATTTGGTATGGTAATTTTTTATGGGTTCGAGCAACATATAAAATACAGAAAGCACTAAAATACAGAATAAAACATAGAAATTCAATATAAGTTATATAAATACAAACTTTGTATTATGTATTACTGGCTTACTGACATTTAACTTAATGAGAGTACAATAAGTAGAAAGAGGCAAAATAATATTTTAAAGAAAACTGCAATCTAAAGTTTAAATGACCATATTTATATAATAATTGCTAGTTTTTTTAGACTTACTTTTGGGTATATTATTACAGGAAAGTTGATATTTTAAAAGCATACATTTAAATGACGTAGTTTAAGTTTAATATTTATTGTAAAAGCAAGTTACTCAAGCCCCACAAAATGCTAATTTTATATTTAAATGTAGCGAAAAATTGTTTACAGGGTTATTATTTAACATTATTGTCAAAAAAAACAGTATAACCGGTTCGTAAGAAGAAAACACTTCAAAAAGTTTTATTCTCTTATGTCTCGGAATTTATTTATTTTAAATATATTATATAATCTCAGATTTAGAAATATGTACTTCAGATAAATTTCAAATACCGTTTTCTAAGTCAAAAACTAAATCCACGGTAAAAACAAATACTTAGAAAATTAGACTAAGGTTAATTAAAAATCATCCCCATATAATAATGTCTAGGGATAAGAAAATTATGGAATTACAAAAGTAAAGGAAAGCATAAATAGTCCTCAGTCGATTTTTAAAAAGGAATGAAAAATTAGAACCCAGTAAATGATCATGGCTTTTACATTTGATCAAAATAGGAACATACTCTATATAATATAGTCAATATGATATTTATATTTAATATAATAAACATAGTAAAGCCAATCAAAACGCCCTATTAACCATCTCCATTACTTCTATTAAATCAAGCAAAGAAAACTGACATTATTTCAAGGGGCGAGAATTATTTGTAAAATTTCGTAGTAAGTGCCCAAAATATAGCAACGTATAAACAATAGCACTTAGATAAAAGTAAAATATAAAATATTTCTTATAAAATTTGCTGTAAATTTCGTCGACAGGTAATCTAAGAGGTAATGATTATGTTTGCCCATTTCGACTCGCCTCTTAATCTTTTATCGTCATTTCCATTTTCCCGTTTCGGTCGACGTGTTTCATTTCCTTCGGCGACCATTTCCATAACAGATAAGTGTTCTTATCAACGATGTATAGTACCATCTTACTCACCTGGGTCTTATAAGGAAGTATAACGATATTCGATAACGACTACGTTAAATGTAGTGAACCGTATATAATTCTTCAGTGTTTTGTTGTTCTAAAGAATTAGATAGATTTCATTACGTTTATTTACTTATGAAACCGAGGGTTGAAAATTGTCTACGTTTTTAATAATTACAAAAATTATTCTTTTTACGTTTCTGATTCATCTACACTTTATTCATCTTATCAATATTATTATTGAATCGCCTCTACTTGTTCCAGGGCATAATCCAAGTACTGTAGTTTAGAAATTTTCTTAATCTATACTTTTATGTAAAATTGCAACTGCAATTGAGTACTTCATTCAATTATCGAATAGTCAATCAAAATATATTTTTAATTTAAGTATAATACTTGTAGTTGCGTATCGCATTTAACAAGAAGTTCGAAACGGAGTTCGTCTTTAAGATTATAGTTTTTTTCGCGAACTTCATTCACTGTTGTTTGTCATTATTTAGAATCACATTCGTGATCCATACTATATTATTATAACGCTTATATTATTATGGGGATGTTTGTCATTCTTTAAAACCCCAATCCAGACTATATTATTAAAGGCGTAAATTATTTGTGATCCGCACGATTCCATACTTAGTGTCGAATTAAACCCATTTACATGGTGCAATAAAAGCTTCGTTAAGCTTGCTGCTCATTAATCTAGTGCATTTTGGTTTATTATTATTATTATTATTATATATATATATATATATATATATACATATATAAAGGATGTCCAGTGGCAGATTCAAATTTTGAACATAGTTTCTAAACGCAACACATAAGAGGGGCGCGGGGTACGTCGTTAGAAGCGCAAGCGGTGCAGATGTTTTAGTAGCCATAGAACAGTGGAGTGGAGAGCACCGCGCTTTTGCCGTCGAGGCGTACATTTCGAGTGGATTTTCGCTGTCTGTAGCACGCCGTCGATTTAATAATCGTTACAGTATTCGTCGATTACGTGATAGACCATCGATCAACTTCATTCAGTCATGGGTAGCAAGGTTCAGAGCTACAGGATCAACATTAAATAGGCTCAGGCCAGGACCTATACCATTGGTAGCCACGGATGAAAATGTCGAGCGTGTTATGGTTTCTGTCGTTGAAAATCCCCGTTTATCACTGCGTACACGTACATCGATATTGGGAATTCCGAAATCAACTTTACAGGTAATAATGCAAAAAAAGCTCAAGTTCCATCCATATAAAATTCAAATTGTTCAAGATTTACACGATTCTGACTTTGAATTAAGAAAAACTTACGCGGAGGTGATGTTGTTGAGATTTCGTACTGCTACCCGGATGGGCAACATATTCTTTAGTGACGAAGCTCACTTTCAAATTGGAGGATATGGGAATAAGCAGAACTTTCATTACTGGGATGTCCACAACCCAAGACAAATGCATCAAGAGCCTTTACATAAACCTAAAGTAACAGTCTGGTGTGCCATGTCTGCATCTGCAATCATAGGGCCTTATTTCTTTGAAAATCAACGTGTCCAAACTGTAACTGTGAATTCGGAGAGATATGCCCAGAAGTTAAATGACTTTTCAGAGTAGAACTACAGAATAGTCCATCCTTCAACCAAAACACATGGTTCCAGCAGGACGGGGCCACAGCTCACACGGCTAATGTGTCCATGAATGCAGTGGGGCAGTTATTTATAGAAAAAAAAACATATCCCGAAACGGTACCGTACCGTGGCCACGTAGGTCACCCGATTTAAGCCCATGTAACTTTTTATTATGGGGATACTTAAAATTCGTTGTTTAAAAAACAAATCCAAGCACTGTGACAAAACTTAAAGAAAATATTCGAGCCGAAGTCAATAGGATACTCCAGTCGCTCTGCAAACGCGTTTTTGAAAACATTCGTGCTAGACTGGAAGAGTGTGTCAGACTCGATGGCCGCCATTTGGAAAACGTGGTTTTTAAAAAATGAAATCCACATTTGTTGTTATAAAGTTAAAATAAACCTACTTTGTATTAGAGGTGTAGTTTTTATTTACAATTTTTCAAACATGAAATCTGCCACTGGACACCTGTATATATAAAATTAATTACATATAATATAATATTAATATATAATAAACATAATTGTATTATTATATTAATTATATATAATATTAATTTAAATTTAATATCCGGAATTTCACTTAAAGTATGTTTGCAAAATCTCATATGTTTATATGGATCAAGAAAAGTCTGCGATAATAGTGCTAAGATATTATGTTTTCAAAAGTACAAGTTGAAAACCAAAATGACTAAATATTTTATATGGTCTAAACTCAAAGATTTGGAGGTCTCTTTTACTAAATATAAAAAAAGTGGATAATAAAAAGGTGTCCGTTTTACGATACTGCTTTGCTATAAATATTTCATTTAATTTTTATGTAAGAAAATTTCACAAAGTAATTAAGTGAGCAATTTGTACAGGTTCATAATATTTATTTACTTTAATCATCTTTAAGTAAATTTTGTTATCGTTTGAATACAATTATAATCAAGAACTCATAAAAAATAGTGGATTTAGATATCCAATCTCTTCGACCAAAAAATCACCGTGCAATTCTTTCTTCGCTCTAATGTTTGATTTCTTTTTTTTTAAGAGCGATTAGTTTAAGATCTATTGTTTTAGAATAATTTGTCACGACAAATGTATGAGGTAAATTTGAATTGAACTATCTTTAATAATGTTAAGTTTAATTAATTTAATCATTAAATTATTATTTATTTAGTAATATTAAATTGTTATATATGTAAATTAAAGTATAAGTAACGGTGCTCATGTAACATAAATACTAAAGGACGTCACTACGGGCCACTTCACGCGTAACTACGAGCCACTTGATGCGTAGGCTATGAGACTATTCTCCCATTTTGCGTTTTTAAGGCGTTTCTATTGCTGAATGTTATTTTATCGTAGAACATGTAGGAAAAAATACATTCGCCGTATGTGAAATATTTTTGCCCTAATTTTTATATCTGCGCATAGTATTTGTCACCTATCATTAAGAGATAAATTAATTAATGTATTTGGAAGTTACAAGGTAAAAATAACTTAGCGAACATTGATTATTTAAACTCTCCCAATTATTACTCCAGAATGAATCCGGGTTAACACGTTGGTTAGTATTTTTGATTTGGTTCAAATAATACAAGGGTTTAACCGAATAAAGAATTATCATCAATATTTCCTCTATTCCGACTTATTATCTTATAAATTTTATTTTTACCTGACTACGGCCGAATTTTGTTTAGCATGCAAGTGTAAATGTAGCAATGTGTAAAATTCATGACAAATATTGTAGTTAATAAAAAAAAATTTTTGCATAAAATTTTCAGATATACAAGTACAAAATAGTTATCGAAACAATTTAAGAGTGTGTGTACTCTGTCGGAGCCGGTGAGTGTGACATGACACGTTTTTGTTCACTATCAGTATCACATCGCATTTTACAAATATATACCTCGTTGTGATATAGGACTCTATATTCAATTTTATAAACCAACCGGCGGGAACAAAATGTCTAAAAGAGGTATAGTGATATTCTCAGATATAGTCAGATATTCCAAGTTAAATTAAATATACACGCCAGATAAAATAACACGTCTCAGTTACTGCAGATAAATCCGGATGTACACCTTAAGTATACGAACAATATTCAAATTTTCTAGATCAATCCAGCTACATATTTAAACCACCTGAAAAATTAAGCAATTTAGATTAAGAATATACCTTGACTTTTATACTGTAGTTGCTCTGAAAAAATCACAGAACTCAATTTTAAAACTCAACCTAAATATTTGGTCTTTTGGCGTTGTTTAAAAAAGATTAAAATCTGAACACTGCAGCTTTAAACTTGTGTAGCTTTTATTTTTAAAACATATTAGTGGGTAAAAATCATCAAAGTTGGAAAGAAAGCTTGTAATTTCAAAATTATGGAAAGCACAGTAAGTGTACACCCAAGTTTCACAAAACCCTAATAATTTTTAGGTAAGGAGATAATAAAGATTCCTGGAACAATGATCGGTCGAGGCGTCCTTACCACTCGGAATGTTCAAGCTATTATTTAAGGAAAAAAGTAGTAAAATATATTTAAACTCCGTTCATTGCAAATTTACAATCTACGGGAACAGGCCAGGGCTTTGTCGAATACAGTCGTAAGAAAAAATACGACACTAATAGGCATAAAGGAGATTTAGCCGATAAACAAAGAAGGTAACTATAAGTATCTATTTCTAAATGTCACAAGAGTTTACGTTCTAACAGTGGCAAAATCATTTAGAAATAATTAATATTTTCATATAAAATTCAACAATATAAACTTCTTTGTTTAGATAACACAACTATCATAACTTAAAAATTAAACCGTTATGATTTAGTTATTGCATTAATATATATTTAGAGTAGCATCCATGCAGCATTTCGTATATATAGAGGAATAAATAATGAATAATTGGTCATGTTACTTGCCTTGTCTTTTATAAGTGTTAATATTAATTTTTTTTTTATTGTACCTAAAGACATCCTTTTAAATTTTTTTTAGTTTCTTTTGGATTTAAAATTAGATTCTAAAAAGTGCGGTTCCTAATATATATCTAATTTAATTGATATCTATGAAGAACAACATATTTAGTTTAAAAGGCCAATATACGTTAATAAATTAAATACTTATCATTTATATAATACTTTACGTAACCTTCTGCCGGTATTTTTAAGAAAACTTAGGGCTTACTTCAAATGTTTAGGCCAAGGAAGTAATAGTTGTAGAAAATAATAATATTTAAAATATTTCCTAAGGTAATCCGGTATATTATACAATGCTCAGGAATTATATAGGATTCATTTGTACGTAGAAATTAAATGATGGGGCATGAGGAGAAGATTTTAGACACATGTTGGTTATTAAAATGTATAATAATATATAGCCAAACTTTACTAAAACAAACAAACTCACACTGAAACAACAACACAGATGATATATCAGGCCACATATAAGATATGGAGTGCTACCATTGGGATGACATTATGATAAATGTAACAAAATGTAATGAAAAAGTTATAAGAAGTAGTACGCCGTAAATTTGGCTACCGCTTCATATCAAAGTTTTAATCGTCAGAAAAAAGTAAAGTAACGGGGGAAGTGATTATATAAAACCATAATAATTTATTGAATTCCTAACAAAGAACAAACAAATCCAAGTCTACCTTTAACCACCAACTTCTTAATAAACTCAGTTCAAGATTTCGTTAAAATGCAAACAAAACATACCGCCAAATAGAACCGTTAGTCTTAACTTTATTGGACTTTTTTATAGTAAAAAGTGAGTGTAATGATTATTTATGGCATATTTATTTAGTAAAAGGTATTTATTTAAAAGTTCCTTAAAATTTAATTTGTTCTTTAAGAATCGTAACATGTGGCATTTCCCAGATTCTTTTCTAATTTCCAATTCACGATTTTGCTTCCTAAGCATGGATTTGAAATGAATTGTGATAAGAATAAGATTCTTGCCATTTTGGTTATCTGGTTCCAAAGATTTCGATATATCATCCATAATTACTTTTGATTAAATATGGTTTGAAATTGTTTTTAATTAATACAATAAGTTATATTTTAACGGAATTATCAATTTCCAAGTTTAACATTGTACTGTAAATATTATAACTCTAATACAATCTCTAAATTTCAATGAAATTCTTGGAAAAAGTTTGTAAAATACATTGACTCCTTAAAAGCATGATTTTCTTGTTTTGGTTAAAAATATTCCCCTAATATTAATTTCTAATTTTTTTTAATAGACATTTATTGAGTCTTAACTGTGATGAGGTCAAAAGTATTCATGAACCTGACATAATTAAGTTTCGTGTTCATTTGATAAATAATTTAGTCTACTTAGCTTCTATGTCAAAATTGGTCACTTAAAGAACAAGTTGTATGTCTATTTGTCACAGGCATTTATTTTGTAGATCATTTGAAATATCTATGCATTACGTCAGTAAATTTCAATTTTTTTTATTTCGTTATAGAAGATGCTTGCTTGATAAATAGGGAATTTTATTATGCTATTTAGATATCAAGTTGCGTGCCAGAGGCTGCACTCCACTTAGATATGAGATAGGGAGTGTCTTTTCAAGAAAACATTGATTATTTATATACTTTACATGTGATACAGGTGATACAAGATTTTTGGAATATTATTTGGGTCATTTATTTTTAATAAAAGAAATAAAATGATACCGAAAGAATTTGACTAGATTTAAAATTTTATAGAAAGAAAAGTAATTTTTAGTATTACACGTGAAAGACAATTTTATATCTCACATAAAACTTTGAGAGAAAAGGAATTGAGAGAAAAGGAGGTTTGCAGATAATTAAATCATGCAGTTATTAGCTCGGAGTTTGCTTTTGATGAGTTGTATATAATTACAAAGTGAACATAAATAGAAATCATATCTTTTAGTTCATGCTTCACTTTGCCAAAGTCACACGGTGGGCAGTATCTACGAACAAAACAAGAAAACTTAGTTTCTCAAAAATAGTCATTTCGAAAGTCGTGGCAAATTAAGAAACGATTATTTTTTTAAGTAAATTGTCACAAAGTCGACCGCCTTTGTCTTATCGATTTAGACTCTTATTACACAATTAGGTGAAATCGTATTTCTAGAAAAGTTTGAAATGTAACAAAAGCTTGGACACCGTTTTAATAATAAAATTGACACGCGGTTTTAGATTGCCAAAGATGAAGATAACGTTTTATTTATGTAACAACATTAATTAAATGTATCTATAATATATATATATATATTCGTATTTTTGTATTTATTTAAACATATGTTGTTCTAAAAAGGAATTACACTATTTACAAATATTATAGAAAGCCATAAACAGTAAAAGATCTATTAGGAGTTAAAGATATTTTATAAGTAAATAATAAGAAATACTACTACAAAAACAGACTAGGTTATTTTAATGTACGAAAATAGAATAAAAACTATCATCAATAGTAAAAAGCGACCAATAACCATACATTGTTTTTTTTTTATTTTGCCACGCATTTGTCATTGAGAAGAAAGGAAAACAGATATAATTTTTAAAAATATAATGCAAGGATTTAGAAGTAGTTATTAAATATCTTGATTTTTTCAGATTTTTGTGACACGTGTGTAAATAATTTAAATACGAAGGAGATTTGTGTTCAAAGAAATTCTTAAAGATATCACATTCTTTGGGAATCCTAAAATACTATTTTTAATCCCTTTTTGTTTTAGAAATACTTTTTATATGTTCTTCTATTTTAACCACTTATTCTTTTAAAATTTCATCACGTTTCGTATTAAACTACATCATGTTTTAAAATATCGATGAACGGGCAAGTGGATATGACTAAGTGTGACAGGTAATTTACAGTTTACCAACTGATGTGTTTAATTTGAAATAACTACGTTCAAAGTTAAGAACGCTTCTTTCTCAAAATGTCTATCCTTTAGAAAAAATGCATTATAACATAGCTTTTTATGAAATTATAAGTTTTCAATTCATCACAATATTTTCCTCATAATAAAAATAATTATGTAACCCAATTACAAATCAAGACATAAACCCCGGTTGATATGTAAATATAGAAATCTATTAGCACGCATGAGACCATATTCGATAGATTTTCTGTAGTATAATAACAAGAATTTACAACATCATATTTCTTTTCGTCTATGAACATGTTGCAATTAAAGACTTGTTAGTAATAATAATATCATCGATATTGAGATATTACATTATTTCATTAACGTTTTCATATCTCCGCACTATTATTGAATCTATCGTAAATTAAATATAACTTACGTCGCAAGTAATTTGCCCCTCATTCTTAGATTAACTACCCCTTTGTCAATATGGGAGATATGGCGCTATTAAAACATATATATTAGAAGTGGTAAGTGTGACAAATTATTAGGTTGTTAGGTCTTTGATAATTGGCTAGTTCCGCTCCGGCCTTATTTATGAATTTTGCTGTTATTTTGTAGACAGATGCTGAATTTTTACTGATTGAGGTGTTTGTCTAAATTTACTTTAGTAGTTTTTGTTAGTTTCTCTTTATTTAATTTATTTTATCAAAGTTACAAAATATATAAAAAGTAACGAAACAGGAAGTTAAACATTTCATAATTATTAGCTAAAAATCCTTAATTGATATACGATTACTACTTCTATTTTATTTCCACTCTGTTCCTTAAAAATTGATCTGGACGCTTAAAATACAATGGGTAATAATTGGATATTTTTATTCATCGAGTACTTAAAATGGAATTGGATAATGTTTGTCCTTTCTATTTTAATATGACAATACTCAATATTGTTATTCGGCGTATATAGTGTATATTTTTGCTTAAGTTCATAGCTTTTTCTATTGCTTACAGAACAAAAATTGTCAATAAAATATTGGCTAGTAACTTGACGAAAAACAGAATTTCTTCCAAAACACAAGACACCGTCTTCTTTATTGCCTTTTTTCTTACTTTATCCCAAGTATTTCAAAGTTTTATATCTTCACAGTTTAAAGAGATAAAACATTATCAAATGTTATTTTTAAATTATGTTGCAAATATAGGAATTATACATATCCTTTCATCTCAGATAACCATCTTTATCTCCAATAATAGTATAAAGCTTCTGAACAAAGGTTTTTGCTACGATACTATCATTACTCCATCATTAGTGTAAAACTTTTATCAGATAAGTTTTACCCTTCTTTACCCTGTAATAATGACCGTGTTATATCAACATTCTCTCTAACATTTATAAACAAATTACTCTAAATTTGTTGTAAACAAATTTTAAATATTTCAAGTTTCAAATAAGATTCGAAGTGCTTCTCTAAATATATTAACCAGAGTTTCTTTGGAATAACTATAATTCTTAAAATATCTATATTTTAAGAATTATAGTTATTTACGTTATTTCCTTTTTTTTTTTAGTTCTTACGAATTATAACAAACGGAATGAAATTGTACTCTATTTCCAGCTTACATTATAATTGTATTTTTCATTTTTACACATTATCTATTCAAATTATTATATTTCAATATTTGTATTGCAAACCTATATTAACATATAAAAAAATATTTTAATTTATATATTCAATTACTTTGGATAAGCTCACAATAAAACGCAAAACTCCAGTTACATGTTTTTATAAAAGAATCTCTTACATGCTGAATATCAACATTGCCATCAGCATCTTATGCATCGAACTGTGAACCCGCATAAATCTTACCTAAAATTTAATTCACCCAGAACATAACTTTGACTTTTTTTGTAGGTACTAATATGTGGACGGAATTTTGTCACCTAAATTAACATAATTTTGGTAACAAAATTCCGTTCATATATGTCGTGCTGAAAAATAATTATGGCATTTATAAATATTGCAGCATGTTATAAATAATAAATTACTTATGCATTAAACATGATAAATACTACTTACTGCAAACAAGATTATATCATCAGAATATATGTTAAAGGTACACTCATTCTGATGATATTATTAATTACGACAAAAGTTACTCATGCGTAAATGACCAATAATAACACTGCCAATATTGGAGAATTTTATTATTACATTTATTTAGACAACGGTTATTTATTAACACATTTGAGACCCTACTCAATATATTTTTTTCCTCATAATAACAAGAATTTTTTATCTTTGTAAGAACATTTTGCATTTAAAATCCTCCTAGCTACATATAAACATGTAGCCAATAATAATACCGACAATATTCGAGAATTTATTGTCACACTAACCTTATTCATACCCCATACTCTTTCTGAATTTTTCATAAATTAAAAATAAGACATTATTAATAAGATAATATTAGATTTACATCACCTTTGTCAATATGGAGGGTGAGAAATGGTGCTAAAATGGAGACGGAGGAGAAGTGGTAATTGTGACTAATTATTAGGTTTCTGTTGATATTGAATTACTTCCCCTCTCGTCTCCTTCGTGAATTTTTCTTAGTGTTATTTTATGGACATGATGCTGAAATTTTTACGATTAGAATATTTTTATGTTCGCAATCCTTTTTGCTAGTATATTTCAATCTTTTATTTTGTTTCTTTTCTGTAAATTTTGTATAATGTATAAGGAAATAGTTGGAAAAACTCTTTTATTGATAGACGCTTATTCTATTTTTGTCCATACAAAATTTATCGCAACAATCAAATACAATAATCGATCATATTACATATCGTTATTCATTAAGGATTTCCCTTTGACTTGGATATTTTTTTTCATTTCTATTGTAACATGGAGACTCCTCAACTTATTATTCGGCGTATAATATATACATTTTTAATATATACATTTTTGTTTAATTTCACAGATTTTTCCACTGCTTACAGCTTTAATATTTCTGAAAATACATAGGTTAATAACTGCGAAAAATAGCATACCCAAAATATTTAGGATAAAGTCACAGAAAAAGACAAACTTGAAGTTGTATATTTTCACAGATGAAATTCACACATAAATTTTGCCGATACAATCCGACTAAAACATCTTTAAACACTTTGTCACGCATTTCCACCCACATTACCTACAAAATTATCACTCGCAATATGACTTTTTATTAATTAATTTCCAAGTTTTTTTTAAATGACAAATAAAATAACTGATTTATACACGATATATGTGTTATTAAATAATTATAGCAAAATCTGTCTGTGGATTGGCGAATTTTTCACTAGCCAGTTTCACCACACCCAAAAGCACAGCTTTAACGACTTGCGTGTGCAGAATAGATAATGATTAAGAATGCATTACAGGAATTGAAAATACCTTAGCCCTTTTTCAAACGTACTGATACGATGGTTTATTATTTTTAAAATCTAGCAACACGGATCTTTGAACTATTTTTAGAAAAGTATCTTGATGTAAATATTAAGCAGGCAAAAGAAACAGGTAACTAAATATTGACAATCAGATGTATTCATATTCAAACTAAAAATATACATGTTTTATATATAAGAAATTAAAAGGTTAAAATTGGGCCATATATATGTTAACATAATATGTCATCACATTAAACTCGTGTATCCTTAATATAATAACGGATTAATTTTGAAACGTCATAATACTGAACTCCATATCCTTATTTTTATCTTTTCATATTGAAGGGACAGAAGATATGTTTATGTTGTCCATTGAAAATATTTTTTTCCAACATTCAATACCGTCCCAAACCAGGTATGCTACATTCACACAGGGCGGAACTTGGAAGTTACTATCATGTTATGTTTTCTAACATTTTTACCCGAATGCTGTTACTTGTAAAATTACATTAAGATTTATAATATACGATTATGAAGAATATAATCTATAAGAAATATTATAATGAGGAGTATTTACAGATATATCTTGAACATTAAGTTAATTTACATTTCAGTGTCCAAAAAGGCGTTATGTTTCGTACAACTTGTGTAAACACGTCTTTAGGTAATTATGAAAATGACTGATGCTTATTGGCAATACAGAATAAAGTAAAATGAAATTATTCACTTATTCTATATTGACGGTAATGATCATATTACGTAAATTATCACAATTGTGTCCATTAATATTTTAAATATCTGGGCATTTATGACGGTATCAGAATGGAAATATTGAAATATAAGCATAACTCAATGAGTTGTTAAAATGTCTTATCCATATTACATATGAAAATGTATTTACTATCTAAGTAGAATACTTTTATGTCAACATTTATTTATTCCTCTGATATTTGAGAACCTATGCTAGTTGTAACCTATGGGCTAGTTGTAACATATTATTTACAAATGTGGTGAATGAACTTTTTATTTTACGATACGTTACTCTAAATATTACCTACTGAATATATGCAGCGTTTTTGGCATGGTCTGGTATGTATGCCGTTATATTTTTTGTTTATAGTTTTGATAATTTTTACTGAAGAATTTGATTACTTTTTGATACCTATCCTAGCTTTACGAATCTTATCTAACGTTAAGAGTTCATAATTTAAACAAGATTAATTATCAGAAAATTTAATTTATAGATTATTAAAAACCTTTCGTAAATTAATTGACTTATTTCATGCTAGTGATGTTCAATTTAATTCATTGTCATAAAATATCTTCATTTTACCTTACTGTAAAACCAACGGTTATATTCTCAGTAGAATAAAATATACTTGTAGCTCCAACGGTATATGTACTGATTTAGTAACATTTTTGCCAATTACTATTCATAGATAGCCAAGACCTTTAGAGACTTAAGAGTAAAATCAACCTTTAATCAGCTCGGTACGTATATCATCGTAATTAAATTCAGTTGGTACACTCCTTATGGTGCTTCTTGTTTTCGAGGCTTATACGCTGGAAATAAAATGGCTAAAATCGAAAAAGAAGAAGGAACGGAAAGCAAAACCACGTAACGAGTGCCTCACTTTTAATCGGCTATTATTATCTTTTATGATAGCAGAGGTAATGTTAGGGATCGTTGTGTCACGCAAAACTACAAAATATGCAATCTTGTGAAGGTATACGAAATATATTTTACAAGTTTGTAATTTTTCGCTAGAAGCTCGGGAAATGGAATTATTATTATAAGATATTTTTTTTAATTAGTAGGCAAAACTTAATGTTGCTTCATAGGAAAAAACAATACAGTAATTTGGTATCTAAACGGATGTTTCAGGGTTGTGATTTATATTTATCCTAACTTAACTGATTCCAATACATATCTTTTTTTTTAAATGTGGCTCTGCCAGATCTGATGTTAAATGCTAACCACTCTTAAATGTAACGACGATGTTGTTATTTAAGTATATGCATATACAATGCATATACTTAAATAACAACTTCGTCGATTAGTACAACCTGCCATGCTTGAACATATTAATTTCGCTCTCTTTTGATGCCATCGTCTGGAGACACATCACGAAACCGGTATGAATGTTGTGTGGATAACCTTCGATAGATGCCCATCAAATTAACAATGGCATCTTCATCGGGGTATTGCTTTGACCCTAATAATATGAAAACAAATTTTGATCATTCTGTGTCAAAAGGCCGGTCGCGATACTTTTGGGCGCATGTCATATACTAAAATTGATAAGAAATGCCTTTCAGGCCTATTGCCAGTTTTACGATAGCCAAGGTCAGTCGATTATGTAGAATTACCTACCGAAATTAAATGATTTACAGTAGAAAGGAAATTTTCATTTATGCAATAAATTACGTAAGGCACCACGAATGAATTCATTAATATATTTAACAATTTATTTCATATCCTAAACTCTCGATCATTAAAAGCTTTCCATTACTAAAAACCTTTAAATTTAAAAAACAAAACAGAAATAACCCCATATGCCGACAATTCAAATCTTATTATAAAAAACTCATAACTCACGTGGAAATAATGTTTTATTTCCACGTGAGTTATGAGAACACCGAAGGTGATAACTGTGTCGATTTAGAAAAAAAATCAATTTTAAACGGTTCCCCTACCTCTTGGAACATACTTGCAGAAACACACTTAGAAGTTGAAAATATTGAATCAGATGAGTTTGGTTCAGTTTTCATCGCACCAATCAACTTCTCAGAATTTTCGTACCAGGTGGTCGTATACATATTCACATACGTCGTCAGTTTTCTCTTGAAAAAAATTAAGTGCGAAATGTGCATAAGCGCTTTAGTAGACAATGCGCAAAAAAACGATTAAGTTTAATAACTTTTAAAGATAAAGGCGGTTTAATGTACCTGCTGGAAGACGTCATAAAAATATGTATAATTACTGAAACATTAATAAAGCGTATTGCAAACAAAACTCACAGTTTCGATTTGAAACCACAGCGTAAAAAAACAATGATTTTAAATAAAATACTAGCATATTTTGTGAGACACAATGTGTTTGATTCTCTTATATTCATTCATCAGTTTGAACAATTTGCGACCGAAAATCACGTCATCCATTTGATACGAGCCCTTGCTGTGAGATACATAGACGTTCGATTTCGCTACCTAATTACTTGTATGAGGCATACTACCACAAAGCGCCATGAATTAAATAAGTATGTACTATTTCAAGGTCAGCAGTTAAAATAATACAACGGTCTTTAAAAAAAACGACAAATAATTTTATTAATGTATATGAGTACAGGAACGTAAGTGCAATATTTGGTGTTTTGGGGCCAAAATGCTTATTTAATATCACGAGTGATTTTCTTTCAACCGAGAATCGAACCCAGAGCCCCTAGAAGCCGAAGTCGGATTCGGCTACCGTGGTTGTAGATATAATTAAAGGATTATTACCATAAATTAGTGTTGTTTTATTTTAGTTCTGAACACTAAGTGAATTTACAATTTTAAAAAACCAAAAATTATGAATTGCAAACTTTTTAGTCGATCAATGAATGATTTCTTATGACGTCATATTTTGTTTCATTTATTTTACGGCGATATCAATATTGTTGATAATCAATTGCAGTCCCTCACTAACTAAAACCGCGTGACATAACTAAACCGGCTGACGACAAAATTGACACGCGTCGTTCGGTAATATAAACTGTCTTATCGCCGTTCTATCTTTTTATATTTCTGTGGTTTTACCATAAAAGGGATAAAAAAAGGATAGGATGTCAAAATTAATTTCAAAGCCAACATTGTTTACATTTCGGAAATCAAAATTATTGCCATTTAAAAATCTTTAACATCCATTTATTATTTCCTCAAATATTAAAGGTTTTAAAAAAATTATTATCGGTTCTTAAAATAAACTTGTCGGAATAACTATTAACACGTTATTTTTTCATTTGTCGTTTAGACAAATTATTAGTAGCTTCTTATTAATAAAAAAATATTAGTTTTAATTGTTTGTTTAAAATGCAATATTTATGGATTATTTATTATTTAATATGGCAACCCTGGAACATATATTCTGTTTAGAATATTCTTCAAAGTTTAGTTTTACATAAAAGAAGATTGGTTTAATGCGATTTTATTCTGTTAAATGATTTGTTATTTGTGATATCGAGTGAATGAAATTACGAATATGTCGTTTTTTCGTGCTGACGGAACATTACAATAATGTACGCGAACTTTATCCATCAATCAAGTCTCATTACGATCAATTCAATACAGGAGGATAACCCGTCATTTCAGTGATATTAAGTGATACTTCTCCAACAATATCGATAAACATGGAACAAAATATGCTAACTCATTTTGTAAGGAAGCAAAATTCGACTACCAGACGTACAACGTAGATAATTTAAGTCAAAATTATTGTCGTCGGTTGTAAAAGTGCGGTACGGGGAAGTACAGGGAAGGCACTTAACAAGGAAACGGAACATAAAATTTAGGTAGGTCTAAATACTAAATATATTCTAAAATAAAATTATTTGTATTTTGATTATTATATACGTGTGTTTAAAAAACGATTATAGGTATTTCGAAACGAATAAGTGACATTTCATTTTGACACTTGACAGGGCAATATTTGCAATAGGCGTACATGTCACCAAACTGATATTTAGTGTAAAGATTATAGGGTATTAATTTAAACGTAATTGTGACTTCATACAAAATTTAAACTTGAATTATTTATAAACTAGGCGACTAGTTTACAAAAATAACATTGTCGGATTACACATAATTAATGGGAGAAGTATTTGAAGTGACAAAGTTTCCTTCACATACACATTATATTATATTTATTTACGTACGTAAAGTCATGAACACCTGAAAAGTCAAAATAAATGAAAATATATTTTATATTGACATATATAAGAAAAGGAATGGAAAAGAATTACGTTTTTATTTTTGAGTGAAAATCATACGTAGTTATATTTTGTTACCTATATAACAGAGTAACAATGCCAGAGGATCGGGAAAAAATCATTTGTTTGAAAACAATTTCAGATAAGAGAAAAATGTATTATGATAACATTTAAAAATAGAACTAGATACCATATAATTTCAAATCTATTAGAAAGTTTCAACAGACTAAAATTTCCATCAATAAATGAAACTTGCGCCATTCGGTTCGTTACGGTAACAAATGGCGAAATTTTACTATATTATTAACATAACTTTTTTCGATTAAATATAATAGGAGGGATGAATTAAGATTATAAATGTACATCGGATGTTAGTTGGAAGTAATGTAAATTTAATTTTTAAGGAAAACGCGTATTTTGTATCGTGAATACGTGAACCTGCAATTTAACTGTAAATTTTCAATTAATACTTTCTAAAATATTTTTTATGTCGGTCATGGCGAAATCATACACTGTCTGCTCGTTGAGATATAGCCTTAGAATATAGAGTAATCCAGAAGGTGCATACGCACGAGTCACTTCGCGGTCGCGGTGAAGCCAAAAATCGGTGAAGGGGGCACCGCGCTCCGCCTACTAGCGCCCTCCCCCAACGCGCACGGTGTTACTAGCAGAATAAATTTACCCACGAACTTCAGGAAATCGACGCATATAAATATATTTGCTTGCAGCAGTAGGATTCACAGTTGCATCAATTTATATGGTCATGGCTTATAAATTGCTTAAAATTAAAATTATATTAAGTATTATTAAGACTTAAAATTATAGGGTTAAAATTATATTAAGTATTATTAAGACCGCCATGTTAAATTTCTAAAATGTTTATTCTGACCACAACCAATGGCCAAAATATTTAGATTAAAATAATTTAAAAACTTTTTCACATTTTATCATTTTATTCATCACTTAACACTTTTAATGCAAAAAGAAAACAATTAGCTTAGTGTCTTAAAGTAAAAAGAGATGTAAAAAAGCCCATAATAAAAGTTTTTAAATATTCGATATCAGACTAAAGAAATTAAAAATAGGACGAAACAATTATTTATATTAATTAGCATTCAATGTCGTGATAAAATTTCTTCATATTTTAAACAATATCGGTTCGCATTTTTAAAGAAATTAAAGAAGACGGCGGAAATGAATGAACATAACATGTGTTTCTTGCCGTAATCCTACATATAGTGATTATAAACGCAATAGGTAAAATATTCTAAAATTGAATATGTTAACAGTAATTCAAACGTAACAATTCAACACCAAATTCTGCAACGACACTTTCCAAATCCCGATTTTTTTACAAATAAAATTTTACATTTTTTAGTATGGAGCAATTAATATGTTTTAATTTGGGTAAACATTTTTTTGAGAGGTGACAACACCAATAAAAATGGCGCGCTTCTGTTAATAATACTCTACTTCGATATTTTAAAATTGCATAGTTAATTGAAAATGAAATTAAGTAATAGTTTTTACGTACGAAAAGTAACCCCATTTCTTTCTTTTGCAGTCCAGTGATATTTTTGCAGGTGGGTATAGCACAAGCCGGCATTTTAAGCTATATTGTCACGAAGAAAGCACATAACCTTTAAAATGCAATGACAGCCGTGTTTTAAAACTACGCATTTTATGCGTAGTTTTTTGGACACACTTTTGCGCGTGTTCTCGCCTTCTGGAGTACTCTTTATTCTATGAATATAGCATTAATATGTTTTCCCGATTAGACGCTGTTTAAACACAATGCGTTCCAATACGCAACAGGCGTCCTATACATAATATTTCTAGCATTTTGCATATTGACATATTATTATGCATAATTATTGATACATTCTACGGTTTTCATTTAATTTAGTAATTTTGTTTAATATTGCGTACTGAATGTTATTATTTTCATAATATATTTTCCGCGATATTTAAATAAGCGTATGCATATTGGATAATTTTTTTGTGTAAATAATTATTTTCGATTTTATGTATTAAAAGTTTTGTTTATTTTAAACAGCTGTGTAAAATTTCCTTATTTACAGTATGAAATTTACGGAGCTGTTTATTTAAAACAGCTGTGTAAATTTCAGACTGTAAAATTCCATCAATAAACAAAAGTTGCGCCATTTATTTAATGACGGTAACAAATGGCGAAAGTTTAACATATTATTAACAGGGCCTTTTTTAAGGAGGGATGAATTAAGCAATGTAAATTGAATTTCGAAGAAAAATGCGTATTTTGTATCGCGAATAAACCTGCTATCTAACTGTAAATTTGAAATCAAATACTTTCTAAAATATTACTAATGAAGTAAATGGTATAATTATAAAAAGAAAACTATACATTACGCCGTTCATCTCAAATCTACGTTGTTAATATTAAACACGTAGAAAAATGAACATAAGTAAATGTTACCAACTTGATAAAATCGATGACATTATATACGATAGAATGGGTGTGGCTTTGCACATTTAATATTTCTAGCAAATTTTATTCTACGGACGTGTCGGTATTAATAAAGGTATTAAATCATTTATTTGTTAGGTCTATCTCTGTATTTCTTAAAGTCGCATGCAAAAATTAGTAAACCGATTTGAATAAATGTTGCAATGGCATTTTTATTTAAATAGATTTTGTAAATATAACTAAAAATTATTACTTCGTGTTTCTTCATTATTTTATTTAGGCATTGAAAAGATTATCGAATTAAGTATAAAAATATATTACGTTTTCTATTTAAATGCTAAACTATCTTTAAATTCACATACCTCATTCATTTTTCGTAAAATAAAAAACTAACTAAAAATTTATATATAATATGTCTAACTCTCCATACGGTCCTAAATATTTGTTGTCTAATATACATAAATAGTTGATACTCTTACCTTTAAATCAAATATTTCTTGCGAGTTTCCAAATTCATCTTTATAATCCTGTTTTATGGAGCATTCCATTCCTTGCCTACCGTCTTGAACGTATCAATCCACTTTCGGAAAAATAACATTCTCACTAGTATTGCGCGTAGATTTTCAAGAGTTTTAAGGTCGACTTCTTCACTAGTAATTCAGCACGTCTTGTATTTATAATGAGATGGCTTAATTCTTGTTACACAGGAGGGAAAATAATTAAGTATCCTTTCTCATTAAAATGTTGATGAATAATATCAAGTAGTATGCAGTGAATGCGTATACTTTTGGCTTCTTTTCAGTTTCGAATGAAGATATTTTCTGTATTAAGAACCTACGTATAACTCCTTTGTCAGTAACTTTAACTCCAAATTTTGAAAAGCGTTTAATAGCAATACAAGATATAATGTTTACATTATAAAGTAGCAGGATATTTAAAACTAAGCAAGTCTTACAATTTGAAAAAGCTTTCGTTTTCGTTGCTCAGCTTTCATCTGATTTTTAAAAAACCTGGAGTGATTGGTCGCTCTAACGATTTGTTTCCAGGAATTTGTTAAAACTTGTACGTCCACCGGCCGGTACGTTCGCCGGTCGGCGCGTAATTCAAAGTCGACCTTGAATTTTCTCACGCATGGTATGATCAATTTGAGACCAAATTTTAAATGTTATTATTTAATAAATCGTGCGTTCCAAAATTAAAATTGTTTGTGCAATAAGGGTACTTTACTTTGTGATTAAAATAAAATGAAATTATTTATAAGATTCCAAATCTTCTTTTGTACTTCATTCGTAAACCTTTACATACTGAACATGTTTTAATTTTTAATTGAAATCAGTAATTTCAATAACGCATATTTCAAAAATTAGAATTCAATTTTTTTACAATAATTGAAAACTCACGTACCTATTAACTTCTGTTTACGATCCTTGTTAAAAGTAAAATTAATTATAAAACACTGCTTAAATTTACATGTTTTTTAATACTTCGTAAACTTTCATATCCATATTTCACAACAAAATTTAATCTGCCCAAATTTACTTGTACTTAATTATTATGGTCGGACGGACATTTTTACGAGCTGGATAGACACGAGTCCACTCATATTGCCTAAGATGTAATTAAAAAAATGTAATCAACTTATTTACAATAATTGAAAATTTACATATCTAATCAACTTATTTACACATTTTTTGCCCTTATCAATAAAACTGTTAAGAGTGGTCCAATTGACTCGCAATTGCGAATTGTTTTCCGGCAAATTTAATGTTACCACTTTGAAATTATAATCACATTATCAATTATTTATCACTTAATTTCACTTGGTGTTAAGTGTCTCTAATTACATGGGGTAGTGTAAACACAAAAATGATTAATGTACGTTTGCTTTTTCACGATCACTGTCGCGTCGTCGATATCCTGTAAATCGCCTAGCGACACCTGTGTGCGTAATTAAGCCAAACGGCGTACTGATGGTTCTGGACGAAGTGTTGTTGCCAACTCCAATAAATCCAAGTCGCTAGGCTCAATATTAAAGTCGCTAAAACGAATTCTACCTATTTCTACCGATACGACTTATACGATACGATTTATGAATTTTACCGTAGATACTCGTATAAAACTACGCTAAATTTAATTGCCTTTATATATTTAAGTGGCTTTATTATATTTAACATTAAATAATCTATTGTCATCAAATATTTTCACCCTGAATTCTCTTATCAGAGACATAACTGATCAATTTTTGTATATAATTGATCTATAAAAAAAATCAGAATCAAAAATCCATCGGAAAGAAGTGAGCGGTGAATATTTTCTTTAAATAAAATTATATGCCGATCGATTGCTCCTTAAGTACTCTTTCAGAATCCGCAATTGCTCCACTTCTATAATTATTACTTAATTAATAATTAAGTGTTTAAAAAAATTATGGTCAAAAAAGTATTTTTCCCGTAAATCGAAAAATATTTATATTTTATACATTTTTTTTGCTTAAAAAATTGCTCTCGGTTTGCTCTATAGATTAAGTAATAAAAATAATTAACTTTTGCAATATTTTTAATAATTACTTTTAAAAAAATGTTTTGCATGGTAATCACTCTACTCCATAAGTTGTCAGATAAGTCGCTAAATTATTTTTGTCGTCAAAACTTTTTTGTCGCTAAGACTTAAGCAAAAGTCATTTCTAACGACAAAGTCGCTAAATTGGCAACACTGGGTCCGTCGCATCTGTCGTTATATGGTGCGTGTATATGAGAGGTACGAGTGTGAGGTTTCTTTGTAAACACCACGCGTCACATTTTTTGCATTCGTCGGCCCAGCGACAAATTTGTTTAGAATTACTAATTTACCATATCCATGCGTTTTGTCGTTTCACTCGAGAAATATTATAAAAAGTGCATATTTTTAAATTTATTTTTCATTTTATGATTTAGTAACCGATTTTTAATCGCTAATATATTACAATATATATTACTGCAACATGTATATCTATTTAAGAAACTACGCTGACAATATTTTCCTTCAAATGTATAAACTAATCTATAAGGTTATTATTGTAAAAACGTTCTCAGCAAATTGTCGTAGATTTGATGAAGTAATCTTCGATCCAACCATGATCATATAAAATATATCCAACGAATACTAAATTCTCAGTTAGTCTGAGCTACTTGCATGTGAAATTCTCTTGTATTCATTTCTCCGGTCGGGAAGTTGAATTGATATGCGCGGGCGGGAAATAATTGCATTGATCATGTAAGTTCAAAGCTTTTAGAAAATGTCGATTCTTTAGATCTCCTATTTATGTTAATTTTTTAATCTCATGTTTTTATTAATATATTGTTGTTTTTCAAAATTGTTTGGTTGTTATCAGAATATAATCTTATTTTGCCATCGGGCAAATAAGGGTCATTATGTTTCGAAATATTTAACTTATCAACCAATTCAAGGACGGTTTTTGAAGTTAAAATAATTGTGTTGTTTTTATAATTATATTTCAAGCAGAAATGTTATTATAAAAGATATTAATATTAAAAATTTAACTCAAAACTCTACCGCAACCACTATCTTCCTGTCACGTTTTAGACATATATTAAATTGTAAATTCAAAATATTCATCTGCACCAAATGTTTTCGAAATATTTTACTCATGGCTATGCAGGTGATTGATGACCGAACAATGCTTACAAACATCGATTACAATAGCAAGAGCATGATGCGCGGTTCATGTGTATACACATCTACCTCCTCTTAACAGCGTTCTATTTACCATCTTCATCTGTGGTTTTGTCATAGAAAGGGTAATAATGTCGAGTAAATAAGCTTTGATTACTAATTTATTGTGCTGAATGAAATTGAGAAATAATTAAATCCTATGATTTCTTCATAACTTATTACGAACCATTTAAAACATTTCGAATTAGTGAGTATTATCAGTTTACGATATTGTTATAATTGATTAATTTTATGAATTTGAGAATATCGTACAATTTTGTCAATTGTAAATTTGACAGTATAGTATTTGGGTACTACCTTTGGTTATATAGTCTATGCTGTCGAATGTTCATGTACAGTATTACAAAATAATTAATATATTCATTATACCAATATTTATATCTAATTATGTTAACAGTGGTGCATACCTTATTAGGTAATTTTGTAGAACGTTATTTATCTTTTTATATGAACACTTTGGTTTATTTTTGCAGTTTTCCTGCAGTTACGTAAATTATTATTTCAGCAACTTTATTATAATTCATTGTAAATAATTACTCAAATACGTAACAATAAATACACCTTACGTTATTTTATATCAATGTAAATATATTCGTGTATATTTTCCTATTGTTTCTATGCACAGAATTATTATGGTCGCATTGTATTAATAGCAGACGTTTAATATTTAGATAATCGTGAGTATAACTACACAGTTCATTAATAATAAATTATTGATAACCGACATATTGGTCAATAAATTGAGGTAAAACAAAATTTGGAATTACATTTTTTCTCTTCTCATAATGACTAAAAAGTCGACACATTGTTTTTCCAACATAATATTAGAAAATCCCTTATTAGGCCTGTCTACCTCCAAAATGTATCTGTCAAATTCCTTAATCTGACACACAGATCTATGGATAAGTTTCCCAGATTCGCTCGTTAATCCATCTACTTAGAGGTGTAGAAAGTTACGGGCTGAGTTGTCGTGAACCTTAATCTTGTAACAAGACAGAGATTATGGCTCCATTATCGGTATGATTTAAGGACTAGTTCATCTAAGTAAATGGGTTTTGACGGCAAGTTTCAAATTAGTGGTACAACAAGCATTACTAAACAGTTGCATCTATAATGATCTAAAGATAAATTCAAGTGAAGTACACAAATTATGTTTTTTGTTTATATATAAGATTGCATTGGTAATGGGTTTTATTCCGAAGACAATCCTAATTCAATTATCATCTTTTTAACCTTTAAGGTAAAAAGATAATAATAGTTAAAAAGTCGTTTAATAGTCGTTGTCGACGAATTTCGCTGCGTTTTTGATAAATTATTTAAACTATTAACATTTAACTTATTTTAAAATTTCAAAATTATTTACCGATAACAATCGCTTTCAAAAATTTTACCATTCACGTTACAGTAAAAATAACTATTTTACCACACTTTTATTTCTATTTAAAGAAAAACCTGTCGAGCGATTTATTCAAACAACTAAGTCAATATAAAATATTGCTATATGAACATTTTGAAAAGAAACTATTTACTGTTTAGATTTCATAAAAATTGCTTCCAAAAATTGGACAATTAACATTACGGGAAAAGTAGGTACTTCACCAAATTTAATTTTATTTGAAGAAAAACGCAAATGATAAAATGATGTTATATTAAGAGTTCGGAGAACTAAAAGTATATAAAAACTTAATAATAATGTCACTGTATAATAATGTGTGAACTTTATAATAATGTGTGTAATTTTGTATGTTACTGTCACATGAAAACTACCGTAAGTATGAAATTTCCAGTTACGCAATTTATTCATGAATTCAGTTTAACAAGAAGCAAAATTAGGGAGATTGAAAATATGCCTTAGATCGGCTTTTGTAAATAAGTGACCGTTAGGCATCAGCTTAGTGTCTGTGGGTGAAAGCCATATCTAATTGAATAGAGAAATAGATATCGTGTTCTATTTGTTAATGTCAATACACGTAAATGTGTTTGATGATTTTTGTCGTATGCAGATATTGCTATTTTCACGAGCTGTGAATTAGTTTTTTAAAGTCAAATTGAAATATTAAAGTGGTAGATATACGCACAGTAGACATATTAGTGTCAATACCAATAAATATCTTTAAATGTTTCTATTTACAGCTTGAGAGTTTTCTGGTTTCTCTGATGTACAGACTATAAAAAAAACTTCCATTATTTTCATTTCTTTTCTGGGACAGAAATTTCGGGTAATTGGTAAGTTTTAATTAGTATCGGGTTAAGAAGAAAGTTAAGAGAAATGTTGTGTCTTGATCGCTGTTTAATATTATTAAATAGAAATATAAGTTGCAGTGCACGCTGGGTCCTTCGAGGAAGATATAAGCTGAGTCTTAATTGGAGGATGTGTTATAAAAATTGCTTATTTTTGATAGGTGTGAAAGCAACTTTTGTGAGCCTACTCTCAAAATAACGAAGAAAAAGTGTTATTGTTGTACATATATAAAGATGCTCAGGTAATCCAAATGCTTTATTTTTAAAAACGTTCACTCCAATCTACAGTTTTTTGACAATATATTCTTTTATGACTTTAATTTGGCTTGCTGACTCGTGTAAAAGGTTGTAAGATTTCTATTTTATTCTAAAATTTAAACGGTTCTAGAAGTTCTTATCAAGTTTAGTTAATAAGTTGACTGGTTAAAGGAGTCAAATTCGTTGGCGTAACTGGGAACATTTTTACACGATTTTCAAAAACAAAAATTGTAACAATTGAAAATAGTTAAAATTTTCGTCACAAAACAAAAGTAAATATTTAAGGCCTTGCATTGAAGAATGACGTATTTATTTTAAAGTAAGTAAAATTTCGTAAGGAAAGAGTTTCTCGTTAATTACAGATGCCAAACATATTTTTAATTAAAAGATTAACTTTAAAATATATGAAATATATATTGTTTTACGCTAAGGTACCCGTACTTGCATATTTAGACCTTAATTGAGATATTTTAAATCTACTTTATTTATAATGTAACTTTTATGCTTTTCAAATATCTGTATACAATTTATCATATTTAAACAAATACGCTAATTTTATCCACAAAACTGTGTAAATTATTATGCTATTATTTAATAAACAAAGTAATTTTATCGAAACGGATACGCGTTAACGTATTGACCTAATTGAGTTAAAACTAGTTAATTAAGTTTTAAGTAACTATCTAAAAGCAATTGACTTGTATCTTTTACATCCTTTGAGCTGTGAGGAAAAATAAATAAACGTTAATTTCCTTCTTCAAAATTTAAAAAAGTGATTATTCAAGGACTTTTTGTCTGAAATTTTAAAAGTGTTAAGAGAAAATATATACATGAGAAAATATCCTAAAATATAGGAAGAAAATAAATAGGTAACAAAAAAAATGGTAGCAAAAGAGAACAAAAGTAAACAACTAAGAATATTCAAGGAGGTTGGATAAGCGTGAAATCGTATAAAGGGCAGTAAGGCAAGTTTGGATTAAAACTCAAATTCAACGTAAGGTAAGGCACAAGGACAAAGTCAAAAAGCTCAATATTTGGGTAAGAACAGAAAAAGAATATGCATAAGAGTCTTTGTTCTAACAAAGCAAGTAAATGAGGTGTATTAGTAATATGTGATGAGACTTTTGATACTACATTTACCACTTTTCGGCGGAAACTTTTGTTGTATGTTCTGTACTCCTCTAGAAAGTAATGTGTAAGTAAAATAAACATACATTTTTATGTGTCTAATTATGTGTTTTCCTTCGAACTGGCCAATTTCAGCGTTTGGAAATTGCAAAAATATTAATTACCAATATTAACTAAAACGAGACCAAATTACAATGTTTAATGAACGATACGATAGTTACTGATAACATAGAAATGATATAATTTACAAATTCAACTGCAAAACATGATTTAAACTTCTGTTTTTTAAATGTCAAAAAGACAATAATATTTAAATTAAAAACAATTAAAAACGCTGCCTACGATATACCCAGTTAAACTAAAGAGAAAATTATCTAAGTGACAGTGCTCTCTAACATTATGTTTTAAACTCACGAAATTTCTCGCCCCTTTCGTATTTTTATTTCCTCCAAAACTTTTCCACGTAGACCATTTTCTTATCGCTGAAGCGGTCATCACAATGATGTATGTCGTCGCCTTTTTCACCCCACCCTATTAAACACACCGTCACAATAAATGTAAAAAAAGGTATTTTGGTTTATCTTTTTCAAAGTTTATTTAGATTTCATACATCGTTATGTGTGGTGTGACATAATGTGTATTGAATTCGATTTAAAGGAGTATATTGTAAAATTGTGATATAAAATATATCACACAAAATATATTACTTTGAAATTATTTTTAAGCCAATAAAATAGTCATTCACCTATTGCAAAGTGAATTACTCTGATTATTATCCTATTTATTAACGATTGTTCTGTGATTAGCTGACACTCTACTTTTAATAGACTGTGGCGAAAGGTTATGATTATTGTTATTTTTATTTATATCTACATTTATGTTGGTACGACTATTTACTTCCTAATAGACATGCTATTTCAGAAATTTTAAATCGATATCGAAATCAGCTGTGCGAATGTATAATTATAAAACAAGTAAAGCAATTAAAATTAACACTCAAAATAAAAGTTCAGCATTATAGGTAAATCAGATAATTTAAGAGTATGAAATAAAAAATCCAAAAATATAAAATTTGAATTTAAGTGACATAACGAATTGAACTTGCTATCTGGCAGTCTTAATTTGCAGGCATTAAGATTACAACGAGCGTTGAAGTTTATATTTTCATTTGCTATATAAAAACAAAGTATTTTTTCGTTTAAAACTATGTCTTAATTACTTAATTATAAGTAACAGTGATTTGGTATCAATTTGAGAAAGTTGAATATTGGTGTAAAAATTTATTCCTCTTTTTAGAACAATTTGAATGTTGGCTGAAGCTAAAGATAATAAAACCCTATTTTACAACTATTACTTTTAATGAATAAATTTGAATAATAGGGTAAACAGTCACGGTAAAAATCCTCAATTTTATCCTTTCAAGCCTTTGTGGTTATTACTACGAACGTACATTTTTTTTTATCTAAAGGACGTAATTTGTAAATTTTCTTATTTTTAACTAAACTATATATATATATATATATATATATATGTATAATGATTTTATATGCTAGATATTAAAACTTTTCGAAATTATAGTTTATTATACGTAATTTCCACGACGTAATGCAATTAAACTCGACAAAAGAAGAGATATGAAAAGTATATATACATTTTATTTTTCCCGTGATTATTATGGTGTGGTTTTGTGACTTATGTATGACCTGACATTTTGTAATATTTTACTTGGATTTAGCGTAGGATAAATAGACGCTACAATAGCTTAGTCAAAGTATTTTCAAAACTTGACGAATTTTCTTTTTATTCCAATTATAATTTATGGGTTTGAAGATAAATTAACTATTAAATACTCCCAACCTCAAGCGTCTGACTTCATTGTAGCCTCACTTAAATTATAAAGCTGATTTATATCGAACTCTTTATCAAATTACACTCTAAAAATATGATATTTCATTACTAGTTAATTGAGAAAGTATCTGATATAATTATATTAGTGATATCCCTGGTAAAATTAATCAATTTCTTACAATGGTTTGTAAGTTTACGTATTTCATTATTTTGATTAAAAAATATCAATCTATATAACAAAACCATCTTTTACCCCCTCGTGTTATAGAAATATGAAGTTAAATAAATTCGCCGCCACCTTCAAATCTAGGATCAAGTTCCATTTTTTATTTAAATGTTTTTCACGCGTGTTAAATCGTATTTACATAATTTTTTATTGTGATTTAGCATTAGTCAGATCAGACCTTCAAATTGTATTTATTCCTTCTTGTATTTTTGAAGAAATAATGTAGAATAATTTATTTACATAAATGCTCAGTAAAAGAGAAAGGACTAAAAATATTTTGTTTTCTAATATTTAAAAATATTTTCAATAAATTTAACAAAATATTTAGGTAAACGTTAAAGTTCCATATAATTAAATAGTGAATGATGGTACTTTTATCAGTGTGACAATAAAGTAAAAATATGTTTTTTATACACAGTAGCGGCAGCGCTGGGACTCTACTTATTTTTATGAGATATTCCGCAATGAATATGCTTTCCATGTCAATGTGTTTTATTGGAATATTACATATTTTGTCCGTCTTAAAATAAAGTTTGAGCACGACTCGTATGGTTAAAATGGCTATTAAAGATTATAGAAAGAGTTGTAATGATATTTTACGTTAAATATAGTAAAAAATCATTTAATAAGTTATCGTGAGTTTGTATGTAATCTCGGAAATTTTAAACCGATTCTAAAAATTCTTTCAATGTTTGAAAATGTATGCTTTCCAAACACTTATTGGCTACACATTGTCCAATACATGGCAGTTACTAATGAAAAAAACTTGACTTGTTTGTATTTTTTAAAGTCTTTAATAAACATCGTTTCTTTAATTGCCATCAGTATCCGCTATATAATGTTTTCGATCATAGAGATGGGATATAATACTTTTTTGTAACTCATTAGAGTTTTGATGACTTAATTTATGAATGTCCAAGTGTGCTGGGCAAGCAATCATTTATATATAACATTTTAAATGACTAGAGTTACGTTAAAATAATGTACTAATATATTTTTTTCAGCATCAAAATTACAAAAAAAGGCCAACGACGTATAAATATATTTTGAATGCCTGCAGACTGTCTGTTATAACTCGTGTTTTATTATAGACTCTTATTCTTTTGCGGATCGGACCACAGAAGTCTTTATAAGTTAAGAAAATAAAACTAAAGTAGCTACATCAAAATTACGTTTTAAATTATTTTACTTATATAATGGCTGTCTACAGAAATATTGCGGAAAATTTATAACAAATTATTTGAAACCATTTGTTTTATATATCGGGCAAAATAACATAATATGATTAAAGAATCTCAAACATTATTAGTAAATTACCTGTAAATAAATATTCAAAAAAGAAGAAATAAATGCAGGTTATTTTGTCAGAGTAAAACTGATGTAGGCAATAAAAGGAAACAGGAAAGTAATCAGTTCTAAACGATCGCGATGATAAGAGGAAATAATTACAAGGCGCTTGCACCGTCAAACGGATGAAAGAAAAGGAACACTATATTTAATTGAATTATCAAAATGAAGAATGAAAAAGGAAATAAGTTACACTGTCAAAATTATGACGAAGAAAAACACAATTCTCCGCATGCACCGTCAAAATAACGAGATAAAAGTTACAAAGTTACCACTAACAGCCTCAAAGCAATAAGATACCAGGAACACAATTCAACTCAAAATGACGAGAGAAAAGATACAAAGTTTCTACTGACTAGGTCAAAACGATGAGATCAGAAACCACCGCTTGCCGCACCGCTGAAAGGACGAGAGAAAGAAATCATAGCTTGCAGCAACACAACTCGAAATATTTGCATGTGGTGGTATATTTACAAATAGTGGAAAAACCATTCATATGACGTCATTGATCTGATTATTAAGTGTACAGTACAGATAATTTTACACCATAATATGGAAAATACACCTATTACTTGTTAAAGTAGTATCAATTTCATCAGCCTAGAAAAAGCAAGGATTCTATTTGCCCATATATGGAATACGGTTCATCAATTTTCCTTTGTAAATACGTCCATCTCTTCACCTTCAAAATATCTGAAACTAAATTTAAAAAATGGTTAAAGAAAACTTACGTAATAGTATAATTACATAGTATCTTTTAAGGAATCGAAAATATTGAGAAAAAATATTATTTATATAAGTTGGAAGTCCTATAAATATATCGTAGTTCAAACCTTACTGGATTGTGACTTAACAGTTTCAGGTCTATTTGCATCCTTTTTAAACTTTCGTCTATTAGATTTGCATGCATTAAGTAACATAATTTCTGGCGTATTAAAACATTTTTTGGAGGTCGTTCTAATAAATATTGAAACATTTTATAAGTAAAAATATAATTTTCATAATTTTTAGTCACAATTAAATGAAACTACGTGATGTAGTATTATTTCTACTCTCTTTAAGTTCTTTACCACGGTCTAGGTTTCATTGTATTACAACATCTTCAAGTGGGCTCTTAGCAAAGATTCTAAGACCCCACCTTTGCTAAGACCATCCATTTTTGTTAAGAGCCCACCTGAAGATGTTGTAATACAACGAAACCTAGGTCGTGGTAAAGAACTTAAAGAAAGTAGAAATAATACTACATCACGTAGTTTCATTTAATTGTAAATAATGATTTTCTACAAAATTAACGCCAAATATATTCAATAATTTTTAGTGATCGGTACTAAAATTTATAAAACGGAACACTTCGTAATCACTACGGTGTCCGTCATTTGGTTGCTTATGGGCATTTTTCTCGGAAACTGTTTGGAGTTCAAATTTGAAATTTGGTAGATTAGGAGATGGAAAAGGAGGATGGAGTAAATAGAATTTTGTATACAAGGTATCGTAGTAAAATAATGTAAAACCTCTAACATTAATAATATTTTTTTGGTTACATTACGAGACTCAGTCTAAAGCATGGTGGGAATTGATATCACGAAATACAATATAAAAAGCCAGTTAACAGTGGAAACTTTATGGAAGGTACGCTAAGAATTTAAAAATTTTATTAATCAACAAAATTTTAAGAATATAATGCTATTTCTGTTGCCCATCCATAGCTAGAAAACAGTGAAATATTTTTGTACTGAGAGCGAAAGCGACATTTTTTAGTATCCTTAATAAATTATTTTCTAACTAGCAGATATATATTTGATAATACACATAAAATCTCTGTTTAAATACAATTTATTATATAGAGTACGAAATAAGCAAGTACAATTTGCTTGGTCACTTTTTTATTACCTGTACATTTTTACTATTGAGACATCAACTATGATACAATTTTCGGTTACGTAAATTAGTTGAACAATAATTTTACAAACATAAATTCAAATACATATCTCTATGTTTGCTATCGGATACATTTATTTATTATCTAAAAATAATCATTTCATAAAAAATCGAGTCATAAATAGATTATTTACATAAAACATTTATTTTCCATTAAATGTCGAATTTACAGAATTTATGAAAACAGTTAAAAACGTACTGCACAATTTTAAGAAGAATTCGTTAAAATTACTTTTAATTCTAGGATAGTAACAAAATATATTAAAATAAAAAATATGTGCAATCGAGATGAGGACGATGAGCAAAAACGTCCTATTTTCGTATTTATCTTGAAATTTTGCATTCATTTAACATAATTTTTTTTCGTAAACATCAATTTTATTATATTAATTATGACATTTTTTAAAACTGGCAAACTCTATTGTATTACAATGTCATTTCATTCCCAGATACAATAAAGTAAGTTAATGTAACATTTTTCATTAATTGTTATTCAAATTAGTGAAAGTAGCTTATTATGACGTTACGTCAGTCCCCGTTTTGTCGCTCTTAAATATAAGGGACACCAACAGGTTGAAATCTTAAGTTGACAGATATTATTATGCTTTGAGATTCACAAAACAGCAGGTGTCTGAACCACGGGAGCGAACATAAATTGTTGCTAGTAAATATGAAACGCTCTTGGGTCTCTTGTTAAACAATACATATTTTATCACTGTTTTCCTTTATACCTTTCACTTTTACATAAAAATGTAAAGTTTACACCCTAGTTTATGCTTTTATAACAATTGCGAGAATATTTCAGTTACTTGAGTTGAAATGTCAAACGATTTTTTTTCGGTAAATTTTGAACACTAAAATAGGTGAATATTTTAGTGATTGCGACCTTTAAGTTACCGTTTAATTCCTTTCTAACTTCATCGATTATGGTGTTCTAGAAGCCATATTTTTTTATTCGAATTAGAATGGATAAAATTAATTGATGAAATTACAAAATGGCGGTAGTTCAAAACAAAAAAGATATACCCCAAAATTGAAAGTCACTCTATGTTATAAAAATACTTTCGTGTTGTGTACTGTTAGCTTACTAATATTTAATGAAATAAGTGCAAAATAAGTAAATAGAGCAACTAAATATTTTGAAGAAAACTGCAAACTAAAGCTTAATGACCATATTTATTCAATAGGTATTAGTTTTTTTAATTCGTTTCTGGCTATGTTGGTACGAAAAAGTTTATATTTTAAATCATACATTCAAATGATGTTGCTTAATAATAATAATTAGTGTGAAAGCAAGTTACTCAAGCCCCACAAGATGCGAATTTTACATTTAAATGTGGCCGAAAGTTCTTTACAGGGTTCATTTATTTAACGTTATTGTCGAAAAAACTTATAAACTCTTTGTTAGAAGAAAACAATTTAAAAAGTTGTATACTTATATGCTTATACGAAAGCAAGTTACTCAAGCCCCACAAGATGCGAATTTTATATTTAAATGTGGTCGAAAGTTCTTTACAGGGTTCATTTATTTAACGTTATTGTCGAAAATACTTATAAACTCTTTATTAGAAGAAAACAATCTAAAAAGTTGTATACTTGTATGCTTATATGAAAGCAAGGTACTCAAGCCCCACAAGATGCGAATTTTATATTTAAATGTGGTCGAAAGTTCTTTACAGGGTTCATTTAACATTATTGTCGAAAAAAACTTATAAACTCTTTGTTAGGAGAAAACAATTTAAAAAGTTGTGTACTTATATGCTTATATGAAAGCAAGTTACTCGAGCCCCACAAGATGCGAATTTTATATTTCAATGTGGTCAAAAGTTCTTTACAGGGTTTATTTATTTAACGTTATTGTCGAAAATACTTATAAACTCTTTGTTAGAAGAAAACAATTTAAAAAATTGAATACTTATATGCTTATATGAAGGCAAGTTACTCAAGCCCCACAAGATGCAAATTTTATATTTAAACGTGGCCGAAAGTTCTTTACAGGGTTCATTTATTTAACATTATTGTAGAAAAAACTTATAAACTCTTCGTTAGATGAAAACAATTTAAAAAGTTGTATACTTATATGCCCCGGAATTTATTTATTTTAAAAATGTAATATAATTTACAATTTAGAAATATGTACTTCACATAGATTTCAAATATCGTTATTGTAAGTCAAAATTAAATTCGCGGTAGAAACAAAAGCTCAGAAAATTACATTCAGATCAATAAAACCATCCGTATACAATAATAATAGGAGATAAGACGATGGTGAACTAAAGTTACGCATTTAAAAGAAAATAAGTTATCCTCAGTCAGTTTATGAAAAAATTATCCTCAGATTATGAAAAAGAATGAGAAATCAGATGACAGTAAATGGTCACAGTATTTTACATTTCACAAAAATATGAACCTACACTATATATTATAGCAAATATTGTATTTATATTTAGTATAATAAACATACTAAAGCCAATCAAAACACCACATTAGACATTATTTTACAAAGTCAAAACTATTTCCAAAAATTCATCGTAACTACACAAAACATAGCAAGATATAAAAATAGCACTCAGATAAAAGTGACATAAAACATTTTGTATAAAAATTTTTGTTAAATTTTTCGACAGGTAATCTAAGAGATAATGTTCATATTTCGCCCATTTCAACTCGCCTCTGAGTCTTTTATCGCCACTACCATTTTCCTGTTTCCGTCGACGTGCTTCATTTCCTTCGGAGATCATTTTCCTAACAGATAAGTGGTCTTGCCAACAATGTAGAGTACCATCTTTCTCACCTGGGTCTTACGAGGAAGAATATATACGATAACGACTAGATTAAATGTAGTGAACCGTATCCGATTCTTTAGTTGTGTTGGGAATCGGATATAGTTCATTACATTTATTTCTTTCTACATCTCATTTACTTATGTAAGCGATGATTGAAAATGTCTTAAGTTTTTATCAATTAAGTGCTTTTTGTCCTTTTGGTTCATCTGCACTTTATTCATATTATCAATATAATTATTGAATCACCTCAACTTATTCTTGAGCATGATTCCAATACTGAATTTTAAAATTTTTTAAAATCTACATGTCTATTAAAAATTGTGACAACAATTGAGTACTACATCCAATTAAGGAAGAGTGAGCCAACGATGTTTTTAAGAGTAGTAGCTACATATCGCATTCAACAAAAAGTTCAAAACGGGGTTTGCCTTTAAGGTCATAGTTATTCTTCTTAAACTTCTTTCACAAATGTTTGCCTACCCCATTAATTCGTCTGTTATATAGCATATATTATTCGTGACTTATATGAAACTATTAAATCAGAGGAGCCACACTTTATGTCAATTTAAATCTTTCTTTGATATAAAGTAATGAAAGCTTGACACTTACCATCACTAACAGAGTGCACTTTTATTTATTTACACTTTGTGATAAAATATTCTGAAATATTCGACAACCTTTTCCGAAAAAACTGATGCCATATGCAAACAATATTTGAATCCGCAATGTTTGTTATTTTAATATACAATTAAAAATTATTAAATTTACCCAAAGTACCTAGGAATTTCCAAATAATGGAAAATGTACATTCTTTGATCTTTTTGCTGATATAATATTTTTTTGCATTTCTGCACATTTGCGATATCTTATTTAGGTACCTATTTCTAAATGTCACAAGAATTTACCTTCTGACAAGAACAAAACAATTTATAAATTAAGAGTATTTTCCAATAAAATCCAACAAGATGTACTGAATCTTTTGTTTAAATAATGTATTTATTATAAGATAAAATTCGAATCATTATGATTTAGTAATTACATTAATATTTAGTATTTTAATATTTGCCACGTGGTATTTCATATAAAGGGAGGTAATAATTTGGGGAATAGATAATGAATAATTGATCATGTCACCTGCCTTCTCTTCTACATATGTTAATTTTGATTAGATTTTTGTTGACTCTACCTGAAGACATCCAACTTCAATTATTTTTTGTTGTTTCTTTTGGATTTTGGTTCCTAACAAATATATAATTTAAATGATATTTATCAGGAACAATACTTTTAGTTTAAAATGCAAGTATTTGAAAAGAAATAAAATACTTGGTCTTTTATTTAATACTTTACCTAATCTTCTGTCGGCATTTTTAAAGAACACTTAATGCTTATATCGAACTTTTAGGAAAAGTAGGTAATTGTTATAGAAAATAATATTATTTCAACTATTTCCAGGATTTTATGCAATGCCTGGGATTTCCATATTATTAATTTGTATGTAGAAAATATATGAAAAGGCATGACGAGAAGATTACAGAAATATGTTGGTTAATTAAATATATAATAATATATTACCAAATTTTACTAAAACAAAAATACGCATACAAAACAACAACGCAGATGATCTATTAGGCCAATTATAATACATTGAATGCCATTATTTGGATCACACTGTGATATAAAAGAAAAAATTAATGAGAAAATTATAAAATGCCATTATATGTAAATTTGGTTACCGATGCAACAGGTTGCACAAAATCTTCAGTGGTCGAAAGAAAGCAATAGAAAGTGACGAGATAAGCGAGTGTATAAAAACCGTAACCATTTATCGATATTTCTAACAAAGAATCCAAGTCAATCTTCAACCACACCTCTTAATATGCCATATTCGATGCTTCGTTAAAATGCAAAGAAAGAATATTTGTCTTGTTTAATTCTGGGAAATCACTGTTTCTAAATTATAAATAGAGCGTGCCCTAATAAAGGTTTTTTCCAAATTTAAATAAGTGCGGTATTGAGCAGAGTACTTACTCGAAGAAGCAACAATTAATGAACGCGATTATAAAAAAGACTTCTAATTTTTACTGGACTAAAAATCACCTTTGGAACTGCCAGGCAGACTAAGACAATATAATTTTTTACGTATTAAAATTTCAAGGTTAGCATTAGAATTTGCTAAAGATGAGCACCTGTTAAAACATGAGGGAAATTCATTGTTTTTTTACAATATCAACAGCTAATTATGATGCAGTTTCTAACAAAAAATTAATACAAATAAAATATAAGAGATAGGTTTACGTGATATATAACATGGTATATAGTAAATTATGTATCTTACGGAATTGTGCACATTTTAAATTCAATTTTATTTAAGGTTAAATTTCAGTTAGTAGCTCCATTTTTTAGTAGTGTTTAAAAATAATATATATTACTCCATTGATATATTTTTCCAGTCTTACGCAACATTTAAAAAATATATATTGCATTTAACATAGATTTCCCTTAACATACAATGTTCATATAATTATGTAATGTTATTTTAACAGTAAATACTTTTCTGAAAAAAAATACGATTTTACCAATTTTTTTTCCTTAAGATTTAGTTTTTGAAATAACTTTAAAAATGGCTCAAAATGAAAATTTGACGTGAAAAAAAACTACTATTGGGTCTATACGGTGGGCTTATACTATTATTACACAATTCGGTGGAATCTGGTTTTTACAAAAGTTTGAAACAGTAAAATTTAGGCAACGTTTTAATAACAGAATTGAACTCTTTTAAATTGGCAAAGGTGGAAATGAAATTATATTCATGGGACAACATATATTAATTGCTTGCATAACATTTATTTGTTTTCGGGTATTTATTAAAAGCATTATAATATTTACAAAGAGTAATAGACCTATTACGTGTTAAAAATATTTTATGGGGATATAATAAAAAATACTACTACAAACAAAATTCTATCATTAAAATGTATGTAAATAGAACAAAAAAACATCATTAATATTAATAGGCAACTGATAACCATATAAGTATATTGGTTTTTATTTAGTCACACAATTTGTCATTGAGGAAAAAACATAAAAAAACCATGTTTTTTTACATATAATGCAAGGATTTCAATTATATTGAGATATTTTGCATTTAATTTTGATAACATTAATAGTTTATTTCCCATGTTACCACAGTACCTATAATTAATAGTATAAAATTTCTAACCGAATAATTTCAAAGATAATACATTCGTCAGATATATCTTTAATTCGTCTTCATACTTTTCACTCGTCTTTGTGTTTTTGAATTTTTCATATGCATTGATGTTTCTCTTGCAGTACAACTATTCAACAACCATTATGAAGAACGTCTTTTTCTCGTCTCGTGAAACTGAATACTTACACCTAAGAAAATTCAAGGAATCGATTTTAGGATCTTTTAATTATATTTTCAAGACTTTAGTTCAGAATTCGTAATATTGGCGGAGTTATGACCACACAGTTGAGTTATGAGCACACAGTTGTTTGTTTGTTCGTTTTCTTCCAGTTTTCATCAATTGCCCACCTTAGGATTTAAAAATTCGTTTCGGTTAATATGAGTAAACAAATTCCAAAATAAGTCTTGTTTTTAATTTAAATATAAAATAATTGTTATTTGAAGATGATGCAATTAAGATTTGTGTTTTTTTTATTTTTAGTGTTTTATACATTAAGAGAATTGTGTTAATAATTAATGATTTTGAAAGGGAAGAATAAAATAATATTTCGCCTTGAAATTTCATAATGTGAAATAACAAGAATTGATTGCAAGCAGCAAGAGGACATGATGAAATTTAAGAGATTATTCGTTACTTTACATTCAATGTAGTAATGTGAATAAATAATTTAATTATAAATAACCATTCTCAAAATTATAAAGGTAATTTTCCCAAAACTACTCTCTTCAAAAATACATTGGAACATGAGTATTTCATTCATCACTATATTTCCATCACAAAAAAAATCCCAACTCCAAATCAAGACATAAAACCCTGTTTATATATAATTACAGAAATCTAGACACACTATTACTGAACCTATCGTGAATTGAACATAACATGCGCTGCAAATAATTTACTCCTTATCTTTAGATTTACTACCCCTTCGTCAATATGGGGTGTAAAAATGGCGCTAATAAAATGTGTAATATTAGAAGTGATAAGTGTGACCAATTATTAGGCTGCTGGATAGTTGATACTCTACTACTTCCGCTTATGAATTTTGATGGTATTTTATAGACATATGTTTCAATTGTATCGATGGGGTTTATTTTTGTAACCATTTATTTCGTTTCCTTTTTTAATAATTTTATCAAAGTTTTATCAAATGAAATAAAAAAAAGTAATATAATAAGAAGTTAAGCATAATAAAACTTTTTGGGGAAAACTCTTCATTGGGAAAACGCTTATTACTTCTGCTTTACTCCTACTTTGTTCTTACAAAATTGATCTAGATATGCAAATTAAATGAGTGATAATTGCAGATTGTTATTCATTAAGAATTTCCCTTGTACTTTAATATGGTTTGTCCCTTTTATTATAACGCAGAAAGTAGTCAACTTGTTGTTTAGCGTATATAGTGTATTTTTTGTTTAATATCAAATTTTAAGACGTTATTATTTTTTTGCATTGTTTACAGCTGTAATATTGCCCAAAAAGTATTGGCCAGTAACTTGACAAAAATGGGATATTGTTTTTCTTATCTTTATTTTTACTTCATCTTAAGTATTACAAATTTTATATCTTCACAGTTAGAAGACATTAAACATTGTCGAATTTTATTTTTAAATTATGTTATCTAAAGACATTATACATATTCTTTCATCTCAAAATGACTGTAATTAGGCCTACCAATATTCTTTGTAAACCATCTTTATCTCCAATAATAATATGAAGCTTCTGAACAAAGGTTTTTGCTACGATACCATCATTACTCCGTCATTGGTATAAACATTTTATCAGAGAAGTTTTAGCCTTCTTTGCTCTGTAATAATGACTGTAATTAGTCCTACTAATATTCTTTGTACACAAATGACTGTAAATTTATTATAGTCATTTGGATGATCCACTTCTAAAACAAAATTATATACATTTGAGTTATATACTTCTTAAAGAAAATGAATATTTAATAAATATTTCAATTATTCATATTTTGATAAAGATTCAAAGTACTACTGTGAAGCCATTGACTAGAGTCTCTTAGAAATAACTATGTTCTTGAAATGTAGATCTTCTAAACCATAACATACTTGAATGAAACACAACTTACATTACAATTTTATTTTTCATTTTTACGCATCGTCCATTCAAATTACCATAATTCTATATTTGCATTGGAAAATGTGTTAATTTAAAAATATAAAACAAATATTTTAATTCATATAGTACAATACTCTAATTACATATTTTTGCAAACGAATCTCTCACATGCGGTATATTAACATTGCCAGCAACATTTTATGTATTGGACTGTGTAACCCGCATAAATTTTGTCAGTTTAATCCGCCCAAAACAAAACTTTGTATCATCGATTTTGTCACAAAATTCCGCTCACATACTAGAACCTAAAATTGTCATTTACAGTGCGACTTTTTATATCTTTTTAATAATTAATTTACAAGCGTTTATTTATAAACAATACAATTAACCCGCAAGATACATATTGTTACATATTTATCGCAAAACTGTTAGTAAATTAGCAAAATTTTGACCGCTTTGACTTGCATTTGCAAGTGCAAAAAAGAGAATAATAAAAGATGCATTACAGGAAAAGAAATTAGGTAGTCCGATTTTGGATTTACCAATATATTGATTTATTATTTCCTAAAATGTAGCAACCTGGCAACTCTGAACAACTTTTTGTGAAGCATCTAAATATAAATATTATGCAGGTAGTAGAAACGCGCATTGAAATGTTGAGTCTCCAACTTATCGTCAAGAATTATATACTAAAATTAGACGAGATTCACGTTCGAATCAGAAAGAGATATGTTTTAGGTCGAAGTAAGTCAAAATAATGAAATGGTGCCTGCCACATATGTATTAATATATATATATATATATATATATATATATATATAATATGGATATTATACTTACACACTATGCATATAATTACGCAATTTATATACTCTAATAATTATTGTTCAGTGAACTTTCCATTTGATTATTCAGGAGTAATTATCACCTGAAGGCCATTTATCCTTAAAAGTGAATTTCTTTTTAAACGTCAAAATACTGAACTACCTAAAATTATTCTTTCAGATTGAAAGGAAGAAGTCTTCACCCGTTGAAAATATTATCTTTTCTTTTCTTTGACATTCAATACGGGCGCAAACCAGCTATCCTATTTCTATTCGTTTCATTTACGACATTGACATAGGACGGATTGAAGTCACCATCGGGTCATATTTTTTAACTATTTTATCCGAATCCTGTTATTTAAAAAATGTCATTATTATATATATGATTTTGCAAAAATAGTCCGAAATAAATATTATCTTAACGAATATACCATATTTTTATCCAGAGATTATTCTAATATATTGAAACTTAAGTTGATTTGTACTTCAGTATGGAAAACGTCGTAATAAAATTGCATTTCTTTATAAGTTATTTATACACGTCTTTAGATAATCGTGAAAGCGACTGATCATCACTGTCAAATTAGAATAAAGTGAAATAAAATTATTCCCTTATTCTGTGTTGAAAATAATGACAATATTACTTAACTAATTATAATGGATCTATATCTATTAATGTTATAAATATGTGACTAATAATTTGTGACTTCAATTTTTATTTTATATAATTTGTATCTTTCCCTAATATTAAATACGTGTATGTGTGAGTAAAGTACGACTCTTCTATCGAACAAAAAACGCGTATTTAAATATATTCTCTCTGCAAACTAAGCTCATATTAAGACGGCCGGGAGTATTTGACAGGATAAGTCGTGTGCTGACGTAAATAGTGCCAATTCAATCCGCCTAGAACATAACTTCAGTAGATGCTACTGGAAATGTACAAAATTCACAAAGAATATACAGCTTATATATGTACAAATGTACATTTATTAATATGATTTAAATTCGCGATGTAAAATATAATCCAACGAACAACACCATATAATTTCAAATATGAAAGCTTATGTAGATTTATATTTTTTCAAAATTATTTGAAATAAGAAACTTGGTTGTGATATCTATTATACATTGTTAAATGCTATAGTCATTCAAAATCTACTATTTGGCTCGTGCCAATAATTTGCCCGTGTATGTTAATCAAAGAGATTGTCGAGAGAGATGGCGCTGTTTTGAATAATTACTTTGAAACTATTGTGTATTTTGTTTGAACTATTGTCGTTTAGTTAATTATATTGTTAATAGATGATCCTGTTTTTAATACAAATACCATTGGGAAATAATATACAGAGAATTAAAAAAGTTCATTAATAAATTTATTTTGAAATGTTTATTGTTCGTCGTTAGTGGTAAAGATAATCTTCAAAGTAGTAGCTCATTGTTTCAGTCATTGGTTTTGATAAAGTATTAAGGGAGATATGGTGTAAGGACAAAAAACACCTTTGATAAATAATATATAGAGGTTGGATAACTGGTTGCACACCCTTAATATGTTTTGTGCAAATGAGAAATACTCTTGTTTCATTCGAATGGGCGTCATAGATGATGCTACCTCGTAGCGCTTGACTCTGATTTATAAATGTTAAGGAAGAATATGGATGTAAATGATAAGTACTTTGCGATTACGGACTTTAGTCTTGTGGACAGTTAGGACAGACAGGACTTTAGATTTTACTTCCGAATCGATTTGATTTTACTGCTTAATAATTACGATGAATTGACAACATTACAAATAGAAAATCAACACCTTAAATAAGTGAATTTTGAACTGCGAGATAAAAATAAACTGCTCAGTAGTTTAATTGAAGTTAACTAAAACAAATAATATTATTACTAAATGCACTTCTGCTAGTATTATTAAAGTGATTTTAAAATTAATGTAAAATTATTAAATATTTACGTTAAAGCTAAAAATAATAATGGACGGGGGTACTTCTTTGTACAAATAATAAATTAGCATGTGCTACTACTGCACCAATTGCTAATGTTAAAAGGAATAGTGATGATTCTGTTTTTATAACTTTACGTGCAAAAATAGCGATGGTATGAAAATAACCAAATCGATTTTAAGGCAATAATTAGGCAGCAACAAAATAATTAGAATAAATAATGACATGAACAAAGATATCTGTGAGGGTATGTACAACAGAAATTTCTTTGATTTAGATAATGCTTTTAATATTCTGACCATAAAAAGGTTATTGCAAAACGTACATTAATTCTTGAAATCACCTTCGAGTCGTATTTGCATTCAATAACATATGATTTTTGATTATGTATTTGTCGTCAGCGCTGCTTTGTTTCTGGTTATTTTAATTTTAATCTCCTGTACAAATATCCTACAGAAATACGGCAAATAGTTCAACAATTATATTAAAAGTTTAATCTGCTTTGGTAAACATTAAACTAAATCATGTAAAAGTCTAGGAAAAAATATGTGAATTGCATCTGCCATAATATTATAATAAAAATAGACCAACCGACCGTACTGCTACTGACACTTGCTGTGAATGTCATAAATATAATATTAATAATCTAATAAATAATAATGCTTTTTCAGTTAAACCAGTTTTTAGCAAATCAGTTGGTAATATTGGAAAAAAATGGCTCTTCACTGGCTTGGAGGATCAATGGAAGGTGGTAATAATTTAAAAATTAATTATTTATAAGTGACTTATCTAGTTTAAATAAATATTTAAAACAGATAACTTGCTTACTCTTCCTGTGAATATTAGAAGATTAATTATTAATTCTGAAGAACTGGAGTTATAAGTTAAAAGTTTATTAGTAAAAGCTAATGCACTATCTTGTTATACACAATAGCTAAAATATTTATCGTAATAAAAATAAAATTACCATAGTTGATGGTATTGTCACATATATAAAACAGTTCACAAATTTAGTAGCTTAAATGATGAGTTTGATAATTTTATATTCACTTCAAGTATATTTTGAATTGGCAGAAAATAAGGAAGATAAAATCACTGGCGTAATTTACTTTATTTTATTAACATAATTATTGACTATACGTCGGTACTGGAATGTTATGGCTGGGGTTTCGTATATTAACTTAATTCATTCGGATGGAGTGATAAACAATTTGTTATCGAACTTCATAGATTACTGTTATCTTCCTTATCTCATTGCTAATATTTGCCTTTTACATATATGTGTGTTTTTACTGAACATTATACTATTTTTGTTTCGTTTATACTACATGTAGAGAATCTTTAATGAAAAAAATGTTGCCGACTATTATTGCTTATTTCATTTCGGCAAATATAGTGCTTATCTATGTTAGAAGTACACGATTCATATAACTTTTTCAATAATTTGTTTAACCGTTAACCATGTAAAATTTCCGATAAGTAATCCTGGGTTAACAAAAAAATGATTGTTCCATGGAAAACTAAAGAAAAATGTAATATTTGCAATTTAGACGTAATAACATAACTTTAAAAAAGAAATGTAAATCATACTGTGAAATACTAAATAAAAAATAGAAATGAAGTCAATAAGTTAATTAACTAAATTTAAATTTGAGAATAATTAGGTAAGGAATACTTTAATAATTATAAAAATTTAAGGCAACATATAAGTGATAATCTATTACATTATATACGATGATGAAATCATATCAAATATTTGATCAACATCTGATAGTATTGTCTCTTTTTATAAGTATTGTTGGAATAAATGTTGCAAAAACCAATTGATACTTTTGATTGTTTTAATTAAATATTGACATTTGTGTTACTTTTGATAGTATTTTATCTGATTTTGAGCTATTTATCAATAATAGTGAATCAAAACGACTTTAATATTAGAAATACATGATTATATTTTAATTTGTTTTATGAATTGGAATAATCATATAAAAAAATTAACCAAGAAACCAAATATTTTACCCCTTTGTCTTATAAATTACTTAATCCTCTTGTGATGAAATCTATGTACCATGCTTATTTGAAAGTATAATTTATTATATTCTTATTAATTGGGGGTGGTTCTTAGAATAATTTAGTTAATTCTTTATCAATAATTCCAAAGAAGTTATTGAATACAATTAAAATGAGTAAAGAGTGCACTGCTTGATTAAAAATTGATTTTGCTTTTATAGTCAATTTCTTTACCTATTATTACAATGATTGTTAAATATATTTTTGGAAAGGGGAAAAAAGAACAAGATCTAGATTGTTAGTGCGACCTAAAATAAAAAAAAACAATACTTAAAATGCATATTACATTGCAATCAAATACTTAAATCGACTAACAAATCGTTTGAAATTATTAAACTGCTCAAATTAACTAAATAAAAAAAAGACATAAATAATCGGGTGATAATTAATTTTATTGAGTGATTTTATAACATGCCTCAGGTTGCAGTGCAAACTTGGAGGTGGTTATGTTTCCTTGAATAACATTTATTATTAACTGTGTTATCATATTTTTTATTTCATATCTATTTTTGCACAAATAATAGTTTTCCTATTCTATGTATTGGTGTACCTCTCCACTCTAGAGTTTGTAATACTAGAATTGAATAAATAATAATAATAAAAATAGGAAGATTTTTGTTAATGAATGCTTTCAAATATAGAATATTTCTAAAATAAATATATGTCAAAATGAAACGACGCTGTATAGACATGTCGTAAGAGTCGTATATGTGCATAGACTTGTTACATAGACTACTTCACTATCAAATTCGGCTTCACATTAATCACATTTCGTGTACGTAGATTTATTTTAGCGTAAGTTTAATGGTGTTCAATAATATCGATATGAATGACGAAAACTTTAAATAATTTTAAGATTCTATATTCAATATTAAAAAAATGTCAATATAACTAAACAAAAATTGTTTTCAAAATTAGAATTTTGTTCATATTTTTAAAATATGACTAAAAGAAGGGAGAAATGGGAACGTGGGGAAAAATAAATCTAACGAAAAATATTGCATGATATTTTTGATTACATTTTGAAAAACCTAACAATCGACACCACAATTGATAGGGTCGGCGAAAAAAAATTAAATTAATTATTTTTCGCCGACCGCCGCCGATTAAATTTGCAAAATGTAATTGCAATATATTTCAAAACGACAGCTACAGTGATGTGCTTATACTTGCAGAGACGGTTATGGAACGTTAAAGAGAAGTTTACTACGAAAATTTAAAAAGGACGGAACTCAATGCCTAATTTTCTATCGGTATAAAATTTAATATAATAATACTAAGCTTATTAATTCATCGACAAAATGATCGTTGTATGATACAGTAGGGGCGTAAATATCAAATAAATAATACTACACAAAAATCGGTACGTTCGTATTATTTTACCATTTGCCTATATTTTACATGTAAGGAGACATATTATTCTATAAATTTATGGTTAAATAAATATAAAAGTACAGTATCAATTCTTCATAATATACCTATAAAATGTGAGTTGTATGGATTATTTTGATGTTTAATGCCACAATCAAGAACATAACCAGTAACCATTATTCTAAACACATTTATCTTAACAAGATAATAAAGAATAAATTCAAAATTGGTAAAAAACAACACATGCAATTCAGTGCTTTACGATAAGTGCCGACTGCATTTCAAACATTATTTCTAATGGTTTTTATTGCACTATCTGTTTCGAACATGTGACATCGCCATTATACATCATTGCACTAGCTCTGAACTTTTGTTCGTCTATCCAACATAATAAGTATAGTGTTAGAATATAGTTTAGGCGTTAATTTTCAATAAATGGTGTTATAAATTTTACTATATTATATAAAGGTTACTGGATTTGGTGTCGGAGAACCATGATCAATGAAAATGAAGTAAAATCACATCAAAATTGGAAAAAATTGTTTTGATCACACTGTCTTAACTCTACATTTATTTTCAAAACGTTATTCATTGCTATTTTGATGTAGGTTCTGTGTGGCTTTTATCTAGACCGCTCATCCTAATTCTCTTGAATGTGGGAATAAAATGAAATTCATTTGCGAATTAAGTAATGTATGGTTTCAAAGCCATTTTAAAAAGTCGTATGAAACAAAAGATAAATGAAATGTTTTGTCATATATATTTTATTTCTCATTCATCTCTCAACATCTTTCCCTTTACTTGACAAGTACAAATGTCCTTGTAAAAATACTAGTAATACATTTACCTCTTTGGTGTAATTTTTGTAATATTTTTTCTTCTCTTATGTAATAATAATACATATAGGGTATAATTCCTATCGATAAAAGTTAAGTTTTTTTTTAATGACGATTTCTTGTATTTCTTCATCAGAAAATTGTAACAATTTATTATCTGTAGATATATATTTTTTTTTTCAGCTAATTCCTAAAAAAATAATAGTACTATCACAATGTATATCTTTGATTGACACAAATATTTTTCATGTGTTTCTATCACCGTCTTGTTTTTCTTTTTTATTTATTCTATGTACAAACATAAATCATTCTCCAAAATGTTGTATTGAGACTTGTTAAAAATAGTATGATATTTTATTCAGTGTGATCAACATTATTTCTCTTTACTTAATATTTTTTATTATAAAGAGATGTTTCCAAGAAATATATACCTTTTTCGAAACTTGGGTAAATAAATTCTGATATTTTTCATTTCTAAATAATGTATTTGTATTTATATAAAATGAGGTGTAAAATATCTTAAAGTAACATTGTTGATTTTATAAATTGTTTGTCTTTTGAATTTGATGTATTTACAAATATTATTTGGAATTTAAATCATTGTTGCTTTTTTTTCTAATATTTATTTATACTTTTATCTTCAAGCAAAAGTGATATGTCCAATGTCATATTTCAATAAACATGTACTATTTAGCCACGAAAATTATTTTAGTCCTTTAAAATAATATTTATCTGAAAAATAAACTCTCAGGACAATTGAACCAGCAGCAATATATAAAACATTGGATTATGCATCAACAGAAATCTTGCGAAATTAATGTGCTCAAGACATAACTGTATCAATCATGTTACCGACAGCCTTGTCAAACATTTCCACACAATTAAAGTACTTACAAACTTAATGATGCAGGCTTCATCTAACGAACATAGTTAGATGAAAACCTAAAAATTATTTGAAGATTGAGTTGTTTGCAATAATGTTAAATATATAATTATATTAATTATTTATTAAATGTGTAAATAATTTATTATTATTATTCTATATTATATATTATTGTCCCAAACATTTATTTAAAATTATAATCAAGGTATAGAAACCATGGGTTTTAACTAAACAAATTTTATATTCCTACACAAATAAGCAAATATTTATTTCTTTTCCGCGCACTGGTAGTTGGTTTGAAAAAAAGCAGGATTTTTGAGTAGCCCTTAATTAAGAGTTATTTTGAAAACTATTTTCAATTTACAATACACCAAACAAATGGATTTGCATTCTATCCAAAATATTTAATATACGTAAAACATGTATGAAATTGACAATGATGTTCATTGTGCTTGTCCTACTTGCGTCATCGTTTGTATTTTATGTCAGCTACTGCTCCTTTGTAGCAATACCAGAAGAAAATTTCTTATTTAGGAAATACACTTGTAATCTCTCAGACAAATCTAATAAGCACAATCTTAATGTAGTTACCGTCAGATATTGGGAAGTTCTCAAGACCATCTTCCTCCTCTATCATGAAGCCATCCTGGTTACAATATGGAATCAAAAGACTCATTGAGCCAAGAGAAATGAACCAAATGATTCTATTGTGTGGAAATTTTTTTAGGTCGCACGCATAATTTCATTCCAGAAAAGTATACAGTCCCTTAGGTAATGAAAACATTTTCTTTTAGGATGCCTCTAAATGGTGTAAGCAAATTCCTCATTAAATCATTGATTGTTTAATATCTTTATCTCTATTTATACTATGATCCCCTCATTTTTTACGATTAGTATTACGCGATTTAGGTAATAATCGTTATTTATCCTGTTTCACGGTAAGGTAAACACGCGTGTAGAAATTTGCTATATGCTCGAATTTCCGTCACCTAGGCATTATTTCTCAAAGGTTATTTGTTTTTCTGGTTCTTAACAATTATTACGTTAGTGAAATATTGCTTTATAATTTCCCACAATTTATTCCATAAGAAGTTATCCAGTAATATATTCACATTATATTAAGTGTAAGGACGATTGAAAAGTTAAATTTAAGCCTTCTTCTTAACGTTTATTTTCAAAATGTTAAACATTTTCTAGTAAATAGGAATTTTCTTGTTATCTTCCATTATATACTTCAAAATCAATACAGAAAGTAAGTAGTGGCGTTAACAAAACTTAGCTTTTATGATGAATAATTTGTGTTAATGCTGTCAATGCGTAACTTTATATACAGTGATTATCTTTCACATTTCATAACTTAATTGTGAGGTTTTAGTGAATGTCGTCTTAATTTAAGGTTAACGAACTCCGTAAATTTGTTACTAACACAGAATTTTCGGAATAAATGTACTAAGTTCTTGTTTTAATTTGCGTGAGGTTTATATTGGTACTATCTTTGAGGTTGTCTCTATTGCTTATTATCAGAAATAATTAATTATAAATTGTCAAATATACTGTTTTCTTTTGGAATTTATTGAAACTCTCACTGAAATATTAAAACACGTCATGTAAAAGAGTACTTGTAGAAAATATTTCGATTCTCATATATTTCATACCTATCGTTATTTATTATTACAGGATATTTATGACCTTGCATTGATTGATTCAGTCAAATTTGTTGTCACAAATCGATTTACCGCTGCATCATTTTTTCTTTGTGTTCTCGTATATAGTATTTATACAAATTAATATTAATTGTTTTAAAAATACATTTAAATAATTTCATTAATTTATAAATGCGAAAATTTGGAAGTTTGTTAATCATCATGCGACGAAGGCTGAACGGATTGCAGTGAAATTATGCAAAAAATAGTTTAAGATTCGACTTAGTTATTTTAACCTAGGAATAGAATAAAAGGAGGAAGCTGTAGGGCATTTTACTAAATAATAAAAAGTTCCTACTATGGCTTGACAATATACCGAGCAAAGTGTATATTAAACGAAAAAACCTTTATCATTTTACAAGTCTCATTTTGTAAAGAATAACCGCAATAACCGAAAAGTAACATTGGATATCATGTTTTTTTATGGTTGCGGAAATCTTAATGATTATGTGATTTTTACCATATTGTAAAACTTCCTAGATAACCAATTGTTGAAGTAATAAATTTGCTTTGTATTCAATGAATAAAATTATGTCAATTTATTTAACTAAAATAACGCCATATAATAATATATATATATATATACAAATATATATATATATATACATATATATATATATATATATATATATATATATATATATATATACTCTTTTGCACAGAAAACGGGCGGTTTTGATTTTGTCATATTATTAACAAAATATTATTTATTAAGAGGTTGTATTAATGGTAATTGTTACTGACTGGTATAGATATTCTGGCACATAGAAACAAACGTTCTAAATTTGAAATTTATTCTTTTTGAATGAAAATTCTCCTTCACTGACAAAAACGTATTTTTGGCGGTAAATGAAATCCAACTCTTATTAATTTCTTTTTCATTTGTTACGTTTTTTATTTGAATGAGTAAATTTTAATTAAATTTCTGCTATTTGCTGCATTGGTTCACTTCTGTTTGCTGTTCTCAGTATGGTTGAAAAAAACGATAAGAGCTAGTAAAATCATTGCGCTGCTTGAAGAAGACATAACATGCTTGTAGCATGTTATGCTTAGAATATAGAGTAATCCAGAACGCACAAATCAATTCGCGGTCGCGATGAAGCCAAAAATCGGTGGGGGGGGGGAGGGCACCGCGCTCCGCCTACTAGCGCCCTCCCCCAACGCGTACGGTGTTACCACCAGAACAAATTTACGCACGAACTTCAGGAAATAGACGCATTTAAATATATTTGCCTGCAGCAGTAGGATTTACATTTGTATCAATTTATATGGCCATGGTTTGGCTTATATGAAGTATTATTAAGGCCACCGTGTTAAATTTCTGAAATGTTTATTCTGACCACAGCCAATTGCCAAAGTATTTAGATTAAAATTATTTAAAAACTTTGTCACATTTAACCATTTTATTTATCACTTAACACTTTTAATACAAAATGAAAACAATTATCTTCGTGTCTTAAATTAAAAAGAGATGTGAAAAAGCCCATAATAAAAGTTTGAAAATATTCGATCTCATACTAAAGAAATTCAAAATAGGACGAAACAATTATTTATATTAATTAGCATCCAATGTCGTGATAAAGTTTCTTCATATTTTAAACAATACCGGTTCGCATTTTTGAAGAAATTGAAGAAGACGGTGTGAATGAATGAATGCAACATGTGTTTCTTGCCTTAATCCTACATATAGTGATTATATACGCAATACGTAAAATATTTTAAAATTGAATATGATAACGGAAATTCAAACGTTACACCAAATTCTCCAATGGCATTTTCCAATCCCTGAGTTACGGGACGATGCACTGAGCTACGGGACGACCGCTTCATAGTCAGTCAAGCGCTACGAAATCGTCAAGTTACGTACGTGGATCTCAAACAGAGCCTCAAAGATGTCAGAGGTACACGAGTAAGCCTATGGACAGTCAGAAGGAGACTTCAAGCCATCAATATACGTAGCTATCGCCCAGTTCGGGGTCCTACATTGCTCCGTGAGTATCGAGTTGCCAGATTGAGATTCGCTTAAAATTTTTCGTCAAGGACTCAACAAGACTGGAATAGTATTTTATTCTCCGATGAAGCTCCTATATCGATTAGTGGTGCAAACCGACGTCGGTGAGTCTTACGAAGACCTGGAGAACGCTTCGCAGAAGTGTGCTTTGTGGAAATCACCCCTTACGGTGGAGGCTCCGTAATGTTTTGGGCTGGTATTAACTCAGATGACCGTACCGAGTTAGTTTTTAATGAAAATGGTTCACTTAATGCACAAAGGTACCTAACAGAGGTTCTTATTCCTCATGTCCAACCCGCATTAACAGCAGTTGGAGGCGAGTCCTTTTTTATGGACGACAACGCTCGCGCCCACCGCTCTAGAGACGTTGAGCAGGAGGCCGGAATTCGTCGGTTAGACTGGCCAGCTAGAAGTCCCGACCTTAATCCGATAGAATACATATGGGATAATCGCAAACGACGCGTCAGAGCCGTAAAACCAGCTCCAGAAAACATCCAGGCCCTTAAAAATATGATCGTCGTTGAACGGGAACGTATTCCTTAGGAAATGATAAAAAACCTCGTCGAAAGCAGGCCTAGCAGATTAAGCGCATTTATTTTAGCTAGAGGAGGCTATACTCGTTACTAAATTTTCAAATTTTATGTTAAATTAATAAAAAATATCCAAAAATAAACTTTAGCCATTTTTAATGTACCAGTATGATAACGCTCGTCTGTGGACTATACATCGTTTTTTTTATTTATTCGCATTTTTAATGACTGAAGTAGGTAAAAACGATATCTCAATAATAAATAACAATATTCTCATCATATCGCCATATAAAATGCCTCAAATAATAATAAAATAACTCTGATATGGTTTATTCCTATAAGTGCCCGTTTTTTTTGCAAAAGAGTTTATATATATATATATATATATATATATATACATGTATATATATACATATATATATATATATATATATATATATAAACTTATTTTCAGAGTTCTTACGTATCTATTCTTACATTGACTGATTGTACTTTCCCTAATGTTTATTCACAACTAAAATAAAACTACTTGATATAGTATTTTTTCTACTTTATTTCAATTCTTAACCGCCATCTAGGTTTCGTTGTATGATAAAATTTTCTAGTTGGCAATTTTGTACTTTCCTTGTTAAGATCGTATGACAGTTTTTTACATTTTTTTATTGAAAATTCTTTTTTTGTTTTCCAAACGGTTAATATAATACCATTTTAGCAGTTTATAGGAAAAAAATATTTTTAGCGATTTTTATTGCGTTTTTAAATAATATGAAGCGTGGTGAAATATTTATTTTTTCTCAGTGTTAATCATAAAATTTTCGAGAGCGATTTTTATCCAAAACCAAACGGTGAGTAATTTTGTTTTTTTTTTTTAAATGTTAATATAACATCATTTTACATTGACTTAATTTCTTTGGCAACTCGTTCGATGGGTTTTTCAAATAAAATTAAAAGTGTCGTAAAATAACTAATTTTCTGTAATCTTCATTATACTATTTTTGAGAGCGATTTTTACTAAAACTAAACGGTATAGTCGTCGCCGTGGTGTGTTGGGTTGATCACAAGGCATACGGCCTTTGATGATGCGACGCACCGCGGCGACCCGGGTTCGATTCCCGGCCGTTCGTCGAACGGGGCTGGACTGGTGTTGTAGTTGGCTGTAAGAGATTGCTCTTGTTGCAATACGTCCGCCATATGTATCTATAAATTAGATACATTAAAGTAGATAAATAAATAAAATAAATAATTTTTAAATTTTTTAGATAGGTTAGATATTTACAGTTTGAAGAATATATCAAAAAGTCAGTGAATTTCGTCGACAACGCATTTAACACAACACCCACCTTAACCTTTTTATTTTCTATGTGTGTATATATATATAAGATATTAAAAACATTATTAATAAAATATTTCTCTTAATGCAACCGCTTGTTTGTATGAAAACCAATTGTATATCTTAGCATGATATAAATATTTTCTTTCTTATTTCTGTTTTATGTTACTAGATGTTATAAGGTGTTGCTTTATAGATGTTTTGTTATTTATGGTGGAAAAATTCTTCAGTGTTTCTAGCATCTGTGCATTTTACTGCGTTCACTTGTTCTCACGTTGCGTTATGTAGTTTCTATGAAAAATATTTCTACTGCGGAGGATTAGGATCTGAGCTGAAAAATGAAAATTATGCTCGCAGTCAGAGAAAAAAACATATATCATGTGAGCGGTAAGAATTTACGGACACGAGGAATATTTTATCCTCTTTGTGTTTTTCAGCTAAGTTTGAAGTGATGTTTTTTAGGTATGACTATCAGCTTGCCGATTCGAACAATATTATCTTTTGATCTTTTCTTAATGGTTAGTATTTATACACACACACACTGTAAATTATATAAATATATGTAAACTGCTGTGGAACGCTCCAATATCTTTTAGAACATGGAAGCGACAAGTCACCATATACGTCCTTGTCTTTTGTACGAGTTTTGTTTCGATCACTCAGAAGCTGTAGCTGCTCAAAATACATGTAATACAGAAGATGGAGATGCAATTTCTGATGCAATTGCAAGATATTGAATTCAAAGGTTCAGAAATGGGAATCACGATTTAAAATATTTTCCCCATAACGAACGACCAGTGGGAATTAACATAGATCTTTTAAAGAATTAATTGAAAGGGATCCCCGCCTTACATTAAGTTGTCTAGCAGCAGAGCTTAGTTGCAGATTTTACGCGGAAGGAACCATGCTTTACTTGTAAGTTGCCAATAGGTTATAAGCAACTATGCTTACTATACACAAGAGTAACTTACAATGAATTATGATACGCACATTGTAATACTGCAGTACGTTATGCTCATTGGTTTATAGTGCATCTTCCAGTATTCGTGTTGCTCTCGTACTAACAACTTTGGCTGGTATTGAACTTGATTGCGGCATGTCTCACTGGAATTAGGCTTTGTGTATTGATTGCGTTATGACTTGGAATTGTAGTGGTTTTTTTACTTTTTGTCCACAATCACGTATTCAATGACTGTAAAAATTGTTTTTAAGCTTTGTACACAATCACGTATTCAATGACTGAAAAGTCAGTTAGAAACAATTTCAACGGTCAGATAACAATTCCAAGTCACAATTAAATAGTGTGGTACATGTTTCTTCAGTACGAGCAGCCAAAATCAGATGATGGAAAAAGGTTGTTTTTTAATAAGGTAGTTTTGTTTTTATTTTGGACTATTAATATTATGGTTATTCAGAATTAAGAAACAAAAATTAGAATCAAGAAATTTCTGTGAAAATTCATAGACACAGTACTTAAATGAACGTCTCAGGGCTCAATATTCCCAATTTTTCTAAAAACACCTATAATATTAAAAATACATGACCTAGATATTTTTTTTATTACAAAAACTGTCACAACCTGGTTTATTCCCTGTTTTTGGCTTAACGTTGAATTTTGAGGCACCTGCATATTATTTGTAATTTAACTTATTGCGTTATACATGTATATTTTTATGTGTGCCTCTATCAAATCTACTGCTAAATACTTATCTTTCTTAAAGCAATATTTCACAACAAATAGATGTCTGAAACAAAACATTATAACCATATGTGTCTACTTAATAACTTTTGTCAATGTTGAAAATCTCCCTTTCTCCATTGTACGCTGTCAATAATACCAACTTTAATGACAGCCTTTCAAGACACACGGGACTTTTACCACAGGATAAAATGAATGGTAATTGTCTTCAATATCTGGCATTAGAACTTCATAAAATGAATACTAGGAGAACACAGAATAATACTACTAATTTCCTTGTCAACATCCATTCATGTTTTAAAACAAATTTCTCGACCGCTGCTCTCTGTCCTTAAGTGTCCTGTTTTCTTTACAAATAGTGAATGGATTTTGTTCCAATTTACACTATATTAATTTACCATGAAGGTTTGTATACACTTTTTATAAATGTTTTGAAAAGTTATCCAGTCTAACCAACCGATTAAGCGTTCGTCGAAGAGCTATCTGGTTGTGCGCTACTTAACTCATTACTTATAAAGAAGCAATGTACGGTAATATTGTTATTATAACAGGACAATACTAGAAATTTCCATTTGCATTTATTACACAAAACTCATAACTTTCAAAACAGGAACATAATTTTTTAACTTAATTTTCTAAAGTTTATTTTGCCAAAACCATGTTAATCCTTATCAAACTAAATTTATTTTAGGGCGGCGGCAGTCTTATATAAAGCGAGGCTTGGTCATTACCAACATAACAACCACTCCTATGCGAAGCCGGGACTCAATATTGTTAAAATATTGTTTAAAGAAACGTTAGTTACGAAAAAAAAATTGACTTACCCGTTCAAAGCCCAGGCGATTTATTCGTTATTCAAGGTTATAATTTATTTTAACAAAGAAGATTCTATAATCCAATTCTTATCAAGGTTTGAATCAGCTCCTTCATATCTTATTCTCAGAGTATTTATTTATTTTACTATATTACCAGTAATTATGAATTTTGATTATATTTTGAAAAATATGTGAGCAAAACTGCAGTATTAATTTTATTTGAGCTCACGTAAAATGTATGAAATGGTACAATAAGAAAATTGGAGACATTTTCAAGAAGATATCATGGGTCTAAATTATTGTCATATTAAATCTTTTTACTTTCAAAGACTGCAACTGAACGTTTCAAGGAGTTCTCGCATTACCTTCCATTTTTAGGTAATATGACAAAATTTTATACTTTGCAATATTCCCCCTAAAAACTATGTGGTTTCGTTGAGTATATGTTTATAAAAGGTATGCATAAATACACTTTGAACATATGTTTTACATATTTATTTTATAAAAGGTATATGTAAATATATATTACAGTTACATTACGGTATAATGTTTAGATATCGAGAAGCAAGCATATTTATAAATCACTTGCGATATTCTGATTTGGTGCTCAGGAAATTGTATGACCATTGAAGTATTTTTGGGAAAATAGTATTTTTGGGATTAATGGAATAACAATTACAAATACCTATAGAATAAATTGTTGCTTTAAGCTTTTTATATCTATAGTATATAGGGCTAGTCACATACGATATTTTGACACAACACACTTTTTCTGGAAATTTTAATATCTATACTTCACATTCTGGTGAAGATAAAAAATGGAATGAGTTCCCTATACTATTATGAACTTCATATTTCATTGGTAAATGGTACATTTTTCATAGTTTTTTTTTAGGACTAACTTGACCCGCGACTTCGTCCGCGTGGAATTCGGAATAAGAAAAGTGTTTAGGCCAATATTACCAATATTTGATTTGCTAACTATGCCATCTATCAAAAATGTTATCACTTAATGTCTGACGGATGTTAAAAGCAAAAAAGTTTTTGATTATTCTTTAGAATAACCGTCATTCGTAGAAATATGGATAAAGTATGAAGGATAAATGGATAAATATCGACACAACAAAGATTTGTTTAAAAAAAGTGCATATGGACTTTATTTTCTATGAGCGTAAATTTTAAAAATACCGCTAATATGTCGCATTGGCTGTACACTTTGATAAAATTATAAGTTAAAAACCAGGTTAAAAGAGATTAATTTTTAAAAATAATATTAGTGTAGTAACAATTGTAGATCACGCAAAGAAAACGTCGATCGGCCCATGTGAATTAAACCTACGTCTTCGGGGTACCGTGTCATCGTACTAACCATTATACCACGGCTAATCTAATTGACCTGCTGAAACTATTATTACTATTATTATTGTCACCAATACCATTTTGTTTTTTTAAATTTTTTTTTATTTATTTTACAATATCTACGAGCAAAAATTTACAAAAAACGCTAATAGATAGCGTTGACAATATTAGTATTGTGAAATATCTATGAGCAGAAAGTTCACTAAAAACGCTAATAAATCGCAGTACCAATATCGTAATTGTCAGAATTTTTTTTAAATGTGTAGTATCCAGATAAAAGTGTTCCATATGGTGCTCGAGTATAAAAACTGTTACCGTACCAAATTTCATCAAAATTCGTGTAGTAGATTTTGGTGATTTAAAAAAAAATTAACATACGACAATTCTACAATAAAAAAAAGTTTACTGACTTTTATTATAATTCTATCCATTAAAGTAATCACTATTTTTAAAACGTTTCCCATAATTCACTCTTCTTACAGTGTTATTATACGTACATATTATTAAATAAATGATATATTAGCTATTACTTCAAAGTGACGTAAATTTAATTTGAAAAAAAAACTTCTATTTCATCTAAATATTGATCATATACATTCGATTGTTTGGTTAATCAATAATTAATTATCAACAAATAATTAAATTGAAAAGTTTATTCCGGATCCGTCTTGTTGTCGATAAACTTATAATTTAATTATAAGTTTTTAAATCGAATACTATCTATAACATTGCTAATACCGAATTATGAATATAAAAACTATTTATAAAAAGAAAAATTTACGGATTGCATCACGCGTCTTAAATCTTATCTACGTAGTCATTAAAATATTAGCATGCTCAAGGAATTGTTATCCAAATGGATAGTCGCTGTTTGGTTGGAATGCCTTCCAATATGCTTTCAATATACAAGCCACCTAGCATTTCGCCTGTGGTATTTTAAGTTCATTGACATTGGAAAAGTGCTTTGTAAATAATCGTGAGAAACTTAATGAAATCAATTTTATTATGGTAAATCGTACGAGAGGGTATCTTTATGTATTGAATGTTTTGAAAAATTTTTTTTGGTTGCATATGACGCTCAAATAGAAGCAAATAGGTCTGATTGTTTACTTTTAAGAAGTGCTCACAAAAAAGGTTGAATTGGTTTCATTGAAATATGCTTTAAAAATATAACTGAAATTCTTAATATAGGCTCCTACATTCTTTTTTTTGGAATTGAAATGTTTATAGAATTCAGAAAAAAAACTGTTTTCGAATTTCCGTTTTTCTTCATAAATTTCTGTATTTTTTTTTAATTTTGGAAAAAAATTCTCCAAAAAAGTAGAACAGAAAAAATGTCGAATACGTTACTTTCATTACAAGCATCGACAGCAAACGATTTTATTTTGAAAAAGCATTAATTTCGTAAATGCCAGTTGTTTCATATTATTCTATTAGATGTAACGAGCATAATGTTATATGAATTTTTATTCGAAAATATTGAATTTCGAAAATATTGAAAATGTTCGCGGAAGTGTGAACGAGAAAAGGAATTTTGTTAATCCTTTTGTGGAAGTGACGTATGTACGTCTGCATTAAAAAACTCTTGTTTCATTAGTATAAGTTTTTTTGCAAATTACTTGAGAAGAAAATGCAGAAATAAGATGAAGTTTAGTTAGATTTAATATACTCTAAGCATATTTCAATAAAAATAAAATCCAAAAAATGTGAAAATCATGCTTTGGTAAATCATACTTATAAGTTTTATGACGACGCAAAACAAAGGTTAAAATTTAACAAAGTTACATAATTTTAGAGAAACATAACTCAACTATAATTGTCAAGGTTATGGAATCTTATCACACACTAAGGTATGCAAGGGTAGTGAGTCCTACCTAATTTTAAAATCTGATATGTTGCATATTTGAAATTTACAAAATTTACATTAACGCTTAGCTTTTAAAATAAGGTCATTATCTTTGTAATAGGTCTTTTAGAATTCTTGCCTTTATTTCCGTTGATGTAAACTTTTGTCGATTTACGAAATTTTAATATAACAAACATTGAAATTCTTAACACTTTCGAGAAAATTTTGATACTTCGAATCCAATAAGGCCAACATCAAATTTGTTAATCTCGTTGGTTTCTATTAACATTTTCGAATCTGATTTTTTTCGGATTACTGCTTAAAATTTTGTCAATTTTGATACTACAGTTTTGAAATTTTATTTTCCTCTATATTTTAATTATACTTATATTAAAAGTGAGGAACTGCTAACACTTTCAATAAAACAAACTAAGTTTTTGCCTAACGACAATACTTGCAGGGTGGAGAGGACCTAAATATGAGTGTTTTTTTAAATAATTTAAATTGTTCGAAAATATTTATTTCCGACTAAAAAGGTCGGATGTGGTAGTTATGACATTTATTTGATATTTCAAGAAGTTTTAAGTGAAATGTGGTTTATAACACTCTTCTTGGTATAAAAAGTTCCGCTTATTACTAGAAGTGTCACGATCAATAATTTAAACAATTAAGCGAATATCACTTTTTGCTTTAAGTTATAGAACCTACAGTTTTAACTGGAATAGTTTCTAAATTACTGTAGTAAATGTCTTAATACATTAATTTTATGAACAGCAAACCAACATTACAATCAGTAATGCCAGTTTACTGTTCAGAATATTGATATTTCTTAACTAATTTTATTACATTTTATGATTTTTTTTCTTTATAACGTTTATATTTTTAATAGAATGTAATGATTATTGTTTATTTTTGCAGGTAAGTGTTATTTACCAATACCACGAAATTATGAAGAAAAACTAATTCATCTACAAGATTTGGCAGTGATGGCATTTAATCCGTAGACTTGAATATCATCGGCAAACATTTTCGTAGTTTTCCTGAATCAAGGCCCAACGTTAAATCTTCACTGCGTCAAGGTAATTATTCAATTCTTCCTATGTATGAACTCACGATTGAAGCTAGTTGAAGTCCACACATATTTCTCTACAAGGTTTTGTACATAATACTGTATAGAAGCAAAGCATTTTCTAGTTTGAACCATTAATCGAGTACATGTCTGGTTCTGAAGTAATATCTCTTTGAATTAATTACATAAGTTTTTTCGTAGCAGCAACAAACTTTTTTCAAACAATTTTATTATCCCAAGCAATAAACAGATTACTGATACATTGAATATTACCGTTTTTTCTCTATCTATTCAATCCAAAGTTTTTGTAATAGTCTGTTTTGAGTTATTTTAACCTACAAATCTAATAATGTAAATATGGAAGATTTAAACGACTTTCTCGTAACTTCATCTATAACCTTAGTCAATAGTTCCTTTATTCCTACCGAAGTAAGTTTCCGCAAGATATTGCTCCTCAGAAAAAAGATTAAAGTACTAAGAATAATTTACTGAAGAGCGACATTTACCCCTTTTTCTAAAGTATCGGTATCTTGGCGAACGTTCACGTCAGCGGGAGTAAGTGACAAAACACTCTAAAAAATCCCGAAACGTCCTGAAATAACTGAACTTACGATTGAAACACGATCGTTAAAATATAATGATTTATTATCCACGCATGGAGCAAAAGGGAAGGAAATGTCCTTAGAATATATTTCTGAACACTTAATTTTACGGCAAAAGTATTATTAGCAAAGCATTGAAAAATATGATGAAGAAAGGATTGGACCTGATTGACCGGTTAAATTCGACCATAAAAGACAATCATTATTGGAGATAATTCGGCGTCACAGAAAAAACGGTAGCACGAGTGCACCCATTTTATGTAAGAAAAACGTTTTAAAATAGTAGAATTATTTCAAATATCAGTTTTAGCAATGTTCAACGGAAGAGGATAGTTCTATCTGTTACACGCAAGGCGTTATTTGACGAGTATATCTTGTTTTAATTTTTTTATTCTTCTCATTTATTAGGTTAGTGAAATGTTGTTTTGTAACTTTTTAAGGAGATTTTCATTAGCAGTTACTTACTGACGTATTCTTACAATATTAAATGCATCCATGTTTTGAATACTTATTCTCATGTTTCTGTCTTAATTTATTTTAAAAATAATAGAAGTTATCTAGTAAATAGGAATTCGATTGCATATAATATCTTTAGACGTACACCTCACAGGTAATGCAGGATATGAGAAACTGTGTCAATAAAATATAGCTGTTATGATAAGTACTCGTAATAAGTTTGTGAGAGTGCTGGATGTGTACAATTCGGTCAATAGCTTTCACGTTTCATGACTTAATTGTAGCTTTTACTAAATGTCGGCTTAATGTGTGGTGAATAAATTCTGTATGTTTGTTATTAATGCTGAATTTCTGGATAACATGTACATTATTTTTATTATAGTTTTCGTGTAATTTATATCTGAAGCTACCTTTGAGGTTCTCAGTTTCAATTATTATCTGAAATTATAAATAATAGTTGTAAAGAATTGCTTTTTTTATTTTTTGAAACTGATACAGAATTAAGAACCCACTATGTGAGATAATACTTATATGGTGGAACCCACTACTCAAGAATATACTTAGACTTCATATATATGTTTATTTATTAACACGACTGATTCAGTTAAATTAGCTCAAGTCGCTTTAACGCTGTAATCTTTATATTTTAGTCGTTTTATAAGGGATTTACTTCTAATTAATTTTTATTATTTTAAAAACTATACTTAAATAGTTCCACTTATATTACAAATGTTAATATTTATAAGCTTATTACTCACAATTAAATGCTTATAGCCCATCTGAATATATTGCCATGCAACGAAACCTAGACCGTGGTAAAGAACTTAAAGAAAGTAGAAATAATACTACATTACGTAGTTTCATTCAATTGTGAATAATGAATTTCTACAAAATTACGCCAAATATATTCAAGCTTATTACTCTTCAAGTTATAAAGACTGGATGGATTTAAATGAAACTCGATATGTCTAAATGTGGTTCATGATCCAATTTGACATATAGGCTTTTTCAAGTCTGGAAATAGCATAACATATTAAAAATGCAGTGTTTTTGAACAATCGGTCCAATTTACTACGAGGATATGACGATAGACGGCACAACCTGTATAATAAATGGAAAAGTCTTTAAAATGTTTTTAATATAGAAATATTGTAAGTCTCATTTTGTAAGGAATAATTTCACGCGGGCGAAGCTGCGACTGAAAGCTAGTATAAAAAATATCATTCGGTATCCCATATTTTGGCCGTTTCTAAAATCTTGATGAAATTAGGATTTTTTCAAGATAAATTAAAACTTTATAAAAAATTAATTCTTCATTCACTATATTTAATTTCTTTTGTTATACTATAATACGTACTAGCATGAAAATAATTTCACTTATTGTTTCGCTAAATAACATCGTACCGTAATACAGATAGTATTCGTAATGAAAGAGACGCGAACTGTATTTTAAATATATTTTCTATATTATTCCAAAAAAAAAATTATACTTGTTCTTAATTCGGTTATGGAAAATTCATTAAAATATTAGCATGCTCAAGGAATTGTTATCCAAATGGATAGTCGCTGTTTGGTTGGAATGCCTTCCAATATGCTTTCAATATACAAGCCACCTAGCATTTCGCCTGTGGTATTTTAAGTTCATTGACATATTATTATATGTAATCATTTATAGATATATAGATTCCACTTTTTATTGATTTATCATTATTGTTGACCATATTGTTAACCTGTGTATGAAAAAACTAAGGATGTTATACAAAACTTTATATTCACGTGTGTATATAAATGTGTGTATATATATATATATATATATATATATATATATATATATATATATATATATATACACACACATATATAAATATATATATATATATATATATATATGTATATATATACACGTGGAAATGATATACTATTCTATTATATATCTGACATCTTCATATATACTTAACGATTAGTTTACAATGATTGTGAGGAATGACGGACAAAATTGAGGAAACTACTTAATAAATATTAATGGCCCGGTTATAAATTAAAAAATCTTACAAAATTCATGTACGTCTTTATTAAAAATTAGTTGCAGGCTTCTTAACGTGATATATTTTGTTTCTTATTGTATATTCTTCGTTACAAGCTGTTATGAAGTGAAAATATTCTTCAATGTTTTTATTACCTGTTTTTTTACTGTGTTAACTTGTTCTCTCGTCGAGTTACGAAGTTTTTGTAAGAAATGGAAAATTATATTTTCCAAAGAATATATTAGTAGCTTGTTTAAACTAACTTTGTAGTGATGTATTTATTTTAAGTAAGACTGTGAGCCGTTTCGTAGCAACATGAGTCTATAAAATTTAACAATATTTTATTTTGTACTTTTCTTAATGTTCTTTGATATCAATGCTTGTAAAGAAAGTATAGAGCTTGATTTTGTGAAGAATATTTATAAAATTAAACAATATATGTTAATGTCACCAGAAATTTGGGCTGAGAATAAAAATATCTGGATAGTTACAAACGATTTTTGAAAAAACAATTTTCTAAACTGGGAAAAAATATGATGGCACATAGTTGTGTATAGACTTACGTAGCTAGGTTCAGATTGATATATCTTTATGAAAAATCCAATTAGCAGGAAATGAAATATTTTTTAATCCGTTTTCATAAACAAAATTACACTTTTTATCGTAATTCCCAGTTCAATTAATATTATGAGCTTAACCACAAAAAGAGCATTGGCATTGTGAAAAATTAATGAGGAAATATTTTTTCACCACTTCGTCAACGCTGGCACTAATTTCGTCTTTGTCGTTACATTTCTATTTAAGTGTTCTCAGCCTTGCACCATTTTTAAAAGTGATCTATATTAAATATGTATTATGTCCAATTACTCTTTTAAATGCATAATCTATTGTAAAGTGTAATACACCTTAATATAATTTAATGCGTTAAAAGAACTTGCAATATATGTATATATATATATATATATATATATATATATATATATATATATATAATATATATATATATATATATATATATATATATATATAATTAAGTTAGAGAAAACGCTGCCCGTGTGCTTTCATTTTTGTGCAATAATCAGAAGTTAATTACGAATTTTTCTGAATTTTTACTTGATGAGTGTCTTGTTAGAGTATGTTACTAAATCTGCAATTTAAAATTATGAAAAATATTTTTGTACTTTAAAAACAGCCCCTTGATACCTTGCCTGATAGATAAAATTAAAAATAAAACATTTTTTGAGGGCTTTATTTTCCTTTTATATATTTTTCATTTTTTCATAGTAACATATTTCCAGTCTTCATATCATGAAAATATTTTTTTTAATTTCTCTATTGCTTATCCAATTTCGCCTTTCTTATTTTGACTTTACTGTGTCAAGTATCAACGCTTTTTTAGCTTCGACTTCGAACAATTTAACTATAAAATGGCCACATCAAATTGCGCCTTATGTTTATAGACACTTTTACAGTGCCTCGTTACCCAAGAATGACTTCTACTATTTTCAGATCTCGTAAAAGCTTCCTAGTGATCATAAGTGTACGAACGCGCCACTTCCCCAGAATGCATAACGGGACAAATTTAAAGAAAAACCGTGCGATCCATCGCAGCGGGCGTGAAACCGGACGCGGAGGGGCAATAATAGGTCACACGTGGCTTGATGTAATATAAATCTACAATACTTTACCTAATATAAATACTGAGTTTTATTGACTAATAACGTAAATATGTTAGGAACTTATTAGTTATTAGCTCCCACCTCCCATCCCACACGTATATAGGTAGGCCTTAAATTTTTGAATGCACGATTATTAATATTTTTACTACGATATCTCCTAAAGTATACATACAATCCATATACTATAAGAGACAAATTACATCTGCATTAGTCGAATAATTTAATTTAACTGGTGGCCTTGCTTGTGCGGATTATATAATTTGTATTATTTAGTTTGGGTCCAAATGTAAAAATAAAAGATGGAGTGCGGAACAAAAAAATTGAGATGATATGCTACTTAAGTTTTTTAACTTTTGTTAAAAAAAATCTTATCTATTTTAAATTGAATTCAAATTAATAACGGTCTCATATATATATATATATATATATATATATAAATATATATATATATATACATATATATATATATATATATATATATACAATCATTTAGAAACTGAAACAAATACTTTCTGGTTCTGGTGATTTATGCCTTTTCATTTATTTACTACATGAAAATAAATGATATAAATTATGATCGATTCTAAACATATTTTTGCGTTCTCTACATAAGTCACAATTCAAATAAATGTTGATTTGTTATACAAGATACATGTAACAATAAAGATTGTAGGATGAGCCAAATAAATAATATTTAGGCTGTCTGACCCCTCTAACATAATATTTAATTGAAATAAAATATAACAATACAGAAAAATTAACGGAACTCAAAATATAGCATTTCCAGAATATCGTCAGACGAGAGGAAAGTGGGGATATATTGAATTAATAATAATAATAATAATATCGTTTATTTGTGGATATAAAATACAACAGGTAAAGTAATAGACATGTACAAAAATTTTCATAGGGATAATGACAAAATTAAATTTAAAAATTAGGTTACACGCCTTAACCTAAATTTTTTTCAATATTTTATCCACATAAAGATTACTAGCTCGGCTTTGCAGTTATTCTATAAGCAAAACCGACACGGCCGGCTTACAGCTAGCACCTGATGATATACATACATATATGAACGTATACTCATATATACATATAGACACATACATATACACACACATACACATATACAGTTTGTACGCATACACACATACATACATGCACACATACACAATATATAATAATATTAATAATTATTTTTAATACAGGTATTATATACAGACTTATAACTACATACACATTATTATTGAGGAAACATAGCACGAAGAAAAGAAGATACTAATAATAAATATAATTTAGATGAAATGATTTCGAAGAGCCGATATTTTCCGTATATTCCGTTTGCATTTGCTGGGTCAAAAGCTACTTACGGATTGACCTTTTAAAAGTAGTCATGGATCTAGCAGTTTTCAGGGGCGGAGGGAGGTCATTCCAAATTTTGGTTGCGGCAAATTTGAAACTACCCCGATAACCGGTTGTGCGATGTTCCGGGACTAAGAGAAGTCGGTCTCTGGCGCGCGTCACGTGGCGATGAGTAATGCCGGACCAGTTTAATATATCGTAAAGATATTTCGGCTCTTTTACTGCAAAAAGTATACGCAAAAAACAGAGAATGTACGACAATTGTGCATTCGGCGCATTCCATGCTCATTTAAATACGGTGATACACGGGATCGCCGTGGGATGCCGAAACAAAAACGCGCGCATGCATTTTGAATTCTTTGGATCGAATTAGCTGTTTTTGAAAGTAAACGCGGGCCGTATATGATATCACCATAATTGAGTACAGGAAGAATGAGGTTTTCAACTAGAATTCCTAAAGGGAACAGAGAGATAAGGACGGTATCTGAATAGCGTTTTGAGACGCATAAAGCAACATTTAATTTTTGAGGTTATGTGTTCATGAAATCTCAGCTGTGAGTCCATTATAATGACTAGATTTTTGGCGTGTTCCACCATAGGAATGGACTGCCCGTTTATGGCGAGCTTCAGTCTTCCTGATCCTACTACCTGAGCCTTACTTCCCGTAATTAGAAAACATGATTTGGAAGGGTTTAACAATAAAGCATGTTTACACGACCAATTCCAGATTTTCGTAATGTCTTCATTAACTTTTTCGCACACTCTGTCTTCATTTCCCAAATGTTGATACGCAGCTGTACGAAAAGATTTGTACAGCTGCGTATCATCAGCATAAAAATGAGTTTTTACGTGCTTTAAATTGCTCGAAATATCTGACGTGTACAGAGTGAAAAGTAGCGGCCCTAAGATTGACCCTTGCGGTACACCTCTAGAAATGGCATGAACTTTCGAGGTAAGAGTTTGATTACCGTCGAATACTTTGACGTACTGACACTGTCGCTTAAAATAGTTTAAACCATTCACACGCGCATTCCGATAAGCCGTAATAATGTAATTTAGCCATTAAAATTTACTTAGGTAATCAAAATCAAACTTAGGTAATCAAAATCACGTGCATAATCCAAAAGAACGACAGCAGTAGCCTCCCCTTTATCAGCTGAGTATAGGATATCATTAGTAATGGATAGATGTGCTGTGGATGTACTGTGTTGACCACGGAAACCTGATTGGGTAAGGGGGAGCGCTTTGATGGATTCTAAAAATCTTTTAAGCTGATTGCAGACAATTTTTCTATGATTTTAGACATTTCCAGTGGAATGCTTATGGGGCGAAAATCGCTTAATGATTGAACACTACTTTTCTTGCCTATTGGGATAACAACTGCTTTTTTCCATATATCCAGATAGGTAAAAGAAGTGAGCGACAGATTCACAATTTTGGTAATTAGGGTAAGGGTGTACGGTAGTGTTAGATTCAGCATTCGTGCAGAGATACCATCCACACCAACAGCTTCGGACTTTAAAGAATACACAATCTTCGCCACAATATCTTCATTCACCTTCTGAAAACGCATTTTTGTCTCAGTGAAACAATGGGTATCATAAAAAGAAATAAGATCAGCGTCCGCACTATCGGCGCAAGGTAACGTTGCAAAGTGATCGATAATCTGATCTGGATCGCAGAGATGGTGTGGCAGGTTATTTTTTCTACTTTTACCGATGGGATATATTGATTGCAAGCCTCTCCAGAGATGTTTGCTATCTCCATGATGCACGTTTACATAAAAAGAAAAATATGCTTTTCTCTCCCTTCTCAAAGCTGTGATAAATATATTTCTCAGCGATTTATAATAATCTAAATGTATATCTTTCTTTGATTTAATACCTTTAGAGCAGGCTCGATCACGCAGACGCATTATAAGACGGATCGTATCCATTATCCACGGTTTGGATGGATAGATGCGCGTTGTTTTATGAATTATTAACAATTTTGTCGATATTGTCGTCCACTGTCATATTGTCCCACCGAAATTTTGATACCGCTGAAACAAACAACCCCATATCTATTTTATTAAGATAACAGGAACGGAATTTGTGATCAAGTATTGGAGGTTTTATGATATTGAGTCTACCGACCAAGAGAGGGTGGTCACTTAAATCTTGATTGTGATGAATTAGTATATTAACATTAATATCACACGGTCGGCAACAAAATAAGTCAATTAAAGTTCCCGAGTGCTCAGTTATCCTGGTCGCCTCAGACACGAGTTGTTTGAAACCAAATATCTCCAGCCAGTTAATGGTCTTGGAGGTGCTTGAATCTGCCTGTTTCAGTAAATCTGTATTAAGGTGAAGAAAAAGTATTCAGCGGTGCAGTCATCGCCTAGCTCAGGCAATCGAGTGCTAAATCTAGAAACATAGTTTGTGGTCGGTATGCAGTACCCACAACCACGCTGACGCGACCCATCTCCAAGCGAATCCAAAGTTGCTCAAGCTCTGTGTTCGGGATGGTTATCTTGCGGTACCGTATGCCTTGGCGTACATAGAAAGCTACACCTCCTCCACGTCCGACAGTGCGATCGCGGTGCGCAAACGAGTAGCCCGGGCACGGCGAGGGTGCACGTGTTCGAACCGCGTGCAATCCACGTTTCATTTATAGCCATTATGTCTAGATCATGCTCTATTATCGCTGCGTATAACTCATCATGACCCGTCCACAAAGACCTAGCATTTAAATGACTCAGATGATGATTTAAATACAACCTTTTCTAAAAGAGACTACTGTAGTCGTTGGTCCAACAGATTTGTAGGTGTTAATACCACTACAGGAGATATTTCATTTATTATAAAATGAGTACATATACATATATAGACGATACAAATACATATACATACAAATATATACACATACATACATGTATACACATACACATATATATGATGAATACCTCCCTAACAACTAGTGTATGTAAAACTCAACTAAACATAATGGTTGAAATAAATATATACATATATATGCACAATAAAAGATATATAAAGCTATAACAGAATAAATAGGTGTAAAGGTCAACAAAATGGCACGAATGGAAATAATTGAGAACATTAAATATTAAACAATAAAATCTAGGTCGGCGATCGTTTTTATTTTTATATACGGCTGTCATGTTCTTTGTGGCGTGTACTTTTCGCAACGCACAAGTTGCGTGTTCACACAAAGGCGTACGAGTTTTGTCGAGCTTTCTCCTTGGCCCGACGCAGGAGGTCCTTGTAGAAAGGAGAGAGGTGTTCTACGAGGAACAATCGACGCGACGGTGCAGGGAATCCGTGCTCAAGGTGTTCACTCCCCGGCGCTTGCGAACCACTTCAAGCAAGCCATCGCGCATCGATAGTGACCGTAGTCGCAGCAGTATAGGGCGCGGACGATCCTCGCGCGGTGCTCCCACTCGACGCGCCGACTCGATGTCGTTCGGCGGCAACGCAACAGCCGTTGTGCGCGCGATGCCCAGCGTCAGCTTACCGCAGTCTTCATCCGGGCGTTCGGGAATACCGAAGATTTCAATATTATAGCGGCGCTCATGCTGCTCCAGTTCACGATTTTGCATCTGCAAGGCTACAACAGTTCCACGAAGCCTATTTACCTCTGCTTCGATCGCCTCAACTTTATTTAATTTTGTTTCTAATTTATTTAAACATTTTTCGAATTGTAGAGCTGTCACATATTAATCCATCAGTAGCCTCACCAAGATCTGAAATCATTAAACACAAGCATATTCTCCGACCATCATACTTGTACCGAAACTATATTTAGTATAATTTGCATGTAAAGTTATTATAAATATTACGTAATAGAGATTAAATAAACAAAGACTCTAAAATAACGTTCGCTCACGAAGATTTATGTGCAGAACCTTCACGTAAAAATGTATTATTTTACCCATAGAATATAAAATGAGAAGCTAGACGGAGCCCCGTCCTCTATGATTGTACATATTAAAAAATAACGTTACTACTGAATGAAGTTTATGATGACTGACTAGGAAGCAAAGTTTAAAATTGACATATTTGAATACATACTATTATACAAATTCACATAACGCATAAATTAAAAGCTTACGCGTCCTTGAACTAACAGATGTCAGCATATTATCATTGTCCGTTAAACAAAGCAAGCTTGTAATAAACCTGTATCTATGAAGATTAATACAGTTATTTTTAAACAAAATAAAGCATAAGAAATATCTTTCAATAATAGCTCTTATGAAGTTAGTCAAATAACACAGGTCTGCAAATTTTAACTTTTATTTTCCCTTTTTGGATTTTATAGTTGTTCATGGGATGTTTTGATGTTCTGATTACGAATATGTACTTAGATGTTTCCCATCACCCTCAGTTTTTTTGGAAGAGTTATATGTATGAAATCGCAAAAGTTAGCCAATTTTACTAAGTAAACAATTTATATTACAATAAAAAAACTATTACTTGACTTTAAAGTATTATAAATACATTTTAATGACGTTAATAAATAAATTAGAAATATCAAATATTTTGTGGTATCTTGTTTTTTTTTTCGCCGAAGCTCCGATTGTGAGATTTTCGCCTAAACTTCCGATCTGGATCATTTTGCTTTAGCAAGCAACAATAATCTGCCATCATCCTTTTATTCTACCTGCTCTGATAGCGACGTTCTGTCTATTTCAACTCCTGATGAAATCTTTTGCCTTGCTCTGCACCTACTGCACCCAAGTTATCAGGAAAGAAGTCCAAGTGCGAATTTAGGAACTGAATTCTAATGCTCATCAAACATGCCATTTTTTTCAATAATTTTTTTCACAATTTCCTCATAATTTGGACTTATTTTGGTTAGCGATTTTAAGGCAGATATGTTACCAATGGTAATTATGAATTCCGTAATGTTATACTGCAGTTTCATCAGCATAAACTGCCCACAAAAATAACAAAAATTGTCCGATGAATTTAAACGCTTCCGCGGTGGTATCTTTTAAGTGGGCATTACAAATTGCACAAAACTACTAATTTTGTACAAACAATAATGTTGCTATTTATACAAAACGCTATTAATTTATCCTCCTTAACCCTCTTCTAACGATTTAAGTTAATCACGGTCAAATAAGGCTAAAGACCTTATTTGACCGTAACGACCTAAAAATCCACCTTTTTTCAATGTTACTTAGTTAATACGGTTCTAGCGGAGCTGGACTGGCTGGCTGTAATAGATTGCTCTTGTAGCTATAAGTATACCATGCGTATCAAGTATATACATTAAAGTAAATAAAAAATTAATAATAGTCGCGTAAATTTATTAAAATTGAAAAATATTTATGCCGATGAACAGTCTTTGTGACACACAGCTTCCATTGCTGTTATTATGCAAATGGGTTCGCACTGAAACCTTTCAATAAACCGCACGAAATTCTAAAGTATTAGAATGATTATTAAACTAAATGGATACCATTCTTTCCAAATGGTCTTGAATTAGTTTATTCGTTGTTATATATTTCAATAATTTTTCTTTAATAATAAAAATATGGAATAAGAATCTAAAGCTATGAATGCAAAATAAAAACCAATAAACCCATTCTTACGCGGATATGCAATTTGTTTAACAAGAGTGATGACATTATCATTTGATCGTGTATCAAATTTATTTTATATGCAAGATAAACTTATGTTGTCCGGCAAATTCCACAAAGCCTACAACGGTTTCAGCGTTTTCTCCGCCAGTAGATTTTGTAGGAACATATTTCTCGAATTTAGAACGTCGAATAAATCGTCATTAACTTTTCAATATCTACATGAACTGTCAATATTCCAAAACGTGTTTTAATAAAAATCCAACGCCCCAAAAACACTTTTATTGAACAATTTATATTTTGATTGTAATTCATTGGTTAGTACTATTCACTCTTAATTTTATACATTATGTAAATTTTCCAAATAACTACAGTTTATAGGTTGACCTATAAAATGGAGTTATTTGGACGTCGTTTGTCGTAATTTTAAAATATAGATTTGCATGATACCAATCACAGACTAATTTTAAGGCGTTATATAGATCAATAAATATGGCAATTTAGCGATTTGTAGACTTATCTTTAAAAGTGACTTTCATGTTTCCTGCAGACAAATCACAACCAAGTAATTGTGCCATATTAATATTTAAGCGACAATCGTCAAAGTTACTGAAACAATTCTTATATATTCCAGTGGATTTATAAATTGTTTTAATAAGTTCACTCGTTAGTCACCGCTAATTCCTTTGACTAAAAATATCCAACTGGAACAGTCCAATAACAAATTTAAAGTAACTTCCTAAAAACCAATGCTTCTTTCATCTCTTCCATGTGGCTGCTTACTTAAACTAACCATATGGTTATATGGTTAGTTTACCGTGCTTTCGTATAGGCATTTCTTCTTATACTAATGAACATAAAATTTGATAATTTGTTGCAGCCACTATATTTTTAATAGTCTTGATTGAATACAGTGGCCTTCATATTCTGGCACAATTACGATATTGTGTTTTGACTTGGCAGACATAATTGTAGCGTTTGTCTTACGTAAACGTATGCTCCCGATCACAATTAATGTAATGTTGAAGCACAAGTTGTTATTTTTTGAGGGTATGTTTTTTTCGTTTTGAACTATTTTTACTTTTAACAATGTGTCTTTTCATAACTTCTACACTGGCCATATCGTTAAAATTTAGAATTTCCACATCGTTTTCACATGACATTACAATTTTCTTTAATTTCTGTAACATTTGTCTTACATAAACGTATGACAAGTGTTTTTGGGGAGTTGGATTTTTATCAAAATACGTTTTGAAATATTGACTTCTAATCAACGTAGCTTCTTTGCTTAGGTTGTAAACGTTTGATCTTTAAAATTTTTTCACGAGCAAGGTTATTTAAAAGTTTTATGCAAGATCTCAACTTCAACTTACGAAGCATGTCGGACGTGTTAAATGGCGGCGGAGTCGATGAATTGTAACCGGCGTTACTTTCTACATTCATTCCTGCAATTCCTTTGCCAAATTAATCATCCAAATATTAAAAATTATCACCAGTTTTAATACAAGGTAATTACCTAACTGAAAATTGAAATTGAAAATATCTATTTGATAAATTTTAAAACTGGAATCAAAACTAAAACCTGCTAATAACTTTCATCGTTCGTGCTTCGTCTTCACATTTTTATGAGCCTGTGATTTTTGTTTGTATTATTTATTAAATAGAACATGAAGTAATGGGATCGATGAATGGATGTAAACTAGTGTATTTGCGAATAAACTTTTGGTGTAAATTTATACATCGGAAATAATTTTGGTTTGAGTGTGTGATAGGTACAATAATCATAAAATTTTAAATAAACGTACAGAGGTTCTTTCCACTACAGCAGGTATTCCGCCGGTTAAATGGCAGCTCGCTATCTAAGCATACGTTTATGTCCGATTACAGTTAACTGGCAAAACAAAAACACTAATGTCAAGATTGTATAACGACGTTATTTTAAATCTGAAATTAGAGTTGCAAAGTGCCAAACACGTGACTTTAATAACAGAATATTGAGCGTCACATACTTTCGAAAGTTATATTAGAGTTTTAATGGCCAATTTTATCTCGGATTCATGGAAAATGTTTTCCGGCTTCTTTTAATGGTTTAAATAGGGCGCCCGCCATGTTGTGGAGAACATTAGTGCTGATAATAGCCGGAGAATGAGAGCTGTTTGACAAGATTCACGTTATTGTTACATTTTATCAGCTAACTACAGAGCTGAGAAAGGAAAAGGAAGTGGACTGTGTAAAAATGGCATCATTGCTCATGGCATCATTGTGTATTCAAGGTGATTTAAATAAAAATATTAAAATGAACAAATAATGACGATTTTTAAGAAAATAACTAAAGTTTTCTTCAAAATGTTTCGAATTTATAGTAGTGGGGTATTGGGATACCAATAATTTTCTCTTTGCGAAGCCTCAATTCAAAGTTTCATCTTCTTTAATCCTTTGGAAATCTGGAACTAAATCATTCTTGTCGGATACATTATGCATTATGATTATAGGAACTTAATTAGTATTTGCTGTCCATCAATACTTAATATATTTTAATTATTTTCTTGTTTAAATAAAATAATAATCATATACTCGTTTGTCATAATTATTTTTATTAGAAGAAATAAATCAGAAATAAATCATATAGAATGTCGAAAAGTTCGAACTTGGATAAACTTGCGCGCTCGTCAATAATCGTTTAATGAAATTCATCAAAATAACATATATTTTAGACATTTTAAATCATCTGTTGTGTGAATCTCTTCCCGAATATAAAAATACGCATATCGATAATGACTTTTTGATTTAATAATACCTATTTCTTTAACTATGATACTGCCAGGCATTTGAGTACAGCCATACTATTAGAGTTTTAACTTTACGCTCATAAATATTTTAAAGATAAATAAAAGCAGAACAATATAAAGTAACAATAATAATAGTAACAATAATTTTGACAGGTCGATTGGATCAGCCGTGGTGTAATAGTTAGTGTGTTGGGAAGGGAGGCTGAAAACGTGCTTTCTATTCCAATCTATACATTATCTCTTATCTTAATTTTTTGAATGTTTTGACTCTTAGTAAAAACAATGTGATCATTACATATATATAGAGTACTTACATAATTACCAAAAAAGCACAAATTGTCGATAAACTAGCAACAATTTTTAAAATTTATATCACTAGTTACAAAAACAAAGGTAAAAATATATACCGGTTTCGCAAATTCTTTATATTCTTCAAGGATTAATTATTAGTTTTAATTAATTAAATCTGTTTAACATTGAATTTTTATTTCGAATAATGGAGGTGAAAGTAAAAGTGATGTGAAGGTTACCATTATGATGTAGAGAATCAGAAACACTAGAGAAGTTCGAGAGAAAACAATCAATTATTGAACTGTTTTTCGTGTAAAGATATAAAATATCATTTTTAATTGGGTATTATTATGTCGTAGTCAGTCAAATACTATGATAAATTAGCGATATTTGTTTCTTTACGAGTCTTTAAATAGATATATATATATATATATATATATATATATATATATATATATATATATATTATATATATATATATATATATATATATATATATATATATATATATACATATATATATATATATATATATATATATATATATATATATATATATATATTGCGATACTCGCAATACTCGATTGTGGCAATACAAAGCTATAATTTTTAACGGGTGACGGAAAACCCGTGCGGCCTGCCTTTGTAGCACCAGTATAACGAACATTTTTTTCCTCTCATCAAAAAGCAACAACCAATTCGTGAAGGTTTTTTCTTAATTTTCTCTTGATTGAGAAGTTCGTATTATGTGTCTCCTAGCCATAGTCAAGAATAATTTTTTAGACAATCAGTCACCGAGTTGTACATCATTCTTGTGCACAGCCTAATACTCACCTAGGCGTAAAATTATCACAAAGTTGTTGCGTTCAGGATGACGAAATATTTATCGTTGAACACTCTATAATATTGATTTTTAAATAATCTCGCCAAGCAATTCACCGTCAGTCAGCTGAATTTTTAGGCTTGGGAACTCCTAGTTTTCCAAGTTTTTATTCCAGGATAAAAACGACTGAAACCGGAAAAGAATAAATGGTAAAAAACCAGTGGCTCACTTTTAATAGGCTAACAATACTTCTGTACGGTCTATCTGTCTTACGTCTGAGAGTCAGTTAATATTAGATATCGTCTATATCACTATATAAAAGATGCAACCTTATAAAAATACGCGAAGTATACTTCCTAATTTTGCAGGTGACCAGGAACTAGATAAAACGAGCCATGAAATACTGATAAACGATATTTTTATTGAATAATGCTTCATTGGTTGAAAAATGGCGGTACTTTGATAGTGTTTAAGTATTGTGATTGCGAGGTTTATATTTCTTTTTATTTATTTAATTCCATTTTAATAACTTTTTTTTAAATTTTGTCTCTGCCAGATCTCATATTAAATACTATTCTTTATGAAAGCGCTATTTCTTTCATAAAGAATGGTATTTAATTTATCACACATATGCGGGTGCAGAAATAATGACTTCGTCGCTTAAATGCAACTTGCTAGAATTGAATATATCACTTCCTCTGTCATATACTGTTACAAGTAGCGTCATTGAAACGCTACTTTTAATGCTAGTCTTGCAAGACATCAGTCACAGCGTTAACACGGATGGTAGTCCTCTTCATCTGTAATTAAAGCTTCACAGACTTCAGTGGCTACCAGATTTTGTATATATATTTGAGACATATTGCCATTTTACGATGCCTCTTTTTGGTATTCATAATTTTAATGTCACCGAAAATAAATTAAAATAATTTTTGTGAGTATTTGTGTTAGATAAATAAATAAATAAATACAGTTTTAATGAGAAGAGATACTTAATAACTTTCTCTCCTCTGCAAGAAGTACAAAGCCATTTCATTATAATTTCAAGACATGTCGAGATTATTGGCAGAACAATTTACCACGAAACACTTTTTACAATGCAATGCTTATCAGATTGTCGTCTTTTCTGAAGGTGAATTAATATGCTGAAAACTGTGTGTAAAAAATAAACAACTTGGTGAAACAGAATTGTGTATATGGATTTAGAAACGTACCAGTAAGTAATTTAGCGGTAAAGAGGTGAACGAATATAAATTACAGTTACATTTTTAATATCAACAGAAATAAAGTATAAGATTCTAGACTAAAATGTCTATCCGCTCTTTAAGTACAGTGACAGTCGGTCAAACTTTCTTGCGTTACAAAATACCGTCAGATTTGAATTGTTAATAACGCAGAGACTAACGATGTGTTAACAATGGTTAAGCTCGCGTCAAGCAGAAAATATTTATGCGTGTTTGTCGTGCAGTATTTTTATGCTTATAACGTCATCGGAATAGTGTTGACGCATACGAGTGATTGTTGCGAATTAACATTGTGTAAAATTAAAAATACGTGAAAATGTGTTTAGCTAGGATGTTGTTTGGTTATCATTGTGAACAGATTATGGGACACTGCTAGGACCAAAAGGGAGAAAATACAAATATTTGCTGAAATACAAGAAATATCAGTATTAAATGAAAAATTACAAATTTACCTTAAATATATTGTCACATATGAATCGTAAACATGTTCAGAATTGGAGAAAATGTAAATCAGAGGAAAGCTTGCGTCAAAAGGAATCTAAGACACATAACATGTCCAGAGCCGAGCAAATTTGAGAGCTACGACAACATGAAAAATAAAATAAGAAAACGACGCATAGCGATTATATAGCTGTCTAACCGTACATATAGCGTCCACGGACAGTTCAAATGCCCCCGGATCACATGCAGGTGTCGTTGAAAAAGTAATACAAAAAACAGTCATAATATTTAAAATCGATGACAACGTAACAGCGACAGAAGAGTGTGTATTGCGATCACTGAATGTCGTCGTGCTGTCAACGTCGGGCATCAATGCGCCTACGTCAACAGAGGGTGTTGCGGTAACTAACACAGACCCTTGCTACCTGTGATATACTTGCAATTTATCTACTCTGTAAACGTTATACTACTCTGTGTAAACACTGTATCAAATAGATTCGTAATTAAATTACATAATAATACGAAACACTTGTTTCCGATGTTTTTACGAAAAATATACGCGTTGAATTGAATCTGGAACTTCCTGTATTTTTAAATTATTGATTTCGTTTTTCTTATACCAATTCTATATAAGAAAATAAAACTAATTGTATATTATCATGATATAATTGTCATCATGATATACACGGTTCATGATATATATGTCGTCGTCGTGGTGTGTTGGGTTTATCACAAGGCCGTATGCTTTGACGATGCGGCGCACCGCGGGGTCCCGGGTTTGATTCCCTGGCGTTCCTCGAATGGGGCTGGACTAGTGTTATGGTTGGCTGTAAAATATTGCTCTCGTAGCAATAAATCCGCCATATCTATCAATTAGATACATTAAAGTAGATAAAAAAATAAATAAATACTATATTGAGATGTACTTTCGAATATTGGCGAAAAGAAATAGAACCACTACTTGTTATATAAATTTGGACATAATTTTTTTAATGTTTATAAGATGTAAATACTTCAAAAAAGTAGTTTCTGTTACTCGAACCTAAAAACCGAGCAAAATATTATTTTCGCCAAAAATTTAGGAGAAAGTACAAGTATTCTTAAATCTTCTTCTAAATCTATATCCACAATTCTGTTTCACCAAGTTGCTTATTTTTTACACACAGTTTTCAGCATATTAATTCACAAGTGTTTCGTGGTAAATTGTTCTGCCAATAATCTCGACATGTCTTGAAATTATAATGAAATGGCTTTGTACTTCTTGCAGAGGAGAAAAAGTTATTAATCTCTTCTTATTAAAAATGTAATGACTGTTATTGAGCCATGAAACAACCAGTTAATATTTATTCTCTAGTCTCCTTTTTAGTTTGGGGTAAACATATTTATCTATGTATATAACACACGTGTAATTATTTGTTACTAACTATATCTAAAAAAATTGCTCAATTTAATTAAGAGTTAAAAAGTGTATAAAACAAATGTAAACATACAATTACAACATTATAAAGAAGTATGTAAATAATAAAAAAGTAGCGAGCTATCTTGATACTCGAAATAATAGAATCAATTGAATGCTTCAGACCTAAATACATGTTACTAACATTTATCTCTGTTAGGCTATACGCCAATCGCTAACCGTTTTAGTAGTTGGTTGAACATTTATGAATAGTTTCCAACGGTCTTATCTGATAGTGGGTTTACTTATGAAATTATTGTTTATTGTATTATTTTGTTTTCACTCCAAACATAATAGATTAGTATTTAAAAAGCGTTTTTAGCATTGCATAATTTTTGTTTCAATTTTACGTTAAATTGGCGTTACCTTTTGTTGTTTTTGGGCATTTGAAACTGTTTGTATTATTTTTTTATATGAAGCAAAAATATATTTTTTGTTTCGTTTCAGCAAATCGTCATTAACCTTATATTGGAATGTTATTTATCATCAAGAATTTTATAAATAAATTGTGTGTAAAAATAAGAAGAAACCATGGTGGTAAGAACGTAAGGAAAGAGGTTATACTTGTACCTTGTGTTTCAAATTTGTCAATTTATTTAATGCTTTTCTAAGTGACCGCATATTTTAAACTCAATTTAAGTACAATACAACAAAATTGAGACAAAATATATCTTCTTTGTAAAAGATATTTATTTTTGTTGAAAAATGGTCGTCTTTGAAAAATATAACGATTATTGTGGGAAGACATACAACCTTAAAAATATTGTCACTTAACAGAAGTAAGTCCATTTGTATTTAATTACTTGTATATTTATTATTCGCAAATAATTAATCGCCTTTTCAAATTAATGAAACGTTAAGTAATGTACTCCGAATCAATAATTGGAAACTAAAAAATATGTTATAGTTTAGCATTATGTATTAAATATTTCTCTATACAAAATGTTTATATCGTTAATTACCAGATAACAACTTTATCGGTACGTACAATCATTATGTAATTGCAAACTTTGACATTGTATTTTATTAAATACAATGTCAAAGTTTGCAATTATTAAATATTTATTGAATTTTGTTAGTTTGATTGCTGAAAACCGTTCAGTTTCATTTCGATGAAAAATTTTAGCCAGAATTATTCATATTATGAAGTATTGAATTTAATTTTAATAAAAATGTATTTAAAAGGAAACGTTTTAGTATTCGATAGTGTATTTGGTGATAAGCCAAATATTGCCGAATTGATCTAAATTTCTTCTCTTACATTATGCTATGAAAGCCTTTATTTTATACTAATATTGATTTTTCTTTTTCTTTGGTAGTGGCATTAAATTATTATTCCTACAATATTTTGATTATATTGACATTTCATATTTTATAAATTACTTCGTAGATCCTTTTCCTTTTTAAATCCTTTTACTTGAATGATTATTATATTTTTAAATATTTATACAATTTGAGCATTTTTATTTAGAGGTTTCCAAAAGCTATAATATACGAGAAGAGGTACAAACATCTCTAAATATGCAGTAAATACGCAGTCTCTAAATATGTAGTACCTTTGCTAAATTTATACTTTGAGGTGAGTATGAGACATATTGTACGAGAAATATGTAATAAGCATTCATTGTTTTTATATAAATACAGTTCATAAAATATTTTAAGCTAAATAATGAATTATATCAATTCTTCTAATAGGTATGACTTGAGTTTAACATGAAATATTCCTTTTTAAAATAACTTGAATTTTAATACTATCTTTGATACCATCGAAGCGTCTCCGTCAATAAAACAATAAACTCAATTGAGAGGGATAAAATATCTGGCTACAGAAAGAGAAATAGAAAAACTAAAAAGTTAATGTTGATCAATCGTCGATACAAAAATCGCCTAAGAAGTTTAAAAGATTTATTAGGATCGCTAAGAGATAAATTGTATCTAAACTAAAATGACAACAGTTTCATGATCAAATAATATTCATACGTTTGGCTTACTAAATCGTCAATTACCGGTTACGGAAAGGAATACTGATTGAAACCGTCAGTATATTCCAGAATCAAGCGCATTTGCTTTGACTTTAAACTTTTATTTACTCAAAACCTACACATATATTCGAAAAATATTTAATTCCTCTCTCTCGCGTCCTAGAATTTTGTCAGAGTGGTATAAAGAATCTCGACGATAATCCTGGCTTTACAAAATAATCATTAACAGCTTCAAAATCAATAACACAAAAAAGTAAATACAAACTTGATTGTAGTCTTATGTTTGATGAGAATAAGACGATATGTCGAATGGGATGCTAAAAATATCATGGATGTTGCGATACGGGCATAGGTTCATTAGGCGGAAATTGCTTGGCTGAGGCTAAACCAGCTTTCGTTTTTTTGTTATTGCGGGCATCAATGCAAATGGAGTGTTCGTTTGAAAATTTGTTGAAAAATTGCGTTTTTCGTGGAAATAAAATGAACGTTGAAAATTTGCGTTTTTCTTCGAAATGAAATGAATTAAAATTTCCATATACAATTATATCAAGAGGCGTCTGCGTGTTCCAGCCGTGAACCATATGTCCAAATTAATTCACATAAAAATCACAAATTCATTCTACAGAGATTTAAAATTACCCGTAATGATGCTTTGGAAATGAAATGAAAGTATTTAGAAGAGTTTAACGTCTTAAAGTTGCGGATAAATTTTCATTTATGTAATAAATTGCACATAAAATATATTTATTTATATGAACAAAAATGAAAGCAAAATTAATCTTTTTAATAAATAGTGTATGTGTTGTTCAAACTGTTTCACAAAATAACTTGAAAAATGAAACATTCACAATGTTGTGTCAACTGTCAATTTTATACGTACAATAAATAATTTGTTTTATGTATGGAATAATAGGACTATACGTCAATTGGATTTTTAAAAAAACACTTAATGGAGCAAATAAATAATACTGTAATTAATTATCTAAATTATGCAAAATTCTACTTGATCAACTTAAAATTCCCGCAACCAAATACTCCAATGACATAGACTGATAATAAAGTTGGGTTTATCGGATTTTTAATTTATATCGGAAGTACCGAAACTAAGCCCCTTAGATTTACTTTTTTCAATAATTGGTGAACACACGAACACACGGGGTACTAATAATAATGCAGCAGCCCGAAAATTGAGGAACTTTTGAGAACTATTTTAAATAAAGTTATAAAAATGTTTTCCCGAAACTAACGAATGAAATTATTGAATCGGAAGGTATAGGACTTAGTGAATTAAGAAAGAATATAACGTATATTGCTGGACACCTTTTTTATAAGTTATTATTTATAACAAATTGTGATACTCGTATTCATGCCTTCATTAGAAGTGCAAATAATGTAAATTTAGAATTCATAGTTACAAAGGATAAAAGAAAACTTATTTACCCATCCCAGGACGTAATAGTTATTTGTAAGACAAAAATGTGAAAAACTTACAGATAAAATTACATCTGAGAGTGATGATAAATTAGGAAATCATAAGTGTATAATAGATTCCATCATAACGAAAGTACTGAAACCTTTTATTTTTAATCAACTTTTTTACAGCAGTAATAATGTAATTGATTTGTCGAAGGCTATAATTAAAATGTAAATTTGCGTTAAATTGCTACACCTAAGTTAGAAATGATCAAGTTTAAGCCGGAAGGGGTAACTTGATAATAAGTTAACCCTATTTATGGTTTCGTGGTAACTATTCACATGCATATAACATTTTTGTGCAATGCATAGCGTTGATATTCTGGAGCAACAATGATTACAATATCTTAAAATATTTTGCATCCGATACTTCACACGTTTTCCATCCTAGGAAATTTAACCTTCATTCCGATTACATGACTAGCTTTGTTGCCAGCCCTATCTGCATATTCTTTGCCTGTTTTTAATGTTTTGTAGTATTCTCATAAAATTATAATCTTAGGTATTGATCTTCAACCTTAGGTGCGCACGAACTTGGACCTGGCTCTGAAATAATTTCTACGAATATTCCTTTACTCTTCATGCTGCCAAACTGTGAAATCAGTTGGATCTTGATATCCGGAATGCGCCGTTAATTCACGCATCTAATGTTCGTCTGAAAAAAATGCCTTAGGTAAGTCCCCGAACATAAATACACATAATATGTGTATTTATGTTCGGGGACTTACACATATTATGTATATCTATGTATGTATAGATATATGTATATACATATATATATATATATATATATATATATATATATATATATATATATAAATATATATGTATATATATATATATATATATATATATATATATCTATGTATATATATATATATATATATATATATATATATACATATATATATATATATATATGTATGAACATATACGTATGTGTGCAATTAGCAAATTATATCTCTGAATAAAATTTGGATTATGTGCAGCTACAAAGAATTAAATTTTATTTAAAATGTTTGCAAAGGCTTGACAAAACAAAACAAATTATTATTTATGAAATATCTTTGTTTTTAGCAAATGGCATAAAAATTTCTCATCTCATTCCTACGTAGACATTTAGTTTTCGAAAAGACCGCGACCGCTTCCCTTTATGAGATCCTTTAGATAAGATTTACTTGTATTAAGTATTAGATTTTATGATTCGCCCTGATAATGTATACGAAAAACATTGAATTAAAACAAAAAACAGACGATAGTTCAAGTAGCATATTTGGCATATGTTATCGCATTGACATTCCTCTTACTCAACTGGAAATTGTTTAAATGTTAATATTATGATTTCTTTACACGACTTTGTATTTTTCCTCCGCCCTTTACACGTAAACATTATATTTTATGAAGAATATCTCATATGAAAAAATATTACCATAGCCTCGAAAGGTTGGACTTGTTCCAATCCCGCTTCGATGAACGGCGGAGAATTGAACCGGGATCTTCGCAGTGAAGTAACTCTTAAAAAGGTATGATAAAATTTAATTAGAGACGAGCAATAATACAGATATTACAATATTTAAAAATATTGCAGGCAGATGATAATACATAGACATTCGTATCTATGGCCCAGAATCTATTTTTTAACGGACAAAACATTTATACTTAAAAGTTTCATATAAGAGATGTGTTTGTGTTAAATCATAAATGTGCATCTTTGTAATAAAAATGTATAACTCATCACGTGATAGACTTTAATTTATTAATATTTTTACACATAATTACTATTCTTAGTTTACTAAATACACCTTCGACCAAATATCCAACACTTCCATTTTCTGTTTTTTTTTTCTATGCAAAATTTAATTGAATTTAAATATGGGAAATCTTAATTTTCGATAGTGAATGTCCAACTATACTATTTAACTTTCTGTTAAGTGGTCTTCAACAATTTAATTATTGGTAAATCTTTAAACATTTTCTATTTTTCGAAGAAAGTTGGGAATATAGTGAGGTACCAAAACTTAACGTTCAAACTTCCACTTTCCCGCTCGACTCATTACTAAACGCAACCACTCCAATCAGCATTTTGGCCGAGCGCAAACCGTCTGCAATCATTCACGTTATTTTGCACGAACCTTGACGCCGAATCTTATTGCCTACATTAATCACGTATGTTACCGAAAGGATTGAGGAGAATACTTGTACCGATATCTAAATATTTCTAGAACAATGCACATATCGTGCGTACGCGTGTGCGTGTGTGTGCGTGTGTGTGTGTGTGTGTGCGTGTGTGTGTGTGCTTATGTGTGCGTGGGTGTGCGTGTATGTGTGTGTGTGTGCGTGTGTTTGAGTGTGTGTGCGTATGTGTGCGTGTGTGTGCGTGGGTGTGTGTGCGTGCGTGTGTGCGTGCGTGTGTGTACGTGTGTGTGTGTGCGTGTGTGTACGTGTGTGTTTGTGCGCGTGTATACAGGGCTCATATGCGAAAAACAACTTGAATTTTGCTCCACCAGGAGGTTGCATAACAACATACATTTCAGAAAAATATTGATATTAGATTTTTAATAAATAATAAATAGTCTATTAGGAATATAGCCAAGATTTTTTACGCTCGCGCCGCTTCGCGTTGCGGAACGTTCGCCATTGGCCACGTGACTCGCCTCGTCATTCACGACGCTCGTATTGATGGCGGTTTTTTCAACAAAATGTATGAGTTTTGAAAATTGCGTATGGTTGTGTGCGGTATGTATGGGTTACGCTCACAACTATGATTTCATAATTAAGGGCGCTTTGTGATTTTAAATACCGCAGTATACGCTTTATATTTAATACCGGTATTTTGTAATACAATAGTATTTATCTATTGACAGTGGTAATCTGTGTATAAGTACTCACCACTTACAGATATACACAATATGCACATACCTCTAAGTGGTGACCTGTTGTAGTTACCTAAGAATTAAACCAGTAATCACTTACCTATGATTGCCACGGGCATGTACGGATGACAGATCAAATTGTTTTTGCACTGATTTTTCAATAGATTGGAGTAAACATAGATTGTAAAATCATAAGTTAATGAAAATCATAGAAAAAATTAAATGACATAAGAAATTTCACCATGTTCCCCCCCCCACCCCGTTTTCGATGCATCTTTCGTACTTTTTTTTTGTTCGTGGACTCCATTAAATAATGAAATGTGCTGGTTAACAGTACTTTTAAGTTTTTCAAAAGCAGCGATAATGCGCGCATGCATTCAATGAGATGGTGTACGTCCCATACCTACGTTTGATCTATCCACTGGACGCCAAACATGTTGTTTAGTCTGTCACGAATTTCGACAACGGAGGGGGGCGACGCAACACTGCTGAGTGCAAAGAGATTTCGTAATCGATTAAATTAATAATTGACTTTGACCAAGAATGCACTCTTGCATACGAAAAGAGAGTAGCAACATAGTTGCTCTCTTTTCTCACTTGTCAATCCATTTTCACCTTTATGATTTATAACCTGGCCATCATATTCATATTTTACTTTTATTCTTAACATTCATGAGGCAACAATTAAGAAATAATGCAGTGGCTCAACCAATTAAACTAGTTAGTAGGTAGATTTAAAACTAGTCAGTAAGTCGATTTCATTTAATGATCCACAAATTGGTCATCCCGCTCAATCCTATTGACTTTCAATTGTGATCTCTTGCTAGTCCAAACGTCAAATTCGCAATGGTCTCATTTTATAATGTGCAGCTGACCTGTACCTAGTAATAACAAACGTAGTTTATGTCCGTGATTAGCTGCCCTTTGCTCTTTTTTTTCTAAAATTATTTTTTTTATTTTTGCGGAAAATTGAACGTCGGTAAAGTGTCGGTGGTTGATAGATTAGTCAACAATTACAACAACTTCATCGTAAAATAAAAGAAAATGCTACACTTTAAAAGATTGATGGATTTAACCAGACGACATCATGACGTCACATGAGTTGTAACCAATCATACACTTTTTCAGTCACGTTACTTTTTTTTTGTTTTTTAAGATAATCAATTAATATTTTTAATTGACGACTGACTATATTTATATTCATTAAAACGAGTTAATAGAAATTGATGTAATTCATAGTAAAACTTTCTTAATATTAAATACAGAACTATTGGCTCGTTAATCGTAAATATGTGCATCAATATACTTTTGCTTCTTACGACACGTCTCTTTTTCTCTCTAGTCTTTCCGGTATTTCTACAAATCGTGATTTTATTTAATATTCAACAATATTTTTCATCGATAACTATCAAGGGCTTATCAAAGTGCCACAGATTACCCCTGTAATGTTTAACGACGTGGACTTGCATGTACTCCCAATTTTCGTTTGAGATGCAAATTTTTTACAATATTTAAAAAAATCAATATTTAAACTAAACATCCCTTAATCTTTAAATGACACGCCACATCTTTATATGACATTAACAATTAACAAACCACATTGTAAATTAATATTTTCAATTTCAATTTCATTTGCATGGATAAAAGAAATGGGTTAACATTATAATATTTTTTATATTTTTTTAACTTCTTTTCATTTACTTTTTATATTTCTTATGTAATTTTTTCTCTTCTCATACTTTACTTTTTTTATTTCATTTTTTTAATTATTTAATATTTTTTAATCAATAAGAACCATTCTAAATGTTACATTTATAGTTTGACTATTTGATGTCACACTCAAAAATTTGTATGCGAAAAAGTATTAAATTTTAATATCTTATGAGTATCGTTTGAAAACCTGATTATAAGGGACTGAAACAAATTTTTTTTCATAATTTTAGTACTTTATTATCAAAAATATACTTTATAATATGCAAAAATATATTCTACACCTATTTTTCTATTACTTCATATAAAGTTATTAAAAAATAGTGTTTTTTGAAGCCTAAGCAAAGGTTGGAGAAAAATTGTGGTGATGATTTTGGATGTCATATTTAATCAAATATGAAGTATGTTTTGCTCGTGGCATGCAATGCTTTTTGAATAGGCCGAGCTATTAAGGAGAACGGAGACGAAGTACTAATATATATGTGTGCATATGTGTGTATATGTGTGTATATGTGTATATATATATATATATATATATATATATATATATATATATAAATGTATATAAATGCGTGTGTATGATTGTGTGTGAGTTTATAATGTAAACAGTATTAGATTGGCACAAATGCAGAAAATTCATTGTATGGAAATTTCATTGCTTTCGTTTAATAAATGAGAGTATATAATATTAAAATTACATATCGATTTTGACAGGAACTTTACGATCATAGTTATTTGCTAACAATTAATTTATAAATATTATTTAAAAATATTTACTAATTAACGCATATATTATCATGATTATAAAATGCGATAAATTTATTTGAAACACGTAGTTTCAAAATTGGCTTCTGCTTATCATTATCAATTGTATTGTTTTTTTTCTATAAAATATAAATTGAAAAATTTTACATAAATGACGTAGTCTATGGAGCAATAGATATTTCTCACTGTCACGACAAAAATGCACATTGACAATAAAAAAACATTAAAATAAATGCAAGCAGACTTATAAAAAAATAACTTATTCCTTAGGTATAATGAATAACGGAATTATATAATTTTATTCTATATTTTTTGAGACCTTTATAATTGAGCAAATCACCACATTCTATGTAGATATCTGATACAAAGCGCAAAATATTGTAGATTCTTGTTGAAAACTTTGCTTTTAATTGAATCGACGATATTTTTCCACAAGTTATCGAAGAAATATAAGTTCCTGTAAAGTGTCCTATTTTTCTCTCCGCTTCTTATTAATTGTTTCTTTCCGTTTCTGGAAAAATTCGCTAGAATAGTTTGAAATCATCGCATTCTAAAAAGTTGAATGAAATGCAACGCAGGGGTGAAGGTTAAATAGAGAAAAAGGAATAAATTCCTAGTATATCTCACTCAAAGTTTACTACTTTAAAACTAATAACTCGAAAGTTTTGTTGAGAAAAAGTAAACTGACATATGATTCTTGTATTATAGTTAAGCAATTAAAATAACATATTTAATAAATTCCTCATGCAACAAAAGTAAGTAGTCAAACATGAGTTGAAATTAACTGACTGAAGTGAAGCCCAGCAGGTAGGTTTCCAGCTTCACTTCAGTTTCATCGTTCTACGTTTAAGGACCGCGTCAACGATTAAAAGATTAAAATAAGGATCGATTAAAATAAAAATGGGTAAAACGCACATTATTTCTTTCTTAACAGAAACAGAAAGTAAAAATGCACAATTTCCAGCACAAAGGAATTAATTAATTATTGAATTTTAATTATTGTTTGTTTAACTATAATTCTTCCTTTAAACGGTTTGGTGTTCCGGGAAATAAAGGTAAATTTCTTGTAACCTATGAATTATTATAACATTTTTAAAATTAATTTGTTCATAATTAAAATAAACACAAATTTAATCTGAAATGGAATAAAGTAGACAAACTTATATTAAGCAATATTAATATTTGTTTATCGATATGACATTTGAGTAGACGTATAAATATATATGAAAGATTTTCATAATCTTTAAAAAATTCCTTACATTGTGTTTCTATCGATATCAAAAAGATTCGTGTATATAAGTGAGATAAAGAAATTAGCTCTATCTCATAGTGATTTGAGCCTTAATGTATTAACTGGTATTAAAAAATCTGTTTTGCAAAATTCATGTTTTTTTGGCAAAAAATATGACTAATCGTATTATTATAATTTATGTTTGGTATTTATATTACTGTATAGACTTTATACGTATAGATATATTTTGAGTCTCCTTGCAGCCCCAACACCTACTCTTATCGACGGCAGTAACGACCGGATCCCGGTTTTCATCGGATGATTAATTGAACTTAATAAGCCATTAGGCGACGGGATTACCCATGCAGATGCGATTTATTATCTTCGATGTCCACTATGGGGTGATAAAAATACGTACATCCATATGAACCAGACGCGGGACCCTCTGGTACATATTGAACCAGACTCAAGGACAGGGTCAAACGAAGGTACATTTTCCGAAGTTACACTTTCCGTCAAAATTCTCGAAGAGCACAAGAAAAATGTTCCCTTCTTCAGTCGTTATATTTTATTTGATAGGCAAAATCACCAATAGTAAGACCGAAATAAAATTATTTTGTTTTCACTTTGTACTATAGAACCGTTACCGGCCATTCAAAGGAGTGTAAGCGTAAAAAATAAAATCTTTTGAAACATGACTTGAGATAATTGGCCACAATACATTACCAATTATGTACTAATATCAAGTAGAATATAGCGGTGTTAAATAGAATTCAATATATCAAAAATAACTGTCAACAAATGTTTGGGGTGTCAGTGAAAGAGAGCAATATCAATAAAAAATTGAGAAATGTTTGCTCCGTGACCGATAAATAAATACCCGACTTTTTATTTTGATAAAAATAGATATATGTATAATAGTTTTAGATGACTCATCTAATAAACCAAATTGGAAGCGTCCCGAGCGAAGTGCGAACGGATGTCATTTCTATAAATCTTGTGTCCATAGGAACAGTAGTAAATGATTCGTTGTTTATTAAAGCTGGCGTATAATCCAAGCATGTCAAAAATATATATCGTTTTCATGTGTTAGGTAAAGGAAGGAATATTGAAGTGAAAGGAACAAAAAACTCACAAAAATAGAGTGCATCTTTCATAGGGTATGTATCATATTTTATTTAGTTTTTAAGCCGCTATCTGAACAAGTAGAAGAAACGTATGCAAAATTTGGCAGTTCTGACGAAGAGTGCATTATTTTAACATGCAGACGAAAAACAAAAAATATTGTTATATTTTTTTGTTTTTCGTTAGTGAATTTAAGCAACCTTATCTACTATATGCTATATAGCCACAGATCGGAACGGGGTCTTTTAAATAGACAAAGCAGAACGACCAGTTCTTTTGGAGTATTTAATTTAGTTACAAACATGAATATATATTATATTTTAGAGTATGTATACAAATACAAAATAAATGAGTTTTGGCTCAGGGGATTAGTTCAGATCTTAATAAAAGGCATAAATATTTAATATTTTGAGGTTAAAATTAGTTGACAAATTATATATATGAGAAATACTCAAATAATGTTGCCAACATTTAAATAGATTTTCAATATTATATTTCTAAATTGCAATAAAAAAAATCTCCTTTTTCTATTAATTTCATTCTAAATGTTAATGGCTCAATCTAGAACATTTTCGGCAAAAAACGAATAACCATGTGATGGGCACAGATCATGTAATAAATAAGTGATACATCTATGAAATTTGAATGGTGTATTCCGATTTTTTTATTATGATCATAGATTTATCTGTGGTTATGAATGTCTGTGGTGGCCTTTTATAGGAATATGGCAAAAATAGGGTATAATGTCCATTAATCGGAAAATCGATGCTTGATCTCAGAATATTCATTTTCAAATCGACCTAAGTTCTTAGATTCCAAAACGTTTGATAAGACTATTTTTATTATTTATGTATATAATCTATACTAAATATTTCTATATTTAATCGAATTTCTCTTTCAGTAATAATTACAACAAGAATAACAGAACTGTTTACGTGAATTATTATGATATTTATCTAGTGAAACGACAATCGAATAAACGTGAACTTTGATATGTAAAAAACTTTACTTTATTCATTTTTGGAATGGTCCTCCGATCAAAAACCATTTAGATTTCGTGGGAATGTTACATACAATATATCGGTAATTGTTATTGGCAATACTAAAAAAATATACATTATATGCTGATGTATCCAATATTCCCCTTTGTCCAAAACACATATTTCAAAAATCGTAAGCAAGAACTATTCACCGTGCTTAAGCTGATGTATATTGAGACAAATTTTGAACAAAAAATTGTTTTCATGAAATACCGTAAAATTTAAATTAAATAGTTAACACCAGACTGTGGACGAAGGAAAAGAATATTAAGTAATAAAAATAAAAGTGATCTTGTTTTGGGGGTTGCTACAAACCTCTTTTCTTCGAAAACTATGAATATACTGGTAACCAAGCAGTCATTCCCGAGGATTTTATGAAAAACACAATTCAGTATTACATGCTTTATTTTGTTGCTAAATACATATTTGAACGGATTTGAAATTTGTGGGAGAAACAAGTGCCTTGAAAGAATAAGCAATTAAATAAATGCTTATAAACTCTTATTCGAACCTCGTACATATTTATGGGCATATTGTGTTTTTAATAAAATGTGCATTTATACAAGTAAATGTTATTTTTCACCATATACGTATGACATACCATATCGTTCTAGGGCCAGAAAAAAATCGTGTCAGAAATTTTTATGAAACTTATTTTAATTAACTTTTAATATCATTTAATGACTAAAAAAAATATAAACAAAATCAAGCTTGAAAAATCTAGATTTTCTTAGTTTTGTATAGATACTACATAAGTTCTGAACATCTACTGCAAAATTGGTTGTATATATATTACATAGAAAAATTATTGTTATTTGTCAGTTTTTATTGTAAGTTTTAAGTTGTTTTTAATATTTAAGATAAATAAAAAGCTATCATTCCATGGAACATTTTATTTATTACAATATTAACAGATAAAAAAATGCTTAAGTAAATGAGTCAGCAGATTAGCTTGAGCCTTTTCAATTCTAAATATTTTTAAACATTTTTATATTTCACAGACAGTGGATAAATTATTACTGTAATTATATCTAATTATTATTTAACTTTTATAATCATAAATCATCATAAAGGAAAATTTTAATCAGTCAGTAAATGTTACACAATACAAATGGAATAAAACTCTTTGAAACTAAATGCTAATTTAATTAATTTTCTTTATGACATTGCAAGAAGCGATTATTTTTCCTGATATTACATACATATATTTTACATCTGATGCAATATGCTGTAGTAAACGTTTTGAATTTTTTTTTTCTGCCTTTTTTTGCGAGTCGGAGTAAGCAATTAAATGATCTTTTTTATGGAAACGTACATGTTCGGACGGCATGGGTTGTATTTCTGTCCTGTGATTCTTATGCTTCAATTCTAGTTCCTCATAGTCGCTGTCAAATTCAGAATCTGAGGATAGACTATTTTGAGCTATGAGGGACACACCAAGAGATAGTGTGTGTTCCGAGCTAAGGATTTTTATTGCAGTTATGTTTAATTGGTTTTCTTGAACGTGGAAATGAAACCGAGTATTGCAAACTGCTAAATCCATCACATATGTTAAGAAATTCAACGTTAATTTCTGTTTGTGCCGGACAAACGGCCAACATTTTATCAGCCAAATCGACACTACTCATGAACTGATTATAGTACTTGATGTCTTCCGGACGATTAACAATTTAGTAGGTTTTGTTGAGCTTGGACCATCGTTTGCACTGATTTGGAGAATAATTTCTATAACACGTAGAAACCATAAACACGGGTTTATTATCCAACCACCGTGTCACAGCAATCGTCCCGTCAGCCCGAGCTACTGTTTCCGAAGTGCTTCTGGTTTTAGTCTTTAAATTTTTTTCAGATGATAAAACAGATTTCTTGGGAATCTTCTGTTTTTGTGTCTGTACCGTGAATTCCTCTTTCCAGCAAAGTTTCTATTATTTTTATGGTATGGTGAACCAGCGATCAAACTTAATGCGAGGCACCAATGTTTCATATAGTAATAACTGCTGGTTCACATAATTTAAACCCTTGCACTTTTTTTTTGGGAAATGTTTTATCTCCCTGGTAGACAACCATGTCACAAATAAGTATATTCTGGTTTGATAAAACGAAGACTTTGATTCGTACAGGATATGGTATTCCGTGGTAATATTGGCATATTCCACAGTAGCCAGTAAATGGTATTATCATATCATCAATGCATATATCATTTGCTCTTGGTTGACGACGACACTCATTCAATACCGCATTAAACAATGGAGGCACTTTCCAAATTTAAGTGCTTTTATCTTACTCTGAAATGTAAAATATTTCAGATCTTTCAAAGTTATCTTCAGGTCTTTGCCATTGTTTTTGAGGTAAGTTCTGTTTATTGTGAACACCGTCTGTTCTAAAATCTTGTCGTTAATAAATTGTTAAACAAATCTTCTCGCTTCATAAATTGTTTAAACACATTTCTCGCTACCTGTTTTGTGCTGATGCTAAAGATAGATTTCTCGAGTTCTAGCCCCAGGTCTTGTTCTGCATATGAACAAGATAATTGATATTTCCGATTGCGGGCGGCTTTGTTCTGCATCTCTACCCATGAAGAGTTTGATGAACCAGGTTTAGAATCGTTACTCTCCTCGTTCCGTGGTAGGGGACTCCCATCATCTTCGTAATACTCAGATAAAATAAGAAGCGTTAAAATAGCGTGTTAGAAGGCGAATTTGTTTTGTGTGGTACAGATACGTTATCACAGGATGTTAGTTATATGTTAAAAGGATTTAATTATGAAAATTTATGTGTTTTCTAAGTAAACGCATTACAAACAATAAAAAATACGAAATGAATTTGGAAAAATTTCAAAACGAAAATTAAAATAAAATACGTACCACGTGCCTTCGACCATACCATGTTTACCCACAATGAAAAGAAAAACAATATGAAACGCAATCTCATTAGCCAATCATAACGTCTTGAGGCAGATAGATATATATTTTATCCATTTCTAGCAAAATTTCTGACCAAGAGCAAAAAATGACGAGGTAAGAATTTTTTCAGATATCTTTCACAGGCATAAAAGTATCATTTTATTAAATATTATGAAATTTGGAATCATTTCAAAAATACTTTCATTTATTCATAATTCCCTTACTATTATATATTTAGCTCTTTATCTTATCTATTGTTTTAATGAAGGATATTAAATATATTAGAGTGACGTTATAGTTTCCTATGTATTAGTGTTTTTGAGGTAGATTTGATATCACAATTTTGGTGGAACTACAAAGTTGCTATTTCAATTTTTTAGTAATAAAACATTAAAAATCTCATTTTCAATATACCAAAGAGGTCTTTTCAACGATTTCTATCCAAAATTCTATATATCCTACTGCATGTAACGTGTATACTTAATGCATTCCTAATTTACGATAACATGTAAATACCCGGATATATCTGATGAGCAAAATGTGTTATTTGCAAAACGGTTAGGAAGATTAGAAGAAGATAAGACTAACCTTTGACTTATAAAGAAATAAGATGAAAATAATATTTAATACTGAACTGTAATTTAAAAATTGAATTAGATGGATGAGATAAATGTATTAAAAATTTAAAGTAAGTGGAGTCATTTTAGATAGAATTTATCTCTCATTTTAGCTGTCATCCTATCATCCAATCTTCATCCATTTAGTATGCAGCTTCAGTGACCTGCATAATGCCTCTAGTGGGAAACTTGCATATTAATATCCTGATATTATATTTAGTGTTCATAAGCTTTTGTGGATATTGTCGAGTTCAAGTGCTTGTTGAATGGAATGGTTAGTAATGAGATGGAAATTCACTGTCGAAATATAATGATTATTTTCAATATTATTTTAAGATAAGAAGATTTAAGATAAGATTAATTTTAGGTTATTGTTTTAAGATAAGAAATACCTGACAAATAGACAGACTAATGAATGGAGAGACAACGTTTTACAATAATCAAGTTCTTTTCGAAACCTTGAGATACGCTACCCCGCAAATAATATAAAAATACGTAATTTTTATTAACAACTGAATAAAACTACGTGATGTATTATTATTTCTACTTCATTTAAATTCTTAACCATGACCTAGGTTTCGTTGTATTACATCTTCAGGTGGGTGGGGTAAAGATAATTTTACAAATTGCCTACATGGAGATATTGTCATACAATGAAATCTAGGTCGGAGTTAAGCATTTAAATGAAGTAAAAATAATATTACTCTACGTAATTTTATTTAGCTGTGACTATGCCAAAATTATTTCCATAAAAAGGATCAAATGTTACTCCTAAAATACTTTCTCTGTATCTATCATGGTTTCGTATTTCTGCAAACTGTCTCAGTTAAAAAGCATACTGTATATATATAAAAAAAAAAAAGAAAAAAAAAATATATATATATATATATATATAAGGATACAATGATTCTTTGATGAGCAGTAAGACTTATTTTCGAAAAGTTTGGTTTTTGAATAGAAAAAGTGATGTTTAAATGAGACAAAAATACAAAAAATAAGGAAAAAAAAAATAAACCATACTTATTGTGGGACGAGAACAGTCTTAGCCTCACAATTTTATTTAGACATAGGAGGTAAATACTTGGAAAACTTACCAATTTTTTTTAAATACGATTTCCATCGTGTTAACAGTTTGAATTAGCATTAGAAGGCAGTTTAATGGTTAACAAAATTCCCTTAGTCGGCAACTCCATTATTAATATCTTGAAATTATATTTATTTCAAAATATATTATTTTCCGCACAAAGCACAGGTAAACTAATATACTTGTTAACCTAATTTTAAGTATAAAAACTTCCAAAGCTTATCATAAAAGAATTTGAAAGAAAATTATTTATTATCAATACGAATGTGCACTCATTTCAAACAAGTTATTTTTACGACGTTTAGTCATTAGGCGATATAAGAAAGATTATAATATAAAAAGTATATAGGCAATATAAAAGCACGGTAATGAGTAGAACAAGTCCTCAAAACATCAGTCGCACGAACACCGGGTACTGTTTACACGACCCAGTTCAAGCCATTTTTTGCCACCTCCCCTCAGTTTCCCAGTTAATAGTTGTGATTAATATTTAAGATCTACGCATTTCTCCACTAATCCTCTTTCAGAATATCCAATTTCACTACCGTAGTTTTAATAGATCCTAAGATATGTTTCTAAGAACGTACATAAACTACTCGTATGCTTTCACTGACTGACCCACTCACTGAAAGGTCGTCAAAACCTTAACCTTTAGGTCACTTCTAATAATTCAAGCACAATGGAATTCTAACACGAGGTGAGTTTGTTATATGAAAATCATGAAATAATTATTAAATCACACAAGCTTGAGGTCGCAAATCTCCGATAAACTTGTTGAAGCAATTTCTCATTAACAGTATAATATGTTACAACTGAATGAATAACTTTGTTACATATTTTATTAGTTTTATTTCATACTTACATTTCATAAACCATGATTATTACGAGGAAAATAAAATTATCACTTTTAATTTTAAAATTCATTACATTTTAAGTTTGGTATTTGGGGAAGTGCTTTTAAATTTAGTATTGTTTTGGATATTAACAATTTGATTTATCCAACAATTTCTTATATCTTAAAGGAAAGTTCCCCTGGGCTGTTTGATATTGATAATAAACTGTGTTGACGATATTACGTTTCTCGTATTCAGGTTAATTTATAATATGATAGTAGTGAAAGTGACCTCTGGTAAATTTTCGTAGTATTTCCATATTCGTAAATAAAAAAAAAGCCCATTCCAAAATTATGTTATTTGAAAGAGCAAAGCTGTAAATCGATTTTCTTGTACTTTCAGATACAATTATTTATGTATGACATATATTCATTGAGTACTAAGCTATCAATTAGTCTAAGCTACTTGAGTATGGAATTTTCTTGTACGCGTCTTCCTCGTCGGGAAGTAGAATTGATGGATGCCAACTCAATGTAATTTCACCTGCGCTTGATGAGGTGAATGGAACATTTTTGGAAAACGTTGATTCTTGGTCATGTTTAAGTTTAGTTTATGTGTTGAGTATTGAGTTGTTTGGGTTGTTTTTTTAGCTTGTTGTTTTGTTATTTTATAAGCTGATCCAATTTGAATGTCTTTATTTTGCTGAGAGGCAAGTCAATATTGTTCGAAATATTCAAAATATTGACCCGTTTTATTACCCGTTTACTCTTTTTTTGTTTTTTAAAAAAAATTTCAATATAAAATTCCTATATACAAGATTATAAATATAAATACACCACAAAACTGGATTATAACCACTATCTTTCTGCTATTTCTCCAGGTTGAATTAGAAATTTACAAAATGTATTGTTCTAAAATATTCGCCAAATATTTTGATAGTTATTATAAAGTTACAGAATGAAAATGGTTTGCCTCGATCTCCTCAACAAGATAGTGGTGGAAGTTCGAAGTTTGCAAACTTCGGCAAGCAGTCGCAAAACAGTAGCAAGAACGTAGTGCGCCGTTCGGCTATCTAGAGTTCATGTTCCGCCCACTGGCCTCCTCTTTTTCATCTTGCCCTTATTTTCACAAAACGGAGTAAATGTTTCTTTGTATTCTGTTTCACTTCAAAAAGTACAATATTACTGCAGAAATGGGAACTGCTTTATTATTATGCTGTGTGTTTTTCTAATTAGTTTATTTATTTTAAATGTTATCCATTGTGGAAATAATTAAACACTATAACTCATTCATAATTGATAGGCTAAACATTGAAAAAATTACGAGTAAGTCAGCGTTATCGTTTTCATATATTTTTACAGTTTTATAAATTTTAGAAAGTCAAAAATTTTTTTCATGTGTGGGATATACTTGAAAAAAATATTTTTATTTCTTCTTTTCTTTCCAATAGGGAACAGATCCATCAGAAAAATTCACGTACAAATAGGTCGTATCGTTTTTGAGATTACCTTTGTTGGTCGTATCGTTATTGTAAATATCATATTCGGAAGATACAAGTGGATTACAAAATAGGTAACGAAGAATAAAATTCATTATATGCGCACACAAGTCAAAATTGCAACACAAGAATAATTTAATTTACAATTACACCTTTGTAAAGACTATTATTTTTATCTGCAATGTTATAAATTTTGGTTTTCAATAAAACAAATATTAGTTTTATTTGTTCAATGACCGATCAGGCATTTAGAAGCCCGTCACGAAAGTCACCCTAAATTATTATTGCTTTTCAAATTCAACATTTCTCAAATATTTGAAACTTATGTTAGCTTATTTCTTCCCAAAGAAATCAAATAAAATGAAGACTCCATGACCTTTCTCCAAAAATATTATTATAAGGCATATATAGATTTCAGTTCAGATATTTTGCGTTACTTCCTGCTGAATTAGCTCCCATATCATTTTAATTTTGAACCTTAACAGGTTCAAAAAAGTAAATCAATGTTTTGAACCCCATTCATTAAAGGTATGATAACTAAATAGAGATCCACTATTTTAAGATGGTAAATCAAACAAATATATAAATAATATGATATTACCATAATAAAATGATATTACCATTATTACGTTTCATCTATTTATTTTCAAAATTTAACCATTTTTAATCACACGAATAAAAAAAAATAACTCCTTTTGCTCTAAATTCATTCTCCCTTGCATAATACTAAACTTGAAAACAACGTTTTAAATTTGAAAGTATTTTAGTTTATTATAAGCCAAAATTGAGTTGAACTTGGATACAATTATTTGATAGCTTGAAATGAGGATTTTACGTTATTTATCCCTGTTTTAAAATAGTTTAAAAACATTATTTATTACCAAATCAGAATATCAATTATCAGTAAAAATAGTTATGTAGACCAAAAGTCAGGCAAGGAACTATTAGTTATTTGTGTCTTTTTAACTTTTCGTACTACCGTTTTATTTTATTTTTACATACATCAAATAATCACATCTTTCATTAAAATTTGAATGTGAAAAATAGAAAAAAATGGAAAAGAACGTTTTTTTATATTGAATGACATAAAAGTTACAAGTCGATAAATATAGATTGGACAACAATAAACTTTGCTAATAGGAGCTTCCAACTTTTGGTTTTCCAAATATAGATTTCGAAAGAATAAACAGTGGATGTCCCTGGAGTCATATCTGAATAAACTTAACTTTTTAGTAATTCCGAATGTTTATATACCAGTACATAAGCATTACGATGGAAGTCGAGTCGAGTGGAATGGAATGAATAATGTCGAGTGGAAGTACAGGTATATGGAATCGACAGGGTTATGGAAAACACTTCCACCAAGTTTAGAGACCTCACAGTTCCTAAGTTAAAATTGTTTGTATTTTTTTTGGAAAACTCATAAATCAAGGGCAAAATTTTTATTTATGACAAGATTAACTATTATAAAAACTTGATCTTTTACTTATTAACTAACTGGTTTTTGTAAAGATAAAAATATTTACTTATGTACGTCTTAGCACGGTCCCAAAAAATTTCGAAAAAACAAGATGTTGGAAAAATCACATTTTGAACTCAATTTAGGGTGTTTTTTTCTACGACCTATTTTAAAGACTTTCTTCTTTCATTACCTTTTTGATTTGAAAAAATTTAAATTGAAATCTCTACGGCGTTCCACCCTAGAAATACACCCGAAATGTAATTAGTAAAAACTCCAATTTTTTTATATAATTAAAGAAATACAAATTGAGGAAGAAAATAATCAAGTTTGAACTGTATTCATCATAAGATATAACAAAATTATGTAATAGTAACTCCTCTCTAGAATATTGTAACTTTTGCCGATCGAACTAGCCGAATTATTTATTCGCTTATCTACCTACTCTTAAGCTCCGAACTTTGTAGTGTATATTAATGTAAATTAGTGTAGCAACACGAATCGAAGACCTTGGTAAGATTAACAGACTATTGAACTATTTTACGTTTTGATATTTTTACTTGGAAAATCGTCACGTTTTTTTCGAGAGTGAGTGAGTTGTCATAGGTTTTTACCAAGCGACAACACAGAGAGGCAACACCTTGGAAACAGCAATAATAGTACACGGAATACACATTACGTTGAAGTCGGCCTCAACGGGAGTTATTTTCTACTCACTGTCAGGGTTCATAATGAAAGAGTGCAGGGTTCATAATGAAATAGATCCATAGACAACTTTTAATGTAGTGGGACGCCGAACCAGAGTACCACAATTTGAGGAAATCCATATCACATCCGTAAATCACCCATACCACATCCGTAAAGTTCAAAAATTGAAACCTAAAGATAGAATAAATCTTAAGAAATGTTGAGAAAATAAGAGGAAAAAAACTTTTTTCAATTGAATACTTTGGACCCAATTTTTAATTGCTAAGAACTAGTGTTAATTTATTGCTTGGCATAATAAATGGGTCGCTAATTAATCCCATGTGGAAAGTGTTATTTATATTTTTTAAGAGCTAGTGTAATTGACCTTCTGGATCTACATTTACAGATGTGCGGAGACATAATATTTCAAAACGATGGCGCATCTTTTCATTATACGTTGAACGTAAGATATTATTTAAGTGAATGTTTCGAGAAAATCAATTGATCTTCGCAAACTCAAACCTGTCTTTTGAAGTCTCTTCACTTAAATTCAATTTACTTTTTCATCTATTAATACTGATAAGAGTGGTCGCGCTCAAAGAAAGTCATAGTTTGGAAGAATTGGGAAGAATCTGAGGAAAATCAAAGAAAATATTAAAAACAAGGAAACTGCCCACAGACGTTTAAAAGATATTTTTCTGATAACGTTGTGTTTGTGTGAACAAGACGGTCGTAATTTTAAAAATTTTATGTGAAGTTTTTTATATATAAATACTTCTATTTCCACTTAGTTTCAGTTATTTTTTTTATTACACACAAATTATAATTTTTTACTTACTAGATTTTAGATCCATTTTTAGGATTAAACTTCAAGGTAGCAAAGTCAAATTTTGGTACCAAAAACTGAGGAAACAAAAAAGTTTTTAAAGTAAATTTAAAAAAAGCTGTGGGAACGTTTTTTTTTAAATGACATAACAAATTAAGATCAAAATGTGGAAAAACCACTTACATTTCCTTAAATAGACAGGTAGGTATTGCGTCACATCTGTTAATGTGGGTGGAACAAATTGATACGAATGATGATTTTTTGTTTTGGCGAGAATTAGCGATTTTTAGGAGCTAAGCATTTGTATTTTTTTAAAAACTAAATTGACGTAATTAATTGGCATATGTATGCGCGTTACAACAACTTAGGAACTATATAATTCACAAATTTAAGTGCTACATTTTATTAAAAACTCAATTCTGAAACATCATAATGAGAAAAAAATAAAAAATTGTAAATATTAGGTGCTAGCAAAATCCACAGCGAAAAAGAAAAGATGATTATCTATGTGACAGTGCTCTCTAACATTATTTTTTATCCTCACATAATTTTGGCTTACTTGAGCTGTATATTCGGTCTTTCTTGTTTTAATTTCTGTAGAAATTTTTAGATTTTAGATAAGACTTTTTCGTTATCGACAAAACTCTCGTTATAATAATCTAGGGCGTTACGTCTCTCACTTTGCTCTGGTTAGCATACAGTAATAATAATTGTATTTTTTATTGGGTAATTGTTTTCTCTATTTATTTAGGTTTCATGCATAATCGTTATCTGTGGCGAGACATAACCTTGTTTATAATCGATTTAAAGGTATGCTATTTGAATTTAGATATAATACATTTTGTACATAATATATTACTTCGAAAATGATTTTTACATTCAACAGGTTAGCCATCCTATTAACTATATAAAAGGTATTTTGATACTCCGATTTTTACTTAGTTTGTGAATGATTATTTTGTGACTAGCTGTCTCTCTGCTTTTAACCGACTACAGGGGTTTTGATTATTATTATTATCTGCATTTATGTGCTAGTATACTTATTTCATTATCGATTTATAAAATTTCTAAACCGCTTCGAAATCAGTCAAACGAGTGTTTAGTTTATGAAACGAATTTAGCAATTAAAATTAGCAGGCGAAGAACAAATTTCGTGTTAAAGGTGTCAAGTAATTTAGGACCATGAAATGAAAAATCGAAATGTTTGTCTTTTATTCAAGATCTATACGTGTTTAACTTCAATCTGGCTGGCTTGTAGTACATATTTGCAGCCATCCCAATTACAACGAGTTGTGAAGTTAGTATGTTTAATTCGTTATTTAAACATAACTGCTGTTGTCTTCAAAAGAACATTTTAATTACGTAAGTCGAAGTAGAGACAACGTATTTGCGTCAATGACAATTTTTCGTCATGAATTTGAAGACGCAGAATCTCCTATCTTCGTAATTTTTTTCGAGCCTTGCTGCTTATTACTACTGTGGCATTATTTTTTCTAGCTAAAGGATAGAATTTAACGTTTTTTAAATTTTTAAATATACTGATTTGAAATATATTTTTATTTGATGATTTTGTTTCCCAAAAATAAAAAAAAATGTTATTTCCAGTTTTTTAAATATAATTTCTAAAGCGACTTATAACCAAACCTAAGAAAAGAAGAGATTTGTGTCATGAAGATTGTATATTCTAGCAATAGCAGTACCTTGTAATTTTATCATGATTAATGCGGTGTGGTTTTGTCACGTAAGTATAGCATTAAATTTGTAATCTTAGGCGTGCTAGCGTAGAATGAACCTAGCATGCATATACAATTTTTATTATTATACAAGTACCCATTCACTTGTATAATTAGATCCTTCAAGTTTCCTTCTATTTTGGCAGAATTGAAACGCTCAGTGAAAGTTTAGATAGCCGCTTAGGAAAAGAGAAATGTGTATATGGACACGTGGACATTTTGACTGTAACTGCCTTGGGTTTGTGGACATTTTAACTGTAAATGTAACATTTTGTTGGTGTGAAAATTGAGTGAAAAGATTATTTTTTCAAAACGAGATGTGGCAGCGCTGGTACCCTGATTGTAAGACTGAAAACTGCTTCTCCAATTGACATCAAGTTCATATCAACTTTTGCTCTCGTATAGTTTTTACTTTTCAGGAGACAAGGTATATAAGAGTATAAACATTTTAGAACTTTTGAGTACTAAGCAATAATAATTTAAGTGAAGAGTATCACAGTGTGCTGGCTGCATTTTTAATTGTTTTTTTTTAAATAATGAAGATATTTTGGATAACATAAAAATCTACAATCCAAAAACTGAACGATGCATATATACATATATTGCAAATTGTTACAGGCTGTCTGTTTTAACCGTACTTTGCTGGAACAGCGTATCTTAGAAATAGTTAGAACTTAAAAAAACTTAATTATTGTTTTTACATCAAATAGCGTTTGAAATCATTTTGTTTATTTAAAGGAAATCTACAAATTATTCCGCAATGTATATGAATAATTATTACAGACTGTTTGTTATAAACACCTTCATGTTATAACATAGGGCCATATTATTCTGTACTCGAGTAAAGAACACGAAATGAGCACTCCGTCGCAAATATTGTTAATTAATTACAAGAAAATAAGTAAAGCAAAATGAAATCAATTTCATCAGAATAAAGCTAAGGCGAGTAAAAAATGAAAAAGAATAATTTCTAAACGATCTAAAGATAATATAAAAGAAAGATAAATTATCATTTACAGCGTCAAAATTATGAGGGAAAAGGAAATAACCATAGCCACGGCTTGCATCAACAAAACGTGACACGTGTTAGTTGTAGTAGACAAGACTTTCATAGGACGTCATATAAATTGGTCAACAGGAAATCATCATTGTGTAGGTGGTACGAAAAATACGTAAATTGTGTGCGAAGATAGTACCATTATCAACCCAGTTTAAATGCCCATCTCTTTAATTTGAAACGTGGAAAATGATTGTTTATTTATATTTGAAGCCCTGTAGAAATATCGTAGTTTAGATTTATAATTAACTTACTGGTTTAGGTTTCGACTTTCGTTTCAAACCTTCGCCTGCCATGAATAATGTAATTTTTAAGGAATTCAACCGTTTTTTTTAGATCGTTCCATACTCAATTTTGTTTTTACATACGTTAAAGCAAATACACTCTTTTCGTAAATAAATTTATATTTTTTTAACGTTTAGTACTTTGTACCAAAATTGTATAACGAAACACTTAAGAAATCCCTTAGGTGTCTGTTCATCCGTTTGTGGGTTATAGTCGTTTTAGTCAGAAACTATTAAACATGGAAAATTGAAATTTGCCATAAGTACGTAAAATGGGAGAACAATTATAGAAGTGATTAAAAAAAGACTGAAATGTTTACCTTAGGACAGATTAAGGGTAAATTGGAAAGTTAAAAAAATTACTTCAAGACCGTATAATTTTCTACACACGGTATCGTAGTAAAATAATTAAAAACGATATTTACTTTATCAATAATTAAGAGAAGAACCTCTAATATTACGGGTATTCGTTTTGTCTAATTCAAAACGTGTCCTTTTTTAAAAAACAATAATCATTGTTACAAAAACGTTAAGAATAAGTGTCACGAAGTACACAAACTGTTGGAAATATTATGGAATAGATGATAATAAAATAACAATTGTATTAAGTAACAAAATGTTACAATTTTACTATTATCTCTCTCCATCTCTCGTTCTCTCTCTATGCTCCTTGTTTATATTCTGACACCCATATTTATACAATTTTTAATTTTCCAACGTACATAGTTTCGAACTAGACGATAGGTTTTTCGTGCTAACTGATGGAAAATTAAATAAGAAAGTATGATTTGCGCTTGGTCATTTCTTTTTCTAATAGTTAGGAAGCATTATATGCACATTCCTACCTTCATGACATCGAATATGAAAAGAAAGGTTTGTATTGCGAAATAGCCAATATAAATTCTAACTAGCAGATATAATTATTTATTACGAGCAGTACATTATAACTTCGTTCGCATGAAATTTCGAAATGCAAGTGCACCTTTTGATCCATTTATTTTATGCCCTTATATTTGATTCTAACAATTAGTTTAGTTTAAATCCCGCGTGATCTGACTTGAGATCTCTTTCCTTGTTCTCCCAGCTACTCCCGCACGTTTCTACAGCCCATCGATGTTCACCGCCCTTTTGAGGGAGATTCAGTTTAATTTTATATGCAATCTTCTCACTATCATAAACTTAGAATCATTTTTGATGTAGTAACAATTAAATTAGTTTAATGATTGATGAAGTAACAATTAAATTAGTTTAATGATTATCCTTGGTAAAATTCATGGTAAATATTTATTAAGTGTAGAATTTACAGAAATAGTTCAAGTGTAGCGTATCGAAAAAATTGAACTATTCATAAAATTGTTTTAAAAATTTTAAAATCACTACAAGATCTGTTACACTTTTTTAAAAAATACGTATAAATTAAACTCTTATATGTAAACGAGCAAAAATTTTTGCTGAAAGTCAACATTTATACATCTAATACTTAGACATATCCGTAAACTTTACATAATTTCCTTTCGAGAATGTATTGATTTTAATGATGAAAATCGTGACATTTATCGAGACAGGCAAATTCCACTGAATTGGTAAGTTATTTCCTTCTCTAACAAGATTATATTGCTATGAAAGTTGCTTATTGTAACATTTTTCATAAATTTTATTCAAATTGGTGATAGAATATTGTTTTACGCTACGTTAGTCTCCGTTTTATCTCTCTTAAGTTGACAGATTTTGTTACTCTTTCAAATTCACAACATGAGCACAGCAGGTGACTAAAGCACCTGAGCGAATAGTGGTTACAAATTGTTGACGGTGAATATAAAACACTTCTGTGTCTCCGTTTATACATTGAATATTTTATGTTTGTTTTCCTTTTCTACTTGTCTTCGCTTTTATATAAAAAGATGAAGTTTATCTCTTTGGTTATCTCTTCGCAGTCGTGGTATGTATATATATATATATATATATATATATATATATATATATACACATACATACACATACATACATATATTTAAATATATTTTTGGTCACTAAATATATTTTGTGCGTCTGATTTAGATTGGTGTATTAAAAATACCGAATTGAGTTCTTATCTAAAATATTGCTATTGGACTATTAATGAACTGTTTTAAGTACCATGACACAAAACACAAACATGTCACTTATTCGCCGTGTGAAAACACGATGATGCATCATTAACCATAGCCCTTCGCACGGAGCAATAGTCGGGATGCTGCTACGTTACACGGTGACTAGGGCAACCGTTATGAACGAGTAGCGGCGCAATCATTTTCTGACAATCAAAATGTTATTACACTATGTTTATAGTATTTGGAAGGCAGAATAGCAAAGGTCTTTTAAAAGCGTTCGAAACTGTAAACTTTATTGAACGAGAGGAATAATACTGACTGAAATTGAAAATCATCTACCCACTGGGCATAGAGATGAAAGTCTTATTGACTTACCACGTTCTGTTGTTCATCATGTACTACGAATGAAACATATGCTCTATATTATCTTTAATGTTTGCAGAGCTTATTCTAAGGAGATTTTGCCAACGTGGTTTCAAATTTATCTAAAAATGTTGAGGAGAAATGCGAAATCGCAAATTAAAATTGTACACAATATTAATTATATCTACATATTAGAGGGGCATCTTAAAACCCAATAAGTGATGAAAATCCAGTTTCCAAATTCGGTTCTCAGTGAAATTTTGTAGCGGAATTTGACCGATTATATCTACATCCCATCGAGCTGCCCTCAAATTATGTTAGAAGAGGTCTCATTAGACGTCTGCTAGAGAGTGTAGTCGGCGCATCACATTACCGCGCAGGGAACTTATACTAACATTTAAACCACGTTTTTCCACATCGACAGTTTAGTCATGATGGTATAATCAGCTGGCCGGAAAGCTCCTGAGACACACCCCTGACACTCTATACTAGCGAACAGATTTAATTGCTTACACTATTACATACGTACTCTAGGCGAGTATTCATTTGTGAGAACGCACGTTGCTGTCAGCAACGTGCAGATAAAAAATAATAACACATGTCGGTCTCGATCATTGCGGACATTGCGGACATCAATCGCGCCAATCAAGCTGACGCTATACGTTAAGAATATTTTCTCTCAAAAGTTTCTCTTACTAACCAATAGCGTCGATCGAATGAATGTCTCGATAGTACGCTGGCGCAGTAGCTTTGTGCACGCGACTTTATTATTATATAATTGTAAAAATGTAATTATATGAATAAATATTTTACACCATATATTTAATTGCGTGAAAGTGATTCGATAATAATAATATTAAGATAGAATTTGAATCAAAAAAATGTACTTAGTGTGGATCTTAAAACGAAATAAAATCTTAAATAAAAATAAAATTTGTTTGTACATAAATGTGATACACTGAAATATTGTCTTCCTTGTACTTTTGACTTGAATAGATTTGCTTCATGTGAAAGATCTCTTAATAAACAATATAACATGTCTACAGCCGACACTACAAGAATACGTTTTCCAAACATACCGCCTTCACACAAAACGAGCCTTTTAAGTACAGTTTGAAATTTAAAACTGCTCAGTGACATGTTAGTTGACACAAAATTATAGGTACTAACTAAATAAGTTAGTGACACAAAATAAAATTATTTACAATAAACAAAAAAATGGAGACAAAACAATCCCCTATTCTTATTGATTTTATTTGTTTTAAGCACTTGTACACAGTGCAATAACGGACTATTGTATTGAATTACTATAAATAATTAATTATAAACTTAAAAATTAATTATAATTAAAAATTTTATTACTGTAAATAGTTAATTATCATAGTAATACTGAATTACACAAGTTAGACTCAACCAAACATCGCACAATTGAACAAATCACAAGCGCACGCAGCAAGCGGCAACCTAGGAACGCAAACACATGATCATACCCATTATCTGCAGGTGACGTTAAATTAGCGGGAGGAGGTGAGTGTCGCTTCTTTACGCAATAATACTTACTATTCTTTGCCTAAGATTTGAAACCGATTTTTTTAATTTTGAGCCTTTTTAAAAATATAAAATTTTAAGTAAAGTAAGTTAAAATTTCATTCCAACGTTACTTACGAATGAAAATGCAAACTACCATACTATATCAGGCAAACTTCACTTGTTTGTGACATAATTTGGAACGAAATTTATTCAACCCTTGAACCTAAATTCAAAATGTATTGTATGAAATAAAACTTCAGACACGATGGGAACTAACATTACCGGGTTTTTAAAGTCGATATTACTCGTATATCCAACAAAACCCAGTGACTTGTCGCTGTTGAGTCCATTAGAAAAAAAACTCGTATCTCCTCAACTGTCATCCATTGAAAACAGGCGATTACATTATGGAGTCGATAGAAAATAAGTCTGACACTGTGTTATTTAGATTTACAGTTACAGGGTTATCTGTAAAAAGTTAGATACTATCTTAGTCCTGTTGGGATGTATTTTTGGATTGCGGTTATTAGGTCTATGATCGGAATAATGTTCCACTATAAATAATTTATTAAGTTTGGGTATCCAAAAATTCATTAAAATTTTAGTTTCTTTGGAAAACCGATTACAAATAGCACAGCTGAGTTAATATGTAGCGGTGGTATTAACGGATGCCGGCGTAAAATAGCAAAAAAATTGATGGCCGAGAAGGAATAAAAAAAGAAAGAAGCGAATAGATAACCACCTTATATCGTTGAAAGTATAGGAAAAGAGTCGATGATGTAATATAGTATGATGTAACATAGTGTGTTTCTACACGTGTCCCACGTATTTTTCATCAGTACGCTATGTAAAATTCCGTAGATTTCTTGATAATGAAGGTCGCTATACTTTATTATATACAATTTGTATATATGTTGTACTGTTGGTTTACTAAAATTTAACTCAGTGAGAGTAAAATGAGTTAAAAATTAAACTAAATGTTTTACGAAAATGACAAACTGATGTTCAGAAGTTACATGTAGTTTTTGTAAAGTTTTGATATGTTGGCAGAGCAAGTATATATTTTAGAATTTGAATATAAGCTTAAATGATATAACTAGAGGTTAACTTTTATTATGAAAGTTAGTTACTTTAGTCTTATAGGGTTGCGGTGTTCATATTTAAATGTGGTAGACATTTCTTAGCGAGGATCATTTTTTAACGTTGTAATTAAGAAAACCAGATAAAAAATTCGTCAGAAGAAAATAATCTAAAAAGTTAAGTATACAACTAAAAAGTAGAAAATTCCATGTGTAAAATATAAGTACGGGGATTCGATTTCAAATATGCTTATCTGCTTTGAAATAATTATCTGGAACACTAAAATTTCTAAGAAAATAATGCTAGGACACATTTTTAATTCGAGAATTTAGAAAGGAAAACGACTAAGCATTTAATCCCACATAAAATTTATAAATTTTTGTATTAAAAGTATCGTTAAAAAATAACGCTTTATAGTTTTTCATAGCAACATGATAGGATGCAAGCAGTATGTAAAAAAATCCTGGGTCGCAAGGGATATGTCATCGATATCGTCACATGCAGTACACAAGTTAATTGTAAATTAGCTGTATGTTCTTAAATTTTAATGAGTTTTGTCCAAATTAATTGCACGTCTGATATTTCAACCGAACCTAATTTTAGTAAAAGAAGAATAACATAAGTGAAAGTTTTTTAAAAATTATTGAAAAGACGACTCAATATTTTAAGGTTCATATGACTAGCATCGAAATAGAAATTATATATGATCATTAATAAAAAAAATAAATTTTTCGTTGTAAGTATATTTAGAAATAAAATGTGATGACGGAAGTATTTAAATATTTGGTAACGTCTGTACATGTGTACGTACGTTTGATTTTATTTCTATCCAGAATTTTGGAAGACGGAAAAATATTAACTCCTAACAACACCTTCGATATCTATATTGTGTCACACGTACATATCATTACTGGGAAAAGTGAGAATAATTGTACGTTTTATCGATGTTGGTATACTTCTTCAGGCCTTTTATCGACAAATAATTTTTAATATTAGTCGAGTAACTAACCTCAGATGAATACGTTAAATTTAAACTTATATACTCGTAACTAAGTACGTACATCGAAGAACCATATCTGACAAAATTACTTGTAATGGTCATATGGCAATAAAAGAATAAATACAGTTCTTATAGAAGACCATTGCATATTTTTGTTGTTGATCAACCTTTAAGAGCTAACTATTAGTTAAGGAAATATCTGGGGAGAGAATGAAAGTAATAGCAATTAAAACTGAGGAAAATTTATCGAAACAATCTTTATCAACAAACATTACTATTATATGTCCATAATTTTCTAATACTAAGTCAGTTAAAAAATTCGAATGATATAGTTACATGTATAAAGCTTTAAAAGTTTCCACAGTCAATATATTTCTAAACACAACATGGCTTCTGATGAAAAATCACCAGTATGTTAACTCAAGTCAGTGGCATAAGGTTCATTTGTAATATATTATAATTGAATAAAAATATTATTCAACTATAATATATAACAAATTATAGGCGAATGGTATATACTGTCTTTTATGTAGTTAATCCGTAAATATTATATTATCTTTAATAACATTAGTATTAAATAACTTGTTCTTTGTTACAAACGAATATTTGAAATCTGAAATCAATATTTTATGAATGTATTTATTATTATTATTTTAAATATGAGCCTCGAATATTTCTTTCATTCGTTGCTTAATGTTGCTAATATATGAATCAATTTATGTAAAATTTTGTTTGAACATAATCTATGGCTGTGTATTAAGCTGTAGGCAAAAGTTAATTTAAAATAATCTTGATTTTTAAGGTACTTAATGTGCATAAATCATTATATTTATAACCAAGCAAAACTAAAAATAATATTCAAATTTAAAATATTACGTTCGACTATTTCGCGTTATATTTAACGAAAATTTCGCACGCTCTTCATCTTGTAGACGCGCTACGTAAATAAACTTCCTACAAGTGTTCGAATAAAACTTGGCTATAGATAATGTTAGAGACGATGTGCCCGCATACTTTCTTCAGTGTTCCCCACCGCCTCACCGTTTCAGCGCACTCGTTCAATTTTCTTGTATTATTCAATTTTGAGTTGTTGCAAACATTCTACCGCTTAGGTTGCCTTCACGGTTCAGTTCCACGTCGACAATGATGGATGGGATTTTCTATTTTATATCAATCCACTTAATGAGTCGTAGCTTTAGAAATAAAAGTTGTAAATTTAAGTTCAGTTTTTTTTTTATTTTAGAGTATATAGTTATAAATGGAAATGGTACAAGATATGAACATGAAACGTATAAATGAAAGATTTTAAAATGTATTAACGATAATTTTATTTTTGACTTATTATATGCAATTATTTTAAAAGTATTAATTGAACATAAATAGGGAACTATTTATTTATTTGTTTTGCATGCTGTTGGCCGAAATTCAATAAATAACGAATATAATGGGTAATTTTTATCAATTTGCCATGATACGATCCTCATACAATTTACGAGATAGACTTACATGAGACGTATTACGACTGTAAAATTAACAATTATATAATTTATCTAAAATTCTTTCGACAGTCAACGTAACTACATTTTGTTGGTAAATAGTCTTTAAAGTATATAACACTCTAAATTGTTTTCTGTAAGTACAATATTGGAACTGATGTTGGGTTCTTCTTCATCTCTGGAATTTGATGGTTTTTTTGAGATTTGTTTTAACGATTTTCTAACACTTATCAATATAAAGACTTATTTAAAAAAAATATCTCGTAAAAATTTGATGTTAGTCTGCAAGATATACCTATTCATGATCTTTATCTATTTTAATTACCTTTAAGTGATTCTAATTGATATATAAAAAAAATATTTATATATATATAAATGTATATATATATATATATATATATATATATGTGTGTATATATATATATATATACATATGTATATATATATTTATATGTGTATATATATATATATATATATATATATATATATATATATATATATATCCTGTTTATAATTCAAAAATTTGAGAGACATTTTTTTTTCATATTGATATTTGAATTTGATTCGTTTCATAGAAAACTGTAACGAATCAATTCAAGATTTACAGTTTTCGAATATTTTATCCCGATAAAGGTATGAGTTTAAGTAAAACTGGCATAATTAATGCTGTTAAGTATCATTTATTAAATATTTATATTGAATGGTAATATTTCTCTATTCGTCTTCATAGTTAAGTGAACATCTTAAATAAACGGAAATATAAATTAAGGTGCTAATATAACATAAATACAAAAATACCTAGTTTATTTAGGCTTTTTCCTAGGCTCATATTTCATATGAGCCACTTCACACATAAGCCTTTTCTTTCTTATTTTACGACTTATTGGCTGTTGCTGATGATTGTTTTTTCGCGGAATATTTACAAAAAATGTACTTCAGCTTAATGTGAAGTATTCTCTTTATACCTTTAACATCTGCTTATGTAACTATTTTTGTAACTATCACTTATTAGTGATGTAGGGTAATTAATATTAAAAATAATTTACAGCGTCCGTGCCCCGCCGGGGGTTGTAAGTGTGATTTCATAGGATTTTGTTCAGTATCGCGTTACATTATACCGTACAATAATATAACTTTTCATAATATACGCTTTGCAATTTTAAAAACTGCTCAACAAAAACAAAAAGATTTAAAAAAGAGTTCGTCGTGAAGCCCACACTTTCTTCAGAACTTAATTATTTATTAGGTGATCTATTTGACTTTTAATCTTTTTCAGATCGTAAATATGAAGTTATTTTAGTATATCAGGCCTCTTCCACTAAGTTTTCCATTCTAGCTGCATTGGAATTAAATGCGTAGAAGGAATAACATACAATTTATTTAATATTTTTGTACCGGTTGGTTCGCCAGCTCCTCTAAAATTAGATTATCAGCGAAAATTTCAAGTCATGATAATTCTTACCAATGTGTATGATAATTCTTACCAATATTAATAAATGTACATAGAAAACCTAGATACTCCCAGAATCAAGACAGCGTTGAGCGAGCTAACTAAAATATGGAAAAAGTGTTGTTCATATGAATGCAAAATATTGGAATAATTTCAAGAGTATCTCACGAAGTCGTTTCTAGATTCAAAATAAAATTCACTTTGTTGATATCAATAGGGCATTGTTCAAAACTTTGAAAGTAAAGTAGATTTAATAGATATTTTTCAGTCTTGTTGGAAATTTGAAAATTAGTAAATGCGTAATTGTGTTTGTTAAGTTTACCAGTTGGTTCTAAAAGCGTCTTTGTTCTTCCAGTATCTTTTGATTGTACAAAAATAATCCTTTTTGCGATAAATTATTAAGTCTTCAAGTAAATACACTGCTCAATATGGCACTTATTTGAACTTAAAAGAAACGTTCATTACAGCGCGTTCTAACTTAGTTGAAATGTGATTGCTTGAAAATAGATGAGAAAAATATTTTTTCTTTTATTTGAACGATGTCGTTAAGTTCAGTGGTTGTTGGTGTGAGGTGGACTTTGGTTCTCCGTGTTTTGTTAGGAATATCAATAAATGTTTGCAGCTTTTATTCAATTTCTTTCCCGATTTCTTTAAGTTGCTTTGTTCTGGCTATTAAAGTTTTCTATTATATATTTAAGTTTTTCTATTATATATATATATATATATAAGTTTTCTATTATGTATTCTATTATATTATTCATCTCGTAACTCATTCACCAAATGTAGATAGTATTGTTTTTATTATTTTTCCATTTAGTTGTTTTGTTCTATTTTATGATAATATTATCAGAATAGCGACCGTCAGTGTCTTATACGTGGCCCGGCGGACCATTTGCGGACCATTTGCTGTTTTTCAATATACATTTCGTTTTAGAAATATTTGTCAATGTATTGTTACACATTTAATTAACCAACATATTTCAAATTTGAATAGGATTAATATATATATATATATATATATATATATATATATATTTATATATATACATATACATATATATATATATATATATATATATATATATAAATATATATATATATATATATATATATATATATATATTAATCCTATATAATTCCTAGGTATTGTATCCGAACTATCTTCAACAATGTATAAAATATAATTGTTTTCGTTAAGTAGTACTAACTTTAGCTAGGTATTCTATTAAATGACGGCGAGATCAGGTAAAGTATTTAATAAAAGACAAGGTACCAAAATTAAATGAGACATTTTTTAGAAACAATACTTTTTTTATGATCAATGATTTTAAATGATATTAAAAAAATGATTAATGTACATAGATAATATACCTGAGCGGAATTATTAGAAAATCTTTTAATGCCATCCTAATTTGAGCTAAGATGACGGACTTCTTGATTTTTCGTAAAACCATAAATAGAATGTTTCGAGTGTCAAAGAGGTTTTGATCGATTGCTATTGCAGGAATCTTTACGATCTTTTTACATGGAAATTCTTACAGATTTTTAAAACATATAGGAACTTTGATGATTTCTGCTCATTAATATGTTTTTTTTTCACACCAAGTCTACACCACTTTAGGACTGTAACAGTCCAAACTTAATAATTTTGAAACAGTCTCGACAGAATGAGAATTTAGACCGTATTATAGACGTGAGTTTTGCTGTGTCCTTCGAACAAACACAATAAAGTATTCAAGGACTGATTTGACTGAAAGTAACAACAGAGTAGATATAAACTATTTAGTTTAATTGGTGATTTAGATACCTATCTGAATTAATCTGGAACATCTGAAGATTACTAGTGTATCTCAGGTTGAAACCTGGATTTATCTGCAACATCTGGAAACTCATAGTGTAATTAGGACGTACATCTTAGTAATTTGGAATATCTGAAGGCTGATCATATGTCTAAAATATATGTAGGGTTTATTTGTATTATCTAGAATCATCAGTGTGTAAATGTATTCATTTTAAATATTTTATAAGACCGTAAAATTTCCTTGTAATGAGATAATAAGATTCTTATAGCAACGATCGATCGCAGCCTCTTCAATACTGGGATCGGGTACTGTTTTCGAAAAAAATAGAGGGATTTATCGTCTCAGCTCAAAACAAGGTATAATTCAACTTTGCTATACAACGCCACAATTCATAGTTTGCAAAAAATAGAAACGAAAGAGAATTCCCAATCAAAAAGTGACACTCCATGCATTGCAAATTTATTGTTTACAAAAACAAGCTAAGGGTTTCTCGAATGTAGTTGCAAGAAGAATTTCAATTTATGAACACTGAGAGTTTAAAAGATAAGATTTAACCTATATTGATTTGAGAGCATTTTGAAACAGAATTTTAACAAGATAAACTGAAGCTTTTTTAAATAATATATTTAAATAAAACAAAATATGAATCATTTTGATTTAGCAATTTCAATAATATTTATAGAAACATTTGTGGTATTTTAAACAAAGAGATTTAACGATGTGGGAGTAAATAATGAATAATTGGACCAAATTATGTGCGTTTTCTTTTATTAACATGGATTTTGATTTTATTTAGTTTATTGTTCCTAAAGTCACCTAAAAGATCTTTCTTTCTTTCAGAATAGTTGCATCCTGATTAAAAACTATTATTCTTAACAAATATCTGAATAAATTTTGGTACCTTGTCTTTTATTTAACACGTTTCCTAATCTCCTGACAATATTTTGCAGAATGACTAGGTCTTACGTCGAATGCCTAGACAAAATGGGTAATAATTACAGAAAATAAAAATGTTTCACATATTGCCGAAGAAAGTCGAATATTCTATAAATTATATACGCATAAATGAGAGAGAATGAGTGAAGAGAAAATTTCAGAAATATGTTGGTTAACTAAATATATGATAGTATGTTATCAAATCTTACTACTTTAATAATACGAAACATGACGAAGCAATAACACACATGACTCGTCAGGCCAGTTGTAAGATACTGAATCGGATATTGTTATCATATTTTAATAAAAACAACAAAACTTATGAAAAAGTTAGAAAAACAATATAATGTTAATTTAGTTAACGATATCGAAGAGTTGCACAAAATATTTAATGTTAAGAAGAAAGTTACTAGAAAAGACCGTAGAAGCGAGTGAATAAAAACCGCAAGCATTGGTTGATGTTCTAACTTAAACTTAATCAACAACTTAATTAACAACTAATGTAACAATCTCGTTAAGGTGGAAGTAAAACATATTTTTTTCGTCCATTTCCAGGCAATTTTTGTTCTTAAATTGCAAGTAATTAGAACACGCCGTAAAAAAACATCTCTTGTAAGTTAAAACAAAAATACAATATTAAGCAAAGTGCTTACTTGAGGACGTAGCATTGGTGAAATCGATCATAAAGACTGTAAATTCATATAATCAAGAGATATTTGACGAAAAAGGCGTCTTTTTAACTATTTCATAAACTCAGGAAATTCAAAAGCGTATGTATTTCCTAAATTTTGAATTTCCAAAATATCGAGTTGCAGCACTGGCATTAATTGAAGATGAGTACTTTTCCAAACAGGAAGAAAATGCTTTTTTCACAGTATCATTAGTTAATCATAATGCCAATTCTGATGGTTAAAAAATTGATATATTATAACATGATGCGTAGTAAATTTGAATTCGATGTACAGGATGTCCAGTGGCAGATTTAAAAGTTTGAAGGAACATAGTTTCTGAACGCAACACATAAGAGGGGCGCGGGGTGCGTCGTTAGAAGCGCAAGCGGTGCGGATGTTTTAATAGCCATGGAACAGTGGAGTGGAGAGCACCGCGCTTTTGCCGTCGAGGCGTACATTTCGAGTGGATTTTCGCTGTCTGTAGCACGCCGTCGATTTAATAATCGTTACAGTATTCGTCGATTACGTGATAGACCATCGATCAACCTCATTAAGTCATGCGTAGCAAGGTTCAGAGCTACAGGATCAACATTAAATAGCCTTAGGCCAGGACCTACACCATTGGTAGCCACGGATCAAAATTTCGAGCGTGTTATGGTTTCTGTCGTTGAAAATCCCCGTTTACAAAAACATCGATATTGGGAATTCCGAAAACAACTTTACAGGTAATAATGCAAAAAAGCTCAAGTTCCATCCATATAAAATTCAAATTGTTCAAGATTTACACGATTCTGATTTTGAATTAAGAAAAACTTACGCGGAGGTGATGTTGAGATTTCGTACTGCTACCCGGATGGGCAACATATTCTTTAGTGGCGAAGCTCACTTTCACATTGGAGGATATGTGAATAAGCACAACTTTCATTACTGGGATGTCCACAACCCAAGACAAATGCATCAAGAGCCTTTACATAAGCCTAAAGTAACAGTCTGGTGTGCCATGTCTGCATCTACAATCATAGGGCCTTATTTCTTTGAAAATCAACGTGGCCAAACTGTAATTGTGAATTCGGAGAGATATGCCCAGAAGTTAAATGACTTTTTCAGAGTAGAACTACAGAATAGTCCATCCTTCAACCAAAACACATGGTTCACGGGGCCACAGCTCACACGGCTAATGTGTCCATGAATGCAGTGCGGCAGTTATTTCCAGAAAAAAAAACATATTCCGAAACGGTACCGTACCGTGGCCACGTAGGTCACCCGATTTAAGCCCATGTGACTTTTTATTATGGGGATACTTAAAATCCGTTGTTTAAAAAACAAATCCAAGCACTGTGACACAACTTAAAGAAAATATTCGAGCCGAAGTCAGTAGGATACCCCAGTCGCTCTGCAAACGCGTTTTTGAAAACATGCATGCTAGACTGGAAGAGTGTGTCAGACTCGATGGCCGCCATTTGGAAAACGTGGTTTTTAAAAAATGAAATCCGCATTTGTTGTTATAAAGTTAAAATAAACCTACTTTGTATTAGAAGTGTAGTTTTTTTTTACAATTTTTCAAACATTGAAATCTGCCACTGGACAACCTGTAGATGGTTCTTCATAATTATAGGAGATAAACTGTAGGAGACGGACACTTTAGAAAAAAATGGCGATTTTTTCTTTTTTCGAAGTTCAAAATATTCACGTAACCATCAGAATATAACAAGCCCTTTTGAATAATACTCCACATGGTATTTAAATTATAAAAATATTTACAATTTATTTTACCCGATTTTTAATATTTACACAAACATTTCTAAAATGAAGGAGGGCAAAATATTTTGAATAATCAGATACTTATCACTGCCCCAAATTTCAAATTCCTATACCATCCAGTTTCTAAGAAAGTCAACTGGACAGACATACAGACACGGGAGTGATTTTATAAATATTCTATTTTTCACTTTGAGTACCTACTGTACCCTAAAAACAACTTATGCTGTTCGTAAGGACATAAATAAAACCAAACCATTTAGTTAGTGTATTTTTAATTTATTTTTTGTCATCATAAGCCCATCCTGCTTTCAGCAAAATATAGCGACCATCATGATAATATACATCTCAATAATACTGTACAATGTTTGTTTTTTCAAAAGTAGGTTCAACACCGGTCATATACCAAGCTTTATACCGAGTATGGACATAATACGAAGTAAATTTAATTCTAAAATAATTAATGATAGTGACAACAGTCAGGATAAAAAATCATATTATAAGTATTTAATAACCGCGTAATCAAAGTCGTTTCCACTCGCATTGCGCACCTTGCGAGTACAACTTTAAATATAAAATAAGAAATGTCAAGCACGAAACAGTGCAACCTGAACTCAACAGTAACGTCGAAGTTTATTTAACTCGCGACTGACTTACGCTTACTGTAAAAAATTATGTTCATACTAGCAAACGTGGAGTATACGAAAGGAATTTGTATATTTGGTTTATTTATTTGTATTTTTTAATAAATATATCTATACAGGTAAAATGTAATCTTATAGCTAACTGTGTGTCTAATATATCTGTGCAATTTCTTTGGCCACATTTCGTATTCGCAAGTTAAATATTGGCCTAAATCACGATTTTTCTTTCCTTTCACCAGTTTTTTCTATTAACTTTAATATTTAAACCTTTAATGGAGGTAAAGCGAATGTACAAATAAAAATGAATAAATTATCTGTCCAGTGGTACTTTAATTTACCAATATAAATAGAAATTAACGAATTGTGGGTCATTTATCCTTGTATGGAAAACGCTTGATTTTTAGAATTGACGGCGACGAATCCTTAATATTAATTTGCCATCAATCAACAGAAATCGTATATTATCTGTCAGTAGTTTTCTGTAAAGCATACCATTTTGCTTGATTTTTTACTGTCTACAATTTAGTTAGTGTGTTTTCTCTCAAAATGAGTCAAAAAAATTGGTCGAAAACTTTGTTATTAAAAAGCAACCGGGTTTTCAAAATCATTTATACATTTCGTTTATAAGAATTAAATATTAGGCAACTTTTCATAAACGTTCAAGGACTTTTCACTTCTTTATATATAAACAATTATAGTTACCACAATGAAGGTTATAAACTGTGCTATATTGTTAAGAGTTCTAAAACTAGAAATTGTTATTCAGATGCAAACGAAAATAACATAAATTGAATAGAAAAAACATTAATTAAATAATCATGTGACTCACAATAATTTTTATTTATGCATTTTTTCATTTATTTTACAAAAGTTTTAATTTGTGTTCTTAAATAATATTTAGTGTACCTCACGTAGTTCCCCTCCCCTTACGGTTATTAAACGACCCCAAAATGTCAACAATATTGGTCATTGGGATCGGAAGTATATCAGGTGAGTGGTCAGTCAATAAATAAGCCAGTTTCTTTTTCCTTGCCCCCTTTAAGCCGTTTTCTGCGAATTCTGTTTTATTTTTCGTTATTTTTTTACCTTTGTGAGATATTGCGTGATATTAAATTTGTAGTTTATAATATTTCGTAAAGTATGAATTTTACAATAAAAGAAAATGTTTAAAGTTGGAAGTGTAGTTCTAAAAAGTAGCGCGAACAAACAAATAAAATAATCAGTTCTACAAACAAATAAAATAATATTCTGCCCCTATAAATGGTAGCCTTCTGATATGTAATCTGTAATCTTTTTCAAGATATGGACATTCTAACATATATAGGTTTTTCTTAAATAAGGCGTATGGTTTCAGAGATTACCGTAAACAAACAAATCAAAAAAATAAAATTATTCGTTTACTGGAGACATTACTATTATATTACTAGAGAAATACAGAATACAGGTATATAAGGTGCATTGGAGAGTCTTTGCAGGAAGAGAATCCGGCGGAAAATTTGACAGAGTACGTATCGGTGCAGGCAAAGGAACAATCAAGCGCATACTTAAATATAAATAAGACTTTATTTACGAGAGGAAATAGTCCCCTACATAGATCATTTTTCAACTTTTCAAAATATTGATATTATTTTTAAGAAGCATAAGACAAATAATTTGATTGCGTACATTTTTTTAAATTTATTAATATAAGATGCCCCAAATAATTTTGCACGGAATTGCTTACCAAACGTCGTCATTTTGATTTTTTTTCAGATTCTAGATATACGTGGTTAAACATTTAAAAACTAGCCTTAACTCGAATAGGAGAACTGCACGTGTCGCGCAGAAGAATTTTTGAAATACCTTATTAACGATGTCTTATTCGATGGGAATCGTTGTTCATCACCAGATTTGTTGTGGAAATATTTTTTATTTGCTATTCTAATTCAACAACTTATTGAAATAAAATTTCATCATGATCGACTTTAAACTATATGATGTTAGAAAGTATCGATGAACAAGCAAGCGGACATAACGAAATAGGACGTATAATTTATAGTTTGACAATCGAGGACACAACTTGAGTAAATAATTTAATCATCACTATATTAAAAATAACAAAGGCAGTTTTTTAACAACGACCCTTTTCAAAATTATGGATTATAACAGAGTTTCTGTGAAATCACGAGTATTAAATTTCACACCACATTTCTACAGCATGAAGAAATTTAAGAAACTATATCTATTTCTAAGTTAAGGTGTAAAACCCTCTTTATCTATTAGCATATGTGAAATCATACTCTATCATTTTTCTTCATTATAATAACAAGAATTTGCAACATACTATTTCTCATCTTCGTAAGAATATTTTGCATTTAAGCACATCCCAGCTACTCGTATCCACATAACAAGTAATGATACCCTCGATATTCTAGAATGATATCACTATATGAACGTTTACTTATGCCACGATTTTACTAAACCTCTTATAAATTGGATGAACCAAGCGTTGTAAGTAATTTTCTCCTTATCCTTAGGTCTTTGTCAATAAGGGATGTGAGAAATGGAGCTAAAAATATCTATTAGAATTGGCAAGTCTCACTAATTATTAGGTTGCTACCTCGTTGATTATTAATTACTTTTACTCCCACCTCATTTATGAATATTGCCAAGTGTTATTTTGTGAACATTTTATTGATGAAAAAGTTTTTGTATATACATTTTAGTAGTCCTTTTTACTATTATTATTTTTGGGGTATGTTTTGTATTTTCGTTAAATATAAGGAAAAATTAGAAAATTAATTTATCGTTAGATGCCTATTCTACTTTGTTCTTACAAAAATGGCCTGAGCAATCATAGAAGTTGACTGATAATTACGCATTGATATTTATCATATTTATTAGAGACTTCCTTTGGACTTGGGTGTGAAACGATTATGTTTATTATTTTGTAATAGATGTATGGGATTTCTACTTGCATAAGAAATTATAATATTTATCTCATGAAATGAGATAAATATTTCAAGCATTCGTGTAATGGAAGAATCCGGAACATCATTAATATGTTAGCCAAACTTCCTTACAAATGAGTATGTTCTTAAAAAAGCTATCAAGCATGAGTGGTACTCGAACTATTTGGACATTTATAAACATTTACTGGTACGTAATATTCATGTCAAACTATTTACAAAATTTTAAATTTTATAATATAAATGAATTGTCCACTATATCTTTCACAGGCGTACCTTTAAAAAAAAGACGTTTTTATGTGATTAAATTAAAAATTAACAATTTTCGGAATGTTTTATTTACTTGTGCTGTGAGACCTTACTTTTTGTCAAATTTCATGATTATAGGTCAACGGGTACCCTATAAGTTTTGATTTATTTGCGAGTGTCGAAATATACGCCATAAATGGACGTATTTTTGTTTAGGGTCCTCTTTGACTGCTTTGACTTAGAAGCTTGATTTTTGACAGTTCCAAGGGACCGCAGACTTACGTATTTGGTATTAATTCCAAGTTGATACTTAAACGCAATCTTAAGAAAAAGGATCTTGATAGACCGACCGACGAACAAAGAAGTGATCTTATAAAGATTCTTTTTTTCCTTTTAGATACCGAACCCTAAATTATCTCATAAACCACAACACACTTGGATAATATTGTACTCTATTTCGAGTTTTAATTACAATTTTGTCCTTAATTTTTACGCACTGGTAATTTGTCACTATGGTTTAAGTACCGTTATGGTACAATCTTTAAATCACCGGTGTCGTTTATTAAAATTATTTTTTTATACTTTCATGTGGTAAAAATAAAATAAAAATAGTTTACTTTAAGCACTAAACCAAATATTCTAATTTTTGCACAAAATTATTTTAGATAGGAACACAAAAAAGACAAAATTCAAATTACCTGCTTTCACAAAGGTATCTCTCATATGCGGTATATTAATATTACCCGCAACATTTTATTCATCGGACTCTGTACCCGCATAAATCTTGTCAATTTAATCCGCTCAAAACATAACTTTGACTCGTCGCTTTTGATACAAAATTCCACCCTCATACCAGTACCTATAAAGTTGTCATTCGCAATATGTCTTTTTGTGTATTTTTATAATTAATTTCCAATCACTTTTTAGTAAGAAATGCTGCTATTGGATTACATTAAAAACTAATATTACCTAAGACTCGTATATCTAATACTGAATGGGTTTTAAAACGCCACAATATTAAATTCCTTAACCTAATGTTTTCAAATTGAAAGAAAATCAGATACAATTATTTCTTTGCCAATTAAATATACTACCTTTCATTTCCTTTAACATTCAATAAGAAGGAAAATCAGTCGCTCTACTTTGCTTTTCATTGCGATTTATCATTTACGACTTTCACACAGGACCGATAGAATCCACTATTAGGTTATATTTTCCAATATATCTGAATTAATCCTATCACTTAGAAAATTACATTGAGTTTAAGAGAAAATTACAATATAATAATATGTTCAATTTTAAGACCACAATTCAAAAGAAATATTACCTTAACCAGTATTTGCCCAGATAAAATTTATTTCATGTCGGCATTATTAATTTATATATACCTTAATTTAATTTTTGTTTTCGTATGGAAAAGTGTGTTATGAAAACGTAGTTTTGTACAAATTATGTACACTTGCCTTTAAATAATCATGAAATCCACCAATCATAATTGTCAATACGAAAGCAAAACGAAATGAAATTGATTCAGTGATCACAGTGGAACCATTTACATATATATTTTAAAAGTACGGGTAAATAACTAATTCAATAACAACGGCTGAATAATTTATTATAGTTTTTGCTTCGTTCAATTTAAACATTTTTGATTACTCTAGTAAATTTAAGGTCTTGCACGTAGTTTTTAACTTGAGTGCAGAACTAACAGAACAAATACCTGAACCTGATCCATTATTATTTTCCGTCTAACTTTTTCGCTATGTCATCATACCTTTTTATCTCAGTGCCAATTTCACCGATATTATCTACCTGGGACTTTGACCTTCTGTTTACCTAAAATGTTAAACCCTATTATATAGATTACTGACATCGGTGGTATCGAATCTGTATCGAACAATAGGTAATATTTTAATATGGAAAAATTTGCAATGATAACTTATTTCTACTTACGTGTTCCCTTGATGCTCAGCTCACAACCAAAGGTAACTGCTCTCTAAAGGATATAATCCGTGCGTGATCTCGTCTATTTTTCCCAACAACACACGTACGGTTCCATATACATAATTCATACGTATTTCATTGCCGTTATGTATACGTTATAAATGGTTTAAGATTTATTGTAAAATCTGATTAAATAGAAAAAGAACAAAAACTACATATGCAAAAAAAATCCTATCTTACTTACTGATATTTTTTTCTTTATCTTCATACAGTTCATTTCAAGAAATGTCTCGAAAAGCATTACCTTTCTTCTAAGTTTAATGTATATTATTTGCTTTTTAACACTTACTTTTAAATGTGTCCAAAAAATACTATAGCAGATAGTAATTTCTAGTTATTGATTAAAAATTAAAATGTTAAATAGTATAAGATAGTAAATTGAGGAATGCGAAAAAAACTATTACTACAGAATTCCAATAATAGTACTGTGTTCTTTTCTAAAATATATTATTTTTTGAAATATGTTTAAAGCGTAGACTTGTTTACTTTTATTGAATTATTGCGTATATAAACAAAGTTAATTACAATAAAATTTTTATAGATACTTTGAATGATAAAATTAGCTTTTAATATAATTATTTTTTAATTAAAATCTACAAATTTAGACAAATTGGTTATTAGAAATACACTAAATTTACAGCACATAATATTGAAACTATTTAATCAGCGAAAGCCAGATTAAATATATCAATGTTTTCAATGGTACTGTCTGAAGTAATTATTTAGAGAATTAATTTGTTTTCTTTAAAATCATATTTAACTTTAAATCCTGTATATAAATGCTATATACCGTGAAGGAGCAGGATGCACGTACTTAAGATTCTAAAACACATCCGTCTAGAAATTTTCTCATGGACGGAATAATTTAGTAACATTATTTTGTGACGTAAATATAACGCATATAGTAAGAGCATGCGAACTACATTTGGAAAAAGCAGTGAAACTTAAATATTTCAAATTAACATAAAGTCCTTGGCAAGTGTACAGATTTCATTATATAGATAAATATTAATATCAGTTCAGTAGTTCAAAGATATCAATATTTTAATTTTGTTTAAAATACTGATAGTATCGTAAGTTATATCATAAATTACACAAGTCTGAGTAAGATACTTAAAAGTAGTAAATGTTTTTATAATGATTTCTTTAATTCATGAGAATTAAAGAAATGATCTCCTAAAAACTAGATATTAATAAAATTATTTGTTGTAGGTTTATTGAAGCGAACTTATTTTCAGTTTCTTTCCGTGCAAGGTATAATTTAAAACATGGTTTACATTTTTTTTTCGCTTCAATAGTGTTGTAATAGATACCGGTAGAGGAGATCTGACGATAATATATACAAATGATAAAGAAAACGAAGGTAGAAAAAGCCTGTTCTCTTAGATCCATCCGGTTACAAAATAATGAAAATTCAAGTCTACTTGAGTGGTAGGTTTATTCAGTGGACTATTCAGAGTTGATTATAATTATCGATGTGCCGAGTTTTTACATAGGTGTAATATATATAAATATAAAAAGAGTCATAGTAATTGCTTTAGGCTTTAGCATTTATAGTAGTCTCGACGCTTCTAGAATATTATCATGTTAAATTCTAGAACATTGCATTATGTAGTAAACAATTTTAACCATCAAAAATGAATAAAAGTACGATTATTCAGCTATTGATAATTATGGTTATTCCCAACAGAGTATAACGGATGAATTGTTTAAAGCGTGAATTATGCAATATTCTTCTAATCGATATGAATAATTTCCCTGGTGGATAAATAAACCGCGTATCTTTCCGTGCTTTTTCTATGTATAACTACTTTTGTATAAAAACCGCTGGTAAAATACTAATAAAAAAATAGCTCGGGTGTATATAAGTTAACTACCTTATCAGCGATCACTAATAAATCAGCGCATAATTGATGGTTGGACACAGATCGTTTTAGTCCTGTTTTACATTCACTCATTCTCTCACTCACTCATTCATGCACGTACGCACGCACACACGCATGCACTTACGCACAGAGGCACGCACGCAGGCATGCACGCTCGAACGCAGGCATGCACGCACGCACGCACCCACGCGGGCACTCACACATGTTTCACCAAAAAAAGGAATGTGATTCGATGAGCTTTGTTTGAATATAAACTTGCAAGTGTTATCGGCTGTAGCGTGGTCACATTTTTTCTACTTTAACAGCAAGAGCTAATAAAATTATCAAATATGACATCTATATCAAAATGAATATTTGAGAAGCTGATCGGTCGAGGTAACTACCAACGTTAGAAATTCGCAGAAACAATTATTTGGAACACAAGGAGTTATGAGTTATAATTGAACCGGGTACGATCAATGTTCAGGATATTAAAAAAAATACGAATACAGTCCATAACAATACTTTTCATAGACCCAATAAATTATGTTCCCATACAAGAGGCGACTACAGTGAAACAAGCTTGGGAAAAACTTGAAAAGGTGTTTGATAACTCCGGGCTAAGTAGAAACAGCTTATAAACTCTGGAATATACATTTTGTAATGGGAGACGAGAGGATTGGTACTCTATTACTTGTTGGTATTCCTCATGTCTATAAACCGATGATGATGTCTATGGAGAGTTCTCGAGTATCAATTATTGCAGATTATTTAAAAATCTATGCTTTTATATGATTTCAGTACACCATATTTTGTAGCCTAATGTACTAAATCAAAGGTAAAGCAAAACATATTTAAAATATAGTGAGGTAACAAAAACATTTCCAAGATAAAAAGCCACAAGAAGCTCACGATATTATAAATGTAATAAGTTTAGTCATTTAAGTAAAAGTTATTATTTTAAGAATAAATAGAAAGGCAAGTCGGATTGTAGTGATACAAAAAGTAATGTTTATTATGTTGTTTTTCAGCTTTTCCTTAGCTTTCTACTAAATGAGAGCTGCTGGTATGTTCACTTTGGAACGTGACAAAAAGTGTATTTAAAATACTTCTCTTTCTACACTAAATAAAATAAAAGTGGCAGACAATAATACAGTAGTAGTAAAAGAGGTGGGGGGGGGGTAATAAATAAATGACTCCAATGGAAATATATTTTGTAAGTCAGATAGTAAATATTGGCTACAAAGTTAAAGTCGAGAAAGATGATTGTAGAATTTATCAAAATAAAAAAATTAATGTTGAGATCTTTGCACAATTATAGAATGTATTTTTTGAACAATGTTACCAAGGCATCGACATTGCTATCAACAGTAGATAAATATTATATAAACGTATGGCATTAACGAATGAGTCATCTGAATTTTACAAAATTGCAGAAAATAATGTACGGGTGGAATTGACAAAAAAATATCACTAATTAGGTGCGACTAATAGGATACAAATTGTATCGTGTATGAAACGACAACAGGGATTTATAATGTAAACCGAAAATAAATATATGAATGTTTAGACTATACTATATTCATGTTGTGAAATTTACTACTCTTATGATCATAGTGATGATGACTACAAACTTATACAACTGTTGCTAATACACCACCCAGCAATGTAACATTGAGGCGGAGAAATAAGACTACTATATAACTTTGCCACGAAGAGAACCCGAGTAGTCCAAAACAAGAGATAGCTTTATTAGTGGACCCTGAGATTGTTAAAGAATCTGTTTAGACCCAAATATAAAAGAGGGGACAAATGAAATGAATAATGGATACGAATAACTTCTTCATAATAATATATGGACAATACTTATTAGAAAGCAAAAGAGCAATTCCTTGCAAATGGCTATATAAAATTAAAATTGATGCTGGTGGTCGGGCCTTATAAAGCGAGATAAGCTATTAAAGGTTTCCTTGAAAGAAAGAAATAGAATGCGATAAGATATATGCTCCAGTGGTTTGGCATGCATCCATCAGATATTTACTTCTACAGCTTTTAAACATAAATTCCATATTGAACAAATGAGTGATTTTACTACATCGCTGCAAGGGAACATAGAAACTGAAATATTTAAGACCCGACCTCAAACTTAAGAGCATAGAGATGATGTATGTAAACTGAATATTATTTTTGGATTGAAACAGGCATGCCGTCAGTTAAATTGGAAACTTGCCTTCATGTTAAAGACTTTTGTATATACTAGACGATAAAAACATATTCTTTCCATTAATTTATGTTACTGACTTACTATTTTTTATAACATGATTTGAAAAAAGAAGAAACAAAACATCAGGTCAAAAACCAATTTAATATGAAATAACTTGGTCCAGCGCATCATTTTATTGGTTGGATGATAAAGTGAAATTTGGATAGATATAAAGATCAGTGTTGATCAGACCACGAATTTTGAAAGAATTCTGCAAAGATTTAAAATAATTCAATGCATTTCAGTTTGTTCGCCGTGTGATCACATTATAAAATTAATTAAGACAGGATAAGAAAAAACATAATTAGATAATTAGTAACCTTATCAAGAAACAATTGAAAGTTTGCTTTAGGCAGAGATCTGATGTACTTTTCATAGTAAATTGAGTACTTTCAATTATAAGCCAGAACTACAACATTGACTAGCAGATAAGAGAGTACCGCGGTATACAGAAGGAACAGGGGAATAATGATTAATATTTAGCCAGAATAAAGAAGAACAAATGGAGTTTGGCTACTGGGCTTCATGTATTAACAGACGGAGATACTACTCTGGGTACAGTTTTTGTTTCTAGGTAGTGCAGTATTATGGTATTTTAAGCACCAAAACACTGTTGCCTAATGGACTATGAAAGCAGAGTAAAAGGAATTAGCTACTGCGGTACAAGAGGTACTGTGGTTGCGATGGTTGAACCATGAATTTCATCGAAATATCAAAACTTCACCCTCTGTCATAAATTGTGATAATCAAAATGCCATCAAACAAGCAAGTAATAATGCTTATTGTTTACGCAGCATAAACATTGACCATTTTATTTGGGAGTAAGTTATCTATGAGGAAATTGAAATCTCACAAAAGAAGACTGATGACTCTTTCAGGGCAATGGGTATGCACTTAAGGGGATAGTGTTAAAATATTAACCATAACGTAACACTTCTGGTGCACCTCTTTTCATAATTAAATTACGTATGATTTATTACTGGTATGTAAATAAAAAAGAAAAAAGAAAGGACACATCACTCCCAGGAATTCTTTAAAATTTCACTATTAGCTAAATTTTCTATAACGAGTTTATTAAAATACTACGTCTTTACTTTTTGCTAAAATATTTATTACAATAATGGGTACTTCTTAATACAGAGTCGTTCTTTACTCGCCCATAGCCACTAAACGAAAAACAATTACTCACATACATACCTGCTCTCCGCAAAGTAAGCTCATATTAACACCGCTGGTAGCAATCGACAGATTGAGCCGTGTGCTGACATAAATCCTCCCAACTCAATCCGCCCAAAACATAACTTTAAATCTCCGCGCTGGAAATGTATACCATTCATATTCATATACAAGTACGGGTATCGAATGTGCAAAGGTATATCCAGACATGAATATGTACATATACCAGTTAATATGATTTACATTTGCGATACGAAATATGCTCCAATGTAGAATGCCACATAATTTAATATACTCGTATATCGACTTTTTTACGTGACAATGTAAATGTTATTTTAAATAATTTTAAGAAATAATGGATCTCTATATATATCATATGCATCGTTAGCTTACTGCAGCAGAGCTTGTTTTCGAATTGGTTAATGGATTGTATATCATTAATGGGTGTTTGCAAATAAGAAATAATCTAGTTTGTATTGCATGTTACTTGACCTAGATTTATAGACTCTAACAATATAAATGTCTGTACTATTCTCGGGAAAAAACCTAAATAGAAATGCTGAATATCTTGTAATTACGTGCTATGGTTTTGTGGTTAAGAGTGTAGTAAGGTAATAACATAATGAAGGATTTACTTCGAAAATGTTACTACTAAATAATTTGACCTGAAAAAAATGTCTCGTTCGAATTATAAATTTAGATACCATACAAAATGTACTTTATACAATCAAAGAAAAATATTTCACAGAACTCATAAATAATCGGTTTGCTGAAATTAAACAAATTTGATAGTAAAATGAGTTTAAAACTTTATTTCCGATTTAATATACAAACTTTTCTTTGAATGTGAATGACAAAAATGTATCCTGCTTAGATGGCCATTAAAATAATATATTTTCTTTTATTTGACGTTCAATTCGAATGTATGTCTGCCTTATTTTTGATCGTTTAGTTTAAGTCTATACAGGTTTTAAAAACAAAGTATCTATTATACGTACAGGTGAATTCGTGTGTTAATCTCAGCATATTTCTATACAAAATTAATTTTTAGCTTTACTTACTTACAAAATTTAATTACTAAAGATTTACACAACGATACAAAACGATTCTATAAGATAGTGTCTCACATGCGCCCGTTGTAGGCGTACACCTCAGACGCTACATATAAACTGCTTAGGTTACGCGTATATGTTGTCTTATTAATATTTTGTATTAACATTATTTTAACATTGAATAGTTTTTTCGTAATATTTATATATCTAAGTAAGGTTATAAATTGATTAGTTAATTGTAACTAATGTTCAGGTAAAAATCAGCAAGAAACATTCTGTAACCAAGTCTTTGCTGAAAAAGCTAATAAAAAAGTTAAGTACAACAGGAAGCAGAAAACAGAGGCAAGAAAATTAAAACAAAATGGTGGCCAAGAATAGTCATCGAGCAACAAGGAGTTTTTGTGAAAAATCGTTTTTTTAAATTAAACTATTCGATAAATCATTGCGAAAATCAATAGATGTTTATTCTGATAGTTCGGTACCTATTGATTACCAATGGAAAGAAAAAGAAACTGTAATCAGTAAAAAAATGCGACCTGTAATTTGCTTTCATACGTGCAGCTTGTTCTCATATGTACTCTATGTACGAGTACGTATGTACGTAGTAACCAAAGACTTCAGAAAGATAGTGGAAGAAATTAAAAGAAAATATCCCGATAATTTATTCACATACTACTAAACTATATGAATTTTGCATACTTGTTGGACTTTTGTATTATTACTTTCTTTAAAAAAAACAGGACTTAATGCATAAAAAAGAAAAGCAAGTAATAAACCACTGTAAATATTAATATTATTGAATAAAGAATGTATCGGTTTTGAATAAATTATTTTTCAAATTATTTAACAATGATAACAAAAAACATTTAAAATTTTATTACAATTTAAACAAGGGAAAGGAGTTTACGCAAAATACACTCTATCTGGATGACTTTGAATTTTAATTTGTACAACGCGCACAGACATAATAAGTTTCACTTCTGTCGTGCGTCCTTTGACATACATTTTTTTTAATATTGATATCAAATTTAAAGAGGTGGAAAATTTAGTGCTCAAATTGTTTATTTTTTTAAATTTTGTATAATATGTGGGATATAATTTCGAAAAGCTCGTTACGAAGAATACAAAAATGTTTTCCTTACATTCTCGTATTCTTTATAAATTTCCATAACTTTAAATTGCAAATTAGAAAAACATATTCTAAAAGATGTGCTAAAATAAAGTATTCTCCTCTTTATCTCTGAAAATACTAAACCAAAAATAATAAAGAACATGGTTGAAAAATCTGATTAAAGATAAGTACCTATAGCGGTTGTTTTATATCTTAAACAATTCACAGTACAAAGGCCCAGCAGAAACCTTTGATTATTGTATCGTTTTTAGTTATATACACATGAACACTAATAATCTAGAAAACAGAGCAAAACAGTCTCTTAATTTAGATAAAATTTAATTCTATTGAAAAAATATTTAAAATAAAAACAAAACTATCAAAGATCTCGTGCGACTTTAAAAAAATATATCAAGTTCATCTTATATCGGTTCTAAGAACTTTAAAAATAAATGTAAATGTATCCCAACCGAATATTACTGATAGGTTTTTTTTTGTTTATAATTTATTGGTTTATTCGTTACTCAATAACTCTGCTATGTAGCCAAGATTCTTTGACAAAAGCATGCGTATAATTTTTGTGGCGTAATAATATAAACCTTCACTTCCATAAAATAATAATACCACTAGAAGTGTTTTTGAATGTTTGTTACTGGATTACTATTAAAAACGCAACAGATTTTTATACAACTTATTAAAATTTTACTTAATAATTCTCATTAACAAGCTGTATGTTTAATATAAAAAAATGGCATAAGTTCTTTAGGATGAAACTCGGCGTTTTTTATTAAATGGGAGAAATTTTAGATTATAATATGTCAATAGATGACGTTACGTATAAATTAAATCTACTTCTCATGTATATTGAGAGCCCTAAACTTCTAGGTTTTTGATGGACTAGACAAAACGAATAACGTTATTTATGGAGAGATATTACAATAGTTTCACCATGTCAGTGAAAAATCTCGCAGCCATAATTGAAATTTCACATGGGTAAAGGCAAGTATTTAAATAAAAATACTTCACATGTAATCAGAAATCTAATATGACACCATTTGTTCATTTATCTTTAATATTAATTAAATATTTTATACAAAATAGACTATACGTTTTCACGAAGATATCCTTTAGACATTTTATTCAAAAATATTCAAATGGATAATAAATATTAGAACACTTTCAACACCTGAATGGTCTTATCCTCTCTTAATATTTATTAATTCTCATAATGTTATAGAGAATAATGCTTGAAACGAATACTGAGTTTAGGGGAATGTTGGTTGTGAATACAAAAGCAAGGCAATTTTAAATAATTTTTTTATTAAATATTGTTTTTTAGTTAATAATATGCAAGAGGCGCATAATATACACTGCCACTAAGGTACTACTTTTTATCTTATGTACCGCTTATTTGGCATAATTTTCATAAGATTTGCTTACGCGGATTTAAGCCGCGGAAAGGCTTCTTCATCGTGTGCGTATACTTTTTCTATTTGAGTTCCGAACGCACAGCTGAAGGGTTTATACTGTTTGAATGCAGCATCCATTTTACCACTTTTTCATTTTGAAATGCTTAATGGAAGAAATAAAAGATAAGACTTGTGAGTTCTTAAAACTGTTCCCAAATTGATAAAATTCGGTTTGCTTATAGAAAAAAAGAAGAGGTCTCGGTTACCACGTTAAAATAAGAAGCGTCATTTGTTTTGCCAGGGCATAAATTGACTTCACGACTAACACGCATAGCTACTTTCTGTAAAACTAACATGAAGTACGTCCGGCGCTACATATATTGACTTCTCCAACATCGATCAATAACGAACAAATCAACGAGCAGCGAGCGGGTCGGACTAAAGTTAACTTTGTTCTATTTTACTCATAGATCGATAGACACTATAGTAAATGATTGATTCGATGGTCGTCTACAGGGAATACGATTCGGTTCTCCCATCTATTCAATAATTGAATAAGTTTTACGATACTGAGTTTTATTATTCCTATGGATATTTTTCAAATAAAAATAGTTCCATCGTAAAATTCTCAATTATTTACTTGAAAAACCCGTTCTTCTCAAAGTATATATTAAATATGTCGGTAAATTTAAATGACTCCAAACTTTAATTTGTTATTTTTGAAATTGGTTCCTTTTAAAAAGTTTATTATACCTACACTCGCATATGTATATATTTTGTTGCTCGCAGGACTTAAATGAGTATATATGACATAATTTTCTAACTTTGGAATTAAGAGAGTGTCAACTCCATATAAGTTGCGCAAACAATTTAGTGCAAAACCAAGACAAAATAAAATAATTACACGCGTAATAATGTAGAAAATTTCTCTCCATTTTGTAGTCAGGTAAAAAGTTAAATTATACATTATGTATTACAGAAGATAAACCAGTATATCAATTGCAAAAATTGTCCAGTCGAATAGAGCTACTTAGATACATGAAGTCCTCAGTAGCATGTAGCTTGAGAAACTTATTTTATGTTATTTCTTTACGAAAATACCATTATTTTTTTTCTCCCTAACTGTTATATCATATGCTATAAATTCCAATATAAATTACTCAAGAAATAATAGCATTTCCTCTTTTGGAGGACAGTTTTGTGATTGTTTATTTTATAGCATCATATTTAAATGTTTAATATAAATAAAATTAATTTTCTGAAGAAACATATTTTAAATATATTGAGAAATAGAAAATAACTGGCCAAGAACAAATAAGATAAGCCCCAACTCGGTGAAATTATTACTCCCTCTTAAGGAAATCCTTTGCCCAATTGTCATTTCCATAATCAGATCCTGACTCCATCATCACCATCATGCGTCGTCACAGGAAACAAGTATCTAGCCTATCAAGATGTGAGTTAATAACTACAAACTTTTAGTAGTGTCCCTCTACTAACATTTTGTAGTAACGGTAACGTAACAAGTTAAATAAAAGTTTGCAAAACGGTTTTAGAAACGTAACAAGTTAAATAAAAGTTTGTAAAATGTTAGAAATTTTCCCCACATATGGAAACAAATTTAGTACATGCACTGTAGGTTTTTGTGCACTCGACAAAAATCAACTGAAAATATTTGATATGCACAGAGGTAAAAAAATAAAAAAGTTAAAGGTATTAAGATCCGATTAAAAGGTATTAAGATCTGATTAGTCTTTGCCTAAAATAATTATTACTGGTCTAGAACACTGCACGAGTAAAATCCCTACTTATATGACAAAAGCGCTAGTGTTTAAGTTTGTTTATTTACTATATTTAATAGCTCTTCAATCTCTTGCCTATTGCCATCGATCAATTAATATCTTTATATTATTAATACACGATTCTCTGAAATATAAAATTACGTAATAAATTAATATTAACTGAACAAAGCAGCGGGTAACAGCTAGTAAAAGATAAATTAGGAATATTTTTTTAATTAAAATAGACGTGTCACGTGGGACTTTATCTTACCACAATTAGATTCTGTATAAATTGGTGTCTATTGGGTACATGGATGTAAATATTCTAGGAAGAGTATTTTCTACTTTAACGAACCACACTTTCCATTCCAAGTTCCTTGTACATCTATGCTTCCCTGTTGATATTCTGTTAATAATATATTCATAATCTGTTTCTAATTAAGGTAACTTCGGGGATAACGTTTGTTTTATAAATTATGTTACACACATACACACACACACACATATATTTGTATATATATATATATATATATATATATATATATATATATATATATATATATATATATGTATATATATATACATACACGTATATATATATATATATATATATATATATACACATATAAAAGAATGTATTTAGGATATAATAGAAAAATTGTATTCGTTCACTCATATGGGTGCAAACGGAAGAAGATATTCCAAACTTCATACGAAGTTTGGTCTATCTTCTTCCATCGATGATTTATATTTTAAACCCCAGTATAAACGTACGTTTGCATTTCTTTTTCCAATCTATGGCTCCTTGCCTCTGTAATCTTTATGTACTGCTTCACAGAATTAAACCCGTTTAAACTAGTATTTTGATTTAATTATCTTTGGAATCTTTATATATTTTCCTTTTCGCAAAAAAACAAATAAATTGAATTAGTAATTTTTTTTGTCTCTATTTTTAAAATTTCTTTAGAAAAAATGTGTCGATAGCAATTGATTTTTTTTAAATATTCATTTCAAAAATCCCAGGTGTTTTATCAGATATTTATATAAACATGATGTATAAATTTTTGTTTCGACATGGCGGATAACTATACGTAAAGACAAAATTAACTGCTATCATAAAAAGAAAAAAAGAATTTCTAATGAAATGTATCTAAGAAAATAAATAAGTGTCAAATCCTTTTGGACGAGTCCTAATTTGGGTATTGGAAAATCGTAATATGTATATAATTTGGATATTGAAATGTCGTAGATTTGTAGCTTCCGTTAAAATTTTTGCGGCAAGAAGCAGATCGATGTCATTGCCCGTTAAAAGAATTACATTTCGTCATTTTTAACATTCGAATACGGTCTGCCCCAAGTAACCTACTTTTCGTCCGTATCATTTGCGACTTTCACGCTAGACAAATGACATACTTATAATAACACAATAAAGATCAAACATTATTTTTTACTCCAATCTAATTTTTATGAAGTAATTTTAAATAGTATCAAAATGAGAAAGAAAAATGGAAAGGGTTAACCATTATCGGTTTATAATTATTATTTCGAAGTAAATGTATAAAAATTTTTCGAAAAGGGTGAAGACCTAAAACAAATTTTAATCATGTTTTTAACTATATTTATGACAAAAGCAGAGTATTTTATTTGCATGTATCTCTATTAAATAATATTGATAACGAAGTATGAAAGTAATCTGCAGAGGAGTTAATTTAAAAAACTCCAATTATTTCAATTAAAATAATCATGGTTTAGCAAATCTAATTATTCTTACGCTAACACAAAATTAAATAAAAAGTTGCTTTAAAATTTAAGGGAAATGAAATAAACAGTTTTACATAAAAGTACCTCACACACTAAGGTGAGGGAGACCCATTCATTTTGAAAATTGGAAACTTACATTAAACCAAAATTTCGATTCGATAGGAAATTTCGAAATATGAAAACGTAAAGTTTGTAAATAATTTCAATATTATTACGCTTTTTAAAGAACTCTTTCACAGGCCATAACTATGGTGGGCTAGTAAATAGTAAAACCTTTCAATTAAATTTAATATTTTTGGAAAAAAACAGTACTGAGTGAAATCGATATTTAACATTATTTAAATTCTATTAACAGATAAATAAAAAACTGATTCCGTAGTCTTTTCTCTGATCACTCAAATAGTAAAAGATATTATTTTAATTATCCCTTACTTGTAGTTTGTCTATTTACGGAATTTAAATACAATAAACACAACTTTTCAAACTTTTAAGAATCGAATTAGAGTCAAAGTTAAATTTATTTGGCCTTATGATCTATAAGGTATTACATTATGGTAACATATATATTGGTTATCAAAAGGCGCTTCAAATGACATTAAATATTAACAGTATGTGTACTCCACATAACAAAGAAATATTATTTTAATATTCCCTTTCTTTTAGTTTGTCTATTTATGAAATTTGAATACAATAAACAACTCTTCAAAATTTTAAGAATCGAATTAAAGTGAAACTTAAATTTATTTGGCCTTATGAGCTATAAGGTATCAACATTATGATAACATATATATCAAAAGGCGCTTCAAATAACATTAAAAAATAGCAGGTAGTACAGAGAAGACAATAAATTTAGTCAAGTTTGCGAAAATTTATCAATATAAAATTAGCAATTAAAACGTAGTTACTGTAACAGGCACCGGAAATCAATGGCATGTCGCCGACAAGATGGTCCTATCTAAACGAGAGTGAAGTGTTAAAGAATCAAATTATTTTTAATCTAATATCTACCTCCAGCGCTCCTTAATGCATGACGGTGTTATTTGGGGCAGGCACATTGGCTTTTTTTTTTTACTGAAAACTTATATCATAATTTCACAAGAAGATTTTTATTAGAGCTTACTTATTAATTTATTCTCAAAGTGTTAGAAATTATCTATTGAAAAAGAATTTACGTGGATTAGTTGCAATTCGTTCGTTATCTTTAGCTTTACAGGTCAGCACTCATTGTGGGAAATTCTGTCATCAAAACATATTCGTAGCTAACGTGATGAATAATGAGTTAGTGTGAGTACTGACTGTACATAACGGTATATATCGTCGTTAACTTTTATGTTCATGTCTAAATTCAGAGTTCTACTAAAGGTTGTCTTAATGTTGAGTAAGCAAGCATTACTTGTTTGTTACTAATACATAATTTCTGGAACATATATACTGGGTTTTTGTTATTTATGTTTGGTGTCTTAGAGGTTTTCTGTTTTTTATATTATCAGAAATGCTTAATCGGTAATTGTGGTTGAGTATTTGTAGGAAATAACTATCTTTTCATACATTTTATATATACAGGCCGCACTGGAGTTCGTTCTTAGATTGTTATAATTGTCCATTTCATTTGGAGGTCAAGTTATTATATGAGAATATTTGGTCGATAGTTACTGATCTAGTATGTAGCTAGTAGTTTTGTGACTTCTTAACTTTTATTGAATTAGTTCTGATTTGATATTTAGTTTATACTTCCAAAATAAATATTTTACCGGTTTGCTATGGCTTTTTTATCATAACTAACTCCCTTTTACATTGAAAAGATGAATTTTTATGCAACAAAATGTTATTTCAGAATGGTAGAGTATCCTCAAATCTAAATTAAATGCGCCAAAACATAAGATGGGGATGTGCTAGGGGCTTAGCACATTTCTTTTCATCACATCGTGTCAAAATTGTGTAATCAAAGTTAAGGCGTCTTTCATTTGGAAATAAAACTATTTTTGGTAAGAAAACACTAACCACTATTTTAAAAATATTAACTACTATTTTCACAATTTTAACATGCATTAAAATATTCATTTGAATATTGCAATGCCCAAGTCGAAATTAATGTTTCTTTGATTTAGGCTTTTAAATTATGTATGAAAATCTTTTTTATTCAAGTGATTCTCTGCATCAAACTGAGTAGATGGCATTACGGAAATATATAAAAATTCTCAAACATGTCTGAAAAAAACATTAAAAAATTGCTATTTCTTCAAAAAAAAATTTACAGTAAAGGTTTCAAATATACATGGTTAGATGCATAAAATCACCTGTGCCGAAAATGGACAGGGGTCTATCATATAAACTGTACCCATGTAAATATATGTGTATATATATATATATATATATATATATATATATGTCTATACATATATATATATATATATATATATATACACAGATAAATACACTATACGATTTATGCCTAACGGAATATTATTCTACTACATATCTGATATACCTATCGAGTTTAAACATAGTTTCTATATACTATCGGATAATATCGAAGTATCCAAACTTGTTTTTATATATCGAAATATCCAAACTTATCTTTACAGTAAAGAGTATAGTAATTTAGGCTTAAATTGACTGATAACACTTTCCTTCCTGCTCCTTTTATTTTCTACGTATATGTAAGATGTTAAAAGCCTTGTTAATAAAATATGTCTCCTAAAACAAGGTCCGTTATAATATAAAAACAAGTTGTAGGTGCCACTTAAGATGATATATATTCTTTTCTTTCATATGTTACGGACTATGTTATATGCTGTTATAAAGCGTTGCTCTTGTTATATACGCTGGAAGTATTCTTCAGTGTCTCTAACATCTGTGTCTTTTGCTGTGTTCACTCGTTCTCACGTCGAGTTTCCTGTAAGTTGAAAAATGCGAATTATGTTTGCAGTCGGAGAAATAAAACATAAATCACGTTACCGTTAAGAATTTATGACGACGAGGGAAATATTACGCCAGTTGCGTATTTCAGCTAAGTTCGGATTGATATATTTATTTTAGATATGACTGTTAGTTGATATACAGCAACAATCGCTTAGTGAATCCAATAACATTCTCTTGGTTCTTTTCTCAATATATAATATTCTAATCTGACTTTACTGTTATTGTTTTGTGTATCTCATTCTATATTGAATATACAGTGGAAGTAATAAATGAGAAATATAAAAAAATATTTATATTGATTTTGTAGAAGTTGTCCAATACTTTAGTGATAAATTAAGCACATATTTGAAGGAGAGCTTTGATAATAAGATATCACATGTTAATAACATCAGAAATTTAAAATAAGGATAAACAAATCCGGACGATTTCAAACGACTTTCGAAAATTTAATTTCGTTACATGGAGGAAATCATGATTGCTTATAATTATGTATAGAATTAATTAGGCAGTCATCATTTATTAAAAATTTACTTACATTTGTAAAATTATTTTTATAATCCGTTTTCATAAAGAAAATTTTAATTATTTTATACTTTTTTCAGATAACGATATGTGAAAGGCGCCAAGACACATGGTGACACAATAATGGAAAGTTTTTTAAGGATTCCATAAACTTTGAAACTATTTTCATATTTGTTAATATATTTCTATAAGTACAATTACAATTTTGCACCATTTTTAACAAAGAATGTCATATAACCCCGAAAAAATACGACCGCACGTAAGTCGCGCGTTTTACATCCCGTTCCTATATTAATGTATAATTAATCGTAAATTTTAATACCTTTTCTTACATTTTAATAAATTATAAGAAAGTGTTGTAATTTATGTAAAATGAAGATAACCAGGTGCTTTACATGTTGCATGTAATTATAAAATAGTAGGATAAGAAGTTTCGAATGTTCATTTGAAGAACACTTAATAGGATTGCAAACATTTATTTATTAAAATATTTTAAACATTACAATATACTATGGGATATAACTAGTGTATATTTAAAAAGAAATAAATTGTCAATTATTTTGAAAGTAAATAATGCTGGATAAAACGGTTATGTTATTTTACCTAAATCAAAATTTTTCACTAAATAAATTTTATTTTCGTGGAAAAACTCACAAAAGCCAGTTTCAGCATTTAAACTTTTTTTTCCTTTGTATGTACAGTGAAGGCAAGTAAATATAAGAAAAATCATAAAAAGCAAAAAAGGGGCTATTTTATGAAGCTATAAAATAGAAATAAAATTGGGTTTAACGATTTTTAAAATTGTGTGAGATCAGAGCAAAAAAAATTCTTACAGCTAACGTGTTATGATAATACGTGTTCCAATTTTGTTAGTAATACATTTCTATTTTTTTTATATGGAAATTGGCAAGGGCTAATCTAAAAAATTTTATTAAATTTTTTTTTCAGATTTCAGTACGGCTTAATCAATTCCGTACTTTGAATATTTGATACAACTTTTTTCTTTTATTTTATTATATCGAATAACATTGCCATTCTTCTAACTTTACGTGTATGTACAATTTCTTCTCTTTTGGAAAATGACAAATGACAAAATTGAGTTTTAATATAAAGTGACGAGTTGAAAAAAAAAGAAAAACTTTGCTGAAACGATATAATTAAATTCGAAATTTAGAAAGATTATAATTAAATTCGAATTTTTAGGTATTTAATACGCGATGACATCTGATGGTTACCTGCCCTTGCATTGTTTTTTAGGAAAGTTTGTTTGAATAATGTTCATGACACAATTTTTTGAAATGATGTCTTAATAATAAAATTAAATTATGCAATTAATTTTTAATTGACGGTAACCGAATACGACTTATCATAATCTGGTGTTCAGAGCGTAATAAAAAAAAAATAATTTTAAATATACCACTGAAAATTGCGATAAATACTTTGATATAGTCATGCATATTTAATAGACAGTAATTTCTGGAAATCGTTTGCAGCATATTTGATGTAATTGATTCCGATACGAATCTATTGGCCTACTTTCTGTGCGTATCGTTCACCAGTTTAATGTCATACAGCTTTTTACTACTATCAATAGCGTAAATATATTAAATAGCTTGCTGTTTTTTGCTTCAAGAATTAATTATGTAAACTTCGTAAATCTGTGTCTGAAATTTAATCTTTATTTCAATAATAAAGCATGGGTTCCAAAGTGACGAGAAAGTTGATAATAGCAAGAAATCAGATACACCGGAGGAGCCCAAGACAAAATAATTATTTATCTGTTTTGTATACAGATGTGTAACGTCAATGTTACTTTTGTGTTATTTTTTAGAATTTGATTCCCTCTCTTTTGGAAAAGTAGCAGCCATCTTGTAAAACTGTTCATATACAGATCGGCGGCAATGGTTTTTTTTTAATTGAAAGGTTCATAATGTGTAGCTATGGGCTCAGCCGAATATTTTTTTCTCGCGGAAATGCATATCTCACACTTCTGTAAAATCTAACCCTCTCCGTTAGTCAGAAGATATATTAAATTACTTGTGTCTCCTTGTGGATGACGAAATATTAAACTTTCAACACTCTCTGGCTAACTATATATCTTTGAATAATTCAACTTTTTAACACTCGGCAAATAACGAAGACCTTTACATACGACTGGAACCGACCTTAGTTCGCGTGTAGGGCAGTTGTAACTTGCCAGGCAAGTTAAGGTTATTTGACCTGTTCAGTAGACTTGAGCATTCCTTGTCTTCTAGGTTTGTATTCCTGGAAGCGGAGTGGATAAAATCGAAAAAAAATTAAACGGAGAAAAGCCAGTGGCTCACTTTGAACTAGCTAACAATACCCTCTCCGAATTTATAGTCAATATTAGGGATGTCCAAATATGATAATACAAAATATGAAACACTGTGAAAGTATAAATAATATGTTAAAAGGAAAAAATATTAAATAGTAACTTTAACTCCAAAAATTTACTTAAAACAATTTGTTTAAATGTATATAGTGCCAATATAAACATGTAATTTTAACATAATAAAGAAGTAGGTCAGTTCAAAAGTAAAAGACAATTTAGAACTCAAAGTAATAAAATCTATTGTCGTTTTGATACGTAAATACACATGTTACTAATGTTTATTAAAGCAGTTATCATAACTGCTTTCCATCTTGAACTTTTTATATATTATTTAATGAAAAGCAAACGAAATTTTTTCCTCTCTGTCCTGAAATTCACATAAAATAATTACTCTGATCATCGTAGTTTCATGAAATTTATATTTCTCTTCCAAAAATTAATTAATTAAATTAATTTAATTTTAGTTTTTAATTTCATCGGAAGTTATGCAAATGGTCTTCATGACACACAAATATATTGTTGTTAAAATACCTTTAATTATATTGTATTGTAGATTATTTTAATGTAGAGAAATTATCGGAATATAAGAACAAAATTTACCATTTACTTGTGTTTAAATCATAGCTGTAAAAAAACAAATATATAAAGTGTACTTATTACTCATTTAAACCCAGCTTAAATGAGTAATAAGTACACTTTATATATTTTCGTCATTAATGTGCCAAATAATACAAATTTTCAGTTCTGTTTTATTTCCAAATTTGCAATCTTAGCTACTGGGAATTTCTGATCACACTATTATAAATTCCAAACTCATTTTCAAACATGAAAATTCCATACACGAATTATCTTTTACAGCCTACAATTGTGACTGTAATGTACGAAGCGTTACATCGATAAATAATTTAAAGGGTCGACTTCGAAAGTGGAACCTTTTATGAATTCCATACTTCCTTACCTCCCGTTCTACGTGTTTTACCACCCTCTTCAAGCCATTTGAAATTATTTATCTGTATGTGCATACACGTAATGTGTTTTACGTAAATATTTTAATTATTATATTTTTTTTTCACAAAATACTTTTATCTTTCTATCTAGTTATTTTCTCATTCCGGAAAGTTGATTTTTTCGTGAAATCCCTGAGATGTTTGACAGAGTAAATTATTACCTTCCACCTTGCCAATTACAATGACATTTCCAAAACTGTTAAGGTTCCTTCTACACACGTGGCTTAACTATTTACGAGCCCGATGTCAGTAGGCTGCACAAAAGATAAGAGGTTTTGTTTAAATATACATTTTTTTCACCCATTTAATTCCTCGGTTCAAATTCCTTCAAACCGAAGTATTGATGTGGTGAAAAAAAACAATGCTTAAACAAAAACCCCCATGTTCCATAGACAACACACCGCATTAATACTATCACTTTATAATCGACGGATTAATTTGAATCTTTCATTCAAGATTAGATTTCGCCCATGCTGTCATTTGCATGCATAAAAGATGTGGGTTTAAAAGGTTTTCATTATAATTTTTTCAGGCTTGTTTTCCTTCGTTTTTATATTTCCTACATAATTTTCTTTAATTTTATTATTCTTTTATTACTTTTTTTCAGTTAGGAAGTGTTTACTTATTTACGTTATATGGAGTAAAATATGGAATTTACATTCCAGGCCAATTATTTTTAAATGGGGGAAAAGCGTTCCGACTTCAATCATTCATAAATTTTTCCTTATATTTATTAAAAGTGAGAATAAATGAAAATTTTCCCAAGTTCTAAAATTGCTTCAAAGGATGTAGTAGATTGTAAAATTGAACATGCACTTCAGTATTTCTCGTCGGCCTGCTAATTCGACGCTCACCGGCTACTGATGATGACGGTGGCCTGCAGCGTGTATCGCGCACATTGTAAGTGGATAGAATATGTGGATAAAACCAGGGGAATGGCAGATAAGTGAAGGGTAAGTTTTTGCATGATTAAACCGGATATTTTATTTATTTTCCGCCATAAACAGCCGCTTATTTAGAAATCGCAGACTCAACATTTCACCAAAAAGGGGTTTTTGAGATCTCTCAATCCATCTCTTAAATTTACAATAATACTTTGTAATTTATTTTTCACTTTAATGAATATATTATTAAGTTTTTCTTGTGAAATATAGACATTTTTAAGATCCGTTACCTCAAAACAAAAAAAATGGAACCTGTATAGGTGATCTTATACAGGTTCCATTTTTTTATCTAACGTGTTAGGTAGGTGATCCTATACAGGTTTCATCTCACGTGTCAGTTTGCCACAGCCATTTTTCTCAAAAATCTATAAACTTCACAGATACTTGAATAGATCTGACTCGCCTGACGTAGAGACTTGAAATTTGGCGCTAAAATTAAGCATATTAATGAGTGTATATTTTAATAAATAACACTCAAAAATATTTCCGTGGAAATTAAAGGGGGAACAATTAAGTAACAGACAAATATTTCATATGTAATGTAGGATGTCGATTGAAAGCCTAGTTGTGAGAAAAGTTTCATTTTGTAATTAATAATTTTAATATCTTGAGAATAATATGCAAAAGACATGAACACCGTCTCTATTCTCGGGACTATTGAAATGTAATTATGAGAAAAACAGACTTTTAGAAACCTACGCAAAGATTGTAGGAAAATCATAGTGACAGTTTTAGATTGCAGTCTTAGGAACATGCACCTCGTTTTATGAGTGTTGTGCAGTGTTTTTATGTATAGTTAGCACTAAGGAAGACAACATACTCACAAACACATTTATAGAAACTATTGAGAATTACTATGCATGCATATAATATACTGTTCGGAAGGTTTTTATTAATTACTTATTTCTCTAAATAATCTGATATGATCCTTTTTTCACAATTGGTCAGTCGGTTTAGATCGAAAAAATACAATTCAATACTAATGCAAATTTCATAATCTATTAGTCATTAAATGAAACAAATTACATTAAAACCGATTTATTTAACGAGCATAATTTTTGATCGATATTATTTTATAATGAAATTTATTTGAAAAATATTTACTATATAAACATAATTTTTTTAATACATTGATTTTAAATTTATCTCTACTTATTTGCCTTTTTAAGTGACAATGAACACTGGAAACGCACGAATTTAGATAAAAGGTATTGAAGTTTTAATAAGCAAGAGGTTAAAAATTTGAAACTGCACAGCCATTTTTTCATGATTTCAAAATAGTTTCTTCTATTACATTTATTACTATCAAAATTTTTTTTTCTGATTTGTATTATTTTTATGAATATTCCTACATTTCTAAAAAGAAAAAAGTAAAATTATTTTCATATATTTTTCATTATAAAGAGTTATTGCGTAAATTGCTATAAAAATGAAGTATAATAAATTTATTATGAATATGAAGTTTCAATTTATTATGAACTTTGCTGGTTGTAATAACGAAAATGCACATTTACCATCATAAACTAATAAAATAAACGCAAACAGAAAATGTATAATGAAATAACTAACTCAGTGAATTAAATTCATGAACATACTACGTGTACGTGAACATAATACGTGTGTATATAAAATTGAAAACTACAAAAAATAATATAACGATTTTTGCTTAACATAGCGATTCTGTATGTGTGTGCGTGCGTGGGATCTTGCATGCATGCATGTGTATGTGCGTGCTTGCGCCCGCGCAAATAAACCAAATAAATGACGCAAATAAACCAAAATAATTTTAGTTAAATATTCTAATCAACGTATATTTTCTTTATATTTTTCTGTAATAATTTCTACTTGTATGTAAAAAATTCAGTAGATCAGTTTGAAATACAAAAATTTTGTTTAAATATATACAGCGCACTAAAATATTGAAGGAAAGGTAACAAAGGCGTGACAGACAGCCAGACAGAAAGAAATTCCAAGCATTTTTCAGGCAAAGTGAATTCCTGGCAAAGTGAAAAATAATGACTCGAAAGTTTTGTTGCGAAAAACGAAACTGCTGTCTGGCCCTTGTCTGAAACCAAGCAGCCGACATAACATATTTAATAAATTTATTATAAAAATAGGTAGTTAAGCATGACTCAAATTAGGTACCGGTGCTATACTTCAGTTTCTTTGTTTCATTTTTAATGACTCTGCTAAGAACCATCAAAATGGAAATTATTAACACGCAATATTTCATCCGTAATAAAACGAGATGAAAATTTATTAGTTCAAGAATATCTGAAACCATAGAAAAAATGTCGATCAAAATAAACTACATCGATACAAAATGTAAACAAAACAGCAAATCGTAAACAAATCGTCTACAGTGCATAAAGTGATCTAGCATGAGACAAACTGTAAACGAGAACATCAAATTGTGAACGAAAAGTGATCGAAACACCTACCATATTTTATTGCAATACATTTTTTGCGCTATATAAGATTTGTTGTAAGTCGTATAGTTTTTGTAGAATTAATATTTTATGATAACTATATGCAAAATAATAAATTAATTCAAAAAATATTATTGTTTATATCATAAAAATTACTTTTTAGATGCCACGTCCATAAGCAACATTATCATTTAAAAATCGAAATGATGGGGCACATATTAGTCACGAAGACTCAGTATTGTAACTCATATTCATATTACTATACATATTTCTCATCTCAAATTGTAGTTGAACACAAATGTTGGCAAATTTCTAGTATCACAATTTTATTCGCGAGCTATTTAATCTATAACTTTCATCAATATTAGACACTTGAATTTTTCACAAGTCAGTAAAATAGTAAATACCAAGCTATAGTAATAACTTCAGTCAGTATCATTGTGTTATATTGAAAACAAAATAAGTGTAAGTAGCAAAATCGATCACTATCTTTTTCAAACACACATCTTCCATCTGAGTTGTTTATCGAATTTTGTTTGTCTTTTTTTATAAGAAGTCGAAATTGTCATTACTTGCTAACAGATTTTTATTTCAGAAATGTACGGTTAGTATTCCCATTTGTTTTCTTTAGATTTAATTAATGGGTGTAATTTGATTGTAATTCCCTTTACCTCCGACGGATATTGCTTTTGACAGTGCGTTTTATTTTAATTATTAAGTAACGACGTAGATATTGTATTTGGTAACGTTTTAAGTTTCTATTTGTTATGTGATTTAACGAAGTTATCATCTATTTTGTATGTATAGAACGCGAATGAATATCCTGCAACACTCTCTTGTGTTTCGCGCGCTTAGAGTCGATATTTTTTCTGCTCCATTGACGGCTTCAGTTATTATTTGTATTTCAATTTACACAATTATACTTTTGGGGGTTGCGCATGACGAACGCTTTTAAGATACGTGTAAGTCAGATACGACTATTCAAAATAAATATGATATGCAGTGTCACACATATCCTTATTACTACGTCTGCGGCCTTTTTGCTACCACAAATAATAAGATGCATAAAATTATATGTAATGTATCACATATCAAATAACGTTAGTAAATGTAATTTGGTTGTGGAACACTCGTAATATCAGTAATTTTTTGAAACCTATAAGTTACTAGCAAACTGAATTATTACCTAGCCCAGTAAAATAAAAACTCAATCCATTAATATATAATTATGGGCGAACAAAAAAAATATCGAGTATAAAAGATAAACCATATTCTAAATAAATTATGCTATATACAATCCAGTTACGCATATTAAAAAACGTTTGATTTGTCAACCATTCACGTGTGCCGACTAGGCTCTATTATAAGTAGCTTTCTTTTACAGGAAGTAACATTAAAGCAATTACAAGATCGGGAAAGTTTAGTTTTTAGGGGCTTTGCATACTTTATACGCAACGTTGTAGTAAACAATATCTATACAACGAAGTTACCGTAAAATTTCCCTGGGTCTTTCCGCTTTTAGCCATAAAAGCATGTAAAAATTTTCAAAGTTCTTCCAAAGCATCCATGCACTACGATGACTTCTAATTATAAGACAAAAAAAATATTTTCAATGTCCTATAAATTTTTATATTTTTATTTCTTTTGATCTTACAATTGCAGTAATACTAATATAGTTTCAATAATAAATATGGGTGGAAGGAATTGAGCTCTTTTATGAAACTGATCACGTCTTAAAACTTTGGGAATCTATACATATAATGAAACTGAAGAATTAGTCTATCTGTGCATTGAAGATATTTATAAAATAAAGCCTGTGAAAAACGAGTAGAATTTGGGCGACGAGCGTTTCGTACTTGGGTACGTATAGATGTTTAAGAATAAATTGTGTTGCTAATAAACCATTTACAAATATTATTTTTTCACTACTTAAAATATTGCACACTAAAGTATTAAAAAATTATGAGATCTGGAATAATTGCTATAGTTTTGCCGTACTCTTTATTTAGATTTTATCAACATTATTTTTTAGCTCATTTTTGGATCAGTTTTTTTCGAAAATAAAGAGGAATTTTTTTGAATATGTTTTTAAATTTACTATTTAAAATTATGAAAAAATAATATTTTTTTAAGGGAAAGTTTCTTCATTGTGTGATTAGTGGGCAAATGAGCGATGAATATGAAAAAGTATAAATATATTGCTTACTATGCCTTTCGTAGGCATAAGAACATTATGTATATTTAAAAAAATATCGTATCTAGAACGATCGTTATAGTTTCCCTGCAAACCTGCGGGTAGGCTTGTATAAAACCATGTTGTTTTAATCATTTTAAATTTAATAATTTTGCAAATAAGGAGGACGCTAATTTTTGCATATTTTTCAGTATATTTCAGAATAAAAATAATAACGACGTAGTGACGGATGGACGGACAGACACGTGACTGATCTTATAAAGTTCCGTTTTTTCATTTGAGGTACGAAACCCTTAAAATGATAAGCTACAGTAATACTAGTAATATAATACTAAAATATTTGAATGGGAATTTTTGACCGTTTGTCTGTTTATCGGTTTGTCTCTGTGTCTGCATGTTTGTTTGAACATATATAATGTAAAAACAACTGATTCAATGCGAAAGAATTTTTGGAAAAACAAGGGTTGGCTTGAATAATCGGAAACAGTTCATTCAGTCAGAAGTTGGCATAACTATTTTATGAATAAACTTTTCAAAGTTTTGAAAAATTTATTTACATTGCTTTAGTACAACAACAAAAACAAGAAAGTGCCTAGGTAATTGAGGTATTGTTTTTACACCAATGTTTAGTGTAACTATGTACAAGAATAAATGGCGTTACGGTATTTTACGGTAGCAGATAATGCAATTTTCTAATCGGACATTCATTAGCGAAATAGGAATGGACAGATTTTAATTATGGAGCGGTAAAGGAAGGGTAGGTATCAAGCCATTGAACAATCCGAATGCAGGCAAATGCATAACGGTAGATGAAGTTGTTGGTCGCCTTTTGGCACATAAAATTTGTTTCATCGTACGCTTATGTTGTTTCCATAGTTTGTTTAAAATTTCAATATATCGTGAATAGTGGTATTTAATTATTTTCGTAGATATAAAAAACGACGAAACCTAGGTCGTGGTGAAGAACTTAAGTAGAAATAATACTACATCACGTAGTTTCATTTAATTGTGAATAATACATTTTTACAAAATTAACGCCAAATATATTCAATACTAACAATAATATTTATACAGTCTGATACTGAAGTGTTAAATTAATAAATTGAATAGATACATATTTTTCTGTATATGCAAATGACACTTTACTGTACATTTAAAAAGAAAAATATTCAGGAAATATAACAAAAGTAACAAACCAAGAAAATATTATGTTAGGATTTATTATCCGTTTAATTACTTTTGTGTTTAAGAATTACTAAACCTATTTAATATAGAAACTCTATACCAATTCTGAATGGTTCACCCTACCAGAAGATATACGAGTTAATATTTCCAAAAATTAATTTACATTGCATTAATGTAACAACACACAAAATATGTAGGTATCAGACGTGTAGTAATTATACAAATACATAGCGTATCTATATACAATAGACGGCGCTACATGTATTTTGAATCGCGCAAAGAAGTTTTTAACTTGGACATACATGGCAAAAATGAACGTAACCAGAGGTGAAGTGTGAAGTGGAGTGGGAAGTACAGATACTTCAGTAAGAAATTGGAATAAAGGCAGACGCATAAGAATAGACATTGTTGTCGGTCGTCTTTCGCATATATTTTTTTTTATGTTTTTGTTTCCTTAATCAATTTAAAATTTGAACGCAAATGTTTTTACAATATTTATAATTTAATTACTTTATTTTACTTATTTTATTGTCTGCAATGTAATAAACCTGTAACATTGGTTTGTATATTCACTAAAGGTATTTACGAAAGTTTTATTTAGGGAAATACAAAACAATAAACAGAATGTCCGTTTATTTGTAAGCGTATTTATTTCTTCATTCATTATGCATGACTAAGCAAAAGGATTTTGATGATTTTTTTTTCTTACAGATTGTTTTGGGTCTTAAATAAGTTATAGGCTATGCTTTATCGCAATTAATAAATTCAAAAGAACATATTGTAATTTCTTATTTTAATGCAAAGTTTACTTAGTTAAAAAAGTTTACACTTAAAATTATTATAAAGATTTTAATTTTACTATTTTACAGTTAACGTAATAATATTTGTTAAAGGTCTACACACAAACGAAGTCATGAGTGCAGCTAGTCCTCGTAATAAGAGTTGCGATAAACCCAGGTGTCTAGATTGTCTTACATTTACACACTTACCAGCTAAACTTTTAAAATATTATCTAAAGTTAAAAAGTATTTAAGTACAAATTTAGCTCTTCACTAAATAAATTACGACGGAATATAACTTCCTATGTAATGCTCCACATATATTTTTTGAAAAATATGTGGAGCATTACAGTTTAAATAATGTAAATTGAGTTTTCCTTCCTACTATAGAAAATACTTCGCAATAACAAAATAATGTCAAAAGTATCTGTAAATATCGGCGGAGATTAACTAGTCTACGAATGAGCGTGAATGATGTATACGTAGAAGCAGTAGGGGCGGCTGCCACCTGGCCTTGAGGCTCACCGTCCGACGATGTTATCCCAGCAACCACTTCAGTGCGCTCCGTACACCGGGCGCTATAGGAACCTACTTGTTTGTTAGCTGTACCTTGCGATTAATGGTTTCTATATACGTATTAGCAGATTTTGACGAATTTTCACTTGACATTAATCGATATTGTAGATTTTATGTAAATTTATATATCTAAGAATACTAAAATTATTAAAACCTGTAAAATGAGAGGAAACATATCATGGCGCGTAAATACACTAAGCCAAAAATGTGCTATTTTATATGTACATGCTGTTTTCAATATGCAGGAAGATGTTGAACATGATATTGAATATGACATAAAACAACGTAAAAGTTGGTAAAAACCACTTATGGGGTGAAGTATCCGTATCGGTTGAACACAGCCCACTTGCCTTCATGTCAGTTTGCTTGGAACTCTATTGTTTTTTTACTAAAACCTTATTCTAAATACCAGTATTCATTTTAATTACCAGAAAAATCTATCTCTAAATATCCATAAGTAATAAGTATGTACATGCCTATACATACATACACACACACACACACGCCCACGCACGCACGCACGAATGCACGCATTCACGCACGCACACATACACACACACACACACATACATACATACAAAAATGTTTAAATAACTAGCACATCAAATACGGTTGTTAATTCATATTTTTTATTTTCTCTGTTTAAGTTTGGTTATTTAGTTTAGTTTAATTGTTGAGCGAAGTAATATCCCGTCAAATTGTAAATCATTAAATATTTCTTGCAATATTAATATCATAAAAAAATTCTAATTTTCTATAAATAAAAATTTAATTTATATTCCTCTGCCCCAAACTTTCAATAAGACATCGTTATTAAAAATATTCTCGATGTGACTTCATTGTTCTTTTTTCTTCCTTATAACAAAAACAATCTGAAGATCTCGCAAACAAGCAAGTTATAAACACTGTAGATTGCAAAAAAAAAAGACCCGAAAAGAGAAATGATATACGAGCTTGCTGGCCTGTAGAGTGAGACTTTGTTGCTTCAAAATAGGATCGATTTTTATTTTTGAACGAGATACAAAAATAATTATATAAAGAGTTACACTTTTTGACACTAATTGTAAATGAAACGAACAGTGTAGCAAAATTCCGTTAAACAAGGTTTTCAACAAAATGAGGCAATATGTTAGTTTTTCACCATATTAGTCATGTATATGTGTAACAATATGTGAGTCACATTCACAATTTAATACTGAATCAATCAACTTCGTATAATGTCACAAACACGGTTGGTCTATTTCGCGTGAAGAATCGATGAATCAATGCGAATAGCCTGCAATTTGTCAGATCCCAATCCAATTAGTTTCACTTTAGTTTTGTAGCACATACATTTTTGTTGGTATAAATCAAGGGCCGAAAGAATTTCCGATCTCGAAATTATTACCTTGTTCGTTACTCTGAAAAATATAAAATACAATTCTCAGAGTAACGAACAAAGTAATAATTTCGCTCGTTATAAAGAGCTACTTCTATTGAAAAAAATAATTTTTTTGAAATGCTATTTATAATTTCCGTAAGTCTCAAAACTTTGAATATAAAAAACTTCGGGGAGGGGGGGGGGGAGAGGTGAATATTGGACATATAAGCCTCCTTTTTTAATTAAAGTAGCAACCACTTCTCATTGACTTAATGTTTAATGCCTAAAATGTCTGAAACAAACATTTCTAACTCTATTTTTGATGCTTTCTAGGTTTTTTTCTAACACTAGTAGATTGGATCTAAGATTGTAGATTAAAAAAAAACTTGAAATGCTTATTTGACAGTCTAAAAATATTTCTTTCCTCCGTAGACTGACTAGCCGATTATTGACTCACAAACGTTATGCGGCGGAACTATTGCTTTAATTTCCTTTACATAATGGGTATACTCTCATCTTTCAGGGCATAAAATCAAAGTTACACTTTCAAATATGTGTTTAAAGTTATATAATGGAAATCACTTCATCTCTTATTAATTTTGTTTAAATTTTTTAACAATTTTATTTGTGGACCGCAGGTCCTGCTTAAGTTAAATTCCATCAATTTCCTAAAAGTATTGAATAAAAGAGGAAAAATTAAGACAGTTATGCTTGTCAGTAGACAAACTTTAAAGTAAATTGGTTGCAGAAACAAGAAATTAGGTTCCTAATAAGCATTTGCCATGCCTACGAGTTCGTTATAAGTAAAAATATTAACATTGATACTTTTATTTTATCAATCAACAGTCGTTGATTTTTTTTACTAAGTTAAGCTGAAACTTTTCTAATTTATATAAATTCTCACTGAAATCTAAATAAGGCACAGTGTTTTAAACTCGCATGAAAGTTGCATTTCGTTAAAACTTGTCATATTTCAAGCGTTGTTAAATATGACAAGTTTTAACGATGTATTGGAAACGCTTTATTTGTTTTTAAAAGTTAACAGTAAATAATTTATAAATAATAGTATAATCATAAATGTATGTTTTTCCGTGAACAATATTGAAGTAATTATATATAAAAATATAAATATATTCCTGGAATATTATGAACCGTAATATAAGAGATTTGTATTGTTACTCATATCAAGTTAAATTTACGTCTTTTTTCCCCTATTGTAGTGTTAAAAGCTATACTTGCACATGATTAATATTCACACGTAATATTTTGTATTTAAAACAACAAAATGAATATTTCGTATTATTTGGATAGTATTTTTGTATTTCCAACTAAATTCTTTATTTGTTGTTTTCCTTTTTTCTCTCTTATATTTTGTAGTTAATAATTGCGTCTCAAAATATTTGGTATTTAAAAATTATTTATTGGATTTAGCTTATTCACAACATTCTTTAAAAGTATTGTGAAGAAACGACTGATTAAATGTCTTGATAGTTACAAGGAAATATCAAAACATATGCATGTTGAGTTAGCTATAACCTGCTGCTTCGTTCATGTGGAAAATGGGACATTTTTGCTTTCATAACTTTACTAACTATGATTATACCATTTTTTTAAAAACGAGTAAAATCACTTAGATCGAATCTAATATCTAACTTCATAATCTAAAATTTTTTTCGTACGATATTGTCATCAGAAAGCGGCAGTTAAACACACGGCATCCATGCAAAGTAAAATATATAATATACCTTACCTTTTTGATATTAAAACATTGATAGAAATGATATCAACAAGAGCTTCATTAAAACAAAAACAATGCGTCTGCCTACGTGCAACGTTGGCTGTTGGGGCTGTGTTATTACTGAAATTGAGATGTTTTTTGTTGAGAGAACTAAATTTAGTTTAATTTTAATTATGTGCGCATATAAATAATTAAGTTCCACATCGTTAAAATGCTCTTACAAAAATTGGAAAAAAATGTAAATATTACTCGTACATTTAATGAGATTGAACGAACGAATAATGGTCTTATATGTGGGAATAATAAATATACAATATATTTACGTCCATAGGTATTTTCTTCACTGAGAAAGTAGAGCTGCGACACGTTTTGAAGTAACTTTACATGTTGTAGCACTACGTATAAATTTATGTCATTTCTTATTGTTTAGAGTTGTTTGTAGTGGTTTGAATATACATTTTAACAAGTTAAGTTTGTGTCACAGTTTCTGTTTGTGTCACAAAATCTGTATCTAATCGTCAGTCAATTTTTATTTATGTATACAGTATAAAAACCTCCTATAAATATCCAGCTACAATATTTTACAAATAAGATTAAAACTAAGAAAATATTTAGTAAAATATATCTTAATGTTATGTAATAATAAATTACATTAAAGTAATAGATGTCAGAGATTCAAACGTGTACGAGTATAGTGATTATGATATAAATGAATAGAAGTAACCGGCAGTTTAAAAAGGAAAGCAAAAATCAGGTACCCAGTAACATTGGATTTTTTTAGATTAGCTTACGATCTCCAAGGATAATTGAAATAGTGAACTGATTATAAAAGTGAGCATAAATCGACGGAAACGTTTGTTGCTACATTAAAATGAGGCTCTTGTGATATAAATTTTATGGCAAAAATAGTGGTCAAGAAATGTTTATGTTGTCAACAAATAGGAGAGAACCGACTGAGATGGCAAGATGGGTCTCGAGAAATAAGAATTCTGTTTTCGATACCTGTGATCTGAAACCATACAATTCATCAGATGCCAGATAATGATTTCCTCCTGACATCACTCTTCGCTAATTGCAACCCTGATCTCGATACTATCGAACAGTGGATCATCAGGTTCTCAGCCAGCATATTTCCAGCTAGATGTAGAGCGGGGATATTTTGAGTTAAACGACATTGTTAATATCCCTGACTCGAAAAGGCTCCAGGCAATGATAAAATCAGCAATAGGATTGTCAAAGTTGCATTTGACACCGCAGCGCATGAGATACTTAGCAAATTTTACCCTATCTCTGGAAGGGCCACTTTCCAAAGGTATGGAAAAGTGGAGAGGATTAAAATCATAACGAAGAGTAATAGGAAATCGCCTAGCGATCCGAAGTTTTATAGAACCATTACGCTTCTTCCATCCTTCGGGAAGTTCCTTGAGCGATTATTCGTAGCGCGCTTATTGACGCATTCATCTCATTATCCAGTATTAGAGAACCAATTTGGTTTCCGTTGCAGAGTATACACATCGGATGCGATTCAAGCAGGCTTATATTGGGTCAGCGCGCGCTCCTACGAATACGTAATCGGACTTTTCTTGGACATCTCCGGCGTGTTTGATAATGCCCGGTAGCGAGTCATTTTGTCCGCGCTAGAATCCCAGGAAATGTCAGTAGACCTCAGCCAGATTATTATGAATTATTTCAGTAATGGAATTGTTTTTTTCAGAATGGAGACATTGCAGTAAAGAAACGGTTGAACAGAGGCTGCCCGCAAGGTTCGGTGCTTGGACCAATTCTGTGGAGGGATGTTCGATGATAAACTTGTTATAAGCCTTCAAGAATGCGGTACCATCGAGTATGTATATGACAATCTGCTGTTGGTTGGAGAATCAAGCCATAGACAGGTAGAGGATTGGGCAGCGGATTCTCTCGCTAGGTTACATGACTCAGACACTAAGAACAGGCTTGGACAAAACACCCATATAAGTCAGAGGCTGTCCTCTTCAAGATAAGGTTGGCAAAGGAGCTGTCTCTGGTAATGGCTGGAGCTAAAATAAGCATGCTGGATCAGGTTACGTACCTAGGCACAGTCCTCGATGCACAGCGAAACTTTTAACCACAGGCACGGTACATAGGTGAAAGGGCTCGGGTAGCTTTTCACGTCATGACCCGCCTTACGGTGCCGGCTGGGGGCTGAATAACTCTACCCTCAAGCTGATTTTTACGGCAATATAGGTATATTGCCGTAAAAATTAGCTTAAGGGTAGAGTTATTGGCCAATATTGGCCAATAAGGTAGGTAGCTTATATTGGCCAATATTGACCAATGCGTCATCGATTTGGACTCCGTAGTGTGTTAAGATCTAGCAAGTTAAACGGGTCATGCTAAGATCGTAGCGCGCACAATTTTTGGTACTGACCAAAGCTTATAGAACCTGTTCAACGGATGCGTTGCCGGCTTTGACGGAATATCCGACCGATCTTGCGATCGTTGAAACACGCGGCAAATTTTGTCTTGGCATGAGGTAAGAGTTTTGATGCGAGCCCGTTGCACTTTTTGGCAAATGAATCCTTTGTTAATGGAAAGACGCATATTTTGGAAATCGTCGATGCCCATTGACAGTCTAAGTGGTTTTTTTACGATTCAAAGGGAGACACGACTTGGTTATTTTTCCCTGATATGTCCGAGCGGATACTTAAGAATTAATTCGTCACTTCGCAGTTTTTAACGAGACAGCGCATTCCGTGATATTTTGTTTAGATTCGCCCTTTGAGATAGCCTGGCAAGTTTCTGCGGTTTCGTAACACAGGGCATGAATTACATACTATTCTACTGCAGTGAGCACGATGATGCGCGTACAGTTTTAGTAGAGAGCCTAATATTAGAGTAGAATCAGAGTCTTAGCACGTGATGTTTATAGTCACCGTGACTTGATTGAGAATGGAACGATCTTTGAGTTATTCAGAGCGTTCGCCAAGTGCATTTTTGAAAAGGTGGAGACACTGAATGGCGCCTTGAGAGGGAATAGTATTTAACCCAGTTGGATGGAAGGGCTGTGATTGTAGATACGGGACAATATTAGCAGACCTTCAAAGATCCACTCTTTTGTATGAGGCGGAATGTTTCGATTCCCAGGACCCCGAACCAACCTGGCTGAAATGGCGAGAATAATTCTTCAATGACTTGCACTCTTTCTCTCCTCACACAACGATACTTCTGGGATATGAAAACGGCGTATATATGGGGTAATGAAGACGTGTCCCATTTTTAAATGGTCGACGGGACCATTTGTCATGAAAATTTTAATCTCAAAAAGCACTGTATAATACCATATGTTGACCGCTGTGTTAATATATGTTTTAAACTATTACAAAGAGATGAAACAGGCTAGTTGGAGTATTCTTGCACCTAGTTTGTCCAGCAGGTTAACGGTTATATTTCCGTAGATGTGGATGTGACTGAGTAACCACTAAAATTTTAGCAGGTGAGATTTCCTAGTCTTCTCTGATATTTGAGTCTTTTCAGGAGCTAATTATATTTAAGGATTTTGATGTTTGAGTGTTACCAGCCACAGTTTGAGTGCCACCAGATAAATTTTGGATTAAAAAGGTACTAAAAATATGCTTTTGAGAGGGTAAGAATTTTCTCAAGGTTTTATTTATATATATTTATTTGTATATATATATATATACACATATGTGTGTGTGTGTATGTCGTGTGTATGTGTTTTTATGTAAATCTAATCAATTAATTCGTGTGTGTGCTTCTATTATTTTAATCGGTATGGATTTTGCAGCATCAGTAATTATTCTCAGATCAGCATCTTTATATATTTATAGTAATATTAACTGCGGTTGTAACAGCAGCTTCAGAGCGAAGTAGGTAATTCAGTACTAGTTTGTCTTTTGTACGAGTTTTAAATAGCCTTAAGTCTTTTTCCTTCGATTCATATTTCGTACTTGGCTACATATATGGCTTGGATACCTGGAGTATTGTTATGGTATTGAATGTATTATTAATCATGGTATGGATTAAAATATAACTCAATATAACACTTATTGCCTAGGTCCTGTCTCTGAAGGCAAAATTTTGAGGTAAAACAAAATTGATGTATATATAGTGTATTAACAAAGTTTGCTAATGAAATGTCTTGTCGGTATTTAGAAGTATAATTACCTTGACAGTTTAGAATTTTCATGAAAAAATTATTCTTTCCTAAAAGTGTATGGTAGTTCAAAATTAGTATTGTTACAATCACATTTCATTCCTAAATATGCTGAAAACAGAATTGCTTACATATAAATATTTACTATTTACAATTGTATATCTTTGGCAACTACTAACGTATTCTTCGTTAAAATTATTTATTGAAATTTCATAGCGTTCGATTTAATACCGTTAACATTTCTTAATGAATTTCTTTTTAATTAATGATATAGTATTAATGAGTTATTTTATTGAATTTACTTTTATATAATGAAATACTTTTATGTCTTTATACTTGATTAACTACTATTATTACTCTCATTTATATATAATAGATTGGTATTAAAGCCGTCCAAAATCTCGATCAATCTACACTTCTAATCTCACACATTAACATCTACCTTACCGGCATTAAACTATCAATAAAAACAATAACTTGCCCAGCCTCATTAAAGCAATGATAATAAATCCGCCCTACAACACGCGTACGCCGCCCGCCCTAGCGGCCGTCCGCCCTTGGCTCTCACCGCTCGGATACCGGGCGGCTCTCAGTATCCGCCAGTCGCGCAGCGCGCTCGCACGCCGCGCTCTTCACTCGCGCTTTAACGCAATCCTTCAATCACAAAGCTCTCGACAGTCGCTTCAAAATTTGCTTCATCAAACGCGTACTTCCGCTTTCGTTCGTCGTTCGTAAGCCACACGTCGCTTGAACCAACAGCTCGAGTGGGAAAACTCGTTCGGTGTTAAAGTCGATCATGTGTGTTCTGTGAGAGTGAAAGTTAACTGTGTATTAGTTTTCGTTTAAAAATATATTGAGATTTAATCTAGTGAATCGTTTTATGGCAGATTAAATCTAATACGTGTTTCTGTGTGTGCTTAACATAAGTATAAGATTAGAGTTTTGCAATATAAATGTGACGTTTTTTTATAAAATCAACTGTGTTTTATCGTAATATTTTTAAATGATCCATGTGTCGTATATGACGAAATAAATAAACGGATAAAGCTTTTTTCAGGTACTTTGTTTTGTATGTAAATTCTGTTTGTTTTGATTATGAAAATTTTTGACAGGTTGTTGTTTTATTTAAAAGATTTTCGTCGAGATGTCTCCTTTAATATATATGAACATCACAATGATTGTCATTTATTTTATAATTTTAAGAATAATTTTTGTGGTCATATTGTGTGCTATTTATTAGACAGTCATATATAATATTATCTGAAACTCTTATTGAAAAATAAAATAGTATATGAGTAGATATGCAATGATGAATAAGAAGTATTTTATTTTATACCGAAATCTGGACGGATTTATTATTTACTGAGTGTTTTGTATATAATGAGATCTTGTGTATTTATTGTAACTTAAGTTTATGTATTGTTTCAGTAATTTTTGTTCTACTATCAAATTCGACAAGTAAGAGCATATTTCTCATTCTATTTCAGTTTTAATTACTTAATTTCGTATATTTGTACATTCAAATAATTGATAATTATTCATATATTTCACAATCTCATATGTAGAAATATTATTATTTCCGTAACGCATTTTATCTAATCTGTGCAAGCGTTTCTTAATTAAAAAATAATAAGTGAAAAACTACGATACTTTTTTATCGAAGTTATTGCCATGAAAACATAAAATATTTTTCAATCAAAAGTAAGGAAATATGGAAATTATAATTTGATGTTTTCATTATGCTTTATTTGGCAGCTTTTAGTTGGCTTTGAATGGTCTTGCAATACTCTATTTTGCCTTTGTTTACCAATTATTTTTCTTAACGATATCAAAGTTCAATTCAATAGAGTTAATCCTGAGGCACTTGGATTTTCTTTTACCTTTTGACTGTAGTTTCATTATTCATTCTTTAGAGTATTCATAAATTTCCAATTTTTTTCACCATTTTGTTGTTTTTTCATTAATTCCGCTCATAATTTTCTTGCGAAAAAACTTTTGCTTTTGCTCTTATTTTGTAAATATCTGTGTCACGAAATCAAACGTTTAGATAAGTCTGTTAAAGGTTTTACTAATAAGTAGTTTGTTTCCTTTAGTTATGAACCAAAATTCTCAGATCTGATTGAGAACAAAGAAGCGTTTGTTGATCTTTAAAAATTGATTTTGAATTTCAGTATATTTATAAAGGTAGCTTCAACTCCAAGATTGGAAAACCTATATATACTTTCGATTTTTCAAAGTTTTAATATATTTCGCTAAATATTTATTTATACGGTCATTTCTGAAAACACGTACTTATAATTACCACCGTTTGTAATTATTTTTATGAAGGTGTTGTCTTTTTAATGGTATCAAAAGCCTCTTTCAAAGCTGGTACTGTTCTTACAATGATGTAAATATAACAATCATATACTAATGAACGAGAATAATAAATTACTATATAACAAAAAAAGTTAGTTATTATTAAATATTAAGGATACTGGTAATGCCAACGTTTGATTTGCAATGTACCGATTTACATAATGCTTATTCCCTGGGCGTATGTGGTTTTTATTGGTCGAATTTTGGTACTTTCGATTATTGAAAAACATACCGATTTACATTATGCTTATTCCCTGTTCGTATATGGTTTTTATCGGTCGAATTTACGGTACTTTCATGAAAAACGATTCGGATTCCATCAAATGGATAGTTAGGAAAAAGGACGACGAATAAAATTCATGGCTATTAGATACGCCTTTTGGAAATATATAAAGGCTTCTAAATAGGGAGTCTTGTTCATTCCACAGTTTATGGCCGAATATATTCTAAAAATGGAGATATTATTCAAAGAAACCTACGATAGTAAACTCGAGCTTATGAAGAACAAGAAAGATGTTGACTAATTCCTAAACAGAAAAGAAATTTTTGATTCTCTAAAATTAATAAAAGCGTTTTTAAGACATGGCCTTTTGTCTGCATTTTCAAGAAAAATGTATTTAAAACACAAGATATATTAATAGATAAATCTGTCATACTGTGTATAGATTTCTGTTATATTGTCAATAAATGTCTTTATCTTAGCTTAAGTGAAATATCGGGTACTGTTTATAAGTAATATTAGTATAATAACGATGTAATAAAAATGTAAATACTACTGGGAACAAAACTGGTTTAGACATAAGCATTCGCATTTTCAACAGCGATCACATACGCTTTAACCAAATATTAAACTGAAATATATTTTCTAAATAAACTATTTGGTAAAAAAATAAATTTCGGTTAAATATTTAAAATATCCTGACTTTCATATTATATAAGGTTTATATTGAAATTAAGATGATAAGATGAGCTGTAGAATGTTTTGAGATATGACTTTTTCTGTTAACACAATTATAAGAACCAATGTCTTTGAATGTGATTCACACATTATAACTCTATTTAATATTTAACAATATTTAAAATCGTAAATCGTCCCCATGAAAGTAATTTGTTAGCATTTTCACATGACATCTCAGTATTTGTTTACTTAGATACAAATACTATAAACAATGCGTAACGGTGGTGATAAAACAGAGAAATATTATACAAACTGAGTAGTTCAACAGAAAGGCAAGAATTAAATAGCCCAAGATAGGTTTACCATAAATGTATTGTGTTCGGATTATCTCCCTTCCATCATGTCAAGGCACAATGGGGTGCATCGGCAAAGGTGGGTTTGCGGTAGATATATTGTTCATTGTACACATCACCTACTATGGAAAGCTTTACTGGGATGTGATCAATTATTACCCAGTATCACGCAGTAACTACACCTTCATCAAAATAGATTTAGTGCTGGTTACGGTACGTTTAAATCTAAAGTTTTTACATTAACTAACAATTTATAAAGTACGCTTAATTAATTTTTTGACTGTCATAAGATATTATTTTCTTTTTAAATGTGTAAAAAAATTGCAGGAATCTTTTTTATTAGACTAAGTTGTTATTAACAAGGTCATTTTTTGGCAATCACACCTGAATTGATTAAGATTTAGAAAAATTAAGATTTATAGAATAAAATCGATAAATACAGTAACATATATTTTGTTATGAACGCATATCTCTTCTTTCGAAACTTTAATCGCAATACGTTATTTTTAATGTTTAAAAACATTTTTAATTTTACAGAATCTAGAAAACATTTTCTATTTAGATATTAATTAATATATTTTTATCCTCGATACGCTTAAATGTATGAACTTAGATTTAGTTTTAAAGAATACCTCTATTTCTGTAAACCACATCCGGCGATAAACCTCGAAATGACCTAGATGACGAAATGATCTTTTATTTTTCTAAGGGGCGTATTTTCTAGCCGTGAATTTTTTTATTCGCCTCTTTTTTTAAGCTCCACTTCAATAACATCCCAATTGGCTTCCATGAAAATATTAGATATTCGACCGATATTATTCAGACACGGTTTTGGAAAAAGCGTACGTGAATAATATTTGATATTTTTGGGCCTCTAATAAAGACGCAAATGAAACGACGGTTTTGACAAAATCTTGTAATATTTAATATTCTTTCGCACTTACTTCCTTTATTTTGTTATTTATCTAATCATGTTATGTTAATATTTTATGAAAAAAGGACCAGTTTAGAAAGTGGCATTCTTTGTCGTCAAAAACAGCAAGCAAATGTGACTTGTTTTATTAAAATTTTGGAAAACAATATATATATATATACATATATATATATATATATATATATATATATATATATATATATATATATATGTGTGTGTGTGTGTATGTGTATATATATATATATATATATATATATATATACCTATTTTCTGTTATGTTGAATAAGTAAATATTCGCTCAAATTTTGTAACAAAGTTTTGAAAGCATTCTTCATTTAGACGCTATCAATATTATTTCTATTGCTTATGTATTTACACACATCCAATTCTTACTTGGCAGTGTTCACTTCAATTGCTATATTGTAAATAATTCCTTATAAAAAGTTCAAATTTGGTATCTGGACAAATATTATAAATATGAGAATGAGATTGTTTGTTTTTCTCGTTGTCACTCGCCAGTTACTCACTCATCTTGTCTTCATGAAATTTTGCCCGTTGCCTATGTTAATATTTAAAGACACTTTTTATTGGGAAATTAAATATCTGTAGTATTTAAAAATCATTCCGGTAGGAATAAGAACCTGAATATAAGTGCATATTTATATAATAATAAAAGGTATTTCAACAAGTACATGAAGGTGAATTGAAATATGAAGGGGAAAAGTTCCAGTTAGACCATCATATCAGCTGAAACAGATTTGAAATCGAAATAAACTTTGATTTCTCAGTTACCTTCCATATGTTTTACCACACAATAATTTTTAGCATGAACATAAACTTGCAATGTTCAAAAGGACTTAAACAAATTTATTCTATTTCTATAAGCTCCGTATATCTGAAAATCAATTCCACGTAAAAACCCCACACTTAATTTGACAACTGACTGACAGAAAATCTGGTACATCCGTAACTTTTTACCTCGAAAACTATAAAACAATTGATGGATTTTGAAGTATGTACTATCTCTTTGCTGAAGTAAAATTCAAACCTTAAACATATCATATTTTTGCACACACGATTGTTGCGAATTTGCTTCCATGCTACCGCGTGCTAAGATCGCCTTAATATTACAAATCGACTTTATTTTATAATTATTTTCCCTGTGTTTTCAAAAGAACAATATTTATAAATTAAACCGATGTTCTGTTTCTTTTTCCACGTGTGTTAGTGAAAGAATTTAATAGATTTCTGTTAACTTTGTTAAGAAAATTTCATTCAACGTGTGGCCTCATCACGAACGTAAATCTCGTCCTATCTTCTCTTTTTACACATCTAAGATCGCAACTTTCTCCACTGTATGAATAGAAGGGTGAGCTTCATTTCGCTCATCTTGAACACGTGCAAACATTCTTCCAAGTTCTCATGTTTATCACACGTGTCTTAGATCGAATTTGTCGAACACAAATTATCGTAAAGCTTTCCTGCTCCAATAATCATTGAATGTTTTATCAGTGGTTTTCATTATATTTTTATTTTGTAACTTTTGTTATTTTGTAAAATTTTTGAATAGTGTTCTGTCCATTAGTTCTATATTCACAAAATCTCTTACGTTGACAGAGTTAGCAATGATAATGAAACTGTTATGGGATTTATGAAAAGTTCGTTTTTCGAAAAAACATAATTACTTTTTAATTTAATGTTTATCGAAATATTAATTTTTCGAATTAGAAATGAATTTTTCGAATTTTTAAGTGAAGTGAAAAGCGATTTAGTAACTGATATGTAGGGATTTTTTAGGATAAATCAGTCGAGAAAGTCCTTTTGAATTATAAAGACTCCAGTTTTCTTTTGGGAGAGATTTAGAGAGTTTGTGTTAACATAAATAGGGTAAGTATGATGCAAAGCCTTCACTTTTCTAGATTATCATGGTGGCTACATGCTGCCTAAAACAGTTACCGGTATTTGAATAAATGTGAGGTATGCTAGTATGTATGATAATTACTACGTTGGGTAATTATCTGTACTGACATGTAATATAAAACAAGTCATACAACTTTGTCTTGACATATATCTATAACTTCATTCATTGTCATACATGCTTTCAAATATAGTCTTTCATTTTTATAAATATTCACACTACTGGGCTAATATCAAATGATATAAAGAGGTACAAAAATAAAGTTTATTTGTTTTTCCATAAAAGCTAGCTATTGTTGTACAAAAAGAGTAAACACACTCGTACTCTTCAGGAATGTGTCAAATAATATCATGTTATAAAAAAGTTTTTTAATCTTTTATCGAACTAAATAATTTAAAAATTATATATTATTTTTCAGATGTCTGCTAAACTTATTTGAAACTTATTTTTTTTTATAATTAAGTCCTTTTACTCAAGCCGCAACCTATAGCCTTCACAAAGTTTCTTCACTATACTTTATTTTTCTTCAGATCCTTAACGTTTCCCCAATTCATCCCTGCTTTTTTTCGGTCTCTTGTGCCTCCGGGCTTACCATTGCTTTAGTATTTTTGGTGATACGTAGTAAATATACGAAGTCGTATTATAATTAAAACTATAATTTATAAACACTCTCTTTACATAGATCCAGTCAAATTTAGACCAAAGATTTTTACTTACGGAAGAAAAAAGATGGTGACACTTATAATTGTTATATCGTCTTTTTTATATTATAATATACAGTCTATAACCATTTTACAGAGGAAGAAAATTGCTTAAATGATTTAAAACAATTAGCATTTCCGTATTGTCAAGGAAAAAAACCAATTTCATTATTTTTAAAAAAGGTATATACCCATTATAAATTTCAATAAATTAATCGCATCGAGTGAAATGGCTGAGCAGGTGAATACAGTAAAAACTGAAATTCCCTATATTATTGGGTAGGATATAATTCTATTGTTTAAGGGTGGATGTCACCTTATAGTTAGATACCCCACCCTTTTACTTAGGAGGAAAATTTGTTTGTTTGGGAAAACGCTTTCTGTTAAAATATTTAGAGACAAATGGTTTTTTTCTAGGACATGTCACTCTTTCAAACAACAGTATAAAAATGAAAATGAATAACGTTGTACCCTTCTAAATTCTAAAGAAATGCCAGAAATATAAGAAATAGAGATGAGAAAAAGGAAATTATTATATTGCCTTTAATATATTTTCTCAACACAGCCGATATATTTGTAGATTTACTGATTCGTAAGAACCTCCAATCTTGAGAAATGCAAAAAGGTTATTTGATTTACTGTACATTAAAAAACTAATGGTAAATAACAGCATAAAAATTTTAAATTCGAGAAGAACTCGCACTACTAGGGTTCCGTATACATTTAGGCACTTAAGGTTGCATAGCATTTTTATTAATCTATTACTATTAACATTTCACAACACAAATAATATTTTTCTACATTTTCACAGGGGAAAGAACATGGTGCATATTTTAATAATATTATTTTTCATCAAACATATAAGTATAAATATTGGCTAATATATCTTCCTCAGAGGTAACAAATAAACTTTTAAATATTTATTTTTGCAATTGATTTAAATCACTTGTATGTAGTTGCTATGAATTTTTTACTGACGCAATTACGTGTCATAAGTCGGCCCTTCACTCATAAATATTAGAGTATTAGAGCCTGTATAGCTGTGAAGTTTTCTTTTTAATTTCTTTATATATTTTCGGTATATATACTGTTATTGGAAATACATTCCAGGTATTCAAAAGTAGCAATTTAGCTGGTAGGGCGTGGAAACATATAATTTTAACAAAAATGATCATTTTAAAGTTTAATATTTTGTAAACAGATCTCTGTATCGAAGACGTTTTCGTAACATGTAGCCAATATTATACATTATAAGTTTTTGGCATCATAAATATCCATAATCTTGCATATTTTCAGTTGTATGGCACTGATAGTAAAACGGCTGTAACATACAGTCTGTCAGATACACGGATTGGCACGGAAAAACTATAAGAGTATCTGGTTTGTTCACAGAACCGTAAAAGATTAGAAAGGCAAATGAGGTACCAAAAAACGCTCAATTAAAAAGGACGTATATAAGGTTATTGACCGCTAGATTATGATAAGTAGAAACATTTTAGACGAATTTTCCAAAATTACGCTCAGGGCGTATTATTTATAGATAACTCGGGGTCTGTGTACATGCTCTCGTAGTTTTCTTTTTGTGAGCTACGATGAATTATTTATAGAATATATTTCTGTATTCAGATATTAAGAAAGTATTTTGTTATAATGAAAGTAATAAAAGGCTAATCGATCCATGATATAAACATATATCATCATACTTTATTTACTGATAATATTAGGCAAAACGTAAAGAGCACTAGCCACGAACTTCTTGTCAATTAATCTAAATGATTTGTTAAAATATGATTTGTGGAAATAAATCGAATTAAAAATTCAGTAAATCTATAGAATATGTAATATAACTTCAGCAATGCTAAAATCTAACCTAGGGGAGGCTCCCTGTTGCAACAATGGAAATGAAAATCTATCTAAAAAAAAATCTATCTGCATTATAATGCGGAAAAAGAAAATTATCTGCTGTATTACATGCACACTTTTTACTTAAAAGCAGAATTTTCAACAGAAAATCTCTGCCATATTTTCTCTTAGCAACAGCTGTTTACCTCAAAGTGCCCATGTGAGGAACTTCGCCTCAGGTTTGCGGTATTCCACAGTATTAAAGCTTTCAACAACGTTTACGAATGTGAGAAAGCGCTTATAGTGGATAAGTATGTGTTTGTCATCTACTTGATGGCGCGGTGCATTAGCCTTATTTGACAAGTGCATTTTTGTGGCTTCTTAGAAAAATTATAGTATCTCGCAATCCTTATCGTGGACTTCTTTTGGAAATTTACAAAATATACCTAATTTTTAAAATAATAATTTGATTATTTTAATAGTCGATTGTGGGTTAAAATTAGATTTCATGTATTTGCAAGTTTGTTATCACTTTGCTAAACTTATTTTGATGCCCTTTGTCGCGGAAAATATATATTTTGAACAATTGATATTAACTTAATGTACTTATTTTTACTTTGCCATATGTACTATACCTCAATTTTTGGGATTTTACATGAGATCGTAATAAAGTTTCAAAATGTTATATAGAAGTAATGAATTTCCATATTTCTTTGTATTTACAGTTATTGTTATAAACACTTACGGATAGCAAGATTATATGGTATCATGGGGAAAAAATTATTTACAGAAATATTATTGTAACTAAATATCGTTGAAATTGAGTTAAATCGTTCTTTTTTGGGAGCGTCGATATATTCTAGGATTTTATGAAAACGGTAAAATAAAAAAAAGGTCAAATGTCGTAGAAATATCAAATGACATTTCATGATTTGGATATTGTTTATTTTTAAACTGCCGCACCCATTTTGAAAGTATTCTTTTTTGTGAATAGTATTATTTTGTAAATATATTACAAACGTGAGTTATCCAAAGGATAGCAATGTAAGTTATTTTGGTGGAATGGTGGAAATATTGTTTTAATATTCCGTAGATCGGTTGTGAATTCAAGAGAAAATTAATGTACATTAATTTAAATATCTTTTCTGAATAAATCTATAGGCAATTAGAAAAGAAAAGTGCTTATATCCAATATTTCGATGCAAATAAAACTCTTTCCAATTAACAGTGCCCAAACTTCTCTCATTGTTAACCTCATAAAGAAAGAACAACTGCAATCAAATCGTTATGATATTAGGTGTTGCAAGGGAAATTTTCAGGCAATAACATTTCTTTGGTAATGCAAAACACAAAATTTAGTACACCCAATTGTACGTAAGGCAGTATCTTCGAATACTGAAAAGTCAAAGAGAAAATTTTTATTTGCTTCTTTCCCTTTACTTATGAGTCAAATGGAATGTTGGTAAATTTTATTAAAAAAAATTGCGAGGGACGTTATTCCAGTAGAGGAAATTTAAGCGTGTTTGCTGTGAATTTCTGATATTTTGATTGATTTTATTTTATAATTTGTATCAGGGGATGCAATAAATGAGAAAATACTTTTTGAACAAAGTTCTGAAAGAAGAATGATTTTGAATGTATATTCAAATTCTGGGTAAAGGAAAATAAAAGTTTGAAATAAACAAGTTTGTGGAAAATTTTATTTTATTACGTTGTAATTTTATTTATTTAATTTCATATCAAAATTAATCTTTTTTATACTTTGAGAAAAGCGACAGTATATGTTATGTAATCAAGTAATTACTGAACTCGATTTTTTTCTAGGACATTTTGATGGAAAACGGCATATCCTACGATGTTTAAATGTTACGATGCGATGTCACAATTTTGTGTACGTCATGTACACAAAATTAATCTCAATGCGTATAAAATTGCAATAAAAGTAATCAGTGCAAAGTTTAAAATAGCAAGAATGAACTAATTGTATGCTCGAAAAATCATATACGTAACGTGAATTATATATTTTGGACGTCATATGGAGTAAGGTATGCTCCAATTCAAAAAGTGAAATAAAACACGAATAGTATAAATTCTGAAACAATGTGAAAATTATGGAAAGAGAAAATGAATAACATTTGGACGAATATTCTTTAAACACCTGAAAATATTGATATATCCTCCAAGAAAGAAAATATCTGTGATATAATGATTATGAAATGAAAGAAGTATAGATAAGGTATCCAATAACAACAATAAAAGAAGAAACACAGAGTAAATGGCAGTGTCGACAAGTCTGTTCAAGCACTAGTCGCGTGGATGCCGCAAAACTCAATGCAACTCCAGGGATCAAACAATGGTTGTTGACCTTGAGAAAGTACCCGTATTTTAATTCGTTCTATTGTCAGTTTCCATTCATCTACAGACACCACTTAACTGTTGTATATATTTGTCTTTTATCTAGTTATTTATTACCCACTACATGTCAGAAGAATAGTTAGCGACGGGCCCTACGATCGCAACAAATCTTTTTAGCTTACCGGGAAATTTAACAATGCGTCAAGCGATTGGCTAAAACAGTTTATGAAGGACTTTATATCGATGTTATTTAAAGTAATACCTAAGTCTTACATGTCATACTATTCGTAAGACTGTCCTGTCTTCAACAAAATATTACAAGTTATTCAGCATTATGAAAAATAAATAAAAGACACATAATTTTATTGTGCTCATATCTTTTTTAGGGACCAAAAATCTTAATAGTGCCGAAACTACCTACTTTGATTTTTCCATTTTTGATTTTTGAAGTTGCTGGACCAAAATTACTAGAAACTTAATGAAAAAAAAACATATGACCGAATAAAAGATTAAGATACTTCTGGAAAAAAGTATATATGCATACTTAAATTTAAGTTTCCTCTCCTGCTTGAGAAGCACATATGACTACTTCTTAAAATAATTATTATATTCTATACATGTCTACTAAACATATAATTCCGTTTCTAATATTTATGTTCATTCCCTCTCACATTTGTAAGTTAAATTATTTTAAAGTTTTCTCAATTACACTCGTTTATTTTTCTTTAGTTCTCCATCTTGTTATTTTCTCTTTCCCTACTTCGTTTCCTGTTTAAGTTTTCTGAATTGCATTACCGATAAATAAGAAAACTTTTCTTCTTTCAATACTTTGTGAAGAAATATGTAAGGAAATACTCAACAAGATAATGTAAATATTTAGCTGCAAGAATATTTCTCGCGTCCTTAAAACTTTGCTCACTTCACTTTCTTTTAATAGCTTTTAGAACGAAAAACCTAGATCAAGAATATTATATGAGCAATATGGTTTAAAGTATCGACCTTTTTAATTCATATCACTATATGTGTATGTAATAAATATATTGAAACATTGATTTCTGTCCTAATTAAATTAGTTCAGTTACGCTAAATTATACCAGCGATATTACACAAATGTGCACCAACGTTAACTTGTTCATATCGACAAAAAGTGAAATTATTTTGAGTAATTCTACTCGTGAGGTAAGAACCTGTTCTTTTTCTATAGTTGAACAATACTCATTATAACCATCAAGTAGTGAAAATAAGCAATCGATTCATTATGATGGACATATCATTGAGCTCAAAACCAGTACTATTTTAATGTATACTTAATCTATAGTCCATTAGATTGTAACTCAATATCAATTATAAACATGAAGTAGTTGATATCGGCAAGCGATTTGCTATGAAAGACATTGAGTTTCATTCAGTGAAATAATGTACTGTTTTTGTTAGTAAACAGATTTTTAAGTTCAATATTTCAGGAATTTCTACATTAACGTATCAGAAAGTGTCACTTTTTAAATGCATAATTCCAGCATAAAAAATCCGAGGTAAAAAAATTTTGATGCGAAATTGAGAAAACTTTCTTGATATCACAAATCAGGCGAAACATATTTTTCTTTTATCAGTTTTCTTTTATACCCCAACTTCAGATTTGGATTTATCAGAGTACATAAGACATATTTATCTACAAAATTTCTTGAAATATATTTTTAATTACGACATTACGACGCTGTGACAGGTAAATTCATTAAGATTCTTGAAGTCTACATAAAGTTGAAATTTATATTGTTTAGTTTAAACATTCCAGTAATTTATTATAGTAAAAAAGGAAAAATCATTAAAGTTTATAATTTTACATGATTTGAACAGAAAACTTATGCGTACAATATTTGTCTCTATAAGTTTTTTCTTAGTCATGTAAATTTCTGGTTTCAAAATATTTGTATCTAGATTTATATATAAATCATAAATTAATAAGAAAGATTAAAATAAATTATTGAAAAAGGGACGGAGGTCACATATAAAACAGTTCTCTTATTAACAATTGTAAGTATTAAGTTTATTTATACCAAACATTAACATTATCAATTAAAAGCAGTGAGAAAAAAAACAGTGAATAGAGTCATAATTGTATCCCTTAACATTCTTTAGTCAGTTCAAAATATCAATCCCTCTGGTGTGGTTGTTACGTAAAACTTTCATTATTTTCACAAACAAATTAAATTTCTTACACGTTTGTAGACTCGCTATAACTTCAAATTGCTTTTTCTTTTGTCTAGTAAAAAGTCATAATTCCAGGATATTTTATTAGTATTTGGCAAAAATAAAACAAAAGTTCTCGTGTTAAATATAATTATAAATATTGCCCTACCTTTTCTAGTTGTAGAATTACGTAGAACTCCTCCGTAAAACTTTTTTGTGTCTGTAGATTTTATCTACTATTAAGGTGTGTTATTAAATTACATATTGATATTGTTGTTTAATTAAATAAATTGTAATAAATATTTTATAAATATACGTATACATATACACCACACCACACGCGTATTATATGTTAATATTTGCGTGCGTACGTGCGTGCGTGCTGCGAACATGCGTGCGTGCTTACGTGCGTGCGTGTGTGCGTGTGTGCGTGCGCGTGTGTGTGTCTGTGCGTGTGTGTGTACAATTGCGGACCAATTAAAGAAAATAGAATGCTGGAAGAGATTTATGTCTTAACATATAAAAATATTCGCAGATGTTAAAATAAGACTGTGAAGTTGTTTCTTCAGTTTAATTCCTTCAACAAATCATGTACTTATTTTTATTGCAGGTATTGTTATAGCCCCTAAGTTATATAACGGCAGAATGTTATTTAAATCCGTTTAGCCATTCTTGCGTTAAGCGCGCACAGATACTTATATAATAAACTATTATTCAATTAAACTTGGAAGAGATATTTTCATGGCATTATTCTCCTAATTTTCTATCAAATCGAACATTTTCAAGCCCCATTCTGTAAAGTCAAAGGTATTTTTATCCAAAGTAAATAAATAAGAACTCGTGAACGGAGAGTCTTCATTTTATTTATACCTCGGCTTGATTTACGCACATGGGGACATTCCACTATGCCGCGATGTAAATCTTGTAAACCGTACAGTCACACGAATACCAATGCAAAAATATTTGTGAGTGAGAATATTTTTGTTGTATTTTCAATTACAGCGTTTTTATCTTTATACATTGATAATTCTAGTGTAGCAAAAGATACTTAAGTTTCGAATACAGAAATAAACAACATCATTATTTGGAATGAAAGAAACTAGTTAATTTGTCTTTTTGTTGCAACCAAAATCATAGTTTTGCGTATGCGTGGTTGCACACGTTAAAAACCAAAACTAGTATATTCAATGAGAACAATGATTTGAAAAATAAATTTACAGAAAATCAGCGAAGGCTGAGAAAAATAGTCGTAGGTCAAAATATAATTATATAGAACAGTAACTAAAATTACTGCAATATGAATGCAAGACTGAGTGTCAGATCGTAAATGAAAACAAATGAGAATTTTTGGATGAGTTTTGATCTTTGCATATAGTAATTTTAGAAAATTTTAAGAGTAATTCGATCGTAGGTAAAGTTTTTCCCTATTATATTGGTCCTAAAATATTGTAAATAATCTTCTTAAATCAACATTACTTAGAATAAAATTTCAATACTTCAAACGTAGCATTTGCAAACCTACTTATATATGTTTTGATATAATTAAAACTCTGCGGAAACGGTAAAAATAAAAGTAACTAAAATCTTTTAATTGCGGCAAAAAGTATTGTTCACATAAAAATATTTATAACGAAAACGGAAATGTTTCTTTTTGACGTAAAGATCAAAGCCTTGAAATATTCGAGTGAAATTTTATCTCTTTATTTGCCGAGCGCGTGTTAGCACAAATTTTAGGGAAAATTTTATATTTAAACAAGAATGATAAGGTTATCATAAATATGCGGCCAGAAAATTGTTAAGTCGTTAACAATTCATGTAATGTGAGACGTCATCTGAGTTAATCTTGAGTTGCTTAAAGATCTTAAGGCACAATGACTGAGAAGGGCGGGAAATATGAAGTAACGAAAATTACGGTTTAAATTGAATTAACAAGAAGGACATATCTGAGGACATTTTTATAATAGATCTATAGCAATCTTGTGCTATATTTAGTTAAGGGTGGAATAACAGCATCAAAATAAAACTACGAGATACGTAAAATGGTTGAGAGGTAAATACCCAAAAAAACATTGTCGATTGCTTTTGCTGCTCTTTTTGTTCGAATTTAATTTCAGCATTTGAGATTGTCTTCTATGCCACTGATAGCCTTAGGTTTTGGGGATGACATGATTCACATTGCATTATAATATATTTGCTTACTCGTTGTTATGGGATTTATTGTTTAGAGATATTGTTCGTAAAGTTTATCGTAAATATATATATATATATATATATATATATATATATATATACACACATATATATATATATATATATATATATATATATACATATATATATATATATATATATATATACACACATATATATATATATATTTATATATATATGTATACATACTTATTTTTAAAATAATGACGTCAAAATAGACACTCCCGATAGAGGGCCCAGGTATTGGGACAAGGTCCCAATATTGGTAAATGCTCAGACGTCGTTACATCATTGGTAAATACTCAGACGTCGAACGAGCGTATTACTTGAGACTTAAAAGATCGATTTACCGGGTCATGAACTTTTGAGTGGAATATGTCGAGATCTTGGGACTGGCGAAGTACCAAATTTATCAACGTCAATCTGCGTTGAACAGGAACGCCGAAGAAGGTTATTAGTTGGCATCATGACGCTTTAAACGTTTCTTTAATACATGAGAGAGCTTTTAAAAGTTTAAGTGTTATTTGATATAAAATTATCGTAGTTGCCACGAAGAAAACTGAATATGCAAAATTGTTAACGCTATAACGCAATGCAATATGACATTATCTGAAAAATAACACAAAAATAGAATAGGAAACAATACTACTATAGTAACTTGTAGCGTATTTGTAATAATATCTTAAGGGAAATGGTTAGTAATTTTGTCATATTATAAGTAATTTTATCTCTGCGTTTATCTTCTTGAAGTTTGTTAAATTCTTTAATTTCTCATTCTACATAGAAATGGAAAGCCCGAAAAGCGCGAGTTTTGAGTGTACAGTTTTTCCATTTACATTAAAATTTCAATATCACGAGAAGATTGTAAAAGTTTTGCAATATATTTTTATATACTGCACGGGGAGGGAATGACCATTTTGTCTTATTAAACAATTGTGATTAGGTCCTTCTTTGTTATTATAAGTATATTTCACTTTTCATAATGTGAGGAGTTTATTGAACCTTTTTTTCTCTACTTTCTTCCGCATTTCTGGCGGGTCTGGATATTTTGAGTTAAATATATTTTTTTAGTATAATAAAAGTACAATCAATACTTATATACTTTTTAATATTACTTGGGAAATAGATATAAAAATAAAATTAATAAACTTTTAATATAATATTCTGGTAATAATATAAAAGTATAATATCATTCTGTAATTCAATCGGTTTTTAAGAAAGTTAACTTTCAAAAAATTACTAAGAGAAACGTCCAAAGGTTAGTGCGGTTCTTGTGTTAAACCTAATAAAGTAACAAAGATTAAAATATAGCTACATTTTTTAATTTATATCCGACTCTTATTGGAATAACTATTTAAAAAATCTATATTCGATAGTTATACGATTTTGTGCAATTTTGAACAATAGTTCTACAGATTTTGCCGATAATATCGACAAAAGAATATGTATAACCTTCAACAATCTATTCTTCCAAAACGGCTATAATTATATTTATGTAAAACAACAATACCGGAATCTTACCTATATTTCACCGGACAACCGATTCTAAATATCAATTTCTTTGAGAAATTCATATTATCTATAAATATGCTAGCAATGTACTTGTATTTATTTGGTAAATAATAACGTTTATATTTGTAAAAGAATATAACTCACGTAGTGCGTGGTCTAAATTACAACTACTATTTTATTTTCATCAACCACCCACCAGTAATTTGCTATGCCAACTTGGCGGTGAATGCTGTCCTATATTTTACATTTTTCTTCTGTTTTATGAACATTCTAGTAACAGCAATTTCTTACAAATATTATAACAGTACAAAGCGAAACGAAATCACTTCATGATATACAAGATTCGCATAACAATAAATATATAAGAATTAAATATTACGATAAATCTTCCATGGTAAAATTTTAATGTGATTATTTTTATCCACAGCAATGCTACATCACTGCTTTTGTTCTCATAAACGCAAGAGCTTTTGAAAGTAAGAGCTTTAAAGTGCACTGCGTTTTTATTTCGTTCTATCCGATATTTGCTCTTAGCTCTGATAAAATTTCAATACATTATGAACATTTTCGGAAGAGTATAATAGATTTTGGTGGACTTTCTAAATTGACTAATTTACTTATATGTAAAATTAAGAAGAACAATGAAATTCCTCGACTAATATTATAATTTTTTGTTTTTTATTTAATGTCAAAGAATTATCAAATCTTAATAATAACGATTTTTTTACGTTTAAAAATTTATTACTCTTATTCAAAATTCATACAGGATATGTGATGGATACTCCTTATTTATGTTCTAAACTTATTTTTTCCTATGCACTTTGGAAGCCCACACGAAGAATTTCTCGTATAAATTTTATATTTTGATCGTTAAAAAGAATAATTTATGTCTCGCATTATTTGAGACGCTCTTACTATTCTTACAGTACAACTTCTTCGCATAACCATTATAAGCATAATCTTAATTATAATGTTCATTCGTTAATAATGTATTACATATCGTTAGTCAATAATGTATTATTATGACCGGCTGCTACTTTCTTCCTAGGTAGGTCTATTTTTGAACATTTTTAACAAAAATTGTGAAGAGTAATTATAATAATTTAAGAACGGTTTTAAAAATTGATTCTTGTCAATCAAAAAACTGACATTTTTAAATACCTGTTTTTTCGTATTTTTAATTGATAATAATAAATATAGCAGCAATATATCAGAATAAATATCTGAGAAAGTCGACATTAGAGGTTTCTACAGACGAAAATGTAGATACTTTTTAAGAGATCAATTGCCATTAACGGAGATCTATTGCTATTACTTGATAAATTCTAATTTATTAAATTAGAATTTATTTATTTTATATTTATACGTTTGTGAAAATATATTGCACAAATATTAGTGATGTTTTTATTTTACTAAAAGTTCGATCACTGGGATGTTTTCATTTTTATTAATTGCAACATTAATCCAAATTGGTACGTTTCATAAACAAACGCTCTTGTATTGATATGCACGCATATTCATTTACTAGTTGTTAGAGATAACGTCGTTCAAATGAAAATTGCTTTATCATCGTGAAGTAGAAATGCCAATACTATGACCAACCAGTAAACTGTCGTCGCCGTGGTGTGTTGGGTTGATCGCAAGGCGTGCGGCCTTTAACGATGCGGCGTACCGCGGGGACCCGGGTTCGATTCCCGGCCGTTCTTCGAACGGGGCTGGAGTGGTCTTGTGGTTGGCTGTATGAGATTGCTCTTGTAGCAATAAGTATGCCATATGTATCAATTAGATACATTAAAGTAGATAAATAAATAAACTGTCAAATATTAAATAAATTAATTTACAGCACTAATAAGCAGTCTGTAAATAATGACGAGTTTTCAGAAGATTGTTATATGGACATATAATAATTATATATAGTTTTATTCTACGTTAGAACATTGATTATTTGAATGAATTTCATGGGAGCAGTAAAAGAAAAATAAAGGTCGAAGATGTGGTGAATTTTTCCGATATAATGTTACTCTCTTGTTATTTTTTAGTCCGTAATATGTAAAATTAGTGTGCTATGAAGAAACTTGAAATTTGTACACACTAGCTAACTTATTAAAAATAGTGGTTAGTAACAGACAGAGAAGAAAAAAACAAACAAGATGATTTTCACATCTATAATATAAAAATTGATGTCAAGACGAAGTTGCTTACTTAAGCGAAAGAGCCGTGGTCGGTTTGTTGGTTTTGCTTAAATAATTGTGAGTGGGTAAAAAGTTAACGTGTAATCATTTACTTTATTTACTTTATCATATGTATGATATAGAAACTTGAAATTTGGCATTGGAATACATTAGTTAAGTTATTAAAAATGTTCATATAAGAGATAAAGTACTAAATTTTTTTTAGTTTTGTATTTCATCTAGCATGTGATCGGAAAAGGCTCATAATGGGAAATAAAAACAATTTTATTTTTAAAAGATATTTGAAAGAAATATACCAAAATAGAACATACCTCCATCCTCCCTTATTATCCAAAAATCTTGAATAAAGCACCAACAATCATAAATAAAATAGGTTTGGTGAAATTCAACTGGATGATTACAGGTAAATGGAGCGTTAAATGGAGAGCAAGCAGACAAAACACTCCCTTATATATATATATATATATATATATATATACATATATATATATATATATACATATATATATATATACATATATATATATATATATATATATACATATATATATATATATATATATATATATATATATATATAATATTTCTTTACGTATTTTGCAATTAATAACAATCGTTTAAATATTTAACGGAAAAATTGTTTATGAAAGAAATAAATAGCAAAAACATAATTTTAACTCAAAACCATTCAAAACAAGTTAAAGTGTTCTTCCTAAAGGATATCAATAAATATCTGCTTTAATATCTTCAGGTACTCGTATCTCCACAATCATTCTTATCATAATTTGAGGTTCACAACCTGAGCTGCTCGTGGCGTGGGGTTACGTTTCGAACCATTTCACTTTCCTCATACATAACAAACGATTTCCTTCCGTAAATATTCCGTCACGTTCGGAATGTATTGCGTTCAAAATGTATTCCTTATCACTGATTTATCCCTGTCTCTCCAGTCTCGTATCATTTTGTTTTTCCCACTTTTCCGTTTCAATATTTAGTTCGTTGATTTGCAAAATGCGACAATTTAAAACACATGACACAATGAAATAATTAAAAAAGATTATACTTTCATTATGTTTATAGACAGTCTATGACAGTCTTAGAATATTTCGTTCTCGATGTATCTGCTTGTGTTTTGGTTAACAGAAAGATATTTTTCAGTTATTTAAATTTTTATAAGTGTTTGAATGTGTACACAAAATTGGTAGTAAAATTTTTACTCGTGCTTGGAAGGTTTTTAAATATAGGAAATCCTTAAAGGAAGCATTATAAAAAGTATACTCGGAACGTTTTACAATTTCGATATTATATTACTAATTTATTAACGTTTTATAATTTCGATATTATATTACTAATTTATTAAGGTTTGATAATTTCTATATTATATTACTAATTTATTAAGGTTTTATAATTTCGATATTATATTACTAATTTATTAAGGTTTTGTAATTTCGATATTATATTACTAATTTATTAAGGTTTTATAATTTCGATATTATATTACTAATTTATTAACGTTTTATAATTTTGATATTATATTACTAATTTATCCTTTTTCCTTTTTCCTTATGTCATCTTTTTTTCGTCTTTTTGATTTCAAAATTTAATTTATTAATTTATAAATTAAAATAATACATAATATATTTTTATCTTTAAAGGCTCTGCATTGAGGTTTTCCAGAATACTCGGTTCTCAAGGTATTTTGGTTAACGGAAAAACATGTTTCATATAAATTACAACTCAAAACATATAAATTGTTTTTACCATGAAGTTCTACTTATAAGAATATTTCTATTTTCTTTAATTTATTTTTTTATATTTATTTAATAATAGATTAGTTACTAAATAGCCTCAGTTTATCAGGACTTGAATCATTCTAACCTAACCGAACAAAAAAAATCGAATTCAGAATTTAATTATTCATCGCAACATAACCAAACCATATTGTTAGTTAATTTGGAAGAAAAACATGATAATTGTTAAGGTAGGTTGGTAAATATGTTTAAACATCGCTTATCGCCACTAATGAGTTACGGGATAAACACCGCTCGGTGCTTACGAACAACTTTTAATTGGTAGAAATCGATAGGAAGCTCGCGTAAAGTCGAAATTTTAGTTCGGGTGAAGCCCAGGTGAATATTACACATATTTGGTGTATTATTGTACGTAGATATTTACTGAGTATATTTTCCAAATATTCATCATCAAGTGAAAAATATATACACATTTCTATAGCGTAGGGATGTACCCGAGAGCAAAAGAGTACTATTTGCGAATACGAATACGACCTAATCTAATACATGTGCATTTATATTTTGTTCCGAGTATATATTTTGGCAGGTTTGCCAGCAAATTAAAATTTTTAGTAGCGCTGGTCTAATCTCTACAATAAACACTTTTTAACAAAATTATTGAAATACATCAATTTCAGTACGTAACTTGAAAATTTAAAACTTTCATAGTAAATGTTTTATGTCTTGTGCGATTAACAAAGTATCTGCTATTGAATGGTTAAAAAATGATGTTGCCTTTTCTTATCCCGTTTTAAATAATTTATTTTCTAAAGATGCGGAACCACTTGACTGGTTGTTGACCCCTATATCTACTATATATTACTGGATTTTTCCTTTGGAAACGTTATTTTTTTTAAATATAGTAGGCTAGTAATTTTTCCCACATTCTGCAATGGAAATTTTGCATATTTCCAAGTTCTTAAATTTCTGTCCTATGAGACTTATCCTGAAACGTAATCTAGATATTTGTGATTGTAGCTCATAGAAGAAGCTATAATTATAATGTCATCATAGCTTCTTAGTTGTTTATAGAGAAAGTAATGAAATGAAAAGTATGCGAATTGAGTAATAATATTAATATTTTTTTTAATTAAAACATGTCAAGTTGTCATGCCTATTTATCATTCTGCTACCTAAATCTAATAGATTTAGTATTTCGTACCATATTTTTATTGCGTTGATTTTCCTTTAAAAAATTATTCTTGTAATTTAAAATGCCAAATATTCAACTACTAAGGTTTTTTAAATATTTTTTTGATATGTTAAAAGTGCTCAAATATATTAAAAGATGAATTGCAAAAATATATTTTAAGTTCACTCTTCTTAAATGGCGTCAAAAACTTTTGATTTAAGTAAATACCATACCCTTAAATAGTGAGTTCAACTACGTTTTTTAATGAATGCCCAGCTTGCAAGCCAGACCCTGAGCATCTTATTTTATTATTAATATTTTGCAATATTTAATATATCAATATTATAAAAACTTATGATACAAATAGCTTATTACAATTATTTACAGACTGGTTAATTCATTAATTTTATTTTATATTTAGATTTGGCTGATGGAATTAGCATTATAATTAACACTACAGGCACAAAAATAAGATTTGTTAATATATTTCGTTCATATATCTCGCTTGCACGCCTCAACTACTGAACTGACTTCCGTGAAATGCATACATGCAGTCTGCGATTTACGGATGTATGTAGATGCTTTTGTGCCAAAAAAGAATTTGCAATTTCTTATGAATTAAAAAAAACACTATGTTAAATAAATGGATAATATCGTCTTTTACTTATAAATATTTTCTTCTCACGAATAATGTTTCAATTATATCACCATTTTCTCCATTTTCAGTGCGAACGAAGGCTTTGAAAAAAACTGGTTTTTCAAAAATTCTTGTGATAAATTTGTACCAACAAACAGTATATCCAATTAACGATTTCAGTATGATAAAGTTACAAATGAATAAGTAGATAAGCAGACATACATTTTTTAAATTATTTTTGTTTTTCGAAAAATAATTCAATGTACGTAAAATAATAACTAACTTGAAGCTTCTTTGCATTTCCAACCCTAGTCAAGATTTACGCAATCTACTCAGGTAGAATTAAAGCATATTGGAATAATTCCGGAATATGTGAGCTCCTTTTATTTTTGGCCTTAGAAAATACGATCATATCCTGAATAAAAAAAAACTTGAAAGAAACAGTAATCGATATCATATTTTGTTATTTCATAACTTCAATAAAGTTCATAATTCCTTGTATTCTTGATCGAGATATAGAAATTTTTTAGCGCAAGGTCTTAGAATATACAACAAATATAAGGATCTTTTGAGCCCAGAGCAGTATAAGGCCCAGAATCTTTTGTTGTCTCCTGATCTATAGAAAGGCGATGATAAAGAAAGTGTACTTGAAATGATGTTTCCAAGCGGAGTTCAAGATGATATATTAAAGGAAATCAAATAAACTTTGTAAAAAACGTGCTGATTCCATCAACTTAATAAAAAGAAAGGCAATTGAGGAGATTGTTCATTAATCCAAAATTACTGTCAAAATTTTAATTAAAGTACTATTAGAAAATTCGTTTCACATTGTATATTCTTATTTTTAATATTTTATTGGTCAATATAAATCAGACTTTTGGGGAAGACAAAATAAATTTTATAAGAAAATATTGAATGTTGACGATGTAGTGTGTTAAAGATAGCAATCTAATTTAACACGATAATTTCTATATGTTTATAAATTATTGACTGAGTTGTTGAATTTTATCTTATGGTTTTTACTAAACTGTATTTTTAAACAATTATATATATATATATATATATATATATATATATATATATATATTTTAACAAATTATATTTCAGTCTCTTAACAAAACTGTTCAGCCAAATTGTGTTTAATTGGAATCATATTAAATATGCGAAATAAAAATTAACAATTTCAACATATATTCTCTTCTATATTAAAAAAATAAGAACGCTGTGTATACTTGAAAAAAATGTGAAGTATATAAAGATAATATATAAAATACCATTGTCAAGAATTAAGGTAAAAATAGTATTTTGACGCTTCGATTAGAGATTGTCTATGTGGTAGAAGGCTGATAGAGACAAAATGGTGGAAGCAAACCGCTGATAACAAATATGAAATCTCGATACGAAATTAAATTTTCTGCCCTCCACTCCTCAGAATAATTTGAAGAGACTTCATTTTATTTCAAGGATGTATATTTGACTTTCATACGTTGTTTAAAGGAAGAAATGTTATTACCGTTTAACTTCTGATATTTATTCACCCCACGCCTTTACTAGTTCTTTTGATTCTGGTGATAATAGATAAATAACGGTAATAATAGAGGTAAATGAAAATAAACTTCACATGAAAAGGTTTTCATAACGCTGAGCGTTTTTCGTCAAACATAACTTATAAATATAAGAAGCACATAAAAGGTATACACAGTCCTTACATGTTCGGTTTAATATTGTTAAATTAACAAACAAAATTAATGCACCCTTCTAGATATTTGTTATGAAACAGAAAAGATGCAATGGCCATAAAGTGTTGTACTCCAAAATTTAATTTTGGAATACCTAAAAATAGTGATTAGTACTGATTGGGAAATAGTATCTAGCAATTTTTCCTACCAAGAATGTAAAGAGTATTTGCTTTATGAAAGGTTTTTATTGGCAATACCCAAGATATATTTATAGCAATATGTCGATGAAATATCGTATGATAAAAATAAAGAAACAAATGGAACGCACTTCTCACTTTAAAGACGATACAAGGGATTGTCAGTATTAAGTATGCCATTGTTTACTTATATAACCTGAAGTCAGTTACGATATTTCACTTATAAATGTTATATGACTACAAAAAAAGGTAACGTTTAAAAAAAATACGACGATCAAAATATTTTATTTTAATCTTTTATATAGTGACTAAAGTAACATGACAATGATGAATGTGCTAAAGATTTGTTTTAATGTTATTTGTATTCTTTGTTAAAAAAACAATGGGGAGGTTGCCAAATTGTAAACGATGCAATCAAATATTTGCATTCAAACAAAATTAACCTCTAACTATCATCAACGACTACTGAACAATTCAAAACATAATCTACTTTTAATTTAGAGTTTATTAAAGGGATACGTCATTCGAGTAGCTTATTCGGATATAAAGTTACGTCTACACGATATCTTGATGAACAAACTAAGAACCTTATCAATCAATATCAGTCCGTCTCCCCTAACTACTTCAGACTTAACTCACACTTAACTCTTGTTAACTACCGACTCACTTATCACTCTAATTATTAATGACTCAACTCGAGGTGCCAAATTCAAAGGCAGATGCTTTGGCAGATACATTATTATCGGCAGATCGGCACGTGGGGGAGAGGCAGTGAAATAGAGACCGCTCGTGGCAAGATATAATTTGTGGTGATTTCCAAGAGGTTTTTCTAGTTGTGAATATGTTCCTAAAAAAAACGTTAAGGATTCAGTAGTGAAACTAAAATCACATCACCGTTTAAAAATCCATCACAGTCTCATGGTTATTATAATTTTAATCCTATGTATGTGCAATTTTGCACATAGATTTTTATGGAGATCCCAACGAGAATATGTATCAAAAATAACAATGAATAGTTTATTTCGCCAAATATATAAAATGGTAGAGAAAATTTTTTTTTTCTTATACCGCGTAGGACATCTTTGAATGTCTTTTAAAATAATATTGAGGGTTCATTCGTTCATTACAAAATATTAGGTTTAACAATTATTTACAATTTTATAACTAGATATATATCCTCTTAAGTTCTTGTATAGTAACATGTTCAGGATATACCACATAGAGGTCACCCTATGTACTTTAACCGAAACACTTATAAACAATTTCTCAGGACTTGGAAAGTCTCTTGGAGCAAACTTCTGCTTGAAAACGGTTACGATATCGCGTTAATATAATTATGCTATTGCGAATTTACATTTTATGTAAACGCATTAAAATATTTATATGGAAATATTATAAAGATACTACATATAAAAGAAAAACAAACTAAAATACATTTATTATGAGGATTTTTCATCCTTTTATCTCCATTTGACGTTGCCTCCCTTCTGCTTGGGGATATAATTAATCTTCATCTTTAATACAGCCGCCCTGGTAATAAGAATTTAATAATTCGCGGCGGATGCTCATGGTTGTTACAAACGTCCACATAGCCGGATGCTGGCAAAGATGAAAATATCAACACATTAGATAGGACTTTATTCAGCGATAAAATAGAGGTGGGAGTAGGTGTACATAGTTAAGTAATAGAATTTTTGATTTTTTTTTGGTCTTAAATTCTGTTTAAGCGACGAAGCTTTTTCGTTTCCTTTTTGATACTTTTTATGGGTAAAGCATTCAGAGGGAATTTATACCCGTCGCAGACTTATAACACTTTTTTAACGCTATGAGTCAATACAATTTTATAAAAAGCCTCATTGAATTGTGGTAAAAAAGGATATAATCTTGTATGATAAAGTTTTGACATTATTGTTTTCTGTATAAAAACCTTAAATATACCATTTTTGTAAATAAAATATTCATATATATTGAATATAAATGTTTAAGTTACTCTCCATAATTAATAAATTATGAGCTATCATTATTAGAGTATACTTACATAATTTTTTTATTATTGTACTTAAAGTAATATTTATAATTATGCAACTTGTCCTTAAAAATTAAAGTGTTTTATTTAACTTTTTAACAAATGTTTATATAATACTTAAAAAATAAATATGATTATATTCATCCTGCAGAAAATTTGCAGAATTATGACTTGCAAAATATTTTCTTATGTAGTTAAGTCTTATGTTATAAGAAGGACATCATTTGTAAATATCAATTAAACACCTAAATTTAAGATATCCTGTCCATATTTCTTAATTCATAAAGTTAGTGTCTATTTTGCTCTTTATACGATAGTGTGTTTTCTGTTTCTTTTTCAAATTATCGACAGTAAAAGTAAGCTTATACGCTATTCATATCGCAGAGAAGCTGTTCCTGAAGCTTAACATTGTATGTGTTTACCACATTTTAAGAGAATTCTCTAAATATCTAATTACTAAATGGAATGATAAGTCTATAAATATCTAATTTGTGGTATAGTATTGCAACATGAATTCTAAATCGTATACTGTAAAATAAAACTAGATTTACTTATATCGGTAGAGATCCCCATAGAAAGACATCCTTTCATTTTTTTGGCAGAAACAGACGTCTTAAATCTAGGATGGTATAACCTAGCACAAAATTTTACACACGAAAAGCGGGTAATTTAAAAAACCATTGTACTCTATGAAAAGTAATACCTTTATGTCCTGTTGTTTATTCCTTTATAACTAGAATTCCATGGAACGAATTTCAATAGTTTTGTATTGCACCCATGTTCTAAAAAATCTTGAGTATTTACGCTCATTTGAAAAAAACCTTGAGAAATAAAGGCGTATATCATAATAAGTAAATACAAGTAGAGTTCAGGAAAAAACCTGGTAAAATATAAACAAAAAATCTAATTTTCAATAGGAACTTCATTATAGACAAACGATCAAAAAGTATAATTCGCTTATGATAAACTTTGAAAAGTGGAAAATTTTTTTTCCATTATCACCACATTCGGACAAAAATTTGTATTGTAAATAAATTTTTCGTCTTGAAAACGGAACTTTTCTATAAAAGTTCTCGAAAATCCCAAATTATTTTGTTATAAAATATAGGCTAAAATGGGTTCGGTTAAAGACAGCAGAAAGACATTACGAGGCGTCGTTTTAGGAGGTGATAAGAATTGTATATGGAAAGTTTATGAATGAGGAATTTGATCTTGAAAAGTAATCCCATTTAAGATGTCCTGTTAACCCTTGTACCAAATGACTAAATAGTTTTTTGCAGTCACACTATAAGAGAAATGTAATTGAAAAAATTAGAAAGAGACTTAAAATACTGTATTCGGGTATTCCATAAAACAAGTCTGGATTAAAGCCTTAGCCAAGCTAATATCTTAAATCTGAGTAACTCACGCTTTCATTTTTAGTAAAAGATGTCTGAAAGTTTGTTGTGGCATCCAAAATTGTTGTTCGTTGTTTAGTAAATTTCATATCCTGTTTTATTTATCAATAATATGTACTATACCCTTATATACTATTTACGGAAAAATATGTACGGAGCTCGTCTAAACTAAAAAGTTTAGACGAGCTCCGTAGATAATATATATGTAATTTAGTATATACTTTTACCTTATTTCGACAAGATGAAATTGTAGTGGCAAATATATTCATCGACCCTTATGAGATACGAAACTTGCCAATACTCGTATTTTAGACATAGAATCAATAAAATTTCTATTCATGCGGACGAAAGCTACTTTATCATCATATATCAATAATAATTCCCTGGAGCTTTGCAACATAAAAGCTAATGTCCATATGACCCGACTGGTTCACGGCCTGTGAAAGTTTGGAAACCGCCAAGCTCTAATCCAAAGCTTTCACAATGTGTAAATGGAACTTTCGGCGAATGGAGTCTAAATGCGTTTTTAAGAATCATTTAACACCGTGAATGCAACCCTCAGCGGCCTCTCTTGTTCCTTAAGTGTGGGATTTGTATTTTTATGAACTTGGCATTCCTGACGTTAACTCACAGTGAATATATAATATAGAATATTAAAAATGATGACAACAAATATGCTGGTTTCTCGTTTTAATGTGTATGCTAAAAATAATGTTATATAACAATTTAATTTTTTTACGATGTCACATAATTTCTATATGGAAAGATTTGCCATTTTTCTGATTGAGTATTTAAGTAACAGGCTTTGTGAATAATAGCTGTGCAACCCAAATTAGAGCAATTACCAAAGAAATTTTGTAGCTATTTTAAATTAAAGTGATTAAAATGACTGCTATCAAAACCATATTGACTCGTTATATGCAAAACAATATTAAAATATGCTTAATGAGAAGATAGAAATATTAGTGATTGATCTATTTGAAGAACTTATTTAAATAATAATAAAGCAATGTAAAAGAAAAATTAAATTATTAACTGATTTTAAAATATACAGTATTTTGATTTTTCCTCTTTTGGGCAGTTTTGAAATGTGTTTAATTTGTCAATATAATTAAAACCCGACCGGTCATTAAATATTAAATATTCATCATCAATCAGTTAAATATTCATTTCTACGGAGAGGAGGTTTTATTAGAGAGAAGAAATTTCATTCTTCCATTTCTCTGCTCTTTCCTTAGTGATTTTGGGTAAGAGCTTTCTAATCACTTACCTTTATTTTTAATTCAATTAAGGATAACGTTGAAATGAAAACTATATTATTGAAGAGAAATTTCGCCCTATAAATAAAAATACCGCGCGGAAACCGCGGCGAAAATTAATTATGAACCAATGCTCACTAGGAGTGAGCGTTTGTTCATAATGATTATTAGGTACCAGTTTTACAGTAATACTTCTGACTTCTGTTTTTATCTTACTTCTCTCTTTTTTCCTTATACAATATGTGCATACGGTGCACGATAAGGTCATTTCTGTTGAAATGAAAAGAATAGATAAAATTGATAATATGATTAAAAGGGATAAAAAACAAAGGAAAGACGATTTCTTTATTAAAAAAAGAAAGGCAATTAGCTTGTGTTTGCTGTTAAATTAACGTTGCCGTTCATACGAATCAACTTGAAAAAATACCTTTAATAAGCGTTTTAATAGAGTAAAAAATAACTTTATGGCGTTTCTTTTGTCTTTCAATGCTCCGACATTTATTATTACGTATACACCAGAGTAACTTAATAAAATATTTCGTTCCCTCCTTTCTTACCTTCTATTGTTTTTTTTGACTCGAAGAAAGGTATGTTTTTCTGATATTGGCAACCTCTGGTGAATTCAGTCATTCGTGTTTTCAGTTAGCCACTGAGTAAATAAATTAATATAAAAATTTAAAAGTAAGGAAAATATAACTTAATTTCATTGGCCAATAGCAGCTGAATGTTTGGAGTAGGAACCCGATTCATTCTTATCAGTTACATATGCCCAACCGGCTGCAGTTCGGGCAATAGGCTTAATTATAACTGTAGGGTCTCAGAATGAAACCAAGTACGTTTATAACTCCATTGTATCTGCACGTCTGTCACAACTTTGAAGTTTTTATAGATTTAGACGAATGTACAGAGATTATGTAAGTATATATTGAAAATTTTGGTCTCAACTATAAAATAAAACATTGAAAACCATGTTAATATAACTCCCCGCATATTATTTATGCTCCCACCTTTTTATACGGTTCTGTACCTTAAAAGGAAACATAAAATCACACAGTAACTCTGTGTTTGTCTGTCACAACCGTTTTCTTTTTTATAAATTGCTTTACGTAGAAACTTTAAATTTGGTTTAGAAATAAAAATATTAACCTGCTCATATTTCGATATCCAACAATCAAAAATATTCATTCGGCTGTTTTAGAGGAAAACAATTAAGAGATTAAATAAAATTACGAAAATAAACTGATTATATGATAATTAACTTCAAAAATACTTAAAACTCTTTCAATTAAAATTTCACAGCAGATTTTTTTATCTGACATAGAAATGTCATAGCCCGTCTTTCAGTACGGACATAAATGACATTTTTTGAGGTTAACGTACACATATATTGTACAAAAGGAACATTTGCCTATTTGTTTAAGGTAATGTTAGAATATATCAACAGATATTTGAATAAAATTTACATTACAACATTTTTAGAATTCCGCACTTCAATAGGAAAAACGAAGCTCTTATGGGATCACTCACGTATATGTTCGTCAATCTGTTACAGCCGATGATATTGTATTGCGTAGCAGTAAAACACATCAATTCGTATTTATATGAAATTATATTTTTTCTGAACCTTTGACGGAGGCTTATTAATTACTCAAGAAAACAAATTTCTCCATATATTTTTCCCCAATGTTAAGTAGTATGTCTTCAAAGATGTACTGAAAAATGAGAGAAAAAATGTACCAATAAACATATGTTCATATTTCTTATTTTTGAAACTACTTAATCCAAAATTATGAAATCGATATGGTTTTCAGAAGCCTAAGCAAAGGTTGTAGGAAAACCAAGGCGGTGATTCTAGATGTCACATTTCTATATGTGTATAAAACTATCATAGTGATCTATCTGTGCTTGACAGCTGCTTATTTACCTTTAAACGCTGTTTATTAAATAATAAACATACCTCTAATTGATGTGCAATTGGTTCCGGACCTTATAGTTTTTCCAATTCGGGTTTAAAAATTTTGTAAAATTCTACACCGTTCATTAGAACTTTTAACAAAAATAATTTTGGTTTACTTAAACCAGCTGTTTCAAAAAATATGGGCAATTATGTAACACTACTTTATTGCTGACGGCGCTACGTGATACATGAAAGATAACAAATAAAATATGATGACTTCTGAGTATAATATATCTTAAATAAGAGTACAATCATATATATGGTGGAGCATAATATATAATCGCATTTATAGGTAGAGTAAAATATACCTTAAATAAAAATACAGACTGTCAATGTGGGTACAAATCGAACTATTAGGCTAGTAGCCTAATGATTAGATTTTTCATTATTTAGATAACAAGTGAAAAGTTACAAAAGTTTTTGTTTTGGAGAAAATCCAATGAAAACGTTTACATAGTTCTCCACTTTTGTGTTGTATATAATATTCGAACGCTTACATTTATATGTTCTTCATTGCAACATTGCTCTAGGTCCTACCTTTAGATAGATCAATTTATAAATGCCTTATACACATAGTTACAAAGTTATCTTTCAAAAGGCCGTGCTGCGATTTTAATTTAATCGGGAGAAATTAGGATTAATTAAAAGTATGTATAGCGTTCCAAACCGTACATATATATATATATATATATATATATATATATATATATATATATATATATATATATATGTACATTTATATATAAATATATATTTACGGAAATGCTTTAATCCATAATTGTGTATAAATATAATTAAATCTTGATAAATCTCCTTTTATTAAAGTTTAGTAGTATGACGTCACAAGTGTCCGTCAATATAATGCGGATAAAGTTGTTCATCTAGGGTTCTGATTATGACAAGATTTATGACGAACATGACAAGTTGCTTACCGATTATAAAAGATGACTTATTAACAGGGCGGTAGGATGCAGAGATGGAAATTAATTACCTCTTAGTAGGGGATAGGCGACGTAAGACGGATACACGAAATAAGGCGTACGTTTCGCTGATAAAAATAGGGAAGCTTCTACGAAACTTATATTTTTTTTCGTTTGTATTTGTGTTTTTATTTACTTAGATTTAATTTTTTGATAACATGTTATGTTTTATTAGAAGTATTTTAATAATTGTGGAAAAATGGAAGTGAAATTGCAAAATACAAATGAAGAAATAAAACACATATAGATAAATATATTTTTTGTAAATATAGTATAAAATGATACTTTTCCAAATATGCGTAGGATATAATTAATAGAAGAGTGACAAAGAGGGACTTTCCAAAAAAAATTCTTAACTTTCTTACAGTTTTTTTTATATGTATAGATTACAGATATTCAAATATAAAGGTAATAATTAAAAACAAGTGTTCGCAAGTATCGATCTGTAATTATAAATCTTATTAATAGATTTAAAAATATACCCAATTTAAACGTGTGTGATTACAACGAATAAATTAGATTTGAGATTATTATATAAAAATAAAGAAAACGGGAAATCGAAAAAAATCAGTTGGTGAATACATGTAGATTTAAATCAAATTTTATATAAATAATCTTGCTTAGATATATTATAGCTGGATTAAATTAATTCACGTCATTAATGAAACATTATTGGGTAATTTAAACTGGGAGTTTTATAGTTGCAATTATATTTATGTATTATCAGCTTATTTATACAGTTTTAAACAAGGATATTTTTGATATAGAAAAATCTACAAATATAATTATACGTGAATCTTATAATATTAACTATATAGCAATATAATATATAATATGAAATTATAAATACGGAAAAATGTTTGTTTATTTTTTCATTGGCGGCGCTTTCACGTCTCAATTAATAAAATAACCACTCTGAAGTTTTTTGTACGAGTATATGTAGCTTGTATCATGGAAATGAAGTTGGCATAATTTTTTTTGAATAGTACACGTTTTTTAAAATAGTCACACATTAGATCATAAGTAGGTTTTTTTGATTCATTGTTTTCACAAGAACATTTGTTTTAAACGAAAACTTAGTTCTTACATTGATCGATAAATAAGTTTTAACAAATATTTATTTTACTTTATTACTATTGTTTGAATAATCTATTCTGTGTGGTTGATGGAACTATGCTTAATATATTAAACTGTATAGGTACCATTACTATTGGATAACTTAAGAATTAATGTATGTCAATTATTTATTTCCTTTAGGTTCTAAGTGGCAAATATTTTTTTATAATTTTGATCCGGGTTAGTGTGATTTAAAACCGCACTAAACCCAATGTGGAAAAAAATGTATTTATCTAATTAAATTGTAATACATTTTAAACCGTCGCTCAAATTTTGAATCAACGAATGTGTATATTATAGTTAAGCAACATCTTTTTCATTTATATTAAGCAATTAAAAATAGTAAAAAGAGATACTAGATTCAGAAATAATCCAATTTTGAAAAATGTTTATGTTAGACTAAAATTTGAACATGGATATAAAATTAGGAAAAGAAATCAGTTTACCAGACTAGACACAGTCGTCGACGGTGGTTTTGTATGGCGTGACATATTTAGTATTTGTGGCTTTAATATCCCGTACGACCCTCAGTTATTACGTGTGTACTTGATTGCAAGGTGTATAAATATAATAGTAAAATTGGTAAAGTCGGATAGTAGGAAATTTTCACATAATTTTATTAGACTTGTAATTTACAATTTACAATATATTCGACATTAAGACGAAAATAAAATATAAAAAAACATGTCAGTATTTACATGTGAGTGTTTATATATATATATATTCATAGTATTTTATTTTTTATTCAAGACCGATATAAATAATTTGCAAATCCAGAATTAATTTATTTTGCGATAAGTAGAAGATGCTATAATTGAGATGGTGATATTTATATCAGTTAACACAATTACTAATTGAAAAAAAATACCCTATTTATCTCTATTTAATCAACACCTAAATACGAATCTAGTACATAGATTAATTCTTGGCCATCTTTTTTCTAGCAAATTTTATTCGATTTGAAGTTTTTGGCAAGTAATCTTAAAGCCCCTGTTATAATTACAATAGTTTTCGGGATTTATAATTAAAATTCTGTAACGCATGATAAACTAAAGACTACTGCATCACTTGATGTCAACACCCTGCTTTATACATAATTCTTATGAATCTAATGAAGTAAACTGGTTTACCTTTTTTAGTTTTAGATTGTGATATAAGGACTAAAATAATAAGCAAATATATAATAAAAAAATGTACAGTTTTAGAAAAATTTCATAACATATTAATTTATCACCAACTCATTAACGTCTATCAACATAAGGTAGAGAAAAACGATGACGTCTTAAATTGAATTCACGCGCCGTTACGGTAGCTATTTATTATCCAAGGATACTGCTTTTATGAAGCCAACGACGTAGCTTCACGTCGTCGGCTGAATAGACATTTTTAAATTGAAATTAAATTTCATTCTTATTTGGCTCCATTTGCACAATATGAAGGTTCAAGGCGAAGTGCAATGTAGCAATTGATTTAGTGCAATGTATAAGCCGCAATTGACTGCAATGAGACTAGCAATTGGTTATAAACTGGAAATAAAATTGTTACGGTTACCTTTCATTAATAATTCCTGGAGATTCTCTGTTATGAAAACCTAATTTATAAGTTTTCCCACGGGTACTGGGAATTTGATTCATATTTCCTCATATATTTTGTTTAATTTCCTTAATTTTTTCACTCCTTTTCGGCAGTTCATACATACAAATAATAAAATTGTAACAGACTGAATTTTGTACATTATAGTTATTTTAAAAAAATAATTATTTGGCGTATTAATAGAATGATAATATAATCCAGAAAAACTCGTTTTGGAATTTTTATCTCTCTAAATGTTAATTTGTACGAGTATCACACAAAATCTACTCGACGGATTTTGATGAAATTCGATATTGTAATAATATAAACAAAATAGCACAATGAGCGAAATTTTTTTTTTCCTAAATCACGCAAACGAAGTCGTAGATACAGCTAGCAGAAAATAAATCTGGTTAATAATATCTTCAAGAACATAATATATAGGTTTTAGGTTGATAATTCTTAATTGGTTTTTGTTGAAAATGGAAGTTATTTCCATCACTACACAGATTTTTAGTCAACACATGTCAGATGGTAATTTTGGGGTCCAATCAAATTACATAAATTTACTACTAAAATTAAGGCCTGTGATATAATGTTTCACATTAAATTTTAACAGAGATTTCTCTCAAAATGTTACTTCACGAGACAAATGTTTATATTACGAAAGCTGCTGCGTGGTAAAATAGTGAAATGTTTTCTAAGTTTTCTAAGTTTATGCAGTGGAAATAAATTAAAATTTCAATGTTGTAAGCAAAAAAAAATTCAAGAAATATTATCATGTTTGCTCATATACTATAGACATGCATTTGGGAGAGAAATCATCAAACGCAAAATTATATTCTCAATAGTGTATGCCATCTGCTTAATTGCGTATCGTTAGCTGAATTGATCCGAAATATAATCGTATTTCCTACCATTAGGGTGGAGCGGATATCCGGTCATTTTCCGCAGTTTCGAAAAGTCGTATTGGCAAATGGTTCGTAAGTGAAATTGATGTCGATAGTTGATTGTATGCGTCGGTTTGGAAAACGTAAGGTTTTCATGTCGCATGATTTACTGATTACTGCTATGATTTACTACAGTTAGTCAAAAGAGTCTCTAAACATTAAATTTAAACTTAACAGGTATCCTTCAATTGTACGTTTTGTTAATTTTTAGGGATAAAAATAAAAATTCGGTGTAATTTATCTATTTCAAATGGTAATTTATTTAGCCATAGTCGCATCAGTATGCGCTATAGTAAAATAATCATGTGAATATGAATTGATGTCCCATATAAGTGAATAATTTTCCATTTTTGTGTAAAATCTACATTAAAAATAATTGCATTTTGTCGTGACATGCCGACGTGCCTGCAATTTAACTGTATTGCCTTCATTGTAACTCGTTTAACTCACCCGTCCATAGTGCACTTGAATTGAATACAAATTCTGGATCTCCGTATGAAGCAACTTATGTCCTAACACCGAAAAAAATATAAAAAACTAATATATTTTAGTATAATTTTCTACTATACTGAATGGTTCCTCTTTGTTCCATATTGAAATTTATATAATATTGTTCAATTTCAATTTGAGTTTATTTAATAACTATGTTTTTTTTTCTTTAAATTATTGAATGAGTGAGTAAATGTGAATATAAAAACATATTTTATTTTTAAAATATCCCTTAATATTAATTTATTTCCGCATGCCTACTGCTGTATTTGTGAGCCAGGTTCAGTCTTGACAATTTTTCCGTTCGATTTTTTCGCTCTATCATTTCGATTAACAATTAAGCGGAAACTTTATTTTTACTGTATACAAGCTTTTCGACAGTGGCTTCGCTGGCGTCGACGATTCATTTTCTTCAACTTCAGTCGAATTTTTAACTTTCAGTCGTTCTGGCCACACACAAAATTAAGGCGCGGTAGCAGTTGAGATTTAAGAAAACATGTGAAAAAAATGCGATCTCACTCAAACTATTACAAATTACCTTAAAAATATTTTTTCCCATACAAACCTAGCCACCACTTTTTACCCACTTAGGAGTTGAAGCTCGGGATATTTTGAAAGACCAGTTTCATTATTTGTCATGAATAACATTAATACCATGCTACACGTAAAAATTTAGAATATTTGCCTCATACAAATTTTACCACCTCTTTTCACACATTTAGGGGGATGAATTTCAAGAAATCCTTTCTCAAAATATGCCTACAGTACAAAATCAACACCATCTCAAAAATTTAACTTTCTATCATTAGCGGTTTGGGCTGGGCTTTGATATATCAGTCAATTGGGGCATTGCCTTTTGTATGTTTAGATTTCGTTAGTATTAATATTAAGACTATTTTCATTTGTTTCATAGCTACTCATGTATAATGTTTTCTGTGAAATTGTAAGTTAACCATAAAGATGTTAAGAAATAAGCAGATAAATTATAAAATTATCGCATAACCTAATTTGTGATTAGCATATAATTATTTTAATATAGGTCTTAAAAAATTCTGATAAAGATAGAAGATATTTTCTAAACCTTCAATAAAAAATTGCTTCCAAAGTTCATTAGATAGTTATATGTAAAAATCACGTATGTATGATAAGAAACGAAAAAATGCTTTTACCGAGATATCTGTGCCTGTAGTTGGCTGATTATTTGCGATCAAACATTGCGTGGCGTCGAATATTTTAAATTTATTTGTTATTCGTTAATTATGAAGTTCCTTATCTCAAAATGGCACTATCATAAAATCTCATTAAATGTTGGAAAACTCATGGGTCCATCAGCCATCGGCCGTAGTTTTTCTCGGAAATGGTTTGTTATAGAAAGTTGAAATTTGACACATTGATAGAGCATACTCACATCCATTTGCTAGCTTTGAACATTTTAAAATATCATGTGGGATATACCTTAAACTAGCATATTACATAGATTTGAAAATTGTTTTTCAGTATATATATATATATATATATTTATATATATATATATACATATATATTTATATGTATATATATATATATATATTTATATGTATATATATATATATATATATATATATATATATATATATATATATATAATATTTCAAGATATGTTGCAATAATAAATAGGTCTTTATCTTTATCTCTGAATGTTTACCTGTAAAACTAAAATTATGGGTAAAACATCGTTACTACAAATTTACCTAAAGTTTACCAAAAAACGATGACAAAAATTCTGAAAGTTTTTGAAAAATTCACAGAATTCTTACGTCTGTAAATTATAAAAGGTAACATATTTATATGGTAAAACAATATTGATCTTTGTAAATAGTTGATACAAATACTATGTACCCTTAAAAGATTATATGTACTTACACATGTACAATACTTTCATAGTGCGAGTTCTGCTCGTACTTAACAAGTTTCTATGCATTTTATTACTAATTCTACCATTTAAGTATTTACAAAACTCTAACATTTCTTAAACAGTTTAATTAAAAAGTTTCGAACGAAAGTTGTGGTATTAAAATTACAAGTGTAGCCGCCATCTTACCAGAATACGATATAAGCTAAATTTGGTAGAATCGTAAAGAATATAATGACGCTAAATGTAATTATAACAAAATTTACCTATGACTAAATATAGACATATTAATTTAAATCTTCTTTAAACAAATTACCTAAAACAATTTCCCTCGTATTTTAGTTCATAATTTATATCTTATAAAATAATATTGATAATAGCATTTTTATATAAGTATGAAGTATTATTAAGGTGATTTTTTATAATATGACTTTCAAGACAGACCAAATAATAAAATTCATGTAAACACATAATCAAATATATCAGTCTCTCATGTCAACATTTTGCAAATAAATTTTAATTCATTCTTGTAATTTAATTCTGTTTATGATATTATCAAATAGGCCTTAATATTTTTTTATAATTTTCAACTTATTGGAGAATTGAAAAAAAGCGCAGCCTTTACGAAAAAATCCAAATTATTTTATCTAGTAGTATACATAATTATAAGTGAGATAGGATAATGGGACATGTACAGTTTTTACCTTCTAGATTAAAGCCCTATAAGTAACAACTACAGTTATCATAAGAAGTACAGGATTAAACTTTATCTCAGCAAAAACACTTTCACTAACGGAAAGGTCAGAAATACCAACTTCTGACTAAAGAGAATAACATAATTTCTTACCCTCGGGTCTCCCTTATACTCTCTCGTTCTTGTCTTGACATTAAATGATAAATTATACTTGAAGTTAAACAATTTGGTAAATTTGGATCTGAAACTAGACGAATACTATTCAATGTTATTTTAAATGACATAGTAGGACAACTATATTCTACATTTCCATGCATATATAGTTATAGTAATATCTGGTGTATAATAAGCGTATATATTGTTATAGTAAAGTTAATACTACCACGGAGAGGTTGATATCCTGCAGAAAATATTGAAAACCGTTTTATGAAATTCCACATAAGAAAACCATTATGACTATTTGAAACATTTAAAGAAATACATTTTCTGCTCAAGAATGTAATCATCAACTGATATAGATAAAAACATACATTCCGTTCTAAACTTTGAAACGGTTTTCATTTTATAGAAAAATATTTAGATTTTTCATTTATAACTTTGAATTACATTTTACAATATCACAATGCAAAATGTGAAAATATGGCATAAATTTAGTAAAAATTTCAACTTTTAACTTTAGTAACCTTAGTTTCTACTATTATTATCGCGATTCTGAAGGGAATTATTCCTCCGTGATGTTGTCGTATTCACCTTTATACTTGTATAAGTGGCATAACTCAGTAAATGCTAGATACAGTGTTTTAATTGGCTACTTAGATATATCTATAATTTCGAGAACCCTTATTTTCACAATATCCATACATGTAACAGAAAAATGATATATTTCTTGAAATTTATTTTCTCATTATAATAATAATCATGTAATCACCACCTATTTGTCCTATCGATATGTAGGATCGAGTGATGTCAAAATTTTCCTTTCTTTTAACAATGTCATTGACCTGGATATCTTTGTACTAAAATATTATGTACTTCAATACAACGGCATTCTAGGTCACTGATAATTGAAGAAGAGAAAAGTTTCTGTATCACTCGATTCTACATGTCGATATGGCAAGACGGTAGTGATTACATGAACGTAGCAAGGGACTACGTATGAAGAATCATCTCTCGAAAAATTACAAAATAGAAAAACAATGCATTCAAAAATCTAAAAATAAATTTCATCAGAAAAATTTTTCAGAAGAATAATGGGTCGCAACCGAAAACGGAATCAATTCCAAAGTAACGTCTTTCAGATACGTTTAAACATCAAATTGTATTTACTTTCGCGTAGGCTGTAAATTGTTGGGCTGAAATTTAACAAGCATTACTTAAATCTTTAATAAATTAATTAAAACGTTAATGTAAAATGACTTACATTATACAAAAGATAAAACTGTTAATTCTTTTTTTAACTCATATGTCAATTGGTCATAAAAATACTTGTTATCTGATGACATTATATCTAATAGAAATGTTATACCCATGTAAAACGCATAGAACATATAAATAAAACTGTAGCTACGCGCGAATTATAATAAAAGAAGTTGAGAATCCCCGAAATCACGTTTGTATAAGAGGTAATCCAATTGGAATTGAAATAAATTGCATTAATTTGAACAATTTTATGGTGCTTATATCGTATCGATATAATATAATGTCATTCCTTTTTATTACCGTAGACATAATATGTTTAATAGCTTCAAAGTGGTTACAGCAAAATAGCTTAAATTCAATATTACGTAATATTCAACTAGCGTTAATGGTGAGAACTAGGTAATTTGTTACTTATACACCGACCTAAAAATTCTCAATAGCTTCATGGACTAACAATACTTAAAAAGCTCTGAGAGTGTCTGTATTTTTTGTCGTACAACCTAACGTGATAATTTGAGTGAGCTGTTTTCACTGTACATGCGGTTACAAGGAATAGAACAGATTGGAAATATTAGTCTAATGTGCAGTAAATTTTATTAATAATTTTAATGTTTTATTGAAACTAAGAATTATTATATTTACAGAGATATATTTGGAAAAACGATTTTTAAAAGTTTTTGCAATCAAAATCGTAGTACACCATTATAGCAGGGATGTAAAAATAATTATCTGTTATAAGATTTGTAGGCTACATATAAGGATGATCAAACAAAACAACTAATTGAACAGTTTGGACTTTTTGTTTAATTCGTTTCTTTTTACATTATTTTATCAATAAATAAGAGTCCATTCGAGCATTTAGCGTTTCACATCTTCGTTCAATAAGATGAAAGAAACTTTGTTGACCATTCAGCAAGCAGTGTCTGGCCGAAAAGGATAGAGAAAGAAAAGGGGAGTATTATATGTCATAACCATTCTTTCATTTTATATTAGATAAACGGTAATATTAATGAACACTTGATTTAGGCATTTTATTATCATTCGACGTGGAGAAATATACGTTACTTGGAAATAAAGTGTGTATGATACGCTGATATTAGTAATATAAAGTTTTTTGATTCAATTTATGCCTTTTTGCCAGATTAGTTTCTTATAGCAATTGTCCTTTCATGAATATTTATATAAACGGTAGCAGTTCTCATGAGGTTTAAAATTAATATTACTACGAAAATAAATTATTTAACCACAATGGTTGCAAGAGTAAACGTTACGTTAAAAAGTGTCCAAAGCAACAGCAACTGAGAATGTAGTCATGAATTTCTCTATAACTCACTTATCATAATAATTTACTTAACCACATTTTTATAAAATTATCGTCTCAACGGCAACTTCAACGTGACTGTAAGTCATTATTCCTACTATAATGACACAATCGACCCGCAATGAAATATTTTGAAATTTGTCGTTTATAAATAATATTATCACTAAAGAAAACCTATTATCCAATAACTCATTCCTGATTTAACTATTATACGTTATAATTGTCGTGTCACTTCCTCCACTCTTTGACGGGCAGGTGACTGACTAATTAGGACACAAATTTTAAAATAGCATTTTACACTCTGTGCTTTAAAAATACTATCCTTTTATTTTCCTGTGTACTTTTTTATCCCAAAAACCAGCCTATCTATGTATGAAATACGAATGAATAATAATTTCATTAACGATATTATAGGATATTTCCATTAAACAATATTAATTGCTTAACAGTAATTGGGTTAATAAAATTGTATTTTCTAAAACATGTTCCTCTTGTGTTTTTATGTGCATTTTGTGGTTTTTATATGAAACGAAAGTTGAAAAAGGAAAGAAAATAAACTACGAAGGCTATCGATCACTATTGTTTGCACAACTTTTGTAGCGAATGTGGACGGATCGACCAATAAATATACTAAAGTAAAGAAATGCTTTGTTGTTGCTTCGATTATTAACTGAAGCATCAGGATTTGTATCAGATATTTAGGATAGACTTAAAATTGATTATCTTCTTTATATATCTATATCCCAATACACATATTATATAAGTTTATTTCTTTTAGAAACTCTCAATGCACATCCTCTTCGGGAAATTAATTTCTTAAGAATAAAGTTAATTGGTTTACTTCACGTTAGTTTTAAGGATATTGGTTGAGATATTATGGAGTGTGAATGAAAATAACTTTATATTTCATATAGTGTTTAAATATTATACCATAATATTTGCTAAAATATTAAGCATAAGTAATTTATATTGTGTGATGATTTTCACGTACGAAAGCTTGTAATTCTCTCGTAGGAAGCTTTTAAAATTATAATTTTAACAATTGATATTAGGCAATTCTTGTTATTTATAAGTTTATTCATTTTATTTATTATCAAGTTTAAAAATTTATCACAGACCTTGAATATAAATCTAATGCTAATCGTAATAAATATCAATGATGAAATTAACTTTGTATCACGATAATATAGACAAGAAAATAAGTAGAACAGGACACTTTTTATATTTTTTTGTCCTTTACCAAGGAATATAGGAGAGTCTATTACTTGCAATTAGGCTACATTTTATATCTGTCTACTTGTACGTATATGGGAATACATCTAATAAGATTCTACATGACTGAAACAGCTAAGGTAGTTTTAACAAGTGAAGTGTTAAGCAACTTTCTGTATCCATCGAGCAAGACTACACGATACATTTTGCAAATGATGATTACGGTGCATTGCATTAGCTAATAACACAGGCTTGCAAAATTGCACTTAGGTCGGTAACTTGTATCATTTCATATATACATGTTAACCATGTCTCTTAATATTCGTAACGTACCAAAATTTGTCTATTGCGTGAGGAGGATATCAATAATAACTTATTGAACCAGGTCAAACATTTTAGTTATTTGGATTTAGAGTGTATTTTCCAAATGGGTTTACTTTTTGCTATTTTTGAGGTAACGAAAATTTATTATCCAATTCATTTTTCATTAGATTTCTTTTGGGCGTTGTTGTAAAATTTTTCAATTCGGATTCTAGAAATTCACTCACTTGTCAGCTTTTTCATTTCTGTTCCCCGAGTATCACTATTTGCATTAATTTAAATCGTTTGAAACGGGACTTATTAAAAATTGGGCTAGTCATTTTTGCTTTCATCGGAAATATAAAGAATATTCAAGGTTATTTCCGAATAGCACCTTTTTATTTTTATAACTCAAGTGTCTCAATTGACATTAATTTCAATCGTTAAATACGGGCTTTATTGAAATATGATCTAGAATTTTTGCTCTCATCGGAAAAAAAATAAAAATATTTTATTTTTGTATGCTGAGTATCACAATTGAGTTTAATTTAAATCATTAAATATAAGCTTTGTCTAAAAATGGGCTTCTCGTTGTTGCTTTAATAGGAAATAAAAAAAGCTCACACGCAGATCACTAAACTGATAATTGTTTGTAGCGCATAGCTTGGTAAAAATAAATTATTACTGAAAAACGAAAAAAGCCGATGGACAAAATACTATGAAGAAGAACAAATTATATTGACACCCTCATTTTAAGATAATAAGTTGTTGGCAGAATGCACTGTTGATTTTTGTAACTTTAAATTCTTAAATTGGATTTTGCTTACTCTCATTGCTCCAAAATGGCTGTGTTGTAAAAATTGTTTATTTTTTTCACTTTTTCTGCGCAGTTTTTTTGTTTTTCTTTCACAACTACGCTTCTTTCAAAATTTTAATTTTTTTTTAAATTATCTACGCTATTTTTGCTGTAGTTGCATGTACATTCTATATTTTCAAAGTCCACCCTTTATGTCCCTTAGTTTTGCATTCCATATTATTGAATTTTATGGTCACCATAGGCCCATATTTTTATCATTGTATATCTTATTTATTTTGCACGACGTCAGAAATAAATCAAAACATAATTTATCAAAACCTGTCCCACTCTCTCTTTTCTACGAGGGAATAAAAACCATATGTACGAATACAATGGATATATATATGTGAATAAAAAAAATATAATACGCTATTTTCTCGGCATTCGGGTCATTAAATAACTCAAAAATTACTTACTATTGCGGGATATTAACACTTACAAAATATTTGTCTATACACAGCCTAGGTTTGCTATCTCGATATAAACACACACTTCATGTTTGAGAGTCCTTTTTTGTTATGTGATCATCTCATCTTGAGTAGATTGGATACCTTTGTTAGGAAATCTTTTGAAGTGGCATTATCTTACGTAAACCTGAGATCGACATTCCTTCTCTTTATTATTACCTATCCTTGTCTAAATTTAATTAATTAAGTCATTTTATTTCATAATAGTTAAATATTAACATGGCGTATTTTTTGTTGCCATTCGTTGATCTGAACTTTTTTAAATAATAAAGCGTGAAACAAATTTTATATACTTATCAACACATAGTCAGTTATAAAACAGTAATCCCATAGCGACGTCTTATAAATATAGTTTTTTTTATCTTGAAATGCCCAATAAGTTGTTATGTACACCACTGCAGTTGTTATGGTGCAAAGCAGTGTGAGAACCTAAGGCGAAATATGGAAAAATCAATCACACACGAGTGGAATTCGCATAACTACGATTCCGTACACATTTTTATACCTTTGATAGATTGAGTATATTTGGCGTTAATTTTGTAGAATATTCACTATTAAATGAAACTACGTGATGTAATATTATTTCTACTTTCTTTAATTTCTTTACCACGACCTAGGTTTCATTGTATTACAAAAATTTTAGGTGGGATATTAGCAAAAATATTCCACCTGAACATATCCCATCACAAAGATATCCCACCTGATCTTTGGTAATATCCCACCTGAAGATGTTGCAATACAACGAAACCTAGGTCGTGGTAAAGAAATTAAAGAAAGTAGAAATAATACTACATCACGTAGTTTCATTTAATTATGGACCTTTGATAGATGTAAAAACGTAGTGTATATATCATAAGTCGTAAGATCTGGGATGATTGCTACAATTTTTTTCCTACGACTTTTACGCGGGCTTCTAAAAATCTTGCTTTTTCATAATTTTAAATTAAGTACTTTTGGAAATATATCTCACTATATCTTTAAAGACGTACTACCTAAAATTATAAAAAAATTGCGACGTAAATTATTAGACCTTTGGAACAGTTCCAGAATAGAATTTAAAAAAAAATCGAGTACCAAATTTTCCCACCCTAAAATGTCCATATAAATATTTTTGAATGCTAGTTACTGAAATATGCACGGGTTAATATGTTTAATTAATATATCAAATTTCTTTTTAAATATAGCTATAAGATATAGACAGAGACGTGAATGATCTTATGTGGGTTCAGATTTTATTTTAAGGAGCGCAAATAAAATTTAAAAGTATTTGCCTTCCCTTAGAGGTCACTGGTACAAAGAAAAGCAGAATTAGGAATGAAAGCATAACTTAATAAGAATGAATGAAATTCACTCTACAAGAAATTCGTACATACTCGGATGTATAAAAGTTTAAACACGTAAGGCTACCTAATATTTTTATTAAACTATTGAGAGACATTAATTACAATTTTACATTATGTAAATAAAATGCTTGGTTTATATTTTACAAACGTAAGAAAAATTCGTGCTTACCTGTGCCTCTCAAATTTATTAATGAAAGTTCATCGAAATAAGTTTGCGTTAAACTACTTGGTAAATTAGTATATTCTGTTTTTTCAGATTTCTGTTGACATATATTGATTAAAAGTTAGTTGGTAGGGGATAAATTGTTAAATATATTGCAGACTCATAATTCGCTAAGAAGATACATAAAAAAAATTACAACAGATATTTTTGAATTAAATTAAAAAGACATCGTCAATAACATGCCAAAGAATAATATATTCCCAATTTCGCGGATAAATACTTTAAAAAATCGCAAAATATTTTTTCTCAATTTCTATATCTTAATGTTCTTAATTCCCATAATTCAATTTTATTTGAAAAAGTAATAATAAAATCAAAAAAATCTAGTTTTTCCAGTTACAAAACCTTGAAAAAAATGGATATATGTAATATCAAAATCCATTCTTTCCAAATTCTACTTAATGTTGAAATACGACTAATTGCAGAGAAAATTCTTATAAATCTTCAGATGGAGATGAAGTCACGTAGCAACCCTTCTCCAGGGCGGTAACACAAATCGATGATTTTCCTCCTCATTTGCTCTCATAGCTTGTAAGAGCAAATGAGATGTCAGCCTTCAGACATCGTCTCACTTTACGCCCCGGCCACGTAATGAGTTCCCGGAGGAACAATTTGGGGAACTTGGCCAATTACTTCCAACTTTATCACGTCTATAATGGCTTCAAGCAATTTATGGTTACTAAGTGGGCTGACAGAACCGAGAAAGCTAAAATGAGGTGTGGGCGTGCATTTAGTTAGAAGAGAAACAAGTTGACAAATCACCTGTCAAGTGTGTTTAATTAGTCTTTAATTGTATTTTAAATGAAAAAGATATATAAAAGAGATTAAAAAATGCAAAATACTTCATATTGTATTAATGTTAGATACTCTTTAAAATATTATTAAAAATTTATTTAACTTGCATTTTTATTTAAATCCTGAAAATTTAATTTGTCTTACGTTTTTAACAAACTTAAAAAATAATAATACAAAATTTATCTTCGTAGAAGATTTATTCATTTTGAAGTAAAACTTGAGAGTAGCTCAGGTGCGAGTTGAGAGAAACTCAGATTTCTTTTCTGATGGAAATAATGTTCGACAAGTCTGTGGTTTCCTTATGTAGTTTCTTGTGCATGTAAATTTCGTAAATATATTTGTTATATACACAATATATATTTGATTTTATTTCTATTCTATGTTTATGATGCGAATAATTAATTTATTAGTATTATAAATACTTGGTGATGATCTGATGAGATTCGGAAATGAAAAATCGAACTGCTCAATGATTGTAGTAAATTGACCGAGATTCAAGATATTTGCTGCTGATAATTGTTACTTTACAAAATAACTTCACTGTTTACCAGGTTAGGATCTGATGATGAGTTCTGGAAATGGGCAATGGAACTCCTTAACGGACGATAGTAAATTAACCGTGATTAAAGATATTTGTTACTGGTAGTAGTTTATTTAAAAAATAACTACACCATCGATCAGATCTAGATCTGATGAGAGTTATGGAGATAAACTATATAACTTCTTAACGGATGGTAGTAAATTAATTTGCCGTGATTTATTTGCTACGGGTAGTTGTTATTTAGCGAAATAACTACGCCATCGATCACATAACATCTGACACAACCGTCAAAGAAATGTTACTTCAACAGCGTGTTTTATATCATAATTCTTTTTTAAACATATCTAAAGCTCATTAATTTAAACCTCAGTAACAATTTAAAAAACCAAATGACCAAAATTGTGTAGTGAATCTAATATTTAATATGTACGTAAAATAGTTTTACACCATCAGGCATAAATATTGATGACCAATTTTAAGTCTTTAATTAATATACTTAAATATAACATCATGCTTACATCCTCGCTTATTTGACTAAGACAGAAACGGATTTTTTTTCATTCTTGTCCAGCAACAACTAGCAAATAAGGATGTGAATACACACAGTATTCACATCCTTATTTGCTAGCTCCTTATTTTATACGAAATGTCGTTAGATTCGTCATGATTTCGCGGGTATCACCGAGCGATATTTTACGAATGCGTCTGTAATTTTGACAGCGTAGACTTGAGATCACATTGTTTTGTACTTTTTGAGAACGGTTTTTGAGTATTTTTGAAAAAAAAATTCCGTGAACTAATAGTAAAATAAAAGAAGAAAATTACAGTTTTCTTTTTAAATTATAACTATATACTTGCATTTTAATTTGAATACTACTTATTTTCATAAAATTTTAAGTATTTTGTATAATCCTAGAAGAAAAATTAAGTACATACCTTTTCAAAGCATTGTCACTAACTTAGAAAATATATATTTTCATCAGTTTTTACTTGCATCACGAAAAACCACGAAGTATAATTTAAGTTACTGTAATTGTAACATTGATTCTAACGCAATAATTTTTCGATTCTATTCTGATAAAGTCTCCAAAAGTTTATAACCCAAAGGCAAAGATTTCATTGGTTATAGTCACAAGCGAATCCGTTCTGAAAATATTTCAACCTGCTTGGCTGTAACATAATCTGACTTGCTTGTTTAATTTTATTAACCAGCCAGTGTCTAAAAATCAGAATCACTTGACTATTCGGTTCAGAATTAATCAAATCATAATTATCTTTCTAAGTATCAATAAAAGTTCGGCAACTCGACAAGACCATTTTATTTTTTTTTCATTCTGTAATTTGCCCTTATTTCATGTTGTTTAACACTCTATTTTCATTTTAATACTGAAACAGAAACTTGAGTAAAATCAAGTCTTCTTGTTTTATCGGAAATAAGTCTCTGGAAAAAATATTTGCTATAAATTAGGCAATGTAAGGTACATTGGGGCAGGATATGAAATTCGTCATCCAATAAGTGTTAAGCTCATTAGTTATAAAAACATTTACCGTTTTAACGGTCCTACTGAAATACTCAAATCAAAATTCGTTGTCCGAAAAATTGTTCAAAGATTCTGCTATATGTTTACCTATTCTTATATTTGAGGATTTATTGCATATTTTATTCAAGAATCATTAAATTTAGCGTATATATGGAACATTTTAATGAAACCTTAGCAGATAATGAAAAGGTTTATGAAGAAATTAATTGTCACACACACTCATCTAAAGGGTTCTATGGATATGCCATTCGAAATCCTCTACATAAACTTATTCTGTTACACCATTCATGCGCTGTGACGCTTCAAATTAGTTGCAAGAATATAGAATTAAATTGTTAATAAAATAAAATTAATAAAATAAATACGACTTCCCAAGAAACAAACGAAAATTTAAAAACAAATCAGACTATATTTAGTATAAGTGTGTGTGAAATAATGTGACTAATTCGTACAAATAGGCATGCACTATAATAAAACACACCGTATATATTTATATTTACCATAATTTGGCAATAATTAGAAACGTATGTCAAATTAAGTTATCTCGAGTCACGAGAACACTATCGTAAGAATTTGTTTCATACTTACCAACACTTGTTATACAGAGTCAGAAACCTAGATATTATAATGTACGTTGAAAATATTGTTCTGAGCTGCAAATATTTTGAAGTTTTAAAGTGCAATACATACAAGAAATCTATAAATTGTGTTTAATATAAATTAGGGTATGTGTACAGCGTTCGTATAAACTGTTTTATGTAATGGTATATTAAGTTAATATATAATTATAGTACTAAAATTAAATGGTTGTAAATTAATGTATTTTAAGATGTGAGTTTAGATTACTTATGATTTCTTTACAATTGATTTTAGTTGTATTGTAGATTTAAATAATTAAAATGTATATATGAAAGAAAACAATCTCAAGTAATGTAATGCTTATAATTATCGGTGAATATAGATCTGATCAACAATATTTCAAATATTTTGTTTGTCACCGATAAAAATTGACAGAAATTTCTCAGAAAACTGATATAAAAAAATATATGTAAATAAACTTATGAAAATAGAATCACTTACAAAAAATCGCCTTCCCTCTCCTCGCTCAAAGTGCCCCCAAAATGGTAATTCAACTTTTTGTACATTGAAGGAATTATTTATTGGAACGATTTTTATTTCCTACAACATTACGAAATTTTAATTTATTTCGTCAAAGGGTTTTTGAGGATATATGTAACATACGCCGAGATAATATGAAACAATTTTTGTTGTCACATTTTCCTACTGAATACTATAAATACTGAGGTTGGTCAATCAGATTTGTCACAATACAATAAACCCTCAAAGAACATTACAAATATTTCCCTTATCTACTCGCTCGGCCAACCCATTCACGTAACATGTCCGGCTGTAAGCTCATTTATAAGAAAGATTCACTCAGCAACGGTTCCGCCTCATTAGACAACAATAGAGGTATTGGCCTCGGGGGAACATGATGGGGTCGTTTAAAAGGGACATTGACTAAATGTCCCCCAGTTGGGGTTATCTATGGATCTGCGATAGAAAATTTTACCGGTTACGCTGACCTTGTCGTTGGAAGTAATCCCTTATTTAAACTGTTAAATTTCAATAATGTGATGTTTAGTTAAATTCATTAAATAAGTGTTCGAACGGAAGAAATTAACTGTGCGAATCCACATAATTTACAATACATTGAATGATTATTTCTTATACCTTTAATATAAAGATGAGTATGATTTTTAAAAAGATTTTCAGTAAATTGTTGGGTTCGCCATCTATATAGTATATCGTCGTATTTATTATTGCATTGAATTTCGCTAGTTATAATTATTAATGCCTGTTTTTCTTTCTTTAATAAAACTACTCAAAAAATTAAGTATTTAATATATATGGCTGTTAATTGTTAAATTTTTGGTGAAATTTTCAATAATTTTTTTATTTAATTCACTTTTTTAACTGCTTTTGGTATTTTTTTCTGTTTTATATTACACAATTTTCGTTGATTGGGTCGAAAAAATTTAAAAGTTATTAGAAGTAATAATTCGTCGCAAAAACATAATTTGTGTGAAAAACTATTTTTTTGCGGAAAATGAATCGTTAACGTTCTTGTTCACTATTCACTATGTTACGAATAATATAGTGTAGTAAGTTTTTCTAATTAATTAGGACAAAGAGTGAAGAATTGTTTTGCCTAAAATATACCCGTGCCGTTGCCCACACTGAAATTGTTGAACACAAAACAATTTCAAAGTGGAAACGTTTGTTAAAATAAAGCTATGCAAAAGTATCGTTGTATACATATTTACATAATTTTTTTCTAATTAGGTTCTGTAAACTATATATTCTAACACTTTAAACGTTTAAAAATATTTTTAGATCATAATATATATTGACTTGTAGATTTAAAATTAAAAATACGTCTGAATTTGTTATTTAATTAACTACTATTAACTATTATTTATATATTGTTTTAAATTTTTAACCAGAAAAAATTTAGGTAAATTCACTTTTGCTTCTGTTAACATCCATTGTCCCGTTATAGAAACATTATAAGATAGAAGTATATCATTGTATATTTCTATCTTATGTTTTTTATAAAAAATAAATTCACATAAATCCTACTTTCTTATAAATATAAAAGCATAAAAAAGTGGAAAAGACCAATATTATTTTTAAAAAAATGGTTTGTGACGTGTTAAACATTGTTACATGAGCCGTTAGTCTAGTAAACAATGTCACTTTACTGAAAGTAGAAATTTAAATAATTCAGTGTAAAATTTGAAGTACTTGTAAGCACAAAACCTATCTAAACCACTTAACAAACATAAAAGGAGAACATCCCACAAATTATCGCATGAACGCGCTCCAGTACACTCGGTTACATTGTCTAAAGTTCTGCAACCGATGCAGATAAGCACGAGAGAGAACGAATCCCCAACAAGGTTTTCGCATTTCTCGCTCGTCGCGGACCGCTGTTTAACTAGAGGCTTAGAGCGCTGTTAGCGAATTGGTTAACTGTAGGGCAGCTTAACTGACATTTAAGTTTAGTTCATACAGGATCGCACAGAGGAAGTATTTATATATTATTTTAGAGTTTTTAAGAGGTAGCACTTTTTATATTTTCTGTGTCGAGTTACTATTAGAGATTTGTCATCAGGTTTGGATATTTGGGCGGAATCATAGAGAAACGGACAAAGATTGAGAATTTTGCTGAATGATGAGAGTTCAATCAATAGGATGATTTGCACATTCGTTGACTCAAAGTTGACTACTATTCTTGATGTGCAAATCGTTTACGTGAATGTATATAAAGAAAGACTAAGGGACTGCTTTTGTGTCTTGGAATAGATCGACTGACACCATCGGATCTATCTTTATTTTGTAACGGGTCAAAATCTTAATTTCTAAAACTTTTAAAAATTGGAAATATATGTTTGGGTCCACGTTTAATTCGAGAATGTTTAATTAAATCGTAAATAACCTTGAATTGGATTAAAAGAAAACAGTTTATTTCTTATGAACAATTTACCTAGAATATTCAGAAACTCTCTTTGAATTTCATTAAATGTATATGCGTGTGTATATGCGTCGAGTGCTGTTTTTCTGTGTGTATGTTCTCTGTATTCTATGTGTATATGTGTCGAGTGTGTGTACTGTAATGAGAGCTCGCTGCTTAATCATACCTCATTTAAGTCTTTTACTTTAGATAAGTATTCCCACTTTACATAAGAATCGCTTTAATTATATTCGTGGAAATATAAGTTTTCGATAGCTACAGATACTTGGGATAGTCGTATAAAAATATCCATCTGAGCCATTTGTCGTCAAAACTGTTGCAATAATTATCTATATACAGTGACAACAATTTCTTTTTTTGTTGCAAAGAATATTTGTATGTCTTTTTACTACTTAACTTTGACATCCTTTAAACTATATTAAAGTTTTCAGATAAACTAAGTATTCAGTAAATTATATGAAAGAAAGAGCTGAAGATGTAATTTTACTATTCAATTAGAACTAGGCGTGTAATGCACAGATGTGGCCAAAAACCTTTTTAAATACACAACCCGTTAACAGGCTATCAACAAGGTATGAAAAATTAAGTTAAATTGCTTCATAATAAAATGAGATGAAAGAAATTATGAGAAGAATTATATTCCGTAGCATTAAATATTATTATGGCAATGACACTTAAATAGTAATTGAATTTAAGGAAAAATAATAACGTAAACATATAACATTTTATGTCCAGAAATAAATTAGGTATTTTCAAGTAAAAGGAAATACTCACATTTTTTTTATTTTGTGAGCTTTTTTTGCAAAATAATGAAATCCGAATGACCTGTGTTTTTTTTTCTTTTTGATATTGATATTAATATGACTTTTTGCGGCGTCTTTGAGTCGAGTAGTAAAAACAAAGTCATCCTTATATCACAGTAACATATGATTATAATTACGATATATCCGATCATATTCGTAACACATAATTATAATTACTATATATCCGATCATATTCGTAAAACGCGATCGTAATTACGATACGTCCGATCATATTCGTCTTGCCATCCCTATGTCACAATATAGTAGTAAATACATACTAGCGATTGTTATGCAATTCTATTTGCTGAATTATGTAGAAATAAAAAAGTCATTCTTTTTAAAAATTGTAGAACATTGTCATAATTGTGTCTAATTTCATCATAAGCTGAGGAACTCTTTTAAAATGCTTCTAAAAAAATCTAGTCAAAATTTTATTGTACCAGTCCTCTAACAGTTTTACTCTCTCTTACAGAGTCTCTCAATTACCCACTGAATTGTACTACGTAAATGAAAAATTTCGAAGTAAAACAGGATAACTAACATTAATAAATTTAAGAGATATGGCAAATTAGGTTATATATCTTACGCCTGTAATTGACACAATGGGACATATTAGGTTATATATCTAGCATCTTTATATAAATGATAAATAAAAATATAGATATTAGTGAAAACTAATATCTATATTTTTATTTATCATTTAACAGAACTTTTACACTGTCATAAAAATATATAATTTAGATAAATATGTAAAATATGTAGACTGAACTTTTGAAGTGAGAAATCGGCTAGAAGGTCCCTTCAGGTTGGTTTATGAAATATTGTGCCATAAAATTGAACCAGTATTTATGATAAGTATCTAATGATTGATCCGTAAATAAGATTCTCAAAACGCAAACATGACTCTTTAAACACAATTTTAATTTTGTAAAATATCACTAGGTAGAAATAAGACACAACTGTGTTAGTTTCTCGTGTGTTGTGTCAGCTAGTCAACAATAAAATATTTTAAATGATATGTCAGTCCGATTATATTCATTAACTGGACTGTATCATCTAACCTAAATTTAGTTTCAACAAATCAAACTAATGTTTCCCAGTTCTTTATCAAATTCATTGATCAGGAATCAATATCGAAATTAAATAAACGCAGATACTCGGGCTCGTATCCTTTTCAGGGTCATCCTAATCCGACAAAGTGCCTTCGTAGAAGGACACAAGACTGATGGCCTTAATCAGGCGATGTGTAGTTGATAACCTGTCTCTTTGACATTGAATGTTCTTTAGGGATGAATTTCTTATACTATGCTCTAGTAAGGTGGCAATCGTTCGTAAATTCTGTCTTTTGTTTGAGCGGGTTAAGGAAATTGCATTCGGAATGGGGATGATTGTCAGAACGAGTTAAATAAACCTGGTAAATTGGGTGTCGATCCACTCATACCCGTAACAAATGATTTGGTATTTCTTTATATCCCTTTTTCATATATTACTTTGATTTTTATAAATGTGTTTTAATTGTGATATAAATTTTAAAGAGTTTAAAAATCTATTCAAATAAAAATGTAGATTCGTATTTAAATAATTTCACAAAAAAAGAGTATTTCTTCTTTCCTATTTTTAAAAACCTTCTTTTAAAACTAAAAAACTAAGGTAGAAAAAAGATAGGATAATTATCTATTAATATTTACAATAAAACAGGTTGTTAAAACTGTACCTGATTTTTAATCGCATACCATTATACCTTTTTGTCTACCTAAATCTATCGAAACATATGAAGGTGTTTTAAATTTCCAACAATATTTGTAACTTAATTTCAATAAAAGAAATGATGTGGTATTTCATGTGCACCTTTCTTATAAGACATACCATTTATGATCAAGATAAATATAGTAACATGCAAAAAAAAATAACTGGTAAAAAATTTCAAGTAAGCAACTTTTATTAAGGTAATTGTGTTCGAAAAAGGGTACCATCTTATTTCTATTATCCCTCCTTTTGCTCTTTATAGGCCAAAAAAAGTAAGGAAATTATTCCTTTTCTTTGTGATCTTCTAAACTTTATATTAACTGTAACTTCTTTTTTTATTGATTAATAAATAATTTCACAGTCTACCAGTTGAGATTCCATCTTTATTTTTATTTTTCCGAAATATATTTTCCAAAAGTATGCCTCTCTGTTAAATTTTTCCCACTTTGGTGGTTTTTCGAATAAAAAAAGTTAATTTTATCAGTTGAGAATTCTCTTAATATTGTTATCTTAAATTTATTCTCTTAATATTGGTTAGCAATTTGTATTGAAAACCATTAAACATTTTATTTAATTTGGTCTCTATGAAAAAAAACATTTTTTGGTTGGCTATGTGAGACAGATGTGATTTTCTAAACCCAAACCTATTGAATACGACAAAATAATCAATCTATTTAATGAATAGAAATAATTTGAATAAATAAAGGAAACGTACCGAAAGTTAAAAAGCATGCGTACGAGGAAATCTAGCTTAAAATATAGAATTGAGATGAAATAAACTGTCAAAATTTTTTAAAATAGGGGAAAGCAAAATAATAATTTCTTCTCTTTTCCGGATATTTCTAAATGATTAAGCAAATTCTAAACATATTTTAAATATATGCTAATCAATGCAAATAGTTTCTAAATATTTTAATAACATTAGGAAGACGAGAAAAATATTAATAAAAATCAAAATAATTGTGAAGTATAAAACAACGGTTACACAAAACTATTTACGTTTATTGAACGTAAAATAAAAAAGAGGTATAGAATTTTGAAATTAAGGTTTAGGATAATGTATATTAAGAAAGAAAAGGATTAATGTAAAAACTTATAATTGCAACGTAGTGTCCATAATTTTTTTCCGCAAGTGAAAATTACATGTGTAAATATATACACTTAAGGAAAGAGTAAATACGTAATGTCTATGTATTGCAAGAAATAAGTTAGAAAAATGAGGTAAAATAGGCATCTGAACAAAATTCAGGCACTTTTGAAACTTTTGAAATTTATCCATATTGTTTGACTGCAAATGATTTAGAAACTCCTAAACTCATTTAAATGAGAGTTTAACTGTTGCATTGGTTTCAGTCTAAAGAACGATCTACATATAAATATTATGCAGCGTTTTTAGATTTTTCTTTCTGCTTGCCTGTTTTTTCAGATTGTTTTTTTAATTGTTTGTATTTGCGCCATTTAAAAACTGCTTAGGAAATTCTAAAAGACCTTCGAATAGGATATGTAATAAATTTAAAAACGATTATATTAGTAACAAATTTATTTTAGTATTGCATCCGGGTCAAAAAAATTAAGAAAAACATATTGGGGCACTAACAATGACGAAGTAATTAAGCGTTGACTACATACTTCACGGTTATCAAAAATGTTAATAAATTGTTGGGACGACGCAAGCGAAATTGCAAGTAAGGTCTAGTATATTTAGATAAATAAACGTATTATTTATAAACGTGGTTCAAATAATAATTTTAAAAATATTTGACATCTGGGTACGACAAGGTATTAATTGGGAAATTTCCCTAAATTGTTCCCTTGGCACTTAATACGTGCCCTGAGTTTAAAATGCAATTAATTCAATAGGTGTACCCCTCGGTTCGGTGGGAGCGTCTCATTATCATAATTCGTAAGGGAATATGAAGAGGAAAGCCATAGGTTTGTGTCAGGGCTTTTATAAATTAGTGGTATCTAAACGACTACACACGTTATGAAAGCCTTAAATTAAAAATGACAAAAAGGAAATCTGTAAACTCGGAAGATCATTTATTTTGTATGTGTTGCATGTCTGTATTTAATTTACTGGAATGTTATACTTATGACTTTTCGCCAAACTGAAAATACGTGTCGCCAGTTCGAAATATTTGAATTATAAACGCGCCAATTACAAAAAAGTGTTCATAAATATCGTGGAAGTATTAAATTCGTTCTCGTTTCAGCACGGTTTGTAGCATATTTTTATCCTGCTCCCGAAAAAAATTCCAAAATGTTAGTGTTGTTCACACATTTAACGACTGCTCACCACGATATCGACATAGATCAACAGACATATTAACCGCTATATTTAAATATTTTTTAGTAAAACTTAAATTTTACGAAAAAATTATGCTTAATAATAATCAAAACATTTTATATTATTTGTAAACATTGTGTATTCATCATAGACATATACACAAACATTCGTTTATTATTTTTCAATAAACGACTTCTTCGTATATTCAAAAGTTTTCTATTTTATTTAGTTGTAAGTACCTAATAGATTGAATTTGTTTAAACAGAATATTATAACTATATAAAGAAAACAAAAAAAAACATTTTACGATTCGGTGTTGTGTAAATAATGAAAAATTTATATTTTGTCAGTATACAACACCCACACGCACGAGCGCTCGCGCACGCGCACATACGTTAAAAGTTTTTTATATGTTGAATTGAATTGTCTCGAGGTGGGATTATTATTTGAGCCACCATGTGAACGTATGTTACAAAATAATACTCCGAGGTGATCTTGACAAAATTTGTAAATTGCCAAAAACATAAGTAACTTACTAGCAATAAATTATGAATAAAAATGTTTCAGTACATGAATAAAACCTCTAAAACCCATAAAACCCATATTTCTAGGACTTTCAATTACATGTTTTCCTTCATCATACTTCAGTGAGTTTAAATATTTACTTTCTTCCAAGAAAGGCAGTATGATATTATATTTTCCGTCACAGCGATTTTTTAAAATCAAATTTACACATACTTTTTGAATTAAATATGTCAAAAAGCTTATTAATTATCCGCAAAAAATTGGCAGTGGCTTGACTACCTTAAAATTTAAAGAGTTTTAATTCATTTTTGCAAAATAAAAGTGCGTCAGCTACACTATTTCTGAATAATTGACCAGCCAGCTTAACTTTCACTTTTTGATTTTGAAAGTCACTGTCTATTTGACGAAGTTTATTGGCTAAGTGAAACTTTTTCGTTTCTCGAATACTATTCAATTTCTCTAAATATTTTCAGTTAACCTGATTTCCATAATTATCTACAAAGTTTTGATACACATGAAATGAATTTGTTATAAGTTTTTGAGCACATGTTCAGGATCCAATATTGCTGCGATGAGATTTTTAGTGAGTGGATGGGAAAAATCTCTTTTGATTTTTTTGTAGATATTTTAAGTTCTTTCAACGTGATTATATTTTCTGTGTACCTATCAAAGTCAAAGACATTATTTTTATTTTTGTTTTATACAGGAGCTTCAAACATTGTTTAACTAAATTTGCTTTTTGCACTCCTGTTATGCCATCTATAAGAAAATATTCATATTCTCTAGGAATTAAATATTCTCTAGGAATTTTCCAATTACTGGTAATAACTGTTATCATAAAAATTATAGCTTCTTTATTCTATCTTTCTTCTTATTTACCTTTCCATTGTTCCCTATATCTATATATCCGTGAAATTCTTTTCCATTCCACTCAACCCGTTGACATATCGCCATTTCATCGACTACAAGATTACTGAAATTTATATGTGTTATCTACTTTACATTTTAAAGCGTTTAAAGATTTTGTAGCGAATCATGAGTTACCGTCAATAGACTCGTACCATTTTTATAGTATCATGAAGGAAGACAGGAATCAAATGTTCCTCTAATATAATTGTAAGCTTTTTGTGAATTAAAATGCAATGATAATGCTAAAGTTCTTAAAGCTGGCGAAAATTGGGTTTGATTAAGTGCCCTCATTCGTGCCGGAGGCCGCCGGCCGTAGCGTTTGATTAAGTGCCCTTCATTATTTATCGACACGTAATGTCTTTGCTTTCTATATTTGAATTTTTCGAAAAAAATATATCGTCTTCTTATATTGAGACTTTGGCACGAAATGCTTTAAGAATATTTTTGACTCTCAATTTTTCTTTTGAATCGCCTATTTTGTGCGTGAAGTTTTTTTATTTGAATCCTCTGACTTTTAATTATTCTCTTCTTGTGATTTATCATTGCATGTAATTTTCGCTTACATGATGATAACGAATCTTGGGAAAATTTTAGTGTCATGCTTCTCTGAGGTGATGAGTGACGTAAAATCATTTCAAGCTGAAAATTTAAAAAAATCATTTTTTAACATATATCTATTACTATTGATATTTTATACAAGTGATTTGGAAAATACATACTTTAAAAGAAAACAGTGATTGTGTTAATTTAAGCAAAAACTTTAATACTACGTCTTTTAATAGTCGACAAAGAGTGTAACTCCTCAAATAAATGCTCACCTAATCGTTGAAATGATTGTGAGGAATAAATAGTTTTTACACGAATTTCTAAAAATATCCTCAAACACATTTTTTGTATCATTTCATAAATATGCTCACTCCTTTTCGGCTTAATATCCACTTTCTAAACTCACTCATCTTAATACATGTCCAAATATTTATTGTTGGTATTGCTTAAAGATATAGAAACTTTTTTTAAAAACAAACGGGTTTTTTTTTATTATTTCATCATCTTTAAAATGTTCTGCACAAATTGTGTTTAATTTTGCAGACAATCAATTTTTTCGATCTGCAGCTTTAATCCATTTTTTTAACGTCACTTTTTCAAATCCCGTCATATTTCCAAAATCTAAAAAGAAATATTTTATGAAATAAAAATAAAATTATCCCTTAATTCGAATAAACACAATAAAATCATTACTAATACAAGAAAAGTGACTAGGTCTCATTAAAAGAATTTATAACATAGCGCATACATTTCAAAATTGGCAAATATTTCTTACATTTTAACATTACATAGTGATAATCTCTAAGTAATATACAAAATGTTTACATCGATATGCATTAATATAGATGCAAAAATTTCGATAGTCGCATCTAAGATGACGTGGTGCAACCCTACAATGCATCGTCGTTGAACATCGGTGACATCAAAATAAATGTCAGTTTAATTTTCACACATCGAAATCAATTTCAAAATCGTCATATATGTGGTAAAAAATACCTCCTTTAGTAAGGTTTTGTGTACGGCTTTCATTTTTAAACGATACAATTGCACAGTGAGGCATATTTTTATTTCTTTGCGCATAAATAACGGAGCATTTTCTGGCATCTCGGCAAACAACAAATTAATGTAGGGCGAGATGTACTTACTTCGAAATGAGCGAAGCGCTGCTTACGCGTGGCGCTCGTCATTCCCACATGCCATTTCTATTTACTCTCTGTTCTGTGGGTATACCCATGTGCCGAGGATATTAAAAATGGTGCCTTATGACCATTCGCGTTCATTTGTGTAATATACAATTTCAAAAACAAATAAGTGATTTTATATAATATATTAGTTCCAATTGCGTAAACATTTTTATTACGTGATACGGAAAGAGCTCGCATTTTAATGTTTCAATAATATGTTAATGTACGACTAAATTACAGAATAAAGGCGCGCGTCGTGTTCAAAAAAAATATAATATTAACCCGATTGCAAGCACCAGTTGGAAAGATGAATTTAGGAAAATTTTTGTTATTTATATATATATATATATATATATATATATATATATATCGGTAAGGAAATAATAATTATGAGGAACAGTGTAAAAAAATTAATATTTTTTATAAAAATAATTTTTGCGAAACGATACAGCGCCAGCTAATTGTATAGTGGAAACTTTTTACAGTTTTATTGATTAGCGAAAACATAACATTTTCCATATACATTGTTTATATGGCGTACCTACCTATACCATATGAAAAAAAATAATTGAACAGCCAAATCTTTGTTAATCATTAAAACTCCAATAATTAATGTAAATGTATCATTTCTTAAAGACATATATATTTATTAAAATTAAATTACGTTTTATAAAAATGCTGTAAGTATCCTGGGTATATAGTGGAATTATATTAAAATTCTAAAACTTTAGTATAAAAACTTTTCATACAGCATTTATAGAATTTTATGTTATTTCTAATAATATATTGTTTATGTACTATTATTGTAGCTAGAATTTATGGGAACGCTTTTCTATTTTGAACCGTACTCTGCTCCAAAATCTTTTTGGGATCCGATGGAAAGACGGAATGAAAAGGCAATGAGTGCTGAAATGCATATCCCTCAGTTTAAAAAAACTTACTTCTTTTGAAAGAAAATATCCAAAAAAAACAGTAACGAAACACAATTCCATAAATTCGTTTCTAAATGACAACCCCAAAAATTAAAACTTATTTTATTCCGTTTCTTTCGCGTATAGATTTAGTTAGATCGATTGGATTAGGTTGCATTTAGTTCTATTCTGTTAGGTTGTGTTAGTGTAGAGGCTGAGGTCAGTTGGGCAAGACTGGATTGGGCTGAGTTCGATTAGATTAGACTGAGGTGGTTTTTAAGTTATATTAGGTTAGGTTATATTAGACTAATTTAAGTTAGATTGAGTTTATCGGGATAGGTTGAGTTAGGTTGGATTATATTACATCAGGGTGTATCATGTTGGATTACATTAAGTCCGCTTGAATTATATTGATTATATTGGCTTATGTTATGTTAGGTTGGGTTAGTTTGTATTAAAATACCTTAATATGAACCGAGTTAGGTTCGGTTGAGCAAAGATGGGTTAATCAATGTAAGTTAGGTTGAGTGATGTTTTGTTTTGATAGTTTAATTTGAGTTAGATTTTGTTAGGTTAGATCGTGTAAAGCTGGGTTAAGTTAAGGATTGAATTAGGCTAGTTTAGGTTGAAATTAGTTTGGATTAGGTTGGGTTAAAATTCATCTATGCACTAATGTGTTGGTAGACATAGCGAATTAAATAATTAAGCTCAAAAGTATATTTAATTTGCGTTACAATATCTATGTAGTACTAGCTGTTTCTCGCAGCTTCGCTTGAATTAAAAATGTGCGTGTATATATATATATATATATATATATATATATATATATATATATATATATATACATACATACATACAAATATATATATATATATATAATATTATACCAGCTGTGCTCCACGGTTTTACTCGCATGATTTTTTTCTCTCGTGTGTTGCTCTTGATTATAAATTATTATCATACCAAATTTTGTCAAAGTACGTCCAGTAGATTTTGCGTAATTGATGTACAACATGAAATACAGACAGACAGACAGACATTTTAAAATAGATTTCCGGCTTCCATTATCATTCGCTAAACCAATCACGGTTTTTTAAATATTTTTGGTTTCACAATTGTAACGGAATTGACTCTGTTACAGTTGTAATATATATATATATATATATTATAAAACACGCAAAGCGAGCATTCGCGAGCATTCTATCCCAGTCGTTGTTTTTTTCCTCAAAAATTTTTTCTTCGAATAGGATGGATATTTAGAAGTCTTAACATACCCCCACTCTTACTAACAAAATACTTCAGTGTATTATAGTTCAATATGTACTTCAAATAAATATTTAAATTATACTTAAATAAAATACTTTAAATAATAAATGTGAAATGAGTAACTTTTTTGAACTTCTATACAAATATCACCTTCCACGTAGGGGTTGTTTTTTTTTAAAGTAGCCTATGTCTTATTCCAGGTCATTGTTTACCTGTATGCAAAATTTCATATTAACACATGGAATTTTTTTGCTTCATTGACGGTCAAATATGCAAACAAACAAAAGAACATACGAACAAATATGCAAACTTTCACATTTAAATAATATTAGTCGAATTATCGGCAGTTTGATCTCTTAAATTTCGCCTGCACTTCAGCACGCGTCGACATTTATGTATATATATATATATATATATATATATATATATATATATATATATATATATATATATATTTGTTTAAAAAAAGTGTAGGGAACATATTTTTTCCATGTTTTTAAGTATAGACGAGAAGATTAAGACACTTTCAAACAATACGACACACGTATGAAATTAAAAAAAATCGATTATGTCAATCGTCCCCTCCTGCGAATTTTCAAGTGAATAGTCTTTAACGTTATCTATTAAGGTATGTGACTTATATGTGTTTTATTACAATGTCAAATTTGAACTTTTTAAGTAAAACGGTTTCTGAGAAAAAGGGCTGTGTAAAAACATTATTGATTTAATAAGGGTTCCATTTTACTTTTGAGACTCGAAATCTTAAAAAGAAAATAAGACATGACAAATCCATGTAGAATTCCAGTGTAAGGATACAACACACTTAAGCATTTGTGGACATTTAAGGGCACGTACATAGTATTTCTATCAAAATATTGACATTGTTTTTTTATTATATAAATAAAAATATTGCCCGGTATGTTTTTCACAAACGTAATAATGTTGTGGTGATTGTAATAATTTCTCAGAAATTATCAGCTTTAGAATCGGTTCTATAATTTTTGGGCAATCTACTAATATTGCTTTTCTATAATTTTGATTTAACGGTTTCGGAACTAATGGAGGTTTGAGACGGATTTCTTACTCTTTAAATTCGTATCCCATACTATATATGCAATAAAGGAAAATGTATCACTTCCTTTGCCCTTAGTAAAATATATGCGGGTCAATATACTTTATTGCGACATAAATTTTAAGTTCTCGCATTAAATATCGTCTCGAAAAACAGCCCTGACATAGGTATAGACGAATCGATAAAAGAATAATTTTAAAAAGATATTGTTATTTCCGTTTGAGGTAAGGACTCTAAAAAACCTAAAGTTATATAAATGGATGAAAATATATTTTTTAATATATATACACACACACTCACACATGCACGTATATATATATATATATTGTATTTATCAATTTCAATTTACAAAAAAACGCAATACATGGACGATTGAAAGAAAAACTTAAATATTATTTATATTCAATTCTCTCGAGAAGCTACAACCTTCGAGCGCTTTAGCCGGGGCGGAAAAGACGTGACGATATATAAACACAAATACAAGTACAAATACCGATACGACGAGAGGATACACGTGTCCAGGGCTAAAACCAAACCCAATAACAAGATTGAAAATTGAGTGGAAAATTCAGTTTTCGTGTCGAGTGCCTTTGCATCTTTGCTGATCGATCAACATGATTTTTTAAGTCGTAATGGGACAGATGGCGGTTATAAATGGCCTTTTCGGTTAACCTCCTGCTCTTTATGATTAAGATTGAATAAATTTGGCATTAGTTTTGTAGAAATTCAATTAAATATAACTACGTGATGGAGTATTATTTCTACTTTGTTTAAATTCTTTACCACGATCTAGGTTTCATTGTATGACAACATCTTCGGATGGGCAATTAGCAAAATTGACTCTTGGAAACTTCCAACAGCATTTAAATGTTATACAAAACAATAATGGAAGCAGGGTTTACGCGGGTTTTTCCCACTATTTATGTTAGTGAGTTTATTGTAGGGGAGTAGTGCAATTTTTATTTTATGTTCGAAAGATATACAATTTACAAATATTTTAGTGAAGGTAATAAATTAAATTGATGTTTTTCTATGAGGCTATACAATGCAAATATTCAATTGTATGTAACAAAATTAAATGGATATTATCCTCAGTACTATATTTATACATTAGCTAGAGTATCTGATAAATGAAACGAGGTTATGCAACTAATTAATTATACATATCTCCCATTTTTGTTTTCTTTTGTGTTGTGTTTCCTTAGGTATGTGACTGGGCTGAAATAATTCGTAGTGTACTGCAGTATCAATGTTATCTAACTATAGTATGTCTAGAAGACTATAATATAATATCATCACCCATTCAAAATATCTACAGACTACTTTGGGTAAAGGGTATAGTGTCCGTTAGTACATCTCGGAATTTAGTGGTGTGTTACCATGCAATCAGATCGAATAATTATGAAAACAAAATTATTAGTCCACATATAATGTACAACAAATATATACGTTATTAAGTTATTTATAAAGAGCATCTGTTCCATTAATCCAAGATAAAATTTACGAGAAGATTTAGAAAATAAATTCGTCATTAAAAGTTATCAAGAGAAAATGAAATCCAAATCATTCGATAAAAGGTCAAGTTTCCGTTTTTTTTCACAAATTTGTAAAGGTTAATGCAATTTAGCTTCTATGAAATATATATTTTTATATATATACATATACATATATACATATACATATATATATATATATATATATATATATATATATATATATATATATATATGGCATTGAATGGAACATTTTCAGTTATTGTCAGTAAATACTTAAAGTTAATGATATTAAAGAGCAGATATATGGAATTTACGTGTATTTATATTACTAAATTCATCTATGCACTAAACGATCTTGAGATAATTTGTTAAAGGGAATTTGGTGAATGAACTTTCTTTAAACCATTTTACTAGACTTAGAAAATCTTCGCACTAGTATTAGTAATAAAAGTAAAATACTTATTTATAACCGTTTTCACTGGAGAAAAAAATTATAACATGGAAACTAAAATGATTTCCACGATACTTAGAGTTGTAAGTAGACCTACTTAGATATAATAAAATTAACCTAATAATTTCACACAATCGGTTAACTCGTTTTGCAGAAAACTCTTTCTGTAAAACGAATAAACCGATTGATTGTGTGAAACAGTGAGTACAGTTACTAACTTTCTTCTTTTCCCAACTTTGCGACTCTTTAAGAGTCTTCGCTTACTTCACGAGTTTACAATTTTCATCGCTTTTATCTTTTAATATATAATAATAATCTCCGTGTCCATTCTACCTTTGGTTGTAATGAGTACAGTTAAGATAAAAGAAAATTTTATACATTTATTAATATCTAAAATTAAAAGATACTTAAATAATTTATGTTTAAAGTTTTTCTATTAAATTATTTCAAATATTAATGTTATTTTTTGCGACGTGAATATACTGCCTAGTGTATCTTTCACAGGCCATATATTTTCAAGAGCCATATATTTGAAAAAAAGGTTCATAAGGTGTAAAAATGTCATCAAAAATATTACTGGAAAAATGGCTAAGTCTTAATTAACGCAAGTCCAAATACTAGTTGGGTAAACGTTGCCAAATCCTTGTAGAACTTAAAAAGAATATAGTTGAGTGAGTCAGAGGTTTAGATGCAAACCGATTATTTGAGTGTTATATCTATAATGAGTTTCAATTTAATGGATAACTTTCACATATTCATCGTTTTATCGACCAGAGTTATGGAAGGAGAAAATGGTAGTAGTTTACCGGATATCATCTTATATTAAAGTAATAGAGGTACAATCCTCTATCATGTTTAGTACGTTTTAACCGAGTATTAACCTCTCTGTATACTAAAAATTAGACTTCTAGAATTCGTTGAAACTGACTTCTGGGGTTGTAAAATAATTGCGAAGTGCTCCGGTTAAGGGTTTAGAGCCCAGCAGTATGGTTCAAAACTCGATGATGCACTATGATATACAAGATAAGTCTGCTTGCTTTTATATATTTTATTTATTTATGATGTGAACTTATCTTCAAATTGTTATTTTTGCAACATAATACTTCTTAACGTAATTTTTTTTATTTAGTTCAATTTGTTGTATAAAAATATTGTGTTTTTTAAAATTTGTGAACGCTTATTAAAGGCCAGTATAATTCGATTCTTTTTAAGAGAATTTATTAAAAGGAAAAAAAATATAGAAAAGAAAGAATAAATAAATTAGAATAAAAAAAATTCAAAATCTGAAAAATAGTAACCTCTTCTGGTCAATATATATGAGATTGAGTGATGAAAGTAGGTATGCCAGGATAATTGCTTTTCCATTGTTGCTGCTCATTACATCCACCGCTAGTAGCAAATAGCTTGAAAATATATATGGATATGCATAAATGGAATTTTAAATTGATTTATTTGGATGCCTTGCAAAAATCATGCAGAGGAAAGAATGTGAGAAAGGAGAAATAAAAAATTGAAGAAACTATTTAATAATTCTTCACTCCCGTATGAACAGATAACAATACCATCTGTGTAGATATGTAAAGATTGTTTACATGTCAAAGTTAACATGTCAAGGTAATTAAAATGCTATGAAAATATAGTACTATTAAAAAGTAGTATTGAAAATTGGCCACAAAATAAGGAATTATATTTAAAAATAAAGAAAAAGCTAATACCATTTACTCTCTTTAAATACAATGAATATAATATTACAAATCAATATTTCCTCCTTCGTCCAAACTTTAAGTTTAAAGGTCCTTGCTATTTCGTATAACGCAATTTTGTCGGATAATACAAAAAAAAAATTACTCAAATGTAATATTATAATGTAATAATATTTTTTAATATTATATTTTATTTTGTAAAACATAATGAAGTTTATTATGAATATAAAACAAAAATTTAATTAATTGTAATTAACTTTGTGTTTGTATATGTACAAACATTAATGGAAAGGAAAATTGTTCTTTTCTTTTCAAGATTGAATAATTATTTACGTAACGATTTAATAATTATTTTTATGTAGCTCTGTAAGCAAAATGGAAACATATACTTCATTGCAACAATTATTTCTTTTATTTAAAAAAATTGTGTTAATTTTTTCTACGTCTTGTAAAAGTTACGTTTACAATGGTAATTATGTTTTTACTTAATGGTAATAATATTAAAACTTAACTTTGCCAAAACTGAACTGACCAAAATTGATATAAATTTCGTTACCTATCCTGCTTATTTAGATTTGATTGCCTCATTACATGAAGTTGAATGGAAATGAAGTAATAGTATTAAAACTAATTAAAAAATAATAAGAATTTTAGTAAAAACAATCTCCAAAATATCCGAAGTTCAGAATACCATATCTAATCTTACATCGATTCAACTTACGATTTTATAAACTTGAAGTGAATACAAACGATATTAATCATACGAGTACAAACCGGTTCGCAAAAACCTTTATCTAACAAATGATCATGACCAATTATAGACATTTTTCAAAACGGGATGAGACATTAGGAAAGTTCTGTCTAAATTTAATCTTAGCGTGGGCGAGTAGAAAAGGTTTTGGGATTGGGACTACTTTACTGGGTGAATTTTGTACTTGCTAAATCAGCACATATACCTGCAGTGTTCTCTGAAATTAATATTGACCTTTATCCTACATCGATAACAATGGATTTTTCTGGTTCAATTTGTAATCAAATCCCAATAAATTCGAATTTGACCTTTTTTATTCGATTGGTGGACTTATATATATATATATATATATATATATATATATATATATATATATAATAAATATATTTCAATACTTAACAGCCCTCCCCGCTATTTTTTACATTATGCACTCGTGTTTGTTTTCATATTTTTTTATTACCTCTAATTTTATATGTTTTTTTTTGTTTTACACTAACTAACTAAATGTATGGACGTCAAGTTATGGCTTGTATGTTACAGATGAAAAAGTAAATATAAAGATTAAGTTGATAATAAACACTTGAGTTTGATTGGTAATAACTGAAGACAATAAACATAATATAACAAAATATAAAAAAATTAAGTAAAAAAATTATTTTTTTTAAATTGTACAATATTATGATTTCTTGATTGAAGACGTGAGTTGTTTTTGTCCGATTTGTCACAAATCACAAGTTGAAAATTATTAAATATGTAAGAGTTTTTAACGTTATTTTTCATGTTAAGAAATATCAATAAAATTAACATGAAATATTGAAATCAGAAAAAAGAGAAAATTGTATTCACTATAATTATATTATCATGAAAGTGAGTGAAAACAGTTTCATATTTTTATGGATATTAATCAGAGAGCAAATAATTTGAAAGTTAATGCAAACATAATAATACTTTATTAAGCACAGTTCACCAAACGCACAATTCAGATCCTGTATAAAGGAGACAAACAAGTCAATTTACCCGAGGAGCCTCGAACATCGAGATGTTTCTATGAAAAAGGTCATACGCGCCTGTATACAAATACGGCCAGGATATAAACACGGCTGTTACAGGGAACCCAAGCTTTTACATAGCTCGCCGACACAATTGAAAATTCAATCAATTATTCCGTCTTTACGTAGGATATTTATTTGTCGCTTTCTTTATATTCACACTGTTTCCCATCTAGATGAGGCAAATAGCAATTATTTATTGCTTTACCTTTTCATTCAGGAGCGTTTTTGAGTCTCATCTTTTAGTGATAGTGATAAATGACAGAATGATATATGAGTTCATTTGTATTTAAATAACCTTTTGGGTTGCCGTCTATTAAAAACATTTAAGTTATTTGCAAGTATATTTTCTTATTAAACGCTTATGCCAACGTAACCATATATCCTGATTAAACAGTAATTTTCTTTCTTCATTACAACTTTCAAAATTTCTCGGGCAATGTCTATTCCACTGTAATATATTTATTTTTCACGTTTTTTCCTTCAATATTCGAGTTAATACAAACGAGTCTATAACGATTTTATCAGAATTTATTTTACAACAAGTATAAAACAAATTTTTAAATAATTCAAATACTTTAAAATTTGAGAATTTATTACATAGAGATTTTGTAAATTTCACTCTGCTTAAAGCGCCCTAAGGTGTTTAATGAAATTAAAATTTCTAATCTGACATTAGTAGTTTTATATGCAGGAATAACTACGTTTAGTTGAATCACTTATTTCATTATTATATTCTTTCCGACAACAGATTTGATCCTATTTTTGCAACATTTCACAATGAGGAACAAGTAGTAAGTGCTATGTTGAAAATGTGTCCAAAGTTGAGTTACTTGATGATTTTACCTTTTTTATCAGTTTATTATTTGATTCAAAAAATGCTGTTTTGATTATATACTCGTATTTATTTAATATACTTAACTGGTTTTAATCAGAATCTATAACGAGCTTACGAAGTTTTGCGTCGTTGATCTGTAATTTTGCACACAATATTTTTATAACTTTTACGCCGAAGTATATCTAACTACACTTTTATGAAACTGTAATAGAAGTTTGTCCATATATTAACATATTTCTGAAGAAATAATTAATTTTCCGAAGTTAAATTGTACTTTTTCCAAATTTTGTCTATGTTCGTTTGTTCTAGTATCACATAAAACTGCTTCACCGATTAGAATTAAACTTTCACTGAAATAAAATTTGAGATGCAAATTAAAATACGGGCTACATTCGTTTCTTTAAAAATATTTTTAAGAGATATTTGTTTGTCCGTTTTATCATTTACCTTTTTTGTCTATGTTTTTGAACATAATGCAAAAACTTTTGGACATATTAGGGCAAAACTTAGGAATTATGATAATTATTTAATGTGAGCGCGAAGTTGTATTCACAAAGATTGTGTTTTTTTAATTTGACCGAAATCTACAAATATTATAACGTTGTAACAGAGTGAATGCTGAACACTGAAATTATATAAAAAAAAGTAATTCATTTTGGGTATAGAATGATAATGAAAGCCATAAAAACATTTTTTAGAATTTTTGCTTGTCTGTATGTTAATTTGTACGGGTATTACGCAAATACGGGATTTTTATGAAATTTGGTGTGATAATAGTATATACCCAGGAGCAACGTATAATAAGCTCCTCAAAAATAAAAAAAAATGTTTTCTAATTACACGCGAACGAAGTCGTAGGCACAGTTAGTAGGTAATTAAAAAAGTAACTACTCAAATTTGAATACAAGAAACCACAATTTACCTGTATCTACGAATTTTAAAATAAAACAATGATTTTATTGCAGCTTTAAATAATTTTTTTCATGAGCTGCGAAAACATATCACTTAATTTGTGTCTGACGTGTAAGTAGTTTTAACATTCGGAATTATTTAATGGCCTTTATTGATGATAGAAAACGTAAATACACAAATTTTTATGCGTTTTTTTACTATTTCTCGACGTTTATAACAGCCGATCTATGTAACATTTTGTAATCATTGAATTTATCCCAGGGTCACGGTTTTTATTTGATTTCTCCGTGATATAAAACAAGATATAATGGGGAATACTATTTTAATTATTAAAACTTATTTCTTTTTTTAGGGTTCCGTCCCTCAAAATGGGAAAGAACGGAACTCTTATAGGATTACTTCGTTGCACGGCCGTTTGTCTGTCAAAGCCTTTTTTCGCAACGGCTTGAGTTATGAAATTATATCGTATGTATCCTATACTATCGTAATGTATCCTATATTAAGACCTATAGCCTATGACTATTTCAGATTTTTTGGTTCACGCAATAAAGAGATATGATTTTCTAAAGAGTATTTTTCATTATTTTCATCATAATCTTACCATTTATCATCAAAACCTATAGAGTACTTCGAGTCAACCGACAATCTTGATTGTATAATGGATCATAATGGACATAACGGACTTCTCATAATGGATCTTATGTCACAAAAACGGGAAAAATAAAAAAATCCAAAATTTTTATTTTTATGTGGGATTGTTTTTGAAATTTACATTCCAAAATGTTTAAATTTTGTAAATAGTTTAATAGAAATACTATGTAGCATAAAATGTTTCAAATTGATTAAGTATGTAGCATGGAATCCTCGTAGCGCAAGTTTTACTCATGCTTGACAGGTTTTTTTAACGTCCGTATTATTTTCTTTACTTCTTACTTTTTGATAAAGTAGAAGTTGATCCTTGGCTCAATATTATATAAAATTTATAAACATGGCCACAAAAACGGTTGGAGAACTACGTTTCATCGTAAGAAATTATATTTCTTTTGTCAATCTAACCTTAAGTGCAACAGTGCAGTTATTTAAGTTAATAATATATAACTTATTACAAAAAAAATATCTTCAAGCTGTATTTCAAAATAAGTTTTCAATACTACTATGATGATAAATTATTTTTTTGGGTTTTGTATGAGTTTCCCCAATTATATTTTTTGCCTTATCGCTATATATGTTGACAAATTTTAGATGCCAAAAGGCTGAAAAAAATAGAACACAATGAGGAAAGTTTTTCTGAAAAATCATCGAATTCATTACATTTCCATTTTTTTTATTACAAAGCGATGGTCGTGTTTCTCTTGTATCAAATAATTTGACATTTTTTCCGTAGATTTTATTAGGTTAAAAACAACTTTTACGTACATGTCTATTATATTAAAGAAAATGTTATTATAAATATTTCTTTCTAAACGCAAAAAAGTTTTATTGACGAATCGCCTTCATGTAATATTATGTTTCTTCCTTGTCGCTAACAATATTCAGTAGTTAACTAAATTGGAAAAATAATTTTTCTAAACTATTTAATGCATATGGTAGATTTACGTAATTAAAACACCTATAGATAACAAAGCCGTTTTCCATTCAACGATATTATAGGGAAACATTAATAAACATCATTAACAAGAGCGAAAACTAGATACAGAATATAACCCTGTTTATCTGTGACATTATTAAGAATAAGCTTCCACAAGAGGCGGATATACATTTTTTATCGCCAAGTATCTGTTATTCAAGGATCACTAATTTCAAATTACAGCCGCAATAAATACCGCAGTATCTCCCACTCGCTCATTTGTCCGCCTTCGTTATCTTGTTAATTTGTATTTATTTTAGTTTAATCTTTATGTTTGAAGACTTTATTAAGTTTAGATTGACATTTCTCTTGTCAATCTAATAATATAATGAAACTGCGAATTTCGAGTGTCTGTATATTGAAAACATGTGAAAAAAAATTAGTGCATGGAGGATAAGTTATAGGAAGCATTAAGGTAATTTTTGGAGTTTTTATTTATTTTTCCCTTTATGTATTTTTCTGTGCACATATCACACAAGAATTACTACCTCGATTTAGATTCATATACACTGAAATTGCTGTGAGTATGATATCGTTAATATAATGGTTGAATATCAAATTCATCCTTTAAGAAATTGTGTCCCTGCAGGTTCTAATACAATATAAAATTAATAAAGTTCCGAAACGTAATTTAAATATTTACTGTCGAAAGAATTATTTTTAAGGCTTGTGAACTTTCGTTTTCGAAGTAATTAAACAACAATAATTTTGATTTATTTATGCACGTAATTCCTGTAGAATAATATGTTACCTATTTTATGCAATGTTTACAAAAAATATTTCCATCCGGTGTGTGGAGTATACCTACCGTTTTTTTAATTCTGTCTAAAAATGCAAGACTATGAAATACTTTTAAGTGAAATTGATTGCTTCGTTTAAAAAAAACGTTTCATTCTGCTGCTGGTGTATAAAATTATGCCAGTCAATCTATTTTTCCTATGATAACTAGAACAAGTTTCAATTCGAAATGAATTACCTAAATCGAACTTTGTATTTCTAAAATATTGAGAAAATTAGTTAGTCTTTGTAACATTTCTAAAAAAATTTAAGTTTTTAAATATTATAAGATGAGTATTCCATCTTATAAAATCGAAATATACTTAAATAAATGAGTTATATTATGTAAGACATTGTGTCAGTAAAATATGATATATCACTTTGTATATTTCTTTCTGAGTGTAAAGTTAAAGATAAGTAAGAACTTTAAAAAGTTAAAAGAAACAATAAATTTTTCAACTAAAAGTTTAAAAATATTAAAAACTATTTACTTATTTTGTTAGAATTTTTAATCAAAACTATTTTAATTAAGCTAAATCAAAATTTTAAAACGTGAAAAAAACTGCGGCGCTCTATTTATGGTGTTCCATTAAGGACACCACCAGTGCGATTGACTAAGAAAACCGTTAAAATAATATAGCATATGTACATTTTTCTGTGTCTATTTTTACATAAACATCGTAATTTATCTTTAATTCTCTTTCTCTGTCGTTCAGTTCATATCCCACAAAACATACTAAATATGAAAAAATCGATAAAATTTGGGCACTCGGTAAAATTTGTAAATAAATATATTTTTAATATTGGCCACTGAAATATATGCTAGCCAATATGCTTTATTGCTATGTATACATTATGCTATGTATGGTTTGTCCAAAAAATATTTTCGAGAAATACGTCTATCAAATACAGGCAGATGGAGGCATACTCAAATGATGTTATAAGGATTGCGTATTCAATTTTTTACGGTAAAGAAAAAAACGTACAGTCAAACAAACTGATAACCATTTTGTTACATTTATTTTTGTGTCAATTAATTGTGAACATCTTTATGAAATATCGCGTGAATAAAAACAGCCTCGCCACAGTTCTATTGTATAAAAATATAGGTAAAATCTTTAATTCCCTTTGACCGAAAACATAATACATAGACGATTGAAAGAAGAATTTGATTCTAAATATATCCATTCTCTCGAAGAATTTTCACTTCCAATAGCTATAGCCAGGGCGAAAAATACCTAACAATATATAAACACAAATATAAGTACAAATGCCGATACGATGAGAGGATACACGTGACCAGGACTAAAACCAAACTCAATAACGAAATTGAAAATTGAGTTAAATATTCACTTTTAGCATCGAGTACCCTTCCGTATTTGCTGATTGATCAGCATGGTTTTTATGGCACAATAGGACAGACGGCTGTCATAAATGATCTTTTTGTTAAGTTTATCTGACTCCCTGTGTTTATTTAATAAACAAATGAATAGTTGCAAGACCATTTTCTTACTTTATTTGGTCATTCAAACTGTCTTAAAAAAAAGAATCAGAAAGAAAATCTGGTGCGAAAAATTTTGTTCAACATAAGGTACTTGTCAAGCATTCAATTTGAAAATTAAAACTAGAAATATAGATGATAAATGGACACTTCTTTGGTATTTAGAACTTCTTTGATTTAAAAAAATTATGAAACATTTTCTCAGTAATTTGCGAGTGTTTCTAAAATTTCATCCACGTTGTTCTAGAAAATTCAAACAATAATGTCAACTACAGAGTACAGGCTCATTATTTTAATTTAATATTATTAATTTCTCCACATTTATTAAATATAACTTGATATTTAATTAGAATACAGTTTGAGTAAAATGTAGAATTTATTTAAAAAAATTCCGTGAAAAGGACCAATTTCCTCCTAAAAAAATTAGCCTTAAATTTGTTAGATAAAACCAGCCAAGTTTTTGCAAAGTTTTGAAAAGTAGTGAAGATAAGTGAGTTATGGAATAACAGATCTATCATAGTAATAGATTAGGCTGCAATATTCTTTATCTCTGTATTATTTAAATAAGATGTACAAAATTACTAGAAATATCTCTGGGTAGCTCGTCTCTTGTTAAGGTGACAGGAATTCCGCATGCTAAAAATTAAACTTCCAGCATTCTCTGCAGCTGAGTTAATGGGTTGTAAATATAGCTATGAAACACCTTAGGTAAAGGACACACTTTAGGTTAGGGATACAATACCACCTACCGGATACGTATCGTTATTCAGACAATGTGAGCCAATTGCAGTTTCGTGTAATTGCAGTGTCGTACTAATTCCCGCATCCGCGCGCCTCTATGCAGACTTTGTGAAGATTGCGACAAGCTGTTCCATTCAATCGATATTTTTGTAGTTCGTCAACTCAAAAGCAGTCTATTTCTAGAATATTGCTTAAAAGTAAATCCGGTAATAAAAAATCAATACTAACTTTGAATACTCGTATTCTCCTTGATCATTTTTATTTATGTTATCATATTCTTATCATAATTACTTTAATTTTTGTAATAGTTATTATACGAATAATTAATTATTTTATTCCACAATTGTTGCTGTTTCATATTATTGAATTATTTTTATGTCAATTTTTAATCTGTGTACGGTTATTGCTAAATTATCATTATTATTTTTTAAAGAATTATTATTGCCATAACTTTAATCAATCTTTATTCGAGGGATGAGAATAGTGTCTAGATGTAAGAATGTTAGATCACAAGTCTGTCTTCTGTGTAATACTGGTACATTGTTATAACGTCATGATTGTATTTGTTTTCTCTCCGTATGAAATAAACAATCAAATAAAATAAAATGAATGTAAGCGATATTGTGGATTGGGACTTGGTGTTTCACCAACACACACCCAGGTTAATTAGTATTAATAATGAATTCCTATTTCACATGGAGTTTTCGCGAATATATCTCTAATTAAATTAGTGGTCAATAAATCGTTCACAAAAAGAAGTTTTACTTTAAACGCATGAAAATACCACACACCCACGTACACACACGTCTACATTTATTTACAGTTTATTTATTTCACTTTCACTTTATGTGCATAAAGAACCTTAAAACGATGTACTTGAAAAGGAATAGGAGAACCCCGACTGGGTTCTCCTATTCCTAATATTGAAGATATTAAATGAAGACATACCCTTACCATCAGTTTAAATAGAATACCCTGAACTTTTAAGGATTTAACAAGTTTACAAATTCAGATAAAATATGGCAATTTACGAAAAGACTTCTGAAAGACATTTGCCTTTTAAAGGTTTTAAGAGAACTGAAGACTTAAACAATTTGATAAAATATAAAGGTTCTTCATAAATACTTAAATCATTACTTTATTTAAATAATTGAAATAGGCTTTGATAAAACAGTGTATGATTTTGAATTGAAAATTTTCACCTTTTCAATGAATCTTTAAACTTAGTGATATTAAGGAGCAAGTAGAAGGAACTTTCATGTGTTTAATATGCCCAATGCATCTGTAGTTCCAAAGACTCGCATGTGATTTGTGAAAGGGGATAAGGTATATGAACTTCATTTTAACCCATGCTAAGAGAACAAGAAAATCCTCAGAATAACATAGAATATATGAATAATAATTTACCGACATTTTCACCAGAGAAAAAATTATGACTTGCGGAGATGAATTACAATTGGAATTACTTAGTAATAAAACTCACTTATTAATTTTAAGCTATCCGTTTATTATTTTTATGGAAGGCTCTTTTTTTAATTCTCTTGTTTTCCCAACTTTAAGTTAAGTTTTATCGTTAAGTTCCTTTGCTTCCTTCACCATGTAGGTACATCTATTTTTCGTGTTATTTTTCCAGTTTATGACTTTCATAGCCTTTGACTTTTACTATATCGCAATATCTTCCGTTATATTATCCGTTCGACCTCTAACTGTTAAAATATTTACAAATAATATTATTTTTCACCTTGTTCATATATTGGTCAGTGCCTTACTTAATGTCACAAACTTTAAAATATTGAAAATATTTTAAAAACTATAAAATTTGGAATAATATATATAATTTTTCAACAAATGAAATTTAATAGTTTTGCATAAAAGAGGGAAAATTATTTTTGTGAGCATTTCTTGAACAATCTTACACAAAAGTCTGAAAAGTTTTAAAATCCTAAATATTATTTTCTTTCACTTGGCTAACAGCTAAACATTTTAAATATAATTGGAGAATTTTATTTCTGGACTCGAAAGTTTTCCTTTTCAATATATTTTATTATCAATATATATGCTGGATAATGTGCTTTATAACTATTCTAAAAATCAAGTTATTGCGTAAAATAATTTGATGGGATTTTTAAATGAAGGGGAACTGTTTATTTTAAATAATGAGCTTGCTCCAAAAACAATAAAATTTCACTTTTGTGACTAAGGAACCTGAAAATATGATCAAACCATTATAATTTTAATCGATTTTTGAATTGATTTTATGGTATAAATTTTCGATTTATGAGAGGAACCCCACTTCAATAAATTTTGTTATATTTATGAATTATAGATGTATCTTTATGTTTTTATGCTATTGTGCATTGTCATTTATAGGTTTCTGTATTTATCTCAATATTTTTCTTTCACAGTTTTAGGTTTTAATATATTTAGTATATATTAGTACTAATTACATGTGCAATGATATTTTCAATTTTTATTGTTTTAGACCAAGCTTTTAAAATAAACTGCTTCTCATAACATAACAATTTCCGTGAAACACATTACTGTGCAAACCTTTCATTTCCTATTGAAAAAACAAATTGCAAAAAGTAATGAGGCAAGAGCAACCATATCCTTGCAGTTTTTGCTAAATGTAGATGAGTGAGTTAGAGTTTTCTGTCTAGATTTATTGCATATTATAGTTACCAAAAAAATTATTGTGATCGCGGTGGATTGCTTTTAACATACTTGGTGAAATTTGATTTATTTTAAAATCTATTAATCCACACATATCTCAATAACTTACATTGAAAAATATTTATGTTACAATTTTAGGGGGGCAAAGAGACTACTCGATTTTTTTATTGTGTAAATTGTTTAGGTAATAATAAGTGATACTTAAAAATATAGAAGAAAAATATATTCTCCCTGAACAATTTAAGAATTAAATATTTATTTTCTTAAACGTATCAAGTCAAAATTATGAACGAAAATGTTTTTAGAAACCTTGGTTTTGGATTGTAGGAAAACTATAGCGGTTATCCCAGATTTTAAATATGTGTACCAGATTTTACACCTGTGAAAGATATAGCAGCCAATATATTAGCCAATATGTTGTAAAAAAATAATATTTGTAAATAGCGTAATTTAAATACATGTTTGCAAGTGCCTAAATGTGTACGAAACCCTCATATACAAGTTCTACTCGTTCTTGAAATTTTAAAAATCGAATTGGGTTGACTTATCCTAAATTTTCTGTTTGTAAAATGTCGCGAAAATAAAGTTATATTAACAGTCAGAACTGAAAAGTGGTTATAAATATTACAGTTATGATCTTCTTTATTTAGAGTTATAGAAAAAGCAGGAATCATTGGCTGTCTTAGAATACAATGAGCACTACTAAAAATGACGTCACAAATTTGTAATTTTTCCTTTAAACATTTTTAATTACGCTACTATTTAGATTAAAATTATGATTTATGAAATAAAAAATTTCTCACAAAAATAAGATTCTCACTTTAAAAAATAGAATGTAGTATATTATATGATATATTACACTTTGGGCGAAACTAATTTTTTTGTATTTGTTTATAAAAGAAAAAGATACACAAATATCTAGTCTCTTCATCGCCAAATAATTTCGAAAAAATTTCAGGAAAATTAACATATGTTTCAGTTTTTTTCTAATAAATAAGAAAATATAATTACAATCCCATCCAAAAAATAAGTTGGAATTTCTTTCTATGGGATTGCGACTCACTATTTTTTTAAATAACTCTATATGCAAAGTGAAATTAAACATTTCATTATTACAATTATTATTTCTGCATTAGGTTTTGATATAGATAATTAAATAACTTTACGTTATAACATATATAAAACAATTTTATTATTTCCATGTTTCGTAAAAGTTGCACTTACAACAGCATTTATAATTTAATAAAAGGAATAACATCAGGACTTAACTTAGCCAAAAATGAAATGATCAACAGTTAAGGCGCCTAATATCTTGTTTTACCCAAACTACTGAACTACTTATATTGGGGATGATATCGTATTGGACAAAATTAAATAGAAATAAAATGACAGTCTATTATAACTAATAACAAAACATGCATCTTTAAAAATCATAATAAAGCAATCTCTAAAATATCCAAAGTTTTAAATATTATATCTATCCAACATTGACTCAAAACTTACACTTTTTACAAACTTGAAACAAATACAAAAGATATTAAATATACAGGTGGCATATTTCAATACAGTGGCAGATTTCAATGTTTGAAAAATTAAAAAAAAACTGCACCTCTAATACAAAGTAGGTTTATTTTACCTTTATAACAACAAATGTGGATTTATTTTTTTAAAAACCACGTTTTCCAAATAGCGGCCATCGAGTCTGACACACTCTTCGAGTCTAGCACGCATGTTTTCAAAAACGCGTTTGCAGAGCGACTGGGGTATCCTACTGACTTCGGCTCGAATATTTTCTTTAAGTTGTGTCACAGTGCTCGGATTTGTTTTGTAAACAACGGATTTTAAGTATCCTCATAAGAAAAAGTCACATGGGCTTAAATCGGGTGACCTAGGTAGCCACGGTACGGTACCGTTTCGAGATATGTTTTTTTCTGGAAATAACTGCCGCACTGCATTCATGGACACATTAGCAGTGTGAGCTGCGGCCCCGTCCTGCTGGAACCATGTGTTTTGGTTGAAGGGTGGACTATTCTGTAGTTCTACTCTGAAAAAGTCATTTAACATTTGGGCATATCTCTCCGAATTCACAGTTACAGTTTGGCCACGTTGATTTTCAAAGATATAAGGCCCTATGATTGCAGATGCAGACATGGCACACCAAACTGTTACTTTAGGCTTATGTAAAGGCTTTTGATGCATTTATCTTTGGTTGTGGACATTCCAGTAACAAAAGTTCTGCTTATTCACATATCCTCCAATGTGAGAGTGAGCTTCGTCACTAAAGAATTTGTTGCCCATCCGGGTAGCAGTACGAAATCTCAACAACATCACCTCCGCGTAAGTTTTTCTTAATTCAAAGTCAGAATCGTGTAAATCTTGAACAATTTGAATTTTATATGGATGGAACTTGAATTTTTTCGCATTATTACCTGTAAAGTTGATTTTGGAATTCCCAATATCGATGAACGTGTACGCAGTGATAAACGGGGATTTCCAACAACAGAAACCATAACACGCTCGACATTTTCGTCCGTGGCTACCAATGGTGTAGGTGTTGTAGATGTTGATCCTGTAGCTCTGAACCTTGCCACCCATGACTGGATAAGGTTGATCGATGGTCCATCACGTAATCAACGAATACTGTAACGATTATTAAATCAACGGCGTGCTACAGACAGCAAAAATTCACTCGAAATGTACGCCTCGACGGCAAAGGCGCGGTGCTCTCCACTCCACTGTTCCATGGCTACTAAAACATCCGCACCGCTTGCGCTTCTAACGACGCCCCCCGCGCCCCTCTTATGTGTTGCGTTCAGAAACTATGTTTGTTCAAACTTTGAAATCTGACACCTTGTACAAGTATATTCCGGTTCAAAAAAGAGCTAACATAACCTTCATCAAGACTTATTCATTGCACGTCTTATGATGTGTAGTGATGGGTTTTAATTCTTAATCAAAGGCATGATCATAATTTTTCTCATTTCAACTTGATTTCATTTTCTACTATTTGTATTAACTCAACCTCGTCAAGCAGTAGATTAATTTTTTATACAATTACTAATTTTGACGATATTACCAAAATATTAAAATGTATTTTTAAATCTAGATTTGGCAATAAATTAGAGACGGATGCTGTATTTTATAAAGTACTTTTTGAAATTACTTCGAGTTTAGTAGAACAATGTTTATCTTTGCACACGTTTCCTACTTGTAATTTGATTTTTCCCGACACAGAAAATCCAGTGATGACGTGACTTGTTTTTCTGTTCGATTTATCACAAATCATAATGTCAAAGTTGTTTATAGCACGACAGTTTTTACCAATACTATTTAGTGCCAAGAATGATCAACCTATTTGACATAAAATAATATGATTAGAATAAAGAGAAAAATTTTGTAGACACCATAGTTGCATTATCAGAAAAATTACTTAAAAGAATTAAATTTTTTTTTAAATATAAATTATAGGTTAAATAAAAAATTTAAAGTGAATCACTAGCTGTTTGCTGGACATGTGTTATTCTATATATTCACAAAGTTTTTTTAGAATGGAAATATTTTTCTAAACATGTCACCTTTTAACGGTTTTTTACATTAAATAAAAAAAATTATCCTCCTCATTTCTTTTACTGACTAAAATTATATTTATGGTTAAATATGTACATGCATATCTCATAAATTTATAAAATATAACATAAAAGAAACTTAAAAATGAAAGCTTTCCGTATATTATGTTGTAGTCTTTTATCACAGCTTTCTAATAAAAAAATTTAATTAAACTGAACTCTTATTTCCGATTAAATTTTGTAGCAATAATTTTTAAGGTTACTTTAATTTGCACGTAGTTTCTTGTTCGCCAATTCTAAATCAGTTTGAATTTAATATGATTGTGAAAACGAAATGTTTAATACGGTTCATCAAACACATAATTTACTTCCTTTCTCAAGGAGAACATCATTCCAAAAAAAAGTAAATTCCCCCGAAGGAGCCTCGAACATCAAAATCTTTCTGTGAAAAAGGTCAACCCTGACTACATACAAATATTTGCTAGATATAAACACAGCCGTCACAAGGACCCTTTTTCAAAGCTTGTCGACACAATTGAAAATTCAATGAATTATTCCATCTTTGCCTAGGATATTTGTCTGCTGCTTTCCATAGGTTCTATTTCCCCACAAGATAAGGCAAGTAGCAATAATTTACTGTTTTTCACCTTCATTTAGAAATATTTTGTGTCTCATCTTTTCAGATACATGGCTTCATTTGTATTCAAGAGACCTCTTAGAGAGTCACCTTTCAATAAACTTTAAATTTGATAAAACTATATTCTCTGATTAATCGTTTTTGCCAACCTTTCCATACGTATTGAGTACCCGGTGATTTTCTTTATTGATTTTCAATTTGAAAATTTGACGGTTTAACTGAATTCCTCTCTTCTTTATTTTATATTTTTTTTACACAAATTCGATACGTTTATTAAATTATTGTTAATAAATTTAAGGGTGAATAAAATTAAATGGATTTTATAGTGGAGTATAGTTCTACTTATTTATATTATGCTGATTTTGAAAGGTCCGAACACATCTGAATTTGTGAATCTATTTCTCATAAGTATTGTCACTAACACTCGTAAAAAGTAGATATTGTCACTAATACAGACGTAAATCCTACAATATTGAGTGCTTTCGGCCAATTTTTTCTCATTTTTTTATTACTATTCGCAACATTTTACAATTACAAATCTGGGATTACCTGATGTTTTAATTTTTATCATGATAAACTATACCATCATATTCAGTGCAGATTATCAAATATAAATAAATAACCTATCATTGTTATCGTGCCTGATTAGCAGCAATAAGCTATTTAGCTTCTGCGCAATTGCCTGCTCTCTTAACGTCGCAATTTAAAGCAAACATCTGGCGAAGAAGAAATACACTTATTACATAGGCTTAAATTGTTTAAAATAGATTCATCAGTAAGGTACACCAACTGAGATATGTGGTTATTTTTGCATACAATGTTTGTGTATTTGAGTGCCCTATCGGTTAAGTATTTATTTCTACACTAAAATAAGATATTTACAGAAATGTATTTACATTAGAAATAATTTTGAAGAAATAATGGACTACCAAGAAATAACGGATTACTACTAAACCTAAGTAGGAATACTTAGGTTTCTCCGAGGCTAAACTAAATGTTTCATGCAAAAACTACTAGACTGATTAGAACGAAACTTTCACTAAAATCATGTAAAATAATTTTATAGAGATATTATTTAAATATTTATTTATCTACTTTAATGTATCTAACTGATACATAATGGCGGATTTATGCTACGAGAACAGTATCTTACAGCCAACCGTAACACCAGTCCAGCCCCGTTCGATGAATGGCCGGAAATCGAAACCGGGACCCCGCGGTGCGCCGCGTCGTCAAAGGCCATATGTCTTGCGGGCAACCCAACACACTACGGTGACGCACGACGACGAAAATATTTGATTAAAATTTAAAGTACTTTTTTCTAAAACTTTCACTAAGTAACTTGGAATTCAATTATTAATACTAAGGCACTAAAATAATTGGAATAGTAATTGGAATAATATTATCATAGAGGCTTAAAGTTTAAAATTAAAAAAGATACAGAAGACTTTCATTCAAATCAAGGATTTTATTGAGATAAAAAATTTTATTACTGGAGGAAAATTTGCCACAAAAAAATATACGTAATAGAAACCGCGGACAAAAGATATTTAATCTTGAAACCCAAATTTCCATTTAATATTTTTTATGAAATCAAGTTCTAATACAATGATGAAGAAAAATTAAAAATTTATATTTTCAACATTAGTGTATTTTATTTTAGTTTTTAATGTTAATCAATTATAATATTGTTTATATTTCGGTAGGAATTACGGAAATTATTTATTGTCGACGCTATATTTTATAAAGTTTGTTAAACTTGTTAGTCGAGGCAACAACGTTTTTGTATCTACATATTTTTACAATAAAAATAAGATTTTTTTATAATTATTAACTTTAATTAAAAATTTAGGAACATTTAATGCAAAAGTATTTCACTCAATTTCTGTCTTATATATTTTTGTCTAACTGCGCAAAATTACTGAAAGCTTTTTAACAGATGGAATGAAATGGAAACACACTTTCGCGTACGGCCTTAGCCTTTTCTCAAAGTACATTAAAGTCGATCTCTAAGCATTTTTGTAATTATCGACCTGATCTCAGATTCTATGCGTAAAATTGTGATAACATCCTGAATAAATTAAACGAATTTTTTAAATTTTTTTTTATTTATCTTTTTTATTAATTATTCGTAAAATACAAATTGACACGTGCCTCAAAAATAAAGTAAATTTACAATACTAGTCACACAAATGAATGGATTACTACTTTTGCCGTAAGGATTCCATTGTTAATGCGAGGTTATGAAATCAAATTAAATGAATAAGTTTAGGAAATTACTTTAATTTTTGAAGTTGTAGTTAAAGACCCATTAAAAAGTTTGATCGAAGTTGCACGGTAGATAAAGGCATGGGCGTATAACTGGTTATAAATATCTTTAGGCTATGTTTCCAAACACGTTCAAACGCTACTTTACACGATGGTAAGATTTTTTTTCTTTCCAAAGTTAATTTCCGTATATTTTTTTTTCCTTTATTGTTGTATATTGTGCAAATATGCAGAATAAAATGCGAAGAATTTTTCCTAAGAATTATTGAACTCATTATAGTTATATTTTTATTGTATATGTGATTTTTTTTACATATTTGATAATTTCTCAGCAAATTTTATCAATTTAAAAAATAATTTCGACAAACCCCAAATTGTTTATTATGACGATGAAATTTTTATACATATTTCTTTCAAACACGAAAAAAGTGTACGATAAAATTTGCTGAAATTTAATCAGTACCTGCCGTCCATTGATATTAATGATACGTTAAGCATAAAAACGCTGACATATCTCGGCCCTTTTATAGGATTAGCCATATAATTATAAATTGCCTTATATATTGAGTCGTTATGAAAATACCGGACAGGTGTGTAGTGGAATATCACAAGTAAGGTGTCGTAGTTATCTTTTTGTCTTTAAATTTTTAATTTAGATTACTTAAAATAGTTTTGATTAAAAATTGTAATTAAATACGTGGATTTTTTTTAATTTTTCAAAAACTTAGAAACATACAAAGGAGATGGAGAGGGATCATATTCATTATATTGTAGCTTAATATTTCACCTTTAATCGAGCTTTAAGAATGAAAGATGAAAAAAATAGTATATTAAACTTTCATCTAATTATAAAAGATCAGTCCAATCTGTCCCCATTGGAAAGAATGCGCAAAAAAAATTTACTACTACATTATATGTATTGACAGTTACATGATTTTTAAAATTATTTATTTCATATTGATTCGGAAATTCCATCTGAAATATAGACTTCCGAAACTTTATGAACACAGTTCTAAAACATGTTGCGACAAGTAAATGGATGGAGACAGAATAAATAATGAAAGCTTCTGGTTTCACTTCAGAACTCTAAAGAACTAGAAAATAAATCAACAATTCATGTCATAAGCTTCGTATACCACAAGGCAGACGTAAAATCTTTACGAAAAATATGTTCTGCTTCATGCCGCATAATTGAAAACATTATATAAAAACCTAACGTTTTAAGAGTAAAACAAAATTATTCTAGAAGCATTATTTCTGCTCTGTGATCCACGGTATCCAATAAGTTTTTAATTACAAACATTATTAAAGACATTATACTTTTATATGAGCGTTATTAAAGTATCATTTTTATAATCTCATCGTCGGGTTTTTATTGAGTTAGATACTCGTAAGTATACAGTAATAAAAAGAAACTATAATTTTATTAATCGCGCCTAATTATTTAATTAGATGTTATCGTTTTAAATGTAAAAGATTATACAGATTCGTAGGTTTTTTTTGAAAATGCTGTTCAAATATTTATATAAATTGGACGATCAATGACGCAATCAACATTATCTACAAGTGAAACTTTATTATTGATTCTTTGTGTTTCTTTTATTAATATAAAAGAAACGCACTTTTTTTTCAGAAACGCACGCAAACGCGTTCTTATCTTCACTGATTTTTTTACCGTTTTCACTATAACATTTTTATAACCTTTTCTCGAGTATACATCAAGGAACTCAAAATATATGAAACTGTAACAGATAGAGCAGGCGAGTTAATAAACTCTCATAATAAGGATATAGCTTTTATCATTCGACGTAAACAACATAACAAACCGATAATAAAAGCTGAGGTGGCTTCTAATTATATTAAAACAAGTTCGTGAAATATTGGAGAATGCAAAAAAATTCAAAGTAAGGAATATTTTCTGGAAAAACTTTCTTATAGATATAAATTCAATGTAATGGGGGCTATGTTATTAAAATCGCTCTAATTTTAATTTATTTTACAAATAGTATATTGTGATTCTACGCATAGTATTTAAATTTAGTTTAAGTTTACACTCAGAAAGGAGAGGACAGAGTGAAATGTTATCTCTCGCTAATATACAAGTTTTACATAATACTACTCATTTACAAAGTAAATTTCGATTTTGTAATTAGAAAGACTCATTAAAACGATTTAAATAATTTAATTTTTTTAAAATTTTGTTTGAGATGATAATAATATCCATATTTTACGAAAATATTAAATTTCAAACAAGATCTAAATAATTCATTGACGATTATAAGTTTATTCTACTCATCATAGAAGAAACAGATGAATTGGTATAATTTTTTACACAAAAAATGCTATAAAATATTTTTTTTTTATTTAAAAGAGTAATTAATTTCATTTAAAATATATTTCAGTCTTGTATTTCCAGGCGGAAGTCAACAAAAGGTGTATAACTCCACACACAATTAATTTTGGTAGGAAATTTTATTCATCAATCTTGTATAAAACAGCTTACGAAATATTCTACAAGAGTTACGTGTACAAATGAACCAAAATTATTGTTGTGTAATTACTTCGGAAACAAAGGCTCGCTTTCATTGTAAAGCTTTAGCAGGCTTTGAAAATAAATTTCCCAACCGTAATTATTAAGCTTTCGTTTCGGAGCTTTATTCATTTTATATTATATTGAGACCCGCAACATTACAAAATTTTTTAAAAGAAGAATTGTTTATCCCGTCGTTGTATAAAGATATCACTGGCGGTCAATTAATGTATATGAAACTAAATATACAACCATGGTTATTGACAGAGAAATAATTACATAATTCTTTCCTTTGAAATTGTGCTTCAATGACACTTTGGTGCATCATCAATATTCAAACGGCAAACCTCGGGACCCCCGCAATGAGAATTAGTTTTTTTTGTTTTTTATGTATGTTTTTATAATTATGTAGCAGGTAAATGCATTTGTTGTTACGAGAGATTGAGTAGACATGCAGCTTAGGATTGAAAAAATGAAATACTTCTGGATTATATCAAGAACTTTATTTTTATGATAGTACGTATAAATCCAAAAAAAGTCACATCTTCCATTCCTAATCAAATTTCTTCTAGAATAATTTTGTTTTACTCATAAAACGTTAGGTTTTTATATAATGTTTTCAATTATGCGGCATGAAGCAGAACATATTTTTCGTAAAGATTTTACGTCTGCCTTGTGGTATACGAAGCTTATGACATGAATTGTTGATTTATTTTCTAGTTCTTTAGAGTTCTGAAGTGAAACCAGAAGCTTTCATTATTTATTCTGTCTCCATCCATTTACTTGTCGCAACATGTTTTAGAACTGTGTTCATGAAGTTTCGGAAGTCTATATTTCAGATGGAATTTCCGAATCAATATGAAATAAATAATTTTAAAAATCATGTAACTGTCAATACATATAATGTAGTAGTAAATTTTTTTTGCGCATTCTTTCCAATGGGGACAGATTGGACTGATCTTTTATAATTAGACGAAAGTTTAATATACTATTTTTTTCATCTTTCATTCTTAAAGCTCGATTAAAGGTGAAATATTAAGCTACAATATAATGAATATGATCCCTCTCCATCTCCTTTGTATGTTTCTAAGATTTTGAAAAATTAAAAAAAATCCACGTATTTAATCACAATTTTTAATCAAAACTATTTTAAGTAATCTAAATTAAAAATTTAAAGACAAAAAGATAACTACGACACCTTACTTGTGATATTCCACTACACACCTGTCCGGTATTTTCATAACGACTCAATATATAAGGTAATTTATAATTATATGGCTAATCCTATAAAAGGGCCGAGATATGTCAGCGTTTTTATGCTTAACGTATCATTAATATCAATGGACGGCAGGTACTAATGCGTATTGCAGCTTCAAACTTTTTTAAAAATCAAATAATAAAGAAGTTATTTCTTCAACTAACAATTTTAATCCACCAAATATTTTTTAAGTATACAGAGTAATTAGATTGTGGCTTTAGTTTAGTAAATTATAATATTTTAACTATTTTTTATTTGCTCCAACGTAATCGCCTACCGATAATATAACCTCAAAATAAATCACTAATGAATAATTGCGCCCAATTCGAATATATAGTTATATATTATAAACAATTGGATAAGGTGGTTAATTTGACATTAAGGTAACACGGCATATACATCCAAGTGTCCTGTGTGTATTTTTACAAGAATATTGATTAAGACGATTTCATCTCACGTAATGAACACATGATCGTTCATAACTCTTGGTGTATATTAGAGAGAAATTATAACCTAAATAAAGAATCCAAAGACTATTAGACTCTTTGACTTATATGCGTTGAGTGTCAGTACACATAAGCAGTTTATATATTATGTTACATAACTTATAATTACTAAAGATATAATTTTCAAAATACAATTAAATATAGATTTAATTAAAAAATCAAAGCATTTCTATACCTTTTAATTTTAAAATTTAAAATTCTTCCTTGAAAAGGATGGCTATTTTAGCATTATTTACCCTATACACATATAAAAATATTGATTGGGATATATATAAATGTTGTTATTTAAAAATCAATTTAATTGAAAAAAAATGAAAATATTCTCATAATACATGAAAATGCTTTGATCCCAAAATAATGCATTCCTTGGCAACTTTGCCCATACAGAACACATAATTTGATATCGTACTTTAAAGAAACGCATTCAATTGATTGCATTTTTTATTTAAGAAAATTTTAAATTCAACAATAGATAAAATGTAATGAAAATATATTACGGTACAAAAAATACTTATTGCTTCTTATCGGGAACGAAATGTTTTTAGGCTTCTTTTAGGCTATTTTAGGTGAATATTTTTAGGCTTCTGGACTCACAAGAGAAAAAAAAGGGAACCCTAATAAGAATTCAATTTGGCATCTATTTATCTATCAGTTTATCCATCTATTACAAATGTTTTCCCAGTCACTGATGTAGAAAATTGAAATTTGGGCTGTGCTAAAGCTTACTGTCCCGCATAAATCTTAGCATTCAACAATAAAAATATCCTTAAGGATATTTATGAATAATTTTAATATAAAAGTAAATAAGTTAAATAAAATATTCGACATAATAGTAAACATAAAGTAAAAATTTATATCTATTTTTTTAATGTTATTAAGCTGATTCTAAAGATATTACTGAAAATATCCGCGAAAAATATATTTCTCCCTCTACTTTTGAAATTGCTACAGTCAAAATTACTAAAAGTTTAACGAAAAATACAGTTGTCGACATTTTCACCTCTATTTTATATCGATATAATACGTCGATAATTCTAAATTTCATAGTTTTTGAAATATTTACGGTATTTTTCATGCCCTAGAAAGATTTACCGGGCGTGTGCATTTTGAAAAATTATATTAATATTTGCATATAGTTTAATAGAAATACCCTATGTCATTGAATGTTTATATACGTCTGTGTATATACTTAACGCACCTAGTTCTACTTGTGCATAATACATGTGAATTAACAAAATAAGCTATCAATTGAAAATTACAATATAATTATGGAAATAAAAGAAAAAGGTAAACATACATTGAGCAACAATGGAAAATATCCATGTTACTAAGTTTACGCGTGCTAAATTTTAACCTTATGGGACACATTCATTAGAATTAACTCGCTAGCGTGTTCTGAGCGTGAGGGACCACGGTACCAAATTCCAACCTATATGTCACCGCACACTGCGCTCGTACCGTCATTCGATAGGTTTCCTATCCTTTTGTTAACATTTTATTATTATATTTGAAACTTTTTTTGTTATATAAGGATGAAATAGTAAAGTATATATTTTTATTAGATGTATCTATAATCAATAAAAAATAAACGCCCAACCATACGAGTCCAGTCATTTTGGAGCCTGGTGAAAACTGGTGAACTGGCAGAGAAACGTAAATATTAATAAATGAATGTGTTTAGTAATAATGTGAATAACATAAAAACCTTAAAATTCATTAAATTAATACATTCTAAACTTTTTCAGTACCAATATAAATTTGTAAATAATTCTATAAATGCGTTTTTATTATAAATTCTTATAAAGGTTTCTTTTTCCTATTGATATACGCATATTTAAAAAGGAAAAAAATACTTTTATCGAAGTATATTCGTAGGTCATTCTGTTTATTTTCAACTTTTGTGATTATTGTTTTTTATCAATTGGTATGTAATAAAATACATGAACATTAAACAAAATACGCATGTATCGCAAAGAATTACTATGTCAATATTCATGAAATTCTTGTCATACGTTTCAGTTATACATAGTTATAATTAAATTGATGATTTGGTGTTTATAGTTGTACATACTACAAATCATTTCCTTCCTTAATAATATTACATGTAACATTACCTTAAGGTCGTGATATTATTTAGCAAACGCTGTCATTCTAAAGAAGTTAAAAAAAAATAATGGCTATAATATTACTTGCAAATTTAAATAAAACATTTCATATAGGAGTAGAACAAACACTGCGAGGTTTTCGCACACACTTTGTTACATTAAACATTTTCAGCTTACGTAGCTGTAAATGTTTATATTTGTACTTTTGTATTAAACTTTTCACAAATATTAATATTATTTAAAATATTACGTAAAATTATCTAAATTTTAATTTTAGCAATTTTTAAACTAGAGAGGGCTTAGGTATATTTCTGTGGAATTTTTTCAGTAATAGTTTTACATCTGTCTTACACAAACTCAAAATGCTGTGTTTCTTTTGCCTTGGCTAAAATTTCCATATAAATTCTATAGAGTATCTATAATTTCCATATAAATTCTATAGAGTGTATACTCTATAGAATTTATATGGATATTTTCAATATTCATGTTTATATCAAACACATGTTTCAATATTCATGTTTACATCATATTTCATATTTGTGTTTCAAGACCAATGGCCGAATAAGTCAATTATTTCAGGATGGTTCTATTTGCGCTTTGTTAATATAATATTAACATTTGGATGTGAATTTTACGATATTTCAGAAATTAAATATTTTTTTTTATGTATGGATGTACAGTCCTGGGCACAAAAAGAATAATACAACTTTTGCCATCGAAAATATCTCAAATGCGAAGTAATAGAACTGTATATTATAAACACGTATTCTCTTCTGGACAACAAAACTTTTATTCTTTAACCACCCTATATAAATTAAAATCATGATTATCTGCAATGGCACATATATAAATAAATATGGAAATTATGGTGGATACGAAAATATAATGGAATTTAACTTTTATGCAAGAAATAAAAAAACACATAGGGAAATTTTATACTGAGTATGTCTACCTTTGTTGTTGTTGTCGTGTCCACATGGAACGAAGAAAATGTCATATGGAAAATGGTTGCCAGACCCTCGAAAGGTTGGATTTCTCCAGTCCCGCTTGATGAGCGGCCGAGAATCAAACCGGGTCCTCGCGGTACGCCGCGCACTCAACGACCGTATGTCTTGCGATCTACCCAACACACCACGGTGACGACATCTCTACCTTTATTTACTCTAAAGCAATAATCAAACCACTGTGAGTGATTTTATAAAAGTTTTCTTTATAACGATTAGAGAAGTTCATTTATCCCATCTTATCGTCCATTGGCATGGCGCGCCTAGATCTCCCACAAATTTTCAATAATATTTAGGTGTGCCAAAGCAATACCTCAATCTCGTAGATGTGAAACTAATTAATTTGAATTGAGGTGTTATCCTGTGGAAATTACTACTGTTTCTTCAGGCTATTCTGAATATTCTTCATTTCAAACGAGCATTCATGATGTCTATCTATTCAGTTTTACTCGACGTCGCATCCACGAAATTCTTATGCAATTTCTATTATATCCAGTTGCTCTCCAGACCGTAGTCAAACCACCTCCCATTTGTTTTTTGGAAAATATAAGTAGTTCCTTTCGTAAATATTGCTAGTATTACTTGAATCCACACGGTTTGTCTAAGTCAAATATCTGGATTAGGAATTATTATTAATTTTAAAATTAATTTCCATTAATTTAAATTCCATTAATTCTATTAAAAATTAAATATTAATTTTCCCTACTGTGCCATCCATGGGTGATATTTTTGGGTAAAGTGGTAGCCTGTCTAAGCTATGCCGTTTCGTTAATAGTCGTTTCCTAATAGATTGTTTTGAAATTGAGATTAATATTTAAGACCAAAACGCGATGAATAGTTTTAAATGATGCATAGTTGTTGCACGTTTATTTATGTATATATATTTATGTATATATATTTTTTTACTGTTACCTATTCAGTGAGTACGTTTTCATTGTTTTTTGTATTGTCGTCTCTCGTAACTGACAACTTGATGATGCTACTTCTTCACTGAACAATTGGAACATCCTATTCTTCTTTTAATTTTTCTTTCATTTCCCTGAAGATGAAACCTTCATAGAACTATTTAAGAGTATTTAGAACTATTTAAGTGTTTATTTGGAGCGTTTCCCCCAAAGTCAGTCAAAAAAATATTTTTTTCTTTCGGAATATTTGCCAAATTGTATTTATCTGATAATTCTTCCACATTAAAACTATTGCCTGCGCTATACTATAGGAACAGTTTTTTCGAATTCTGGAAATGCTTTCGAACTTATAATGTGTAATTTATTATAAAATGCCGTTGAAATAAAAAAAAGTCCGCTGAAGTTAAGTAAACGTGAGAGTACTCAGAGAGTCACATTACCAATTATGAATGTAAAAATATGCTTAAATTTTCGTTTTTTTAAACATGTATTTGTGTCCATTATTATATAGAAATAATATTAGAGATTGTATGAATTCTTTTCAATTTTGCAAAGGCTTTGTGGTAAAGATCTTAAAAAATAATTTTTTTATCAAAAACGATTCAAAATATGCGTGTACGGTAGTAATAATAGAAATAAAAGGATTTTAAGTATATAATATGCAAATTATTTAAATTGTTTTTAAATATAATTTCTTTGAATAAAAATGAGAACACATCTTTTTTTTCTGACGTAAATTATTTCAATAATTATAATCCAAAAATAATAGTGTGATAGCTCCAACATCCCCGAATTTCGCTATAATGATTTTAGTAATTGTAATCTTATAGAAGTTAACGCATTTCTAAAAGTTTAGGCTGCCTTATGGAGTTAAAGGTTTCAATAAAATAATTTTTATTTTCCTCAAGAACACATAAAGACTTAAAAACAATTAAGTTTTATACCATTCAAGTTGAGGATTAGTTACTAATAATTCAAAGTTATTAAATTCTAATTTCTTTTAAAATTAAATGCGATTTTAAGGACTAATTGAATAAATTTACGAGTGAAATCAATTTATAAGATAAGTCAGGCTATAAATTTTGAAATTCCTTCAACATTGCTATAAATTATGTTATCCATGAGCTTATTCTAATAATAGTTAGTGTTAAACTGTGTTATACTAATCCAGATTTGTACAAAATTTTTTAAATTTGAAATATTTCAAATTTCGGCATATCAATTATATTTACCTATTTGGACAGTTTAAAGTATATATTATTAAATGATATTTAAACATAATTATACGATTTCATTTTAGATACTTTACGTTTACTAAAAGAAATTAATTAATTTTTTGTATTAGATTAATATTTTAAGTAGATTTATATTTAATATTACTTAAGCTGTCGTGGGTTGTTTATGTGCTTAACAATAGTTAAAACTGATGTTTTAAAGTGAGTGTAAATCAAAAGATTCTCTACGGTTACTTTCAAGTATGCCTTTAATTTACTCAGTAGACAAAATTTGGATATTTAAAAACATTAATGCAATGACGGTATTATGGATTGGGAAAGTGAGACTCACTGTTAGTAATCTTCGCCACTCTACTCTATATGGTACATAGAGAAACAAGGTATTTTACCACGAACAGGAAAGTTAAGTAATGTTAACTTCAGTTTCACTAACAATGTCGATATAACATTTTAGAAGAAAATTCGAATTTTCTAAGTTTTTCTTTGCAATTTATTGATGAACATTTTGTGTATCATTTTTGTTCGATTATTACAACCCACACCCATTAAAATTCATTAATAACATATTTGTAGTTTAATAATTATATTAAGTATTGCATTGATTTTATTTGTCCCTTTTTAAAAATAATTGAAATAAATAATTTAAAATACTCTACATCTACTTAATTTAAAACACTCCTTACCAAGTGTGTTCTATATAAATTATTTATACATGTTTAATTAGAATATAAGGGAGAACAGTGCAAAAAAGTGGATACAAAATGATAAAAGGAAGACTATTGTAAAATGTACGCGTTTAAAATACAATATTCAAATTAAAGATAGAAGGCGGTATTAAAATATGAAATATAATTCCATTCTAAAGTAAATTGCTTAACCAAATTAGTGCCAGCAGTAAAATGAAAATAAAGCATTCCACGTAAAGCATTAACTTCCAGGATCAAATCAACATTAATATAAATTAAAATGATGATGGAAGTATACGATAAAGTGAAAATGAAACAGAATGAGGCTTACGGCTCTTATCGTTGCTGTAATTTAAAATTAGGTACATATGAAATGCTAATTTTACATGAAGAGACACAGTTATCCTGGTTGTAGATTATTTCGAAATTTACAAGACGCGTAATAAAAGAGATAGAATCGATCTATTTATATCTAGGTGAAAATATTAGGAATGGTTCAAAATACCGTTTCGCAAACTGATCGAATAAAGTGATCGGATAACGGAAAGACAAATGAAATAATCATATCTTTATTAATATCGCTTATTATGTTTCATTCGAATATTGACAAAAAAGCTTCGATTGAATCGTTTTGAAACATTCAAACTACACAAAAGTACGTAATCGAACCACGTAAGTTCGCAATGCCATCTTTTAACACATTTCTGTAAATATACCTGCTGTGGGAGTTACATTAATTTTATATTTATGCCTTAGCTTTTTCTTCTTCAAAGAAAATTCTTATTCTAATTATAAAAATGCAGGATTCTAACATAAATAACATAATTAATCAACCTTAAGTCAAGTACGTACTGGCGTAACGAGGAATAATGAGATAAAAGACTTTTTTATTTTTATTTATTTATTTATATGCAGTTATAAAACATATCTTTATTACATATACATATTGCAGTAACAATACAGAACTATTAAGTGAACTACAGCACATAATGAAGACCTACTTCAAGCATTTTATTTTAAATTACAAAAATCACATTAATAACCGTAATCGTACATTTAAGTTGTTTGTCGTAATTTTATGTTGTGGAAATGTCGGGGAATTTTGATGTAAATCGGTTCGATACGCCTTTATAGCAATTATATGATAACTAAGCTAGCATGGTTAGTAATAAGGAACGAAGGATGGAAGATTTTTCAATAAATTAAGGTAAACAAATTGTTTATTTAACAATCGGCACGTAAATTTCACCTCATTAATGAAATTTACATTTTGGTAACTTCGACTTTTCTTCTGTACTGCAATTTAGGTAATCCAGTATATCAAAGAGAAAATCGAAAGGAAGTAGAAAATGGAAGTAACTTTATTGTATGAAACAAAGTGTTTACTTACATTTCTGATATAGTAGAAATATCGAAGGAACATTTTTTTTAGACACTTTCAATTATCAGGTATATTCAATTTAATGTGGACGAACATCCAATACGAAAAGCAACTTGCTCGTCGCAAATTCGACTTCTATGGCTCAAATTAACGTTGCAATGTGATATGAAATTGAATAATTTTGTCAATAAAATCAAATAATTTATTCAGATACTGTGCCACTCTTACGTACAAGCCTGTAATTTTCCATCGCGAGAGATAGGCAACAGTTGATTACGTCGTTGTAACGATTGAATGAAAATATGAGTGAATGCTTCGTGACTATGCCTGAGTAAACCATCCGATCTTACTGATTTCTTCAGTTTAGAGAAACAATTGGTAAGTCACTATTACTAATCTACTCAATATCAATTTTTGTTTCTGCCATGGTTCTATGAACTGTACATCAAAAGGAATTGCTCAACGAGAGCTTCAGGCGCCCGCAGCGCCGATCCGTGAACGATAGCACCATCGCATGAAGCGGTGTCATCAGCGTCGCGATCCCCTCTTTGGGCGTTGATGTACTATTTAAATAATAATTTATTCTTTCAAGTTTGCTTTTATTTTATTGATATCTAATTGCTTGGAAGTTTTTATTTGACTTTTGACTGAAATTCAGAGGCATGCAAATACCCCTTACGTCATTGATGGATCGCATTTCTTCAAATATTAATTAAAATAGTATTGAAATCGGAATAGACTGGACATAGTGTCTCTGCAGTTGTAAACGTTTTTAAAGGGTTAAGTGATTTGATTGATTCAGAAATAAACCTGGTTATAAGAAAGTCGACAGTGATATCTGAATTATTGATTAAGTACGATTTTAGAAAAAAGGAATTTTAGAAAAAAGTCTGTAAAATAAAACATAGTCTGCCTTAGGAAAGTTCCAGCAGGTGTAAGGATACATATTTTGAGAACGTTTATAATTAAAATACAATCCAATATGTACACTCAGACTGTGCTAGACGATACTCGTCGCCACGTGCAAAAGAACGGCAGCATTGCTACATGATTGCACATGAAGTATTTTTTCACTAACATTAAGGACATAATTAAAACTTTTAACCAAATAGAACGATAATATGTATTCATAGAAATTTAACTATTTCTTGGTACTTGAGCTTGTTCAAGACGTCCGTAAAAATATCAGATATAAAAGTAGAAACTATCATAAATTTCACTCCACAAAGAAGTTGGGATATACACAATAAACCCATATAATAATATGTCCAAAAGGAATTTGGTATAAATGTAGCTTATACATGTTCGTTTCAACGTGTATTTAGCTTATAATTACCTTTATGATGTGATCCGTCTATTTAGTACTCAGCACATGCTCCAACGTGATGGGTAGACGTGCGGTCAAGAGTACACCACTGCCGCACGTTGCCGGGTCGCGTAGCGCATGTACACGTGGAGACGCGACCCACCATAAGTCGCTATATATGTCCCGCAAAATACACTTGTGCACACATTCATCTAACCACGTTTTGTTTAAAGCATTTACATCGTATCGTAACGCCAGTAATTATGTTCGAGAAGATGTATGTCAACTTTCCTTTAAAGCCGCGAGTACTTTAAAAATATATTTGCAGTAAAGCAGAATAATATTTTATAGACATCTATCTATATATATATAAATATATATATTTATATATATATATATATATATATATATATATATATATATATATGTATATATTTATATATATATGTATATATATATATATATATATATACATATATATATATATACAGACATTAATTGCATATATTAATACGGATATCAAATAAAACCACTGATTAAATTTTTTTTTCTGTACGTAGTTATAGTCTTATATGTGGATATTGCATCGATGATGTGATATTGCATACTTATTCACATGTCCACCTCAAAAATAGCTTTTAAATAAGAATATAATATCGCATCACGAAAATATGTCAGTCTACAGCCACCTATTGCCGGACACATGTTCTTCCGTTCTACATTATTTCACCAATTTATTGTACCTCAAATTACTTACGATTTCCGTTGGTAAGGTCCAGTGTATTTACATGAACGCTCTTCACAAATTACACCAGCATTATTTCCTTTTCCGGTTGCATGTTATAACTAGTATGAAAATAAATTACTGGAAAGTTGTCGACAAATATATGCAAATTCTTATATACGTCTGGGAAATTAGTAAATGTCGACTGGTGAGAAGCTGACAATAATTTCATTAAAAAATATGTGACTTATAAAGTTTATTTTGCCTATAAAATATAAATGTTAAGAAATATGTTTAACAGAACTAACCGAAGCAACTGAAAAACTACGCATATTTCTATACTAATCATAGAATGACCGGCAAATATAATCGATAATCTCTGTTGTAATAAATAATGTATGTAAAGTTTGATATATACTGATTACAGTTTATATCAAACTTTTGTAATTTATTAGGCAATAACAGACATTTATACTGTTATTAAATTTCAGACGTCATAGGATTAAATGTTTTATGATAATTTCATAAAACGTTTTCCTTTACAAAAGTTTTTCTTTAAAACATTTTCTTTTTCCGAATTGTGATCACATTATTTTTTTTTTCATAACAATATATAAAGTCACCGAATGGAATATACGAGTAGATATCAAAATCAAACGTGGCTTTAATGGAACATTAAACTCGATTGAAATTCAGTTCACATTCATCGGATGTCAAATTTACACACCTTCCTGAGTAGATATTTATCCCAAATAAGCCAATTCTCTAGAGAACTTTGAACCCCGAAAGCCTTTAGCAGTCATACGTGAAAATATTCAAATACCGACACCGGTGATAGGGGTAGATATGCAAAGCTTTTACGGAGCTTACGGCTCGACCGGGAATTGAGAGGAAAATTTATTATTTACAATAGAAATGTGACTATTTGCACACGTATATATTTTAGGTCGAGTTTCTTTCGCTGATTTGACGTAGGCAGTGGTAATTGGTTCGTATACAAAACTATCTAAATTACGATATTTATATCGATATATAACTCAACTAATGAAGGACTTATTGTGAAGATAATTGGAGTATATTATAGCAACTTACGACTTTCATATGACAAACGGTAAAAAGTATATTTTTTCCCGTGACTGTTTTTATCCGTTCGCCTTTATATAGGAATAAAATATTTGGATTTTTAATTTAATGATTATTAATTGTGAATCGTGATATCACTTTCTCGGGAAAAAGGAAAGTGAAAAAAGAATGGAATTAAGAGACGGTAGGACTAAGGAAGTATGAGACGAAAAACTTTCCAGGCGACTTTTGAAATTATTTAGATGAGGTCAATTTCTTGTATCCGTATCCAATTGTATCCAAATTTTCAGAGCTTGGAAGAAGGAGATTTTGATTGAGAAAAATGATTGTAAGTACGGAAAAATATAAGTTATGTACCATAAAAAATTAATATCTTGTCAGTCAGAAAAAAATTATATATATATATATATATATATATATATATGTATATATATATATATATATATATATATATATATATATATATGTATAAACGTGTTGTATTCATTTTATTTAGATGTAAGAATACTATTCTATACTGTATTCTTTACATATTGTAGTATGAGTTCGTATATTATTTCCACATATTCTAGTACGTTATTATGTAGTAAAACATCTTAGAAACCAAATGAAATTTACATTATTGTGTTACGAATTCAGAGAGCATAACAATCGTCAGTTAAAGTCGCTATTTGGTAAATGCTATATTCATACCATGTTACGTCATTTGAATGAAGACGTATATTTATGTTCATGATTACCATATATCACGATTCCAATGATATATAAATATAAAATTGACAATATGCAAGTCTACTTAGAATTTTATCAATTCCTTTCCAAGACTTAACGTTTCAAAATACTGCGAATACATATAAATATAACATATATTAAAGCTGGCATTGGCTGTCCTGTAATTAAAATAAACTCATCCTCGCGTAATTACCAAACTATTGTTTAGACAATAGTTTGGTAATTATTTACTAGTATAAAATTTATATCGAGACTAGCAGTGGTTTATGGAATTGGACCAAAACTTGTTATATGCGAATAATTTTTAGTAAGAATAAAACAAAAAAAATAAATCATTAAAGCACGCAAAACATTAAGCCACAAGATCAAAATAACATAAATATGCATTTAAAGGATAACGAAAGCAGTCAGGCGAGCACAAAGCAGGACGAGTACCGTGATCCTTATCGTCGCAGTAAATTAAAGTGAGTTACCCTTGAGCAGTGAATGTAGCGTTGTAAAAAAAATTGTGTGTGTACTTATGTACGAGTGTTAAAAGTAAAACTTCTTTAGCTCAAAAGAAGAATAACTTTATTTAGCATGAAAATAATTAGTGGAAACAAAATAATAAAAAGGTCTGAAGCGTAATTATAAATACGGTTGATCAAATCTAAATTCAATCAAATAATTAAATTCTAAAAATTTAAATTTATGTTCTCATACTCAGTAAATAAATAATAATATGTTCTTAATGTTTCCCTAACTTAGAGGAATAAAATTAAAATATATTTTAAAAAGCTCACAAGCACTCTTTCTATCACTATTATTCACAATATTTTTTTTTTATTATATGGACTACTATAAAATTTCAATTAATAAAAATATTACTTAAAAGTCCAAACACACCTTAGATTTATGTGAATATAAAACACGTGTTATTTATTTACAAATACCTCAATAGCTATCTTGAATATATTATCAGGCACTACACGCATGTAAATATATGTTCAGTAAGCAACTTCATCCTGCCGATTCTTGTTACAACATAATTTTTTCATAACGCGCCTAAATAAGTATTACTTTAAAGTTATTTTCATTTTGTTGTGATAGCGAAAAATTTAATTTCGAAATGTCATAGAACCAATGAAAGAAACAGGATAGTATTAAATGAGGTTCATCTTTCTTTTTTTTTTATTTCACAAGTGTAGGTTGTGGTATGTTAAGGCGAAAATATTTTTTACTTTTTTTTTCAATTCAAAAACGACTCTCGCAACACTAATTTTGTTTAGAGTCTCGATTTCACATTTATTTCTTAGTGCAGGTCATTATCTATTGAAATTAAAAATCGGTGGTGACATTTGTTCGAATAGTGCTAGCAAATCATCATAAATATTCGTAAATAGCAACTTCATCACTCGTTTGTTCACTGCCCACCTTATTATCACTATAGACTCGCAATTATGCTACCCACTCAAATCAAAATAATACGTTTGCATCTTAATAACATCTAGTTTATTATGAAATGAAAATATGAATTTACTCAATACAATAAAAATATTTATGAAAATTAATTTATGAAATCACAAGCCTAGTTCATCTGAAACGGAAAAATGAAATCACGTTTTAAAATAAAGAAGTTTCATTATCGTTAACATTTTACATTTCGGGGAAAATGGCGACCTCTTGAAGGCACAAGTGTGGTTTCTGTCCAATAAATGTTGCATAAAGTAGTCTGAAAATGTTGATATATTGCAAATAAAAAAAATATGGTAGTGATTACCATTAGGTAGTGGCTACCATGTGAATATTTTATATAACATTTTTTTTTGCTCGGCAGTTGGTACGGCTGTTCGCCAATTATCATATCGGCTAGGTGAAAAAGAATCATTTCGAAGAAAATGCAATTGAAGTTTCAACTGCAATTTCATACATTGTTCACAAAAAGGTGACCTCTAATAACTGCTATTGGACCCGGAAAAAAGTCTTGATATCTTTAGATCCGGGAACGTTTCTTTATGGTGATAGCTGCAGAAAAATCTTTAAATATTGGTTGTTTATCGACGAATAGTTCCAGACTGTCTAATGTCAAAGCACTTTGTAATGTATCACGACTCCACGCCTTTTAGGCTGAAATAATCCAAAAGATTTCTCGGTGTTCAAATGTCACGGTCGGTTCAAAGGTCTTGGTGTTCAATTTCGATAACTTGGGTTTCAAAATTCGATATGTTGAATTCATCTTTAAATAGAAATGCTTTTCAAATATGATATAAATAATTGGTTATATCCACTACACGATTAGTATTCTTATTCAAATAAACAATTTTGATTTATTTCGCTATTTACAACTCTACAACCTATTCATTTAAATTTAAGGTAAATATTATACAAATTTCATAATTTCCAACAATACTTATAAAATGCAGGTACTATTATCAACAGGACTACCATTAATCCTTTTATGTAAGAGTTTCCATAGCACTAATTTTATTTCGGGCATTTTACAAAAGGTATAACCTTTATTGCCATTATAATGGTAAATTAAAATTTTGACCCAAATGTGGGCACCGTCAACTAGTCAATAACTATCACTTAGTTTACTACTTATTTATAATATTTATACTGACATATAACTTTCAAATGTCGACACATTAATTGCAAGTAAAAGCTAACTCCTTAGCTTATAAGTCATTTACGGCATATGTCATCATCGTCCAGGTTCTATATCTTAACCTTTTCGTAAATGCCTACTATAAATCTAAATTTAGACAAACATCTACTCACATATCGTAAACATGATGGAAAGAGGGATATGTCTGTACAATTAACGCGAAATATAATTTTAACATTGAGTAAATGAGTTTCTTGGTATATTTTACTATAGTCAGAGCAACATGACAGAATTTGTTTACAAATATATACAATTCTTTAATTTTATCCCCCAATGAAATACATAAATTTCGAAGAAATGATGAAACAAGTATATTTTGCTTTAATTTATCTCAGCCTCGATATAAGTTTAAACTACAAGAATACTTATAACGTTAAAATTAATGAGAAATATTTAATTTAGTCAATACTTGTCTTATGCACTTTAGGATAAAATCAGAATAAAGTTATATAGCACACTATGATACTTGCACATGCCTTCTTTTACTGTTTTATTTTCGCCTTTCTATTCTTTGATATTGTCATAATCTGGAAATATAAGCTGAAAGCTGGAAATTAAGAAAAAGTTTTGTGAACATATTATGATAAAAGTAACGATGGGCGGAAAAAAAGAGGATGGCTTTCACCTTGAGCTCATTACGTTATAGACTTCATAAAAGGTATTTTTATTACTTAATTCGGTTTTTAAACATTGATTTTTTTTCTTCTGGCAGAAATCTGAAAGATTTACAAATAATATCATCAAAAAAATGAAAAAAAAAACTTTGTACTAAAACATTAATCATATCCTTCTAAAAAGTTCTGTCTCCAATTTTTGTATATTAAATATTAAACTTGCCGTACATTTTTTTTTGATAATGGAAAACCATCGCTTTTTTATAGGCGATATTATATTTACGTAACTATATATTGGTTAGATTCAATTGATACTTCATGGCGTACACATATTGAAAGATCTATAAATAGTAAGTCAAATATAATTATTGTTTGAAGAACATTTTTTACGTACGTGTTCGTAAGATTTAAGTATACCATTCGTAAGTGCCAATTACTAACTGATCTGTAACAAATAAGATAATAACATATTAATATTTAAGTTTAATATTTCAGTTTAAATGCAGCTATTTAAACAAGATTAAATTTTTTGTTAAGAAATTTTAATTTTACACTTTTATTGCCTAGGATATACGTAACCCAGAATGTCACGATCTTACGAGGAGTTCAAGAATATCTCATTTATTGAAACTGAAATAGACTTTTACGACCTTTAATGAACCTAGTCATATTCATATACCCTTCGGTAGGTACTTCCTACCTATACGCTTGCTAATGCTTAGTTAACTCGTGCATTTATTTATTTACTTCGTCCACTTTTATATGTTTATCTACCAACCTACTAATAAAATAATTGATTTATATCTCTGTATGTACTAGTGGACGTCACGATAAGCCAAACGAGTACAAACTCTATGAATTTACTCTTCCTCAGCGAAGAGTTCCTATCACCACCTTCCAGCTACATCATTGCACCCTGATTTTGCTAAAGGGAAGATGTATTTAGTCCTTAGCCCTGCTAAAGCGTTGGAGACTTTATTATTAGACCTATATCAATCAAACTAAATCGTAGCGCCAGTGCTGTGCGTTGCTGAGGAATTATGTTGTGTACTTTCAATTTATATGGTTAAATTCTGGCCAAAATTTTATGATACAGCAATGAGAGTAATATATTCGGGTAGCGGTTAGTATTTATTCTAGATTAAACGGTTCTCATGAGTTGTAATTTATTAAAAGTTTAAATTAAATTTTCAACTTAAATTCTCCCTGCTTCCACTAATTAATAATGAATTAGTTAATATTGCGTTTTACCTTTGTAATGACGATACGTTAATTGCAAGACAAGATTAAATAGATGTGTAAGCGTATTTACGGAATACTTCATCAACGTTTAGTACCTACGCCTCAGCCTTTTCGTGGACGCCTACATTGAGTCTAATTTTAGAGAAACGCCTGCTCTTATGTCGTAAACATGATCGAATGTGGGAGAGGCTAATACACTTAACGCAATATGCGACTTTAGCAATGGTTAATTGCATTTTATATTTTATTTTACTACATTCGGAATCAACAATTTTGGAGTTACTTCACTCGCGTATATAACTCAGTTCTCTTACAGTTTATAATTTATTTAAAAACTCTAATTATTATGTACAAGCGAATAAGATAAACGCACCCTTATATTAATTAATTATAAACTGGAATTGGTTATCAATTTTGAGTTAGAAGTAAATATTGATACTGTCAAGTGCAGAAAATAAATTATATCCTTTTATACAGGAAAAGTTTGAAAATTCCTCTCGTATGTCCTAATAATTATTTAGTACTGATATTAAAACGAAATATGATGCATATTTTATTGATATAGATTAACAAAATCTTGATAAATTCCTTCATCGGACAAACGCTGAAGTTAATAGTTTAACTTAGTTACTAGTTTGATACATCTTTTCTATGCCAAGTCTGATATAGACGTTATGTATATATATATATATATATATATATATATATATATATGTGTATGTATATATATATATATATATATATATATATATATATATATGTGTATGTATATATATATATATATATATATATATATATATAATATTTTTTTTATCTTTGTATCGTTTAGGTTTTGAGCTACACATATCTATTTATATACTTATTTGAGTTGAACATGAACTGCTACTCTATCTTTCTACCAGTAAAGATGCAATGCAAATCCCATCTTGTGACGACGTTACGTATACTGTAATATACCCAAATTTATTCAGATGACTATATGAACAAATGTTTTATTTATGAAATTGGTTAAGTAGTTTCTGATATCAAGGTTTATATACATATATAACTAAAATTATAATTTATAATATCATTATATTTATGAATAAAATTCCAATCAGTTATGTCAAGAAATAAAGTTGTAATACAATCAAATTCGTTCTTATTATTGTTGAAAAATAATTAATTACATCTTTATTTCTTACATTTTTACTTCATTATTGGAAATAAACATGTTACGCAACATCATAAAGCAGCATTCCTTTTTTCATAGTATATTAGTCTACATAATTTTGAATTTGGTTGGATTAAAATGTGTTATCATTTCTGTCCTTGTAGTATATTTGGTAAAATAACATTAAATGTAGCTTTGCTTGCGCGGTACAGTAATAGCTTCAAAAGTGTATTTTGTATGTGCGTTACTCAATCGCGCATAAAGCGTTGAAAATGGCATTAGAAATGGTATATGTACAGATCCTGCTTCTAATTACCAAATAGACTAGTTTCTCCTACAAAAATATCATCATTCCAACAGGATGCAATTCAGAGCGTTCTTCAATAAATAATTAAAATATAGTACTACGTGTTAACTGATGGTGTATTAAATGTATTTTTAACGTGTATTGAAAGGCTATAAAACTTTTATATTTTTGCTGGAAAAGATGATATAAGATTATTTGCAGAGCATTACTGCGATCGTCTCATTGTACCTGGGATAAATTCCGTTTTCGGAATAAAAATTCACGTAAGCAGAACAGCGAACCAAAATTTTTTTTTAGTTCGCTGTTTTGCTTAATATATCTGGATTGAAAATTAATAACATTTTTTGTAATGATGAGATATATTTTGCTTCATATTAATAATGTATTCTCCATTGTTCTTTGCTTTATTATCTTTTTTTCTTGTTGGTCTCTACGTGTACGTTGCAATTCTTACATGTTGCAGTTCTTTACAAATTTTAGTGATTCTTTTTGCTAACGATTGGATAACAATCAAATCTACTTGTTAAGATCACTGCGTTTGTCCCTGGTAATAACGTTTGCATCCCAAAAGTTACTTGATCGCGATACAAGTAACTTATATTTTTGCTTGAACTTTAATAGCTGTGTGAGTCTCAAAATTATTTATTCATAATTTCTTAACAAGTAAGCTTTGATAACTAAACCTCAAGTTCCAAAAAGAATATTCGATCGGAAAAAAGGTAGCAAATGTTTGAATATGATTTCCAATTATCTTTCTAGTGTCTCAAGTAAGTCCCATTTAAATCGGTCCAGTAATTTTTGCATGATACTACATGTATAAAAATTATGTAATCGTAATCATATAAAGATTTGAAATTTTTTTCTGAAAATATTTCATCGCGACAAAATTTAAACTTGATCTGAATCTGAACCTTAAGAATAATCAAGTATATCTCATTCAAGAAAGTCTAGGTAAATATAATTCTACTCGGCTAGAGGCACACATTTACTCAAAGTTTTTAATGTGAAATCCTAAATGAACTAAATTTTACATATATATGAAACTGTTATTAAAATGTTTATAGTTTGATATAATAGTTAATCAAAACCAAGCATGGCTTTAATGTCGTATATATTATCATACGTAATATTTAGTCAAGATTATAAGTGAATAAATCAATTCCTTGCGAAGTTCGAACGTTGAAAATATTTAAATGTCTTACGTGACACTATTCAAATTCCCACACCGGTGGCTATGCAAAGCTTTTACGCAGCTTACAATTTGACCTAGAATTGAGAACAATTTTTTTTACATGTTGGAAATGGAACTATTCGTAGACCCCTATACATATTCATTTGAGTTTCATTAGCTGAATTTCATGTAGTGTGGTAATTGATTGGTACACAAAAATATATAGCCATTATTCCGAAGACATATTACGAAGTAAGTCGGTGTCGATTTTAACTATTTACGGCAATAAACGAAACACTCTAACTCTAAATAAATAAAGTGATATTTTCCTCAGTTTCCCTTTTCACATTTCAATGAATAACATGTACAAGTGTGAATAAACAATGCTCTTTGTTTACACTGAAAAGGTAATGGTATTTTTTTAGGTAACACACTTTTTAAGTATTTGCATTAAGTATGATCGCCAAGATAAGGTTTTGCTATTTTTGTGTAATATTTGAATTATTTAACGTAATCATTCATAATTACAATTCAACAAAAGTTTTATTTCGAAATGAGGTTAAAAGTGGAAAATTATAATTTATTTTTACGTTAAATTTATTGAAATACTTGTCCAATGATACTCTAGTCAATGAAGGCACTTAAAAAAATTTGATCCCACTTTAAATGTTTTGGGGCGGTATATTTTACTGAATATTAATTGAAACCTCGTTATAACAAATTGTTTGAAACATTTTAATAATTGTATACATATATATATATATATATATATATATATATATATATATATATATATATATATATATATATATATATATATATATATATAATATTAAACCTAATAACATGCCCATAAAAATATTTATATTTGCAACTTACACTCTTTTTCATTTATTCAGTAACTGTGTAGATAAATATATTGAAATACAACATTTAATACCTAATTTACCGATTTCAATAATTCTAAGGCATCTGTATCTCAGCACCTCTAATATTCACGATATTTATTTCGAAATTTTAGAACTGACGACTAATTACAAAAAAGTTAAAATTCACTGTGAAATTTTATTTTTGTAAATAGTGTTTAAAGATACATTGTAAGTTTAAATGTTTCAACATTTATATATACCTACTACGTACCGAACCCTCGAAATATGCGTTCTACTTGACTGGTTTCTTTTTAATTTAAATGTTATATTCTAACTAGGAATATGACTTTAACGTAACATTGAAACTACAAAGATGATGCTAGTTAATACTAATGTAAAGTTTTTATCGCTGTTAGGAGTCCATAATCCCAGTCATGAATACTTTGTCTCTTAAATGCATTTATTCAAAATTGGAGCTTTCGTTAAAATTTAACATTTGATTATAGATGTTAAAGTTAGTTATTTTCGAGTAACATTTAATTTATTGTCATATATTATTGGCATATTTAATTGGCAATGAGCCATTTGTACGCCGATGCGTGAATCGCGATAAACTGTTAAGCAGTAGCAAACATGTTTACGACACACGTAAATGTATACTACTTTAAGCTTTTAGTAACCATCTGCGTTTAGTCAACACGTGCATATGACGTATAAATCGTAAGCATAACTAAGAGAAATACGAGATACTTGCGTACGTGCTTTTAGATTGATATTATCACATTTTTGTTTAATATAATAATATGAACGACATTGTGTGGCGACGTTACGTTTGTTTATATCATCAGTTTATTAAAAGTGTTGTTAAAAAATCACAAAACATGCGTTTGCTTCTTATTGTAGAAAATAAAATTAAAATCTGAATGGGTTAGGTTAGATTATCGATAAAAAAAAGTGACTTTGGCCGCCATGCGTGTCAGTGAAGTTGTCGTCGATCTCTTTATTTTTTGTTATTGAGAGTTAATCTGTATCTCTTCCTCTCACTCGCTCTCTTTACCATTATCCATTATTCGCACATCACACGTCTTCCCTTACTCCCTTCACTCCTGCTCGCTTTCCTTATTCCTATGTTGTGAAAAAGTTATATCGGCTTCTACTAGCATCCTGACACAAAATCTTACAGAAATGTTCGGTCACTTTTTTACACGTAACATTTTATATATTAATATTAATTATTTTTATGCAAAATTAATACTAATAAACAGAATTATACCTGCAACGGTGCAAATAAATGAATGAGTTTACATCATAAAATCCCGCATAAAAAGAGTAGAAAAAAACCTAAAATTTTTTAACTCTAAATAATGTCTCGTGTTAAATAACAAGTTAACAAATATAGGACCACGTAGATATATCACAGTAGAATAAAAACGGGCACGCAAAAATTAATCGACATATTAATAAAATAAAGGACGTAAATTGACAAGCGAATATGAAATAGAACGATACACTCGGTTTTATCGTCGATATAATTTCTCATACAGGCACTTTGAATAAAACGTGTACGATAAAGGATATTTATTTTCATTCACTCTGAAAATAAATTACAATTACATTTATCGAATAAAAAGTTATAGCTTTTTGCGATTTCGTCGTAAACTGATTTATTTAATTTAATATTTATGAAAATAGTAATTTAGAGTGGATAAAGTTAACAAAATGATTTATTTTTAATTGGATTCCAAATGGACTCTGCACTATAATCAACAAATGAAAGATGAAAACTGCTAACGATAGGCCTCCATAAGCATTCTCATGAAGATCGATCGCTGTGCTGCTTACATCCGACGACTTTATGCGACTTTTGCCAAGTTATACGTCAACCTAGCAAGGGATATCCGAAAACCCTTCACCAACGGTTATCAGTCCTGCACATTTTATTTCAGCCTGGCAATTCCATGGGCTACATTAGTAACCTTAATTCTCCAGCAAATCTTCTCATTACGGACCATATTTCAGAGAGAAGCCCCGAGCATAGCACTTTACATATCTCTGAAACTTGGAGTAAGATTAAAGATTTAAAGTATTGTTCAAAATAATGCGGTCAACTGTTCTTATGATATATTATGAGAAACGTTAAAATTTTACGTTAATTGCATCGTAAGTTCAAATACCATTGACGATCGAAATATATATGAACCTGTGATGCGTTCACACTGTGTGAGATCTTTCAACATATGAAAAACCATTTAATTACCAAAAGCTTGCGTTATTCCCCAAAAGAATGGAATTTTTTTATTGAAGACCTATAAAGTCTGAACCATGTTTTCAAAATTGCGTAGAGATTTTGTAGTATAATGTTATTTTACAATAATTCTTTGACTGAGATGGTGCATGGTACATATTTCTTATTAACAACATAATGTTTTGAGTGTGTTCGTGCGATGCGAGTAATTCCTGGCAGCGCAACATGATCTGTGTTTTACTTTGTGGCAAAAGCGTTAACTAAATAACATTACATAAACATAAATATATTAAAATAGCAATATTCAGTATCAATATTTAGTACAAATAATTTTATTTCATACAACGGCAATGTCAAAGAGAAATTGCCATAATCATACTGAAGAATAAAAGTTCATGAGTATGATACACAACTACTTCACTTTGAAACCGTCTCCATGCGATTGACTTATATCAAGTCTGATTACTTTATTAATATTGACTTATGATTGAATCGTATTTTCTACGTCGCAGAAATATGATTCAAATATTTCGTATTTGGCTTAAATTATTTAAAAGATATAAAAAGGAATGTTTAGAATTATTAATGTACTAACATCATTCAATTATAGTATAATCGGAAAATATAAATATAATCAATAAAAATAAAAAAGATTAAACAAATGTATTACAAGAAGTAAAAAAAACATTTTGTGGAAGTATTCATTATAGAGATTATACCCTAATAACATTAGGAGAATACAGTCCTTTATCTCTTTTAAAACTGCTTTTTGAGAGACTTAGTTTAACGTAAAGTTATTTGCTCAAGTAATTTTTTTTGTCTTTATACGTTGTATACTAGGGAGTAAAAATATGAATCACAGAGTACTCGATATTATTAGATTCCGGAAATGCACTTCTTCATTTATTTATATGTTTCGTCTCGAAACAAACGCCAATACGCCAAACTTGTTTTCATGGAAAATATAAATTTCTGAAGGCACAATAAAACTTTGTCCTCGCAGCACTAGGGTTCCGTACACATTTAGGTATTAATAAACAATGGTACATAATACTTCTATTAAACAATTTACAAAAATTTAAAATGTTTAGAATGAAAATATATTGCCTCCTATATATTTCACAGGCGTATAACAAAGCAGGCAAAAACATTTATTTTATAAATGATTTAACTACAAATTAACATTTTCTTGGCTTTTTCCTTTACTTGTGCTGTGAGACCTTGCTTCTTACCAAATTTCATGATTCTAGGTCAACGGGAAGTACCCTATAGGTTTTGATTCACATGTGAGTGTCAAAAACTGTGGCATAAATAGCCGTATTTTTTGAATTTTTTTATTACTTTGATTTAGAAGATTGATTTTACAGCTTCAAGGGACTGCAAACCTAAGTATTTGATATTAATTTCAATTTGATACCATCACGCATTCCTGAGAAAAAGGGACAGACGGACAACGAAGTGATCCTATAAGGGTTCTTTTTCTTCCTTTCGAGGTACGGAACCCTAAAAATTGTTAAATTCTTCGAAAAAATTTTAATAAGTAAATTGAAAATATGATGCGCATAATTTACTCACATTCAACTGATTATTTTTAAATTTTCTCTTCCTACTGAATGTTATTTTAACAAGTCATAAATTTTTGATGTTTTAAAAGCAAAAGTGCGTATGTATGTTCCACGTCGTAAAAGAGCAAGACGTTAAGTAAATTTTTAATAAGGAGATAATCAAGTGTTCCGGAAATGATTAAATTTTTGTTTCGTGAAATCATATACTAATATCCTAAAGGTGAAAGTATGTTTGTTTGTCCTTCTTTCAAGTCACAATGGAGAAACATATCGTCGTGATTTCCTACAAACGAATTTAGATTACTTGTCACGTGGAATATTATATTTATGGGGAAATTCTTATTTGGAAAAGTAAGTAAACAGAACGACAAATAAACTTTGCAACATCTCAAATTATCGACGTGATTTTTTAAAAGCAATATAAAGTAGCAATATAATAGCTCCCTTTAATTGGTAAGTTGGAGAGAAATATTTTTGTTTGTATTGTTTTGTCCTATAAAGTCAATAAAATAAAGAGTTAATTATATTGCCTTAAGCATAGAGATGGAATTGCATATTTTAATTTTTTCCGATAAGTTCTTAACCATAACTATGTGGAAAAAAGTCACGGGTGAGGGCTACATTGAAATACAACATTTAAAATAACAAAATATAATGTTTAAATGTATACAACGGTCAATTTTATCAAAAGAATAGAAGCCTCATGTTAGAAACTTATAAAGGATTATAATAAAACCTTTATCAACAGAGTGCCACCACTCTATCCTTTGTATCGTAGGCCAAACTTCGAAGGACGACATAATCGAATGAGACAAGTCAATTTACGTTCTCAAAGGACTCGACAAGTCGATCGAGTTGTGTAAAGCAGCATCGATACAGAGATTGGAAGGCTGTTAAGGTAAACGGTTTAGTGTATAGACGATACAAGTTCAGTTTCATTGGCCCTTGAGACAGACCATAATCGGTTTTTGAACTTACTCGACTAAGAATGAAGTGAAATTGTGAGATTGGTCTTATTTCTTGCTGGCTTCAGTCATTTTCTAGTTTTGATAATAGAAATACCACAACAGTATGATATAATTACGAAATCAATGAAGTTGGCAATATATTTGCTCTAATTTATTATTTGGTCGCATGCTTCACGTTAAGGAATATGAGAAACGAAGGCGACACAAATAGTAATATAACTGACATTTTTTGAAAATTTTTTAAAATAATAAATGCAAAGAAAGTAAATGTTACGTGTAAAATTGTTCGCGATATTTGTTTTCATCCGCTGTACAAGTAAAGAACTGTTTTTTATTTTCGATTAATAAACCATTGTTCTATAAATATTTTTTTATAAAACTTTATGAATTATGGAGTACGGAGCATTTCGGGAAAAAATACAGTTTACGTTTTGGGAAAACTGAAATTTTTCGTTTTTTCCGCAAAAGTAAACAAGTTTAATGTGTAGTTATATTGTTAGTAGTATAAAAGAAAACATTTCTTTGAAAATTTCTTTCAAATATTTATATGTCTATTTTTTTAGGGGTCCTTAACCAAATGGAAAAATTGACATCGTTTCGTACCTATAGTTTTAGACCTATGTAACGCATGCTTTTTTTATTTTACCTCTTCGCCCATATAAATTAGATGTGAAGAAACGTTTTCAGCACATATATAGTGTTTTGAAATGAAATTATTGCTTATTTCATTATTTTTCATTTCTGAGTCCAGTCTGGGAAACATTAGGTTGCAAAATGAGATACAAAACTATGAGTTTTATAAAACACTCTAGATCGTTTGATTACAAATATCAAATACAATTATTTCGGTTAGCATGCATGAATAATTTAAGGAGATTTAGACTACAACCTTCAGTTGTGCAAGTGTTTATACTCGAGTGACTGATTTATTGGTTTTGGTGGTACATTAAACATTTTAAAAATAAAATTTGAAAATATTTACAAATTGATTCAGCAACTATTTTCTTCCAAACCCTAATTCAAGTGGGGTCCAATTACTGAGTATAAGCGTTATATTAAACAATGGTCAGGTACTCGAAATTTACCAATAATTCAAAGTTGAATTTTGGATAATTCCTAAATAAAAACAGGAATTATCCGTCATTTTGATATCAAACCGAATAGTATAAATTATTGTTATAATTAACATAAAAGCACACAGTTAATAACAAAAAAAATTGTGTTTCATAATCTAATAATGGCTGAAGCGTTCTGTGAATTACCACGAGAAATAATATCTGTTTAAGCACTTGAAAACATATATTATTTTATAATTTTACCTTTTTTAACACAATCATTGCCATTTACATTTATACCGTAAACGTGATTTTTATTTGTGTTATGCCGACATTTATAGATTTTCCACTCACGACCTTGTACGTACGGATTTAAATTATTATATATATATTTAAATTTATTTACCACTTAGAGAATTTGTTAAATTTAAAAAATTGCAAAATTTTTAGAAACTTTTTGTTCCTAGTCGTAATAAAGTAAACGCCTTAGATATCATTTTAATTTTAAAATACAATAGCTGCTATGTCACTCTTACAAATGCTCATTGTAAGTTATCTTTTTGAGTTAAAATCGTGACGTTGGGCATTTGTCATATATTATCATTGCTTTCATATAACATTGCGCAGATTGAATAGGGCTCATCTTTCATTTTCTTCTATTTCAAGAGAATTTTTCCCCAGTTACTTTCTAGACATTTCTTTTTACTTCGTGAACTATTTAAGTTGGGGTGATTTATTATATGTACGCCCAGATAATCGTTGAGGAAACTTCTACTTAATTCCGTTCAGTACTGAAAGAGTTTTCAGCTTTAATACAAACTGATGGAAATATGGTACCCCATTTTTAGTAATATTAACATTATGATGATTTATTAATAAGTATGACTTATATCAGACGTAACTTTGTAAAACCATACTGATATAATATTTTACAATCAAATTTCTTATTATATATGTGTTTTCATAGACGATACATGCTCTTGCATTCAATTAAAATTATATTTCCTTTAATTAGAAATATGAATAACAGCAGGTCAATAAGTGGCAGAATCTTTAATCTTCCTGAACACATCAAATATTGGTCTCACATAGAAGTCAAAATTATTTACAATGCCTCATTTACTACTTGCTCTGACGACGCGACTTTGCTTACACTGGAATTCGGTATAAGACCAGTTATTACGGATTTGTTGAGTTTTTAAAAATTTTTTTCACATCTCTTTGAGTATAAATTTTACTTAAAATGCTAATAGGTGGCCTCGACAATACCATATCGTAATATATCTATAAGCATAAAGTTTGCTAAATACGGAAATAAATAGCGGTTTCCGTACCAATATCGTCTCAATCACTAAGTCAGGGTATTTTTATACATGTAATATCCAGATAAAAGTTGCTCGAGGGTGTAAATTATTACCGTACCAAATTTCTTCAAAATTCGTGCAGTAGATTTTGCGTGATTTGAGAACAATTTGACACACAGACATAAAATGATATAAAAGATTTTCATTATTCTATATGCTTTTTAAAATATTTTCCATTTAGAGAATTCAACCTGTTACGATTTTATTATATGAATAGGCGCTAAATATATAATACATTTTTACCGTGAATCGATCACAAAATTATTCACATTATTGAAATTTGTTATCAAATTTTATTCACCAACTTTAAGAAAATTTGCTGGACCACTTTGAAAGTTTGTTAGGGAATTGGATTTATTATTTACAAATATTAAGTGTAAAATAGACTAAACTTTAGAATAATAAGAATACCATTTAAAACATATTACGTTCAAATGTGGTTGTATTTGAAGCCATTAAAATTTGCTTTTCTTTCTTGAATATGATACTTACTTACGTTACATTACTTTTTTTTGAAATACTATTTTATGGAATGCAGTTTACGTAAAGTGATTTGTTTATGTAATAGTAATATAAAAAAATAATATTAATCAAAATATTTATTTCAATTAGAATGTAAGGGACATTCTGTTGCTGATATATTTTTTTGAAGAAGATGAATGGGCTGAAATTCATACTCAGCTATGCTATAATTATTGCCTATCATTGAAATTACCAGTCTTTCATACAATTGTTAAAATTACTTGGTTATTAAATATAGATAAATAATAAATAACTCACGAGAAGTAAATATGAACGTAATTTAGTTAAGGAGACTCCTAAATCTTTCTCTACATCATCTAACCACCTTCCTTTCATCATTAACGGAGGTTTTACCCTCCTATATTAAATAGAAAAAATTCCATGTTACCTCGATCATCTTTAATCCTTTTCATATTAGTGAAAAAAATTGTGACGTAGCAAATACTTGATGAGACATCTAAAGTAGAACATTGGAGATATCTCGACGAAATAAAAATATTAATCTAAATTTGAGATATAAGCCAAGTTATGGCTTTTTATTTCACATTGTGTACATTTACTTTACAAATTTCAAATTCAGATTTTGAAATCATTAAACGAAAGGTAAAGTGTAAGACATCTACAGAAACCATAAACACGAATTGACTTTGAATGTAGCGACAATAAAAATAAAGTGAAAAAAATCAACAGGAATTGTTGAAAGTAGTTTTAGTATAAATATATTTTTACAAATCAATAATAAATATCATAAAAAAATCATACAACGACCAACATCTGAAACAATCAAAAAATTAACTATTTTGGAAATAATATTGGAACTATACTACGGACCAATTTTAAAGTGTAAAAAACTCAAATATCTTATAAAAATATCGTTTCAAATATTTTACTGCAATAAGTAAAAAAACTACTCTAATTTCATATGATTATTTTATAGCAATCAAAACCCTGTAAATTTTTTTTTTCCAAAGTTAAATAAACAAGAAATAAAAATAAAAATTATACGAGAATTGTGATATTGAGAATGATGACTGATGGAATGGAGAGTGATAAATGAAAATATCAATATAATAAATAACAATTAAGACAGTAAATGCTTATATCCCTATTTTTGTAGAAATATTTTTGTAAGACAAAATTATAACCCTATAGAAAATATTATTTTATAAAACAAATTTATACTAAATTTAAATCGTGTTTTAGAATTTGTAGTCGTTTAAAAAAAAACAGATATTTAATTGTGTTAATAGAAGTTGTTGAATTATAAAACAAACCATTTCCCAACATTCAAACTGAAACGCAAAGTGCTTTAAACTAACCAGTTACGTAATTGAATTTGTAAAAGTTATTATTAAAAGTAAATGACGGCATTTTCATTCTATTATAAAATTTAATTGAGTTCTCAACTTTAATTGATTACTCTGTTACGTTTTACGAATATTAAAATTTGGTATATTATTGCTCATGCTAAAATTCACAACAGATATGGAACTTCGAAAAGCATTTATTTTTTGTGATACTCTTTTTTAAACTTCATGTCCTTGTGTTTATAATTGTAGTGAAATTTAGCTTTGTGATTCTTCGAGTCTTCGAATTTTTATTATCTAATTAACTTTGAGACTGTCAATCGAAAAAAATATTTAGTTCTAATCGTGCAACTGACCATAATTTCGAGCTTTTTGAGTGGAACCTTCAGAACTTTATCTTTGACTATATACATATAACATTAAGTTGATTATTATGGTTATTTATGAAGCAATCATAAAGGAAATAATTTTTCTCAATTTAATTGCTATTAATTAGTAAGTACAATTGTGTTCATATGAATTTTAAAGTATACCAAATTTTCTAAAAAGATTTTTCTATTAGGGCTTTTTAAAAAAACTCTTGGTATTCCCAGAGTTATAATCGAGAGTGACCGGAACAAACTTTAAGGAATTGATAACTTAACCAACTAAAGTTGTAATTTTTAATTCAGTGACTCTAAAAGCTCTGCGCAGAAGATTTTTCACGGCAAGTAATTTTCTGAACTTTGAACGCAAAGTTCAAACAGTAACAGTATTTAAAACAAATTGCTTTAGGTAATAGTGAGTTTTCAGTGTTAAAAGTGAATTTTTTAGAATTGTTTTCTATCACGTCTACGTTAGACAGTCTTTTTCGAAGGACTATCTGACTCTATTTTGGCAAGAGGATTGTAAATGTCAAACGACATGAATTGCCAAATGTCGAAACCCGAAGGTCCTGCCCCGGTGGTAGCAACCATCTCAGGAGTTGCTCCTGAGGGCGAAATGGATGCCCTGCTTCTTGGCCGCACGGGGGTGAGGACATTTGATAGCTACGTCCGACATGTATGTACACCTTGTTAGTACGTTAGCATGACTTCCTTACCCGAATATCCTGCCTTTAGATTCGTAGGTCCTCTGTTAAGTGTCCTGTGTTGCGTGTGCCTGTAATTTATGTGATGCACAGAGCAATTATTTTATGTTAAGCCTAATTGGATATCTTGCTGTAAAGAGTTTATGTACAGTTTAAGAAGATAAGATGTTTACTTAAGGCATGATATATGTATAATAAATAAAAAGAGTAAACATATTGAATCATATTGGTTCAAGGTAAGTTAATGTTTTTTGAGATATTTAGAAAATAAGTTATATATGCTATCAATGTAATGAAATACCTGTTAAGTAATAACGTTAGTTAACGTTAATTATTACTTAACATGTAATAACGTTAGTTATTACTTAACAGGTACTATAACAAGTATAGTTAATTTTACCTGAAACCAATAGATTTTTTTTGGTTTATTTCCATGACGCGGTTTTCATTTTCAATATTTAACCAATTATTTTTGCAATTTTTAACTACATAGAAGAATATAATTTTAAATCTAATGACGTTCCAGTTATTATTAATAAAACTCGGTTATGAAAAAAGTTTACACATTTAATAAATTATTTTAAGAAATTAGGAAAATGTAACAATCTCAAGATGCAATTCTCTATGGAATGAGCGATAGAATTATCTATGAAACTATTTAACGCAAACAGAAGAATTACTTATATATAGGATCATTTTGAATCTGCAAACATGACATTTTAATTTTTTAAAATTTTATTAATAGGAATATATCATAAATATTATTAAAATTAACGTTTCGGATATCAGAGTTTCAAAAATATACGAATTATAAACAATTGAGACGTACTGAACTGTTTTGTAATTATTTTTTTTTGTCTTATTGTTTATTTTTGTGGCGGGTAATGAAGAAAAGGAAAATAATACGTATGCGGGAAACATGACGCTCTATTATTGTCATGATTTTATAAGTTGATGGAAAATTACAACGTTATATGTCGACATATAATTTTAAATACATAAATATATTAAAATATATTAAAATGCAATTCACCCTTTTTCGTGTTTTATAATTGTAAATTATATATCTACTTTTTAAATTGCAGGTAAGAAATTTCTTGACATTTAGAAATGTTTATCAAATAATTCATAGGTTTATAAAAAACTAAATTATACGCAAAAAGACATTTTATCAGCAACCTTACTGATTGCCTTTTAAAAGCAAAAATTTCATTTAAAACTAATATTTTAGCAAATTAATTTTTTTCATTCATCTAGTGGAAGTTGAACTTTTAATTATAAAAACGACGAGCCTAAAATCACTTAAAAGTATTAACGAGAGTTTAAAAATATTTGAATATTAATTGACAGTTGATTATAGAAAAAAAATTTGTAAAATATTTAGTGATGTATTATTCTCCAATTATAAGTAGTTATTACTTGCTTATGGTATAAATTGATTTAGATAGGGGATTTATTAAAGAAACAACACAATTTAAGAAGAAGAAAAAAATCAACTAAAAGGTGTGCTATACAACAGATTTTATTTAGATTTTTCGGGAACTCGATTTCTTTCCCTCAATTTCTCGATTTCATTACCTCGATTTCTTTGACCTCGAGAGTTCCACTCCAGTGTATTCTTCTTGATGGCTTTGTCTCTTTTCCTCAGCGAATATCCAATCCTCCTTCACTTCTTTTTCAAGATCTATTCAAGGTCTTTTCAAGGTTATTGGTTACCAATCGTCTAATGTTGAGAATTCAATCTAAACATCAGTTAATCAACGTTTTAAATATGTTGGTTAGACTCTGAGACTTTATGAGTCTCGCAAGCGTACAGTAGAGCAAATTTTACTTTATTAAGTAAAGCTCAGATTTCTAAGAAATATCACGATTTTTCAAAGAGATTAAATCGAATAAAACACTGTTTGCTTCTTGAAACTGAATTTCATATATTCTGATTCTTTAATAATCTCACTAACCAACCACACTGCTAAAGTAACGACATTCTTTTAATTATTTAATATCCTACCCATTCAGCTTAAGCTATTACTGGCTACATCCCCTTGGTCTAGTAGAAGTCTGTTTCCATCCTTACTTTCTAAGTCTCAACTTATGATTTTTCAAATTTTTCCTTTGTGCATCAGAAGGTCTTATAATCCGATCCGGGCCCGATTGAAATCCTCTATCTCCTTCTGGATAATTTTCCCGATGATCTTATCAATGACGGGGATAAAAGTAATCAGTGAGAGAACACAACCTTACATGACACCAAATTTTCTATCAAAGAGGGATGACCTTTTTACTTTATGCACAACTTGGCATTCTTAATAATTGTAAGCGTACTGAATAATATTTATAATCTTCTGAGGAATGCCACATTCCAAAAAATAATAATAGTCATACACTTTTTCGACGGAAATCAATGCCTTCTCAAAGTCGACGAACAGGATGTAGGTTGTCGAATTCTATTTATAGATTAGTTATACAGTAATATCTAAGGTATCGAACACGTTAATGTGGTGGCGATATTGTATCAAAACTTAGTCCTATCTAGATCATTTCTTAATCGTCACTAGGAAGAGTTGATTAAGACAATAACATATAAAAGATGGTGCCAGACGTAAATAGACTAAGGAGGAAGGTGTACAAAAAAAGAAAAAATTAAAATAAAGGAGTATAGGTCAATATAATTTCCTGCATTAACTCAGAAGCAAGAACGCGTCGAGAAATTTGTTTATCACCCTACCGTATTTGATTTAACACCTTGAATATCTACATTATTCCGAAACGCCTCACACATATGGAGACTTGCTCAATGTCATATTCTTTCCTTTCATCGTCTAGAAAATTTTGCATACCAAAAATCTCATCCATTAAGAGAACGAAATTCAGTTAACATTATCAACTGCCTATTTCACCAGAATATTATCGCAAGATTCTAATAAGGAATCTCATATACTCTGGCGATTTTATTGCTGGAAAAATATGAAATTCCGGTATCAGGTGTTTTGGTATACATATGTATAGACTGGCTCATCTGAAGCGACATAAACCTTGACATGGTCTTTTATTCCAAAAGAAAAGTCTAGACATTGACCTTTATTAATTATTTTATGATCCACTCAGATCGCACGATAGTACTGTTTCGTTTATTGCGACAATATTTCTTTTTGTTTTTTAACATTTTTATTTCTCTCCTTGGTTGATTTTATTTTTCAGTGAGAAATTTTGGGCAAATTCATTTAAGACACCCAAAATAATTATTGAAATATTCATCGAAAATATGAATTACCATTTCTTATCTATAATCACAGATTGTGCGCAAATTCCCACCAAATAAACACCGTAGAATATTTTACGAAAAAGGTAGAATTATTTCCAAAAATAGAGTAATTTTTTCAAAAATATTTCATATTTTTAAAAAATTACTCCATTTTTGGAAATCATTCTACCTTTTCGTAAAATATTTGACGTAGATTTATTTTTTTTCAAAAATATTTGACGCAGATTGATTTTTTTAGTTTTATTTTAATTTTTTTTAGTTTGACAAGTGTTGGAATAACTAATACAATATTTAATCGTTCATTAACAAAATGTAATTTCATATTTTTGGTTCAAGGCGATTTATTCATATTTAATTAATAACGTCTAATTGGAAATCGATATAAAAATAAAACAATTCTTTTAAATTTATGTCCAACATTCTATATTTGTAACATAAAAAGATTGTATCTTCTAAAAGCGTTCAAAGATTTATTTGTGCAGTGCAAAAGGATCCTTTTGTAAAACCTTTTCGCATACTTGACTTCATTGACTTTGCTTTACTGTTTAATTGTCAAATCTCCGAATAGATTTTTGTGTCGAGTATTCTTGGTTTGGACGTTTTGGAAGGAAATAATGAATTATTCGTAATGGGTTTGAAGTGAGTTTCTAAAAACCTTTGAGTGTTTTTTGTTTGCACTTTCTATACTGGAAATAATCTAGGATAATTTTTAACAACCAGTTATCGTGAAAATAAGGCAATATATAAGAGAAAGTCACCATCAAACCATTTCAGCTATTTAATAGGAGACAGAAACTACAAAAATTACTTAGATAAAATACAAGACAAAGAAGAAAAAAAAAGCACATTTGTGTTAAATCTGACAATTTTTTGCTCTTTCTTGGTTAATATTTTTTTCAAATGAAATATTTTATTGTAATGTTTTGCAATCATATCGCATTTCTCAATGTTATTCATAATTTTTTTCAAACCGCAGATAAAATGATTAAAGAACAATTAATTCATTAAAACTCACACGTCGATTCACCTCTAAGCATATATATCCACGTCGATTTATGTCCACGTTCACGTCAACCCACCATCATCACCATATCCAGGTTCATTCTTGTGTGTTGAGATTCGCATTGAAGCAGAATATAATTTAGTAAATAATATTTTTCAAGCTAAAAGAGGTATTCGTTCCAATTACTCTATTTTAAATTTACGCTCTAACAAACAATATCCAGAGAAATTAAATCTCAATTAACGATATTTAATTAATTCCACATTTACATGATTCATTCAATGCGGCAATTGCAAGATAAGTTATTTGCGTTAATTTTGTATATAATATTTTGTTTCATAAATTAATTAAAAATTATAAAGCCATATTAGGAGTAATATGTACGTAGCTAAATAAAATATACCAAAGTATATTCAATGAAATCTGTTGTCTTGGCAAAATAAGAAAATATTAATTAATATAACAGAAAACAATTTTGGCGTTATTGTTCTAGACATATTCATAAATATTGAATGTATTTGGTATTAATTTTGTAGAAATTTATTATCACTAAATTTCTATTCATAACTAAATGAAAATACGTGATATAGTATAATTTCTAATTTATTTAAATTTTTAATCACGATCTAGGTTTCATTGTATGACAACATCTGCAGGTGGGCAATTTGTAAAGATACTTCTTTCTTTACAAATTGCCTACCTGAAGATGTCATACAACGAAATCTAAATCGTGGTTAAAAATTTAAATAAAGTAAAAATAATACTACATGACGTAGTTTCAATTAGTTGTGAATAAATATTTTATCCCGAGATTATTTTTGTGAAGTGTTCGGAATTCGCGTACAAATATATTCATTTATAACGTCCTAATAATTTTACTCATATTAATAAATTAACATTTGTAAACTGATAATATGTATTAGATTGAATGTAAAAAACCAATTGAAGTATTTTCTTCAAACAAATCTTGTAACATATGTAATTTTTTCAACGTCATAACAGCCTTTTCGCAACTTAAAAGTGCAAAGATAATCCTTTTCTTATTGTCAAATAAAATTGTATCTAAACAATTAAAAATTTTGGCACTCTTTTCCTCAATCACGTTGACTGTTCTAAAATCTATACTGTAAACAATGTACACTTATTGGCTGAAACATTTGTTGCCTTGCCTGTCTGTTTATTTCTAAATTTGTTTATTTTTAATAAATTTGCACAAGAATGGGTTTCTTTAATATTGGTCAGTTTTTTGTACGCAATGACGTTTTTTATATTTAAAATGATATTCATCTTTCCTTTTTATTTTCGAGACTAATTGGCACCCATATTAAAAAAAATTGAAGTATAAAGTGTACATGTCATTGTTTTTTTATATTGTTGCATTTTTTATATTGTTATATTGTTGCAATTTTTTTTCACAAGGTAGATTAAGGTAATTTGTTCACAATGAACTTGTGACGAAAAAGTGAAACGCTAAGGTAATTTGTAAACATAGTAGGATGATGATGGTGGAACGGACAGAGAGGAAGAGGGAAGAGAGAAAGAGTGAATAAAAGAAGACAATATAATGTTATTCGCAACATTTACATACATTTTATTTTTAGTTCTAGACAATGTGTAAATAAGTACAATTACACGATGAGACCAAGAAGAATGAGTCGAAAAAGATTCGTTTATCTTATAGAACTCGATATTAATAAACAGTTTGATTAATTAAATCGTTGCCTTCAAGCTAGACGGCGTTTAAGCCTGCTTTTTATTTATCAAATTAAGCTTTATTAAAATATTGTGTTAGGGTATTATTTGGACGAATCATTGTACCCAAAATTTCTGCAAGTCCGTATTGAAGGACATTATATTGGCTGAGTTTCCTTCTAAGAAAGCTATTGATTTTTAGTCTATTAAAATTGATACCATAGCTTGTATCATGGATTTAATCTTCGGGAAAATCTAAAAGGCTTTCGAGTGAATGATTTTCGATGTATTTAAATATGAAGGCCCAAATTACAAATTGATGAATTCAAAAACTTGCTGCAAATTAAATAGGATACTTGCGTAATATTTTAAATGTTTACTATTTTCTAACTATTTTTAAGCAGCACATTAATTTTATCGTGTTTTGGATTTATACAGAAATACTTTCTAATGAAATAACTGAAAGGTTTTAGAAAATTGAAAAATTTCTGAGAAAAAATTAGAGACAAACTTATAAAACATGTTTATTCTTGTGGGGTCAGACATTTATTAAACTAAGTTAAATATATAAAAAGAATTAACTGAAGTCCAAGTTAAAGCCCGTATGATTTCAATTATAACCAGAAAAATTTAACGAAAACATTAGCAATATTTGAGTAGAAATATAAAGTAAAAATGTAGATTTTTTGCATTTAAAAGAAACAAAGCTAAATCAAGGTCTTTAATTCAGTCCAATGTAATCACACTAATGACCTACATATAATTAGATCTCGATATAACATACGTTGGTAAGCTAATATCTTTCCATACGATCGACATTGATATTATGCAGGCGCTACATAATGATATGTATAAATAAATCCCCTTTGTTTCGCCGCTTGACGTATTAATCGACTCATGTTAACCATTTATTTTTGCAGAAAATCGTCATGGTATCTTTGTTTGTTTCCTTTATGCTAAATAAAATAAAATAGTGATACAACTTAAATATCTATTTTAAATTTACCTTTCAATTCCCAAAATTCCTCCAAATCTGTAAAAGACTATATAATACACCATCTATTATAAATCTGTAAATATTCTTAGTATTTCAATAAAATTATTAATTCCAATATTTTGGGATATACATATCTACATATACGCCTTTATAAATGCTGAGGAATTTTAGGAACTGAAAGATAAATTGAAAAAAATAAAAACATTATAAATTTAAAACCACTGGATTGTATTATTTTAGCATGAACTAAAGAAATAAAAATACTACAATAATTTTAGTATGTATATATATACATAAATTATATAACGTATATATATAATTATATATATACATATATATATATATATATATATATATATATATATATATATATATATATATTATGAGGTTTTAGGAGTTGAAAAGATTCGTAAATTAAGCCTTTCACCCCAGTTTTTCATTGATTGATGATCTTGATCAATTTAGATAGTTTTGGATAAAACGATTTATGTTTTATGGACATTTGAGATTCGATGTGCTAGGAGAGAAAAGTGCATAAAACATATAAATACAATAACAGACACGTAACGAAACAAATTTGTTTTCGGAGTAAAATCTACCACGGTATCTACCACGGTACTGTGATATAAATATTTAAATCTGAATTAGTTGGAAGAAATAACTAGAGTATTAACAAGTGAGAAAAAAAGAAATATATTTCTCTAATTAGGTTTCTATACTGTTATTTTTGCCGTATGTATATATATATATATATATATATATATATATATAAACTCTTTTGCAAAGAAACGGTCACTTATAGGAATAAACCATATCGGAGTTATTTTATTATTATTTTATGCATTTTATATGGCAATATGATGAGAATATTGTTATTTATTATTGAGATATCGTTTTTACCTACTTCAGTCGATAAAAATAATAAAAAAATTTCATCAAAAAATTAAATTAAAAAATTTTTTCAAATATTCAAGAGAGTTTAATAATTCTCTCTATCAAATCTCTTTCTCCGTCGTTTTTAACCTGGACAAAGACAACTAGAGTGATAAACACTTTCTTAGACGTTTACAACTTAAGGAATATTTCCTTAATCAGGTTACTAAATTTATTTTACTTGAATTTTATTAAAATATTGTAAACCGATTTATACTATGAATGCGGCAATTAAAAATCTCACTAATAAAGTAAAAACAATTTTATGATCCAGATTTTCAAAAATCTTGAAAGTATTATTCATAAGTCAAGTGACTATCTAAACGCAAATTTATGTCTAATTATGGTTATTCAATATAAGTTTTATTTCTTCAATCCTTGTTTCCTTACGTTTTCATTTCACAAAATATTTCGGGAAAAATGCCATTCTTGATTTATGTGTAAACTTAGTGAGTGCTAATATTTTTGATATTTAAGATAATTTATGATATTTAAGAATGAAAACAAATTTTATCGGCATTTGTATGGGATGCAAAGTATAATATTACAGTCGATGGAATCATCGCTCTGCGGTACTTCCGGCTATAATAGTGAATAAAAATAAAGAAACGAAAATCACAAAAATTTTTCCCACTTTCACTTGCGTAGTAGGTTTAAAATATATTCATCATTACATAGGTTAGCCTGGGTATTTATAATCAAATTCTAACTCTAAATCAACTAGCAGGTCTGTTAAATTATATACGTGAATATATGTTTAATGAGAATAGAAAGTTTCATAAAATACACATTCACATAAGGTTTCAAATATAGAGCAAAATGTGAAAAAATTGTTTTTTTCGTATGTGTACGACACAAATATAAAATCAGAGCATGCAATAACATTATTTATTAATATTAAATTTACTATATACCTATTTTACTCTATTTTCAAAAAATATTCATATCTTTTAAGTTTTTAACATATGAATTGAATAAAAATGTATAATCGATTTTAAAAGTATCCCTTATATTTTCATAAGCTTTAAAAAACATGTAAATAAAAAGGCCTTAACAACAACATAGATTAGAACGAACAGAATATAAAATTCTCTTACCGATCTCGATGTTAATTAATTAAAGTTTGATTAACTAAATTTTTGCTACAGGCTAGACGGCGTTTTAGCCTGATTTTGTTTGCAAAAGAAAGATTTATTAGACTATTTTGTAAAGATATTATTTGGACAAAACTTTGTTTCCACAGTTTCTGTAAGTCTGTACTGAAGTGTATTGAATTAGGTGGGCTTCCTTTCAGGCAAATATTTTTTTTCAATTAGGAAAAGTCAAAACAATAGCTTGTTTGATGTATTAATCTTCTATTAAGTCAATTTGAGAGTATTATAGGCCCAGTTTGCATTCATATGGAAGTAAGTAAATAGAATATGAGGTATAGTTCAAAATATTTTGGACAAATTTCTAATGTTTTGCCCCTAAATTCCTTTCGTGGTTTTTATTTCTGTGGATTTTTGGACTTGTGATTGGCAAAAATTTTCTTTGTAAAATAGAAATATTTATTTATTTATTTATCTAATTTAATGTATCTAATTGATACATATGGCGGACTTATTGCTACATGAGCAATCTCTTACAGCCAACCATAACATCCGTCCAGTCCCGCTCGACGAACGCCCGGGAATCGAACCCGCGGTGCGCCGCGTCGTCACAGGCCGTATGCCTTGTGCTCAACCCAACACACCACGGCGACGACGAAATAGAGGTCTATATCATAAATATTTCGACGGATTCAACAATTTGTTGTGACATGAATGACTTTCGTACAGATTATTGTGATACTTTTTAGTTTTGTAATTAATAATTTTTATTGCAATTAAAAATGAAAGTTTTCAATTTTAATTGTATATATTTATTTCCCACCTTTCTTTCTGAACCACATTTCAAAGGCTTTTGCATTCATTTGGATAATTTAGCCAAAGAAAATTTGTTAAGGAACTAGAAAAGATATAGCATTCTTTATAAAACGAGTTTATATTTATGCACATTTCTCACGTTCATTAACCTACTTGGATCAACTGCCATTTTAGTAGGTAATAAGCATCCTCAGATACATACAAAACCACAAAGCAACTAGAAGTCCTAAAGCAACTAAGGTTATTAAACGGTTAGGTAGATAGTATGTACAGGTGAATATAAAGGCACGAAGCAACCAGGGTAATATAGTAGAAACGCAGCTTAGGTACGCAAAATAGAAACATTAAAAAATTAAAAAATTCTAAGTTGTAGTAGTTAGATAAATTAATACAAAAATAGATATATACTGTATGCAGATACAAAAATCCAAATTCGAATAAACAAGATGTTTATCAAAATAGGCTAAATGCGAATCCATTGAGTATTACGAAAATCAAGAATCTCTATCATGTAAAACGTAGTTTTTAATGTCACGATATATATATATATATATATCTTTATACATAGTTATGTAGTACTTTTTCTTCGTTTAAACACATTACACCGGCTTTCAGATACTGAACCCAGAAAGTACATAAACTGGAAGATAATTCTTGTACGTAGTTCTTTTTCTAGACGTATATATATCTCGGGTACATGCCCGTTAAAAGAGATGCCCATTAAATTTAAATACCATTATAATACACACAAATAGATATGTATGTGGGCGCAAAACCTTCACACCTCATAGCATGGCGTATTAATTTATCTATTATAACGAATAATTTTTCCAAATCTATTTGTGTCTTGCTATTTTTTATCTGTTTCACAAATAAAATGCACATATTTTCATATCTGAAATTTATGTGAAGTCTTGAAATGATTATATCTACCTTGAAAATTCTTTTAATTTCGGGAATTTTATAATTATCTGTACATCATTTAAATATCTAAAGTACCTGAAATATTTAAAAAGATAATAATTTGTGGTAACATTTTTTATTTTTCTTTTAATATTGTTGCTCTCTTTATCGGCCTTAATCATTCATAATCATTTAAAATAACTACTTAGTGCGTTTAAAGATTAGGAAATTATGAATATATTGTGGACAGTTAGGTTCTGTACGTTTTCTATAAACATCTGCTTTTATTACAAGAGGCGAAATAAAGATTTGATTTAAACGAATAAAAATCAGCCCATGTTTCAAAGAACTATATCCAATTTACAACATTGACATCACCGCATACACGCGTATATCAAAATTATTCCGCCTAATTATATTAGATTACCAGTATTAAATCACAAACCAAAGCCAATTGAATAAAGATACGATAAAAAGAAACTTGCGCGCAAGCAACTATACGGTTTTTCATAAAAGGTAATGTCATTTATATTTCATGAAAGCAATGTTGGAGCCTCGATTCCTTCAGGATTTATGTATCTTCATACGCATTCTCGGGATGAGACTTAACTCTATAAATATTAATTTTTAATACACTCTCTACAAGTACAAGCTTGGAACCTTTTATACCTTTATAGAAATATTTGTTTTCTCATCTATAACGAAATATAGCAGCCGAGTGTAAAAAACATAAGTTACGTCACGAGAGGTTGAAATGAATTAGAAAAATTAAAAGAAAAGTACTTATCAACTACTTATAACTTTTAAGCAACGTAATATTGTGATTTTACATATTATAGCTTAAATCCAATTATGAACTTTGGTTATTAATAGTAAGTACAAAATACATTTTAAGTGAAAAAATGTTGTTAAAATTATCTCGAAAGAGAAAAGGAAACCCTCATACAACTCACATGTCGGTCTGTCATAGTCGTTCTCAGAAACTGCCTGAAGTAGAAAATTAAAATTTGGTACAGTAGTGAAACCTTTTAACCTGCATATATTTCACTAGACAACACACAAAATTATTACTATGGAAATTTTATTGAACGGATTTTAATTCCATGTGCAGCGTACTTTAATATCATAGTTTATCGTCTGAAAGGGCTGATAATAATGGACACAAAGTTATTTATTCATAATTGTAGACGGTATATATTTTCAGAAATATATTGTGAAGTACGTAAAAAGATATTTCACTACTTTATTTTTGAAACTTTATATTCACGTATTTTTCTCATATTTATTAATCTGATAATATTATATTTCCATATAAAAATGTAAAGAATATAAATTATTTTAAGAAAGTTTTATCGCAAATCCAATTGTTATTAAAAAGAAAATACCGATAAAAATACAGATCGTTTTCCTTTTAAAAACAAAATAGATACAGAACAAAATTAATATTTCAATAATATGTAAGTTTTTAAAAAATCTCTGAGCAACACAAGTGAGAGTGACGGTTGAGATGTGTTCGCCGAGTATTATTAATGTTTATATATAGGCCAAACATCCCCCCATCTGTAAAGTTCACCACTTAGTATCTAACTTTTCCTAGCATTTAACTTTTTCCTTTATTTTCTTGAAATGTTTAAAATGGAAAAATATATAATAGAATCAAATTTAGCAAATATATGTGACGTACATGCATTTGCTAAAATTTTTGAATATTTGAAATATGTATCATAATATCTATTATATTAACTAAAGCGGAAAAGGAAGAAAAAAATGGGATTCACACCCCCAATCCGGTTTAAATAATCACGTCATTTTATACATACATAAACCAATATTATTCTTTCTAATGATATTTTATTCAATTAAAAATCTCATTCGAATAAAATATTTTTAATAAATTTTAATTCAATACGCTAAAAATATTTTTTACAAGACCATGTAAAAAGTTTTTAAAACTTGTTATGAAAAATAGGTATGAATATTGAACGAAAGTAATGTGTCGAAACCACGACTTCTTCGAAGTTGTCTTTATGCACATTTTCAAAATGAAACGTAGTCCTGTAAACAAACATTTTTAATAAACCGTCTACAGACACGAGATCTGAAGTTGTTACTTAAATATTTGTTTTCCATTTGTCGCCGAGTATCTTTGCCGAGTTTAAAAAAAAACAACAGGTTGCGTCACGTAAAAGTGAGGTATTTAAAATAATCGCAGCTATCAATCGCATGTAACTTTTAAATAGCGAAACGTGGTTGATTGTGGTTTTATACAGCTTAAATATAGTTATGAATTTTCATTAAAACGAACTAGTAATTATTTTAAAAATTTTAAAAATTTTAAAAATTATAATTTTAAGATCATTGATTTTGTGTATTATTTTATTAAATTAGTTTTTTACAAAAAGATACAATTTGACGTAATACCTACAAAATTATAAAAAAATATTCACATATTTCTTGGATTTGGTATTCAATATTAACAAAGTACACATATTCTTAGCTATAATGAAAGTTAAATTCGTCAAAAATTTGCAATTCAACGGAGATCAAATATAATAAAATTGACTAGAGGGTTATTAATACCAATGAAGAGACAAAGTTCAAATTTCCACTTTCACATTAGAATACTTTTCCCTTAGAATAATTGTTATATGTGGCTGCTAACAGGTTAACAGTGATTCGTCCGTACCTTGCCATTCAATGAGCTTTAAGACATTCTCCAGTGTGAATCATTAAAAATAATTTGGATATTTTCACAATATATCAAAACACAATTGTATGTATACATAAGTACGAACACGTATATGTCGATTTGTTTGTGTATGCATATATACACAAATCTTATTGATATAGCTAAGAAAAAAATTAAGAAAACTTTTAATTAACAGAATATATTGTTATTTCAAATTAATAAATTTAAAAAATATTTTCAACAAACACTATAAAGAAAATTTCCATTTAATAAGGCTTAAGCTTTCATATAGGCTTACACCCATATAGTTAGTGAGTCCTTAAAGTATAGGGAAGATGAAAAATCACAAATGAAAAGTATTTGAAAGGATATTTTGTTGATGTTCCATCTTTTTCATCAAGACAGCATAAAAATAATAATTTAAATTTATGGATTAGTCATTCCGTTCATACAGTTAAAATTCATCACTTCTTGTGTAAAAACATATTCAAACCACAAATATTAAGAAAGAAAGTAAAGCCTCTTAATTAGTATACTTTTCAATTCATATTTTTGATACCCGGACTAAATGATGTCGAAGTTACTATTTATTACTCAAAGAAAGCTTTATTATAACTTCATGTAAAAGCTTCTTTTTACAAATGAGTTTAACAACGAAGAGAATTCAATTTATTACTTACACTTATATTATTACGGGAGTTTCCTTTTTTTAAAATCGTTTAAGGTTTTCATAACTGCTAACTGTTGTGTAAGTTTTCTACGTAAATAAATAACAAATTTAGTTTAGCTTTATGGTGTACAAGTACCATATCTTTAAGTAACATTAAAGAATAAATTTAATTATAAATAGAATGTATTTCGAAAGATTCTAAAAATGAAGGGTCGAATTAATGTTTTTATAATAAAATAAATAAGCAATCCTCACGATTTCTAAATTCTACAATACTCACACTTTTATAAATACACAACTAGACATCGTGTCAAGTATTATTTAGTATATGGTGTTAAATATTTCAAAGCATTTTATCAAGTGGAAAATGTATTAATTATGAAAAATAAATAAATAGAGGTTAGATTTGCGAACCAATGATGTTATGATCTTTGATCTATCAAGCGAACAGAAAAAAATAATTAAATAAGATACTTGGTTTTTATTTTGCTTGTATACTTTCTTCCTAATCGATATTCACATATCTTGGGAACATATATTACAAATATTTTAGTATTGAAATGCCATATTTATCCTTGTTAATTGTCATTTACGACAAAAGAAATATGCTAAATAGTCATAATGACAAAAATAACAGATTATTTTTTAAAAAAATGGAAAAATTATGAACTTAGACTCTCTGACTTTATAAAAATTTTACATGTATAATTTTCAAATTGTAATTTTGCCTAAAGGCTTACTATTTAAAATTCTAGGTTCCGCGATATAATTCATAATAAACATAAAACATATAAACTCTTTGTAATATAACAGACAAATAGTGGTGAATTTATAATGGGCTTGTGAAATACATACATCGCAATCGATAATGAATAACTATAACGAGATTTTTTTCATGTCAAAAACGAAAGTTTTCTCACGAAAGTAACTTTGAAACGGAACTTATGTAAAATCACGTTCCGTTTTTTGACAGAACGAGAAAATAAGTAGAAAAAATATTTATTATATTTTTTTAAATAAAAATCCTAATAAACATTCTTGTAAAACATTTGTTAGTTATAGCAGTTCAAAAGGAAAAGCCCTTCAATTTATTCCTTAATCGTTCTTCCATTACTGACAGCCAGCGATACGATCTAAATTCCTTTGCACATTTTTTGCAAACTTCAAATAATCACGTTGTTGGGTCATGAGATATTGTCTCCTCGGTTCTTTTCAATGGTATATCTCGCTGTAGGTTGGCCAAAATATCTAAAGGTCCGACGAATAACTGTTGAGGACAGCAAATTTATTTTATATAGAAAAAGTTACAGCCGTGTAATTGGCCAAAACTCTGTGAAATTTTCTATCTCTCCCTCGAATTAAGTAGATATACCTTATTAGAGTATGGAATTTAAGTTTATTTTCTAATTTTCTTAATAAAACAAGCCATAATAAAACAACAATCTTAATAGAGTTAAATTTGTTAACTCTACTTACGTAAACATTATTTTTCATAAATTCAGAATATTTATTGGAATCATTGTGCCCGCGACTTTTTTGCGTGAAATTCGGAGTAAGGAAAATTATTAGGAATTTTTCTTTTTTTTTCTCAGAACTCTATGAGCATAAAGTTTAATAAAAAGTCTAATAGGTGGCATTGGCAGCTGAATCGGATCTGTCGGTTCAGATATTAGCGTGCACAATGAACGGAAGTTAAGATTGTCGTATCTTTCATCAGCGAAAACCACGTTTAAAGTGGTTCAGCCGTAGCTGATATTCTCGTTTCGAACAAAGATGTGCATAGACAAACAGACAAAATGAGAGACGGACAAATAAAAAACAGCCAAGAATTCTGAAAACTCTTGTTTTAGGCGCCTTTAGTAGGTAGCATTTGATTTTAATTGAAAATATTCAATCTACAGACTCAGTTTTCATACGATTTTATTATATGTATATATATATATATATATATATATGCAATACGTAATACCCTCGCAATATGAAAATACTTATAAATTATGTTAAAACTTTTAATATTTATGTTAAAACAAATGTAAACAAAATTGGTAATTGTAAGAAATCACATATTATTATAAAAACCATTTATAAATAAGACATATCTTAAGAGAAAATGTGTTTCTAAAATTCTTTCCATCATACGCAACCAAAAACTTGTTATAATAATACTGTCACACCAGTAAAGTTTTACGGTTGACAAAGTAATATAAGAAAATAAACTTAACCAGTAGCTATTTCCTCCATAAATTTGTCAATGAAAATCTATCGAAAAATATGACCTATAAATACCAAAGCGACAAGTGTAACATCGCATCAAACGTGATTGGCAGGAAATAGATTATGTGATATTGGAAAAATATTTGAAATGTAGCCCATCGCGATGCTTCGATATGTAACTTCCATTAGGTTACCGTGTTGCTTCGATGTGTGTTATCATAATATGATAAGCTTCGGACCGAGAAAAGTTCGAATCATCCAATTTCTTAAATGTTGGTGAACATTACATTTTACTTTAACATAGTCTTCACCCATGTATTCGTATGAAGGTTTTCAAATATATGTATTTCACTCTCACGTGACTACTATTTCTCCAAAGGTGCGCGTTACAGCTTTTATTTCATAAATTTCTTTCTTTTACGTAATCCGAGATTTATTTTCATATTTAACCTTTCTTTTATTAATCGTTTAGTTCTAATCCTTATATAATTGGGATTATTCATCTAGAAGAGATGGAAAAAGAAAAAAATTATATATATATATATATATATATATATATACATACATACATATTGTGTGTGTGTGTATGTATATATACATATACACATTTTTTTCTTTTCATTTTTCATCTCTTCTATTTTGGAAATATTTTTCTGAAAAAAAATGTTTTAAATCCACTATTCCATTAGCTCTTTCTTTGACCACAATGTCTTCTTTATAAATTTATGAGTTTATTGATAAAACTAACGTATTAAAATAACGTCAATCATATGTGGTTTTATTATCACGTTTTTCTCCTTTATGAGCGTTTGAAGTACAAAAGAAAAATAATTTTATTCAACTTTATCTCAGCTAACTCCCGCTCTTTCTTTTTGTCTCTCTCTCCCGCTATCTTTATATTTTTTAAATATTTTTTACCCATTTGCTTCGGTTCATAAACTATAATAACTAAAATAACAATTATAAATATGCCTCAAATATTTAAAGCGTAAGTTTGTCCGTGTGTTAGATTTACTATCTGAACTAATTTAAGTCAAGTTTATGTCAACTTTTTTTTAATAAATTAACCTATTTACATTCTAAACATGACAAGAAATGAAGAATTTTTATTCTTAATAAAAAGGGAAGAAAATGTTCTCAATAGTGCAATATAACAGTTCTGAGAATTAAAATTTTAAAAATTTCATGTACATTTATATAAACGTAATATATATGTTCAAAAAGTGAGCGCCGTTAACTTATTAGTTCCTAAATGAGTTTTTTATTTTTAGGGTTCCGTACCTCAAAAGGAAAAAGGGAACCCTTATTGGATCACTTTGTTGTCCATCTGTTTGCGTGGCTGTCGAGAACCTTTTTTTTCAGGAATGCGTAGAGGTATCAATTTGAAATTAATACCAAATACTTAGATCTACAGTCTCTTAAGGATGCAAAAAATTTAATTTCTAAGTCAACCCAATCATAAAATACGGCCATTTAAGCCACATAATTTGACAAACGCAAACACGTTGACCTAGAATTATAAAATTTGGCAAGAAGCAACGTCTCACGCCACAAGTAAAGGAAAAAATCAAAAAATTATTAATCTGTAGTTATATCACGTACAAAAAAAATTAAATACGAGCCTTTTAAAGATTTAGCACGCAATGTATTTTCGCTCTAAATGATTAATTTTTTTTAGTTTATTATTAATACTATGATCCATTAAATATTTATAAATGTCTAAATGCATACGGAACCTACCGGTCCTTGATAGGTTTTTTGTTATTCCTCCCTCTATCGGAATATTTTGAAGTTTGAAGAATTAACCAATTGACATTGAATAAATTTTATGTACATTTTAAAAATGAAAACACATTCTATATATCCTACTTGCATGATGGGTCAAGTTCTACAGTGTTTAAGAATATATAAAATTCACAATAAAGTATCGTAACATCTGAAAATTTGGAAAATATTTTAGCTAAATGTTATTTTAAAATATTCATTGAAACGGTGAATTCAGTTGCGTGTTTCGTGACGCAGGAACCACTGCTAAGATTTGCTTTGTTTTCTTGCTGAGGTTTTCTTTTTTTCACACAGTACGGTGGAGCCAAGGTAAGTCCATAAACTTAAATTTTTGGTTCAAGTTTCGTAGATAGTCTTCATCAAAGAAATCAAACATTTATTATAACGAAAGGCGGATTTCCGCACACAACACTAAATTGTTTAATAGAAAGGAATTGAATATGAGTTCAAAATAGGGCCCCTATTTGATCTCGGTTAGTTAGATTGCATAGAATACGTGCGTAACGTACGGAAACATTCCAGGTGTTAGTTCTGAATAGACAAATTAGCCTGCCCTTTAATGTTTTTTAACTTTTATTAAAATAGAATGAAAATGTACTATCAGTACCTTCCCAGGTTAATATAACTAAAAGAAAATTTTTATTTTAATTGAATTATCGTAAGGTACAATAAAGTTGATATATTTCAAATTAAATAAAAAAAATACTAATCAAATTTATGAACGAAAGAAAATAAATGAAATAATGATGAGTAAATTAATAAAGAAATGTGACACAAAATTATAGATCGTCGATGATTTTGATTAGAATTGAAATCCAAGAATATTAAAATGACAGCATTAATTCAACTCGATGTTGATGTTAAAATGAACACACACATACACACACACACACACACACACATATATATATGTGTATGTATGTATGTATGTATGTATGTATGTATGTATGTAATGTCGTAAATCGATCGCATGGTGTTACGGTACGAACGCTCCCAATTTACTTTTTCAGAGGTACCTTCTTTAGCCTTAACCTGAAAAAACACAATATAGTGTATTAGCAGGCTTTTAAAGTTATTATAATATAACAATTTTAAATAAAACGTTAGTATTTTTTAATATTTCTAAATATCCAATTTAATCGAAATATTTATAACTAGTATTATTTTTTTAAATCTATTCATATCAAAATCTCAACCCACATTTTGAATGAATATTTTTTTAAAATATTTTTTAACTCGAAAATAAGAAAAAATATAACTAAGTTATCAAATAACGCAAAAATGTTCGCTTTGTCTTTGTGCCTAGGTGAGTCCTAACAAATAAATCCCTCGTCATACAATCAACTTAGCGGTAACATGATACCGTAAGCCAGACACGTAATTGGGAAACCTACCCCAACACATGTCACCCCTGTCATGTAATACCTGTAGCCTTTCAAACATAATGCGATCTATCTCCCATCCCTTTCCGCCCACCAGTTTAACGTACTAATTGACTAATGTGCCATTAGTTGATGTACTGACTATTGATCACGTGTATGAGTCGTGGGCGGGTATACATAAATGGCGGTTCTGTTCGAGTTCTTGATACGTTCCATACTGTTTGGATTTAAATGAAGTTGTTTTCTACGTTTAAAGGATTCAACATAACTATATTGTTTTGCTGCTATGGCCACTTGTATGTATCTTTCATTGAAAAACTAAGATATGAAATTATTACGCGCGTTCGTCGCTCTATCGAAATATTTGCTCTAATACCTTGCAAGTGATTAGGAAAACTTTCAACGAATTGTCGTCGAACGAAATTTTCAAAGCAAATCGTAGACATTTACGAACTGACGGGGTATTTTCATATTTTTTTTTACTTTGGTGCCAATGATATTTTTCAACCCAACTAAAAAAAAATGTATTGAGTATACGCCTGAAAGAATTATAGTAGTGAAATCGTTATATAAAATAAATATATTTACTAGTTTGACTAGGAAATTTTAGCCACAAATTCAGGACTTCTAGAATGATTCTCGAAACTTCTAGAAAATTGTACTGCAGGGTATATATAGGCTAAAGCATAATGAGTTGACAACAGTCAGCTCTGAAGCTATAAGTGAATTACATGAGAGCTAATAGATGCAAAGACTGACCCAAATAATATTTGATATGGGATTTCTTTAATTGGCAAACGAGCTACACTGCAGTTATGGCATATCACCTTCAGTGCAGAGATGATACTTGTTAAGAGTTATTGACATTGAAACATAAATTCGACTGGCTGAATCAGTTAGTAACTGGCGATGAGAAGTGGTTTACATACGAGTACGTTAACTACACACTCAAACGACAATGTCTGGGTGTCGAAAAAACAGGAGTTTCAGTATCAAATTCTGAAATAAGTGCCAAAAATGTGAAGCCAGCTGCGGGTGAAATGTGAAGGGCATTTATTCATTGGCAGTTGCTTCTAGAGGGATCTACAATTAATACAGCTATTTACTGTGAACAATTGGCTCGATTAGCTAACAGATTGGGTAGTCAACGGGGTCAAATTTATTTTCTAAATGATAATACACACGTTGAAAAACGTACTCGTGATAAATTGAAAGAGCTCGGCTGGGTTCTACTCACTCATCCACCATATTTGCCGGACTTTGCGCCCTCTGATTTATATTTGTTCAGGTCTCTAAGTACCCACTTAAGTGAAAAAAAGTCGACGGTAAAGATTTTCAAAATGATCTCGCACAATTTTTTTAATCAAAGTCACCGGAATTTTACAAGAAAGGTGTATTGTCACTACCAACTAGATGGTGACAAGTAGTAGATAATAATGTCGCATACGGAAATTAAATTTAGTGTAACATATAATTTTTTTAAGAAAAATTGTTGACAACAACTCTGGGTTGTGAAATTATTAGCCAACCCAATAATATGATGCAGCTATTTCTTTTATGTATCAAGTATATTTTTAAAACCAAAGTAAACCTAAAAATAATTGATTTAAACCCGTAAATCTAGGCAAGTAAAGCTATATAGTATAAGTTATATTTACGCGCATTGCACAATTATCGGTGTTATATATATTGAAAATAATTGAAAAAGAAAACTCAGTGCTAAGTGATTTTTGTTAATTTCTCATGTGTGGAAAATTTCAAGCTATGAATGCGTTCAAAAAATATTTTTTTTATGTCGCAATATATAATATGTAAATAATAGAGCCTTGACGACACATAAATAAAAACTAGTATAATGTAGAATTCTGTTACAAAACTCAATGTTAAATAATTTCGGTTTGATAAATTAAATTATTGCCGCAGCTGGACGGTATTTAAGCCTGTTTTTGTCCATCAAACAAAGCGTAAGGATATTATTTGGATGAAGCTTTGTTCCCACAGTTTTGAACACCAATACTGAAGTAAATCGAATTCACGAATCGTAGGCAATCTATTTCTTTTCATTCGATACAAAATCAAAACAATATTCTGTGCGATAGATTTATTCCTTGTTTACATAAATTAAGTATAAAAAAAAACAAAATAAAATAAGAGGTATATGCGACAATATTCTAGCTCTAACTCCGAACATTTTCTTTCATGCCTTCCCTTCTGAAAAAATATGGATGCCCTTTGCTTCCGTTTCCTTTTATTTATCTAGTGTAGGTGTAATTACCTAATTTTTATAAATTATCGTAAAAAATGGGCAAAAACACATTAAAGCTGTGGTTATAAAATGCGTTTATATTTATATGTATGTTTCATATCTATTAACTTACATAAAAAATATAAAATATTACAAGTTGGGTATTGTCTGGTCATTGTTTCTTACAACAATATAAATAATATGAGCAGCGACTAGAATGTAATCAATATTATTCATTTTGACGAGAAAGTAAGTATTAAGTAAATTAATTGGAAAATATAAGTATATTTTGTGTTTAGAAAGCAAAGACCAACTTGAAAATTATCAAGTTCGAACCGTGATGGACAGTAACCATATTAAGATATATATATATATATATATATATATATATATATATATATATATATATGTATGTATATACATATATATATAAATATATATATATACATTAAAAAGCTTAAGGCGAGTACACAAATTTAAACTTCAACGTTAAAATACACCGAGGATCACTTTAGAGTTATCATTTTGTTACTCACAATATACAAACTAGTGCAATTAAAGGTTACTTGATTATTTGCTGTTTTTTACAAGTATTTGGAATATTAACCATAAGATAGTGCCTGATTAATATAATCTTGACACTTCCAAGATATCAAAATTATACGATAGTACTAGTAATGATATAGTTCTCAATAAAAAAGGTCAATAATCTATCAGGGTTCGCAGAAAGTAAGATTCTCTAATTGTCTATATATCTTGCAACTGTTTTTAGAAATTAAGTCATATAATTTTATTTAAATATTCTAATCAAACCGTAGCGTCTAAAAACCTGAAGCTTATTATTTAACAAATGAGACTTATATATTAGGAAAAGTAAATAAAAACTATTTTTATCTAATGATATACCACTCAGTGGTAAGCGTGAAATTTACCCTTCCCCTCCGTTTATATGATTGGTTAAATGTGTGAAAATTGTTTTTTTTTATTTAAGAAATATTTTATATATGTATATTGATTCAAAACCCTCTCATTTCACCGCTTGACGGCAGCCATATTTAAGTATTTTTTCAAAATAAATGCAATAATTATATTTTTATGTACATAATTTAAAGTAAAACAATATTCTAGTATTATAAAATGTTAATATCTACTTTAAAATTTCTTTTGATTTTTTAAATACATTATTAGTAATAGAAGATAGCTAGCTATGCCTAGGATTTCGTTTGTATGAAATTCGGAATAAGTTATTAAATGTTTTCTCTCTCATATGTTGCTCTTCGGTATTTATTAACACAATCAGTCGAGTAGATTTCACGTGATTGACGAACGAATTTACATCTGAATAAACCGACAAACAAAAATTCTAAAAACAGATTTTCTGGGACTTTATAAAATATTTTTCATAAAGAGAATTAATTCTCTTATAATTTTATTATATTTATAGATAAATATTTAAACACATTTACTTACACGGCTTAAATATATAAAATCTCTACAATGTAAAAAATACATAATGTTTAAATGGAAAATCGACCATTAGGCTGAATTTACTGGTATTAATAATTCATTAGTTTAAATTTTGTTTTTCTTTTTTGAGAAGTCGAGAGGCTGTTGTAGATAGATAGATAACATATGTTATATAAAGATCTATTACAAAGACATATATATATATATATATATATATATATATATGTATCTATTACAAAAACAAAATGGGATATAAAACTGTAAACTGAATAACGATATGATAAAAAGATATCTTCTGTGTCAGACCGTGCAAAAAACATTTTGAGGTTTTTCATAGAAAGTAATGCTATTTATATTTCATGAAATTAATGCCGGAGCCTGAAGAACTACACGAGTTATGTATCTTCATACGAATTATCAATAACTTAACACTATAAATATTAAATGTTAATAAGCTATTTATAAGTACAAGCTCCGAAGGTTTTAGGTAAATGTTTTTTTTTCTTCTATTACTATGGGTGGTAGTAGAATTTAATAAAATATATGTATTGCGTCGCGATAAATCGAGAGTACCTATTAAAACAAATATAGTTATCAATCGGCTGTAACTTTCAAACAAAAATAATATGGTGGATTTGAAATTACATATTATATCTAAAATGTAAATTTAATTTTTTAAGCTTAAGTACCTATTTAAAAGTTCATAAAAACAATTTTAGGTGAAACATTTCTATCAAAGTTTTTATTGATCGAATAAAACATCAATTACTTTAATTCGATCGGATGAAAACAGAATATAGAATCGTTCCATATAGTAAATAATAAAAATAAAAAAGGAAATTACAAATAAAAAGAGCCAAAAAACATTTTTTTAAAAATGAATGAACTTTCAGGTGAAATTTTTTTTCAGTGGAATCGAAATTTCGGCTAGAGTATTTTTCGTCATTTATACAAACAATTACTAAAGCCAATCCTTGCCGATTTCATTACAGTTTATCTCCGTAGAAGTAATAATTTTTGGAATGTATCCAACAATTTTAATTGTTAAATTATTTACAAATATTAATTTTTCACAAAGTAAGTACATTGCCTGCTATATCTTTCACATACGTTAAACAAAAATTTTAAAAAAATATTCAGCATTATTCTTATAGTTTTCTTACATCTGCGTGGGCTTCTAAAAACAATGTTTTTTTATAATTTTTTTCGGATATAAATGGGGGGAGGGGGAATGTGTCATATTTTTCGCAAGTTTTCAGTATATCTTTCAGGAGGTAACAGTTTAACTAGTGAAAATGTATTTTTCTGTCTAACCCTTTAAAGCAACACTTCACATTATATGGAACTAAAAAAAATAACGTCCTTAATTCGCCCACATACGCCCGATACACACAAATGCTAATGAGGTTTTTATATTGAAGTCAAGAAAAAATAACCCAGTAATGAATTTAATGTATAGAATGTATGTAAACCTTTATTCCTCAATATTTTTAAATTTCGTTTTCAATGTGAATCTTGCCGATTCGTCACGATGTAAAATTCCAAAACTCCCTTTTAATAATTCAAAAGTTATGAATATATGACATAAAGTTAGATATCATAATAATTTCATAGATGACTCGTTTTATCATGAAAGGCGAACTATTCCCATTCTGATTCCAGTTTAAAGAGTCTTCATAATTGTATACTGAGATTATTAATAACGATTTTTTTGTAAACAGTGTTCCATTAAAAACTAAATCATTAAATCGAATAAAGGTATGTGAAAAACATTTTCATTTTCATAAAATTACGTTGAAAAGCTTATGAAGCTTTTTATGAAAAACAGTTTATATTTCACACAAGTAATGTAATGGAGCCACGATTTATCCCGAAGCTGACTTTATACGTATTCTCAAAATTAAACTTGCCTCTGTAAACAATATTTTTTTATCAGCCGTCTGCAGACAAAAGCCCGGAAATCATTATATAAATATTTGTTTCTCATCTCTCATCAAGTATCTTTGTTGTAAAAACACGCGACCAAGTGGGAGTTTTAATATAAACTCAGTTATCGACCGCTTGTCACTTTTATGTCATATAATTTGGTGGTTTGTGATTTTATACAGCTTAAATTTAGTTATGAACTTTGATTATTATGAACAAGTGACTATTTCGAATTGGACAATAATATTTAATAAATAATTTTTTTACGTCAATTTTCACTGGATATATATTATTTGTCATTACTGATGTAAAATTATTGAAAATATTTCTTAAATATTCTTTTTTCATTTATTATTTAATATAATATCTCTTTTTCAATTCTTTTTCATTAATAATGAGAGTATCTTTAAGATAAAATTATATATTGTAAAACCCTAATGAGATTTAAATTCAATTAAAATTAATAATTCTGCGGAGATTAATTGTAATTAAAACCAGAATAGTAGATATATAACTCCAGGAAGTGAAAGGTTTTGTTCGGAATACCAATTTCAACAATACCAGGTACTCGTTTATCTAAAATGTTGGTAACATAGTTTGAAAAAAAATTAAAAAGAAAGATTGATTCGTGATACTTTTTTGTTTAATATTTTCTATAAAATAAATTTTCTTTTAGTTGAATAACATTTTCTCCTATAATGGGAAAATTTTATTATTTTTCATAATCACACAGATTTCGAAAATCTTTTTAACAATCACAGTACGGAAATTTCAAATCACTGAGATTTACGATTTTCAATTTTTTTAAATAAAATCTTATCTTCGATATCTAAAAATTTACCAAAGCTTTAAAAAGAATGAAACATTACAAACATTCAACAGTAAATGAAAAGAATGAAACACAAATAACGACCGGAGATATTTTTACAATTCTTTTAAATTTATCTCGAAAGATACTAGAAATTTGTTACTTTTGTAATTCAGATTCAATTGTGGCTTTTGGTTTAATTAAATATTATTTTTATCCAAGGGAAATTTCCTCAGCTATTATTTACAAACACTTCAAAGTAAATGAAACGAGGGACACAAAAATAACGATCGGTTTTATCTTTATTAGATATTAGCCTGTCTGTGTAAAAATTATATAACTGTTCTAAATTAATTTTCGAAATATTTTTCTACAGACAACTTTTTATTTCGTTTCTCCTAAAGTATTTAACCACAAAGAGTGATTGTTTTTAGTATGACTACATTTCAGTGGGTTAATTATCATAGGAATGATAAAAATATTGACACGATAATTAAGTTACTAAAATATACTAGTTAATAATTTAATAGGAGTTCTATATATTACGAAATAAAAAAGACAAATATTTTTTTATAAAACTAGACCCTAGTTAAGCATATAAGAAGTTAGGAGTAAGCATTAAGGGCATTATAAAAATAACAAGATATTATAATACCCGTATTAAAATTGCAACTACGGTTTTGCGTACATTTATTTCCTATATGCAAAATTTATAATTCTTTGTTAACTGAAAGTGATTATATCTGTAACTTGTGATATTAGTAGTAATAGTTTGTTAAATGTACATACTAAGTAATGAGTTAGTTGAGAGAAAGAAAAATTAAGAAATAATAAGAAAATGAAATATATATTTTTAAGAAAATGAAATATATGTTTATAGCTATTGAGAAAAGATATTTATATCTTTAATTAGGTTTTTATCCTTACATTTATTAACCCCTTGCCATATAGAACACAAATGATGTGAATACATGAGTTTTAATGGTAGAGGAGAAAAATCCTATACGAAATAGTGTTATAGGTAACTCAAAAATTAATTTGTTCGCATTTAGTCGTCCCCATTAAGAATAGGTAAATAAATAATAAAGTAATGTTATGAATAAATACAGTATATCTATTTTTAGGGGTTTTTCCATCATTATTTACTATCAATATTTGAAGAAAAAAATTACTCCCTCTTAGCGATTATATTTGTGTAATTCAATTTTTGTTGCCACAGGCTAAATACCGTCAAAGTTTCTGTTTGTTAATCGAAGAAAACTGTTATAATTTCATGTAAAAGACATTAAAGTTACCTGTATATCTGCGGTAATCATTTATCAAAGAAACCAATGATCAGTACAAATATTTTTTAATATCAAAAAGAATTAAATTAATTTGTTGAACTTATATTTTAAAGGATTTTTTTAGTTACTTAAAGTCATCATATCAGTCTATGTAGTATATCCGCATTCCTCGTAAATTTAAAAGTTGCGTTTGGCTTTATCGCAAATAATTGTATGTAACTTTCAACATTTATGTAAAGTTCTTAATGTTCATAACATCTAAACTCATGGTTGTTTTGAGTAGAAATAGATATTCTAAAAATTTTGAACAAACGTGCATATTTTGAAAGATTTTAAAACCTTTCTTTTTTTTCTTTCCTTTCTCTATAGCCATTATAATCCTCTCTTCATACTCATTCCGACTTTGTTTACTTTTATATTCAAGCAAACTAAAGAAAATCACAAATATTACAACGAACTAAAAACGAATAGGAAGTCACTTGGTTATCCTTTTACTTCTAAGATTTTATTTCTCGAACACAGTTTAATTCATTTAACTTAAATACCATATAATTAAACACAATATTCTAATAATTAAACCATAACTACACAAAATACCTAATAATTAAATCATAAAACTCATAACATGAAATCTGTAATATCAGACGAATAGTGTTGAATTTGTAATAGGATTGCATATCCCAGTGGACAATATATAATTATGATAACAATTTTTTATCTTATATTAAAAAACAAAAATTTTCTTACGGAAGTAAACTTCGAAGCGACTTACATAGAATTACGTTTCGATTTTCTACATAACGTGTAAATCTTTTGAAGAACTATTTCGTCTATTTTTTAGGTAAAAAACTCTTCGAACAATTTTTGTAATTTACTTGTTTATTTTATCCGTTTACAGAGAAAAAGTTGAAAAAACCATCTACAGCGAAATTTCAGGAAGTTTTCCATCTACAACTTGAATTAAGTATATCGTATATGAATATTGAATATATTTGGCGTTAATTTTGTAGAAATTCATTATTCACAATTAAATGAAACTACGTGATGTAGTATTATTTCTACTTTCTTTAATTTATTTACCACGACCTAGGTTTCGTTGTATTACAACGTCTTCAGGTGGGATATTGGCAAAGATTCTTCTATCTTTGCTAATATCCCACCTGAAAATGTTGTAATACAACGAAACCTAGGTCGTGGTAAAGAAATTAAAGAAAGTAGAAATAATACTACATCACGTAGTTTCATTTAATTGTGAATATGGTATTTGCAAAATTGTAACAGAAGGAAAATTCTTAAATTTATTATTTAACTTGAGTTTCTTTGATTCTTTTATAATAAAATATTATTTAAGTCACAATCTCCTTTAATAAATTTATCGGAATTAAACTTGAAAACAATTATTTCTTAATAGTTACTTATTAGAAATTCAGAATATTTGCTCGATATATATATAACGTATAAATGTAATGTATATAAAACATATTTATACATCATATTGATGGAAGTGTAATAACAACAGAAAATATCTTAAGAGAAAATATATATTTCTTTAATTCATTGATATCTATCCTATAATAAGCAACAAAAATGATTATAATGAAACCTTAACAGTACGGTTGCACAGTTGTCAATATGATAAAAGGAAAAACATCGAGCAGTAGCTACTTCCCCACAAAGTTTTCAAAGAAAATCTATCAAAAAATGTGACCTACAAATACCAAAGCCATACATGTACACCGTATCAAATGGGATTGACAGGATATAGATTATGTATTATTGGAAAAATATTTGAATTGTATCCCGCTACGTTGCCTCAATATGTATCTTCCATAATGTTACCGTGTTGTCTTGATATTTATTATCATAACATGATAATCTTCAGATCGAAAAAAATTCGAGTCATCCAATTTCTTAAACGTTAGTGAACATTATGTTTTAACAATATATAATCTTTACCTTGGTATTAGTGTAAGGCTGCTAGCAGAGTAGTTATATTTTTAAAGACACGTTAGATTGCAATAAAAGGTTTAGCATTTGAAATACTCCTAAGTAATTACCGTACTCTACTGGTGTGTGATTTTATATTTATCTTATTAATTATTGTTGCTTCTATTTCACACCTTTTTTTCTTCTACTTTATCAACGTTTTGCTTTCATACTTACTCTTTTTTTTCGGTGGGTGAAGAAACATATTACCACAAAGAGATTTTAAAGTGTTCTTGTTTTATGAATTCCGTTTAGGGCAGAAAGCGAGCGAGGCAACACACAGTATATGCACTATAAGTCAATATATCCTTTAATATAACCAAGCATTGGTTCCAAAGATATAAGATTAAATATACAAAAATTAAGATATCTTATTGAAATATAACCTAGGGTAGGTTATATTTTGATATGAAGCACCTAATGGAGCGTTTGGATCAAAGTTAAAGCGTTCTTATGACACGTTGCGTCTTGCCATTCGGTCAGCTTCTTGTCTTCTCGGCTCTTTACGACTCAATTAGACCATCATTCTGTCCTGTCTGCCATTTGGCCAGCTTGGCGTCTTGTCGGCTATTTCCGACTTAATGCTTCCCTTGCTACTACACTACAAACGCTATACTTTACGTGTGTGTTACTGTATTAGTATTGTTACTTATTTATTAACGTTTACAACTTTATTCGTTTATATCGACGTATTGCATTAAATTGTTCCAAAACGTTAAAAATATTTTATTAATTTAAAACATGAGTCACATTGATATTAAAAGCGATAATGAAAAAAAAACATAGGTGTCTCACATCTATAGGGCGTCTCATGACGGCTCGATATTTTTAGTTATCTAATAGCGCTACTCTCATTTTATTATACTACATTAAGAACTTTTTACTTTGAGGAATAAGTGAAAATATTATATTTGGCCAACATATCAGCTAACACTAATGAACTGATATGATAAGCAAAAAAGTTATCTTGAAAACCACTGTGATGAATTGTACATAAACTGGAAAAAAATAAAAAAAGCTAGAAGGAATATTTTTAAAGTTTACATTTTTCGTAACATTATGCAAAAGCGAAAAAAATTAATTTGATTCTTTTTTTCTGTTTGGTCTTTTATGGTGGTTCCAATAGTGTCTATTTTATCTACCAAAAATTTACACATTTTTATGGCGAGTCGACGTGTGTTCTTGAAATCGTTACAACAGATAATAACAATAAACCTGTATTGATGGACCGGGTATCTGAACGGTAAAGCAATATGGGTAAATAAAAAAAAAATAAAAAATATGTATATATATATATATATATATATATATGTACATATATATGTGTGTTTGTGTGTATATAACTTTACTTATTTATGCCAGACAGAAAGATATTTTATTTACATTTTTTTATAATTTTACTATTGGTCATTTGTTTAGTTCAATTGTTTGCTTTTCCCTCTTATTACAATAAGTTATTTGCTATCCTACTCTTTACGCCTTCTTATCGTTTACACGTTGATTACTACTTGTTTTGTGTTACTGATTTGAATAGCTGTATCAGAAACAACGACTTGGGTTGTTAACGGAGTCCGGAAGGTTGCAAAGCAATTTGGATTTTCCTCCGTGCCATGAGTCAAAATCCCAAATGAGTTATTTATTCGGCTCTTGTATACGCCATTACACATTATTAATATGCTGTTGCACGTTGCAATGACTGGCATGACGCTCCATAACGACCATCAACTTGAAATAGAAGGGGCACAACAACTTACAGATCGTTGTTGAGATGATCGTTGGCTTTATTAGACAACCCTTATCGTATTTATAAGACAGAATTGCGGAGATAGGCTTTCAGAAGAGTTCTGTAGCTGTAAATATTGGTGAAAGAGAGGACCAAACTTTGACTGACATTTAAAAGGACCGAGCATTAAGTGAGCGTAAAATTTATAGACATACTTCCATACCACGTTCTATTGTTCATCACATATTACGAAGGAAATATGTAGACCCATATCATGCTCAATAAACGTAGAGCTGACTGTCACAATATTTTGCAAGTAGTGCACGATTTCAAGTGACGTTAAGATATGGAAGACACGAGATTATTTGAAAACCGAATGTGGATTGGTGATTAAAAATTAATGCATTTCGGATTAATTAAAATGCATAAAATAAAGTATTAGTGCATCGCAAAATGATCGGTGCAAACAATAATATAGTTTCCAGTATCAGTTATCAGTGAATTTGTAGAGTGGAATTTAGAGAGCGAAGGTTATTGGTCACTCAAATTTAAATAGGGAACGATATTTGCAGTTTTAAAAGGCAAATTGACACATTTGCCAGAAGAAGATCCATTAAATTTCCGCCAGAGAGTATGGTATCCGCACGAATGCGTATCATATCACTATGCACTGAGTCTACGATAACACTTAAACTATGTTTTTCCACCACGATGGATTGGTTGCGGTGGTATGATTAGTTGGCTTCCGGTTTAAAACCTATCGATTTTTTTTTCATTCTTAGCTGATTAAAGATATAATCTACTCTTAGTGGATCGCGTCCCAATATAACTTAAGAAAGAAAATCCTAAGTATAATCAAGTATATCCGTCAAAATCAGTCACCTTTATTCGTTTGAGGCGTAATTTCCTAAGTTGGAGAACCGAATAGAAAGAAACTCTGTTTTGAAATTTTGAACATTTGACGCTAATAAATTCTTGTACTTTGTAAAACAAAAACTTTAGTATATCAATTTATTATTTAAATTCTTTGACATAGAGTTTTGCTTCACTGGTAACACCGCACCTAAATGGACAAAAAGAAAAAAATCATAACGTACTTTACGTAACATGAATTTTGGTAGTTGTGCCCTTATATATATATATTATATATATATATATATATATATATATATATATATATATATATATATATACATATATATACACGCACACACACATACGCACGCACGCAAACACACACACACACACACACATATATATATATATATATATATACATCTATTCGTACATACGTCTATGCATATGCATATTTCTCCCAAATTCTATGACTACCCGTTGCATAATCTCAGCACACTATTGGGTGCAAATGTATGAAAAATCTAGATATTATTAAAATAATGAATAACTCCTAAACTACCCACTTTTGTATGATCTTGGGATACATATATTGACGGATAATTTTACTACGATATTGGCAAAGCAATGAAACACTTAAAAACTACCGCTTTGCCGTTCATATTTTAATACAAAAGCATAATCATATGGCTTTACGATTCGTCATTCCTTTGTGCGAGATAATATAATAGAAAAGTAGAATATCAGTTGAAATTCATTTATTTTATATTAGAACAATGTAAAAATATTGATATTGATAATATGATAATAAATAAATAAAGATTGATATTGATAAATATGTTTAAAGAAAATAATTCAATATTTTATATTTGCTATAACATATGTTGGCGCAAAATATAGTACATTTAAAAATCAAAATGAACCCATTACCGATCGAAAGTTGATCGAGCAAAATATTTTAGACGTTTGTGAATGGACACCGTAATATATGCACAGTATATGTAGGATGATTGACAGGATACGGATACGCAATATTGGGAAAAAGGTTCGAAAGATGAATAGGTGATGTTCATATAAATTTATGTACCATTAGCATTACCGGAATATAGTAATGTTCGGTATCCAATAGAGTTTCAGTGATTGTATATCTTGAATATTAGAAATTATTAATACTATTACAATTTTATTATTCACCAATCCGGAAAATTGGTAATGGAATTTCTGTTCTTAATGTGATTAATATACGATATATACGTTATCATGCAAAATTATATATTTCTGTCCGAAGTATACACCTCTGGGTTAATATTTAAGCCTTTTGAACTAATAACAGAAGTAGAATTTGTAATCACTAATCGAATGCCGATGCGAATAGAGAATATTGTAAATAATAATCAAAAGCATGTTCACAGTGGAAGGGGAATCGTGATGAAATGTAATATTATTTTGAGCAGTTGCTGAAAATGGTAAAATCAGAAATACGACGAATCGACCAGCGTGCTCAAGTCACGGTATTTTTTAAAAGAAGAGGAGAAAAGTGAGTTAGAATCTTTCTATATCACATCATGAAGAGATATATCAATAGGTAGACTTTTTTATTTCTTGAAAATTAAGTAAATATGACGAGTCTTTAGATTTTTGATAATAGTGTACACACTTAGGACAGCTTACTTAGTCAGGTATCGTTTCTTCTTTTGAACTTTGGCGCATATACTATTGGAACTCGTGAAACGCATTTTTACCTACTTTACCAATGCGGTTAATTATTACTCAGCCTCTTAATGATATTTGCGGCGAAATAAGAAATTATATATAATACATTTCATGGGTATATTTAAAAAATTTACAAATATTTTTGCTTGTACAGCGTGAATAGTAAATGCATATTAATATAATTTGAATATTGAACAGCAGTTTAAAGGACAATATATTCAAATAGAAAGTACTTAGTAGATTTACAGAAATAACTGTAAAATATTTTACTAAAAATTATAGTTGTTTTATAATACTTATATATTATTCTGTTATATTTATATTTTGTTATAGTTGCGTTAATTATAATTGTTTTCCAAGAATCGAAATGTTTGTATTTTACGTTCAAATATTTAGAACTATTACTTAATTTTAAAAGAAAGAATTTTATGAAATTTTATGTCGATAACGTATAAAATTCAAAAATGTTTAAGTATGGACATTATACAAAAATATATCGATTTTCCAATTGTCTAATGTAGTAGCAGTGTATAGCCAGTGATTTGAACTCCATGTCTGTCTAAAATTAACTATGAAAATAATAGAAAGAAGTATAAGTTAATTTTTTTTTTCACCTCAATCGTTGTCTTTTGATTAATTATTAAGACACGTAACATGTATTCCCAGTATTGATAGTATTGATCAGATCACTAGGTTCTATAAAATTTTCCCAAAATTAAGGAATGAATAAAATCATTTTGATTTAGAGCCAATAAATAATTTACAAACAGCCTTTTTTTTGGAAATTAATCTAACCAAGTTGGTGTTATTAATTTCTTTTAATATTTTACTGCAAAAAAGAAATTAGTAAACAAATTTCAGAAAATAACGAAATTAATATTCATAATATAACTAACACCAGACTTTCAGTTGAAGATTCTTAGGGAAACACAAGGATACAAGATCTACTGGTAGTGGTCAAGGAGAACCCGAATAGCTACTAGCAGCGTAATTAAATTTTGATTCGTCGGCCAGCTCCTTTGAGAATGAATAATAAATTTTAATGCCGGACTCGCTCCTTTGAATTATTGCTATCATTATTACGCTTTTTATAACCCTTTAAGTATATTCAAGGGAATATTCTCTATATCGAAAATAAAATCACTGGCAACAAAATAGCATAATAAATACTGTGTCAGGATATTAGTGTAAGGAATTAAATTTGATGAAATGGAATTTACTAGCACTATGCTACTCCACAAATAGCTACAAAACAAACGAATTGATTTTCGAAAAATCATTAATTGATTATATAAAACGGAAATTTAGTTTAAAATGAGCGTAATTATATTTTCCGCCTTCATCTGTAATATAGCCTTTTCTATATTTTTTTTAATATCCTTCTTTTTATTCTAAGGTACGTAAAAAGTATAAAACCCCTGAGTATATTATTGGTAAAAATAATGAAAATCTCAAATGTATTATTGACATCAATTAATACTTCTGTATACGAAGAAATAAGGATAAGTGTAATAAATAAGGAGTTTAGTAAGAATTGATCACTCTGTTACGTATTTGTTACCTCTAATGCTTTTGGATAAAACTAATGGCAAATTAAGTATCGGAATTCGGCAAGATTTTGGAGAAGTCAAAAGATATCCGATTCCTTCCATCTGCTTTTATAGGTCCAACAGTTCCATAGTGCAACCAACTTGTTGAAGTAAAATAAAAATAATGTACATAAAATGTTAAAAATATTCAATTTATCACTAACCTAAAAGGTTGTAAACATTATAAATAATATTGATTAGCGTATTTTAATTACGTTCTCCAAACATATTTGAAAATATAAATGTCACTAAATTTTTAATAATATACGCATAATTTTCATTTGAGATTTATCACCCTCTGGCAGGTGATAACTTCATAACAGTTGATATTTTTATTCCATAAATGACTGCTTTGGATTCTGAACAGATAACTTTCAGATAGTGCGAATAAAGTAAATGTTCCAACAGAACAGTCGAACTCAAAATAAGTTATAATGAAAAAAATAAACTAACAGGTTGACAACCTAATTTGTTAGTCGATCTAATTGCTGACAATTGTAATCTCTGTATTCATCGTAAGAAATAAATTCAATAATCAAATCTAACTCACGACTCATTTGATTAGTGTTTTTTCGTTTCGTTCATTTTTTTTTACTTGAAAATATCACATTTCAAAATTGTAGACTATGAGGTAAGGAAGTTCATTTTTGAAGTCGATTCTTCTTTATGTGTAAATATAGATAGGCTTATAAGATGCTTCAATATTATTATGAAAAAAAAGAGAAGAAAAATCGTTCGCAAAAAAAATAAAGAAATAAAATGAGAGGTAAGAAAATATGCGAATAGGATTCTAATTAAATGAATCTACTTCTCCATCTTAGATTGACAGTCGAATGTTTTTCTAGGTTTTGAAAATTATTTAACTAGACTTTTTTTTGTAACTAGATCTAGGCCCAGCTTCTGTTGTATTTATATTGTCAATAAAAACGTGCTTAACGAAATAAATACTTTTAATGAATGTTTATGCACTTCTTGCATTGAGGAGTAACAGTCCATCTGATAATCTTTAAATATAAAGATTTTTGTCAAGAGCAAAAGGTTGTCTCACAGATCGGTGTAACATTAATCTTTTTTGGATAAGCTTAAATTAAGAACAAATTGATTGACAAAAAAATAATTTTAACATAAAAAAAACACGGGGTGCTATAGCCTTATATTTTATTAATGACTCTACCTTCGCAAAGAGCTAGCGATATAAAAATGTACAACTTACATCAAAATGTATTATTAAGGGTAATTAAATTTCTTTAAAATTAATTAAGGTTATATTTTATTTTTTAGTTCATATTCCTATCAAAGTGGTTTTTTTAGTTTTATTGAGCTCTTAATTTTAAAAATTTTCGTTTTAAGACTAAGAAAAAACGTTTTTTAGGTTTTTATTTTCTATAATTTTATTTTTTTTAATTCTTGTGCTTCTTGATATATGTGTAAAATTTTCTAAATCTGACGTCTGAAAGTGATGAAAATTTAATTGAAAACTCTGTTACGTTCATACATACATACCTATATACAAGTGAAGCTAATAACAGCTCTTTAGAAAGAATCGAATTGAAAATCTTTTCTTTTTTAGCAGGTTAGTAACTTAGAAATTTTTCTCGCTTTTATGATGCACTTCAAGGCTTGGCGCTAATTTTAATTAAGTGAGCTAGCTTGGGATTATTTATACCTTATAATAACATTTTATGGACCCTCAACAACCTCTCCAGAAAAGTCTTAAACTCGAGGCTAAAACCTTACACGTCAAGAAAATTTCAAGTGAATTATATCAAGTTAGGTTCAAAAGAGAACTACATACGGTTTGGTATTTGCATGGTATTTGTTGGAATTACTTTCGCAACTTGATCTAACTGAGTGATAAAAAACTGAATTAAATGTCTGCGTAACTCACTTTGGTCTATATAACACACAATGAATAATTTCAAAGTAAATACCGGTAAAATTCCAACAAACTTGTGTGTCGTTATATTTAACCGGTCTTGTTAAATATAATAGTCACGTTAATTAGTATAATTTTTTTAGCTATATAATTTTCTGGTTATTGTTAATTATCACTTTATAGTTCGTAGAAGTAAACCATTTTTCAAATAATAATAGCAAAAAAAAAAAATTTTAGAACTATTGTAAAAAAAAATGAGTAAGATATTTTATATCAATATTCATAATCTTAATTCACCTTACAAAAGAAAAAGGTTTAAAAATAATAATTCAATATTTTTGCTTTTAAAGACTAAAATAATTAAACCTCTTTTTATTTATAATGTCGTGTTTTTCATGTTTGGTTTTGAACGTCAACATTAATGTTCATCCTCAGTAACATTTTATTAGTAATTGTTTCTGGAGAGTAAATGAAAATTATTTAACTATGGCGTGTACGTTCTTTATTTTTTATATAAATTTTAACAATTACTCGGGAGATTTAAATTTGAAAAACACGTTTCAAGTTTTACATGTCGCTGTTTGACAATAAACAATAATTCGTTACAGTCATTACATAATAAATAAAGCGAAGATATTTGAGGCGTATTTTCGTAAATACACTGCTTTATAATAAATTGTTGAATAGTAAAAAACTAGTCAAATGCAAAGAAAGATCCTCATTGTTAACAACGTCTAAACATCAACGTGGTTTCAGGAAAAAGGGTACTTGTGCTAATAATGTAACGCTTTCCACGAGCCTAATATTATTAAATTATACAGTACAGGAATCATATTGTCACCGTGTATTGTTGTTGCGATGCTTATATGGAAGTGTTCACAGAAATCGATTCAGATTATTCAAAGAGTTTTTATATATAGTTGGATTTGTAATAATATTTTCAAGTAATCAGTGAACAAGTACCTACTTGTTGGTTATTCGATTGTAAATAAGAAGATATATTTACATATGTATAAAATAGAATTAGCATCATAAGGTAGGTAGAGAATAATAATGAAAATTGTCCGTATTGTGTTTGTATATAGACGATTATTTATTTTTATCGCGGTATAAAATATCCTCTTAAGGATTATTCTTGTTCTAAAAAGTCTCCAATATGTCGAAACTTTAGAAAATGGCTTATAATTGGAAGGAGGGAAAAAGCGTAGGAACATATTATGTATAATGCAATTTACTGGACTTAATTCGCCATAATTTTTCTGTTCTCTCTTCCTTTTAAATCTCGTAGTCAATAAGTTAGTCGGATAAATTCAAAACTTAATTCTGTTTCTTGACAATCGACTCAGTAAGTTCTTTCTTTCATTATTTCTTTAATTTATCTATTGGTCTGTAAATAGTTATTTTTTATAATTAATTTAAACTTCAATTTTTAAAGCATTTTCAGTTTATTTTATCATCCAGATCATTGAATTCATAATATGAGTTATAGTAACAAAGAATAATAAAAAATTGATTAAAATAACTTCAGAAAATTTTAAATTGAAACCTTTGACATAAGTAAAAGTATAAATATATTTATGATAGAACACAGTAATTTTATTATTCATAGGACTTTAGGTATAAATTATTTAATTCTTATTTTAAAAATGGTTTACTTATACGAACTATAAAGCGATAACACTTCTCTTCTGTTCACATAATAAAAGTTGATATTATGTGTAGGTAAGAATAGAGCAGACAATCTTTAAAAGTTGAAAGAAAAATTAGACATTGGGAATTGATCTCTTGCTTTCATTTCTTCTCGTATCTAGATGACACAGCTATTTAAAGTTCATTATTTTGGTTTTCAGTTATAAATATTAGAAGAGGTATATTTTTTTCTATTCTTTACATTTATTTTATTAAATATTTTCCTAAAAAACATCGCATTCCTAGCGATTAAAGTTAATTATAAAAATAAAGTGAAGTTTTTTGATGAATAATATTTGATCTGGTTTTTTCTTAAAAATTGGTGTTTTTCTAAAAACCAAAATAAAAGTATCATCCAAACTGTGAATTTCAGTTATTGACTTAAATCATAAGTTATTGAAGTAGCAATATTTTGATAATTTTCAATATTGAAATATTTGAACCTTAAGCTGTAATTGTGCATGTAATCAAAAATATTTTAAAAATAGATCACATTTTCATCGAAGTGTATCTCAGTCATTTAATCTCGTCATTTCATTTCTTATAACTTAAAAACTTCATTTCCATGAAACTTTTAACATCATTCCGAGGCTATACTGTATTGTGAAACATATACAGAGTAATATAATCGTAAAACAATCTATTTTATGCCACCGAATTTCGATTACGTTAAAATATCGTATCCTATCGATCACGGCACCGTAGAGGTTCCGGCGGAGTTTTTCTTGATGATATTGTTTACCAGTTGTCTCGTTCCTCAGTTCCTTTTTATTATAGAATTTATAAGAAAAATTATCATGACGGATATTGGGTTTAGGTTTTGGTTTATCGTGTCATTTTTCAGGTTGCTTTCAAAATTCCGTCCATCATGTTTAATGTACCGCAAATATATTGCATCAGCTATTTCAGTGAGCTGTTCTTTACTGCGTTTTGTAAATAAAATGAAGTGTGGTGAAATACCTACATTTGACGCTATTTGTACAATTTTTACCATAACTAAACGGTTACTATTTTTTAAAATTTTAATTTAACATTATTTTACACTGACTTAGTTTTTAGACAAATCGTGTGATAGTGGTGATATTACTACTTTTCCTCTAATGTTAATTATACAATTTTTGGGAGCGGTTTTACCAAAAGTAAACGGTAAATAATTTTTTTCTAAATAATGTTAATGTAGCATCATTTTGCATTGACCTAATGTTTTAGATATATTGTTCGACGCGTTTTTAAATAAATTGAAAAGTGTGGTGAAATTGTTACTTTCGTATGAACCTGTAATGTTGATTGTACATTTTTGTCAGGACTAAACGGTAAATAATGTTTTTTCTGTTTCAAAATATTAATATAATATAATTTTACATTGACTTAGTTTTTTAAATAAATCGCTCGACGGGTTTTTAAATAAAATTAAAGGTGTGGAGTAACATAACTACTTTTCTGTAATATTAATTGAACAATTTTTGAGAGGGATTTTTTTAAAACTAAGTGGTAAATAATTTTTAAATTTTATAATAAATTATATATTTATAGTTAAAATTACATATAAAAAGTTAGGCGAACACGCTTTCAACAACGCGTTTTGCACGACGACTACCTTAAGGATTTGTATTATGAAGTCTAACATTGAACGTAGTTTTTGATCTGAAAATTTGTTACTTTAAATAACTGTGGAGTGCATAAAAAATAAGAAACTAATCTAATATTACAATCTAATAATTACAATTGGTTTTAAATAAAACAAAGCATATATTTTAATTATACCGCATAATTTTTTTTTAAATTTTCCTTAGGTATATAAAGATCAAAAATTAAGTCTTTTTTACACTTCATACCCATATTGGAAATAGAAATGTGTTGAATATTGTATTTAAAAAGTTTATCAAATTAAACACCTATGCCGTTAAATAAAGTTGATTTAAATTAAAGACGCGGCGGCGAGAGTATTGAAGATATTTTAAGAGCTTTTTAATTTGTTTATTTGAGATTTTATAATCCATAATAATGGAAAATAATAGGTTTCTTATATAGAGAACCATCTTCTTTTCACTACTTACTCTTACAGTTGTGTGCTTTAGGAATATAAAATAACAATTCTAATAAATGATAGTAATATAAAACATAAACGCATGATGTCTTAACGATAAAATAAATATTGCTTATGTGCGCCCTCGGAAAAGTAAACAATCATCAAAATTTCTCCTCTAATTCGTTCATTGCCAAGAACGAGGAATAAAATTAATTCCGATTGCCAGAATAACCAAGATCTGAGTCATTAATGAATCTGATTGGGTTAGTAACATATTTCATACACAAACAAATAATAGAAATAAAACAAGTTCGAAATTAAACAATACATATAACAAACACTTCAAAATGAACCTAGACGATGCTTTACACGATGCTTTAGAGAATAGTTTTGTGTGTATATAAATACCAAATACCCCTCACCGAATAGCTCATTATGACATCTCTCGAAATATACAGCCTACGGACTTCAAATTTATAAGGTACGTTTCTTCTAGCTACTTATTTTGTTAAAGTAGTTACTACGCTATTATGTACCATGTTTGTAGATCTTAAGATTCTTAAGGACTACAATTAAAATTAAATATATGTTGTTCATATATCTGTTAATATAATAAAATGCCCAGATCAGCTACTTTTACTCCGATTACGTTAACGTTGTTAACCATTTTTCAATAATTATATAAAACATGTATATAACTATGAGTTATAATATTGCGAGAGTTGCATGTAAATTGGACTAGTCGTTTTTGGGTGAATCCTTAAAAAAGATGCTAACATGAAAACTTTTGTTATAGGAATAATATTTTCAAGTCAATCATAAATTTAGGAAAATTGGTTGAAAAACTGTAAGGGATATTATACAGCTCACATAAAAAGGCGAGAAAATTATAATGTAAATATTGGCATGAATTAAAGTAGAAAGAAGGAAAGGACACGAGTGTAGAAGGACTAGAGTTCAGGAGAAGCTGGATCCTTGAAAATATTTATTTTTATACTTGCAACAGACTTTACTTCAAGTACATATTAACTATTTGCGTTAAGTGTTTATTACATAGTTAGCAAATAATTCCTTTGTAAATATGTTAATTGTTAGGATTTTAATACAAATTTGTCAAAAAAGTTAATTAAATTAAAAATCATATATAATTAATTGCATAACCTTATTTTACAGATAATACAAGTAATAATGAATATTTTTAGAATGTTCCTCAATACGTTTAATGTATTAAACGAGTTCAGTACTTGAAATTATTCATTAATTTATACTGACAAGTATTGATAACTGAAGCGAAATTATTATAATATGATGGAATATGACCAAGTTAAAAGGAAATGGGACACTGAGCAATTATAAAAATAACTGATGTCTCGAGGACATCTCCTACTAGCTTCTACCTTTCCTAAGCGGCCAGTGGCAAAAGAGACAATTGACCGTACGTAGCTAGTGAAATAAGTCTTTAAATTTGCTTGCAATCTTTGTCGGCCCTGTTTTAAAGCACCGGACAACGCGCTATCGTGTGATTGGCAATGATCGTATTAAAAAAAAATATTTTTATAATTCATAGTAAAAGAAAAATATAATTAATTTTGTCAATTTTGATACCGCATATAAATATTGATATATTTTTTAATAGGAAGTTAAAAAAAAATCTTTACATAAGATCTGTCACTTGTACGGATTTATTTTTTATTTTCATCGGCCGGAGCAAGTATCATTTTAAGAATTTTCAAACAATACAACTTTGCACCATTTCTCATCTGAACAGAAAAACATTTATTTATAAGAGAAAACCATAACCTCTTGTCATATGTTTATTTGTAAATCTCTTTTACTTTAATTACATATGTACATGTCTCTTCATTTCTACAGCTCCTACATTATCAGTTATGAAGTATTTTTTAACATTCATTTGAAGCATTCATACCTTTACTGAAATAATCCATTTTTCCTTAATGAATTGACATATAATTCGAAAAAGATTCAGTTGTATTAAATACTTTATGCGCAGATTGTGTTAATCTTTGTAGACTGACGTGAACGTGTGACACTGACGTGAGTGTGTAGTAAATACTGTGTGAATAGATTGTGGTAATCTTTGTAGGCTATTACGACTTCATACTCGTATTGACAATGCTGACAGGTTGTCCAAGCTAGAGACGGATTAAAGCCACTCGGTTGAAATATCTGCCGACCAAACCAAAATGACAGGTACTCAGGGCTATTCGTCCCATCTGTCAGTTGGAGTGCTAAGATGCAAGAGTTTTAATGAAGGATTAATTTTTCTGTTGAAAAAATGAATTGCGCACTTTGTCTTTATATAATTTCTTTTTGTCACCTATCAAAATTAACTCACAATCTTATAAATATTATTTTAAGACTCTATAGATAAATAATCATAAAAATTGATAAATAGTGCAATTATCATCCAACTTTTTTCCTTCAATCTTTTCCTCTAATACCATACTTAGCTTAGTAAGCAATATAAATTAACTACATGCAGAAATTTGCGTTTATCTACACGGTTAAATGACAAAAATCTTGAGGAAATTTTAATGTACTCGAAATTTTGAAAGTGCTCTTCATATTTAGTTTATAGGTTTTTAATAAAACATTTTCTTTTCTTCAGAATTGAACTCAACTTAAAATTCACACAAGTGAAGTTATGAATAATAACTAATTGTTTACATTTGTGTTGCCTTTGAGTTTAAGGAACAAAATTTAAAATCAGTGGCTAGGAAAAATGCTCAACGGTTCAGCTCAAAATGTAGAAAGTAATGATAATTTGGAATGCCGCAGAATGATAATGGTGTAAATATAAGACTACCTTTGTTATTGGTAATATTTTCTATGCACAGAAGGTTCTATCCAATATTAATGTCAATTAATATTGGATATGACTATCCGCATATAGAATCTATTATCAATGACAAAAGTAAATATATAGTTAAATATGAAAATTTCAGTAAATGTTCCATATAGAATAAATATGATTCCTTACGTTAGGGTTTTTAGTTTAATACGCAAAAACCTTAGGAAAGAAAGCTTTTAATAATCGCATCATTGCACTAAAATTAATTGTATTGGTGAAACGTATGACGGACTCATTTTCTATAAACAAATTTTCGTGGTATCTATTCTGAGTAGCTAATTTACCTATCGTAAAATTTATAATTTTGTTCAAATTAATTTCTGGAGTAAATTTTAGTGTAAATTTCACAACTATTTTAATTGTAGTGCTGTGTTTCCAATCCTCTCAAATATTAGATTATTTTCTAAAATACAATAATATTTCTACCGACGGGTATGGTGAGGAACGCAAACATCAAAATATATGAAGGTTCGAGTGCAAAGCCGCGAATTTTGGAATTATATGTTTAAAAATAATCATAATCTTTAATAGTAGTAATTTTAATGAAGAAAGTTAATATTTTATTTAATGAAAACGTTCTTATATTATAAATATAGACATAATACAAAGCTTTAAGTATCTTTTCCTATTGTGTAATCATGGCGATTATGTATATAAATCCAGTTTCTGGAATAATAGTAAAATGCAAATGCAAGTACTTCTTATCAAAAGTAAAGTCTACTATCATCGAACGAAACAGTATGTGTCAAATGATGTGCACGTACAAATTTAGCTATTATTCATATCTTCACGCGTATAAATTGATAAGATGAAATTTGTATCAATTATTAAAGGAACAATGTTTTATATAGAAATCTAGTAGAAAATAAGCATTAGTTACATAAAATAAACATGAATGGAATTTTATAACTTTTCCAAAAATTGTAGCTTGTCAATAACATATATTCAGACATGGACGGAAATTTCCAAAATAATAAAGTATTCAAATATACACTTTTCACAAATTTAATATGCACTGCATACTTCATGAGAAGTTTAGATTATAATATGAAGTTAGTTCTATTAAAATCTCTTATTTTTTTTTATTAATCCCTTATTTTTTTTAATTATTATTAATTTTTTAAATAATGCTTATTCAAAGAAATAAACAATTTAAATAATTTTCCGAAAAATCTTAGAACTGCTTTTTTGGTGTATCCTCTGGTTATCGTGTAATAATCACGTTTTAGAAAATATTTTCAATATTCGTAAACAATTTTGATATGATAGTATTGTATATAAGAATGTTGTTAATGATGCAAAACTCTGCAAAGGACTTGTAATCATGATCAATGAAGATTGGGTTTTGAGTTTAATAATTAATATATCATTAAATAATTTCCTTTACTGGCATTAATAAACTATGAATATTTATATATATATATATATATATATATATATATATATATATATATATATATATATATTGTGTATGTGTATGCACGCGCGCGTGCGTGTGTGTGTGTGTGTGCGTGAGTGCATGTGCGCGCGCGTATCCGTGTGTGCGCCTGTACGTGAGTGCGCTTGCCTGGTCGAGCACTTGCGTTCGGGTACGCGATACACGGCGTACACGATCTCGCGCATGTGTGCGCGTGCGTGTGTGCGAGCGCGTGCGCGTGCGTTCTTGCGTGCGCTCGTGCTTGCGTGCGTGCGTGCGTACGCGCGTGTATGGGTACATGCGTGCGTGTTTGTGTGTGCGCGCGCGACAAGTTACGGTTACAACCTAATATAAAACTTAGCTTATAGAACACAGAGCAGAAATTGAAGACAATATACTTCCTTTATTTAAGTAAAATATATTTTTTCTCCCCGTATATTTCCCTCTTTTCCTACACATGTTTCTTAATATCTGTGTTCGACGGTATTGTTTTCAAATTTACATCTGGCAGACAATACCCCAGATTAAATTCTATGAGAAATTATATCAAATATAACGTTATCTTGCCCATATTAATATCAATCTGCTCATTAACTTTTATAACAAATATTTCTGACGACTCGGTTAGTCGATATGCTGAGTAATGAAAGAACTATTGAATATAACGTAAACTATCATAATAACCTATTTTTAATATCGTTTTCTAAAGGCAGAAATTATATTAACAAAGAAAATACTTTTCTCGTATGAATAGAATTAACACGGAATGCAGTATTTCAATTAAAATTTCTTGAGTTATAACTATGTCACAAAACATTTCTTGAATTATACTTGTATCAAAATATTTATAACTAAATGAAGCCAATTATTAATAACTTGTTTACTTTTTTATTTTAACTATTTACGTACATTTAAAAAAAATCAAATATTCCGTTAAAGAATTAGAGTTATTGGCGCAAAAATAATTCTTTTAATATTTCTTTAACTTTAAAATTCGTATCTACGTTTGAGCGAAATATTCTACGCGTGTGGAAATAGCCACCCCAACATAGAATAACTATAATACATGAAAGTAACTGAGAGTATACCGATACCCTATAAAGTCATAATGGAAAAATAAGTTTATATGATATCCTATCGATATAGATTTTCATTGTCATTATCGTAATATAGTAAGGTTCGCGATTGAAAGAAGTTTCAGCGAGATTTTTTTGCACTTACAAACTCAAAGTACGAGGATAGCATTATTGCTTTTAATGTGATCTAGACTCAAATATGCAAATATGCTTGTAGCAATATTGGCTTTTATTTCAAACTCAATTGGATCATTATTAGGTTTTTTCTTCAAGAAAATAGAAGTAAAATTTGTAACTGCTGCTAAAAAACGCTTATAAATATAGCATATTAAAGGAGTAAAATAATTATAATAAATAATAAATAAAGGAGCTGAATAATTTTTAGACTTCATTGAAAAAGCAATGCTAGAAATCCTGAAAATAGACGAACGTCTAAAAAAAACGATTTTCACCGGCAGTTCATCCATTGTCTAGTTCATATCATTGTTTTTAATGCGAATTTGACCTTTAGACATTAAATGAATCTTCATATACCATATGGTGTTTCTCAACCGTACACCAAAAATAAATTAACAGTTTAGTAGTTTAGTCACAGGAATAGATTTAAGTGGTTTTTAATTTCAAACACAATGTATTTAAACGAAGATGCGGCAATACTTTGCTACCAGTCTACAAAGGGAACCAGTACAAATGATATGCCGTTGCCGTTTTAGTAAAGTTAGTAACACAAATACTGCAAATGGTGTGTAGGTTTTCTTTATATTAATATCCTATTTAAATTGTTTGACACATTTTTTTTTTATTTTTACATAGTTATATATTTCACTTTGTTTATGACAACTAGTGTTAACTGGGTTTTCATTTAATGTCGAACGGTAAAATACACTTTGTACAGTCTGACAATAGATAAATAAATATATACTCTTCATTCCTTCGACATTAGGCGAATTTAGAACCCACCAGAACTCAAAAATCGTATATACTCTTAGATACGTACATACTCTTGAGAGCTTTGTTAACTATTAAAAATTTCGTTTTCTACCCTCTTACTGACTACGTATGATTATCCAAATATTAGACTGATATTTTTAATGCTACGAAATTTATAAGAAAAGCGGCAGAATATTTGGTTAAAATATTTAATCGTTGTTTTAATTATATTTGTATAAATAAAAGCACAAATATTTATTAATAATTTTAATATGATATCAAAATCACTGTGCAAAAAGCGGGAAAATTAAAAAATTATTTTTAAATATTTGATAATTAGAATTTAATTTTTTTTTTATTTTTAAAAAATGTTATTGAACTATAACAAAATTGTAGGTTTTCATTTAGTATTGTTATGTATTGAAATAAGTGTTTTTTATTGCCAAAATTACACAAATTTTGTGGCAAATGCAAACCAGTCACCCCATAACTCGATGGGTATTCAGAAAGAGATATGAATTCTTTGTCCTCTATTAATGAATTAGAGTTTCTCATTAGGTTATAATTCAAATTGTTGTCTATCAAAATAAATAATTACTACAATATACAGAATATTTTTCCCGGCTTTAGTATGATTATGTCACCGTTCAGTTTTGTACACTATTAAGCTGCATTGAAAGAAATGAATTAATTATTAGCCAATGGTAAAATAATTGTTAATAAAATAATACTCAGCACTAAGTTAATTTTAAATACCAATTAAGAGGATGTCCCTTTAACGACTCCATAATTTGTAAAAGGAAACTTCTAAAGCAAGGACCTAAGTTCAATAGTCTTATATCAATCTAACGAAGATCCGACCTCTTTGGGAGTAGTCAAGGACGACTCGAGTAGCTGTAGGCAGCATAATTGAATTTTGATTCGTCCTTTGAGGATGGATAATAAATTCAATGCACGACTTTCATGTTGATCATCTTGAATACGTTCCTTATGTAAGCAAAACATCTTGGAACGAAACAGTCTAGCCGATAACTATTGTAGAAATATTCGGTTTTATGAATTTGGTACAATCATATTTGTAGTCATGCAGAAGTTCAATGATGAAAAGAAAAGCTATTGAATTGCTTTTAGTAATTCTTTCGCTTTTTACGGGAAAGTAACATAGACTAAAAATGTAGCATTATTGTTGCTATCCAAAATTATTATCAATAATTGTATAGTACATTTTTCATAATTTAAAACAATATGAGTCTCTCAAAAAATTGACCAAGTACAAAAGTTTTTCGTTCTAGTGAGGAGGCGCATTTTTTATAGAGAAACTATAATATAGGTAAATCATTTCAGGTTTTATACTAATTTTAAAGTAATTTAAAGTATTTTAAAGTACGTCTCCATATAGAACTACAATAATTATAAAAAAGTGTGTTCGCATTGTTTATATCTACAAACTATTAGAACATTCCAATGCAGAATCATGGATACTAGAAAGGAATGATAAAAAGGAATCAGAATCGTAATAGCAGTATGGTGAGGGTTAGTGGACTGAATGTTTTTCTTCAGTCGTATGAAAAACAAAATATGAAAAAATAAATATAAATGTAGTAGGTGTGTGTGTAGAGAATTTTGTGATAAGATTACGGTTCTTCTACGAAATGCATTCTTAGTGTCTGGTGCACAGTGGGGAAAAATACCCATACCCTCGCCCTAAAGTACATAATGTAGAGTAGGCGTGGAAACAGTGATAATTGAAATAAATTTAATGAGGTACCACAATATTTTGGCTATTAAAATTAGTTGAAATTTGGCTAAAATTAGTTGCGGGTTTTTGCGAAAAACTTTTATAACCAAATTTTGATTTAATCATGCTGAAACTTTATTCAAATTTCGGATAGGGAATTCTCCGCTTTTTTTCAAGATTATACTTATAACTGTTGAAAGTTTATTTGAAATCAATAAAGCAGTTGTTTTATTACACTCGAATAAACAGACGATTACATAAAAAAGTTACTATGTTACTATGTACTATTGTCCAAGGACAGAATATTTGCGAAATTGGGCAGGAATTCGATATGCTATAAAGTTTATTTAGATAGATTTGGTAAGAAAACGGAACTAAAAACGTTATTTATATCGAAAGTAAATTTCTTTTTTATGTCAAATCCCGTCTGTGATATTTCTTACCACCTTGATAATAAAAATATTACAAAAGTCTTTGTTTTGATACATGTTATATAATAAACACTATAAAATTGTTCATAATTTTAAGCACAATTTTCCGTTTTGCGTCTAATAATTATAAAACATATGTAAGTAAGACTTTCTATAGTTTATTCCGTTTATAAACAGGAAACACCTGAGCAATTTATAATGTTAAACTTTTAGTTTTTAATAAACAGAGTAATGATATTCCCAAATATATTTCATAAAACGTTCAGCCCGTTATTAATATTATATATCAAGTAAGAATGACAAAAAGTCATGGTAACAGAACATTTACATGATGGTAAAATTTGTTAATTTTTATTTCTTGTTTTCTTTGTGTTATTGTAACTTTAGCTTATTTTGTTGAGAAAATTGCGTGGAAGTGGCCTTGCCTCTATTTGTTTAATTAAAGCGCAGAATTGCCAGTATTAATTTAAAACGAGGGAATTCAAATTTGTTTTAACGATAACTTTTTAACAGAATGGAGACTGCATCTTATTTGTAATATGTTCTGTTGATATTGTTTTATGTTTATAGATGTTATAATAGGACTGACTTAAAAACTAAATTACTTAACTTTGCTGAAAAAAAATGCGCGAAAGCGTTTGATCTCAAAGGCGAATTAAAATATTTCACAATACATATAGGTGACAGTCTCAATAAATTGAACCTTTGTTCACTGTCCAGTAATATCTTTAAAACAAATGAAAGACTAAATAGAGCATGTGCTGAAATTATTTTGAATACTGAAATCATTGAGAACATTGTTTGTCGTGATGCAATACTTTATTACCTAAGAGTAACAAAATAAAATGCGGTTTATTGTATTAAGATAAAAATATTCAATTTCCTCTTTATTAACATTACTTCTTTCACCATTGGTTTTGTTTTCTTAATACGTTGCATTTCATCATTTTCAAATGTTCTCCTGTTAGAAAATTCTTGTGTTGGCCTCTTTAGCAAAAAAAGAAACGAACTTAACGAATGGTTTATCCGATTTTTGACCTGATCCCTTATATGCTTATTTTTGTTTTGTTTGATTTTTGACCTGAACCTTTATATATAAAAAGTATAAAATAAACTAAATTGAATGATGACTTTTTAGTATATTTGAAATTAGCTCTAACTCATTATGAATATGTATTAACTATAAATTTGAGAGGATACGTCTACTTTTTACATAATTTGCTGAAATAATAAGGTACAAAAAAAATGTATTGGTTGCATATAAAATTTCACTTTAGTAGATGCGAGGGACATCACGCATCTTATAATAAAATTACTGTATTAACGATGGTAACGTTGAAATAAATACAGTTGAAAATTTAATATATTTGTCGTTAATTTTGTAGAAATTTATTATTCATAATCAAATTAAACTACTTGATGTAGTATTATTTCTACCTTCTTTAAGTTCTTTACAACGACCTAGGTTTCGTAGTATGACAACATCTTCAGAAAGATCTTTGCTAATAGTCCACCGGAAGATGTAATACAACGAAACCTAGACCGTGGTAAAGAACTTAAAGAAGGTAGAAATAATACTACATCACGTAGTTTCATTTAATTGTGAATAAATACAGTTATTGAGTAAACCGAGAATAAGTTTGTGAAAATGTTTTTGGACGTGTAATTTCTATGTCGTTACCTTTTTATGATTATATAAATATTGAGTAAAATATTTTGTGTCTCTTTATAATATGTCTCTCTGAAAAAGACCCGAAAAAATTATATTTTTTTCTGAGAATTATTCTCATTATTAGATCGTATATGAGAAAACGCGGAAACTAAAACAGCATTAGTAGAACGTGGTAGGTAGAGATTAATGATGGCTATAAATATCGTATTACCATATAAACGTTATAAAATATCATTTTTAATAAATATCCTTGTGCTTTTAAGTTTAGAAGTATTTAAAACCTCAGGAAAAAATGGCATAAAATATGTGGTAAAATATTTTGCCCAGTCAAGAAGTAATTACTTCTTGACCTTGCAAAGCATGTTATTGAACTTTGTCAGTTTTTCGACTCATTTTTGTCCAGCTGTTTACTTTGACTTTTTTTCGAATTTGTCTATTAAAATAAAAACGTTTCATTTTTCATTAAACGATTTTCAAAGTTTCATGTGTGTTTGTACAAGGTTTATGAAAAAAAAATTATTAGAGGAACATAACAAAGTTATAAGTCATTAAAATATTGTTTTTAGACTATTTGCCCGTTCATCTGTGATGCTGTTTACCTATTCACCCATCATGCATGAACAACCATTTTATTGCAATAGACCGACTAAAGAGAAGACTTTGTGTTTCGGTACAAAGTGCCCTTAAGTAAAAATAGTTCAATATTTATAATAATAGATGACGTTATATGTGTTATTCTTACAATGAAATAAATAGCAGTTTCTAAAAGTCCACACGAATAAAATTGCGGACATAGCAAACATTGATATGCAAATATGATATGCTCTAATCTTAAAAGAAATTTGAACATAGGAACCGTTAGCTGTTAATGTCTAGAATTAGGTCAATTTAAATGTATTTCCTAATTAGATGTACTATCATATTATCATATCTGATTGTGTGCCTGATTCTTGATCTGGTAATCTATTATTTCAAATCGCTGTGGGGTGTATAAAAATGAGACGCTGACCTAATAAGATATACTCGTAAACAGGTATTAGGAAACTTCCTATAAATACAAACATATAAAAAATTAGAAGTGTTTTTATCTAGTATGTCGGATAAAATAATCTAAAATTTATTAAATCAATACACAAAAATTAAATTTTAAAAAAATTGCTTAAAATTAGATACGCGGCGACGATATGATTACGTGACTTTTATATTTTGTTTTTTCACAAATCGCTATGTTGAGTTTTGGGCAGAATGCTGTTTTAAAAACTAAATATTAAATGAATAAAATAATGCTACACCTTTTTCACCTAGGCACTCTTCCCTTTACTAATAACTCCTACCGCGTTTTAAATAATTTTCATTAGATTTCTGTAACAGGAAATGTCTTGAAATTAAAGGGCATTGCTTGCTCAGAAAATTATGCGAATATTAGAAGTCTCTTTAAAACATGTTAATGAACCTTAAGCAAACAAATTAACGCTTACGTAGTGAATTATTTGTCATTATTAATACCTCATGCAAATATTGCAATATTTGTATGCTGTATTAATAGTGACAAATTATCAAGTAGTTTTTTTAAAGAGATTTGAGAAACATCGCTGCATAAATCCTTTTACTTGATAGAGTTTTTATTACATTGTTAGTAACTAGAGCAGATATGGTTTTAAATATTTCCATAACACTATAAGTTTGCACAATTTCTGATCAGGCAGAAAAAGAATTATAACTGAATACAAAAATCTTTGTCCATATCTTTTTACGTAAACCTCTTTGTCTACTTTCATCCATTTTTTTTATTTTGTGGCTCGTTATATCATAAGCTTTAAAGCATTTTACAACTTTAATTAAAATTTATCTTAAAATAATCCATTTTTTTTAACAAAATTATATAAAATATGAAACTATATTCCGTCACAATTCTAACCCCTTATAAAATCAAATTTAATCTTCCCAGACTACTATTGCAGTTTCTACTTCATATCCGTATTGGTAATGCTAACAAGTAGTGCAAGCTTGAAATAAATTAAAAAGATTTCATAGGAATATCTAGTCGAGTCGAAATTATATTCGCTTGGGGTTTTCCGCGTTTTTTGTTAGTTATGACGCTAAGTCACGGGAGAAATATGAGTAAGTACGAAGGATTAATTTCCCTATGGAAAAAAACGTAATCCACCATTTTTATGTTACTTACTTTTTGCCAGTTATAAAAGTTATGTCAATCTACGTACAAAAGTTATATCAATCTACTACTCCAAGATTAATTTTAAGCGCTTGCCGATTTAAGTTAAGGAAACATAATAAGTAATACAATTCTTGTCGATTTATTTCTTCTAAACTCTTTAATATAAAATATATTAATTCGACGCAGAAATTTGTATCTATCTTTAGAGACCGACACGGTTTAAAATTTTGGAAAAATGCGTAATATTTTCTGCTTTGGATTTTTGGGGCAAAATTTAAAATTGATCAAGGCTCAATACATCAGTTAAAAGTGAATACAATAATTTTATTTTGAATGTCGTGCGATGTGAGTTGTACAAAAAAATTAGGCCGCCTTTTTTATTGGCAATATTTTTGATATGCAAGAGTATACAGAGAGAGGCATCATCGAGTATTTGTCTATCCAATATAAGTACAATATTTCAACAAATGTTTCACATAGTATAAACGTAATAATACACATTAGGGTTTCTAGATAGTGTAATAATACCAAAAACATTCACGAAAGAAGGATTTTCGCCATCGCACCATTGCATTGATATTAATGTTAGTATGAGACATATGATGGGACTAAATTTTCCATAAATAAACTTTTGTGGGAGTTATATTCTTTACTCTTTAATAATGTATATACATGTCGAAAATACATACGCTTTGCATTGATACATTCCGGAGCAGACCAAGTACAAATTGATGACTTATAAAATATAACTTACGGCATTAATTTTGGGTTATATTCCAGAAAGCTCAAGTGCTGAAAGCTCAATATAGTTATATTGTTTCAAATTGTTATATTGTTTTCAAAATTTATTGATTATTTATACACAATTAAATGAAACTACGTGATGTAGTAATATTTCTGCTTTCTTTAAGTTATTTAACATGATTTAGGTTTCGTTGTATTACAACATCTTCAGGTGGGCTATTAGCAAAAATATGTTTGCTAATAGCCCAGCCTAGGTCGTGGTAAAGAACTTAAAGAAAGTAGAAGTAATACTGCATCACGTAGTTTCATTTAATTGTGAATAATGAATTTCTACAAAATTATCTTTGAACATTTCAAGAACAAAGAATAAATTATCGAATCATATGTTTCGGAATAATTAAAATCATTAACCTTCATGAAAATTAATATTATATACAGAAAAATATTAATGGCAACTTTCACAGAAAACAAACTTTTAATTGGCATTTTCAAATTGTTTAATAGCGCAGATTATCTACAGAAGTCCCGTTACTGGAATAATCGTACAATGAATACAAATATTTCTCATTTAAATAAAGTATTCTCTCAGAGTCTGCCAGCATTTTGTATAACATGCTGTTCTAATATAAATAGCTGAAATTTAGATAGTACAAATGTCTAAAATTCGCTTTCGTAGTTAAATAAAATAAGAAGGTAAGTCATTTTGAGTATGACCCGTAAATAATAATTCTGTTAACACGATCTATGTAGGTCTTTTCTATTTTTTTGCTCAACTACTTGATATGTTTTTTCAGCTAGTTAATCAACGAGTATATCATATACTTTATGAAAAGTTCAAGCTATAAAATAAGGCTAGTCTTAACAAAATATCTTAATTTGTTTTTAAGTAATGCAAATTCAATACTTCACATACTGCTAGTACTTCACCTTATTACAATAAAATCATTCACAAATTTGCACTGAATTTAAACAAGAATTCTAGAACTCTAGTTTTATTGCCTGTTCATTGTAGCTAAAGTATAGGAAACACGCTTTATAACAGATGTGTAATATTTACAAACAATCACTTAATGTTACAAGATATTCCTATAAATTTTTTTTAGAATGAAAATATATTGTCTATTATATGTCTCTCACAGGCGCATATTAATAAAACATATATTTTTATATGATGTAACTACAAATTAAAAGTTTTCGAATTCCATTACTCGTGCTGTAAGACTTTGCTCTTGCCAAATCGCATGACTCTAGTTCCACGGGAAGTACCCTATAGGTTTTGATTTATTTGCGAGTGTCAGAATGTGCGGCATAAATGAGAGTATTTTTAGAGTTTTCCTTGATTGCGTTGACTTAGAAGCTTGATTTGTTTTCGGCTCTAAGGGACTATAGACATAAGTACATGATATTAATTTTAACTTGATACCTCCTTGCTTTCCTGAGAAAAAAGGGTCTTGACAGACCGACAGACGGGTAACGAAGTGTTCCTTTTTTCCTTTCGAGGTAAGGAATCCTAAAAAAATATTGATCATAACGGTTATTAACACACATGTTTAGAATTTAAAAAGTTGTAAATCAGTGAATAGTTCCTATTAATGTCAAAAATAAGCTGTAAGTATGTACGAAGATTAGGACAACAATTAATTTGAGGAGGTCACTTTTGATATCGACTATAATAACGTAATCTCAAAACGTGAATATGCCATGCCACTCTCTCTCTCTCTCTCTCTATATATATATATATATATATATATATATATATATGTGTGTGTGTGTGTGTATATATATATATATGTATATATATATATATATATATATATATATATATATATATAAATATATTTGTATAAATATACGTACCTACGGCACAAATTGTACAATTGTAACCTTATATAAAACCTCTTATCTAGAGCAGAGAGTAAAAAGTGAAATATAATATATATCCCCTATTTACGTCTCTCCTCCTCATCTAGTTCGCTCTTTGTCAACATATGTTTCTTAGTGTCTAAGTTTCCACGGTATTTCTTTCACATTTTTTCCTTCTCAGACAATACCCCAGATTCAGTATTATATGGAATTATTTCAAATGTAATGTTGTCTTGCTCACATTAGTATCAATGTGCTCATTAGTTTTTGCGACAAATATTTCTGACACAACACTCGGTGAATTGAGATGCTGAGTGATAAAAGAGCTATTTTAGCTATATAACGTAGCCTATCATAATAATGATTTTTCAACGTTTTTCGCTAAAATCAGAAATAATTTATAGTAGTATATAGAGATGAAATATTTTTCTCATTTCAAAAGAATTTATATTTACAGTCTGTATATCAAGGTTCAATTGATTACATTCTCTGTATGTGGGTTTCTTTCTAAATCTGAAAAGAAATTGACGTTGTATAAAGACTTCTCGTATTTTAACATATTTTCATTTTATTCAACGATTTTCATTTTTATCATCTAAGAGCACGAGAATTCGACTCACAGATAGGAAAGTATTACGTGTAACTGAAACTTCTCTGTAGTAAATGATTTATTTATACCCAATTTTAATCTGTAGAAAACTTGACACACGTGGTTTTGTATTTAAATGTGAAAATTATTTATAATAATTACTTAAAATTAATAACACTTTAGAATATTGCTTTTAAAAATTACTTTTTTAATTTATAAAAATAATAAACTGCTTCACGGGCTGTATTTTGGATTTCGACATTTATTTTAATGAATATGACAGAGAGCTTCCTGCTTAGCGTTTCTCATATCAATGTAAAAGAAACTTCACTTAACAATGTTCAGATAGTTTTACGTGTCATCATTTCTTAATGAAAAATGTCATCACCTCTTAATGTTGCAGAAATACAGAATTCTTGTCGACATTTATTTAGTAAAAACTATATCAAAATTAACCTATTAAAACTATATTATACCAATTAATTTTAAGAAAACTTTATTGTAACTCCATGTGTATATTTAAAGAAAGAGATGTTAAATTAAACTTTACAGCCAAAATATGTTAGTATAACATTTCCCTAATTCGAAGAGACATAGACAGGCTTAAATCCACCGCTAATCAAACGCTGATCGAACCGAAAAGTCTACGCGTGTGGAAATGGCCATAGCAATATATGAGTATACGCAGAACATGAAAGGTGATTGACAGGATACAGATATCCAATAACGTTAAGCCATGCGAAATATGTATATATGATGCCTTACCGAAACGGATATTCCATTAGCATTAGGCACATATTGTAATATGATAAGCTTCTCGATTCAAAGGAGTTTTAATGATTATATTTTTTAGATATTATAGATTATGCGGTCATTGTATTTCTTTTTGTGTAATGGTTTTACTTGCTAAACCGACGTATGTGGGATCATAGTATTGCTATTAATGTGATTAACATACAAATGTACAGGTTTACTTGCTGTTTTATTTACTTCAATCGAGAGTAAAAATGACAGGCGTATTATTAACTATATTTTACGAAAAGAGTAAGCGCAGTATACAATATAGTAAAATTTGTACGGAATGTAAGCTGGCTCTTAAGTATATTGAAAGGAAGAATATAAGAAAGCACATATATATATATATATATATATATATATATATATAAATATATATATATATATATGTATATATATATATATATATATATATATATATATACCGATAGTTGAATGACTTGAAATGTTTGAAAAAAAATAATTCTAGAAATTCTGAAAATAGACGAGTAAACTTAAATAACGATTTCTATAGGAAGTTCGTCCAGCTTTTGAGGGGATTTATGTCATTTACACCATTTTCATCTGACATGACTTGATGATATAAATAGATAAATACCTCCACTTTTTACTATTAGACGAATATAGGGCTCAATGATTATAAATTAAAATACTTTTAATTTATAATCATTGTGTCCACTATGGCATATATACTTTCGCACTGCATGTTTCCTTTTCAGGTAATCATAATTGTTTTATAATTCTGATTTTGCCATATTAATTACATTAACCTTGAAAGCGCATGTACGTTCTTCTAACTTTGTTAAAACTTTCAATTATTATTTAACCTCTCAATGAACTATTATGCTAAATCGAACACTGAAAATTTTTTGCACTGCTTTTGATTGTATATAATACTTCTGATAACTGACAGATATTTTAAATTTTGTACAAATAACAATAAGTTATCCAAAAGTTGGAAAAAATACAAAATCAAAACTGTCCTTTTAAGGATCCAAATATTTTTATTAACCGATTTGGCATTTATCATAGAATTTCCATTTTTACAAAATTTTATAGAATTTAAATTTCAATGGGTAGTTAAATGAGAGAAGTATAAGTTTTAATTTAAAATCTGTTACGTGTCACATAATTTTCTCATTAACAAAATCACATAAACACACAGCAAAAACAAAACCACATGTCTTCTAACTCAATAAATACGCGGAAGTAGAAATGAGTTAATCCTCAACCGCTTTTACTGAGTTAGAGTTTTTGTATGTATAAACTGTCGTGTATCGATATAAATAATTACTACAATAAAGAAAATATTTTTCCGTCATTCGCTTCAGTTGCAAACACCGTTAAGCTACATTAACAGAAATTAATTTTTGTTACTAATTATTGCTAAATGATTAAATAACAGCTTTTTATCTTTATAAAAACTTGTTGACAAGAAAATTTCTCGCCAGTATCTATATTAATTGTAAACACCAATTAACGGGATATAAATTTAACTATAACCTAATTTGTAATAGTAAACGACTAAAGCTAGGACCTAAGTTCATGGGTCTTAGAGCGAGTCACAAGGATCCGACATCTACTGGGAGTAGCCAAGGATGAATCGAGTAGCTGCAGACAGCGTAATCAAACTTTGATATCTCGTCCAAATCCTTTGAGGATGGATAATAAATTCGATTGCGGACTCAGTAAATTGTGCCTTTGATTATGACGCCGTTTATAATTTTAATGTTTGAGATATTCCTTACGTACAAGGCAAACAACTGAGAAGGAAACATCTTAATCAATAACTTTTGTTTTATTTCGGGAACGGAATTGGGATGAAAAAATGAATTGAATTTATAACCGTATATAATTTCAAGAATAGCGGAAAAACTATTGCATTCATTTTGGTTAACCGTTCATTCATGATAAGAAAGCGACTCAAGCTAAAAAGGCAGCATTGTTAGTGTAATTTTACTCGTTGTCAGTCACTTTATAGCTTATCAATGTGTCAGTTTCAAGAAATAGATTTTTGAAAAATCAGATTAAGAAACGAAAGGAGTACGGAAAATACTAAGGCAAAACTTTTGCATCTACATTTTAAAAGTGCCTGCGACTTCGTCTCTATAGAATTCAATGGTCAGTGAACTAAAATTTTTTCATCAACCGTATAGAAATTTAATAGACAAGATAAAAAATGGAAGTAAACAAAAAGAAAATAAGGAAAAATAAATTTGAATATAGGAAGTATGTATATTCAAATCTTTGTGATACTTATATGGAACGATTTTTTATAAAATACGTTATTACTTTCATAATATGGGGCAAAGTCGAAGAGGTGCAAGTATTTGCTTAGACTATAGTATGCGACGTAAGCCTGGTCGTGAGAAAAGCACACTCATTGCAGATCAATGCTGATATTCTTAGCATTTAACCTTGGCATTTATTTACACTCATCGGAATGTGAAATTACAGAAAAATCACGTGAAATTACAGACATTTGAACTGAAACTGAAAATTAGAAAACATTAAAGGCCTTCTCGGGATGAACACATTATCTTCATAGTTGCATTTAGTCTCAATAACTTCCATTGCATATTTTTAATTTGAAGTTTCGTTCCGTTGCATAGTTCAAAGTAGTTTCGTTCCGTTGCAATGTCAGTATCTCAATTACACTGTGGGTCAAAATCCACAGTGTAATTGAGATACTGACTTGTACTGTATGATACTGTGTTATGCATACATGCTCTGTGGGATAATTATTGGAATCATTTTAATCCAAAATCATCTTTTAAAATTTACAATTACTGTAAGTTCGGAATACGGAGATTGAGGCTCGAAGAAATACGATTTACCGAATTCTTTTTTTATTTATTGCATTTTTTATGCAGGAATAAACAAAGTACTGGAAATCCGTTTATTCGTTAAGATGATTTTATATTAGTTATTCATGTAGTTATTTTATAATAGGTAATATAATTTTTTAATAGTAAGAGATAAGACTGAAGAAGGATCCAATAAGTAAGTAGTTATATTTTGTTGCTGAAACTCGATTTACTTACAATACAGGTAAGAAATTCCACATACTTAGATACAAGCTTTATCTAGATATATTTGTTAACAAATTATTTCTAAAAAATGGCAATTTTGACGGTTTTTGATATGTGTTCTTTTAGTAAAAATAGTTCTACCTTAGATTTCAGTTGTATTTGAAACTCTTTCAATGACTGATCGTAGGAAAAAATCTCATGTTGAGACCTCTTTAATGTAAAATTTCATGTACAACTTTCAATAAATCGAATAACATACCGACTGAAAATTATCCCGTTTATGAACGATAACATCTCTGACTGATATTATTCTTTTACTTGTTAATGAACGTTTTCTAGTTATGCAATACATTATATCTCTGCCTTTGATATTTTTGTTTACAAATTCTTAAACCTGTCATATTGTTACCAACATTTTATCTCAAGAAGGCAATAACAAAAGACCATGAACGGAATATTTACACCATACTAAATATTTGTTGATTAAAATGTATGTCTAATTTATTTTGTCAAGAAAATGGGCCATGAGTGGTTCTTATTGTGTCTGTTTTAATAAAATGTATACATTTCCGTACTCGCTTAAAATGAGGAAATTGAATTTTGTTTCACAAACATGATACTTTCAACATCAAATGGAAGGGGTATTTTATTTACAATATTATCCGTTGATGATTCGTTTCACATTTATTGATTTGTTAATAACATCTCTCCAAAAATAATTCCCTTTTCTCTGGGAAGGAAAGATGTGCAAAGGCAATTTAATTTATTGTAGCACAATAAATGAAATCTTGACGAAATCTCAGTGGCATATCTTAAAAAAGCAAAGAGTAAATACGGTATATGTTGGAGTAAACGTGAATACTGATATAACTGAAAACACAATTTGTCGTGATGCGATAATTTATTAAAAGTAAATGACGTGAGAAAATATTAATCTTAAAAGAAAAATCTTGATTCTTTATCGGTTATATTCCTTCGTTTTAAGTATCTTGCATTCTCGATAATTATCTGATTTTATAAACAGTTTTATAAATGTTATCGTCCCCGTGGTGTATTGGGTTGATCACAAGCCATATGACCTTTGAAGGAATTATTTCGCGGTGCACCATCGGGACCCGGGTTTAATCCCGACCGTTCGTCGAGCCGGGCTTAACTGTGGTATATGGTTATCTGTAAGAGATTGCTCTCGTAGCAATAAGTTTGCCATATGTGTCATTTAGATACATTAAAGTAGATAAATAAATAAAATAAATAAATGTGTAAAAGTAATTTTATGGAATCATTGGAATTATCTGTAATTTGTTAGAAATGTATATATTAAAGATAGAATTAACTATGATTTGTTAGAAATGTATATAGCAAGGAGATACGACTACTTTTTTAATGAAAAAATAAAAGACAAAAGAACTGAATTAACTGCCAAATTGTATCAAGTCAAAAATTATATTTTACAATATATCTGAATTCTATAAAAGGCATAACATTGAAATATTGAAATAAATGTCGTTATTAATTAAACAGTCACATTTAAACAAATCGTATTTTGCTATATAATTTCCTTGTGTTAATTACGTTATGTCAACGAAAATAATTTGTAAAACATTATAACTTGTCTCCAAAAAAACTAGCCAAAATCGTATCTTACATTTTAGTTTTGTTTGAAAGTGAATAAATAATTGAAACTTTTATTTAAGGCCCAACTTCTTCCTATTTATTCAAAATATTAGCGTTTTATTTATGATATAATTTTTTAGTGATTCTTTTGAAGAAATAATGAAATATCGTTAATTATTATGCATAAATTTTGTATTTTTCTTTTGATTTCTAACACTAACCTGGAGGACTGCCTGAAAAGTAACTTTAACGTTTTATGTGATTTTGTTTAGCGATTACGAAGAAAATACGCCGAAAGTATAGCTGGTATTGAATTGAATAATTTATTTGTTTCGAAAGTATTTCAGATTTATTTTTAATGGAATTAGTTTCAATATAGTTAGTAGTTGGAGAGTAAAATTTATTTCCAGAGAACGGCTCCTGTATTACCAGTTTAAAATTATCAACATGGTTCAGTGATAAACAGCATTCATATTAATAACGGATAATGAATCACAAGTCCAATTATTATCCAGGTATCGCATACAGTGTTACTGTTCTTACCACGAGCTGAGCTTAAAGGAAATTATTTGGATTACTTACAAATTTTTGTGTACTTCGGTTTTTTCATCCGAAAAGTTATTGGGGCTGTACTTTTTGTTTATTCAATAGTGTCAACGAGAATATATATTTATAGATACAAAAAGCAGCCCTAGTAGAACGCAGTATAATACTTTTGTGTAGAATTTCCACACAGAAAGCTATTTTTCATCGCGTTATAAAATGTTACTTTTCATGCTGTAATTTCATTGTTAAAACTTTTTGGCATATAAAAATTTAGAGAAAATAATTTGTGGAAAATGTGCGCTAATACACTTTACAGAGTCAAATTATTTCACGATACCTATCTGATATGCTTTTCAAAGACGCCATACGACATACCCAAGATTGGGCCGTAAATTAAAGTTTATTCAAAATAGAATCGAAATACTCTAAAGCATATACGTACATATATACTCACGAAATTCTATAATTAGTCAATGCTTTTGAATACTGAGAACTGCGTAAGTAAGCTATAAACTTTACTGACCGTTATTTCCGCCCGAAAAAAAACTGAGTTACTCGTTAATCGCGCCTAAAGATATTTTACTTCAAAAAGTTACTAAACTTTAGTCACAGGGAAAAATAAGTCTTTGGTAAAAATTATACTTCGTGTGTTACATAGTTTTACCTGGACAAATGTTATATCTCGTACATAAATTAATTGAAGCGCGTCACTTTAAACGCTTAATTAATCATGTGTAATGCGGTAAATAGTTTTTTTAATCAGTCGCTTAGTGTATAAAATAATAAAAGTATAAATTTTGTACGAAATGATAATCATATGTAAATATGCATTCTTTTAATACCTATTTTTTAATTGTTAGAAAACCCCAAAATAAAAACATAGCGTTCGTTCTAGTTAACGTCATATAGTATACACACTACTTGGAATAAATATTATAACGGTAATAAGCAGTAAATTAACGAAATAAACTAAAAAAAATGTACCCTTAATTCGATAAATTTCCTTCTATTATAATTTATTCATTTACCACGTACTGTCTTGCTCGTTAGGCGCACGCGTTTCATTTAATAGTCATCAAATGGAGAAAAAAATTTAAATTTATCTATAGTGTTAGGATATTTATACTTTATTTCACTCTTTTCCAATTAAAGTACTTTGGTAACGTACGCCATGGTTACATACCAGTACCAGCAAACAGTATAATATATTTTATACTTGACAGGTATTACCCATCTCTTTGAGAGCATTTTGTTATCGTATTATATCTGGATCATCTCCATATTCTATCGAGTGTCTCCTCATTCGATAGAATATGGAGATGACGATAGAATATGGAAATGATGATGGATACGTTTAGAAGAGAAATTGAGGTTCACAAGCAATTCAGTCTGTAAAAAGATATTGAGAACACAGAAACACAAGAAGCACACGACCGCTATCTACGCAGCGGAAAGTAATGTCATTTTTAATTTTATATTTAACAATACATTTGTGAGTGTTGCTATATTAAATAATAAATAAACCGTACAGACTTATTTTGAAATTACAAGTAAAATTAGACTGATATTATTATTAAGATACAAATAATAGTTAATTTCTATGATAAGTGAGACCCTATCATATTAATAGGTATTCAAATAAGTTTATTTTAAAAATCAATGATGGTATTTTTCATAAACTTAGATATTTGGGCGAATTATAGATGTCGAGAATATTAATATGGCAATTTTTTTTATTTCCATACCATGTGAATCGATTTTTTCAGTAATTTTGACCTTGAAATTAATCACTTATTGTCTTAATGTTTATTCCTTTCTTTTTCGTAACTTTCTTTTTTAAAATTATGCAAAAGAAAGCAATACTTGAAATAGTCAAGTTCATTATCTCATGGCTAAGAAGAGTATTTATAATTAATTAATTATAAATACCCTAACCCTACCTACCACCTTTATCGAAATAAAAATCATAGGTTGATGCAATTCCTTGTCTTACAATTTTTCCCTAATTAGTTTCTGCAGGTCATTTACTAGTTGTCATCGTTTTAGACATATTTTTCATGAACTATTTATCAGATATTACACGATAGTATTTAAACAGATCGTTATATTTTTCGTACATACTTTAAAAGTGTACAGTCGACTTAAAAAAATACTTAAAAGTTATATTAAAATCACGTCAGTCTTTCTGTGAACTTCCCATAGATATAAACAGATCGGCATTATTTTTTTTTCTACGTGTATGGAATTTTGTACTGTCGGGTGTTAAAATTACCATTTGAAATTAATAACGAATTTTTTTCTCAGTTTGTTGCAAAATTGCTCAACTCTAAATATAGAAATGACTAGCTTAAATATTCAAATAATTTTTTACATCAGAAAATCGGCGGACAATAACATATTTTTATTCAAAACTACTTATACAGTTTTGCCTTAAATTTGTCTACCATTTAATATTTTAAGACTTTGCTTTATATTTTCTATTACTACAGCAAATTTTGTCCGTCTATTGAGTTATCTCAAATAACGAACATATTTCCATAAATTAAGTAAATCGCAGAACTCAAGCACAGATTTCCAAATGTCAGAAAATGTTATTATAGCAACAACAACAGTACTATATGTAACTGTCCATATTTTCAGCGCCGAAAGCGTTAGTAAATTTTGACATATTCAACAAAGGTAGCCTAAGACCATTTTAATGAAAATAATAGACAAAATAATATTTTTTATGCAATATACAATAACTTTAATATCTTTAATATTTTCATGTACAAATTTTTACTTTCACCCGCTTGTACAAGATTAATAGAGACAATAAAACGCCATATACTTTAAGCACACTTATTTTTCTTTACTCCTTATGAACATACACTTTTATATTTGGGGTTATTTATGTCATCATTTTTTAGTGATTTAAAGTGATCCAAGTTTCCTTCATTGATATCTTGTCACTACTTCAAATTGACTTATAATTTAAAAATAAATTGAATGGCAATTAAATGATAATTGATGATCAAATATAATCTTCCTATTTTGACTTTGAAGCGGCCGTTTCCATTTCATATGCTGATTTTGTAATGCTGACAAGTTGACAAGCCTAAAGGTGGATAAAGGTCGCTCTGTCCTAATGTCCAATCAACCGTGTCGGTATGACGTCCGCTCGAGGATTACAGCGCTGTCTGTCAGTTGATGCGATAAACCATGTGAGCTGCTTTATTATAACATTCATTTGATATAGGGCTAGAATAATCAATATTTGTGAGCTTTATCTGTAGATAGAACGGGTTATTTAAGTTGAGGAACAATTTGAAGCAGTTTTGATAAAACTTATTTATCTAATAACATAGTACGGGATATAATAGTTTCATCGTGCTGATATCGTTTTTAATAATATGCAAATTGACGACAGGAGAGCTGGATTAATATATCCATCTGTTTCCCCTGATATAATAATACTTTATTATTATTATATTAACACATTCTCAAAAACATGTTCTAAATCAATGAAAAATTATTTGATGCTCGAAGTTACAACATAAGCTTAGAAACATCTAAGTTTATCGTAACATAATCTGTGTAATATTATATATTTTTTTAGATATTTATTTTGTAATACTTATTTTTAGAAAAAACACCACACTCCTGCAATGTGGAATTGATCGGATATTGCAATTAACAAATTATAGATTCCGTTTTTGATACAGGCAACTTCACAGTTAAATTAATAGACACACAATGAGGATACATAAAAAAATCAATACATTTTTTTACGTATTGTATTAAAAACATATTATTAAACCTAATATTACTTGCTAATTTTAAAAAAATTATTAGTCTTACCACTTTTTAAATCGCCTCTTCTTTTAGACCATTTTTAGTTTACTCAATATTTTATACGTCAAAAATTACATCAAAATCTTATGGTGAAATTTCATTGTCTACATTAAACAATTTTATTAAGAGATGTTAAAATTTGACTAATCTATCAAATATTAATTATATAGTTATATTAAATATATAATAATTATTTGATAGATTAGGCAAAATTATAATATGATGAATTTTGATTTCCATTTTGGGAAATATCATGTGGCTGACATATGGCTTCGTAAATTATAGAATGCTATTAAATGTCCAATCAACGAAACGGTAAAGATAAAATGACAATACTGTTATAGTATAATTATTACTTTTGAAGTTTAATAAAAAAACTATTGTAATATATTAAAGCTACTGAAATATATTAAAGCTATTTCACTAGATGTAAATTACATTAAATTATTCGAAAATAAAATCTATTTAAATTGAAAACTTATTGATGACCATGACGATTTTATCCCCACAAACATAGCCACCAAAATTTTCAGATTATATGTCAATTATCACAGCTTGTTGGATTGTAGAATCGATCGATTAGAACTGTAACAGATACAAAGTAATATCTGGTATATTATAATTAGCTGTTAATAAATTAACATATTAAACCAACCTCTGAGCACAAAATAAGATAATCATAATCAAAAAAAATATTTTTGCATCTCATCCTTTTCCTTAGATTTAATATTTAAACGGTTACCCAAGAGTTAAGTGTTGTGCAAGGTACCACATACCGAATGCTTACCACTTATGACTTAGAATATTGAGCGATACTGGTATTGAATTTTTTTATTGAATTTGTCCTTGTGATAATTGGACATTTAAATCCAGTTATGATTGAAAAATGTTTCTAAAGTATTTTCATATTAAATTTTAAAAGGAGTCCGAAGGAAAACATCCTGCAATAAATAAAGACAATAATAAATGGACAATTATCCATCCTGCAATAATAAATGGATTCTGTCAAACTCCGCAATCATTGCCTGTGGTAAATATCATACTTTGGTAATGAATAATGTAATATCATGCAAAAACCTATATCATAATTTTTCAACACTAACTTATGAAAAAATTATATAATTAGTACTACACAGTTTGTGATATGCATAGAGGTAATCCATACCATGCCCCGTACGACTGATAATAAACAACATATCCGCCTAGCGAGAACTTATAATACATCAGTCAATTAGCGCGCAAGACGTGTGCATAGTAAACGGACCGGATCATGTCCAATACGCTGGTTTTTCCGAATGTGTTCGACCAACAGCGTTCGGTTTATAAGTTTGCATGTTCGAACACGGTTGCTCTAGGATGCTGTACGCGGCGGCGCCACCGCCGGCGAGCAAAAGCAACTGATGACAGGGAGAATACCGGTGCGTCTCCAAACTGACTATAAGTGTGAAAATGATCGGGCAGGGTTTTTTAGGGGCTGCACGCAACGAGCAGCGTTGGCGGACAAACACGATATTTTTAAACTTACAATTTAATTAAGTATCGACCCAATAATTTTTGTTTTGTCAAAAGGTCTCATGGAAAATTGGAGTTTAATTATAATAGTACTACTTGTGTGCCAAATATAAATAAATAATCAAATAAACAACTATGACATATTTCAAAAAATTTATTTTGCTTCATCTTTTAGATCATGTTCTGTAAAAAAGTAATAAATCCCTATATATGATTACTTTGATTATACACGTTGATTTTGAAGAAATATCATATGTAAGTAAAGATATTACAATGCGAGCGTAAGAACTAATTAAGTGCGAAACGCGAGAGCTTTTAACAGTACAGGGCACACAATCTTAGAAAGGTTACAATCTAAAATAGATTTGTGAACAGAAAATTATTTTTTGCATTGAGTGAAAACATCATAATCTGAAAAAATAGACAGATCACAGATATATTTAATTTTATAACACAAATATTACAAAAACATCGGTGCCACAAAATTAGAAGCGGCCCCGACTGACATACATCGATATGAACGTGACGAGTTACGACACGCTAACGGAGAAAAGGATAGAACATAAGACTGAACAGCACTGATAGAGACAGGCGTTATTTAATCGGCAGCATTTGCGCCTTGGCGTATGCGTTACATCGGTGAAGAGTCAAAGGAAATAGCAGTTGGTTAAAAATTGTAATAATTCAAAATAGTAATCTTTTATTTTTATTTTATAATTATTGCATGAGAATAATTTAGTTTAGATATCAATTAAATTTGTTAAACTTAATTTAATCGCCACCTGTGTGAGGAATGACATTTGCGACTTGACGTTTTATCAAATTATTAATAGTTCCAATGTTTTTTTTTCTTCTGTATGGCTTTCTAATGTTTGAATGCCAACAACATTGTATTGAATTTTATTGAAATATGGAATAATTTTTGTAAGTTATAGAATTTTCTCGAAGGAATTTCTGTTGCATTCCTTTTTTAAATAATAAAATTGTCTCTAAATTGTCTTGGTAAAACTTCAATTTTAAATCGGAACGTGCTATGGAACATTCATTCGAGAAAGTTTTATATTCTTATTTTAAAGTACGAGTATAAGATTAATAAGTTGTGTATTATAAAAATAAATTGTAAAACTGGTCTTAATTTTTTACTCGGAAGACACATTTAAAAGGTTTTCTTCTATTGAAATCAAATTGTGAATTATCCTGCGGACCAACGACGAACAGCTTTGAGTCGAGATCTTCAGGGGACCATCTGGTGGAGCAGCAAAGGATTTCGAAAACCCTTTTGTTCCGTTAAGGTCAGTGAATGCCAATTTTTCATACAAGTGGCGAATTTTCGTTGGTCGTAAAACAGTAAAGATTTGAGATTCATTATTTTATTAAAACTTAATTTAATTGTTAAAACATTAACTTGAATTAAGAAATTAAATTATTATTTAGAAAGATTAATTTGTTAAAATATTTGCTTCATTTGATAATATAATTCACCATTCCGTTCATACATTGTCAGATTTGAAATTTTGAGAATTTTTATTTTTTTTTGTAAATATCTGGGCTGATGTGCGTCCGGTTCGAAGGACCAGTAGTTATGGTGAAAGTCATCATTATAATTGTCCACACATTCATTAAGCAAATTCTACTTGTGCAAACTACCGTGTGTTTTAAATCGTTGAGAGGTTGTAAATTACTTTGCCTTAATATCACAAGAGTAATTAGTAAACAAAATTACATCAGACGAATTCCATGCTTCCTAAATGATCTTTCCGCTATATTCGAGTACATAATTTACCACGAATAATTAGGTACGAATTGTGTCTGACTTCCAAAGCGATGATCCTAATCGATTTAGATAATATAGAGGCTTCCCACTGATGGTATATATACACACACATATATATATATATATATATATATATATATATATATATATATATATATGTATGGTATAAATCCACTTTAAAATCAGGAACATTTCGATAATTTTTTGACATCACATGAAAGTATACACATTAAAAACTACATACCTGGAAAGAAATTCTGCAGCTGATGCTTATTTATTATAAAAAAAAACAATTTGAAAAATTTTGTACCTGACGATTTAGTTTGCGATGGAACAGATTTTAACCATGTTTTCCAGTTATTTCATTTATTCTTTTATCACTTACCACTTATTACACAATTAAAAGGGTAATTTGTTATGAATTGTTAAGTATTTATGACAACAATTAATTATTAAAATTGAATATTATTTTTTGATCTGTCAATTTAAACAACTACATTTTGCTTAAATGGTGCCAACATACAAGAAACAATAAAGTCTATTTGTATTATGGCATATATCTTTTTTGCATATTTTATGGCATTCATTTCACTTTGTAGTTGCCTAAATTTTAAATATATTTTAAAATCACATACCATTTTTTTCATTTTTGTCATTTTATTATTAATTTTATTACTAATAAAAAGTTTAATGTTGACAATATTTACTGATTATTTAAATTAAAGCAAAATCCCAGCCCAGCCCGACCGAGCCGGGCTGAATGTTATTTTGCGTATTCTTTCGAAATATTTATAACAAATATTTTTTTTTTTAATATAAATTTTTTTATGGAAGTAATTTTTTAAACAATTTTTTAATACATCAGCCACGGCCGGAAATTATTTTAGTTACAGTTGGGTTACGTAAAGTTAGTTTGGGTTAGCTTAGGTTAGGTTAGGTTAGTTTGGGTTAGGTTAGGTTAGGTTAGGTTAGGTTAGGTTAGTTTGGGTTAGGTTGAGTTGTGCTAGGTTAGGTTGGGTTAGATTGTGTTAGGTCGGGTTAGGTTAGGTTGGGTTAAATTGGGTTAGGTTGGGTTGTGTTAGGTTAGGTTAAATTGGGTTGGGCTTAGTTGGGTTATTTTTGGTTAGGTTGGGTTGGGTTTGGTTGGGTCAGTTTGGGTTAGGTTGGATTTGGTTAGGTTAGGTTGGGTTAGGTTAATTTAGGTTAGGTTGGATTAGATTGGGTTAGGTTAGGTTAGTTTGGGTTGGGTTAGATTAGGTAAGGTTAGGTTGGACTAGTTTGGGTTAGGTTGGGTTAGGTTAGGTTGGGTTAGTTTGCGTTAGGCTGGGTTGGGTTAGGTTGGAGCTGGGTTAAGTTAGGTTAGGTTAGGTTATTTTGGGCTAGGTTGAGTTAGGTTAGGTTAGGTTGGATTAGGTTAGGTTTGGTTTTCACTTTTTAGTTGTCTAAATTTTAAATATATTTGAAATTCACATACAATTTTTTTAATTTTTAAAAAAGTTTAATATTGACAATATTTATTGCAATTTACAATAAATAATGGCTGGGATTTTGCTTATACTGTCGAAACAACAAATATTTTTTTGTGGAAATATACATTTTTTATGGAAGTTATTCTTTAAACAATTTTTTTAGCACGTTAGCCACAACCGGTAATTATTTTACTTACATATATCATTTGTTTTTTTTATGCGTAGTACAATATAAGTTTATATCTTGAAAATTAATTACTATAATTATATTTTTATAGTAATGGCAAATGCAAAAGTTGGTAGTCATAAATTTTAAAAAAAGTCATAAAATAAAGGTTTACAGATAGTAAAACCTATTAAGTTGATATAATTGATAATGTTTCTTATTTGACGTTTAGTACTGTTAAAAATTATATTGTTTTAACGTAATTTTAAAAGTTTTCAAGTTAGTTAGTAAGTTAGTCAGTTTTCATCCAAACAATTTTCGAAATTTTCCTGGTTGTAAAGTGCATATGTTCCATATATATATATATATATATATATATATATATATATATATATATGTATATATATATATATATATATATATATATATATATATATATATGGTATATCGGTCCTAAAAGGAAACGCAGGGTCAGCTGTGGTTAACTGTTAAACACTTGCTTGTGTTGAGCTGTATGCCATTAACTATGCTATGTTACGAAGTCGTTCGCCAAGTTTATTTCGTATTGCAGCATTTTGCAATCTGCTAAGCCTCTATCTTCTGAAAAAATGTAAACATCATGCATGTGATTATAACCATACTGTCGATATCCTGCACTCATTTAGAACCATCATAAATAAGAACCGTTAAAATATTTTGTTAAATCTGTTTATAAAATTTATTTCGCTTTCTGTCTACGACTCGACAAATAAATCCAATGTATTCATAAAACGAGACAACGTAGTTTGATATCTCATTAAATATGCTGGAGGTGACATGGTTGTTGACAGATATGTTTCATTCAATATCACAAACGAAATTTTTAATACTTGCTTTTACCATTAACTATTCTAAATTTATCGTTATTTTTTTTAATCTATGCTTTTGGAAACTGCACGCTTTATTTGAAGTACTGCACAGTAATTTTGTAACGTCCATAACTTAGGACCAGCAAAAGCTGGAAATCTGATTTTATTCAGCATATTCATAAAATAATACAAAATTATAATAAATTTCAACGTCTATCTGTAGAAGTTTTTGAAATATTTGACATAAAATAATATTTTTTTGGTAATGTGACATACACATTCACTCTGTAACAGATCGTCAAGTTGCAGGCCACCTAAAAGGTTATAAAATTGAATCAACTTAGTACCCATGTAGTGTTTAGAGTATTAAAAAAAGAATAATTGACAAATTTGGAAATAGTTGACTAGAAACAAAGAGAAATTTCGCCTATCAATTATTTTATAGCATACATTGCATGTATGTGATTTGTACGGCTTTATTTGTGAAATAAAAGCTGAGACTTTATAAAATACTAAATTAATAATATACATATTTGCTTTTTCAAGATTAATTTCATACTTCTATGATTATGTTACCTTTCTATATTTTTTATACTAATACGCATAGGCGATTTTTATGGCATCACGCTGTCAGTTTTTTACATCAATATTTCTGTTATTTATACACTACTTCTTATAAATATCATAGATATTTTCTTTTAAAAACTACCAATTTACTTTCAAAAGCTTTTTTGTTTTACAAGTACTTTGAAAAGTGATATTTAATTTCTTATGACTAAGAATCTCTAATTTCATTACTGACGCCTAATAATAATTTATTTTGTGGAACGAAATATTGTTTAAGGAAGAAATTTATACATTTTTTTGTGATTAAAAACCAGATGTATATAATAAACGAACAAAAATGTTGCATGTATTGTCATTAATTAAACCAATTGTAATTAAATATAAACTAGTTATATTAGCACTTGATTTGTATTTTATATGATGCATGTACAAACACGCAGTCAGACTAAAATTGCAAAAATAATTTTTATGGATTCTCTTATACTTCATTTCCTCAATTACTTTTTTACAATTTTTTTCAATCAATGTCAATACGCAAAATTTATGATTTTATTATATTTTCGGAATATATCTACCACAATATTAAATTCGGTTGGGGTGAATAATTTTCAGATATTTATGGCTTTAATGACAAGGTTTATATAACTAGAAATATCTAATAGTTTCGCAGTCTTCCTATGGCAAAGTAATTTAATATTGAATTACATGATATAGACACATTGGTTTTTAAATGCATGATAATTTTATACACAAACACAAAAATTTCTATTCGAAATTTTTCATTCGGAATAAAATTTGCCTTTTCTTGAGGCTAAGGTCTTCTATAAAAAAATATTTATAACCAACTATAAAAAGAAGCCGTTAATCCTGTATAATTTCCATGCAGTAATTTTCCATGCAATAACATCAGGTGTTTCATAAAGAAAAGGCAACTTCTTTCATGAGAAACAATTTAGATCAAAAAACAAAAAAACTTTTGCACTAAGTAGCAGAGCGTGTACAGACATATTTCTGAATTAATTTTAGTGTAGTTTATGTGAAATCTATAAATATAGGAAACACTTGTTTCAAGATGGTACCATAAAGATTATCCAGGCATACAAAAATTAAAACATTCGAGAAGCAACACTTGTGGAAATCTTAGATATAGAAATTTTAATTTGGATAAGATATAAATACAAATATTTTATTTTGTCGGTGGTAAATATAATTTTGTAAAACTATTGAATACAGTGCATAAGGTACTCTCAAACAAATAAATATGATTATCGCTAAAAATTCAAAACCTAATTTTTAAATTGATGCTTCCTTTGCGAGGTCATGTATTAATATATTGACCTCGTGTGATACTCTCTACTTAATATGCTGCAATATTTGTTTTTGTTTTGTGAGTTCTCGTCTCGAAATAGATGTTATTGAAAATTGCTGATTTTTGCTGCTCCATTCAGTAATTCACATATAGTATATATTGAATTTGTCATATAATATATCGAGCTTGTCAGTACTTTTTGTTCATAACTCTCTAAGATACCACAGTTGACATAACCATCTAATAAATTTAGAATAATTATGTTGCAACATATTAAGTTTTATATTTAAAACTTGTTTATTAATGTAGATAGACTAGATACGGATTGAATGCTGTATACATCGTACATTTTAAATAATATAAATGATTATTATGTTAATTATCAGTAAAAAAAATGGTTTTACCTTTTTTTTTAATTTATTAAGGCGAAATTAGTTACATACGACCAATGAAAAGATTGGAATAAAATTATATGTGCATGAAATTCATTAATTCTTAACAAAATGATAGTAAATATATTTTTAAAAGGTATGATTAATTTTTAATATGGTAACATAAATCAGAAGAAACAAATACCTGAGTGTTTGTTTAAAACGTGCTTAGAAAATATTTTAGGAATAAATTATTTTAGACTCATTTTGCCCATCTTCAGTTTTGAAAAACATGCTCAATTCTTAACCTTATAGACATTTAGTGACAATGTGGGAATCTTAGGAAGGAAGATTTTAAAATAAGCGTTTAAAAAGGCACGAAATATGATGTAACGATACGAATCCATTAATAACTTGTGGAAACATATCTTCCACTATGAAGCAGTAATCTAATCTTTCAGACAAGAAAAGTGTTTTCATATTTCGTTACGAATAAAATAGGATCAAATCTTCAGCTGAAAAAGATAGAAAGTAGTAGGTGAAAATTTTAAAACTATTTATTGTACAGATATTTTATATTTACCAACCGAAAAGTGAATTTCAGAAAAAAAAAATTTCTGGATCGCAAATAATAGAATATTTTAGATACATTCCATCATAGTATATGTTCAGTCTCTTGTTGACTCTAATGATTAGGTTATTATCTAACTTGCTCCATTCCAATGACGTGTTCAGCGAGTGAATTAAAGAAACATCTCAGAATATTTCGGCCGCCTACTTCAAATAATATATCATCTATCAATTACGAGTTGGGAACTGTGCGTACGTGGCTTCATGATTTAAATTTGCACGGATTATTTTTGTACCAATACGTTCCTCGTTACAATAATATATATTTTGTTTACTGGCTGTCTAGTTTTCGGTGTATTGTTGTTGATAAATTTATTAAGACGAAAATAGGTTGTATGATTTCATTTTCTATATATGAGGTAGCCACAATAAATTTTTTTGCATCTTTGAAGCTTTCAGAAACGATGTCTTGTCATGTGATTGAATGACAGCGCATGGTTTTTTTTGCTATTTATATCTCTAAATCTATTTGGATTTCTTTTAATTTGAAGCAACAAGTTTGATTGTGCTAATATTATTTAATACACTTCGTATGTTATTAGTCGTAACTATATGTACCTAAACACAATAAATCAGCGCGTAGTAATACGAGTTTTTTTACGAAACAGAAAATATTTTTAGATCATTTTAGGGCATTTTGTTCTTGCGAGATCAGTGTTTTTCTTGTTCCAAACGTATCCATCCATGAATTATCATGTCTGGCTAAGGCAATAATGTTTGGATGTATATTTAAAATTAAGATTTATTAAAATAGAAAAGACAAAGAAATTTTAATTATTTTTTTATTTAAGTCTATAAATATGAGAATTTTTCATAATAAGTATTTTTTATACAAATCTATTGTTTTTTAACAATTTCGGTTCACAAAATCCTACGGCCTACCTTTCGAATAGGTTAATAAGTTCTTTGTTTTAGATCTAACGTAACGACAATCTCTTGCTTAATTCAAAGATCAATATTGTTATATATCATATGAACACAATACAATAAGGAAGCTTGTGTCAGAGTAGAAAATCACAAATATATTTAATCGTAATATAAAATGAAGATTAAGGCCGTAGTGTAATAAACATCGAGGCTTGTTGAGTACTGCTCTTATAGCACAAAACATTAAATCTGGATATTATATATGCCACACAAAGTATATGACTAACTATTAACACTTTCGTTATTATCTGAGAATTGCAGGTATATTTTTTGGAAAAAAGGATCATAAACAAAAATGTACTCAAAATGTCACAGCTACTCAAGTTCAGTGCCTTACTGATAAAAAATAGTTTAGGAGAGTAAGTATATTTTCATCAGATAAATCGAATGAGTTTCTGTAAATAAAACTGTCTAGAAAGTCTCTGAATCAAGGAAGTTTTAGGGCAATGTCAAACGTCAGATTTACCCCAATAGCATTTAAGACAAAATCCTGACAGACAGCAGAATAGTTAACATGAATGAGCGATTAACACTCTCATTTAAGGACGTTTGTCTTACAAATATTGTCCAATAATGCGTTATGTAGCCTTTTTTTAAACAAAATATGTAACTAAATCTTTATTTGAATGAATGATTATTTAAAGCAAAATCTTGATTTAAAGCGAAATGAAACTTTTTTTAAATTTCGGGCACGGTGCTATTTTTTACTGCAAATTAAAATTCATCACGATGTATATATTTCTCGACGATTTTATTTGCATTAATTTAAATTTAATTCGATTCGCTTTTAAATATAGTTAAGGTTAACAAATTTTCATGTTAATGATATTTTTGAAAAATTACGTCGGGAAATACAAATAAACAATGGGAAAAAAGATCACACGTTTTTGTAAAAAATTTTCTCTTCGCTTTTCCATGCATGCAAGATTATATGGCTCCCGATTTTAGAAGTAAACTGAAATTTATTTATGTAGTAATACTTACTACATAAACAAACTTCAATTAAAAGTAAGGTACTTATAGAAAAGAACTATATATATATATATATATATATATATATATATATATATATATATATATATATACATACATATGTACATGGAAAATAAATGTGTAATGCTTGTATATTGGTTTACAAATAACATATAATATTTATAACGTAATAAATATATTTCACTACGCTCCAACCGATTCGAATAGATTTTTCTATTCGAATTGATTATATAATTTCGTCTGAAATTATCGCTCCCCTGAAGTATATAATATAATTAAATTCTTTGATTTTTTAATACAGATCTTTAATTTGTTTACAATTTTAATTTCTTTACGAAATTTTTTTCCAAAGGTTCAAATTAATATAATTTAAAGTACAAATGTCTCCAGATATTTAAAATTTATTTATAAAAATTTTTTCTGTAATTTTTGATTACCTCATTTTTCAAGCTTGAAAATGTTTTAACATGGAAGAATTAAATTTGTGATTCATTAAATATTTGAAATAAAGTTTCTTAACTGACGTTTAAGATGGGATCTAAGAAACGTCACGAATGCGGGCAACACTCCTCATTGGATGGGCTGCGCGCATTGATGCTCATGTTAGTGAGGAAGATGAAGTAAAAGAGAGACAAAATGCAATAAGCAGAGCATAGCGCTGCTTTTCTTATACTTCATTCTCTTTAATTATATCTATATGTGTGTGTTTATAGTCGTCCCAACAAGGAAATAAACATTCTCAACCTATTTATGTATTTCCGTTCTTTGTCCAGTGATTGTTATTGTGTAATGAATGATTCAATAATTATTTGTAAAAATGTATATTATTCATTACTGCATCGGTATTATATTATATTAATTAAGAATTAAAATTACATTTTATATGCAATACGTAAGAAGCTTTATTTCCGAAAGGATGTCCTATGACACCTCAAGTCTGTTTGTTATTCGGAATTCTGCATTCCAGAATTCTCGACTTTACCAGCGATCCCTATGCTTGGTTTAATACCAATATAATTCATCTGATTCGGTTGAAAGTGTGTAATGAAGTTTTTGGAATGTTGTTTCCAGAAATGGTAATATTTTCGACTCGCTTTTGAATATCGTATCTCTGAAGGGGCTCTGAGATAATAAGTTTGGAAGATGGAATCTGGCCGGTCGTCAGAGTCCCGGCAAGGTTCAGTGAATCTTCACTGGATGATTATGGATTATAATATATTATAATATATATTATGATCGAATTATCTATTTGCTGGACAAAGGAAAAGGTGTAAGAAGAAACGAGAATAGGGATAGCCTGCAAGGTTCTGTTCTTGGCCCAATCTTGTGGACAGTGATATTCAATGGAATACTCGCAATGCCCGTTCAGAGATGCGGAACCATTGTATATGCAGACGAAACGCTGCTATGTTTCGAAGCATCGAGCCGAAATAGGTAGAGAAACGACCAGCGGACTCATTCGTTTGGATACATGATTTGGGCACTAAGAGTCAGCTTAGCATTGCATTAAAAAGCCCAAAAACAAATTGGTCAGGGAGCAGATTGTATTAATTGAAGAGTCACGGCCGAGCTTTACACATCAGGCACCATACATTGAAGAGAGGGTAAAGGTTGCCTTCCATGCCATGGCTAGGTTTACAGGATTGATTGGGGGTTAAAAGCTTTAATTCTCAAACTGACATCGAAGCTTTCTATGCTGCAATGCTACAATATACCTTATTAGCGAATACACCGTCGGTCTGGGCTTTATGGTAAGTTGGAGACTAGAAAGTTAGGCGGTTTGCGCACAAGGTGCAGCGAACGTTGCTCGTTACTCGAAACAAAGTTTAAAGGGTTCAACGGATGTGTTGCCGGTTTTGGTATGTTTTTATCTGCCAATCTTGCGATCATAGAACGTACGGCAAATTTAATTTTGACCTGAGGTGGAAGTTAGATGTGAGATTGTTGAATTTGTTTGAGATGAACTCCTTTCAGTTAAAAAGATATTTATTTCGGAAATCGTCTGTATTTAATGACAGTAAAGATACTGTCATTAAATACAGATGACAACTAAATTAAACTACGTGATATAGTATTATTTCTATTCTATTGAATTCTTTACCACGACTTAGGTTTCGTTGTATCACATCATATTCGAGTGGGCAATTTGTAAAGATGGCAATCTTTAGAAAGGTAGAAGTAATTTAACAGTGAAAAAATTAATTATAATGGATTTCTACCAAATTAAAGCAAAATATATTCAAGATTAATTTTTCCCGATACCTCCAAAAGGCTGAATAAGAACTGACAGAATCTAAAAGGGAGACGTCTAGGTATTTCTATGACTTTAAAAGGGGACTTTTAATGGCCTTATCTTTTGATTAAAGTAAGATGTTACGAGTCTCTGGAGGGGCTCTGTGAAGACTCGGACGGTAGTTGGGAAATAATTTTTGGATAGGCCGCTGTCGTTTTTAGAACTATCTCAGATATTGCTATACATAGATTGCGGTAGGGTGGTAATTTCACAGCGAAATGGAGACAATAAACGAACTCTTCGAGGATAACCCTTGTCAGTCAGTACTATCAAAATTTTCTGCATATTCATGAGGCCACACATTGATTTTACTGTAATTAATACGTGACAGTTTGCTAACTGAACGCATATTGCAATCGGAGAACTGAGGCCCTGTTGCGATTTGCGCCGCCTCATTTGTAAAAATATAAGTAGTTTTGAGAAGCAATACAGATAATTAGCGTAAATGTGTACGAATTAACTTTTGAGAAAAAAATTAACAAGAGAATTCATGCCACAAATATTTTGCACACCTTATTTTTGCTTTCCAGATACACACTTGAATATTGGATATATTTTATAGCTTTGCTATATGTTAATAATTATTAGCTTTAACAATATTAATTATAATTAGCTACCTTCTTTCCGCCTTTCACTCGTATATATTTACAAATACCATTTTTCTAAAATTTACATCATAATGATAATATTTGCATACTTAATAATAATATTTGCATACTGTCTTAAATTTTACTTATCGTTTTTTGCATAACCGAAATTTAAATGAAGCTCATACAGATTGAAACCATAAAAATCAGACGAACGAATTTTGCTCTGCAAATTCTGGTAAAACGTTTGGTGCAATATTATACCATTTAGTTAATTAACGATATATGTATATTATGATTCATGGAAACTTTTCTTTAAGGGCAATATCCGTGTGTTCAATCTGAAAACATTTTTCTTTCCGATGGCCGACGGTCTGTACGGTATGCGTCCCTTAATAGCGATCATATATTTATTTATTTATCTACTTCAATGTATCTAATTGATACAAATGGCAGACTTATTGCTACGTGAGCAATCTATTAGGGATTAAATGTAATAACATTAGCATACGTTTAATAGTAACGTTTCTTTTCTCCTGTGTTAATTTGAATCGAATTAGAAGCAATCAGGCTTTAAGGAATACTGGCATTGGTGGAAGATTTTTAACTATTGCGTAAAATGACGTATGATAGTAAACGTCTATAATATTCATAGTATACTCTGTTTTATTTACATATTAAAGGAAAATTGCGGAATATAAATAGTTAGGCTGTAAGCACAAAATGGGGAAAAAGGCACATTGTTATTATGTTTTTTTAATCAATCATTTCCTGATTGATTATATCTCTGTGTACTGAATGCTATAAACATAACTAAGCCCTTCAAAGTACGTACTATATTGTATATAAAAATTATCTAAAATTTAGTTAAATTTTCGGCAATTATGTTGAGTTACATTAATGGCATTTAATGCACTTTTGGACTTAAGATTCCGTAGCAATATTGCCAAATATAATGTCGTTTGACATTATTTTATAAACGTTACTGTAATTTTTTCTTTACGTTTTTGTCATTATTTGCTTTTTATTTAAATTTAATTTCAATGACGCTGATTTCAAATTAATATCTTATGAAATATTTAAATAAATTATTAGATACTAACTCGGTTGCATGTCACTACACAAATAACGTCCGAATTGTGATTTCGAAATATCTAATTAATAAATTTCTATTTCGAAATAACCGTTCATAATTTCGAATATCTGTAAAACAAAAAAATATAACATTTTAAAGAAAAATTAAACCCTCTTCACATAATTAGTTACTTATTCTTTGCTTTCGAAATATATTAAGAAAAATGGCAACATTGTTAGAAAAATCAATATACAAATACAATATTTACAAATATTTTTAATAGCATTAATACAGTAAACATCAATCTATCTACAAGCTTCAGAAAAACGCTTCCATAAATGTGTCTTTAGATTCAAATTGCTTCCCTTCGAGTTTCATCAAATGAACAAAAAACAAATGATGGATGGGTCGTCCGTCGATATATTTTTTGTTTGCATTCTGAAGACAAAAAATGTAAAATCCGGCGACTCGATTATTTAACTGATCAGTTTCATTTATTATATAAATGTCTTCCCAATATATACGAGACCGGATCCTCTTTTATATCTCTTGAAGCTTTCCTCCCTTAATTCGGAGTGAAAGAATAATTTTCCCGGTTTAATCAGAAAAATTATTTTAATGTTATTTTTTGTTACTTTGAATAGAAAATGAGTTGCTTAATGATTAAAAGAAAAACATTTTTCTTCCACCTTAAGCAAATATAAATCCATTCCTTCTTCTTCTACCTTAAGCAAAATTCATCATCATATCTTGACAATATATTTAAATATATTCTACTAGTCTTTTCCGACGAATTTGGATATCGCATATGATTTCGGTCAATATGGACAGATTTTTTAACCCGACTTGTCTGGCTTCGTTTATATGAATCTTCTCCGCTAAATATTTCATTTTCTAATAAATTTTAAATAATTCATTTATAATAGAAATAATGCAACTAAAATTTTAAAAAAATACCTTATTTTTATGTTCTCTTACCTCAAAAGGAGAAACAGAACATTTATAAGATCATAAACATGTCTGGTTAGAGCAGGTATCATTTCAAATATAATAAAGTTGTCATTTTGCACAATTTCTCGTCATGCTAGGAAAACGCCACAATAATTTTGCTGCAGGTGTATCTCCTTTTTTAGTAACTTTTATATGCTCTTTTGTTTTATGGATCTTATAGGTAACTTTAAAAAAAATTTTAACTTTCAACATCTCAATCTTAATTATAATAATCAATTTATCCTTTCCTGCATTAATATAAAATTTAAAAATATATTAAGTTGCAATTAAAACTTCACACCCATTCAAATTTAGTGTTCAGTCTACGTCCATATTTCTTGTTTAAGTTAAAGATGAATTAAAGCCGCTTTGTCATAACATCTAGTCAGCCTAGTCGTATTGACATATGTTCGGCGATTTCTTGCTATTAGTTATTATAATAAGCCGAGTGATTTTCACAAGTATATGAAGGATAAAGGATTTATTATACTCAGTATGTGGAATAGAATACGCCACTTGATTTTACATATCTTACTTTTTGGCACTTTTAAAAGTTGTACCAACCCATTAAAAATATTTTTTCAGCGTCTGCAGATTTATTACTAGAGAACTCGATCGAATCTCTCTTTTTAGTACGTAATTAAATTTATGAGCAATATAAATTTAATATAGATGGAAATCATTCATCATCATATATACATATTTTAATGACAAAAACCTTAAAAAAATATGCAAGTTTCTTCCTTTGGGTTTTGCAAGAAAATTTTAAATTTGATGATGAAGGAAAATCCACAATGGCTGTCTCCAAAGACCTATAAAAAATTGTACTAAAATGAATTCTGTAAATTGGACATATTTTTAAAAAGTGATTGATTAGCGTATAGAATGATAATAGAAGTCAAAAAAAGAATCTTTTTTTAGAATTGTTGTACGTATGTGAATTTTAGCGGGTATCACTCAAAGTATACTGGACGGATTTTGATGAAATTTGGTATGGTAATAGCATATACCCAGGAGCGACATGTGAGAAAAAACAACTTTTTTTCCCAATTACACGTGAACGAAAACATAAGCATAGCTAGTGTAATTCTAAAATACCGAGCTATGATAGCACTATAAATATGGGGTCGCCTTTTTTAATGACATTTTAGTCATATGCCACGGAAGTGAATGGAAAGGCACCATCAAGTACTAGTCTATCCAATAATAATGATATATTTCGGCTAATGTTCTTCATAGCATAAAAATTATCGAAACGCCTAATGTATATTAAATTAGGATCTTTCGATAGTGTAATACCGAAAACGTTCACAAAAGAATGCTTTTATTCATTGCATAATAGCATAAACGTTAACTTAAGACAAATGAAGAGACTCTGTTTTCCATAAATAAACTATTGCTGTATCTATTATAATGAAATGAATATTTTTAATTGAAAAAAATTTAAATCGTTGTTATTTAAGTAAAAATATTTATTCTTCGATAATTCGTGTACACAGCAAAACACAAATCCAAATATTTTGATAGTTCCCAGAGTAGTACATTGATAATTTTACTAAACAATAATTTATAATTCCGTAAAAAGGTAATAATAATAAATATTAAATAAGTTTCGGTATAAATTACTGAATAATAATTCCGTAATAAATTTCGGTATAAATTAGTGAATAATCCTAATAATAGCACAAAGGGTATGGAAGCATGTATAGATATTTTGAAATATTATATCATTTCCTCAAATTAAATAATATTTCCGTCTTATTCCAGTTCAGTGGTAGAAAACACAAATATCGAGAAATATTGGGCTTTAGAGAGCAAGAACCAAATCGTAGAATTATATGTTTAAAGACAATCAAAGATTACATTTTCATGAATTTAAAAACGGAAATTATTATTTATAAGAAAAAAAAAACTTATTTTACCATAAACATAGACCATTTGGGAAATGCGAACGTAAACCAGGTTTTTTAAAAAATCAAGAAATTATGCTAATAATTTTTAATACAAGGTAAGGTATATTGTCACTGACAGGCACACCATTCATCAGATGTTGTACTAATGGAAGAAAGTAAAGTTGAGATAAAACACGTATCTAAAATTAGCTACTATTCATAGCTTCATGCGTATGGATAATCATAACTTTAAATTTTCATGAAAGTTATTGCTTTCTTTAAAAAAAAAATTATTTATCTTAAACATAGACAAAAAACAAAGCTCTAATTAGCTTTCAAAATTATGTAATCGTACCGAATACGCATGGAAATACATTTCCTGGAAAAATCGTAGAGTGAATTCTTATTAAAAGCTGTACTGTGCTTATTTAAATATGTAAAATTGAGATAAAACAAGTATTTAAAATAAGCCACATAGTTAGTTTCATAGCTTTACGCGTGTGGGTTACAAGATGCGTATAATTATTAATAAAAAGATGTTACATTTAGAAACCAAGTTGAAAATTAAGTATGAGTTAAACAAAATAAATATAAATGACATTTTCTAAATTTTTCATACAAAACAGTTTTGGTAAAAAAAATCCATTCAGACATTCGCCAAACTTTTAAATTTTTAAACTCAATCCCGTAATATATTTTGATAAGGGTAATTTACACCGTACATACTACACGAGAATTTTAGCCCGTTTCGATATTGGGTAAAATAATTTAAATACAAAACTTGAGTTCAACATGACTATACAGTTTTATTTCATTGCAATATTTTGTTACAGGTTTTACTATATATACATATCGCCGGTATAATATTTTATAGTAGTAGTACGTAGTACAAAGAACAACATAGAACAAAAAGTGAAAAGTAATTTGTTTTCTACATTTGCAAAACACTTTTTTTCTATCCCAATATTTCGCACTTTTTCTGCACATATTTCTCAGTGTTTCATTTTTCACGTTATTACTTTTATATACACACTCCTGAGACAATACTTCAGATTCAGTCCTAAATAGAATTGTCTCCAGTATAACATTATTCTGTCGCTGTGTGTAATATAATATTATTTTTATAAATTTGCGAATTATATATTTCAGCGAATTTTTTTTAATGCAAAACTCGACAAGAGATTTTATTGTGATGAGAGAAACAATAGTTGTTTATCACTCAAAATCTATTTTAATTCCAATAACAACACAAAATGTAATTTATTATAAAAAGTACTTTCATCAAAATTTGTTAAAATCTTAAAATCACAATTAAAAGTAGAAAGTACTTTTCTCTTTTGAGTGAAATTTAAACTTACTGTCTGTAGATCAAGTGTCGAACGTTTGTTTTCTCAGACAACGTTGAAATAATGAAAATGTGTACACAATACTAGAATTATGTAAAGTCTTTATAAACAGTGAATGAACGTCCTTATGATAGTGAGAGAGGCAATGAAAAAGAAATTTTCATAAAGATTTTGATAGTACTATTTTTATTTTTATTGCAGAGTTTCTCTTTTTTCAATATCATTTTTATAGCTTGAAAGCATAAGCATTCCACCTGGTAACTATATATTTGAATTAAAGAAAAGAGTTTGTGTGGGATCTTAGGGGTACGAACTGAAACTTCTGTATTGTAAGTTATATATTTGTAAATAACTTAATTACGTTGCATTCATTACTAACGATCAAATTCACATGGCTTTAAAATTAGGTTTACCATTTTTAATAATAAATATATGGAAATTATCATTTACTTCAGAACATTATTTTGAAAAATTACTTTTTGATAAGAAAATTAATAAACTGCGCCGCATTGTTAGTCTACATTTTAGATTTAATTATTCACTTTGATGGTAAAAAAATAAATGTAAAAATTGATAGAAACATGGCATCAGAATAGCGTAACGTCGGTCTAACGAAACATCTACCGATGTAACGCAGCGAAGTTTTGCTCAGTAGTTCATGTACCAATGCAAAAGCAGCTGTATTGTCCGGAAACTTTAGGTATTATTATCTTTGCTGGCAGATATCGATTATGAGATAGGTAACGATTATGTGCTTCTTTATGTATGATGGTTTGGTTACTAACCTGGAGTACAGTGGATGAAAAATCATTGTTGCTTGTAATGTAATTAATACATATACATATACTTATATTATTAACTTTATTTTCTCCTATCTGAAGTAAATGAAACTAAATTATTTTTAGGAATTTTTTTATGAAAATATAGAGTTAAATTTGTATGCTTTACACAAAGATGCACGCAAGTATACAATTTTAAAAGAAAAGGGGAATAAAGTAAAAATAGGAGGTAAAAATAAGTGGTTCACGTAATTTACACTTTTTTATATAACATGATGTGGTGATATAAATAAATAAATGCATGAACTGTCCATTTTTTTATGATAAGAAGAATACAGGAAGTCTTTAGATTTATGACAATAGCGTCCACTGTAGCATATATGCTTAAGCATTATATATTTTGTTAACTGCCAGGATTTAAACGAAACACACACATGCATGCTCTTAACTGTTTTGTGAAGATGTAATATTTATTTTCCAACTTCTCGGTGACGTAACATGCTGTGAAGAATATTAGAAATGCCATTTTTCATATTACTTAATTTTACTTGTATTTGATAAATATTCCTAGTTACGTAATTAAAAGTGTCTATCAAAAATCAAACTAATAATTGAAGTTTCGGAATGACTGATTAAAATTTCGAATAACACTTTTTGTAATAATGTTGCCAAAAATAATAGCAGAAATACATCATTATTATGTTCACTCTGGTACCACAATATACATGTAAAAAGTTGGAAAGTTAAAAATTTTTTTTAAAGGATTTTAATATTTTTTACAATCTATTTGAATTCTTCCTATTTGTTACAGAAATTAGGTTAATCTTCAACAGAAAGCTCGATGGAATTGTGAGATTTAATTTAAAAATTGTCACGTATTAAATGACATGCTTCTCAAATACAAAAATCAGACAATGTACGTAACATATATAAGCCAATGGTTCCATAATCCAATAAATATACAGATAGAGATAAATTCTTTACCAATTATTAGTGAAATAAATTTTCAAATAGGTTGTTATTAAATCTATCTGTGTAACTGTCCATGAAAATAATTAATTAATATAACACAGGAAATAGTATTTCCGCATTAGAATTTGGTTATCATTGAATTGCGTATATTTTTAAGCTGCATTAATAAAAATAAAAAATAAACTAAATGTCAATATGAACTATGGGACAATGACTGAATCAAAATGATGTATATAAAATAATGTATATAAAAAATAAACTAAATGTCAATATGAACTATGGGACAATGACTGAATCAAAATGATGTGTAATAAAAAAAATTTCGTTAAAAAAATAGTTAAAAAACCTAATAAACAATCACTATATTATAACTATATTCTAAACATCAATTAACAGGATGTCACTTTATTTATACCCCTATTTGTAATAGTGACAACGTAAGAAAAAACCCAAGTTCAAGGGTCTTACAACAAGTCACAAGGACCCGATCTCTACTAGAATAGCCACAGGCAGCGTAATTAAATTTGATTGGTCGTTCGACTCCTTTGAGGATGGATAATAACCTCAACGCAGGACTCAGCGAGTTGTATTTTTCATTATAAAACGTTTTAAAATCATGTATCCATACTGTCGAAGACATTATTTTTTAGAAAGCAGAATAACTTGAAACGAAACAATCTAGTTAGTGACTACTGTAGGAATGTTTAGTTTTGGGAATTACACTTGTCGATATAAAATTTACAGCACTATGTAATTTCAAGAATAATTAGAAAACACTATTTCACAAGCGAGTTAAACTTAAAAATAAAACATTATTTATCTAATTTTTCCTTTTTTGGTGGTTTTATAGATATTGTTTTGTTAATTTCAAGCAATAGGTGTCTGCCAAAAAAATTCGGGTAATTGCGAAACACTTTTAGGCCACATATGTTCGCATTAAGACTCTTTAGGTAAAAGGTTATAATTTTGGTTATAGGATTTGCTTATTTGAAAAAAAAATCGGTAACACCAAAGAAATAAAAAAAGTTATGTTTGAATTATTTATAACTTTTAAAAATCTTTCCTTCACAAACACAATCGCATTATATAAGAACGACAGTCTCAATGATGTTTGTTTCCGTCTGAAAACTCGTTCCGTTACAAAGTTTTTGTGTCTGCAAGTTTTGCATTAGTGTAATTAGAATATTAACTTCCAACTTTAATTTTTACAAAGAAAAACCAGATGCATTAAGTATATTTAAAAATTCTATAGAATAATTAGTAGTATCTTCTTTATCTCACGCCATTTATTGGCAGTTCAAGTACTAAATGGCCACAGGTATATATCATTTTGGAAGCCGAATTCGGAGATCAGGGCAATTTGATTTACTGAATATTTTAATTTCTTATATACGTTTTAACAAAGTACCAAAAATAATCGGGTTTCTTCGATAATACGAAATCGGTTCAGTACAAATTATGCCCAGATATCAATCTATATTTTTAGTTATATTTCAGTGATTTAAATAAAACAAAGTTTTGATGTAGTGTATAAGAGTGAAAATATACGCGTGGGTACACATGCGTGAAAGTTTCATTCAGGTTAATTTTGGAGCTTTTGCGTGGAATTTGGGTAAATAAATTTTTATTCGCGGAAATCCTGTTTCGAACTAGAATAAAAATTATCCTAAATTTTTAATGTAAGGTTATAGAGCCTGTATAGTAAGAATATTATTTTAAGCAGACTGTTTTTCACGTGGGCTCAATATAAAATTGTACATAATTCTAAGTGAAATTCCTTTCTATCCTAGTAGCCTTGATATGCTTTATTCCTATCATGAACTGAAAACCATTTACGGACAGATTGTCATTTTTCGACTCGCTCGCTACGGCGGCGCAAATTATTTTTCCGGTTTCAAATTTGTACTGAAGATTTTATAAGACATTCATGCACGTATTAATTTAATGAATCAAATATGAGTGACAGTAAGCAATGAAAACAGAGTACTCACGTAACAATGAACATTTTTAATTAAAATGTATCCTTGGTTTACTTTATCGAGAATATGAACTGGAAATTACTTTGCTTGTATTTATTTTAATTGAAGCGCACGATTATCAGTTTTCTTTTATAGCGAAGGAGTTGAAGTTCGTTTCTTTGTCGACGTGCAACACAAAATGGAGTAGATATTTTATTTATATTATGAAATATTGATATTTTTCATGATTTTTTATCATAAATTATTAATTTTTCCCGGACTTGGAAACTGAATGATTTCTTTAAGTCGATAACGCTCTTTTCAATATTATTTCACAGGTTTTGATAGTAAAACCTGTTCAAATATAATTTAAAAAATTGTACATAATTTTAAATATGATTTTCGGTTTTGCGCTAAATAAATATATAGGGTGTTAAATAAACTTATTACAATTTATTCCGTTTAAGTACTGGCAAATCGTTGATTGGTAAACTTATATTATCCTTTTGCTGTACTTCAGTGATTTAATTAGGCTTTGGCAACATTTATGAAGTTTGTGTAGAAAAGCTACTACACATAGTGGGCAAAATGGCGGAAAAGAGACTAACAGGTCATTTTCGGGCCAAATGAAAGGACTATATGAAAGACCTGTCCGGTATACATTTTTGACGATGTCAGATGATATGCTGAATATCAGGACTAGTCAAAAAGAATGATAAAATTCTGCGAGTCAGCGACTACAAATGGAGACGACCTACAACCATAAGGAGACGATCAATAAGAAGAAAAGTTCCATTAATTTTTTTTATATGTATATCTTTTCAATCTTAGTGGATTTTTAGTTTATTTTTTCACCTGCTACTTCATTTTCTTACTTATCGCATATAATTTCTCTACTTAGCCATCCGTTATCGTATTATGATTAACTCCATAACTAAACAACCCTCAAAATAAAAGAAAATGGCGAAAAATTGAAAGCTTAACATTTATGCGGATGAAAAGCAGAGGCAGACACTTTGTTTAAATTGAAAAATAAATAATTGATTAAGCGCAATTATGTGCACGCTTGCGGTTTTGTAGTTTTAAAATTTGTTTACTTGTACCAGGTAAGCAAAAATGCTAGACTTATTCAGTTTAAATGAAAAAGTTGCTATGCTCTAGATACATAGGAAGAAGTAGACAGACTGTATCAAATATTATGATACTTTGTGTGTTGTTTTCACTTTAATTTGGTAGACGTCTAAATACTCTAGATACTAGTGATAAATGGTCGCCGATGATAAATACGTCCAGATACTAGTAATAAATGGCAAATATACATCTGATTACTCTTTGCAATTGTATTTTAATTATAACCAAACTATATAAAAAACTAACTAAAGTTGAAAATTGCGTATAGATAAATAACTACGATAATATATTCCTTTTAATTCTATACCAAAAGATAATTTCTATTTAAAATTTTCTATTTTAGTATTTGCATATGTTTTACATTACTGATGTTTCAACAACATTGTATAGCACAGCGGCTCCTTTTCCTGATGTTACGGCAATTATCAGTGGGAAGATCTGTGGAATATTCAACTAAAAAATTGTATTCTGTTCTCAATAAAGTAGCCATATCCGCTAAAGAATGGTGCATTATACTGAACGAATCTAAATCGACATATATTGATTTTATAAATAATAAAATTGCACAACAATCAGTCTTCAATAATGGTATAAATTTACCATATGCCAATACAGCTCAATATCTTTATCTACTTTCATGCATCTAATTGATACATATGGAGGAATTATCGCTACGAGAGGAATCTCTTAAAGCCAACCATAACACCAGTCCAGCCTCATTCGACGAATGGCCGGAAATCGAACCCGGGTCCCCGCGATGCGCTGCATCGTCAAAGGACGTATGCCTTGTGATCAACCCAACATACCACGGCGACGACCTTCTATAGAAAGAATATATTAAGAAGAAAGGCGGTCAATTCAAAATCAAGTGAAGAAAAATATATTGGTTACTTGGTTGTAATTCTGCGCTTTCAAACTTTTTGTAACAATCTTATATTTTAAAAGCAAGCTCTACGGCAGTAATTCTAATATCCAATTGAGACAAAGATTTCAAAATAAATTGGTCAAGTAAATTTTCAATGCGCCAGTACGTTAGTATCTGTGACCTCCGAGCGATCTTGATATTGAGATAGAAGATTACATTAGTCGATTTGCTAGTTCTCACTAAAAGTGATTCGAATATCACGCCAACGTAAAAATGTCCAAATTCTTGAATGAATATTACACGATTCAAAATTATAGAACTATTTGAACTTGCCAGATAGGACACTAAGAAAATATTTTGGTTTTGGACAATGCATAGTGCATTAAGTAAAAAACAAATTAATAATTATGTAACTAGTTTTGTTAAGAATATTGACAATATACATCAGAATAAATTATTTTATTTTTCTTCCATTTTATATGTATTTATATCCTTTTCTTAGTATGTCACTTGAATCTGTTTCCTTTAATTTAAATATTTTAGAAAAAAACGTCTTTGTGATTACTATCAAATTTAAATACAAAAGAAAAGGATCTTACGAAAACGGAGATGGATATTTTTAATGCACAACATGTATGGCAACTTTTGAGGATAAAGAAGGTGGAGGTTGTAAAGGTTTCTGATGGATCTAAGTCGTTGTGAAATAACAATTTTCTGATAATATTATTTATTAAAAATTTTCAGATTTTAGCAAAATTTATTTCATTGATTTTTGACATCATCCTTAATTCGCAGTTCACAATTTATGAATATATCAAAATATTTAATACGTATTTTTGTCAAACACTCTGAAGCTTATTACCTTGTATTGTTAATAAATTTGTACTATATTCTCGCATACACTTTTATTTTATTAAAATAGTTTTTCCTATTATTTACCAAAGAGGTATAGATTTTGTTTTCTGCGCTATCATTTACTGATTGTCCCAATTTCCCATCCACTTTCATTATAGACATAATGAGAAAATTAGCGTGACCGATATTGGGTATAAGTTCCGATTTTTCGTGTCACTTTTCACATTGTTTTCACTTCATATGTTAATTTGCAATGCTGACAAGTTGTCCAGGCGAGTAGTGGATTAAGTTCACTTCGTTCGAATGTCCAATCAGCCGAGTCTGTATGACAGGGTTAATTTGATATTCGGACGAAGCGACCTCGGACCTGACCGTGCCATTTGTCATTTGAGGCGATAAGCTAGATGAGCTGCTTTTTTGCAATATTCGCATTATATAGAGCTAACCATTATTTGTGAGCGTTATATGCGAGTATAATGAATGATTCAAGTGCAAAAAAAGTTCGAAGCGGCATTGTTAAAATTTATTTCAGGTCTAATGATTATAACTTATTTCAAATAGAGGATTTATTTTCAAATTAATATCTGCATAATTTTTATATTCATTTACCCAATAATTTTCGATTTATATAGTTATCGACAAAATACCATTATTATAAAAGATTGCCTTTGGTATATGAAATATGCTGAATTTATCAAGTGACCATATTCCTTCATAATGGAGGAAGGGATTCAACTAAATTTTTAAATGGCATTAATTAGTGAAATTTGATATAGTTTTCATATTCATGAAGCTTACTTATAGAAAATACATTCAGATACCAACGTGAGATTGATCAGAGGTTGAAATTTTCCATATCTTCATCCATTCCATTTATTAGTGTTTTTCCGCTGATATTTTCTCGTATGAAACGAAATATCTTAATTTAAACGATGGTATGTATAAAATAAAGTACATTTGTATAAGTACTTAGGTTTGTATAAGTCGTACATGTTTTGGAAACTTTTTTGTGTTGTTCTTTTAAAATAGTTTTAGGCTTACATAATATTTTATACATCAACAAGCAAAAACCAAAATTTTGTGTTAAAATTTCATTGGCTACCAAAAACGATTTTACACAGATTTATTAAATATTGGACTAATTTTTTTAATATTTTACGGAAAACGAGGGTAACAGGGTTGTTTTTTTTGTAAAATATAGTGCAAATAACATACAGCTTATCAAATTTTTGAAACCTTATTTAGAAATGTTAATCAATTAAACCTCATAGGTTAATGGAAAAAATTATGATGAAATAATTATTATTTTTAACCTAAAAAGTTTAACGCAAATAAGTACTACATTAAAATGTTAGAGTATCTTAAAATTATGATAACGTTTATATTTCGAAATAATTTATCCTAATATAATGTACTGAATTATCAAATTTTATCTGTGTTAACCTAGGTATAGAATCCCCAGAATGTGTGTCAACTATCGACCCATCACTTATCGATAGTCGATTTATGTAATCAATCGATTAGAACAGATCATACTCATCGAATATTTTGAAGTCGACCTCGTTTTTGATTCTTTTTTAACAATCATATTTTGATTTATTTTCGCTCTCTGTAAAACCACATGAGACCGTATAGTTATTTTTCTTTGATTAAGTATTCTATAATTCCATTCTTTGCCGGTCAGAAAAGAAAGTTTCATTTATAAAATTGATTTTTTCATACTAAATTATTTGTCAATATCCAATTTATAGAATTAAAAGATTTAATTCTGTAAAAAATTGTGACCTGAATTTTTATAAAATTATTTGAACCTAAACTTGTATAATGTTATGTTGTAAAAGCGTTAATTAACACATAGTGACACGCCTATAATTCTAAAATTGGTATAATTTTCTTTTACAGTTTCATGAATACAAAATAAGAAAATTGTATTTAATAAAACTTTTTCTATTTCATTTTTTCTCAAGATGCGTTATTTCAACGTTGACGCAAGGGTTAAGCGTCGTGTAATGCACTGCACACCGGGTACCGGGTGGCACCTCAAAGGATACGACGCAACGCGACATAGCAAATAACCTATTGGATTTATAATATTGAGTGATGCGAGTATTAAACTTTTTTTATGAAATGCAGTACGGAAACAGACGTGTGTTTTATTTAACATGAAGTATTTCATGATTATTTATATTTTATAAATTAAATTGTTTAGATCGCTCAAAGAGAGAGAGAGAAGAAAACATCTTAGTAATAAATGTGTACCCATAGAGTTTCGTTTATAACATTTCAGCCATGCGCAATGTGCTATAACACAATCAAAAATAAACGAAAATATTTCGATGTAAATTTAATACTAATATGATACAGTTGGTTATATATGTACATGCAGGCAGTCCATAGCATGAATCGGATAAATGATAGTAAACAACACATTCGCCTAGTGGGAGCTAATAGTAGATCAATCAATTAGTGCGCTAACACACGAAGCGAACGTATCGGATTACGTCTGACGTGCGACATTGTATGAGGGATGTGAGGCGATATGCTTCTAGATAGAATACCTACTTCTTGACCTGCATATTACATTACCATCTGTTCAAATCTATAGATTAAAAAGGGAAAACATAAAGCAAAATGTTCATCGTCTATACACGTGTAATCCATTTTTTTTTGTATGGGAGCATTGTATACAATAATAAATATTTCGATGGGAACATTTTCGCCATTTTAAACGCAATGGTTAATTACAAGTAAATGACAATAATAAAGTTACACAATTCAACGGTCACGTAAAGCAGTTTAGTGAACAAGTCTAGTTTATATATTAGTCTAATAACTAAAACAAACAGAAATACTTTTCGTTGCCCCTAGTAGAGATTATAAAGGAAAAATATTAAAATATGTAAAATGGTCAAAATATATGATTCAAAATGTAGCGATTCAATTGATATAAATTGATACAAAATATTTTAGTACATATATATTCATACATTTTGAATAGATTTTCAAATCGAAAGGCAAAAGAACATTTTAATAAGAATTCATTTACATAATCATAATTGTCTGATACTGCATTTAAGCAACAATTAGGAATAATTTGACGCGCACGACATTAGTAGGTAAATATTGTAATATTATTGTACATCACGATGACATATTCCGGAAAATTTATTTATACACATCATACTCTAATGAGATATCCATAAGGTGACTGGGAAGTCGAATGCTACGGAAAAGTGAAGAAACCCTTCGTACGGGTAATTTAATTCTAGACATTAGTGTTGCCAAAAAAATCATTATTATTGCGTCGGAGTACGAAGCAATCGTCTACAAAACGCAAGAGATTCAATAACTCTGGTACATAAACTTTTTATTTTACGATCTAAAATCAGATTTGAGAAGAGAAATATCTCTTTTAAATTCATAGAATTTAAACATAGCACACGGTAACGCAAACGATGGAAAACGATCGGAGAAAATAAAACATAGAGATTTGTTTATTATTTTAATCTTTAATATTTTAACAGATATATTTAAAATTTTAATGCATACGTCCCACAAAAACCGGTCCAACAAAAAAATCGCAGCGACCCCGGTCGACCTGAAATTTAAAACGCGTTAACAAAAAAAAATTATTGACTGTGATCAATAGAAAAGAACAATAATCTCTTCATAGTAATTGTCTACATATTGACTAAGGAAGTTCCACTTGGAACACGGAGCTTTTTAAATCACTGTGAAATTGTAATTTACTTCTCCCTAACAATGCACCCTGGAATTAAACAAGTCGAATTCCACGCTTCCTAAATAGTCTTGTTACTGTATTCGCATAACAACCACGAATGATTGGACGCGAACCGCATCTGATTCCAAAACTGATGGCTTTAATGGATTTAATCATTATAGAGGCGACCCACTGTTGGTGTTTGTATCATGCATATTGGCTCTAAACAGGAACGCGCGCTCAGATGTAGCTTACCGTTGAATATTTGTTTGCGTCAAGCTACAAGTGGTTAGCTATACTATAAGATCAATAGCGGTATTTATATCGTAATGTAGCAACTTGCAATCTGCTAATCATCTGACAACTGAAAAAAATCTTTGCATCGTGCATGTAGTTATCACAATACTACTAATATGATACACTCATGCAGCAATCTCAGATATACCACCAGTTAAAATATGTTTTAGAATGTATTTTTATAAATTAACAATATTTATTTCGCACTTGTAAAACGAGACTTAGTAGTTTATTATCACGTTAAAATATACCAGGCTGACAAACCTTCAAGGATTTCAGTAGTGTTATAAATATACTTACATTCAATGCTACAACCGAAATCTTTAATATTTTCTCTTATCATGAATTATTTTAAACCTTTCTTTTATATTTGTTTTTTCAAAACTTTGATGAAACAAGGTATTGCACCATCAATGTCTCCATCAGCCCGTCTCCATCCAAGCCAAACTACATGAAACTGCAACCTTTACGACCATAGTAGGTGACTGACAATAAGCGGAGAATATAAAATGTATGATATTTAATATTTTAATTAAAATATTCTACAAAAATGGGATTTACACAAAACAATTGGAACGATTCTGGCTGGCTCTCGCCAATCTGAATCTTACAATTGAAAGCCCGAAAACGCCCATGGAGAAAAGTACACAAATGTGACTTAATAGGCGCTGATGGAGACGGACTGATGGAGACATTTAGTCGACGGCGCGCGCTTTTTGACGTTTCCATTCAATCGATGGAAAGTCGATTAAAGACATTTTTTGTTAGAAGTCCAATGTAATTAATTAAGTAATTTGTCGTTTCACCGTCTATATCAACGTGTTATTCGTCTACGTCAAGTGTTATTTAAGGCGCTGTTAAGAGTTATTTAAATTAATACCAGCTAATGTGGCAAATTTATTTATATTTAATACTCATATATTAGGAGAAGAATAAGAAATTATAACTTATTTGAAATTTGTATCTATAGTATTTTTCAATATCTTTAATATCAAATATTGTCAATTTCATATACCCACTCACAGATAGTCATCTAAACCTACAAATCACTTTTTAAAAGTTAGATTGAACTTTGATACATATATAGTGTTTAGGTCACCGATGAGGAATAACTTGAACATTTTAAAAACATTGGAATCAAGCATTTTCTATGATATACTCCTTACATATATCATTCTACTTCTCTTTAAATATAAACAATTTATTTGCCTACTAAGGATTATAGATTTGCTTATTCATTATCATGCTACCTCGTTATGTTTTTTTTATATTACTACATATAGACATTTTATATATTACTACATATATTTTTTCACGTCCAGCAATATTTGCGCCCTTTTCTACAGTCTCGCAATTTTTTTCTAAAATTAGCACTTTACCTTAAACAACTGATTTTCTTTTGCAAGCAGTTAGAAAATTAACATTACATGGTTCGATTTCAGACACCCGAAAAAAATAATTTTAAGAAAGTAATTGGTTCATTATGTGAATAGATAAGTGCAATTGAGTTTGCGCACCACGAAATTTCTGCATTTCTATTAAAATTACGAGTAGAACTCACGCACCGAGAGTTTCGCATTCAGTACATAATGAATTGCAATGCATTTATTATTAATTTTAAAACCTTGGCATAACTTTTCATGATGACTGAAAAAGATTATTTTATTTCTGAATTAATAGTCGTCGCGTCGAGTGCACGCCTGCTAAATAATTTCATTGAACAGTCTTCTAAAATAATAAGTATGTGAAATATTATGTATTTCTTTTGAATGATAAATTAGTTTATTTAGGTTCTGCTAAGTAGAAATTACCTAGAATGTTTTTCTATTCATACGTCTTTCGGGATAATTACAAGTCAGCGTGCATCTGTATCTTTCACAATCTAGTACCTAGTTCTACTTCCTTGCTACCTTCATTTTATAAACAATTAAGATGACAATGTATAATTAAGTAATGATAACAAGTCGAAAACAACTACTAGAGATAAGGAAGATATTTAAAATGGTAGGTATATCCATTATCATGCGAGATTGTATTTAAAAAGAACTACATTAAATAGAAAAAGAAATCAATTTAATTGAAATGAAAAAAAAAACAATTTACACATCGAAGACATTCAGTAAAAACGCTCTCCAGTGTTCAGATTTTTCACTCTATGTAATAGAGCTTTCAGGTCTAAATTTTTCAACCATAATATTATTTACTATAACAGTTATACAGCACTGAACTCGGCCCGGTAAAATTTTTTTTAGATATTTGTTGTTTTAACAATCCGGATGATGTAACGAGAAAATTTTAATGGTTTTGTAGAACTATCATACCCCAAAGTGATTCAGAAATGTGTTGTGGGCAAGTTCAATGTATTGTATGAATGTGAAATAAAAGCTCTAATTTAATTAATCTACATTTGTCTAGCGTAGCTCTACAAAGGTGAACTTTGCACTTTTAATAAAAATTTTTTTTGAACGCTAGGTTTTAGTAAAGATTTTATATCTGTTTTACACGGTGGTAGAAAAGTTAAACTGTGATACTTTAATACTTACTCACCATTTAATTAGAATAAGAGTAACTTAAAATAAAATAATGAAAGCGTATCAGTTGTGGCCTTAACATTTATTTATGTTAATTTCAACGTATTAGACCTAACACTCTGAACAGAAATTCGATAGGAAAGTGGAAAGAGGAGTAATCATACCGGTTCTTTTGCAGATATCAAAAAACGACCTTTGCACAAATTCTATGTTAACATTTACTGTAGTCGGTCTCTTGGTACTAAATGATTAAATGGTTTCCTAACCTGCCTCATTATAGTGACGTGTTCAGCGAGTAAATTCAATAAAGAAACATATTTCAAAATATTTCCACCGCCTATGTCAGATAATAAATTATCTATCATTCATGAGTGATGAACTGTGCGTACGTCGCTGCATGTTTACGATTTGCAAGAATTATTTTTATACCAATACGTATTTCGTTATTTTGACGTAAATCTTATTTCCGGTTGTCTTGTATTTGGATCAATTATTACCGATGAATTTAATAAAACGGAAATTGAATGGATATTTGAGGTTTTGATTTTTTGAAGTTTTAATAAACAATATTTAATTTTAAGATATTATGTTAAATTTACTTATTTTAATATTTTTATCTTCAATTTTATATATTTTTCCATTTTACATTTATCGCAGCTCCATGATACCTAAAACCATTATTAAAAGTGGCGCGTAATAACAGATTTCATATCAAAATAATATATTCATGCGTTTTCTGCCTATGAGATAAGGGTCTTATATTATTTTAAATGTATCGATGAATTATCGTGGCTGATGCAGGTAAAGATTAGAAGGATTTGTATCTATTTAAGGTAAACATATTATTTCATAAACAGATTTTTTCTTTTAAAAAGCAACAAATTTGAAAATATAGAAACATGGAAAAATTTACAATAATTCTTTATAGAAATTTTTGGGGACCTTTATAGAATGGGGAATGGTTCCGTATAGAAAGTACTAAAAAGTATAGTGTGTTCTAGTATTGCAGTGTTCATAAACTGTGACTCCTCCTCTGACTTTTGAAATTAATGCGTTACTAACTACGTGCATAGACTTATATTACTTCGTAAGGACAGGCCCATAGCAACCGAAAAATGTCCCACTAGAAACGGTGCTAAATGGTGAAATTGTCATCGTTTCATTTCAGTTAACATTTCGATTCTCGTGAGTATGTTTATCTTGAAAATAAGCCAAAAATTCCAGATTGTGTAGTAAAAATATGTTTAAATTATAGTTCGACAATTTTAAAAAAGATTGATGTATGTTACATTCGGTTTATAATCATTTCTCATACATTTTTTATATTGAAAAAAAAGTTGTATATTCAGTAATTATACGAAATCCAACGTTGTTACCTTGCAAGGACGTGTTTTCACATATTATTATTTTTTTTAATATTCATTTTTCTTTGCTTTAATCGACTGATGAGTACGGGGCGGAAAAAACAGGAAACCTTAGAAGCAAAATGAATTAGTATTTGTCCATCTGTCTGTCACATCAATAATTGAAAAAAACTTCTAAACCGATAAACTTAAAACTGGAAATGTAAGTATAAAATATTCATAGGTTTGAGTCATTTAGTGACTAAATATAGCTTAAGGCTATATTGTAATAAACGCATACACTTTCTGAAAAAGCATATACATGAAAGACGCATGTACTTATACATACGTTGTGTTTTTAATTATTCAGAGCAATATCTACTATGTTGTAGGTTATTAAAATAATTTTCCAGTTTGTTAAGTACAAGTATAAGAAAATAACAGTAATATTATCAGTGAAAAATTCGGGCGCCCGAAGAGCATTAATATAAAAATTTTTTGAAACCACTTTCTTTTCGTTAGAAAACAAAATCGACAAATTATCTAAATACTTTACCTTCCAAATAATAATTATCTATACATATAATAAAATTGTAACAGAGTGAATTCTATACATGGAAAATATTTTAAAAAGAATAATTGATTCAGCATGTAGAATGATAATTTAATAGAAGCTAGAAAAACAAAATTTGCAATTTTTGTCTGTCTATCTGTTAATTTGTGCATCAATCACGTAAAACCTACTGGAAGAATTTTGATGAAATTTAGTATGGGTAAAAAAAAATTTTTGCCAGTTCTAGCATATGGTTCAGAAACCTGGCCTTTGACTAGAACTGGATAGAATAAAATAACACCTTTGAAAGAAGGGTTCTGAGTAGAATTTTTGGGGGTGTCAAGGAAAATGGTATTTGGCGAAGACGTCTTAACTCAGAAATCTATAGCTTGTTTGGTGAGCCTGATGTCATAAAAACCATCAAAATCAAAAGAATGAACTGGGCTGCCCACGTCTCTAGAATGAAAGATGAAAACTCCTAACAACTCCTAAAACCTCTAACAACTCGTAGAAGAGGTAGACCAAAATTACGATGGATCGATTCAGTGGAAGAAGATTTTAACATTCTCAGGATAAAGAACTGGAAAACCCAGGCAAAGAGTAGAACCTCCTGGAAGAATTTCCAACAGAAGGCCTTGGGCCCACCCTGGGCTGTCGTGCTAAATATGATGATGTTGAATAAAAAATTGCAATAATTTTTCTCATTCCGAATTTCACGCAAACAAAGTCGTAGGCACAGCTATCTTGAAATACTTGCAAATAACTCGACATAGTCTTATCGCTCTCTAAAACCAATTAATTGTGTAAAACAGTAAAGCATAACGTAATTGAAGATGATTTAACAACTTTTGGTATAACCTTTGAATTTTGTTGTGACAGAGTTGTCGAAAATTTTTGTTTTCATATAGGGTCAGTAAAAATTTAAATATGGTCCTGAATAAGTTGGTATCTTTTTATATATAAATCTTGTACTTTCATTACCAATTTTACACTAAAGTAATAAAGAAATGTTTTAAACTAAAATAATAAAAATGATCATATTCAATTCGATAACCATTTACCATATTACCTAGGGTAAATGATTATCGATAATATGCCATAGACATGTACTTGTATGTAGTCGGGGAGATTATTATAACGTTACAAATTCTTTAAGATAAATTTTATTTTTTAAATCTTATCCGCTGATGAAATATATAACGGTTCTTACATAAACATCTTACCAACGCCGCGAACTATAAGTACGTACCTTTAACTATCATTTTTGTGTATCTATATAGTATAATGCCATTGTGTTTATCTATTATAGTCGCCTTTTGTTTTATAAAAATACCTTTTCTCTTTACTTTACATAAAATCCAAGGTATATAAGCATTGTCATATCAATGCACATGCGTACAAATTGAAAACCATTTTTTTCTAAATTTACTTAAAGAATAATAAAAAAATGGGTGCGTGTACTTATGTACGCGCGTGAGAAGTTATACTTCTTTGGCATCATTAAATAATACATACGGATAGATAACCTCAATTATATTGGAGCACTTGAAAAAGTCTATAAACACAATTTTTTCACTAATATTTACGAATAGTAAATATATTAATCAAAATGTTGAATTTAAATCACTACTGAATATAATTTATCAGCACATATATAAATCGCACTTATATTTTTTTATCCAATAAATTCAAATGAAAAAGCGGCTCACTGCGTCGATTTTATGTACTTGAAGTATTTTTGTTACGTGAAATTAATAATCATATCTATCAAAAGATGGCGCTGCGCTGATGTGAGGAAATTATAAACTAATCGATATTTTAATTCTGTATGAAAAGTGAATACAAAAAAAAGATAAAAACAATATTACCATAAAGCTAAATGCCTTATGGTAATATTGTTTTTATCTATTATCTGCATAAATTAAAATCATCATCAAGTAAATCTGCATCAAACGGTAATATTGTTTTTAAATATCATCTGCCTCTCTGTATAAGTATTTATCTGTGAAACTTGGATATTAGATTTATTAGTAATATAAATAAAGAATCAAAATTAATCATCAAACATTTTTCAATTATTCGAAAGACAAATAAAATGCAGAATCTAAAAATAAAAAACTTGTCTTGGAGGCGCCGGGTATCGATCTCGGTACCTCTCACATGCTAAGCGAGCGCTCTACCATCTGAGCTACGCCCCCAACGTAAGTTTCGTACAAAATATTAGTATTAATATATAGTCTCAACAACTGCAACCGCTGCAACTTCATACTGTAACTTTTGTGTGACGAATCTTAAAATTTCACTCTCATAACTTTTTCATAACGCGCCTAAAGAAGTATAACTTCAATAATAACGCCATGACAACATTACATCTACGGACACGTACAGTCGGCAAGTGACCGACGAAGTATATTCGTTTAATTGCAAAGATGGTGCACATGAATTGGTGTTGTCATTTTTTATTTGATTTATGTTCCTTTGGCTGTATCTTGATATTTAGATCAATGACTACGTGCCAGTCATTTTAAAGAAGATTGCAATATTGATATAAAGCAATAACACTGAACGGCCTACTTTACAAATAAGTTTACAAATTGTATAATTTAGTATCTGATATATTGAAAAAAACCTCGCTTAATGCAATGATTGATATTCATGTCTATATTTTAATTTGTTAATATGAATACCATTCCGGGGAAGCTAGTGTCAGGATATGAAATTACAAATAGCTATTACCAAATCAAGGTTAAGGCTACATTGTTATGAACATGTTGATAATGTTGAGCGTAGATATTTCGTATGCTTAACAAAGCAAACGACGAAATGTTACCACTTTCGTTATTGTCAGAGAATCGTAGAAATATATTTTGGAGAAAAGACTCACAAAAGAAAATGTAATCGGAGTATCACAGCTATCCAGGATCAATGCTATATTGACACAAAATAATTGCGATAGTTCCTATATATATATATATATATATATATATATATATATATATATTTATATATATATATATATATATATATATATATATATATATCAGATAAATCGTATAAGTCTGACTAGGAGCAATCTTTCGAGAACAATCGCTAAGTCGAGGAAGTTTTAGTGGAAAGTAAGATTTCCCAAGATAGCATTTAGGACAAAATTCTGGCGGACAAGCAATATAGGTGACACGAATGAATCTCCCGTTCAGGGTCGTCTGCTTATATACCTTATCCAATCTTGTCTCTATCTAGTTACGTGGCCTTCTTTTGTCCAGTATACATAAGATATACGAAACTATCACTTACGATATATATATATATATATATATATATATATATATATAAAGAAGTAGACAAAACTTTTGAAACATGCCTTTTACAGCAAATTCCCAGAACAAATTTCTTCATTTCAATGAAACGTACAATATGTTACTATACTTATAATTTTTTGTTTTATTTTATTTTAGTGACAAAATAACTATTTATTTATATATATAGAGATGTCAAAACTAGGTGACATGGGAAGTTAATTTATAAATAGCTACATATTTACAAAGGTGAACAATATATTTAAGAGACTGAATTTTCTATTCACTGCGAAGTTATATAAAATAGGTGAAATAAAAAAGTATGCTTTTCGTTTTAATTACATAAATATTGTCTGTAGACATTATTATATAGTTTTAATGTCTACAGACAATATTTAGGTAATTTTTATTGCCCAGAAAGACGAGGAAATAAAAATAGTCGAAGTTTAAACATTTTCTTGTTATTCAGTACAAACAAATGAATGTTTTAATTGGATGATTTTTCCAATCAATGTTGAGGGAATAAATATAAAGAATAGTTAATATGACTAAATTATTTGTATTAATTATTTAAGAACTAGGTTTTATTATTTACATATTCAAATTTGAAACGCCCAATACTATCTTTTAGACATTGTTATTTTATTATGCTATTACACTTTATTTAAATATCCTGTAGTTTCCGTTTCGTTTAATAAATACGGATGAATTAGTTCCAAGATACGGCAATTGAACATGTGGAAATGAAATGAAAATGAATAATGCATTCCTCACTCTAGAATAAATTTGATAGCTTTCTCTCTTATTCTCTTTAATGGCACATTAATTAATAAAGATACGTGGCATGAAATAAATATTCACAAGAGTTCAATAAGTTCGAAATACTACGATGTAATATTTTGTAGACTACATGGAGGAATATTTTTCATATAATATTATCTTGTAGAAAGATATACATTTAGCAACTTATTTTATCAGCAAAATATATACGAGAGTATTTTGATTAATTTGAAAGTACATAAGTTATATTTTACACCGGTCGAATGTGAACCCTCGAACACGGACTGCGTCCCGAGTGCCAATTATAGGAAAACTAAAATTTCCTTTCCGCCTCATGAGACGTGCCTTTCTATTCCGTCATTGGGTAGGTTGTTTCTGGATGATTTCCTGTACCTTTTTGAATCGAAATTTAGAGAAACGAACATTGATTTTTATTGACGTGAACAAGATTGATTGTTTATGTCATTAAACAATTCATAGATCTTAATTTTTTCCATTTCTATCAGCTTCAACAGCATTAATATTTAACTTATAATTACTGCGTACCTCTTTATATGTATATATATATATATATATATATATATATATATATATATATATATATATATCTGTATTTGAAGCAAAGTAAGCAATGATTATATAGTGATTTATCGCTTGGTTTTTATACTTTTAGGTAAGGACCTTTCCATAGGTGCCTTAATGAATACACATCGTACTTGCAAAGAAATGTAAAATTAACTACATCATATAGTTTAATTTAATTGTAAATAATGAATTTCTACAAAATTAATGCCAAATATATTCAACAGAGATTATGCTAATATGGCATACATTTTATATCTGCTTTTGAAATTTTACTTTATCAATTTATAAAAATGTCAGATCGTTACTAATATTATATATCAAATAGGAATGACAAAACCCATGGAAACAAAGTATTTACCTAATGATAAATATGTATTAATTAAAACGTATCTCTAATTTATTTTGTCGAGAAAATGGACCGGAAGTGTTTTTGCCTGTAATTGTTTTGATTAAAGTGTATTATTTTCAATGTTTATTTAGACAAGGTAATAAAATTATTTTCCCAATATTTTTAATACACAATCTGTTAATGTTTTCATTTTTTCGAGTTATGTATATATATTTATATATATATATATATATATATATATATATACATATATTTTTTTTTTGTGTACGGAAAAATCACGAATGACTCATCACGAAATCTACAAATCTATAAAAACTATATACTTTAAATTTGGCATGTCTACGTTTCTTGGGTTCTATATGCTCAGTTATTAACGTTTGTTTTTCAATTCGACACCTAAAGACACAAAAAACGAGACACAAAATTGCACGGAAATTTTGAAATGATTATAATAGGATATAAAAAATGTTGTACTATATACCTATTTCCTCATTTTTAGATAATGGCTAGCTGTAAATATTGTTATATATAGTCCGTAATAAGAGTGGGTTATAGTTACAGCTTTGTGTACAAATAGCAATATGCTAAACTGGTTGAGTCACTTTACATAATAATTTTCCTGCTAGAAAATTGTCTACCTTGTTTTTATTTCATGTTTTAGTTTTTGATATTTTTATATGAATATTGTAATAACCCAAGATTAAGTTATTGTAACGTCGCAAATAAGTGAGACATTATCATAGGAATTAACTATGTCACTTACTAGTAAACAGAGGTTACGATTCACTGAGTCACTTTATGAAGTCACTTCTTCCCCTTGTTCCACCTTGTTTTTATTGTATGTTTTATTTATTGAAGTTTTTATTTGAATATTATAATTACACGAGAGGAAGTTATTTTATCCTCACACATACGTGATAAATTAGCCCAGAGTTTACAAAATTACTTAGTATATAGGGATCACGATATGGAATATAGCTTGGTTCTGATTAATTGATTTGCTTTTTTCATGAGTAAACAACTGTCCCTTTGTTTGTACACCATCTTGAAAATTACTCATATAAATTTTGTTGCCTATATACCTTTTATGTGTGGTATCTTTATATTTAAGAGTTATTTTATTTAAATTCTAAAAAAAAATTAACATCACCTTAATTTTTTTTTAGAATTTAAATAAAATTTTTAACTTCCCAAGTAGGAGGTTTTCTAAAAAGGTTTTCTGGAAAAGCAAAAGAGTAAGTAACGTTTGACGAATGGCATATTTCAAAATGACATTTTCTAACACCTTGAACTGATATTTTCATGAGTTGTTACGTGAGTTTTTGTTTATTTCTTTTTTTTGGATTATACAACTTTTGTCAAATTTATGATTTAAAATTCACTACGACAAACACGGTTAACTCACGAGCGCATTTGGCCAGTGCGTGGGGACACTGAGACTGAGTACGCTTGTAGAAATAAAATGCTTAGGGATGGACTAGGGATAGATCATTTAGACGGAAATAACGTTTTAAGGGGACGTGTTAAAACTCAAATCCATGATCCGTTTTGAAAGTATGAATTAAGTTTAATTGAGAACACCGATACTCAGGATGTCCTATGAAATCTTTTCGGCAAAACTCTTTTAATTTAATTATACTTACTTAAAATCTACATTAAAATAATAGTACCTAACTATCGCTTACGATCATCTGTAAAAGTAATTATAAGCATCATGGTAACAGCTCTCAATCCTGTTCAGTCATAAATAATAAATAAAAATTAATTTCATTTTCATAACGTTCTTCTTTCCATATATTCATTGCTCTCTACCCGCTTTCAGAATCTTGTGACTTAAACTGCAAAACGGAACCTTTATAAGATCAGTCATAAATTTTCTATACCGTGTAGATTATTTTTTGAAAGGACTTTTTATAAAGAACACATAGATATTTTTTATCAAAATTTTAAATTACATGTTTAACAAAATATTCAAAGAACATTTCAAAACAGAACATTTCCTCTCTCTCTCTTTTTATTTCCAAGACTATTGAAACAAAAATCATGAAAATATAGGAATAATCAAATATGACCGGAAGATTATCTTATCATTTTTTAATATGCAATATTTTTCGTCTATGAAATACATAATAGGCGATATATTTAATACGTACGTTAACATTTCTAAATATTTTAGTAGAAACAGGATATATTTAACACTTTTTACAAACAATATTTTATCAAATGGAAATTAAACTATTAAAATGTTTTTAAAAAGACAGTAAACACATAAACAAAATAAAACTCGAAACAAATATTTATTTAGGTATAATGTTAGAAATGTTTACCTAAGCGAAATCTTTATTGGTATGTTTTACCAGGAAAGTATAAGTCAATTAGAAAGTTTATTAGCAACAGAACTGACTTTGGCGTTCTCTCCCTTTTGGCATTATATATTAACATAATTTTCTTCTTTCTTGTAGTAACTTCCAACAGTGTACACCTTCCGCTACCTTCCTTCGTCATTTGTGTTTATATTTTTTGTTGTAAAATTTCTTATAAAAATCATAGCTTTTCATAAAAATCATTAAAAAAGGAAACCTTATAATACCTCAAAAGCGTTAGCATGTGCATATTATAATTTCATCTCTTTTTTTAAATTTTCTCATTGGAATTTATATAAATTGTTCACCCTATTAACGGCGGTATGTTTAGAAGCCACGGCAGACATGAATTAAATAAACGTAACGAACATCCAGTGTATTAATTTAAAATGGCAACTGTCAAATTCAGGAACAAAGGTCTGTTATGAATAAAGTTTATATCAAAATTTTCCTTTTTCAAAGCTTAGGTTTCCTTGATCTAAAAAAAGCAGGCAGCTTTATTCAGAACTTTTAAAAAAATCGTTCACCTGTGTGTCTTGTTCCTTCAGTTCTGTTTTTGAAACTCCGTAAAAACTTACAACACGTAATTTAAAAGTTTAGTTTTAATGGATCCCGCCTGATCGATGAATAAAATCTTTGTAAATTTAATTTTCAAAAAGAAATTATATATGTTGTATACTCATATATCTTACTTCTTTGCGAAAAATTAATTTACCGCGTTACATATTGACACGAATGAAGTACGTACATATCTACTTTTTGAGATATCTTCATGTACGTATATACAGAATTAAACATAATATTTCTTGAAATAATTATTTGCTTAAAATGTTGATAGACTTATCGATAATCCGCATACCAATATATTAACATTACGGCGGTGTATATCTTCATTGTATATCTCGTTAAGTAATCGACCATATGTCGTTATAATTTAATTAATTTTTTTTAACATATTTGTTTTTTCAGTTTTCTTTAAATTTGATTTAAACATGATTTACTCCGATCCGAATCGCAAAACCTAAGTGTCATTTCTTTGGAATAGAACACAAAATTTTCTCCCTTTCATAATTCTATTATGTATTACTGCTGAACACGTACGGATTAAAAACTGGACCATATATAAATTATAGCCTGGATTAATACATAAGCTTCATTACTGAAGTCCAAACAAACGAATTCGCGAATAAAAGTTAGTAGATTTTATAATTGAATTCACTACAGGATATAAATGTACGTAATAATTTTACATCACGTTGCATGCTCAAAAGAGATTTTTAGCGTTTTTATTTAAACATACCAATTACTCCAATTAGCATGAAAATAATAATAAAATAATTGAAGAAACAACGGTACATAAGACGATATTAACGAGGATTGAGGAGGACGGTCGTCAGTACAGACGAATACGACATATTAATAATTTCATTGCACAATTGCGATGGTGATTTTCTTTGACAAGTTATTTTAGTGAGCAGGCAGATTTATGAAATGCTTTTATATTATTATAAAAAAAAAGAACAAAATAGTACTTTAATAAGTTTGGATTGAAGAATAAATTATATTTTTGCCTTCGGAACTAGTTTTGATTATTTCTTTTTCATCAATATAGTGCCACAAATAAGTAGAATCAGTTTTATCATTTTTGACACTTCAATTTAAGATTATTTTTAGGTAAAAAATCAATAATATATTATCTCCTATTATATTATCTCCTATTATACTTGTTCGTCCTGGTGCTGATTAAGCAACAAATGCATAATGACTGAATTTGTATTTTATTTGGAATTACTTTATTAACGCTGTTAAAAAACCACGTCGCTAGTCGACTTATTTTTATTTTCCATATTTTAGGCAAGTACCGAACTATATGATCCAACCTCCTAATATAATGTAAGAACATGTAGATTTTACGGGATTAATTGTTTTTTTTAAATTTAATTAGCGATGTATTTTCAATATACATTTTTAATATATTTAGCATTAATAAAACGCAATTTTAAATATTTTGGAATGTATATATTTTTCTGTCAAATCTTGGTTTAATATGCATAATACGAAGCTACTCATTTCCTATCACAAAAATATTTATGTTGTTCGGTTTAGCGGCAGATTAACGGCCATTTTAAATTAATAATACACAGTTCAACATTATCAATTAGTAATATACAATGTATAAACTTGTTGTACATATTTCTATATTGTCCACAATATTTTTTACATTATTTTAATGCAGATAGATCGGGAAAATGCACCAGGAAAAAAGGACACCCTTCATTTTAATTGTTACTGCTCAATTACCACACTTTATAAAATATATTTTATACTCTGTGTCAATCTGGGATCAACAGACTATACGATGGTAGTATTTCAATATGTGTTCATTGTAAGTTTATTGTGTTTTACCTATTTGTTTAAAATTTAAATTTGTCGTCCATATTTCTAATTTAATACTTTGCTAAATTTGTGACAGGCTGCGTATATTTTATTGCTATGTACATCATTGTCTATATACTTTATAAAATTGTAGAATTTCTGCGTATGTATACTGAAGGTATTTAGGAAAAAATAATATTTTGGAGAACATAAAACGAGTAACAAAATACTAAGTATGATTTCTTATTGTTTTCCCTTTGTTTGCAAGTCTGTTTATTTGTTCGCACATTATTCAAAAAACTGTTGAAATTACTTTAATGATTTTTTTACTGGTGTATTCTTATAAGTCTTGAGTAACATAATCTATGTTTTATTGTAATTAACCACTTAAAGAAATAAATTGGTTCGGTATTTGACGTTTGAACACGAAGTGTACTTACTTATAAACTATTACTTTTGTAACTAACTAATACATAGCGTCTAATATATTAATCTTGCTGTTAACTTAATAATATTTTTGTAATTCCATATGCGAATACAGTTGCGAATACTGCTAATACATAATAAATAATAGCCATAATATATAATCCATATATGCCTTAACCTGTGCCAATAAATATATATATATATATATATATATATATATATATATATACATATATAATACCTACTTATAAATATTTTATTAATAGACCTAAAAAAAGCACTTCTCTACATACCAAACGGAAAATGTGTTAAATTCTGGTATTTTTAGCTAGTATAATTTATTAGAGTATTTACGAGCGATAACATGTATGACAAACAGGGGATGTTTTCAAAGTCCAGCAACATATTATAATGACTTATGTTGTTCCAAAAATTGCCTTTATATTTTATATAAAAATAAATATGAAGGACAGAACACAAAAATATTAGCGCATAATGCAGAAACAGATTACGATATACATTGAGGCTATTTAATATATAACTATATTCTCAGTATTTACTCGATTAGAATCTATTTTGCGTACTGGAAGTTTATTATTAATTTCATTTAATAGCTTTTTCAAGTACTTTTTAATAATTTAATGTACAAATTATATTAGCAATCTCTCTGTTTAACCGTTACTTATAAAGTGCACTTCATTAATTATTCAAAGATCCTTTAGCTGGAGTACCAAACATGTATACTGATAAAGTAATATGCCCGTATCGATTTTCAAATTAAGCTCATTCGAATTTTCTTCAATTTGAAGGCTATAATAGTGGAAAATATACATCAAAACAGATAATCTTTCCACCATTAATCACGTTTGACGTACACGTATACGTGGCTAATATTTTTTGCTCTAGGACACGCCTCTTTCGTCAACACGAGTCTTATTTACCGGCTGCCTCGTTTCCGATCGACTCCCGCTGATGAGTTTATTGGAAAAATAGCAGTAGCTAAAATTGCGTCCATCATTTTCTGAATTCCTGAGGTATTTATAGTGAAGCGTAAGTTTTCAGTTTATTGTGGATGACCGTATACTAAGGAATTTCATTATCATTGGATTTAATTTGAAATCCAAGCCAATGATGTTTCCGTTTTTATTTTTTTTCCAAGCGTCAATATTTCAATATTTTCCTAAATATGTCATTATTTGTTGTACATTCTGTGATATATAATTTTTTTACTTATCGTTATCAGCGTAAATAACCAATCATAATTATTTCATGACGTCAATAGAATTAATAAAGATTCCCAATCTTAAGCTTATGTTGCAGATTTTTGCCACAAGGAAATTAACTTATTTTTCTTTAAATTGTGATTATTTTGATCTTTTTCAAATTTCAAATTGGGTCATAAATTATACCTGCGTATTTCCGACATTAATATTAACATTTTCCGTATAAAACTAATGTTTTAAAGAGTCACGAAGAGTCGTATTTATGATTTTCTTAGCGATATTTTCATAAATATGTAATTTCGATTTTAAGTAAAACACTACAAAACGAGTGAAAAATGTGCATGAAGTCATCGATAAAACCAAGTATAAATAAGTTTTTTTTATGCATATGCCATGCATTTACATTTAATCACTAGTTTTAAATTTTTAATGAAAAATAGAATTAAAATAAAGAAATAAAGTTAAACATAAAATACATAATTAAAAGAAACTTTGTCTTATATAAACAAAATTCTAAATATTTCATTCCCATACTTGTTTATAGTAACTGTTCTTATATTTTCTAAAGCTTAGTGGTCACACCTTCTAGCTACCCTACTTTATGGAAATACTTTTGGGGCTTTGTTTATATTGCGGAATATTAGTCTAATAATTATGCGGAATATTAGTCTAATGAATATTAGCCATTTATACCGCGACAAAAACTATTATTATCTAGTTGTCAGTAAAAGCAGTTCTTTAATCTGCTCTTAATATGAATCGCACAACGTTGATTTCAATCTTCTTTTACTACCTTTGGCAGACGTACTTCTCGAATACCATGAGGTGAGTATGACCACGCTCATTAAATTCCTCAAGAAAATTGCAAACGGTGGCACATAAATAGATTAAATCAGTAATTTGTTGTAATTTTATTAGAAAGAAACCACAGCGGAAGAATTTTCCCAAAGTAAATTGAAAAATGTTGTAAACTCGTAATTTTTAAATTGCAATCAACATTTTGGCATTGAATACATTTTTTACGTTTTCAATACTAAATGGCCAGTTATAAGGGCTTCGACTATCACTCTATTATTCTATGCAATTACCGTTACTATCATTATACAAATTAGAGAGGTATTTTAAGAACTCATAATTTTCAATAATAAAAAGAATGGAAAATGGGCACATTGCGAATCTAGTATACGGATAAAAGTTTACTTCTAAGATTTTGTCACAAAAATCTTTATAGTAAATTATGGTGTTCAGATAAATATAAGACAAAAAATATATTTTTTGGAAATGAGGATTGTAAGAAATAATTATTAACGTTGCAAAACTTTAAGTACGCCAGTACATTTTTGAATGAAAATTTTGAACCAACATACCTATTATTAAAAAATATAATATATTAGATACACTATGAAAACCTACCAAAAAATTTACAATGTTGATAAGTATTTTAAATAGCTGAGTATTTAATATCTCAAGATTAACAGGAGTTATATAATCTTGTAGATAACTAAAACACATAATTAGTAACTACACTGTTGAAAATTGCGGATTTGTTTTAAATAACTATTATACAAAAAAAATATAAAACAAAACGCAATTGAGTTTTTTTCTTTTCACAGGTAAAAGAGTGGCGGGATTTTTCTTTGTAATAATTCAATTACACTAAAGTTTAACTATAAATGTAGATGCATACATTAACGTTAATGGATATTAAGTAATTGATACCGAATTAGTAACTGTCTGCTATAATAAAGTACAAAAATAACTATAAAAACTGGATTATAATGTTAATGTAAAGAAAGGAAAAAAACATGAAATGTTACTGTAGACTACCTCAGTGGATCCATTGTTGATTGAAATAGATAAATTCTAACATAAGAAAGGAATAATAGCGTATAGTTCAAAATAACTTTGTTTAAACGTCAAAATGGTATATAGATCTTAAAATAACTTAATGGGACGGGATAAAATTCTCTTTAGATTATATTAATTTTATTATTTCTTGTAGAATATGACCAGAAAAAATAGCTTTATGTTGACCCCAATTCCAAAGTGTTAAGAAAAATAAAGCTTAGTCCTTACATTATTTGCCTTACATTGCAAAATTAACAAGTATTAAAAACGTGCCGTATGACATCCATAAAAGGAATGTTGCATACAGACGTCAAGTTTACTAAGGTTATTCCTTTGTTGGGAGGTCAGCTATATGTTGACCTGCGTCAATAAGTAACGAGAAAAGTTTATACATTCCCTCGGGCAAAGGAAATTTTGACTCGCTTGTGTCAAGGTTTCGTATTGTCTTTGTCAGTAGTCAGAACAATGGTCGTTTGATGGTATAGCATTGTCCAATTACATATTATATACGGTTTTTATGTTCAACAAAATAACCTAGTTTAGAAATAATTATATAGTTAACTATGCATTTAGGAAAACAACTGATAATTTGTTGCAACTATATTTGGCGTTGAAGATGTTATTACCCAGACATCATAGTTGCTCAAATATAATAAATGATTTAGCAAACCATTTATTATATTTTTCTTTTGGCATAGAAACTTACATTTCTGCTTGGTGATTTAAGGTGAAGTGTATAATCATCATCATATATATTAATACGCTAAGGTTTTAAGATGTTACTCTCCCTTTTTAGAAAAAACCTCACAACTAATCCACATAAATTATATATCATTTTATAGATAATTGCTTGCTCTACCGGCATCCACAACTAAAAAAATTATTATTGCTATTGTTTTTGCAAATTAATTAATTATTAAAATTATATACACAAAACAACAATGCTGCCATCTAACGGCTCAACGTCAATATGATTGACGGTCGGTAAAATTTTTGTTTAATTTCAAATCCACTCACGTATAAATAAAGTGGCGCCTTAGCTCAATGCTTTTGATACTTGCGCATCTATATGTCAATTTTAGTAAAATATTTGTTTGATCTGTCATCTGAGCTTCATAATGGAATAAATAATAATGCGAAGACTTCGCACGGGTCACGCTAGTTTTTATTAATAATTTAATCCCTAATAATAGTGGTACTATACGGAAAATGGAAAATACGAAAAATCTACAAATTAATGTAACGTGATTCCTCGTTTAGATCAATCGATTGAGTCCTTTTGTCGCCACGTAGAAATTAAGAAACTCACATAGTTACATTCTTGAGTTCTGTAAGCAACAATTTTTTGCGCGATAGTGTAAAAATACTTTTGATTGTCTTTTATTTTTTAAATAATCCAAAGAATAATTTTTAAAATACAAAAGTTTGTATTTTTTTAAAATAACAGTAAAACCTTTTTTTATATTTTAAAGAACATCCTAGTCTTTTAGTGAAGCAAAAAAATATCGTTTCATTACAATTAATCATATTTTCGTAATAATCTGTTGATTACTTTTTTACAGAATAAATAAAATAAACATTTATTAAAAACGATAATTCGTTTCATTTAAGCAGAGTAAAGCTTTGAAGAAGAGGATTCAATTCATACCCAGAATACCTTTTTCTGCCAGGAGTACCTATTAATTTATTATACCTAATTTTTTCGTGCTTTATCGTTTCGATGAAATTCATGTTAGGTATTTATTTTGATTATGGGTGTTAATTATATGACGAACTCAATATTTCAAGATAACTATATAGTGAAATTGAGTTTTCAGCATTCTTTTTTTTTAATTATTGAATATTCTCATAGGCACTTACGGAAGTTATAAAAACATATTTTTTATGTAATGAACGAAAAATGGAAAAAAATATTAAAATTTGTCTGCCTTAAAAAAAGCTAACGGTCGTTAACGGTAACGGAGAATGAGTAAAGTTACACTCACGGCTTAACTATATAATTGTATTTAAAAGGAAACTTGATATTGAAAGTTCAATAAAGAAATAAAAGACTTTATTCTGACGTCGATTACTAAGGTCTGCTCAACCTAAGGCTCTAGTCGTAAAACTATTACAGACGCAATAAATCTAGCAATTAATGCGAGTATTTCGATTCAGCTATTAAAACCAGATATAGGAATTCGATTTTCATTTAAGCATTAAGAGTCTGTAATTACTGTAGTTACTAGAATTTGCTAAATATTCTTGGAAATATGTATAAAGGGAAAAAAAATAAATTATAAAACTTAAGTTTGTCCTAAAAATATTAAAAACTGTTGATGGCAAACATATACTTTGTACAGTAATAAAAGTGACTAAAATATTTAAGAGACGTAATATTTTCGAAAATAGAATGAAATATATTAATGCAATGATATATTTAAGTCATTATTAAAAGATCTTGAGTAATTCACACGCTAAAAATTTGTTAACTACTAATTGAGATTGTAGTAACGAACTTTTATTCCTTTAGCGACTAAAGCATTTTTATCCATATAGTAACTGATTCCAGACAATGATGACTTATAAGTTAAAGAATATGTTAATATGTAATACAGTTATACAATATGTAATTGATTCCATACAATGATGACATACAAGTTATAGAATATGTAACCGATTCCAGACATTGATGGTAAATGAAAACATTATATTTCTTTCATAATTAGGTAAGATGTATTAAGAAAATGATTTTTTTGGATGTTACGTCCAGTAATTTGGAAAGTAAACATGAAATTAAATACTTTAAAATATTTTAAAATGTTTGTGGTGCCTAAGATAGAGTGCAGTTTGATGACTTATGAACTTGTGTTCATGGACAACGTATTTATTGTTGTTCAACAAAGATTCATATTATTTATAATACGCACAATACTGGGTTTCATGACTGTCGTTATCTTTTGAAATTATTAATACAATTTAAGCAAATGAAATTTGTATTGAAATTTCTAACCAAATACTAAAACCTGGATACTTGGAATTTTTCCTGATTTTTTCAACTCACTATTGAAAAATTAAACACCTGTGAGGCTATAATGTCACTTCAAATTTTTTTTTTAAACTGAACTCAAAATGAAAAATAGTATATTTAACACCAATATAGTTTTAAAGTATTTATTTAAAGATACCGAGACCTCTTTTGCATTGATTATAGGAAACGAATTCGTACTTTACTTTTTTTTCAATGTCTTGCTATTTACTTAGTTCGATGTCTAAATAAAAAATACGGAACTACAAAACCCTGAACGACGGACGTAAACACAGACGGACTTTCGAACAGACGAACGAAGTTACAGGAGTCCAACCTTCAGAACGATAATGAGGTTATTACATAAAATTAATAACAAGATTAGAGAAATAATCTTTTTATAATAAATAGTGTTAATCAACTGACAAGTTTTATATTTTTAGGATTAATATAATTCTCTTATTTCTTTTAAAACCACCATCATCAACTGACGGAAAATTCGTTTTAGTAATTTGGTTTCCACGGTCTATTTATTACAGACTGTTCAATACTAGGCTAATTGAAGCTTACTTGTTACTTGTACATAATAAAATAGAAGATAAGTGGGTTAAATGACAAAACTCACATTTATTATTTATTACTTAATACTGTAAGAATGGCCTCCCAAATCATAAACATCGTTTACTTTTCCAGTTATGAAAAATGAAAAATGTGGGTACGTATGAGCAAATTCATTATCTTGATTATATATGATAATAGGTTTATGTACAAAAGGAAATTTGTTTATTATGCTATTTTACAACATTTTCTCGACCAAACTCAGAGCTTTTACCCTGTTGTAGCATTATAGTTTGATAATAGGCTGTAACTTATGCTCTCACATGTATTTTTCTAACATGAGATGAAGCTTTTATGAAGCGTGGCGAATGAGATCATAGAATAGATAGACAATAACGACGTATAAATTCCACACTTTCTGTTTTATCGGGAATAGATAGAGTGATATTAATAAACTTTTGATTGTTTTTTTTGTGGCTTGGGGCTATATTTCAGTGCAATTAACCATCTAAAAAGAAAATACGATAATTTAAAGTTTCACTATAAAGCGCGCTTAGGTAAAATAGTTTACATTTATAATTATTGTAAAAGATGACTTCACGTATTTTAATCTTATAATTGACTTAATGTTATTTTATAAAGGTCCACGCAAATGAAGTCACGGGCAGAATATAAACTTTTATGTTATGTGTTATGTGTAATATAAACTGTTATAAGCATGACATAAATGTAAGTCAAGTTTAGATTGGATCATTTCAAAGAAATAATGCCCCAAATATGAACAACACAAAAAATTAAAGTATGTAGTTATGAGACGTATATTTACACATTTTTATGTTGCCCAGTATCAGGGATGCAGAAAATGTAAATATTTACTCACGCCCTCGGGCAAACACGTTTATATTCTATTAGATTAAGATCTCTCGGTACGTTCGACGGTTTCTTTAGTAATCGTATGCTGACATTGTGTTGTTTTGTTTTATATCCTATCGAAGTCGTAGATGATTTTATATGAGAAAATTTAACAGATAACTTCAAGTTTATGGATGTACTGGATAGTTTACAACGTTTGTATTTTCCGTTTAATTTACGATATTTCTCTGCTTTAGTAATTTATTCGAAACACCTGTTGGATTATGCCATTAAAATATTTCACATGTAGCAAAGAATCCACGATATTTTAATGTAGTTACAAGAGTCCACTGAAGTTAGAGTACATATATTAGTATTATCTTTATCATTATTTGAATTTCCGTTGAACAAAATACATATATCAATATATGTAGTTTATGAAATAAATAAAATTATGAATCTGCACAAGCTAGCTCAAAATTGTGGTAGTTTAAATTTGATGTAAATATGTCTGTAAATAGGTACTTTGATTTGGTTTTAAAATTAATATAATTTTAGAGGACCATGATTTTAAGAAGGAATAATATCTTCACTGAACTGAGAAACTATTTTACGTAGATAGTACATTGTTAAGTTTCTATAAATTTATAATAAGATATTTTTTATAAGATAATATTTTATTAAAGATCATATTTTGATAAATGAATTTATTTTGGAATTCTTCACAAATATGATTTATTACTTTTTGTTAGGAAAATACAATTTCACATACATTTCAAGTTGTAGATATCCCTTCTATTTATTAATATAATTTACCCAAAATATTTTGGTATTAATATAATCTCTAAATATCTCTATTTTGAATTTTTGAGATTTTTGACACACAGAAATGTTTAAAGAGAGTATAAATAATGTGGGAAGGAGGGGCGGGCATTATTCTGCTAAAAATTTCGAGTACTCCGTTTTTGTCGGGGAAAATCTGTAAATAAATTATAATTTCTCGTTTTTAATTTCATTTCAAAGGAATTTTTCGATCATACTCCACTCGATGGGGTCTGGTAGAAAAAAAAATAATTCTCCACTTGGCTCTGTGGGAGGACATATAAAAACTAAAAGAGCTTAGATGACCTAAAATACGGATTAGAGACCAAAAAAAAGGACATAATAAAATTATAATGCTTCCTTTTTCCATTCGGCTGCCAAACTTTAAAAAATAAATATTTTCAATACTTCACAGTCTTTTTCTTCTTTACCTTTCGAATTTATAATTGAATTAAAACCTCGTAGTAACGGAAGCAGCAAAAGTATTGAAAGTAGCACTTCAAAAATGCTGTGAATACACTTTAAAAATCTGAATAACAGTATAGTCATATAAACTATTTAAGAAACCGTAAATCGTATTGTTTTAAACCGTGATTTTAAAATTGGAAGATTTTTTTATGATTAAAAGAGAAAGTGTTATCCTTAAGTAAATTTTATTTAGATTCAAAACATACATCAGTTCATCAAATTGCAGTACAGTACACTGAAAACATTGCACACGATGCACTGAAAACTTTTTAAATAACTGTTCACAGTTGTTAAAAAGTTTTCAAAACTTTTTAAATAACTGTTCACAATAACTTTTCACAGATGGTTCACCATCAACGAGGAAAATAAAATCATTCGCGAAATATCACATTAACAATCTTAGATAAAGTGGTGCCATCTTTTGCCTACTTTCAAACATTGCACTGGAAATAGTCATCACAGATGCAATAATAACAACTAATAGCACTATATACTACAAATTTATGCAAGTACTGGCTTACGCAGACGATCTTGATATTATTAGTAGATCGAAATGTGTTATTACCGAAGCTTTTGTGACCCTTCACTCTGAGGATTAAAAACGGGCCTCATAATCAATGAAAAGAAAAAAAAATTTATGATTTTGATAAGTCAAGAGACTGACAATATACTACTAGTGGTAAATTGCCACACTTTTGAAAAAAGTTACCGAATTTAAATATCCTGAAACAACTGTCACCTACAAAAATGAAATGAATGTTGGAATTAACTATCGTATGACACTGGTAAATAGATACTACTTTGGCTTAAGAAACCAACTAAGACATCGATTCATTAGCAATAGAACAAAAATGAATATGTATTAAACGCTAATTCAACCAGTGGATCTCCATGGCAACGAAGGCTGGATGTTAAGCAAGCATATCTAAAACAGACTGTTAATTTTTTAAAGAAAAATACTACACCAAATCTTCGGTGCTGCCGAAGAAAATAAGACTTGGTGAATTCTTTGCAACCACGAAATTTAAAATCGATATAAACAAAACTACATTGCCACAATTATCAAATCAAACAGGATAAGGTATCTTGGTAAAAACTCTTTGGGACGGTCCTGACCTGCTCTGGCCGGTAGTGATAAGAAGGAAAAGAAGAGGTATGTTATTCGTATTAATTGGAACATTTTCATTAAAGTATTTTAAATTAATCTACTAGACAAAATTATATATTCACTTTGATTAAATGCAATATGTGTTTTGCTGGTAATTTATATTTTTTTTCATTTGACAAAAGTCTGGGATGGTAGAAGTCTTTTACAATCTATTTCGTAAACTTATGTGACTATATAGTTAAGTAATTTAAATAAGATTAGTTAATTGATGTATGACAAGTAACAATATAACCGATGTCAAGAACTAGTTAAGAAAGTCATTTTTCTGAGCATTTGAATATTTAAGAAAAAAAAAATAACTGAAAACATTATAGGGATAAGTAGATTGCATAAGTATATTGATTTTTGAATTAGAGTTTTCATGTACAAACAGAAATCGTGACTTCTGGTAGAAACTTAATTCGGTTTTTTAATAAAATATAATTTTATTTTACACTAGCTGTGCCCGCGATTTTGTTCGCGTGATCTTTAGAACATTGTTCACAAAGCTTTTCTGTAAACAATTTTTCCTATAGAACCGTCAGGGAGATAAATAAATAAATTGTTAGTATTGCTGACGCGGGAGAGTGCTACATACAGCTGTCCGTGCGAAAAGCAACTGATGCTTAGGTCCACGCCAGCTACGTGCAAGGTTTGTCCTGTTTTTGAAAACAGAATGATACCACGATTTACGAAATTTACTTGCAATATCTTTCGTTGAATAGCGAGCAACGAGCAATTAAAAAAACATATTGCGTTATATAATATAAAATATTTAACGTTATATATCGTCGAGTAGAAATAAAAAATATATAAATTAATCAAAACAACTAAAACGCATTATTAAGATTCTTATTTATGGTTTGTTGTTTATATTAAATTCCTACTTGCGCCATCTATCGTAGAAAAGCAAAATAATAGTACAAACCTTGTAACTTTATTTAAGCCTGAAAATGTTTAGAGAGCATGGATACGATGTGAATTATATTCCATTTCATTATGTAATTTGACACGGTGCAATATAAAAAAGATGCAAATTCATTCAGTGATAATTGACTTTATGTGACATAGGAAAATTACGTTATATAAATATTAAAAATGGTAAATTTGGTCTTTGTACCGATAATAATGACTATGAGTATAAGATTTTCCAAAAATATTCAGTGGACAGACACGGCTCAGTTAAAGTTTTATTATGTGTACAGATATAACAAAGCAGCGTCTCCTAGAAGAAATCTGATAATTAGCTTGTAATATGTTATGTACCAATCTAGTTTATATCTGATAATTAGCTTGTAATATGTTATATACCAATCTAGTTTATATCTGATAATTAGCTTGTAATATGTTATATACCAATCTTATTTATACTTACGTCAAATGATAAAAATATAAATGAAATACTTAGCGGGGTTTTATTATTGGGTGCACTAAAATACAAATTAAATGTACTATTCCGCAAAGAAATATGCATCTAAACGAAATTACTGTAATGACTTATACAAAAATGATGCTTGTTTCTTGAGTATACGGGTTAATATAACATTTAAATTGTTTTTATTTTTTGTCGATAAATTAATATAAAAGTTAATTGACAAGTGATACAAATGAAGGATTAAAAACAAATAACTCTGTGCACTTTAGGGACTTTGAATTTTATCGTTTATTAATTATGTGTGTATGTGTCAACACATACACCCACACACACCCATGGCGGTGCATGCACACGCACGCGTACACGTACACGCACGCGTGCACGCGCGCACGCACACACACATGCATACGCACGCATTCATATATATATATATATATATATATATATATATATATATATATATATATAAATATACACATATATACATATACATATATACATACTAGCCCTCACCACGAGTTTCGGTTACGTTTCTTAAAAAATATTAGGGATTAATTTTCATGATAGTCGATGATAACAGTTCATTGTTGTGATTATAAAATCGTGCTTCTTCATATACACGAAAAAGTGCAAGTCTTCTATTACCGTAAAAAAATTCGAATCTACTCGTACGTAGAAGGAAACCTAAAGCGTTTCTATTGGTATTAGCTGGTTTCTAAAGTTTCCGTGAAGCGCTAGTACCTTTTGTATGTTAGTCTATGCCGAGAGGGCTATGCATTCCCTCGGGCAAGGAAATTTTGGTTCGGATAGGTCAAGGTCTCATCGAACATTTCACGGTTTTCAGTACAGCAATCGTCCGCAGCTACTACCCTGCTTAAAATTCAAACAAATCCCACCGTTTTAAATTCAAACAAATCCCCCAGTGATATCCTTTTGAACAAATTGAGTTGAAAAATGGTTATTTATGTTCATAATTGATAATTTGCTAAATTTACCTTTCCCGCTTAATTCAATATATTCTCCAGGGGTAAAAATAACTTTAAGTTAAGGGTAAAGTTTCGTTCTGCTTTTTAATTTTCATAGTTACATATAGATGTTTGGTTGATGAGTTTCTCAATATTCTTGGAAATAGATATAATAACCAAAAACATATTATGGGCTGGATATACTGGACAGACTTGCCTCAACGTATTGATGTTAATCTTATTTTCGACTGCCTACGTTTTTTTTGATCGACGAAGGTATTTTAGAGTTTTGTCAAAAAAATGACGCATAAATTTTGCATTATTCATCATTCCCTACGTGAACTAGCAGACTGCTTCAATACAATAGAATTGTGGTAATGTAGTTTTTTCACTGATACTTCCATCTGTCCGTCTGTTTTTCTGTCTGTCAAAGTCTCCTAACTTCTTGACGAAGTTAAACAGAGACCCAACATATATATTATATGTTGAGTGTCTGTTTAACTTCGGTCTAAAACAAAAACGGTATTTAAAAGGACTAAAATGTTTATTTCGATGTTCTTTCGTATCTATATAGACTTTTTTATTTTGTCTGTTCAATCCGAAAACTTATACTTAATTAATCGAAGTCATATTTTTTATGAAAAAAAAAATTAAATACATTAACGATTCTATTCGTATTTTGTAACTGTAAATACCTACTGAAGTCCTTTTTCTCCATATATGAGTTCCAATGCATATCACTTTTATGAATAATATAATTATTATTATCAAATATTTAATTCATTTACTCGATGCGATCAATTACATAATTCGAGATGATTATTCTTTTAATTTTCACTAGATAGTTAATACTTGAAAAAGGAAGGAAGGATATACTGTAGAATAATTTACAATCAAAATATCTTGATATTATTTATTAAACTATAAAAGGTCAAAAACAATTTTAAGATTCACGATAAAAGCGATAAAATGTTATCCTTACGGTGAGATTTCGTTATATTAATACACCTAATTTTCTTAAAAACTTTTGACTTAAAATTGATATGAGTTATATTACTCACTCGCTTAAACCAAGTTCCGATGTCAAAATCTCAAAAAATATTTTCATCTTTTGTAATTGGACAAAATCAGAGGGCTAAAAACGTAATTTTCATTAAGATCCTATTTTATTTTTATTTTAAATTGCGTAGTTCATTTTTATATTGGCAGACATATATGTAAGAAACTACGTTATTTTCTGTTTATCTTTGAAACTTGCAGGCCAAAAGTCATAAATGATTCAAGTAAAAAGCTAATCGTTCATAGATTACAAAAAAGTAAAAAAAAAAATTCACAATAGTCGTGGAAATTGTCTAATCGCCATAAACAACTATGGACAAGATATAATTATTGATGGTAACCGGTATAATTAAACTGTTTAAATAAATCACCATGGCGAAGAACTAGGCCTGTTTAATCTAATTTTAACTCGATGTGAAGAAAGCATAAAGTTTTTAAGTTCCTAAAGCTTCCCTTATTTTCCTTAATATCTAGCACTCGCATATCTACTATACCATTTACATTCATACCCATAAACGTGCTAACTGTAATTTTTAAAAGCGAACTTAGATAGAAGCGTAAGTATTTATTGAAATATTTTGCGACATTTTGTAATTTCGGGCTCAAAGCTTTTACCCTTTTGGGGTACTAGTAATTAAAGTAAGTTATCTTTTGACTTACTTAAGGTAGAGCTATTTCAAAATTGATATTTTTTTTAAACTGTACGGTTTGTTGATTTCAGCGTTATGTAAATTACTTCTATTTATTTACTGTAGACCTTAATGTGGACGTAGATATTTAGTGTAGAAATACCTGTAGAATATGGTATAATAGAACAGGAACTGAAAACGTAATCCAAGACTATCCACCTAAATCAAAAATTAGAATTAAGATAAGGCAGACCACAAAACTCCTTAAATATATTAAAATATTGTCTTTATGTGAGCCACATATTATCATTTAAGATATGACGTATAGACAGAAATATTTTCATATTTTCTGAAATTTAAAATATAGCGCGTACATAAATTTTGGAGACATTCTAATTTTTTCATTTAATGTCAAGGAATTTAACGTAAATTTATGTAAACACTTTCGTAATAAAGCAAGGATAATTAAAACATTTCACAATGGAGCTTTTTAAGTTTAGTATTGTGAAAAATTCAAGGAACAATAGTATTTACTTGAACATGTCCACTAAATGCTTTTGACCAATCAGTGCTTATAACTCTTTCACAGTTGAAATGAAAAAGATACACTTTATTTGTGATAAATCTAAGGGCAAATAAAAAGGACTTTTCAACTTTCAATTATAATAGCCTAAAATTTACTTTTTTATTATCAGATTCTTTTTTGGAGCTTGTAGTCGGTGAAATATATATCCGTTTTCATATTACGGATGACAATCAAAATTATTTTCATAATTATAGATTTGTGCCATTTGTACTATTCATGGGTAAACTTATATCAGCAGTTACCTTAGTTAGGGCAGTTGTACTGTGTCCAATATAAAAATCAGATTAAAATAAATCGAGAAGTTGGTGACAAAAGTAAACCGTCCGGTTGAGAGTGTAAAATATATTTTTTGTTAAAAATTTTACTATTGAAATTGACCTGAAATTTTTTGTTCGTATTGAACATGGAATTTTATATAAGCGAATGTTTTATGTTTTCTTTTCATTTTAATGAAAAGGTTGCATTTTCAAGTGGAGAATTAGCAATTTAAATAACGGCTCGGGGTTCTTATGTATTCATTTTATAATATATTTAAGAGCTCTATTGTGGCATTACTGATGCTGGAGAATTCACTTATTTTTTTTTTATTTATTCAAAAACCCCAGGTTGCAGGAAAAACACAGTTCACAGGTTATTAAATAGTAATAACTACAGTAATAATTAATATATCAAACAAAAACTCATCAACCAATCATGTAATATCAAGTAACTCCATAAACACATTCCTAAATCGTTCAAAAATATCACCACTCGCCCACTATGTTCTCAAAGTAAGAAGTGGGTGAAAAACAGGTGAGCGCTGTAGACTGTTCGTACGCGCTCTAGGCAAAGGAAATAAACTATAACTGTGCTTTCACGTAAGAATCAGCTTCGTAAAGCATCACTAAACGTAAAACCGATAAGTAATAACACAATTATTAAAAAAAATTAGTACATTGAATTCATTTTCCAAAATTACCTTGACTTAAATTTGTTTTGGTAGTGTACTAATAGGAACATCTCACTTCATGTCACAGTCAAAGTTAAATAGGAATTTAGAGAAAAATAGCTTTATAAAATTGGCTTACATAAATACAATAGAATAAACTTCTTGGATCCTATCTATACTACGATTAAAGAGGAATTTACTTATATTAGCATTTTTGGTAATTCTAGACTTCTGAGTGCCTTTTTTTCTTTATAATATTCCTCTCATGAAAACCACTTCATCACAGGAAAAAATTTCGTTTTTATATTTTGTCGTCAATGGAAACACCACATTTGATAATAATAATGTTCTCGATAAATGTTATTAAACTTAACCTAATCTAATCTGATACAATACAATATAACCTAACCCAATATATCATATCCTAAACCAACAATACCTAACCTCAACTATTATAACCTATCCTAAACCAGCCTAACCCAACAGAACCTGATATAACTTAATCCAACCTAACCCAACTTAATCCAACCTAACATAGACTAACTGAACTATTTACGCGTATACCTTAACATAAATGAACTTAACCCATCCTATCCCAATACAACCCAACCTAATCCAACTGGAATAAGTTTTAACCAACATAAACCCAACTTTATTCAACATAACCTATTCTTACCCAACCTAACCTAACCTATCCAAATTCAACATAACCCAACCATAAGATTAGGTCAATCTATTTCTAGCTTTCTCAATATATAACCTATCTCAAGCTTACTCAATATGACCAATCTATCCCAAGCTACTCAATATATAACCTATCTCAACCTTACTCATTGTGATCAAACATAACGCAACAAAACTCAGCACAACAGAACTTAACTCGATTTAACCTAATCTAACTAACCCTAGACAAACATAACAACACAATTCAACCTAACCTCACTACTGAATGCCTCTACACAATTAAATACAAATCCCTTATTACAATAAATCAAATTACGAAATAAGTATAAAAACGGCAAAAACTACATAGAACATTTCTATTTTAGCTTTTGCCAAGAGAAATATTCCAGCAACAAGGAAAATTTGCGCATTCCCTCTGGCAAAGAAATTTAGATTCGGTTAGGTCAAGGGTTCGAGGCATGTCTTACAATTTCCGAAGCAGCAATTGTCTGCAGGTACTACGTTGTCCAGTTTTACATCCGGGTAAACTCACGAATGAGGTTGTTTCAGGAAATTAAATTGAAAACCTGTCATTTACAAAGATTTGAACCTGTCATTTACAAAGATTTGAACAGAACAATTTGTAACGTTTGTATTTTCCATTTAAGTCACGATATTTCTCGGCTTTAAAAAGTAGTTTTTGCAAAATATTTCCATTAATGCTATTCATATTTTGGACGGATGAGCCAATTTCAAAAAAAAAATTTTTTTTTAAGAAGTTTGACTCATCTTTCTTCTTCATTTATAGAGTGACGCTCAATGCAAATGTATACTGTCAACAACTGGATCAAATGGCTGACAAAGTAAACTGTGTACAGAACCAAGTTTTTTCCATCACGTTAACACTAAATACCTTAAATAAGCTTGTCAAAAATAAAAGAAATTAGACTGCATTTTGCTACTAAATCCATCTTATTCATTCAATGTTTTGCCATTTCATTGTCAGTTTTGCATAGCCCTAAATAAAAAAGGACCTTTTTAATATTCATAACTTAACTTAAAAGTCTACACTAGAGGTATTTTGTGGACTGCCAACCAGGCAGCAAGTTATTGACAAAGATGATGTATAATTATAATGATTTCTTTGTGACATTTAGTTTTAATTTTTTTTAAACTCTGATTTGAAAACACGTTAGCCAAAACAAAAGCAATACGACAAAAAGAATAAATTTATATTTTCAATATCTTTTTCAAATTAATTGCAATGAATTTCTTGTAACATAATTTTTATTGGGGTGAACGAAAGACTAAATCATTCGACAATCAATTTAATACTATATTTAGCTAGAGTCTTGGTTAAAATTTAATTGTCCCACAAACTATTCAAAACAAACTTACAGACTTCAAACGAGGTTTTTGTCTTTTGTTAAATCTATAAATTAGAATAATTCCTTTGAAATAGGTGAACAAATGCGAATAAAGCCCCTTGAAACCTTATTAACAATATTATATGAGAAAAGAATTATACATATATATATATATATATATATATATATATGTGTGTGTGTGTGTGTGTGTGTGTATGTGTGGGTGTGTGTGCGTGCGTCTGCGTGTGCGTGTGCGTGTGCGTGTGCGTGTTCATGCAAGAGCGCGTGAGCGCGCGCGAACGCGTGAGCGCGCGCGAACGCGTGAGCGAGTCCGCCTGCGTGCGTTTGTGCGTGTGCGTGTATGTGAGTAAATAGAGATAAATTAATTCGCAAGTCAGTTAACTCCGTTTCAGTAAATTTTACAGGAGGCACTTAAAGCGCAAATATTTTCAAATTATGACCAATTTCGAAAAAAATTAAACCCATTTAGTAGATAAAATGTAATGACACGTATTTTGCATAGTTTTACATCTTAAATTTAATTATTCTAGTTAAAAAGCCCGTTTTTGGAGTTATCCATATTATATAATGTATAAAACGCGCAAAAAGAGAGTTGTATGGTTTTATACAGATAAGTAATAATAAGCGTATGCTCTAAGAAAATACAAAAGTAGTTTATTAAATCAGGTTAAATAATCAATCCTCATAGGGTAAATTATCATAAGATGATAGATAATCTAGTGTTATAGAATTTTTGAGTTCTTGAAAGTCCAAATATTTCTTGTTTGTAATTTATCTTCGGGTATTGTATAGGTCCGACATGATTTCTAACGGGGTAGCTGTAACCTTAGGATACTTTCTTTGGCTTAACAACTTGAATTCTTCAGAAACTTTCAGCTTATAATAAATTTCGCCAATGGAAACATATTTGAGGACACATTCTGTAACCTGAAAAAAAAAGCAAAATATTAGTGGAGTTTAATAAAATGTATTAGGTAGATAAGTTAATTGCTTTGAGTTTCGAAATATGAACTAATTATTATGTCAGTGATTGCACCTTTGGATTTTCTTTCAATTTTTCTTGTCTGATGGACTTGTAGAACGTTATATATTTAACATTTTTGAAATAGTTATAGTCTATATATTCATCATTGTAAGGCTTATTCTTTTTGCCTTTTTGCATACAGTTATGTATTCAGCAGAAACATTAATGACTTGATATTTTAGTTTTTTCTTTATTATTGCATGCATACTATCCACTTCCATCTGGGCATGTCCGAGTTCTAAATATTTTTATTCTACTGTTATGTTATTTAACAAAGCAATATTCAAAAAAGCATTAGATAAAACTTTCTTGAATATTGCTATGTTAAATATATTTGGCGTTAATTTTGTAGAAATTCATAATTCACAATTAAATTAAACTAGGTGAAATAGTTTCTACTCTCTTTAAGTTCTTTACCACGAGCCTAGCTTTTGTTGTATTACAACATCTTCAGGTGGGTTCTTCGCAAAAATCTTTGCTAAGAGCCCATCTGAAGATGTAATACAAGGAAACCTAGGTCGTGGTAAAGAATTTAAAGAAAGTAGAAATAATACTACATCATTTAGTTTCATTTAATTGTCAATTGCTATGTTAAATAAGGTAACTGTAGAACAAAAATATTTAGAACTCGACCACACCAAGATGGAAGTTCAGGTAAATCAGTACAAAAAGTCCGTCAGTACAAAAATTTGTATGTCTGTGTAGCTCTTGTCACTTGGGTATAAATGTTTGGATAATATAATAAGACATGATAGTTGTGAATTTGTCGGAATTCAAATAAAGCAATATCCATTACCAGTTTTAGATCACAGATACAACAATTGTAGGGACAGAATTTAGTTTTGTAATAATTGGTAGAAACATCTAATCTCGGTGCTAAAATATGCAGTGAAAACAAAAGGTTTATTGATTTTATCTAACTCTTCTTCCGTGGTTGCTTCATTTTTCTTGTCAACTTGCTCTTTATCATTTTCCTCTGAAAGTCGCCCTAATTTGTATCCGTTGCAAGTTTCACACAAGTATTGTTTTGGTTTAAATAAAGAGATTTTATTTATTGTTAGTTGATTCGAAAAAGTTGCTATTGACAGTAGTTTTGAGTCTTTGGTTGTATAATGTTCAGAATATAAATCATAAAGCTGTCGTTTTGATGAAATATCTGGTTGCACATATAACTGTCATATTTTTTTCCGCAATATTGAGATGGAATTTTTGATATTAATCTAGGAAATCCTGCAATGTTTTGAGTTCTATATCAAATGGCTTTAAGGTAATAACTTTAACATTATTGGACTCGGTTATTGTATATGGCGCTTTATTTTCCATCTTCCAGCTCCAAGCGTTCGTTATTCCAATACAATATATATATTTCAAAGTAAAGTTTTTCAAATTCTTATCATTTGGTCATCCTTCTTTAAGTAATATACTAAAGTGTTAGACCTTTTTGATATACCGGATGCTTGCGGTCTCTTGTTCTATTCACATGTACAATTTTCACCAAACTGTCGATATAAACATATTTTGCATCCCATGTCATATTCCAAAATTTCTAAACAGTAGTTTTCTCTCGCTTTCAATTATTGGTTGACATTTAATAGTCCCGTTATTTTTCCTATCATTCATTTCGCTGCTTCATTACTTTCACTGGCTTTTTTCTCTTTCTTCCACGTACTTTTGATTTTCTTTTTACCATAATATTAAATAAAGACATATTCTTGAAATAGCGAGACAATTTCGAGACAATATATTTGTTTGCGATATTAAACGATTATTAGTTTAGAATTACAAAAAAATACTCATTTTAAAATATGCGCCAATTTAAGCTTTAAGAGAGCAAAACGATAAATTCCATTAAAAAACTAAAATATCAGGGAGCCAAACGACCAACTTCAAAACCCGTATTAATTAAATAAATACACCTTGTAATACCTTGCCGATTGAAATATCATTATAAAACATACTTACCTTGTACCCGTAGTCATTATGCTCTTTACGAGAAAATACATTTTATTGTATATTATTTCTTAGTTATATGCGCACACGCCTAAAACGTCGAACAAAATGGTCGTCTTTTTGGAGTTAGATGTCTAAATGGTAACGTTTTGTTTCGCGTGGATTTATTTGATTTTCTTGTGGCTATTTATTAAAAAACTATGAAATTAAGGGAGTTGTTATTTTTTACAAACTTGCAGAAATGTCTGTAATTAAAGTCTGTATCAAAAATTAAAATTCGACAAAAAGTGGAGGCAGCCGGATTGTGGACTAAGGTATCGATATATGAAGAATTTCTTCTTAATTAAATGACAAACATAACGAGGCGGCCTCTTGTTCACATACACTAGTAAAATATCATGAAGAAATAAACTTTAACCGTAGGGAAATTATCTCCCAAAACAAATAGAATACGAACATCCTTCGTCTGTAAATAGCAAATTGATGAACGATGCGTAGAACAAGTTTCAAGAGAAAAATATTTCGATATTAATGCTAAATATGCCATACGCAACCTGACATTAACGACTTTTTTTATGACGACGCACTTCCGGTTTCTAATGTTGGTAATATTAATTCTTATTCATTTTTAGGGTTCCGTAACTCAAAAGAAAAAAAAAACCTTTTTATCATCACTTCGTCGTCAGTCTGTCGGTCGATATTTGATCTTAACGTAATAATTATATCATCATAACTTATTTGATGAACTTGATACATCCACGCGTTGTATCAAGTTGAAACTATTATCAGTATTTGAGAATCAGTACTTGATACAACGCGTGGATGTATCAAGTTGAAACTATTATCAAATACTTAGGACTACGGTTCCTTGGAGTTGTAAAAAATCAGGGTTCTATATCAACGCAGTCAATAAAACACATAAAAAATGCCGCATATTTTTATACTCGCAAATAAATTAAAACCTATGGAGTATTTTTCGTTGATATTGAAACATGAAATTTAGGAAAAAGCAAGCTCATAGGATAAATATTGAAAAAAATCAAAAATCGGTAATTTATAATCACCACATAAAAAACTTCTTTTTTTAAATGTGAGCCTGTGGAAGATATAGTTAGCAATATTAAAGTAGGCATTCAAGAAATGAAAATTTTGTAAATAGTGTAATAGCAATATTGTATACAAGTAAATGCCTAAATATATATATATATATATATATATACACATATACATATATATATATATATATATATATATATATATATACATATATATATATATATATATATGTATATTGATTGTGTCTTGTCTCTTGCTTATCTTCATTCGGTTTCTTTTTTTCCTGATTAAGATTTACAGTTTTTCTTTCTTAAGTCAATTATACTAAAATACGATGATAAAGCTTAAACGCGGTGACCTTAACTTTGTAGCAAAATAGAATGAATTTTACTACAGAATATTCTTGTAAATTAAATAAAAACAGCCCGTAAGGAATTTTGTGTTTGCTTATAAAATCTAATATAAATTTCGATCAATCTTAGACGTAACTAAATGTATGGAATTGTATTAGTTATTCAATGCGACATTTTTGAACTCAATGTTTGCAATAAATGTTATGAGTTTAATATTAATTTACTTTAGGATACTGTAACTTAAAATATTTTTAAGTCTTTCTTGGTAAGGTGGGATATAAATTTTAACAGTTTCTTTTCTTGTTCAAATTAAACGGCATTAAATTTAAATACACAACTATGAGTACAGGCAGGTTTATTTGAAATAAAACCGCATAATGATAATGAAACCGTTTTTGTTAAATAGAACTACGTACTGGAGATGATTTGTTTCCTTCTTAATACGATTTTATTAGTTTTACTTGAAAGTGTGTACGTATAAATGTAACGGAATATTTCAATTAAATTTTTATTAACTTCTAGATTTCCGAATCAATTAAAACTTTGCACATGTATCGAAAACTTCCCATTTTCACGATGCCTACCTTTAAAAACAGATAACGATAAAAAAATGATGGCAACTGATATCGAGCACCCAACGTTTTTCTTTACATTAAAGTTTATTTTTGTCATCAGAGACATTGTTTCCCTCTTGATCAAAATGTTAAAATTAAAGGATTATTTTTAATTTTATTAGTTCATATTTCTAAAAAATCGCGTTATTTTAGTTTTTTTTAACTGTAATTTAGGTTTAATCCATAATATTTGTCTATACTTGTACAAATAATACAATCTATATATTAAGTATGAAATCTTTTTGTTTGTTTCCTATTAGTTGACCGGCTATTTGAACTCACGAATGACGAGTTTCTCCGATACCTTTATTGGAAACAACATAAACGCGTTGTATCAATGGTACTTCCGCATTCATCCAACATAACTATACAAAGATATATAACGCATCAACAGGTTTATATACAAGGGAGAATATGTTTATTGGAATATTTTACGAAGTTTGCTCCCCTCGAGGTCGAGCTTTTACCTTGTTGAATCATTATGGGTTGTAACGTATGTGTATCTTTTTACTTATCTAAGACACTGTTATTGTGAAGAAGGCACATCAACTAGATCGTAAATAAATATAGAAAATTGTGATTTCTAATTTTAGGTTTTATTGTTTGAATATATCCAGCAATTGCTGGAAGGTTACTGCAAAGAAGAGAGCTCGAAGAAAATTTTCATATCAGGGTAGCCTTATAGTCAGTGAGGTGTGTTAACTTTTCTGCTTACTCTTGATAACATAAAATAGGATTTGGGAAACCGTATAAACCTTAAATTATAACTGTATATACAGCTTTCATATTAATTTTGATACGGTCAATTAACTTGCATTCTTACTAGCTATTTATATGATATTTAAAACCTATTCTGAGACGTCATAATTATGATTCATTTTATTTGAAATTCCTTATTAAATATTCGGAATTTATTTACATGTATAATTGCCGACGATAATTGTGCATTTCACTCTAAAAACTATGCTTTTTAATTTTTTTTCATAGTATTTGTTCTGTGTGTTCTTTTCAATTATTATTTACAAATGCACTATCAGGTAAAAATCTCATACCTCAATTATTCGTGTATATTAGCGGAATGATTATGGGCCAAATAACTGCATGAAACATACAAATTTGTGTTAAATATGGCCAATATTAACACAAATTTGTATATTCTCTTAGCATATATATTGCACAATATATGCTAAGAGAAACATCTCGGGAAATAAGGAAAATATAGTTATTCGGCTATAGTTAGTTCAAAATTTCTCGCTATATCTTTAAGTGTTTCCGGAACCGGAGTCGTAAAATAAACCCACGTAACACCTGCGGATGCTACGTTGGCCACGTTGTTTAATTATTTTACGATAACACGATAACAACTGGACTTTTACGGACCCAATTCACAGCAATGACGTTCCTATTTCCGCTCTTTTCCACGTTATTTTCTGATTTGATTTTTAAATATTATAAATATTTTTTAAATATTAGCCAAATTAATTTCATTTCTTAATTAAGTAGGAAAAAGAGATTACAATGCAATTATGACGGTCAATAAAAAAATTCAAAAAGAACTGTTGGTAGCACTTAAATTAAATATGAAATATATTCTGATCTGGCAATACTATCATTATGGTATATGTAGTGTAAAATGATTTGTAAATTACCAGAGTGATAATTTAAACAAAAATATAATACACAACAAAAATGGGATGAGGAAATATGAAATACATATGCACAATAATTAAACATATTTACCTGTAAAGAGTTCATACTTTAGATGTATCGATGTAAAATTGAAACATTATTGTTTTCATACTTATCGATGAATCTGAAATAAATATAATGGAAAATAATTTGTCAAAACTTTCACAAAGTGCAAGTTTAAATTCGTCGAATGTTAAAATGATTTCACATGAATTTCTACTTTCCCGAAAGTAATAAATTTATTAAAGCCTTATAGCAAAAGACAAACTCAATCAAACGTAATATAGTTGTTTTCACATCAAATGAAAACCATTTGAATTGCATAATTGTATACTTCATTTATTTTATTATTATACTATTATGTAATTAATTTTAATTATTTCAATTACACTTTTATTTTACTACATAGATTATAGAGAATAAAAACAATCATAAAGTCTTAAAAGTTTAGGGGCATTTATTGTGATATTTCACAAGTTAAGTTCGAAAGTTTTCAATATGTGAAGGTTGTTTAAGACTGTAACACGTATCAATTTGTGAAACTTTATTATATTACTTGGGTAACTATACTCTGAAGTATGTTATCATATTCGTACTTGTTTTTTAGACTGACTGAACACGCTTATTATAAACAATGTACTGTATATTACTTTTGTCTTCACATGATTTCCTTCCAATATTTTTGGACAGAGATATTATGAAGGATATTTTTGATCTACATAATATTGATAGTATTTATGCCTTGGTCATTATTTCCACATATGTATATATATATGTATATATATATATATATATATATATATATATATATATATATATGTATCTATCCATATATTGTTTTTAAATAAATTAATAAAATTCAATGGCAGATTTGCTGTAACTATGAGTTAGCGATTACTTTTTTTTGGAAGTTTTTGATAATTACCAAATGCTTTATTATAGGGTATAAAGATTTTTCAAGTTGGTTAAACAGAGAAATGGATTTAACTCAACATTAAATAAAATCCCTTGGACACTGAGTTAATATAATGTCTGCAATTATTTGTATTAAGACGCTAATTCGACTGACTAGCAATGAAAAATAGTCGTAAGAAGTAAGTTACGTAAGTGTAATTAAACACATACGCCAACGACCTAACACAGAGCAATCATAAATTTCAGTAACTTTACCTGAACTAAGTATCAGAAACATAATGTCGTTGCCGTGGTGTGTTGAGTTGATCACAAAGCATTAAGGCCTTTGATGGCGGGGTACACCGTTGGGACTCGGGTTCCATTCTCAACCGATCGTCGAGCGGAACTATTCTAGTTTCCTGTAAGTGTATGGTATAACAAGGGCGTTATTAATTTAGGGTTACTTTCAGGATAATCTACGGCAAATGCAGAAATATGCTGTTAACAGTTAGGTTGGTTAGATAATAAAATAAATAATCAAGAGGACCAAGTTTGATGACTTATATTTTCAGTTTTTAAAGATGTATATTCATAAGTCGTGCTTGAAAACTTATTGTTCAATATAAAAGTAATAAGACTAATAGAATAAACTAAAATTTAGATAATGAATCCAAGGTCTTTTTCAAACCAGTTGCGATTAATTCCTTCTAATACGATTTTAATTGACATTAAACAAACCTTAAATATATGGACAATAAATTTAAGATTATATTTAGGTAGGAGTAAGTTTATTAAATATTGTTTAAGCCTAATTGTTATATATGTGTATATACATACACGACGGACGGTTACCGAAGTGATTCAATAAGTATTTTAGCAGTTTCACAACAAAACTCTAATATACTTTGCCGTGGGGAAATTATTTATTAAAATCAAGTCGAAAGCGATAATGGATAAAATATCAAATTAAAAATATTTTGGATATGAATGTCAAATTTATTGCCGTACGCATCCTGGGATTAAGGACTTGTAACGACCCACTTCAGGTCTATCTAATTTAACCCAACCTAACCCATTCCTCATACTTATGCTGCGAGATCTTGCTTCTTGTTAAATTTTATGATTCAAGTCAACAGCACAAATGACTCTATTTTTGGGTTCTTCTTGATTGTGTTACCTTAGAAGCCTAATTTTTTACTGCTTTAAGGGACGGTAGAGTTAAGTACCTGATATTAATTTCAACTTGATACGAACAGTTTTGACAAACCGAGAGATCGACAATGATGTGATTCTCTAAGGGTTCCTTTTTTTCTTTTGAGACAAAGAACTCTAAAACTGAAAAATAAAACCTAAACTCCATTTTGAAATTCTTATCCAATTATATCCGTGTCAAAAAGGTGGTGGAAAAAAAAGTTTGCCCCTTCTTTACATGTTACTGAAAAAGATTGTACGCACATTAAAACTATATATATATATATATATATATATATATATATATATATATATATATATGAAACTATAAATACAAAAGGTTAATTCCATTTTACCTAAAGGTTTCTATTTGACCAATAAATATAGCAAATATTACCTTTCATTTAAAAAACAAGAATTATAGTAAAATAACAATGACTTTATGTAAATAAAAAGTAGTGTTTTAGCTGTGCAGTAAACAGGTGACGTGAAGAAGGTACCTTAATGAAATTATAGATCAATAACGAAGTAGAAATAGCGCATTCGAAAACCTTGATCCTACGTAAATAATGACTTTTAAGTATGCCTTTTATGTTTTATTGTGTCCGCATATCCTTCTGCTCGAAGTTTGCATGGAGAATACTACTTAAAGAAAAGTTTCACAGAAATATAACATTGCTAAACTTTCTGCTTCCTCATTTTGAAGAAATTCGACACAAATTTTTTTCTAATTATGTTCTCTCTATTTATTCTTTCAATTTATATGAAATTTTATTTTTTATATTCTCGCTACAGAAAAATTCACATAACTTGAAATTTCTTATGAAACAATTTTTCAGGGGCGTTAGTAATAATTGATAAGAATACAAAGAAGGAAACAATTCCTTTAATATATTCCTTCTTTGTGTTCTTATCAATTATTACTTACAAATACGAAATTAAGTAAAACGTCCCTATTACAATTATTCGCATATATTTTCGAAAATAATATGTCTAAATAGCTATAAGAAACTTTATATCAATTAGTTGCGTTCTATATCGATCAGCGCTAAGAGAATTTTTTCAGTTAATAAAGAAAATTTATACATTCGTAGGTACTTGTGGGTCGTAGGACTTCAGTTAGTACAGAGTTTCTTACCATATTAAGACTATTTCAAGAACCCCGTTCTTTCCTGTTTTCATATTTTACGAATGGCAACTGGGAGTTTACGGGCCTAACAAACTACTTACCATAATTCTATTTCCATTCTAATTTACAAAGTTTTCCAGCTTTTACAAATTATTATAAACGTTTTCGGCAATAATACAAATACCTTTAATTTCTCCCAAAATACGGAAAGGAGCCCCCTACATTACAAAGTAGTTACGATACTAAGAAAAAAATAGTAGAAGAGGGATGACTGGCATACACAAAGAAACACACACACGCCACATGCACACGTGCATGCGCACGTGCAAGCGCACGTGCATTCGTACGCGAACGCGGATGTGAACGCGCACTCGTACGCGTACACACACAAACACGCGCACACACACACACACATATTGTATATATTACTGTCCTCACATTTGTATTATATAATTAAACATCAACGAAGTACTTTTTACTATTTCCAACTCCATTTGTTTTTCTCTCGATATTTTGAACAAAACTTATTTTTTATTTACGTATGGTTGATAGTATTTATGACTTGGTCAGTATTTCCACACATATAAAATTTAAAGGCAGGTAATAGAGATAATTTAAAAGAATAAACTCGATGTTAGATTACAAAATTAGTTAAATAAGTTTCTTTCAAACAAATTAGAATTAAGTTACAAAAGCACTATTACGAACTTCTATAACTGATATAAAGCTACATTTTCATTAATTTTAATCCCGATTACTTCCGAATGTGTTTAAAATTAAGTTAAGTTCTCCGCCCTTTATGATAATAAAATCATAATTCATTTCATATAATTGCCGACTCACGGCCATCGGGCAATGATGGCAGACAAAACAATTTGTATTAAAATTCACGTTACTAATAAAAAAAATAATTAAATGATTATATAGTGTTATATATATTCCGAATATATATATATATATATACACATATATGTATATATATATATATATACATATGTATATATATATATATATATATATATATATATATTTATTTATTTATACATACGTTCCTAATATTGCTGCTGTAGTTTTCACGCCATTTGAACTTGAAAACCTTCTAGTTCACGTTGGAAATTGGAAAAAATATTTCCCAAAGTTTTCACCACTACCCTAGCGAAAAAATGGTTAGGTGTTTCAGTTCGCTACTTTACAAAACGTTAACAGGAAGAATGTTAACAGGAAGAATGTACAGAATTATTCTTTGTCTATAGGAACAAATTTTCTCCAAAGGAATGTCAATTAAATGATTGATGAAATGAAAGACATATTATTAAACAATATTTAAATGTGAGTATCAAATTTTTGGTGCATTTTTTGCTTCCAATTGTTAGTGATGTAAATTTTTATATTTAAATATTTATCATTCTCAACCTGTTTGATTTTTTCTTATCATTTGTAAATTATTTCATGTTTTCGAACAATAAAATAATAACAGACATAGGTAAAATTATGTACTTTGTACGAATTTATTTTACCGCCAAGGAATAACTAATTTTACACCGATATATTTTATTTAACAACCATGATCTGTCATAAAATTTGAATTTAATTATAAAACCTAATATAATTCTTTGTCAGTTTCAATATAACGTAACATTATCAAATCTTATTTATTACTTATTGTAATTTATGTTTAATTTGTATCGCCTTGGGAAAAATATTAGGTGGAAATATTTTTCTACTTTTTGTTGAAACCATAAAAACCATAATTCCCGCTTATGCTTTAATTACAATATATAGTATATGCATTTGCTACCACAGAGCCATAAAGGCATTTTTTATATGTCTCGCTTTATCAAACGTGAACTTTCCTTGTACAGTGGATTTAAATGCGAACCGAGCGACAAGAACTGGAAATCAATTAGTAATCGAAACTGCTGTATGACTAATAAGCTAATAATACAATAAATTTAACTTATTGATAGGTTTTATTCAACTTTACGTTTCCTACGATATCGATTCAAATGTTGGAATCGATTTTTCAATTACTTCGACTTAAAAGTTCTCTTAAAAATTGCACACGTATCGAATCCCCATGATAATACAACATTTTGATGATTTTAAACTTTTATCCTGAAATCTTAATACTTGCAGGTGTACTATCTGCTTAAACTGTGAAAATTTAATATCTGCTGGTTTCAAATTACTGTTGTGGATCTTAGGCTAGTAGTACGACCTGCTTAAGTTTGAAGACTTAACGTTTGGCTGGTTTCAAATTGGATATTCAAAAAATTAAAAGCAAGTAACAGCGATTTTATTCCCGTGCGGGCCAAATTGGGCTCCCAGTCGTTATTTTTTCGACCTGTCGCTGCCCACCAACTGTACGGTGGATATTTTGTATAAATTTCTAGACATATTTTTCATCATTAAATCTTCGGAACCGGTCGTGAGTTATCACGATGAAAAGAAAAATGATCTTTTTAAAATATATGTCGACATTTTACCTTTAAAATATATGTCCATTATACCTTTTGAGTTAAATCCATGTGTACAGACAGGAAGACAGACTGACAATCTTTCACAAAGATTGTCATTTCACAAAGACAGACTAACTATATTTTTGTTTAAGTAATCGAATTGTACAATCACAAAAAATATTTAGGCGGAAAAAATTAGAATCTCAATTCGAAAATCACTATTTATTTAAATAACCTGAAAGGATGTATTTTGTAATTGATGGAATTGCCTAATTTCTTGGAGACAGAGCTTTGAAATATCTGAGAATATTAAGAACAAATTTGAACAAATTTATCGTATTGCTAAACTAAGGACAAATTTATTGTATAGCTTATTAAACAACAAAGTATAAAATATAATTTCATTTTAATAGCGTTATATCTTCTGACGGACGGCAAAATATGTACAATATATTTACTAGAATCGATAGCAAACTCTCCGTATACAATGTGTCCCGTGATACCAATTATCGGAAAAACGAAACCCGTTTGGCCATAATCTGCTCATAGCAAATTCTTTTTACGAAAATTTACCTTTTCCTGTACACAGGAACAGGTTCTGGTTTATGGCAAATCATTCGAAAGGAGAAGTTATTTATGAAGTAATTATTCTTGTTTAAATAAAGGCTTCGACGACTTTTAAAATGAAATTAGGATAATGTGGTTAAAGAAATTTTCGTGGCGTTATTTTGCACTATATAATTAGGGCACTTAAACTATTTTAAAGAAATAAAATATATATTAAAGAAATAAAATATATGATTGCTTGTTAAATGCACTTGCTTGTTAAAGAACTACGCAGATACGACAAATATTGTCAAAATCATTTTAAAAGTTAAAGAATTTTAATAAACTTTCGAATACTAAAGATTATCATGAATGAATTAAGGAGTAAAATTAAATTTTTTCGATTTACTTTTGGAACGTCAGTGCAAGTCCTTGCATATTCGAATTATTGCAAAAAATGGAGAGTATTTATTTAAAGAAATTTAATGGAGGTAATGGAGGAAGAAAAAACAATGTTCCTGGTATTACAATTGCTTAAACACGTAAAGAAAGTACGGAAACTGTATGCATACTAATATGCATGTACGCATGCTTGCGTGTATACGTTCCTATGTGTATTTTTAGCGATATACATTACACTATCTGATACTTCTGTAAATTGTTGATAATGTCAGTACTATTACATTTTAAATGAGAGCTATAACTATGAAGGTAAATACAGTTGTTGGTTATGTCTTAACACGTCTTTTGAAACTATTGAGATTTAGAATTTGAAAGTCAAACTATTTTTTCCCACCATTTACAAAACCAAAACCCATGAATTATACGTCAAATCGCTGAGTGATGAATCTTCAGCTTATGTGTTCTTAAGAAGCTTGTTAATAATCTAAAAAAATATGTAGTAGCATATTTTATCTGCATGGATATAATTTATCAAATGTATTGAAACTCAAAAAATTATTGATGCGCTGACATGAACCCTATGAAATATATAAAAAATAAATGTATAAGATACGTAAGTTTGCATATTTATATGTAAACGAGAAAATTGTTGTTTGTATTCTAGAAATAAAGATTCTTGTTATGACATATTTTAAATAACTAGCATTATTTTTGCCTTTGGATATTATCGTCGAAATTGTTATCAAGATTTAAAATGCATAGTTAGTATCTTACCACACATTTTGAAGTTTTGGAGAAGAAAATACTAAAAGTTTGAAGAAAAATCAATGGCAACTACGAAACTCTCATAGTTACAAGAAGTTTTTAAGAAATAATAGTCAATTTGATGAAATTTTAAACCTAAAATATCTTAGTCATGTGTTATCATTCTTGATATTTATTTTGAGAAAAAAGCGGAAATAAAGATAATGACAACAAGATCTTATTATACCCACCGTTTCAGATATGATATGTTTATGACACATATGCTATTCTGAAATCGGTGTAAGCTGACTTATGCAATTTTCTGAGTTTAAAATTAGACAACTGTAAATAGAAGATTTTTTCTATTTCATTCTGTTCTCGATTTCCATTATTTCAACCTTGACGCAAGGTTTAAGCGTCGTGTAATGCACCGCACTTTGGGTATCGCATGACATCTCAAAATGATATGACCTAACGCGACTTAGGGTACCACTTATTGGGCTTTTAATATTGAGCGATATGAGTATTGAGATTTCTTTACGAAATGTACTGTAGGAACAATAACATATTTCAATTGGCAATAACTGTTTGTGTTGAAAAATCAATTGGAAAAAGTAGTTTAAAATATTTCTATACATATTTTTTAAGTGGAATCGAAGGGAATATCTCGCTTTAGTAATCAATAGACACCCTTACTGCTTCATAAAAACTGCTTGTGATATTTCAGGGATGGACAACATTCGACAATGAAGAAAAAAATAAATTGAAATATTTTCAATATTAATAAAAAACTTTTACGATCGCTCATACTATATCACACGTCAACTATTAGACGTAATCCGAACTGTTAACCGCCTGTGCACATGTCGCCAATTTAGTGCATTAATTGATTGATCTACCATTAGCTTCATATAAGCGAATATGTTATTTACAGTCATTTAGTGAACAATATGCATACAAGCAGTCCATAATAAGGGTTGAAAAATTATGTAAAATTTCATCGGTTTGGAGGTTAGACACCAGAAATTTAAAATTTAGGCTCTTGGTTAATAAAACAAATTAATGCGTTTATTGGAAGTGTGAATTAGGGGATGAAAGTCCGTAAGACAGAGGGTGTGCCCTAATATAATTACATTTAATTGTTAAAAGGATAATTACAGACATCCCGTAATATGATAATTTCACACATCCATCTAAACCAGTAATAAATAATTGTCTCAATTCGAGGAAAATAAATTCTGATTTTGTGTGTCGTCTATCACAGTGCACTACGTGCACGGCAAGGGAAGCAGAAAGAACGTGGGGGCCGGGGCCAGGGAGCCGGTGGGTGTGCGCGAAATAGAGACTCAAACGCGGGTAGACGCGTGACGGCAGACGTCATTGATGGTCGCATGCGATAACTAAATTTTTCGGAGTTGCAGATAAGTACGGATATTCACAATTGAATGTTTACACCCATTATATTGTTAAGGAATTTAACGCCTCCAAAACTTGGTAAAAAACAAACTTTATAAGGTTAAAATTTCCGAAATTTTCTTCTTATTGCACACTTACGTTATGTAAAGAAACTATTTGTTTACTGTGCTTGATCTCTGGGTCGTTAGTCAATCAGTCACCTTCCTGGTTTGTATGTAAAGATTTCTTATTTCGCAATAAATAAACTTCTTTTGCTTTTTAATTCAAAATGTAAAATACATATGTATTTTGACGATTTTATATATTTCGATATTTTTTCTTCAAAATTCTTATTTAATTTTTTTTCGTTTTTTTATTAGTCCAGTTTAAAATCAAAGTCTTAACAGTGGAACGTAATATATTGACTGGGTGCACTAGGGGAGAGGCGGTTTTCATAGCCCGAATCCCTGTGATACCCAATGACCTATCGTTCGAATTTGAAAGAGTTCAATTTTCAATGAATGTCTGCTTTGCTATGACAATTAATAAATTACAGGGCCAAGCTCTTAAATTCTCTGGGGTTGATTTAAGGGAGGGCGGTTGTCTTTCCCACGGTCAATTTTATGTGGCTTGCTCCCTTGTCACTGCTCCAATTAGCCTGGTCTTACCGGCACCGACCACGAAATTATTAAAAAACTTGGTTTATTAGGAAGTACTCCAGTTTTATTCATATTTTCGTATTACAAGAAAATTAATTTTGAAAACACAAAAACTCCAAGCGAATAAAATGACAATTTGTCTGATTTTTTAATTCCTTATATAGATTTGCTTCAAGTATACTTATAGGGTAAAAATAGAGCTGCATAATTTATTGGAATATATTGTAATATCGGCTTCTGCGCGAGCAAATGCTAGTATAAAATAAGAATGCTTAATCACATATAAATTTAAAAATTGGAATAATTTTCCTGTAATGTTTTAATAGATGTATATTAACATAAATACTTTAATGGATGTAATTAATATTTTAATGCATATGTTTTACAAAAATCGCAGCGACTTTGATTGACTCGAAATCTGAGAGATGAAAAGCGTTAACGGAAAAAAGGTTTTGACCATATTACTGAACACGCCAGACATTTAGTCTGGGTTACACGCCTCTTAACCTTTGCGTTGAGATGATGAGTTAATAGAAAGAGCAGTAATATCACCGTAGTAATTGTTTATTTATTTACTAAGTAAATTCAACTCGTTTTAAGTTATTCAGAGATTGTAATTTACTTCGCCCTTTTATTATAAGAAATCTTGGAAGTAAATAATCCCTGGAATAAATTCAAGATAAATTCCATCCTTTCTTAATAACCTTGTTGTTATATTCGCATAATAACCATGAATAATTGGGGGTGAACTGCATCTTACTTCAAAACCGATGACGTTAATCGATTTAATTAATGCAGAGGCGTCCTGGTGATGGTGTGAGCGTAATGCATATAAGTCCCAAATAGCAACGCGCGCTCAGCCGTACCTTGCCACTGAATATTAGTTTTCGTTAAGCTGTATGCGGTTATCTATGCTATTAGTGCCATAGCTGTATATATCGTAATGTAGAAATTTACTAAACATCTATCATCTGAGAAAAAACAACTTCACGTCGTGCACGTGAAAGTCAGTTATCACAATACTACTGATATCCTACACTCATATAGTAAGATCGCAAATAAAAACGGTTGAAATATATTTTAGAATGTATTTGTCATAAATATTTCGCTATCTCGACGTGACTCGACCAATTAATGCAATTTTTATTTCCCACTTGTTAAACGAGATGAGTAGTATTTGCCTCATTAAAATAAGCTAATGCTAACATACCTGCTTGGATTTCAGTTGTGTTATAGATATGTTTTCGTTCAATAACAGAACTGAAACTTTAATACTTTCTTTTATCATTAGCTATCCTAAACTACATTTTATATTTGTTTGTTTTTAATCTAGGTGAAGCAACGTATTGCGCCATCAAATTCCAACATCACGATCGGATACTGCATCCTTTACACGCGACGTTGATGACTGAGAATAACCGGAAAAGATAAAGCACGTAACATTTAATACTTTAATGCAGGCATCTTTAAAAATAGGTCATACAAAAAAAATCAGACCGATTCTGGCCCATACTCGCCAATCTGAATGTTACAAGTGAAACCCGAAAACGCCCACTGAGAAAAGAATACAAAATACGACTTAACAGGCGTTGATGGAGACGGGAGATACGTAGTCGGTGGCGCGCGCCTCTTGACTTTTGTATTCAATCAATTAAAAATGCCTTATCGACATTTTTTTATATAAGTCCACAATTGTTAGTTACTGCAGCACCATTTACAATAAATATTTGTCTACGTCGCGTTTCATCTAAGGCTTTTTTTCACATCTATAACTTAGTACCAACAGATTCAGCATGTCTGTATTTAGTACTCATTATTACCATTATAATTAAATTGATTTCTATTCTTCTTTAATATAGTCATATTTCAGTAAAGTCCCCCATGTTAATGAATATACAAACTATTAATATAAAATCTTCCTTATTTTTTGTTGTTGTTTCCGATTTCCTATTGTTATTTCATTCATTTTGTTGTTTAACATGTTATCATCTTCATTATTTATAAAACTAAGGTGGCAGGTGCATTAATAGAATGCGGTAATACGGAGTGAAGACACAGGAGAACGCTGACGTATACCATCCCGAGAGAGGTATGTGTAGAAAAATGTGCCAAGTAATTGCTACTTAGTAAAATCCAATTAAATGAATGTTTTATTCAAAAGAAATACATAATATACTCAGGATTACATATCTAAGAAAATCATTAAAAACGCTTTTCTCGCGACTGATAGCAGCAACATCTGTCTTCACGTGACTACCCGTGACCAGATTTTTCACTCTATGACATGGAGCTTTTATGACTAGATTTTTTAACTATAATATTATTCACTATAACATAGTTACACAACATTGAACTCGGCCGCGGTGAATATTTTTTTAGATATTTATCGTTTTAACAAACATAATGTTGTAACGAGAAAATTGTTATGGTTTTTAGGCCTATTACACGGAAAAGCGATGGAGAGATAAGAATTTGTCGCTTTTAACAAGAAATTTTTGTGAAGGCTAGATTTTAGTAACGATTTTATGTTTGTGTTAAAAATAATTAAAATTCACGATGGTATGGAAGTTAAACTGTAATATTATAATGCTAACTCACCCTCAAATTAGAATAAAAGTAGCATAAAATAAAATAATGTAAAGGAGTCAGTTGTGACCTTGGCAAATATTTGTATTAATTTCAGTGTGTTTATACCTAACTCATTGAATGGAAAATCGGTAGAAAAACGAGAAGAGTAGTAATCATACTGGCTCTATTGCAGATATCAAAAAGCGTCTTTTGCGCAAATTAAATATTAACATTCAATGTAGTCGATCTCTTTTCGGGTCTAAATGATCAAATGGATTCCTAACTTGCTTCATTTTAACGACGTGTTTAGCGAGTGAATTAAGGAAACGTATTTCAAAATATTTCCACCGCATATGTTAGGTAATAAATTATCTATCATTCACGAGTAACGAACTGTGCGTACGTCACTGTAGGCTTACAATTTGTAAGGATTATTTTTATATCAATACGTACCTCGTTATATAGACATAAATCTTGTTATCAGCTGTCTTGTTTTCGGATCAATTTTTATTGATAAATTTATTGAGGCGGAAATTGAATGGCAGATTAATTTTTTTATACCTTAGGTATCCCTAGTGAGATTTTTTACCTTTTTGAAATTTCCATAAAAGATATCATGCTGTCATTATAAGACAGAACGTGAAATAAATTTATTTTAATATTTATATCTTTAGTATTGTTTATTTTTTTCAATTTATCATTTGTCACAGCTCTATATACATAAAACAATAATAAAGGTGGCGTGTAGTGATAGTTTCCGACGAAAATAATATATTTGTTGCGAGTTATTTTGGGATGTTTTCTCCCTTCGAAATCAGGGCCTTATATTATTTTGAATATATTGACGAATTATCGTGGTCGATTAAGGGATATATTATATTTGGATATATTTGCATCTACTTAAGGTTTACGTATTATTTCATAAACACGTATTTTTTCCTTTTAAAAGCGGCGTATTTAAAAATACAGATATATGGAAAAAATTACAACAGTTCTTCAAGGAAATTATTCTTGGGGATCTAATGGAATCGTGAATCTTCTCTAGTATTCTAGCATTTCGGTATTCATAAACCCTGGCCCCTCTTGGAAAAATAGATCATTGCGTTGTTTACTACGTGCCAGTCATTGTAAATAAAATTGCGATATTGACATAAAGCAAAAACACCTAGTGACCTGATTTATAAATAAGTTACCGAATTCTGTAATTTAGTATCTGATATATCAAAAAATATCTCCTTATTGATATAATAAATATCCATACCCAAGCTCTAATTTAAAAATATAAATAAAATTTCGGGGAAGCTGGTATAAAAATATGAAATCACAAATATGTTTTACTAATTCTATAATGTAATAAATATGTTGAGCATGCCCTTGTTGCAATCAAAATTAAACGTGGTGTAATCGAAGTAAAACAGCTATCCGGGATCAATGCCATGTTGAAACAGAAAAGAAATGCAACAGTTCGTATATATACTTCATATAAACCGTATAAGTCTTACTAGGTGCAATATGTTAAAAACAATCCCTAAGTCGAGAAAGTTTTAGTGAAAAGATTAAGATTTCCAACGATAGCATTTAGAACAAAACCTGGTCAACAACCAAAAATGTTGACACGAATGAATATCCCTTTCATGGATTCTTACTTATAAATTTTGTCCAATCTTGTATTGCATAGCCTTCTTTTGTTCAATGTACATGAGATATTATACATATTTATTTTAAGCTTCAAAAACACAATAAATTAATTTTTGTTCATTTAGAGTAATACGCAATTTTTTACAACATATTAAAATCTATCTCTTACGACAAATATATTTTTCAATAATTTTATTTACTTTAATTGAAATTCGATTGCCTTTGCTTCTGCAAAGTCAAGGTAAAGGAAAGTGTATGTTAAGTGGAAATGGATAGTTTTCAGAAAATTTAATTTATTAGTGTGTTAAGTGTGCACAAATAGACGTGTTATTTGTGCACACTTAATGCCAAGACTAGTTTCGAGATTTTATAGCTCCGCACTCTATAAATATACATACTCTAACGCACACATACACACATACAATATATTTATATGCTTACAATTATTTAATTTTATTTTACTTAAGTTACGCAGTATCATGAACATTTTTGTGTGGAAAATATTTACAAATTTCTTTAAACAAAATAGGTATTTAAAAATAATCAAACAGTATGTAATGGAAATGTCAAAAATCCGCGACTGGACAAGCAAATTTATAAATGCGTACATATTTTTGAAATACTCATAGTATGTAGAAAGGCGAACAGTATATTTAAGAAACTGACTTTGCTGACTTGCTGATGAGGTTATAAAAAATTGGTCAAATAAAAAAATAGGCTTTTAATTTTGAATATAGTAATGTTGTCCTTCAAATTATTACGTAGCTTTTTCTCACCTAGAAAGATGAGGAAATAAAAGTAGTCAATGTTTAAACACTTTTATTATGTAGTATAAACAAATTAATGTTTTATTATTGAATATATTTGGCGTTAATTTTGTAGAAATTCATTGTTCACAATTAAATGAGACTACGTGATGTAGTATTATTTCCACATTCTTTCATTTCTTTGCCCCGACCTAGGTTTCGTTGCATTACAACATCTTCATCAACAGTTCATGTAATGCAACGAAACCTAGGTCGTGGTAAAGAACTTAGAGAAAGTAGAAACAATTCAATCTTTGCTAATAGCCCACCTGAAGATGTGGTAATATAACGAAACTTAGGTCGTGGTAAAGAACTTAAAGAAATTAGAAATAATACTACATCACGCAGTTTCATTTAATTGTGATTAATGTTTTAAATTGAACTAATGTCAAAAGATATGATGAAGGAATAAGTGCAAATTATAGTTAATTTCACTTAATTATTTGTTGTAATTATATTTAAGAATTAAGTTTTTCCCGAGTCTTATTAGTTACATGTTTTAATTCCAATCGCGCAATAATATCTTTTCAGACATCGTTTTTATGTTATATTATTTATTATATTATATTTTAAAGGCATATTAACTAATAAAGATAAGTAACATAAACAAATATTCACAAGGTTTCAATAAGCTCGAAATTCTACCGAATAATATTTCATAGACTGCAAGGTGGAATATTTCATATTAATATTATCATATGGATAGATATATATTTAACAATTTATTTTATCAGTAAAATACATACGAGAGTATCCGCTTCGATTCGTTTGAAAGTAAATAAATTATATTTTACGCGGGTCGAATGCGGACCGTCGAACACGGACTGCGTCCCGAGATGCCAATTATAGGAAAACTAAAATTTCCTTTCGGCCTCATGAGACGTGCGTTTCTATTCCGTCATTGGATAGGTTGTTTCTTTTTCCTGTACCTCTATGAATTGAAATTTAGAAATTAGCATGGATTTTAACTGACATGAACAAGATTTATCGTTTATTTCATGAAGCAATCCATAGGCTTTCATACTTTTCTTTCCAATTTCCGTCAGCTTAAGCAGCATCAGTACTCAACCTGTAATAACTGCATACTTCTGTCTAAACGTATATATATATTTATATATATATATATATATATATATATATATATATATATATATATATATATAAATATATATATAAATATATATATAAATATAAATATATATATATATATATATATATATATATATATTGTTATGAATATGTGATGTCCCTATTAGTTGAAAGGCGCGCGTGCGTGAAGATGGTGTCCTAACCATTGCTAATTGTATCCTGTAATAAATATCAAAATTGTAATAAGAAATCAAATCTATTGCAAGTCTAGTATTATTATTTATATAATACACGCACAACACATGGTGTCAGTAATCGGATTCGTAATCTATGTGTCGTATAGTCATTGTGAAATTCTCATCAAAGTCAAAAGCCCAAGAAACTTTCTGGAATGTCTAGTCCGCAGCCCATGGTGATGAATGATAACTCGGAAAAAATGGGTGCAATCATTTAAAATTTATTTACGTGCGTCTGGCATGGATGAGAAAAGTGATGGCAGAAAGGTAGCTTTATTTTTACATGTTATTAATGAAAAAGGCGTGGATGTATTCAATACATTTGGAAAAAATCGAGGATAAAATTAAATACTACGAGCTTATAGAGTTATTTCAAAATCACTTCGCCCCAAAAGCTAACCTCAGTTATGAATGTCAAACTATTTTCACATATTTTGTCTGTATTTTGTCATACTATTTTCACATTATTTCAGATTGAAATGATGGTCACAAAACTGTGAGCTGGGACAGCTGCAGGAACGCTCAATCAAAATAATGTTCATATGTAACATGCATCAAAAATACAACTATATTAGAGAACAATTATTGCTTGAAGATAAACTGAATCTTGATAAGGCATTAGAGATGGCAAAAGCCATGCTCGCTTCCAGAGATCAATCGGATGAATTAGCAGCCTACTGAATGTATGAGTTCTTTAATTTTAGTAGAACAGAAAAATTGTCAATTTAGGGTATGTCTAGATCCCCGTAATTTAGATCAGGCAATTAATAGGACTCATTATCCTATTCCATCAGTAGACATGGTCCACGCCAAGGTGGCTGGTGCAAGATTTTACTCTACCTTGGATGCAATTAGTGGATTTTGGGTGTGTAATTTAAGTGAGAAGAGTTCTTACCTCACAACTTTTAATACACCTTTGGGTCGATACCGCTTTAAACGTCATCCATATGGAGTCAACTGCGCTCCTGAGTATTTTCACAGAACTATGACTGAAATGTTCGGTGACATACAAGGGGTGGCAGTATACAGTTATGATATTTTAGTAAGCGATCAAACACTACAAGAGCATAATGATCTTCTTAATATAGTATTTAAAAGAGTGAAGGAATATAATGTCAAATTTAATCAAGAAAATTGTACATTTAAGGTATTTAAGGACCAAACCCACACTCACCTCCACGGGTAATTTAAGGTCCAAATGTGTACAAATATATAAGGGATATATGTTTTCAGCAGACGAAATCACAACTAATCCAGACAAAGTTAGAGCAATCAAAGAGATAACCTCTCCTACCTGTCTAAAAGATTTGCAGAGATTTCTAGGCGTGCTTCATTATTTAAGTCCTTTTATTAAACATATGGCAGTAGAGACAGAATCTACGCCAATTATTTAAAAAATCTACTGTTTGGCAGTGAACTGTCAACCATGAAACAACATTTTGTCGTCGTAAGCAATTAATATGTCAAGTTCCAATGTTGTCACATTTTCATGCTCATGATCCTATGGCCTACAAAGTGATGCTAGTAGCAGTGCTGTCGGAGCGGTGTTGTTGTAAAATAAACATTCTGTATATTATGCTTCAAAAATTTTAACAGATACACAACAAAGAATGGCTCAAGAAGAGAAAAAAACTCTATTCATTAGTTTTCGCTTGCATCAAGTTCCATCAATTTATATATGGACAAACTGTTACTGCAGAGAGATCATGCTCATTTAATAACATTGTTTAAAAAGTCTGTAGTCGAGGTTCCAACACGTCTCCAAAGAATGATATTGAAAATACAACCCTACAGTCTAAATGTAGTTTACAAGAAAGGTAGTCACATGTACATTGCTGATACCTTGTCAAGAGCAGCACTTTCTGAAACAAGTTCAGATGAGTTAGATTATGATGTCATTGTTCATGTAAATTTACTGATTAAGTCATTACCAGTCTCTTCTGAATGTCTACAGTGGTTAATTAAAGGCACTAATGAAGATGAGTCTGCTGATTTTGAAAAAAATACTGTAAAAAAGAGTGGCCATCAAGTAAAACTCAAATTCACAAAGATGTACATGAATATTGGCAGTATAGATTTGATTTACATATAGAAAATGATTTAATTTTCAGAAGTAACAGTATAGTCATACCTGAAAAATGAAGGCCAGATATTTTAAAAATAATACACAGTGGTCATTTTTTGATTGAAAGGAGAAAAGCGTTTGCTAGAGGACATGTATTTTAGCCATTTATGTCAACTGATATAAAAAACATTGTTCGGTCATGTCATACTCGCCTGTCACATAGAAATTCTAATGCTCCAGAACCACTTCTTTTACATAATGTTATATTACTTCCGTGGGAAAAAGTTGGTGTTGATTTTATGGATTATAAATTTAAGAAATACATAGTAGTATAAGATTATTACTTAAATTATATTGAATTAATGTCAGTGGCAAGTACTAATGCCAAAAGAGTAATTTGTTTTAAAAGTATTTTTAGTAGACATGGTATCCCAGTTGAGTTATTCTCTGACAATAGGCCTCCATTTAATTAGGCCGAGTTTAAGAATTTTATTTTTGAATGGGGAATACATCATAATACTTCCTACATGCCAAGGTCCAATGGGTTGGCAGAGTCGACAGTAAAGATATGTAAACGATTTCTTACCAAGTCAGAGGATTCAGGAACAGATCCATATCTTGCTTTGCTTCAATTTAGGAATACACCTAGAAGAAAATTTACCATCTCCAGCACAATTGTTTATGTCATGTTTATTTAGAACACAATTACCAACAGTCATAAAAAAATTATAACGAAGAACATTCAAAATTTCAAGAATATGTAAAAACTAAGGAAGAAAATAAAAATAAAATGAAAGATTACTATGACAGGAAGACTAAATCGAGAATTACAAGAAGGATATAAAGTACAGCTTAATAAAATGTCAGATACTCCATGGATTACAGGCACAGTAAGGTCCAAATGTGATCAGCCTAGATCTTATGCTGTTGAAGGTTCAGATGGATTTATAGGAAGGAGAAACAGACAGCATATTTTGAGGCCTCCACACTCACCTCAAACTGTATCTCAAGATATGTTACAAAAAGGTCCAAATATCAAGACATCTCATAAATCATATACAGTGTCCCCGTCTATTGAAGAGCATAAAACCATCCAGTTAAAATGCGCACAAGGTGTGGAAGAGTCATAAGACCACCAAGACGGTTAGACTTATAAGAGTTAATATTTTGTTAAGTAAACATTTTAGCAATGAATGTGACGGACTGATTAATTTGGTGAAGTCTAAAATATATATAGATAGAACCTCGGTTTAACAAATTGTCTTATTTTTAATTACTTAAACAGTATTTGTTGTCACAAGTTATTGTTAAGAGTTTAGTCAATTTTGTAAATTGTATCAAGCTGTAAAATTATAATAATTTAACTTTTTTCTGAAAAGGAGGATGTTATGAGTATGTGACGTCCCTGTTATCATGGCACATCACTAGTCGATAAGGCGCGCATGCGTGAATATGGCGTCCTAACCATTGGTAATTGTATCTCTGTAATACATATCAAAAGTGTAATAATAAATCAAATATAATTCAAGTCTAGTATTATTTATATAATACACACAAATACATGTATCTATATATATATATATATTTGTGTGTATATATATATATATATATATATATATATTTGTGTGTATATATATATATATATATATATATATATATATATATATATATATATATATATATATATATTAATCAAAATGAACAACGAATATATCGCTTGTTTTTTCATACTTCCATGCACTGACCCTTTCTTAGATGCCTCATTGAATACACTTAGTATTTTCATGCTATGTGGTTCCCTTCATTAATTGAGTACAGGGTATTAAAGTAACAAGTTCCGAGCCGTATTGCTGGATACAGTTTTTACCTTTATCATGGCTATTTTAACAAACCCATAACTTAGCCGCAATAAATGCTAGAAGTCAATTTTTTTTGTCTGGAAAGGCGAATAAATGATTGTATCTATAGTATTTTCTGTAATATTTGGTATCAATCGTCAATTCCTAGTTTATTCCCTCATTCTCTCACTGATATAGCTTCAAAGAAAGATCATTAAAACTGCAGAGTCACTTACAAAAGAGGTAGAATCTTTTATGTAGATAGAAATTCGGTTGTTATCGAGTGTTTAGGATTCCAACGAAGGAAGTTTGTTATTGAAGGTAACCACTATAAATTCTTATTTCTTTATCATCTTGATGTATAATGTTATTTATAAAAGGGTTAGAATTTCTGCTTGTATAACTCTAGTTGCTAAAGCTATATATATTAAAAAACAATCCACCGCAGTATTCAAGTTCAATGGCGCGGTAGATGCAATATTTAAAAATCTAGACGCATAGTCCCAACTTACTCATTTACATTTCTTCTCTGTAAAGTGTACACGGGTGGGAAAAAAAAGAAAATAAGTATTGCAGAAAAACTTTGCTCAACGGTGGATATAGCTACATCTAATTGTATGATAGTGGATATGTATAAATAATCAAGATGGGTCAGTCTTTTTTTCTTCATTTATACTATGAAGGAAATCATTACCTTTGATCTTTGCTAATAGACCATCTGAAGATATTGTCATACAACGAAACCTAGGTCGTGGTAAAGAACTTAAAGAAAATAGAAATTACTACATCACGTAGTTTCATTTAATTGTGAATAATAAATGTCTACAAAATTAACGCCAAATATATTCAATATATGAAGGGAATTTTAAAATAATCCGATTTGTGACGGCAGAAAAATTATTCAAACATTACTGGCTTATATATAGCGTAATTTCAAATAAAAAATTAGTACATTAGAGAAACGTTTAAAGTTGTAAAAATTGAACAAAAGCTGGGAGAAAATTGCTTGCGTTAGAACGGGCATGTTATGAGGCCCAAAGAACACCATATGACCAAAGCGATGATAAAAATAGAAGAAGGAAAGAGAGAGCGAGGTCGATCCGCTGCCACCTGCTATAGATAAAAAATTTTAAATTATGAACTTGAACTCAATACACGCGATAGACTGTTGTGGCGAAATGAGAAACAGGACCACATCCAGGAGAAGAAAGGGAAGCGTAATTCCAATTTACACTTGGCATATTTATATTTGCAACACCCGTTAAATATATTTTAGTTTAAAATAGTCATTTATATGTAATTAGTTACTTATATAAACTATTAAGGAATCTGATTTTTTTATTTGAAAATAACACCTTCATTCGAATTGTGAACAGTCAGTAAAATATTAGTGAAAACGACACATGTATAAAAAATACGAAATCTTTCTGAAACATCATAGCAAAATTAAATATTTATATTTAAATATTACTTTAGTAACTTTTATGTTGGCCTGTGACCTGTATTTCTGAGGATAGCTTAGGACAGAGAAGAGAGCAAAAGGAAAATTTGGCATTTCCTCGAATAAAGAACGTTTGAGTTCGTTTAGGTCAATGTCTCGGATTGTGTCTTAAATAATCGGAATAGATGTTACTTACAGGAACGATACTGTACTATTTTATATCTGAGTGAATGTTTAGTGGGGTTGTTTATCACAAAGTATATAGCTAATTGAGGGTTTACGAAGGCAACTATGGATTTGTTACGTTTTATTCCTTGATAAATTCGCCATATTTCCAGTTGTTAAAATTTATTATCTGAAGTTGAGTTTGTTTGGTGGGAGTGATTTAAATGAGTTGAGTTCGATTATGTTCTGGAGATGGTGGGAGTGAAGTTAAGAGGTGATATGATTGGGGCGATTTTTAGATTTTAGTTAATTTATTAGAATAAAATTATCATTTATTCTTATATTTAAGCATACTTTCTTAGAATCCGGAGCGGTGGTAACAAGTACTTAAACAAAAAATAAAAGACATGCAAGTCCTTATAATTCACTTGTAACATTTGCAAGGTTCTACCAATGTAAATTCATCCGAACAATGCTTCGATCACTACATATCTGCCATATTAGGCGACATGGGCTCTGCTGTATTATGCGGCGACATTTTTGCTATGAATTTGTTAGTATATTTGACCATTCCTTCGATAATTTTATCACTTTTGAATAAAGTCCTGACTTGTACAATATTAAGTCACCCCTAAACCATTTCTATGACCGCCAGACCATTCTATGAGAATGTTTATGATTAATTTCTCACGCTGCCGTAATTACATTTTGGCCACCAGGTCACCATAGTGTATCCGGAAAAAAGTTGCTTTTACTTGTCATTACAATATCTCCTCCGAGCTACATGCTTCATCTATATATTGATTTTTTCAATTCCTTCTACACCTGACAGGTGATCTGAAGCTTCCAAACCTGGGCAACTTAGCTTTGATTCTTCAAATCTTTGATTGTTTTTTTTTTGTTTTACTGCTCGTACTTTTTTGTAACATTATTACTAATACGCTTAAAGTATGATTTTTAATAAAATAATATTATAATGTTTTTAATAAAATAGTACGAACTTTCGTAGACTTGGTGATAGTTACTTATAATCGTAATGAATCTTTTGCAGACTACTTGAGTTTTTTAGTCTCTAATAGGTTTTATACACATACATATAACTATTACCATCTAGTAAAGTGTAATTTAGGGACGTAATATTTACCAAGAGTAAAGTAGGATTTTGTGACGTCATACTTACTAAAAGTAAAGTTTCATTTTGTGACATATTATTTACCATGAGTAAAGTGTGACTTGGTGATGTAATATTTACCATATCTTTATTCCACACCGCGCGATCGCTTGAAAGTTCAAGCAACTAAATATTTTTATCGAATAACTTGGCGGTTAAGTTTCAAGAGAAACTTTGATTAAATTGTAAATTTGCATTTATAAATTATTATGTGTTAAAAAAAATTATTTTTATTTGCCAAAGTTACACAAAATATAGAAAAAATATATTTTTTGACCTAGAACCCGATAAATACAGAAATATGGATATGAATTCTCCATCCCCTATTAAACAATTGGAGTTTTAATTAGATTGTAATTGAAACTATTGTTTATAAAAATAAGTAATTACTACAACTTAGAAAATATTTTTCCGTCATTCGTCTGGTCAAGGTTCCGGCAAAGATCTTTGCTAATATCCCACCTGAAGATGTTGTAATACAACGAAACTTAGGTCGTGGTAAAGAACTTAAAGAAAGTAGAAATAATACTACATGACGTAGTTTCATTTAATTGTGAATAATGAATTTCTACAAAATTAACGCCAAATATATTTAATATATAAATATGTTTAACACAGAATGGAGCGAGTATTTCATTCATAATATGATCTATGAACGGTTTCATTTTTATACATTAATAGATTTGGTAATGATATAACCGTTTTCTGATGATTATTTTTTTCTGGTCTTGTAAATTGAATGATTCGGCGAAAAAAAGATGTGCAAGTCACTGGAATTCATACCTATTAGAATGTTTCATGACGAATATGGGTAAATAGTTTTAATAAAGTCAACCTGAAAGAAACTTCAAAATGTTCGAAAGAAAAAAGAGTAAATACACTAAATATTGATATTGTTGAATATAATATAATTGGAAGCAATATTTTCCATGGTACAATAGTTTAATAGACAAAAGTAGAAGTCAGAAAATAATATGAATAGCCATTTTAATACGAAGAAAATGTCGTATTTCTTCGTTATTGTACTTACACTCTTGTCCATTTGTCTTATCTCCATGATACGTTTTACATTTTTATTTTCAAGTGTATCCCAGTCAGAGGGTTCTTAAAGTAGTCTCGTTAAAAATTCTCCTGCTTAAAAATGGTAATGTACGATTTTCCATCCTCAGATATAGGCATTATCTGGTTTATAGATAAAGAAAATATGTTCACAAAAATTAAATAAAGTTTATCCATAGTATCTTTAGAATTATATGGATACACCACCTTTTTAAAATTATTTGCTAAAATCATAAACCACCAAAGAAATTATTTATTTGCTTAAAATGTTTCCTTAACACTTGGAAGAAACATTACCTATCTTACAATAAATTGGTATTATGTACAATCCCTAACGTTGAAATAAAAGCCGTTACTATTTAAATAGATAATTAAAGTTATGTAAATTTTCTTTAACTATATTTCGTTAGTCATTATTACTAATAAAAATAATGAAAAAAATATTTACATGAAATAATAACATTTCTTCAAAAAGAAAACTTTGCCAAAATTACTTTTACATTTTTTTAGTTTAAGGGAGAATATATCTGAACCTTTGTGTAATTTACTCGTAATATGTTTAATTCAAAATATTTGAGCTAGAAATTCATTCTACTTTTCCATAAATATTTTCAACATGTCACGTAAAGATAATGGATTTTGGACCGTCGGAATTCGAAAAACTTTTTGTGAGAAAAACGAGAGGAAAATTTGTATTTCACAATTTTAATTTTACATTTGAATGACGACATTGTATTAGTAAATCTTTTTGAAGAGTGAGCGAAACATTGTTATGTATACTTTCATATTGTTCATATAATATTACTGTAAATTTTGTATCTAGAATAAGCCATAAATGAGACAAACAATCTCAAAAATGGATACATATTTACGTATTCTTTAAGTCTTCTCGCTGTTTTAAATTACAGTAGTATTCAACAATTTATTCAGCTGCATTTAATTAGTTATGTATGTGTATAGTGAATGGCACTATAATTCTCTTTGACTTATATGTAAGCGGCTGTTCCCACTTCATATACTGATTTGTAGTGCTGACAAGTTGTCCTGGCCAGAGGTGGATTAAGGTCGCTTCGTACGATTGTCCAATCAGCCGTGCCGGAATGACGTCCGTTCGGAGATTACAGCGTTGTGTGTCAGTTGAGGCGATAAACTACGGGAGCTGCTTTGTTATGGGGTGCGACCGATGTGGGGCTAAAGCGATCGTTATTAGTAAAGATTATGTGCAGTTATTTTGAAGCAGCTTTGATTAAATTTATGAGATTTATTAGTGATTAATATGATAATTTTGTCGTCTTGAAATTGTTTTAAATATATGTATAAAGTTGGCAACTTATAAACCTACTATCTCTATACACCAACTTTTTATATGTAGTCAATAGAATCAATCGTTAATTATATGAAGACCGTTGGTATCTAATATTGGTCGCCGACGTGTAGGCAGAGCTAAATTTACGTCGTTGTGGAAATCTTTGGACCTTCGACTAAAAAACCACTTCGATTTTGACATAACTTCCATCTTTAAATTTTCTGTGACATAAATTATTAGACAGAGAGCGAAACAGATGGTAATTAGATGGCGAAAGATCTAGAGAGTAGTGTTGAAGTGTGGCAAACAATATAGAGTACGGTGCTGGTGGAATGTACTCCATCCCAATGAAAGTAGTTTTTCACGCGTTACTTTTTTCGCCGGTCGAGCATTGTTATGCAAAAAATAAACTTTGTTTTGATTTGAAAGAAGTTTAGCGGTGACTTTGCTCAATTAATCACAATTAATCTTAGCTATAATTGTACGGTTAGCTTGAAAGAGTTCCAAATGAATAACTCTATTAATACTCCACCATACACTCAAAAATATCTTTTGTTCAACATTATATTTGGCTCCAGGTACACCTTTTTCACCAGTTCCTAGCAACTGGCGTTTAAGCTAAAAATTAACACCTCCCACTTTTCATCTCCTGTAACCAGATGCTTTAGCCTCTCATCAGTACGATGGGAACTCATTAGTTCCAAGTACATATTAGCTCTCCCTGAAGTTGAAAGGGTCTTAACTCATGTGGTTGTCAAACAGAATATTTCCATTTCTTTTTCAAAGCATGAAGTTGTTTTTTCGTTGCAGTATAAGAGCATGAAAATAGCTCAACTGAAACAAGGCGAAGTTAATCTAGAATCTGTTTCAGCAACACTTTTAAATTTTTCTCAACCAATTGTAGGAGGTCGCTTTGGATAAGACTTATTTGACAAGTCGAAATTTCCTTCTTTAAATCTTTGGAACCAAACCTTCGCTTGGCTGTGTCGTGAAAGAACATACCTTTACCCATCGTTTTGTATATATTGCGTAATGCTTCGCTGGTTTTTCACCTAACGGACATTCATGAAGAAAGAATCCTCTACGTTTACTTCGAAATACTTCCACTTTTAATTTATTCCTTACTTATCGCTTACTCCATTGCAAACTAAACAGAAGTTTCAGTGTAGCACTATTTATATCCCCTAAAAGAAAAATTCTATAAGTACTGACAATATTCCAGGAATCGGTCGAAATGTGGCGGGTTTATTAGTTGCTAACCCAATAAATTAACGACACGATAACTCGGTTTTTGTTATTGCGATCACCTGGGTTTTCATTCAGATATATCTCGTGTAGTGTAAACATTGGTGTAAATTTATTCTTAAAAAAATGTGTCTCTAAGTAATAAAAAATAATACATGAATTTTAAATAATGACCCAAACGTATTCAAGAAAATATTCAAATTTATAGTATCAGATGAAACATTTCTCTATATCGACTAAAACCGAAACTTGGTTTTTAATTAAATTCGTACATACTTTTTAGGTTTTTTTACCCATATATTTTAGACTGACAAAATTATCAATTGAACACCAGGATTATTTAGCTTTGGTACCTATGAACGATGTTAACTGCACCAAGAAACCACTTTCGTTTATAATAATGTATGAAGAAGAAGAGATTCAGCAAAATTTATAAAAAAACCTTTCATTAGGGCATTAAATTGAAAGAAGTTTTTTTTTATTTTTGTCCTAAAATACTTCACTAACGTAATATTATTAGTGCAGTGCGTTAAACAATTTGTGGATTATTCATGTTATACAATTTATTTTTAGAAAAAACCTCGGAACTGTCGTGAGATGGAACGGAGATTACAATTCTTAATATTTCCATTTCTTCTATTTTTTGTTCAGTATTTTCTCTCTAACGTTTCTTCTCGTATAAACATATCTATATCTATAGATATATAATGATGTAACATGTAAAATGCTGCATCGTAATTTGTTCCATCATGTATCAAGTCAGTATATTTATTTAAGAGTTATACGTGTCTTTGAAACTATTTAGCTTTATCATTTTTTAAATAAAGTTTCGGCTTACTAAATATTTTTTTACGTCACAACTGAAAACAAAACCTTATACTGAAATTTTATTGACTAGATCATATCTTTATACAATGAAATGTTTAAATTTGGGAAATTCTATAAAACATTATATTGAAAATGAGGATACGTAATATTTAATTTCCCCTTTTTGAAAATAATGTGCGGATGACGCACGGCTTCGTAAATTTTAGAAATTTTAATTAAATTTTCTATCAATGGGTTGGCAAAGAATAAAGAAACAATATTCTGATTAGATGTAATGCAAAAATCACTTGAGGTTTATTGCAAGAAGCTACTATATAATATTAAAACACTAGATTGCATTACATGAAAAGAAAAATCCTTTTGTATTGCGCACTTATTTATGTCAAAAAAATATTATGACTTAGCGATTTTTCTTCCCTTAAACTTAATTACGGAATCATTAGAATGTATGTCAACTATTGACTGTCTATTGATTTGCTAAATCGATTGATTAGAACCACTTTTATGTATGTAATTCCTTTGAGTTCCATTTTGCTATTGATTTTTTTATCACTATCATTTTTGTATAATTTGGCAACCAATATATGTACATGAGATGGTATCGTTACATCTCTTTTCGCTTTTCTCAGTATGCCAGATTTCAATCCTTTCCAACTCAGGAAAAATATATTACTTAGAAAATAATTTTTCTATGGATATGTTGAAAAATTGAATGTCCTTAGTTATACAAAAACATTGTGAGAAACTAATTATGGTTAAAGGCTGTTTGACTCTAAACTTTTAAAATATTATATTGCAAGAAGAAAATCAAATAATTCACTTCATAAAATATTCATCAGAATATAAAGCTTGAATCAAAACATAATGATATAATGGCTGTTGAAAATTGGTTAAAAAAACAATTTTCATAAGTTCCTGAGACGAAAATAATACAGTTGCAATTAATCTTCTATCTCATATTGATATCAATATACTATTTCTCAACGGTACGGCAACGAATAAACGTCATGCAATGCAACACACACTGGGCGCTGCACTGTACCTCAAACAGATAAGACACATCGTATTGAAGTAATTATACAACTTTTAATATTATGCAATATGAGTTATGAGCTTGTTTATAGAAGGTTTATTTATACTAATTAAACTTTTAAATTTAGTTATAATACAACAAAATATTTTATAAGGTTTTTCATCTGATATCTTCAAGAGTAATCTGAAAAAAATGTCTTGTAATATCATTAATTATTTCGCAAGATATTGCGTTATTCATCACTGCGACATTTATAAACACGTATAAAAATATCCTCAACGTTAATCGATAAACAAAATAACCATTACGTTACAGTTGGTGGCGTGCATACAGGAAGTCTATAGCACATACCACATTATTAATACACAACATATACAACATTAAACAACTTATCCGCTAGTGAGAGCTTATGGTAGGTCAGTCAATTAGAGTGCTAAGCTGTTACGTGTAGATACAGATGGGAAACGGATCGAATTACGTCTACGACCTGACGTGCCATATTATATGATGGACATGAGGTGACTTGCTTGGAGTTAGAAGGCCTGCCACTTTGTTCTGCGTGTTATGTTACAATCGGATTGTTGAGAAAGGGAGAACAGACAAAATATCGCTAATAACACATAGCTATATGGTACTTCCAAGAGGGATTGTTATTCTTAGCTAATTGGGATCTCCCATCAGCTCTAAAAGTGTAATAGCATTTTATTTACGGTTTTTAAATAACTTTTAAAATAATTAAAAAAGTTTAGATGGAAACTCTTTTCCTTTTTATTTGCAAGGGCTTAAAGGTAAATAATATTTATAGAGCAAAAAGGTCGTGACTAATTCACGTACCGCACTCATGTAAAAAATATCCGATACCCTAATATTGTAGAGGTTGCGAAGAAAATAACCAAAACACATATTTGTTCATCGTGGACTTATTTATTTCGAAACAGTATATCTATAATAAGAATGCATTATTTTTATTATTCAAATTTTGAAATTCGAATATTCGTAACAAATATTATATCCTAATTATATATTTATTTTATTTACCCTTGCATAAACATAATTATTGGATACAATGTTGTCTGCATCATGATCAGAGTGTTTACATTCAACAACGATAAGGAGTAATTCGATAAATACAAAATTCATAAGTAAATACTAAAATACTCTAATATGTTTCCCGCACACATTTTGTGAAATTTATTTTCATTTATTATAAACAAATTACACTTTAATGACGAAATGCTACGTTCGAGTAGTTCAATGTATGTAGAATTAAAAAATATTTCTTTATGATGTTGTAAAACAATTAGATATGAGAAACTTAAGTTTTCTCAACGACCTTTTCATTGCAGAATCTAAAAATTTATTTGAGGAAAGAAAATCTCTCCGATTACTTAGAATGGAAATATAGTATAAAACGCAACTGATAACAATTAGAGGAAATATAATAAAGATATAGATATATATTTAAACGAAATATAAAGTTAGATATGCATATATAATTTTAAAGAATATATTTAAAAGTTTAACGTACACTTCCTGAAAAATCAGAGCGACTCCGGTCCGGCACTTTTCAGAGGCGGGAGGAATTTAATCGGCCGCATGTGCCTCTTGACTTATGCGTTGAGTCGATGGAAAATCAAATAGAAAAGAGCAGTAATCTCATCACAGTACTCATCGTCTTATTTACTAAGCAAACTTAATTTGTATGCCATGTTTTTAAATCATTGAAGAATTGTAACTTACAATATCCTAATATCTCAAGAAAAAAGCAGGAAACAAATAATCGGAGATGCCTAGAATTATACAATACGAATTACAAATTTTGTAAATGATTATTTTGCTGTACCCGCACAATACCACGAATAATTAGACACTAAACTTTTCAGACTACCGAACCAATAATACTAATCGATTTAGTTCAAGACTTCCCAACCAGTGGGACAACCCTCCCTAGGTGGGAGATCATAAGGGAGGCGGGCCCATTGTGTTCAGATTTTCTAAAGAAAAATCCATTTGAAATTAAATCAACTCAATAATTAATTCGGTCGCATGCGGATACAAACATAGCTTTAATATAAGTTTTATTATATAATCATACCTAATTATTTTTAAGAGACAACAACAAAGTTTTAACGTATTTGATCATAACTGTAATCAGAAATAAACATCGTGGAAATGATGAATATTTTTATTGTAATAATGAAAAAAAAATAAAAGAGGGCATAAATATTTTTTATAATCTGTTTTTTTTTTATAATATAAAGACGTCCCACTAATGGGATTTGTATATTGCGTATTGGTTCTAAATTGGTACATACGCTCAGCTGCTTACCACTGAAAAATTTATTGCGTAAAGCAGTATACGGTTTACTATATTACGAGGTCAGTAGCGGCATTTATATCTTAACTTATAATCTGCTTAATATCTAAACATCATATAATGGTTATATGAAAGCCAAAAGCATTACATATATATATATATATATATATATATATATATATATATATATATATATATGTATGTATGTATGTATATATATATATATATATATATATACGTATGTATATATATATATATATATATATATATATATACGTATGTATATATATATATATATATATATATATATATAATGCCTTTAGCTTTCACCTTACTGCTGATACATACTAAAATCGTAAATATTAACGGCCAAATAACATAAGTTGTAGAATGTATTTGTAATGAAAATTTCAATGCTTATGTATGTCTCGATAAATTAATACAATATTTACTTCATGCTCACTAAACGAGATAAGTTAATCTCATATCAATCTAGGATTTCATGTAATTTCATGTTAAGACATTAAATACGAAGGCATTTTATGAAGTAAAACAGGAAATACTTTTCTATTTCATGTCAATCCATGCAACACGTTCTATGTCACGGATGTCGATTGTGATGTATTCGGTGGTATTTTAATTTGAAAACATAATTTTACATCTTATATAATTTTTTACGTTTTTTCAAATATTATATTCCGTTAGACATTGTACATTCAATAAATGAAACTTGCTTGCTGTGTACGTCAGGTTTTAGTAAAGATGATAAATTGTTAATATAAACAGTTAAGATAATCACTGGAATGGAAATAAAGCTTTGACTATTATAGTGGCAACAGACCTTTGAGTATGAAATGAAAGTATTCATGTTGAGAAAGTAATAATTCCGGCCTCGATGATATTTTAGGTTCTGTTTAATGTAGTAGAAACCAAACATTCCAAAAATAAATTCGATAGAAAAAGAAAGAGATATAATCATACTGGCCCAACTGCAAAACGTCTTGTACACATTCGATGGTAACATTCAATACATTCGGTCACGGTCGATTGATGGCTCTAAATGATTACGTTGCTTTTTCTTTCCAACTTGCTTCATTTCGATGACATTAGGGAGCGAATTAGAGACATATTTGAGAATATTTCTACCGCCCATATCAGATAATATATCATCTGTTATACTTCACGTATCCTGGGATCAGCTGTACATATGTCGTCGTATATATTCAATCGGCACAGATTGTTTTGTACCTTACGGCACGTCTCATACCTAGTTACGTCGAAACAAATTTTGTTTACCGGCTATCTTGTTTTCAAACGATTTTCTTTGATAAATTTATTGAGATGGAAATTGAATGGAGATTTAAGTTAGTAGTAGTGAGATGTTTTGCGTTTATGAAGTATTCAGAAACGATATCATGCGATGTGATTATATCAATAATACTATTTATTATTTTTCTCCATATAGAGTAAAGAATTCTTAACGTTAATGCATTTATTATTTCCTTTACCATTTATCCCAGCTATGTGTACCTAAACACATAACAGAAGTGGCGCATAGTAACAGGCTTCTATACTAAAATATGTTCATTAAGTAATTTTAAGATATATTTTCTTTCCGTGGTAAAGCCTTCGTCTTATTTTGAATATATCAACGAATTATCATGGTTGTTTTGGTTAATGAAATTAGTGTATTTGTATTTAATTTAGGTAAGTATATTCTATGAAAATATAGTTTTTCTTTCAAAATGTAGTATTTTTTTCAATACTACCTTATTATATAAAATGGGAAAACAATAAACAAATTTAGAATAATTGTCAAGTTGGATGTGACTAATTTTGGCAATGGTTTTTTTATAAAAAGTGTTTTTTTAATGAAAAAGCTAGTGTTTAATGTTCATGCTTCATTCATGATTTTCAAACCCTTATAAGCAAAAACAAATGCATCACTTTTCACGTACCAATCATTGTAAAGACAACTGCAATATTTATATAAAACGGTTCAATCAACTGTATAATTTTCATTGTAACACATCAAAATCTCTAATATGGTTTCAATGCCAAGAAAGCCAGTATCCGAGTCCAAAATCGCAAATATTAATGTTAAGGTTATCAAATTATTTATCTATTATATAATATATATGTTGGCATAGTGGGCATGCTCTTGTCGTATTGAATAATAATAGATCTGGGTATTTTGCATGCCAAACAATGTAGACGACAACGACGAATGCCACTGCTTTCTTTGTTGTCTGAGGATTGTAGTTACATATTTGAAGAAAAGGGTCACAAATGAAATATACATACTAGAAATGCTACAGCTCAGGACAATCGCCTCAATGAAACAAAAATTTTGCGATGGTCTTTAAATGTACATCAGATAAATTGTTTCTGTATTCTAGGCAGAATATTTTAGAAAAATTTGCTAGATTGAGAAAGTTTCAGTTGAAAGAAAGATTTAGGTCAAATTGACGAAAAGTCAAGATAGATGATAAAAATCCAGAACAAATACTTTCCTTAAGGGCGCGCAGGACATTTGTCCTGGAAATATTTTCCAATTATGTGTTACTTAGTGTTCGTTTGTATAACACATTAAATAGTTTAAGAAAATAAGTTTTTTTTAACATTTAGAATACTAGGTTTTTTTATATAACCAAAATTGCAATCCATTATTTTTGACATAACTATATACTTCCCGTTGATTTCATTTACTTTAATCTGATTTCGATACTGGCTTTTACGTAGACTCAATGTAAAAAAAATGCATGTTAATGATATTTTGAAAAAATGAGCCCGGGGAATATAAACATACGCACTTTACGCCCACTAACTAATCTTAGTATTGTTTATAAGAATGTATAGCTCCGTATTATAGCAATAAATTGAATTGTAAAGCAAATCTCTTCACAATGTAGGAGTGATCTGAAGTAATGTTTATTAATTCATATCAATTAATTAATTATATAATATTTTAATAAATTTCTCAGGTCATCGGTTGTTTTATTATGCGTCGTAGAAAAGGAAAATTTCCAGCAGGTAAAAATATTATAGCTAGAGTTAAAGTAATTTACTTTCGGTTAGATTAAACTTTTAAGACATGTCTGTGACAGCACCCAGAACAAATTTCTCCGTTTGACTTGCAGAGGGTAGTGTCTGCAAATAAATTATGGTAGGTACTTTAGAAACTAATTTTTATAATATTCCATTTGATCGACAAACTATTTTAATAATTTGTGAATTTTAAAGCATTTTTTTAAACAAAATAGCTTTCCAGAAGAAATAAGTGTTAAGTTATACAAGATATCACAAGTCTGTGATAGGGAAAACAAAATTGTACTGGCGTGTATACTTACAAAATTCTTTTGACATATACAAAGATGAACAAATTATTACAGAGACTGAATACGCTATACAATAAGCATTATCAAAGAATAAATGGTACTACACTTTGTCATGTTAAGTATATAAATTTTGATATTTGAAATTATTATAAAACTTTTTTTGATTATTTAGAAATACGAGAAAGTAAAAGTCGTCGAGAATAAAACACTTTATTCTATTGAGCAAAAATAAATCAATACATTTAATTGAATCGATATCATGGGATAAATATATAATAATGGTATATATAATAATGGTAATAAGACCTATAGTAATGTAGTCGTTATCTTATTTATTTATTATAACAATACGCTCTACGCAGGACTCATATTTATAAGTTTTAATTTTACGCTTACAGTAATTACTTTCCGGATATTTCCATTGTAACACATCAAAAACCTTATATTTTTCCTTTAATAAATAATTATAAATTAGTTCTAAGAGACGGGAGTAGAACAAGTGGAAAACTAATATAAATTAATAACATTTTCTAAATTCTAAAATAAAGTTAAAATTCTACTTTCTTGTTCTACAAAACCAGATTGACTAATCCGGTAGTTGACTCATTCTAAATTTTGATATTTTTTGTACAATATTGTGAAGTATAATTTAATTAAATATCAGTATTCAAAAAAATTCAAAAATTGTTTAAAAAATAAGCCAGTTATAGGCTTCTAAATTTGAAGATACGGATAGAGTTGGGTATATCCCTGTCACTTTTCCTCTTGTAGAATATAATGTGCAATATAAAAATGACCTCACAACACAGTATTGCCGTCCTTGTCTAAAGGTTAAATTTAAACTTTTATAACTCAGTCAATTTTTAAGATTATTTAAAAAATTTTTCACTCTTCATCAGCTTGTACCTTGAAATTATATTTAATGAAATAAAAAAAATTACCAAATACCCAATTGTCTATAAAATATTCTGTTTTTATGAATAATACATAAAAACATAGAATATTGAATAATACATAAAAACATTCAAAAAGGTAAAATAAGCTCTAAATACTACCTAGTAATATTCTATAAATTACAAGACATAATATATTCCATGTTAGTATTACCATGTAGGAGGATATATATTTTGCAACTTGTCTTAACGGTATCCCTTTCAAATAATTTGAAAGCATATAAATTATCTTTTATATGTATTGTATGCGGACGCTCTACATGGAATTGTCCCAAGGTACCAATTATCGGAAAACTAAAATTTCCTTTTGGGCCTCATGAGAGGTGATTTTCTGTTCTGTGAGTAGACAGGTTGCTTCCGAATACTGCCTGTACTGGCTTAATTCGAAATCTACAGAAATTAATATTGATTTTTATTAATACGGATTAGTCATTCATTTTACCAATTTGGGTGAATATTTATACTTGTTTGCGGTATTATGAGTCTGTATGCTAAAGTGTACATAGCACATATTCAGGGTTGAAGGATTTAAAAGAGTCCTTTCAATTTAAGTGCTTGTAAAGGAAACTTAGATATTAATTTGTATGGAAAATTTCTCTGCTTCAATCAATATTTTTATTACGTTTATTTTTACTACATTTTTCAAATAGTGTCTTGTGGATCATCGTAACTTTTTCTCATTTCTGTCAGCTTAGTCAGTATTAATATCTAAAGCGTAATTAAACCTTGTTTATATGTTTTATAATTTATTGCGGCGATATATCACTTGTTTTGATTGTACTTTTTACAAGAAAAATGCCTTAGATATACTATTTTTTTATTATTGAACACCTTTATATTTTCGTAACATGTGGCTTTCTTTATTATTTATTAGGTACATTTTAGTAGACCACCAAATTTCGAGCAGCACTACCTGATAATTTATCCTTTGACTATAGAGCTTGGCAGCTATTTGGGCACCCCCATAACTCTGAGTCAGCGACTTGTGGTAGCTTTATTTTTATCAAGTGGTGGGAAACACCTGATTATTAAACGAAAACTATTGTCCTTTCCTAGGTCAATCCATTGCCTATTCACTCATTCACTCACGTACCTACACTGACAGATCATCGAAACCTTATGCAAATAAGTCACACACAGAAGAGCTTGAACCTTAAGATTTGGTACGTAGTGTTTAGAATACCAATGAAAAACGATTGTAAATTTAACTCGACCACTAGAAACTCTTCTCTTTAACATTTTGCTTTCACCGTTGTCAAATTCACTGTTGTAATAAATTTAGTAATCAATAAGTATAGATGTGGCAGATATCTGAGTCACTCATTTATAATTTTAAAGTAAAGGTCTGCAAGAACTCATCTGATTTTATCCCACGGATTCCTATGCTTAATTTTTTTAAAATAGGACTTGGCACTTTTTACTTAAATGTTTTTGGGCGAACATATTTTACTTAACCAATTTTTGTAACTTAATAATTTGGGTACTCACTGAAATGATTTCAAAATGCTCTAAACTCAATCAACTCTCAACTTATCAATTTCCAATTTCATATTTTTACCATAATTTTATCCTAAAACTTTTATTTCAACTTATTAATAATCTCATTCACCGTGTATTGATTTTAATTAAACCTGTTTCAAGCATTAATTATCATACGAAATAGGTAACAAAAATAACATTCCTCTCTTTTAATTCACTATATTCTGTCTAAATTTTTTATACCATTTTCTTGCAGCGTATATATCCATAGTATTTGGATTCGTTATTTCAAATCTTCATATAATTTTAAAATTCAGTATCTACGTATGGTGTAATTTTCTCACAATATTTCTAAACGTTAAATAATTACTTATATCTAAATATACCAATAATTTACTAGCACCATTAGCGAGTGTTTCTATGATAATGCTCGTGGTATATTATTTTGAACGCATAATATTATCAAAAGAATAATATTTTAGTACATTTTCAGTTACATTAAAATCCTTAAAACGGTCAGCTCATATTCTTCTTAAAATTATATTTCGCTCACTTTATACGATATACATTATTTACAGAGTATAAAAAAAAAGTTGGGCATTTTCATATAAGTGTCATTTCTTCTCTTTGTGCTACATACACACTTCAAAATGATGTACGGAGTCAATGCGTAATAGGTATTTAAAGCATACTTATCCCATTACTCGTAAATGTAGTGGGAGGGTAAAAAAGAACGACTATATTATAGAAAATGAGTATTCGGAAGCAACTTTGACTCTCAATTGATATAACACATTCTGGTTGTAGGTTAGTGGATGTACATTAATCATTTCAATAGGTTAATCTTTCTTTTGTCAATAAAACAGAAAAGAAAATAATGAATTCAGTGTATGACTCTATATTTATTTGTGTCATTTTTACTCGTTTACCTGTTATTGGCCTGTGACTTTAGGACAGTGGGAGGCAATAAAGAAATTTCTTGCATCCCCTTGGACAAGGAACGTTTGGGTTCGCTCAGTTATGGTCTGGGGGTCTACGGAGACCAACGTGAGTGTGTTACTTATTGATTTCCTAATCATTTTACAGTAATTTCAATTCTAATTTATTAAAAAATTGTGTTTTATGAACTATATATATTCAATTTGTCTCTAATATAAATGTATATGCCAAATTTCGAAATGAAAGGAGAACGTCAATTTTACCATGGGTGCTGGTTCAAATGTCTTGTAGCTTTTTTGATGTACCGATAATTAAAAGATGTCAACAAGTATAAGAGTTTTCATTACACGGCAAAAAATATCTCAGATAAAGTAAAAAAAGAATAAAAATATTTAATGTTTTTTTTGTTATTTTAAACATTGCATATTACTTTTATGTTCTTAATTCACTAATAATTTACTAATAATGGTTGGTCTCTCCTAATGACAGGCATAATTGATGATTTTTAAGATTCAAAAGGAATGAACAAAACGCTTATCTGTCTGTCTGTCCATCTGTCACAGCCGTTTTCTTCAAAAACTGTTTCACGTAAAAAGATAAAATTTGCCGTAATGATAAAGTATTTTACTTTAATAGCTAACACTCAAAAATATTAATAGGGAAATTTTAGACTTGGTATACGTATACTTTTATACATGTAATTTTTTGTTAACTTTGTTAACGTTTTTAGTTCTAGAGATATAGTCCAAAACATCCATAACAAATATGTCACCCCTCCCTTATGTCCTCAAAACTTCTAAAGTCAAAATTACAAAAAAAGCAGGGTTTCTGGAAGTTTACCGGGATACTTTATCAATGATTTTATATTCCATTGATTTTAAGAAAGTCAGGAAAACACAAGTCCGGCCCGCTCGACGAGCGGTCGACAATCGATCTCGGATCCCGTGGTACACTGTGCCGTCAGAAATATGTTGATGGCAATTTGAATATATAGCTTATTAACAAATAGACAAAGAATCACTGATTAAATATATCTTCACAATGCTTTTGAGGGCATTCTTGAAAAAATAATTCAATCTCTTCTCGTATTATATCTAAAATATATATTAATAATTTTAATTTCACTGACAACCAATATTATAAACTTGAACTGTTTACTCGTATTATAAATAATTTCTGAGGCATTCTAACAAATGTATTTTTATTCTTCGTTCAACAAAATCTTATGTAAATTATTCTCGTTTGGTAAATTTTCTAAAATTATTAGGTCTGTTTTAATGTGAAAATAATATTATCAAACTACTTTTGTTAAAATGAGTATTTGAATCGTGATTTTATATAAAAATAATAATAAAATTCAAGATTGGTAATATTTAAACTTTCCGGAATCATTGTATAAATTCCTCTGATCTTTATTCAAATGAATATGATAAATTAACAATTATTAAGGAATTATATCTTTTGTAATGACGATAGTTTTCAACTGGGAATAACATATTAAATACCCGAAGCAATAAAATCAACTCAATAACAGCTTATGAACGAATGGTGACATAGTGGTCCACTCTTAGTGCAGCACCATCTTGATTTCCTAGGTTCTAGAAGGCGCTGTATTTTATTTTAGCCTGATTCCTTCATTTAAGCTAGTCCTGAGAATACTCAACGTACTCAATGGTGCATGTCTGAGCTGAATGCTGGCCAGTAAATGGTCCGTAAATCGACTTTGTTGAGGAACTGCCTAGAGCCATATGAAGTATCACAACGAGCATCATCGTGCATTAACAGAAAGTTATCCTCTATAAATTCCCTATCCGTAGACATTATCTCTTCGTCCCATCCGAATATCGATTGCGTACCCACCAGTGTTCAAAGCTCTTTTACGAGAGCTGTTTTTCTCTCTAGTGCTGTTTCTCTGAAACGATTGCTTACGGAGGTATCTTACATTAGATACCTCCATAAGCAATCGTTTCAGAGAAACAGCACTGCACAAAGTACTTCTTCCATCGCTTGTACGAGTAGACCCATCCTCTGCTGTTACAGACATTCTTCACTCATTAGTAAACAGGACGGATGTATAATTAAGGTCAATCAAATGAACGGCGCGTCTGCTGGTAAATTGTAGTCAATCATGAATCTACATTGAGAAGTCATTATCTGGAGTTATGTCATTCTAAGCTAGACGACACCGTTAAGAACTTGAATTTTATAAGGTTCCAGGGATACATAAAATCGATAATAGAATTGTTAAGGTGGTTTGGAGCACAGCGGCGCCTTAGACCATATCAGGCTATCTGCGATCTTTAACCGTTGCCAGCTTGAGGGTCATTTTTCAAAGGTCTGGAAAGTGAGGAAGCTTAAAATCATAGAAAAATAATGTGAAATAATCTAGATATTCCTACTATGCTCCTTTCAGCCTTCAGGAAGTGCTCGAGCAGGTAATAACGGGAAGTTGCTTGAGCAGGTAATGGTTTATTTGTAAAACTATTTCAATCGCCGGGATCCTCTAACCAATTCCTTTTCCGATCATCCGAGTGTCCACCTAAACGCGATATATGCCGCTTGTTCTGAGTAGACGTGTGCCTAAATATGAACCCGGTGTTTTATTTTAACATATCCGCCCTATTCCATATTGTCTCGTTATCAGCCGTTTTGGCCCGGAAATTGTCACAATGGTTATGGCTCCGCATAATAGTTATGGATTATTTTATCTTTTAAGGCCAATCAATCAATTCGTAAATATTTTTTTTTCGATGGCAGACGTTTTGCAAGGAATGTGTCACCTGATCAATGGCTATCCATTATTTGAAAAAATCCTTTTTACCCTTTACATATACTTTCCTACGTCAGATAACAGAAAAGGTTTTCTCAGTTAATTTGCTATGTTAATTAAAATTAAATTAGAAATAACCTAGTTTTAAGAATATTATTGGCCCCGGTGACTCCAATTCTTTATATAATTTAGATATGTAACTCTTTTTATATAATTTAGATTATGTACTCCGTTTAATTTAATTATATGAAAAAATTAAAGCATCATTATAAATAAATAAATACTCAGGCTGTACGAACGAAACACGAAACAAAGCGTAAATTATTATAACACGGTGTTAACTCTCACGTCTGATTGATTTTGATAGCTATCTTTGTTTGTATTTAACGTGATAAATTTGGAAATAAGTCCATCGTCACGTCCACCTTATATTACAGCAAAATGTATTATGCAGTGTATATTTACATAGTTATATCAATGTCTTTTAATGCACTTTTGAAGCTAACATTTCGCAGTGAACGTAACAAACCGATTTTTTCACAAGTGTCTTTATCAATGTTTTCTTAATATTTGTCTCATTTTTTGCTTTGTTCTGAAATTTACGTTCAGTTCAGATGAATAATAATTAATATTTCATAATTGATGCTTTCCCTTATTTCATTATGAATACTTTGTTTCAAAGGCTGATTTTGACAGTTTAATTACGAGAACTGTTTTAATGATATTTTGTTTTTTTCTTGTCTACAAAATAGTACACGCAGAACTTAAAAGAAAAAAATTCGTTCCAACTTGAGCTTATAAAAATGCTTCATCAATACATCGCGACAAAATGTTACTTATTTTATCAGTACCTTTCGATGTTTGTAGATATCACAATATAGTTTCAACCGATATGAACTACTTTTTGTACTACGATGTACGTAGTTTCCCTAATACGAGTCTTGTTCATATTGTTCCCGACTTGTGGCTTCAGACATTAGGAAGATCGTAAATTAACATAAGAATTTACAAAGTTAGTTACTCGCAAACAGCGATTATGATATAGAACATAGCTTAGTTTTAATTAATTCCTTTTGTTTCTTTTGTGAGCCAACTACCTTTCGTTTATTTGTATGTCACCTTGAATATTATTCATATTACTTTTATAGACAATTCACCGCTTTCCAATTCCATATTTAGAATTTCTTAGCTCAAGCTGGAAAACGGAAAACTTGTAAGGTCACTCACATGTTCCAACGGTGATAGTTGATTTTTACAGAAACTGCGACGTAGAAGCTTGAAATTTTATATAGTAATACATATTACTGACGAATATATTTTGAACTTTTCGGATAAATAATTTCATAAAAATAGTCGTATGAGAGTTAAAGAGTGAAGTACAAAGAATGTTTTAAATTGTACACACCATATGGAGTATTATTTGAAGGAGCTTGTTGTGAGGAACACATAAATATATTTTTTTCACAATTTTGAAATTATATAATAAAATATGCGTCACAACAGAGAATTTCTCTCCCCTCTATTTTTGAAATTATTAAACGAAAAATCATAAAAAATTACAATATTTTTAGTGCGAATTCTATTCGCACTTGATAGTTTTTACAATACAAAATATTCTGTTAAACTCTTTATAAAAAATCAGTAAACGCATAAATATAATAAAAATCGAAACATGTACTTATTTAGGTTAATATTAAAAAGGTTTACATAAGTGAAATCTTTATTAGTATGTGTCGACAGCGAAGTATGAGACAATTAGTAACCTTTATTCATTGGCTCGGACAAAGGCAATTCTGTTGACCGCAATCATTTGGCATATTTTTTAAGGTGCCAGAGACAACGATCGTTCGCCCTGCGTTATCTTCTTTATGTCCGGATGGACCCCGAATGATAATTTTTATAACCAATTAAACACCAAGTAGGTTGTTTACTAATATAATTGTCAATTTGTGGAGTTTTTTATTTCAACCTCATATTTCGAATATTCTAAATAATTAAGCTAAATGTATTTTCATTAGATTTGATAAAAATGTGTACTTGTTCCTAACATAATGTGACAACGAAGATACGTGAAAGGTGTCTTAAGATTATATCGAATACAAGAACTTTTAATCCAAAAGTAGAAAATATATAAAAGAAACAATTCTTAATAACCAAATAACTAATTATAAAATTTCACATCTTAATTCTGTGTTAAGAATAATGAGAAAATGTAAATCAATTAATATGCAATGAAGTGTCCAAAATTTGCGATGGCGACAATCTTGAATAAATAAATTCTGCAAATATCAAGAATATAGGTGTAATTGAGCAAATATTTTGAAAAAAATGAGAATTGTATATAATGACGATAAGGAAAGTATTTAGAATTGACATTATTTTTGCAGTGCCTTAATCTCGTTAAAATTTAAGATCCTTGAATTATTATCCAATCTTATTTGACTAAAGCTAATTTTTATAAATCCGCCAGTTGAATGTAACTGTTGTTTTAAATAACTTTTACGATTTCATTGTGTCTGGAATACTGATTCAAAAAGATAAATAAAATATACTAAGGTTTCTCTAAAATCTATATAAAATTAAAAATGTTCGTGTTTTACTTTTCAAAAGATGTATCATAATGTGTTAAAAATGAATTAGTACATTACAGCTGATAGTCCTAAGGAATGAGTACCCACATAGTAACGTAGGGAGTAAAAGTGTACCTTTAAACGGTTTATCTTAAAATATTTCATTCAAAAAATAAAGATTTAAAGGATGCTTTAATATATCTTTAAAGGATCATGGAGACCGATCTGTTTCTATATTATTGTAAAAACACCAACGTAAAAATTGTTGTAATAAGCTCCTAAAAATGTTTTCAGTTTCTTTAGAACTCATAATTGTGGTGATGTTCAGTACAATTATTTTATATGTAAAAAAGCTAACAAGACGCTGGTCGTAGAACTAAAAATGGAAATGAAATTTTTGATCAATCCCTATAAAGCCACCATACAACATGGGCTTCATCTTTTCTTTTATATATATATATATATATATATATATATATATATACATATATATATATATATATATTAAAACAGTATTGAGTAAATTAAATACAATATTGTTCCAAATAATACAATATGCAAACCTAACTTGAAATTATTATACGCAATCATAAATGAAATTAATTCTATATTGCTCTTTGATATGGTTTTACCGTTTAAAATGTTATTTTATAATGTGTATGATTGTAAACGACAAACATTGCATTTGTTCAAATTACAGAATTATTCCATATTTTCAACTTGTTCTTGCATTTACATTCTATGCATTTACAGTCTTTTTCATAATATTGTTCATTTATTTAATATAATCTAATATTTTATTGTGTCATTTCACAAATCAATATTCATTTTCTTCAAAATAATCATTTATTGCACACGATTTTAAAAATATAAAACGTTTGCAGTATTCTCAAAGAGATACAACTCTTTAAAACTTATAACATTTAAGATTAATATGATATACGTTTTTTCATTTTTAGATATATTTTGGTACAAATAGTGATTGCAAAAGACAAAAATGACATATTAAACTATTCAATCGGTAGAGTTAATTTAAATAGACATTTCCTTAATTCCGATATCTTTCAATAGAACTACTGAAAATATCTTGGATAAAATAATATTTCGGTAGCGAGATTGTAAATTAGATAATTGGATTTTTCTTCACTTTGGAGGTTACCATATTAAAAAAATATATATCAAACAGGTGGTCTTTTTATCGTTAATCACATTTGTCGTAGATACACGTGTTTAGACCTACACGTGTGTTTACGGAATGTTTTTTGTCCTGAAATATTTCCCTTTTCTCAATGAATCTTATTTACCAGCCACCTGATTTCCAATCGATTTTCGCTGATGAGCTTATTGGCAGTGTAATGGTGATATATTGCGTGGGACGTTTTATTTTCCTTCTTTTCGATATGTTTATATGAAGTACAAATCTTTATAATTTACCGTAAAATGTGGTATACTGAAGAATTTCCTTGTCCATTTTATCCATTTAAAGCCATGTAAATGACCATGTTTTTATTATTCTATATCAATAAAAGCAATCAATTTCACGGCACTAAGTTTTTGTAAATGAATTATTGTCATTTCACGTAACATGTTTTCGCATCAATTATTATCTACATAATTGTTTTTCACATAATATTTATATGAAATTCAAGTCTTTTTAATTTACCGTAAAATGTATACTGAAGAATTTCGTTACCATTTTTCTTCATTTATACTTATCCATATGACCATGTTCATACGTTTTTTAACATTAAAAATAGTAAATGTTTCAGTACGAAATTTTTGTAAGGAAAAAATTATCATTCCACGTAATATATTTTTGCATTTATTGTCATTCACATAATTAATGTTATTATAATTATGTCGGTAGCATTAACATCGATGCGATGATATTCATGTTGTTTGCCTAAATATTTACGAGCCTCAAGAAATTATTAGAATAATAACCAGGTTTACTCATGAGCGAAGACCTTATGCTTAAAATAATTATGTAAGTCAATGTTTATTGTTTCCCGTTAAGTTTAAGTTTATTAAAATAATATGAATAATAATTACGACTCTGTTCAATGTTTTTAAATAATAAATCAACAATTGAATGTCTGATCTGATTATTAGAGCCTTCAAACATAATTTACTACATGAGACTTATTAAAATTAATAAGTTATATAATTTATACGAATTTACTCTCTTAAAGTGGACGAAGTAGCGGTTATGTATTGTTCTATTTTTTTATTTTACGTGTTTTAAGATCCCCTACCGTCTTTTTTTTGCTTCCATCACAACAACTGTAAACAACACAATAAGCTATAATCAAAATATGATACAATAATAACTTTACGTAATAGAATGTGTTCATTGTGTTATTTTATTATATTTTTCCCCTCGAGAACACCTTATTACTAACTTTTCTAAGTTGTTTCCATGATCACATTTATTTTATATTATAACAACTTTTTATAGTTGTTATAATATAAAATAAATTCGATCATGGAAATATATGTAATAACAACAAAAATTAGTATGTCTGTTTACTTTGTGTTTCAAAATTTACCTTGGTCTTTCTACCTCCTTTGGTATAATTTTCTCCAAACCCCTTGTAGCTTACTGTATTAATGTAATTCTCTTTTTTCTGGCAGTTACTACATGAGAAACCGTTGGAAGTCACTAATTTACAACGGTTGAATTACAATAGTTTACACGGGAAACCGTTATAAGTTTAAATTTTACTTTTAATATTTGGCCCACAATTCTTTTCCGCTACCTTTCTTTGTCTTTTCCGCTTATATGTTTTTTTCCAAAATTTCTTATTAAAATTGTGTTAGAATAAGAAACCAGACAACATCTCAAAAACGTTGCTATGCGCATTTCATATTTTACCTCTTTTCTCCAACTTACTCTTTGGCATTTCCATAAATGTTTCACCTTATTAACGTTGGAGAATTCAGAAGCCACTACAGATATGAATTAAATAAACCTAATGAACATCGGTGTATTAATTCAAAATGGCAAATGTCGACCTCATGAACAAAAGGGCTCATAATCTGTTATGAATTAAAATTTATTTTAAAATTTTCCTTTTCCAGAACTTAGAGACTGGAAGCTTTATTCAGCGCTTTTGGAAAGAACTTTCGCCTGAGAATTTTGTTTCCCTAATTCTGTTTCATACTCCGTAAAAAAATTCAGCACGCAATTAAATATTTAGTTTCAGTGAATCCCGTCTGTTCGGTACGTGAATCTTTGTAAAATTTAATCTTTAAAAACGAATCATATATGTTGTGTGCTCATATAACTTATTTGTTTGCGGAAAATTGATTACGCACGCCATTGACATATTTAAAATACATACATATGTATTGCCTCACGTGAGATACCTTTGTATGTATACGTATCTACAGTATTAAACATATTATTTGTTGAAATAATAATTCGTTTATTGACTTATCGACAATCCTCACACCAATATATAAACACTACAATGTTGTATATCCTCGTTCGATATCGTGTAAAGTAATCGGACCTATATCGAACTAATTAAATTTTCTTTCTTAATATGCTTGTTAATATGCTAAGTTTTCTCAAAATTTCACTTAAGAATGATAAACTCTTACCAGAATTACAAATCCTAATCATTGTTTCCATGAGATGGAATAATATTGTTTCCTTTTTAGAATGATGTTACTACTGAACCCGAATATATTTTAAAAAAACTGGACCAGATATAAATTGTAGCCTGGACTGACGCATAAGCTGCATTACTGAAGTCCAAGAATCCTTTTAATTCGCGAGTAGAAGTTAGTATATTATATAATAATTAGAATTCACACCAGGATGTACTTGAACGTAATAATTTTACATCACATTAATTTTAGATTTTTACCGTTTTTATGTAAATATACTAATCATTCCAATCAGCGTGAATGTTATAATAACGCGAATTTATATAATTTTCTTTGACAAGTTATTCGTAATTAGACAAATTTGTCGAATAGTTAGGTTTGTGAAATTTCCTCGGTATTTTTCCTAATGAATATATTAAATAATAGTTTGAAATGAGCTTGAATTTAGCAATAAAATAAACAATAATTTATATTCTATACGCTCTGAATTAGTTTTAATTATATCTTTTTAATAAATAAGGTGCGAAAAATAAGTGAAACCAGCTGTAACATTTTGAACACTTAAATTCAAGATTAGTTAAAATTCAAGTTAAAATACTCAGTAATGTATCACCACTATTATACTATCTGTTCATCCTAGCTCGAAGGTGCAAAGAAGCGGAAGATTTAAAATTAACTTATTATATAAAATTAATTTACTAACACTATTCCTAGCGACTTACTTTGTATATTGGGTAATTCGTAACATAAAGTTAGAAAGTCTAGATTTTACGTTGTAAACGGTCTTTTTTTTAAATAATTTGTAAAAAAAAGAAACTTTTATATATGTAGAAATATTACATGTAATTCTCTCAAATCATAAAGAAATCATTACAAATTAACGGTCAGTGTAGAAAATTCTTAAACATTCTTATATTGTCTACAATATTTTTTACATTATTTAATGTAGATGAATTGGAAAAATGCTCCCGGAAAAATATGACTTTCTTCACTTATATAATTGTCGCTTAATACAAACAAATTATACTCTATGTCTATCTAGAATCAACAAATTATAGGATGGTAAAATTAACTATATAAGCCGCAAATGAAAACACGGTTAGTAGAATTCTGTTTTTTACCGCACAGAATCTTGAAATTCACAACAAATATGGACGCTTAAAATATTACTAAACGCTATATAAACTTGATAAGATTTCAACTACGGGGTAAACGTTACCAGGAATAAAAGTCAAATTTACTCTTAGCAGTGTTTTCGTCTATTTTCATCTGTGGTAATTACAATTACCCTTAAGACTTAATCACATTACAGGGGATGATGTAGTGTGACATAAAATGTGAACAAGGAGTTTTACCACGCAATCGCTTAGATAGATTTATGCGTATAAGAAAACTTATACTTACAATTCAAAAATATAAAATTTTATCCGTAGCTGAAATAAACTGTAAAATTAACAATAAAATACGACATTAGAATGATATTGTCACATTTTAACGCTGAGTGATAACCCTATTAATTTACAATATGTGTTTATAAAAGCCACAATAAAAATAGCAGTAGGACACAATCAGTTACTTTGAAGTTTAATAGATTCGGTTGAAAATAAAAAATTTATGATCTTATGCAGTTCGAGTAAAATTTCCGGATATGTTTTAATTTGGAAGTAATTTCTAACTAGGATTATTTTCCGTTTTATCACTTTGTACTCTAGCGGAAATTCGTTTGTAACTGTTTTTATGCACTAATTCTCTTACTTTTAATTTTGTCCCATTAATTCTGGATTATTTTTTTTTCAAATTACTTACCTGCATTTATGCCGTAAATAGCAATTTCGTTCACTCATCTTGCGACAAAAATTTTACTATGTTATATATTTCTACATATTCATTCTTTTCTCTCTCACAACTCGCAAGGAGGATTGAATACAATTTATTCGGTAGTGACGATAGCCCGTTATTTAATACGCCATAAATAAAAAAAATTATTATTAAACGCGAAATAAGTACCACCATATAATAAAGATTTATAAAAGTTGCTTAAAAAAGGAATAGATGTATCTTTCAAATAATAAACTGTATTAGAACTCAGTCGCAATGATTTTCGTTGCTACTAATCAAAATTACTTCAAATTATATATATATATATATATATATATATATATATATATATATATGTTTATATATATATATATATATATATATATATATATATGTATATGTATATACTCTGTCTATCCTCATAGATGATATGAATGGTCTTAACAAATTGGTTGGTTTTTATGTGGCATAACTGAAACTCCAGTAGCTTAATATCCAAATCTATATATTTTTTAATTAGTTTTATTTGGTGCAAATTCCTTGATAGAGTGGATCCAATCTGAATTTTATTTCCCGTTATTGAAGTCCTAATTCTGCTAGGAACTGAAACTAGAATGAAGAATGCGACAATAAATTTGATTAAACAGTTTGTCCTGAAATATGAACTGGAAGCAGAACATGAGACTTACCACAGGTATTAAATAACGTAAAAACAGAATACGTGCGAAACGTGTTTCTATCAAGTTATTATAATTTACAATATAGGGTAATTACTGAAAATAACTACGTATGAAAAGACGTAACTTTTCCTTTTATTTCTCGAAGAAAATAGTTTCCGTGTGCTAATATAAAATTGTATGACGTAAATATGTGAAAAGTACTTTTTGAATCAGCTCTTTGTCTTTTTTTATTTAATGGAGTGAATTTTCCATTTACTTTTTCTTAATATTTCTAACAATTTCATTAATCGTATAAAAAAAACAAATGATGAATATATCTTACATTGGTTTATTTTTATTTTGTATTTTCGAAGAAATTGTAATTATAAAAAAATAAAACGTCCCGATTATACAATTAATTGATTTCGTTTAAATAAGTATCTTCTCAAGTTTTGCGGAACTGAAACCTCTTTTGTATATCTTGATGCTTTCCCTTACTTCATTATGAATACTTTGTTTTAAATGCTTATTCTCACGGTTTAATTACCAGAACTGTTTCAATTATGTTTTGCCTTTTGCCTTCTCTAGAAAATAATACACGCAGAAATTGAAGGAAAAAATTTCGTTCCAACTTAAGCTTCTAAAAATACTTCATCAATATATTGTGACAAAATCTTTAAAGTGTTATTTATCAATCGGTTTAGATGTTTGTAAATGTCACATTAGGGAGATTGTAAATTGGCGTAAGGATTTATAAAGTTACTTACTCGTAAATAGAAATTATGATATAGAACACAGCTTAGATTTAATCAGTTCGTTTTGTTTTGTTCTATGAGCGAACTACCGTTCTTTTGCCATCTACCATATTATTCATATTACTTTTATAAAAAATTTCCATTCCATTTTTAGAATTCCTTACCTCAAACTGAAAATCGGAAAATGTGTAAGGTCACTCACATGTCCCGTCTGTGACAGTTGATTTTCATAGAAACATGAAAGTTGATATGGTGATACATATTATTAACCGACATGTTTAGAAATTTTCGGACAACTAATTTCATAAAAATATTCGTATGAGAGTTAAAGAGTGGGTGCAAAAAAGGTTTTAAAATTATAAATATCAAGTGGATTATTATTTTAAAGATTTTTTACATAATATTACAAAATATACGTCAAAACAAAGCATTTCTCTCCCCTCTATTTTTGAAATTATTGAACCAAAAATCATAAAAAATGGAAATATTTTTAGTGCGAATGCTATTCGTACTTGATAGTTTTTACAGTACAAAATAATACGTTCAACTCTTTATAAAAAATAAGTAAACGCATAAATATAATAAAAATCAAAACATGTACTAATTTAGGTTAATATTAAAATTTTTTACATAAGTGAAATCTTTATTAGTATGTGTCGACAGCGAAGGATGAGACAATTAGTAACCTTTATGCATTCTCTCGAACAAAGTAAATTCTGTTGATCGCAAGCATTTGACACACTTTTTACGATACCCGAGGCAGTGGTCGTTCGCTCCAAGTTGTCTTCTTTATGTCCGGATAGGCTCCAAATTATGATGTTTATAACCAATTAAACACCAAATAGGGGGTTTACTAAGATAATTGAGAATTTGTGAAATTTTTTATTTCATCAATAATACTAAAGCTAAATGTATTTTTATTAGATTTGTTAAATATGTTTACTTGTTCCTAACATGATGTGAAAATAGAGATACCTGAAAGGTGTTTTAAGGTTATATGGAATACAAGAACTTTTATTCCAAAAATAGAAAATATCAAAATGTATAATAGAAAAAAAATTAAGAAAACATGTATTTCTTAATAATTAATATAAAATTTTGCTACAATATTAATTCTATGTTAAGAAAAATGAGGCATGGAAAAATGTAACTCAAAGAATACGCAAAAGTATCCAAAAAGTTTCTCTGAAATCTCTATAAATTATAATAGTAAAAGGTGTCTTACTTTTCAACAGATGTATGTGTCAAAAATTAATTAGTACATTACAGCTGATAATCCTAAGGAACGAGTACCGATATACTAATATAAGGAGTAAAAGCATACCTTTAAACGGTCTATCTTAAAATATTTCATTCAAAAAATTAGGATTTATGCGATGCTTTAATATAAGATATATTATAAAGGAACATTGAGACCCAAACTTTTTATGTGTTACTGCAAAAACACCCATATGAAAATTATTGTAATAAGCTCCTGAAAAATGTTTTCATTTCTCAAGAAGTCATAACTATGGCGATGAACAGTATAATTAATTTATATCTAAACAGCTAACATGATGCTAGTCGTAGAATCAAAGATGAAAATAAAATGTTTTGATCAGAACCTGCAAAGACAACGTACAAGATGGGCTAAATCTTTGAATTTCACATATAAATTTACACGCTATGTAGAAACAAATTATAGTTATCGTGACTCTTTGGAACCTACCAAAATTTAGGTTAGATATAACAGTTACTAATATGCACATAAGTAGTGAACGGTGTTAGAAATATTAAGAAAAAGTAAATGGAAAATCATTTCCATTAAATAAAAAGAGACCCACAGTTGACTCGGAAAGTAATTTTCACATATTTACTTCATACAATTTTATATTTGCACACGGAAACTATTTTCTTTGAGAAATAAGAGAAAAGTTTACGTCTTTCCATACGTAGTTATTTTCAGTTATTACCTTATATTTTAAATTATAACTTGATAGAAATACGTTTCGCACGTAATCTGTTTTTAAGTTATTTAATATCTGTGATAAGTCTCACGTTCTTCCAGTTCATATATCAGCACAAACTGTTGATATTACACAAACTGTTGATGTATTCCCATGATATCTACATCGGTAAACTCCATTTTACTTTATTCTAGTTTCAGTCAATAGCAAAATTACGACTTCAATAACGGGAAATAAAATTCAAATTGGTGATTTTTCATCTACTCTATAAAGGAATTTGCTTCAAATAAAATTAGAATTTTCATTAAATTAAAAAAATATGTGTGTTTGCAATATTTCTCAAATCGTCTTAGCAAATAAACCAATAATAGTTTAAAAAAAAATTGCAAATAAACTGCTTAGAAGTAACAGACGATAGATGACATCGGATCATAACTTGTATCTCATTTCTTTGTGACATACACAATTTACACTTAAATGTTGCGCAATACACCGAACGCCGCGCCGCATCATCGAAAGACTACGACACGACGAAACAAATACCCCTTATTAGCATTTATATATTATTTCATAGAAAGAAATATCAATTCTACTAGTAATTTAATGTTTTTCTTATTTTTGCATGGCAAATTCTCCTTATGATAATGAAATATTTGAATGTAATTGAAATTGAGAAAATTTGAAAGGCATCAAATGCTTTTTTATAGATTTCGTCACCATAAAACTAAAATGATGATAAATAAATTATCTTTTCTATTAGAAAGCATACACACATTATCAAAGGCATATCCGAGAGATATTCAGTTAGCTTATTATTCAAACGCCTAATTTGGCTCTTTAAATTTTAAGATCGGAAAAGGGCTATTTCACATTGAGTTGCTCTAGCAGCATTAGGATATTAAGCTACCGGAGTTTTAGCTATGTCGCATAAGGAAAAATTTAATTTCAACATGTAACATATCCAATTATATTCATATCAGTACAACAGAATAATTACTTTCACAGAATAAACACTTTAAGATCGAGCATTATTATCTACACTACACTAAACAAACCACAACGTCTGTAATTGTTTATAATTGGTACATTAAACGCTGCAAACGATGCACCAATTTCAATTCAACGGACAGTAAGTAATAATTTTTAAAAAGTGATTTAATTTAGGCTAGACACATGACCATGTATATAACATCGGATAAACGAGAGACTTGGTTTACAAACATTCGGAGCGCTATGGCTCCAAGTAATTATGCGACTATTTGTTATAGGTAAAAACGAATAGTAAATACTAAATATATTCAAAAAGTATTGAGCATAATGACTTGTTTATAACGGATGGGTTTATGTAGATGAAAAAAAATGGCAACATGTCCTGTAAATACAATATTGTTCCAAATAATACAATATTGCAAACCTAACTTAAAATTAGTATACACAATCGTAAATTAAGTTATTTCTATATCGCTATCTTTGATATGGTTTTACAGTTTAAAATGTTACAATGTGTAATTGTGAACGATAAATACTACTTCTACCCAAATTACAGAATTATTTCATATTTTCAACTTGTCCTTGCATTTACATTCTATGCTATAGTCATTTTCATGATATTGTTCATTTATTAAATTTAATCTAATATTTCATCGTGTCATTTCGCAAATAAATATTTAAGTTTTTTTGTTTAAAGGATCATTTATTACACACGATTTTAAAAATATGAAACGTTTGCAGCATTCGTAAAGAGACACAACTCCTTAAAACTTATAACATGTAAGATTTATATGATATACGTTTTACCATTTCTTTTCAGATATATTTTGGTACAAAAAGTGATTGGAAAAGACAAAAATGACATATTAAACTATCCAATTAAATAGACATTTAAATAGACATTTCCTTAATACACGCTAGATGGAAATCTCTACTGCAAGATGAATGTTTTTCATTAACTCGATTTAACACATTTATTATAATTTTGTTTTCAAGGTCTTGTTTCATCACATAGTTAATAGTTGGTAATTTCAGAGATTAAATGTAAAGTATATCATTATTTTATAAAATATTCCGATAACTTTCAGTAGAACTACTGAATATATCTTGGATAAAATAATATTTCGGTAGCGAGACTGGAAATTAGATAATTGGATTTTGCTTCACTTTGGAGGTTACCATATTAAAAAATATACATCAAATAGGTGATCTTTTTATCTTTAATCACATTTGTCGTAGATACACGTGTTTAGACCTACATGTGTGTTGAAGGAATGTTTTTTGTCCTGAAGAATTTTCCTTTCCTCAATGAATCTTATTTCCAAGCCACCTGATTTCCGACCGATTTTCGCTGATGAGCTTATTGGCAGTGTAATGGCGGTTGAAAAATACATTACGTGGAACTCTTTATTTTCGATATGTTTGTGTGAAGTACAAATATTTTTAATTTACACTAAAATGCGCTATGCTGAAGAATTTTCTTGCCTATTTTTTCATTTAAAGCCATGCATATTTTTATTTTTCTATATCATTAAAAGCAGTAAGTTTGATGGGATCATGGAAAAATATGTAATAACAACAAAATTTAGTAAATCTCTTTGAGTTTCAAAATTTTCCTTGACCTATCTAACCCTTTCGGTTTAATTTTCTCCAAACCCCTTGTAGCTTATTGTATTAGTGTAATTCTCTTTTTTTCTGGTAGTGACTACTCGTTTACATGTTTTTTTCCAAATTTTCCTATTAAAATCTTATTACAATAAGAAACGAGATAATATCTCAAAAACGTCGCTATGTGCATTTCATATTTTATCTCTCTATTCTTAAATTTACTCATTGGCATTTTCGTAAATTCTTCACCTTATTAACGGCGGAGAATTCAGAATTAAATAATCCTAACGAATATCAGTATATTAATTCAAAATGACAACTGTAGATCTCGTGAACAAAAGGGCTGATAATATGTTACGAATTAAAATTTTTTTCAAAATTTCCCTTTCTCGAAACTTAGGTATCATCGGGCTATGAGACTGGAAGCTTTATTCAGCGCTTTTGAAAAGAACTTTCGCCTGTGACTCTTGTTTCTATAATTATGTTTGATACACGGTAAACAATTTCAGCATGCAATTAAAGATTTACTTTTAATAGATCCCGTTTGTTCGGTACGTAAATCTTTGTAAAATTTAATCTTTAGAAACGAATCGTATATGTTGTGTACTCGTGTATCTTACTTGTTTGCGGAAAATTAATTAGAACACTATATATTAACACGAAAAAAATACATACATATGTACTGCCTGATATGAGACACCTTTGTATGTATACATATTTATAGTATTAATCATACTATTTATTGGTTGATAATAATTCGTTTAAAATGTGAGACTTATCGACAATCCTCACACCAATATGATAACACTAGAGTGGTGTATATTCCTGTTCGATGTCGCGTAAAATAACCTGCCGTATGTCGATCTAATTAAATTTTCTTATTTAATATGCTTGTTTTTCTAACTTTTCTCAAAATTTTACTTAAGTATAATTAACTCTTACCCGAATTGCGAAACCTGAGCGTTGTTGCCGTAGAATACAATATTGTTTCCCTTGTTTAATTCTATGATGATATTACTATTGAAACCAAATGGGTTTAAAAAAAACTGGACCCGATGTAAATTATAGCCTGGATTGACGCATAAACTGCATTACTGAAGTCCAAGCAAACGAATTCGCGAATAGAAGTTTGTAGATTATATAATAATTAGAATTCACACCTGGATATAATTGAACGTAATAATTTTACATCACATTGCATGATTCGTGCCCAAAAGAGATTTTTAGCGTTGCTATGCAAACGTACTAATTATTCCAATCGGCATGAATGTAATTATAAGATAATTGATAAAATAACGGTAGATATTAATAGGGACGGAGGGCTATCGTTAGTGCAGATGAATGAAATGTATTGATAATTTCATTGCACAACTGCGATTGCGATTTTCTTTGACAAATTTTTTGTAATTAGACAATAATTAAGCAAATTTGTCTAATAATTAGATGGGTTCATGAAATACCATCGTATTTTTTTCCCTAACGATTATATAAAATAACAGTTAATTTAAAATTAGTTTGGATTTAGCAACAAAATAAATAATAATTTATATTCTGTACGTCCTGAATTAATTTTAATTATATCTTTACCATGAAAAAGGTGCCACAAATCAATGGAAACGGCTGTAATTTTTTTAACACTTAAATTGAAGAATATTTCTAGTTAAAATACTTAATAATATACCACCTCATATTATACTATCTGTTCGCCCTGGCTCGATTCAACAGAAAAGCTTAATGACAAAAATTAATTTAATATGTAAAATTAATTTAGTAACACTCTTCCTAGCGACTTATTATTTATTTTGTGTTTTAGGTAAGTACAGTAGTCTATGGTGCAATCTCGTAACGTAAAGTTAGAAGATTTATATTTTACGGGGTTAATTGTCTTTTTTTTTGTAAACAAATCCTAAACTTTAATATATATAGAAATATTATATATAATTCTTTCACATTTTGTTTTAATCGGACAACACGCAACTATTTATTTTCTCAACTCAAAAATATTTTAGTGGTTCGGCTTTGGAACAAAAAAGGGTTGTAAAGAAATTATTACAAATTAATAACGGATATGATGTAGAAAATTCTTAGACATATTTTTATGTTGTCTACAATATTTTTTACATTACTTTAATGTAGATGGATTGGAAAAATGCAAATAAAATACGACTTCCTTCACTTAAATGATTATTTATTAATACCCACCCTTTATAAAAATATTTATACTCTATGTCTATCTATCGCCAAACTATAGGATGGTAAAATTAACTTTAATTAGATAAATTAAGTTTTTTTACAGCGGAGCATTTTGAAAACTACAAGAAACATGGACGCTTAAAATATTGCAAAACGCTATATAAACTTAATAGAACTACAGGGTAAACGTAAACGGGAAAAAAGTCAAATTTATACTTAGCAGCGCTTTCGTCTATTGCCATCTGTGATAATCATAATTACCCTCAAGACTTAATCACATTGCAGGGGATGATGTATTATGGCATAAAATGTGAAGAAAGATTTTTTTCACGCATAGATAGTATTAAGGATATAAAAGTAAAAATTAGTAAACTAATTTTTAATAAAAGTAAAAATTAGAATCATAAGTGTATGATTCAAAAGTATGCAATTTTATCCGTCGCAGTAACATACAACATTAGAGTAATGCTATCATATTTTAAAGTTTATTTATCGCCTGGTTAGTGCATTATATTTGTTTATAAAGGCCACAATATAAGTAGCAAATAATACAATCATTTCACTCAGTTATTTTGAAGTTTAATAGTTTTGATTGAAACTATCAAATTTATGTTCGTAAGTAATTCGAGTAAAATTTTCGGACACGTTTTAATTGGGAAGTAATATCAAATTAGGCTTTTTTTTCGTTTCAGCACTTTCAACTTTAACATATTTAACAAGCGGAAATTCGTTTGTAACCGTTTTTATACACGTTGTGTGACTTATCCGCCGTCCAGCAAAGTCATCGATAGGCGGCATTTATTAGCAAAAAAATTTAGGCAGTGATTTAACGTCTTATGCAATGCCTAATTAAGACAGAGTTGGACGGTGACTTAAGCAATTCTAATAAGTAAGACCGTAATTCTCTTACTTTTAATTTTGTCTCATTGATTTTTGATTATTTTCTTTTTCAAATTACTTACCTGCATTTATGCCGTAAATAGCAATTTAGTTCACTCATCTTGCGACAAAAATTTTACTATGTTATATATTTCTACATATTCATTCTTTTCTCTCTCACAACTTGCAAGGAGGATTGAATACAATTTATTAGGGAGTGACGATATACCGTTATTTAATATGCTATAAATCAATAAAAAAAGGTTTATTAAAGACTAAACAAGTGCCACCATGTAATAAAGAATTATAAAAGTTGCTTAGAAAAGGAATAGATGTCTCTTTCAAATAATTAAATTGTATTAGAACTCAGTCGCGATGATTTCCGTTGTTTCTAACGGTATACCTGAGATTTTAAAATTTAATTAAAATTACTTCAATGCTTTTTACGAAAAGCACTTTAAGACGTTTTTACCATATATATATATATATATATATATATATATATATATATATATATATGTCCCACATAAGTAGTGATACTAGTTTTATTAATAATTTATAAAATACGGTTTGTAAAATGAGTTTCAGTTTTCCGTTTTCTATAATAAAATAAATGAAACTTAGATTACGCATGAATGTGAAAAGGTGAAAAAAATCTTTCAGGTTGTTTAGTGATAGGTTAAGATATAAACAGCCCTTAACCAGAAAATCAAGCATATTGAGTAAATAGGACCAAAGAAAAAATATAATACCTAACACCTCAATAGCCTCTTTCTGAAAAAGCGCGACAGAATTTAAGCTTTATTTAGTTACTTTCTTCAAAAAATTATATCATTTAGTAATAGATTTAATCTTCCAGTTTGGGGGATATTTTTATAAGGCTAGCCTACTATGCGCATTGCTACCACTACCGACGCAAAACCACTGACTTAGTGCACACAATGATTTTGAAAATATTCATATCGTAATTTATGTACAAAATTTATCACATACTCAATTAACAATATTCAGTACAAAATTTATCACATACTCAATAAACAATATTCATATTATTAAAATGAAGTATATTTCCTCATAAATGAAATATGCGTAACGCATGAAACCGTAACATGTTATTTATATACGGCGATATTTTGATGCATACAAATTTAAGATGTAAGAAAATATTTTTTTTTCTCTTTCATGTCATTACATTTGTCTATTCAAAACACCAAAAAATATCGTGGTAACAAATATCGTAATTAAACCGTGGAAACTAGTCTTAGAAACAAAGCTTTAACCGCGAATAAAAGAAAAGTTTCAACAAACGAGATTACAAACTCGCGTACCTTGAAGAGATATTTATATAAATAAAAACTAATGAATTCCATAATCAAGTCGACTGGTTTAATGATTTGTATTCATAATTTAAAAAATTAAATATTTAATTACAGTGAGGCAGTGAAAACATTTTTCTTTTAGCTTTGTACAATTGACATTATATATAATTAATATGATTGAAAACGGAAGCTCATTTCAGAAACCGCATTTTATAAATTATTAATAAAACTAGTAACACTACTTATATGTTACATATATATATATAAATATATATATATATATATAATATATATATATATATATATGTGTGTGTGTATATATATATATATATATATATATATATATATATATATATATATATATAAAAGTTTCAATTCTGTCGAGCCTTTTCAGAAAGAGCCTATTGAGGTGTTATATACTCAATATGCTTGATATTCTAATTAAGGGTTGTTTATATTTTAACCTATCACTAGACAATCTGAATCTTTCTAGGATTTTTTTAAGTGAATAAAAATATTTTTTATTTTCACCCCCATTTGTAGAGTAAATTTGTTTGTCGTAAAATCACCATTTTTTAACAAACATGCATGTTTTTCAGATTCATAGGTAATCTAAGTTTCATTTATTTATCTATGGTGGAATAGACTGAAAAAATTAAAAATAATCAAATATATTGCGGATAGATTTTGAGAAATAGCGCTAAAATTATGAAGTTAAAGGCCAGTTTCCTCCCTTGAAAAATATCCACAGCACTGTAACAGTTTTCGGTGACTTCTGTAATTGTAAAAGAGTAGTTAAAAGTGTAAAATATTCAAAATACGAGTACTTAGTGAGAACTTTTACAGTACAATATCGCTTCTGAAATTAAATAACTTTGCAGGATGCTGTTACTTCTAGATATATCTGCAGTCGGAGCCAAGTCGACGCTATTATCTTCCCTCAAGGACATACATACCCATACATACATACATACATACACACATACACATGTACATACATACATATATACATACACAAACATACACATACCCTGTCAGTGATAGGATCATTAGCATGAAACTCAATGCTTCACCATGTACGTTGAACATCATCCAGGTTTACGCCCCCACAAGTGCCGCTCCCGAAGAGAGATTTTTACAACCGAGTCGAAAATTTTTACAACCAACTGGAGGCTTGTATCAATAACATCCCAAAGAGAGAGATACATAGATGATCATCGGTGACTTTAACCCTAAGGTTGGAACCACTACCCTGGATGTGGGACTTCGAAACATCGTCGGCCATTACGGTCTTGGTTGCAGGAACATCAGAGGAGAACGCCTAATTCAATTTGCAGCAGATAACGACTTTACCATTATGAACACAGTCTTCAAACACCACCCCAGGAGACTGTATACATGGACCTCCCCAAACGACAAATACCGCAACCAGATCGATTACATACTGGTTAGAACAAGATGGAGGAACTCGATAACCAACGCACAAACATTGCCGGGAGCCGACGTCATGTCTGACCACCAGCTACTAGTGTGTGGCATGAGAACTAGACCGCGCAGACCCATGTTCAGGAGAACGGCCAAACGCTTGGAAATCCGTGATAAAGACTCGTTTGTTCAATCACTACTAAATAAAGAACAGTGTTGGCGTGAAAACTGTAGCAAGGAAGAGAACGTTGACAAGCTTTGGAAATCCACCGTGCAATTCATAAAAGATGCCGTGCACGAATCATAGCCCAACGGAAGATCCAAAAAGAGGCAGCACTGGAAGACGAGTGAAATTTGGGATTTGATTGAGAGTCGCAGGGACCTGAAAGCCAAGGGCGCAAAAGTGCAGGAATTGAGCGCCATGAGTTCCGTCATTCAAGTGTCGTACCGTCGCGACCGTAATACAGCGTTACAATCAATATGTGAAGAGGTAGAGAAACATTCTCAAAAGTTTGAAACAAATATTTTAATTCAAAAAAAAAGTTTGAAACAAATATTTAAACAAATATTTTAATTCAATAAGTTTGATTTTCATATGTAGGTCATATGAAAATCAAACTTATAACCCGTCAGTTCCAACCGAAGACGTGGGTTATTGAGAACGCGACCGGAGACACCATCACGGAAATCAAAAAGATTGCTAGCGTCTGTAAATCTCTGTTTGCTGACACAGCAACAAACATAACACCCTACCAAGGAACCACAGAGCAAGAGCCAATGATATTAAAAGATGAGGTGCGCGCCGCTATAGACCATCTTAAACGGAACAAGACTGTAGGAATTGATGAGATCCCGATCGAGACAGTGAAAGCCATGGGAGAAGTCGGAGTAAACATACTGCACACCATCTGCTGTCGTATATGGGTCACTGGAGTTTGGCCGAGCGATTGGTCACACTCCATATTCATACCGTTACACAAAAAAGGATCGACGAAAAAGTGCAGTAACTACAGACTCATTTCCCTAATATCCTACGCCAGTAAAATAATGCTGCATATTATTAACACAAGGCTTCAGAGTTTTTTGTCCCGAGAAATCGTCTCCGAACAAGCTGGTTTTGTAAAAGGTCGAGGTACAAGAGAACAGCTGCTGATATTGCGACGAATTGTAGAGAAGGCTAGAGAGTTTAAAATTGCCCACTATATATGCTTCGTCGATTTCAGAAAAGCCTTCGATACCGTGAAGTGGTGGAAACTGTGGCTGGTCCTGATGGATATGGGTGTACCGCATCATCTTGTACAACTCATTAGGCGTCTATACGAAGATGCCACAGCCGCGGTCTGAGTAAAGCAAGCAGGTGTTAGAAAGGGCTGTATATTATCTCCTCTTCTCTTTAACATATACACAGAATACCTAATGCGTATAGTTCTTGAAGATTGGAATAAGGGAATATCGGTGGGGGGTCGGAAGATATCAAACTTGAGATACGCAGATGACACCAATCTCCTAGCGTCAACAAAAGATGAAATCGAGTCTCTCCTACAACGACTGGACACCACAGCATTGGAGTTTGGGCTTACAATCAATCACGATAAGACTAAAATGATGATTGTAGATCGTGCTAACAATAACCAACCGAACATCCAAAATATAGCAGGATGCCAGGTAGTGAAGAGCTACGTATATCTGGGCTCCACTACCGCTAATGATGGAGGTTGCGAGGATGAGTTTCGAAGACGTTGCGCCGTGACGAGATCATCAGTGGAAAAATTCACAAAGATCTGGAAAGACCGCAGAATAACCAGAAACACAAAGATTCGACTTATGAAATGCCTGGTCTTTCCGATTTTTCTATATGGAGCTGAGACGTGTTCGCTAAGGATGCAAGACCGCCATAAAATTGACACGCTGGAAATGTGGTGCTGGAGGCGTTTGCTTAGGATCCCATGGACCGCGCACCGAACCAACGTTTCAATCCTCAAGGAACTTAACATCAAAGAGAGATTATCGTCGACTGTGCAATTGCGAATCCTCAAATTCTTTGGACATGTCACCCGTAACGAGGACTCCATGGAACGACTGGTGGTGCAAGGCAAAGTCGAAGGCAAACGATCCCGCGGACGCTCTCTGACAAGGTGGACAGACCTAATAAAATATGCGACGCACTCCAGTGTAAATGACTGCTCTCACTCTGCAAAACACCGAACTACATGGCGTCACATCGCGAGGGCGGCAGTGGCGAAGGAACCGGCCGAATCATGATCACGACCACTCTGTCAAGAGTGCACGACTATGAAGAAGAACATACACATGCACCCATGCACACGCACGCAGATGAGTGCTACATTTCACGATATTTTCTTGTTTCATTCGGTGTCGTATAAGAAAATGAGCATTAATAAAAATCACAGTTTGGTATTACCGTCCTTTCTAAATTTTAAATTTAGACCTATATAAACTGGACAAATTTTAAAATTTGTCAAAAGATATGTAGTTCTCGTCAGCTTGTATCCTAAAATTGTGATTTAATGAATAAGAAAAAAATAGTCAAATATCGTAAGCTGCTGTTATTATATTACTTTGAGGTATTAGACTCATCATTGTGCACGCACTTGAACTATTCGGAAGGAAGGCACGTTTGATCAATATTAGCAAGTATACCCTTTTCTACCTAGGCGGCAAACGAGGTAACCACCCACTTAGGTTTTAGTTACTTTATGCATTCTATTTATACCTACAAATACTCACTTATTCACCTACCTACTAATATATTAGCTGCCTAATGCCTTTGTAAGCAGTTGTACGTGTACACTTATCTATGTATTTATTTTGTTACTTTCTTGCTTATGACAAGAAATGCGAAACAAGAACAAACTCGATGAGCTCACTCCACGACACTGAACAGTTCCCATCATCGTCCTGCTCCATAATTAGAAATAATTTGCGTTTTTCCTAAAAGTCAGATTTACGTTGGTTTTCTTATTGTCAAAACTTAAGAAACTTAGTAATTTTATTACAATTAAAGTTATATCATCAAAATGTGGTCATGGTACTTTTACTTTTTATTGTTGTATTATGCCATAGTGTATCTCAATTTCTATAGTAAAATTATAACTAAATTATCAGGAGGTTCGCTAAGAGTATATCCCTACAAATAAAAAATAATATCCCATATTGGTTAATAAATACTGGAAATATGAAGTCGATAAAGAACGGTTTCTGCCGTATCTTTTTTTTATTTAACCACACTGACATCATTCAAAAAGTACACTTTATGCTCTGATTCTCCATCACCAACGGATATTTGCAGTTGAATTTCTAGTTGTTACAACTATTGGTTCTAATCTAATTGAACTTGCGTCCCTACTGAATTACGGGATTGGTGTTGTATAGAGTCTTAAAATTTGATTTCTTACTTGAAGTAAATTTTCAATATCCTTAACATCATTTTCTTTTAGAATTTTAAATTGTATTAATTTATACTAAACCGTATACAGAATAATTCACATTAAACTTGGGATATAGTTACAACTTAATATATAATACAGAATACGTTCATTGAGCAATTTTGTAATATTTTATCCTACTGAACATAAAGCTTTTACCCTATTGAAACATTGTATTCGGATGTGTATATTTTGAGTTAAAATAAAGTTTTTCTAATGTAGGAGAAATTAAATCACAAGTAGGTATAGGTCGTTCAGTACCACTTCAATGATATTCCTTTCATGAGAAAACATTTTTCATCGCAAAGTTTAATTTTGTAAGGAATCATTCCTAAAAAAGTAGTTTTCCTTCTTTTCTGTGCATTCACGCAAATCAATTATATCTTAAAGGAAAGAACAAAAGTGCTGTGATGTGGACATACATGATGAAATTTAAAGGTGTGCTTTTTTATTTCGATACCGAACTCCAAAAAAAATAGTTAAAAAAATTCCCATAATAAGCAAACGACAAAAAAGATTAACCCAGATTTAACCCAAGTTAATATAACTTAATCTAACTTAACCTGATATATCCAATATAATCCGGTACAACTCAACATAATTCAACCCTACTCAACTCAAGTTGACCATATCGTAACTCAACTCATCTCAACATAACCTAACATCTCAAAAAATTGTAGCCCAGCAAAACTAAACTTAATTATCTACTTAATCCAACCCCTAAAAACATAACACGAAACCCAACTTAACTCTGTATAACCCAACATAATCCAATACAATTCAAAATAAACCAACTTAACCTATTATAACCCAGCATGCGTATAATAAAACCGCAGAACTGGCGTGTCCGCACATTTAATATATTCATCAAAAAATGAGTAAGGGTTACATAATAAAAGTAATCGAATACGAAAATGTAGTTTGGTAAACTTATCTGATTTTGTGTTGGAACACGAATTACCTAAAAATTATGGCCTAAATTAAGAAATAGTATTTTGAATAACGTAGTGGTCGACTTGAAATAATACGTAATTTATTTTATCGGAAAAGGTGCACTCAGTCAGAAGACATAATAATATTTTCGAAAATTGATTTACAATATATAACAACAATGAGGTTTCTTGATGTGTAGTCATGGGGAAACCTATGTACTTACCAAGCAACCCGAATATCGATAGGGGCATGACGACAGACCTCATTGTATGTCGTCTTCAGCACATAATTGTTTTCAATATTTTATAAATGGTCTTTGTGTTTCAATATGTATTCATTGTAAGCTTATTATGTTTCACCAATTTGTTTAAAATTCAAATATGTGGGCAATATTTATTTTTCAATACTTTGGTAAATTTGTCATAGGCTGTGTATATTTTATTGCTACGTACGTCATTGTCTATATATCTTATAAAATAGTAGCATTTCCGTATATGTATATTGTAAGTATTTATGAAAAAATATTCAGGAGAACATGACAAAAGTAAATAGAACACAAGGTATATTTTTCTCTTTGTTTATTTGTTCGCACATTACGCAAGAACCGTTGAAATAACAGCAATAAATGTATAATTGTGTATTCTTTTGAGTCTGGAGTAACATAATCTATGTTTATTGTAATTATCCACTTAAAATATAAATTTGACGCTTGTACACAATGTGTACTAACTTATAAAATATTACTTTTATTACTAACTTAATTCATGGAATTTAACATATCAATCTTGCAGTTAAGTTAATAATATTTTTGTAGGTATACACGCGAATGCAATCGCGGACACCGCTAGTATATAATAAATGTTAACATACATATATGAAAAGCTTCCTCAGGTAAACTGTGTTGACCTGCACCAAAAAGAAAGTTTCGGCAAATTCACGAATTCTCTCGGGCAAAGGACATTTCGTTAGTACACCATCGCTAGCACGCTTTTCAGACTACCTAGTTCAGTGGTTTTTAGGTTACATCGGTGCCCTCTTTTCTTTTCGGATAGGCCTGAGCTGAAGCATACAATGAGGTCTGTCGTCATGCCCCTATCGATATTCGGGTTGCTTGGTAAGTACATAGGTTTCCCCATGACTACACATCAAGAAACCTCATTGTTGTTATATATTGTAAATCAATTTTCGAAAATATTATTATGTCTTCTGACTGAGTGCACCTTTTCCGATAAAATAAATTACGTATTATTTCAAGTCGACCACTACGTTATTCAAAATACTATTTCTTAATTTAGGCCATAATTTTTAGGTAATTCGTGTTCCAACACAAAATCAGATAAGTTTACCAAACTACATTTTCGTATTCGATTACTTTTATTATGTAACCCTTACTCATTTTTTGATGAATATATTAAATGTGCGGACACGCCAGTTCTGCGGTTTTATTATACGCATGCTGGGTTATAATAGGTTAAGTTGGTTTATTTTGAATTGTATTGGATTATGTTGGGTTATACAGAGTTAAGTTGGGTTTCGTGTTATGTTTTTAGGGGTTGGATTAAGTAGATAATTAAGTTTAGTTTTGCTGGGCTACAATTTTTTGAGATGTTAGGTTATGTTGAGATGAGTTGAGTTACGATATGGTCAACTTGAGTTGAGTAGGGTTGAATTATGTTGAGTTGTACCGGATTATATTGGATATATCAGGTTAAGTTAGATTAAGTTATATTAACTTGGGTTAAATCTGGGTTAATCTTTTTTGTCGTTTGCTTATTATGGGAATTTTTTTAACTATTTTTTTTGGAGTTCGGTATCGAAATAAAAAAGCACACCTTTAAATTTCATCATGTATGTCCACATCACAGCACTTTTGTTCTTTCCTTTAAGATATAATTGATTTGCGTGAATGCACAGAAAAGAAGGAAAACTACTTTTTTAGGAATGATTCCTTACAAAATTAAACTTTGCGATGAAAAATGTTTTCTCATGAAAGGAATATCATTGAAGTGGTACTGAACGACCCATACCTACTTGTGATTTAATTTCTCCTACATTAGAAAAACTTTATTTTAACTCAAAATATACACATCCGAATACAATGTTTCAATAGGGTAAAAGCTCTATGTTCAGTAGGATAAAATATTACAAAATTGCTCAATGAACGTATTCTGTATTATATATTAAGTTGTAACTATATCCCAAGTTTAATGTGAATTATTCTGTATACGGTTTAGTATAAATTAATACAATTTAAAATTCTAAAAGAAAATGATGTTAAGGATATTGAAAATTTACTTCAAGTAAGAAATCAAATTTTAAGACTCTATACAACACCAATCCCGTAATTCAGTAGGGACGCAAGTTCAATTAGATTAGAACCAATAGTTGTAACAACTAGAAATTCAACTGCAAATATCCGTTGGTGATGGAGAATCAGAGCATAAAGTGTACTTTTTGAATGATGTCAGTGTGGTTAAATAAAAAAAAGATACGGCAGAAACCGTTCTTTATCGACTTCATATTTCCAGTATTTATTAACCAATATGGGATATTATTTTTTATTTGTAGGGATATACTCTTAGCGAACCTCCTGATAATTTAGTTATAATTTTACTATAGAAATTGAGATACACTATGGCATAATACAACAATAAAAAGTAAAAGTACCATGACCACATTTTGATGATATAACTTTAATTGTAATAAAATTACTAAGTTTCTTAAGTTTTGACAATAAGAAAACCAACGTAAATCTGACTTTTAGGAAAAACGCAAATTATTTCTAATTATGGAGCAGGACGATGATGGGAACTGTTCAGTGTCGTGGAGTGAGCTCATCGAGTTTGTTCTTGTTTCGCATTTCTTGTCATAAGCAAGAAAGTAACAAAATAAATACATAGATAAGTGTACACGTACAACTGCTTACAAAGGCATTAGGCAGCTAATATATTAGTAGGTAGGTGAATAAGTGAGTATTTGTAGGTATAAATAGAATGCATAAAGTAACTAAAACCTAAGTGGGTGGTTACCTCGTTTGCCGCCTAGGTAGAAAAGGGTATACTTGCTAATATTGATCAAACGTGCCTTCCTTCCGAATAGTTCAAGTGCGTGCACAATGATGAGTCTAATACCTCAAAGTAATATAATAACAGCAGCTTACGATATTTGACTATTTTTTTCTTATTCATTAAATCACAATTTTAGGATATAAGCTGACGAGAACTACATATTTTTTGACAAATTTTAAAATTTGTCCAGTTTATATAGGTCTAAACTTAAAGTTTAGAAAGGACGGTAATACCAAACTGTGATTTTTATTAATGCTCATTTTCTTATACGACACCGAATGAAACAAGAAAATATCGTGAAATGTAGCACTCATCTGCGTGCGTGTGCATGGGTGCATGTGTATGTTCTTCTTCATAGTCGTGCACTCTTGACAGAGTGGTCGTGATCATGATTCGGCCGGTTCCTTCGCCACTGCCGCCCTCGCGATGTGACGCCATGTAGTTCGGTGTTTTGCAGAGTGAGAGCAGTCATTTACACTGGAGTGCGTCGCATATTTTATTAGGTCTGTCCACCTTGTCAGAGAGCGTCCGCGGGATCGTTTGCCTTCGACTTTGCCTTGCACCACCAGTCGTTCCATGGAGTCCTCGTTACGGGTGACATGTCCAAAGAATTTGAGGATTCGCAATTGCACAGTCGACGATAATCTCTCTTTGATGTTAAGTTCCTTGAGGATTGAAACGTTGGTTCGGTGCGCGGTCCATGGGATCCTAAGCAAACGCCTCCAGCACCACATTTCCAGCGTGTCAATTTTATGGCGGTCTTGCATCCTTAGCGAACACGTCTCAGCTCCATATAGAAAAATCGGAAAGACCAGGCATTTCATAAGTCGAATCTTTGTGTTTCTGGTTATTCTGCGGTCTTTCCAGATCTTTGTGAATTTTTCCACTGATGATCTCGTCACGGCGCAACGTTAATTAGCGATAGTGGAGCCCAGATATACGTAGCTTTTCACTACCTGGCATCCTGCTATATTTTGGATGTTCGGTTGGTTATTGTTAGCACGATCTACAATTATCATTTTAGTCTTATCGTGATTGATTGTAAGACTCGATTTCATCTTTTGTTGACGCTAGGAGGGTGGTGTCATCTGCGTATCTCTTTTCTGTTCGGATAGGCCTGCGACGATGTTGTTAACATCAAATTAAGCAGGAAATTAAACGTTTGCGATGGTAACTAACAAATCGTTTAAGTTTTATAAGTTCATATTATATATATATATATATATGTATATATATATATATATATATATATATATATATATGTATATATATATATATATATATATATATATGTATATATATATATATATATTTACACATTTTTTTAAGATATGTTAAAAAAAAAATACTCATTAGAAATGTTCTTTCCGTTCAAATATGGCTGCCAGTCATATGGCTGCCATATTTTTTCCAAAAAAGACCCAACATGTGTTAAATTCTGAAATTAATTTTTTGTCATAATTGAGTTTGGCAGGTTGTCGAGCCGTGTTGAATTACATTAAAACATCATTTTCAACACAAATAGGCAGGTTTAAATTTGGTATGTGTTGAAATATTTAAGAATAGTAGTTATTTTACAGACAAATACTGAAATTTTTAACTTAAATACGTTAATTTTTTCTGATAACAAAAATTTTAAAGGCTTGTTCATAAGTAAAATGACAAGTTCCATGCTGACATGATTTATGACAGAGTATACGAGGAATAACGTATGTGACCAACAGGGAATGTGGTCAAAGTCGAGCAATATATTATAATGATTTATGTTCTTCCAAAAATACGCCTTTATATTTTGTATAGAAATAAACATGACGGATAGAACACAAAAATATGAATACACAAGAACTGCACAAACAGAATACGATATTCAATGGGGCGATTTAACCTATGTAACTATTTTCTCAGTATTTACTTGATTGTGATATTTGCATGCTGGAACTTCGTTACTAATTTGATTTAATAGCTTTTTTCAAGTCCATTTTCATAGTTTAATGTGCAAATTGTTAACAATTTTGCTGTTTAACCATTACTTATACAGTGTACTTAATTAATTATTCAAAGATCCTTTAGTATGGTTAACAAAAATGTGCATTGAAAAAATAATATGCCCATATCGACTTTCAAAATTAAAATAATTCAAATTTTCGTCAATTTGAGGGTTACATTATTGGAAAATATACAAATAACTACAAAACTACAAAAAAAAATAACAGATAATCATTCTACCATTAATCACGTTTGACGTACATATACATGTACGTCAAACACGTATACGTGGGTAATATTTTTTTGCTCTAAGACATACCTCTTTCATCAACACGAGTCTTATTTACCAGCTGCTTCGTTTCCGATCGATTTCCGCTGATGAGTTTATTGGAAAAATAGCGGTAGCTAAAATTGCGTCGGAAATTTTATTTTCTGTATTCGTGAGGTATTTATAGTGAAGCGTAAGTTTTTAATTTATCATAAATGGCGGTATACTGAGAAATTTACTTACCATTGGATTTCATTTGAAATTTATAATGTATATGTTTTTATTTTTTTTTTCTAAGAGTCAATATACAAACCTTTTCGTAAATATATCATTATTTGTGGTATAATTCATCGAAATATATTTTGTTATTCATTGCCATCAGCATAAATAACCAATTATAAATTATTTCATGAATTTGATAGAATTAATAAAGATTCTCAATCTTAAACATATCTTGCAGATCTTTACCATAATGAAATTATTGGTTCAATAAGATATCCTACGAAAAAATAATCTTGTTTTCAAAATATTTGTATACAAATGGACAAAAATAAGTAAACAGAGCCTATTTTTAAATTTAAAATGATTAAACTATTAAAAATCTTTGCCCAGTTATGTTATATAGTGAGTCGACAAATCTTTTATTTAAAGTAACTGTTTATTACGCCCTTTTTGTTATACTATAACCAGTAAACGAGTGAACTGTATACTGAAAAACAAAATATAGCTAAACATATTTTTTCATAGCGCGTACAAGAGAAGATATGTTTTGGATCTTAAATTGGCACGAATTAAAGTCACATACCGACACCTTCGTTAACTTCCTCAATAGTCCAACAGAGCTGTTCATATCTTATGCACAACTGTGTAACCGATAATCTATAATCAAAACACGAAGAAATAATAAGTCCACGTAACAGAAAGTTTTCATTTTGCTGTTTTGCGATGCTTCTCCCCTTGCATTTATGATAAAACGGAGTTTCAACATCGATAACGTGTGCCTTTCTACTACTTAAAATACAGTTTTTGTAATGATGTGTGTACGAGATGGCGGATAAGTAAATGGTAACAACAAAATGTATTTGTATTACATTCTTTATTTTGAAAATTGTTGTCTGCTGGTTGTGGGCTGTGTCATTATTTTCCACCAAATGCCTTATAAGCGACTATAATTTTTAACAACTTCCCTTTATTCTTATATTAGATTTTAGGTTTTTATATCTTTTTCTCAAATATTCGCCATATAATTCTCTAATGCAAATAATGTTAGTCACGCACTTAATAGTTTTTCATTATGTTCTTATTTCTTCGTACCTCTTTCTGTTCGTCCTGATTCCTCTAATTTATAAAATTATCGTGTTCATTTTCTGGGTTTTGTTTGTTTATTAATTGATATATAAAAATTAATTAATTAATTAGATTAGATTGTATATTTCTTTACAACGTACAATAAAATCGGATATTGTGAATAAAATTTGATAGTTAACAGTGATATATTTATTCTTTAATAAAATATTTTTTATGTATTATATTACTCGTGAGTGATCTTAAAAGAATTTCGTTTATTTTCCTTTCGAGTTCTGTTTTTTTTAAGCCATAAGAAGTGAAATAATTCCAATGTTTTTTTTGTGGTTTTTGAACAAACTCATTTTTATTTAATTTTATCCTATTCTGGATAAAGTGTACAATTACACCTATATTGAGTATTATGGGAAAAAAACATCTTATCAATAATTTGATAACCACTGTGATTGGTCACACTTTGGAAAAGCATTTTTTGATGGCTTTTCAATTTTTTTAGGTGTGGTAAGACAAGATAGAATAAAGGCATTGAAGTATCTTTATGATATGATTTTTTTATTATTTCAAACAACGAGGGCTGGAAAATGTTACGTCATTTCACTTTCACAACGTTAAATCATCCCCGTGAACAAACATCGTAAAGAAAAATATATGTATAAAGCGGAAAGTTCTGTTTATTTATTAACTTCTAAGAGATAAAAATGTCTATAGTAAATTATAATATTCTGACGAATATAGGGCATAAAATCATTTTTAGAAAGTCTGGACAATAAGTAATAAAAACTAAAGTGACAAAAATTTAAGTATACTAGTACATTTTGAAATTAGAGTTTGAAATCAACATCGCAACATATTAATAAAAAAATATTAAACGTACAACGTTAACGTAACAAAAGTATGAAAACCTAGAAAAAATTACAATATTACTAATTACCATAAATTGTTGATTTTAAGTGTTTTTATGTCACAAGATTAGCAGAAGTTACATAATCCTACAGATGATGAAAGCACAAAATGAATAACTACGCTATTGAAAATATCGGTTAAATTAATTATTGTAATATTTATATTAATCAACTACTGTACAAGAAAATAGTATAAAATAAATTGCAATTGTGTTTCTTTTCGCTCATGTAAAACGAGACGGGCTCTTTATTTATAATAAATACATTAAAGTAAATTATACATTCAGATGTACGCATTAACGATAATGACTATTTAATAGTTGTTATTGAATTATTAACTAACTGTAATAATAAAATACAAAATTAACTATAATAACCGGATTCTAATATTAAGGCAAACGAAAGGAAAAAACATGAGATTATACTCAAGATTGCTTTAGTACGTAGATTGTAGATGGAAATACATATATTCCAACATAACAAAGGATGATAGCGCACACTTATAGTTCAATTTAAGTCCAAAGTAAGGTTTTATTTAAACATCAAAAATGTCGATAAAACTTAAAATAACTTGATATTACAGGATACAATCATCTGTACACTGCAATAATTTTATTATTTATATGACCAAAGAAATTAGTTTTATGTCTCAATTCAAAAATGCTAAGAAATAATAAAAAATATGCTTTACAATATAAGTCCTAAATTCACAAGTTCTGAAAAACATGCTGGTGTTACATGCATAAAATGAGTGTTTACGTACAGAGGTCAGGTTTATTAAAGTTATTCGTCTGTTGAGATGTCAGACATATGTTTATACATTTCCTCGGGTAAAGGAAATGTTGACTCGCTTATTTCAAGATTTCGTATTGTGTTTATCAGTAGTCGGAAAAATGGTCGTTTGATGGTTTAGCATTGTCAAGTTATATATTATATACGGTTTTTATGTCCAATAAAATTACCTTGTTCATAAATAAATAAACAGTTGACTATGCACTTACGAAAACAACTGACAATTTGTGGCAACTATATTTGGTGTTGTGAAGTCACATCATTAAGCAGATTTTATGATTGCTCAAATATAATAGAAGATTAAGCAATTATTAGCACCCATTTTAAAACTTCTATTAAATTTGTCTTTTACAAGAGAAACTTAAATTTCTGCTTGGTGATGTAAGACTAAATATATAGTTGCTCCTAATATTCTAATCCCTGAAAATAGTGATACTATCCATTTTATGTAAGTGAAAATTGATAATACGAAACATCTACCGATTGTACGATGTAACGTGATTCCTCATTTATGTTCAAAAGTTGGGTATTTTCTATTTTATAATACGAAGATTTTTATACCATTTACTTGAATTGTGAATAGATGAAATTTTAAACAAGAAATATGTAAAGATATATTTTAGAGCGTAGAGCAAGAACTGTTGTTTTTTTAAATAATTATCTTAATAAAAATGCAAACATATTATTTTAAAATTAATTTTGTGACGTTTTCATTATCAAATATAAAAAAATCGAATCGAAGATAAAAAAATCTCAATTCCCTTAATTTTTTTTACCTCTAGTTTATATTTTACTTCTTTGAAAGAACAATATCTATGTTTTATTATTAGTGTTTGAACAATCGGGTATAAAATAAGTAAAAAGAGAACATAATGTTATTATAAAGCGAAAACCAATATATTATTCCGAAGACTAAAACATAATAATTCTAAGAAATCAACAATATAGAAGCACAAGAAAGATAATATGCTAAAGGTAAAACCAAACCAATATATTATTTATAGGAGTAAAATAATAACAATTTTATACATACTATTATGCTAAATCACTAAAGCAATACGAGAGTACAATTAGCGTAAAGTCAATTTAATATTTACTTTTTAACTCGTTAGATTTGGATCCAGATTTCTGAAATGGAAAGAACGCTTCAATCACTATTACTAATTACCATAAAGGTATACTCGTGCTCAATCGCTGATGAATTTATTCTCTATTATACTCTTCCTTCTCACTATGCACGTACTATATCGCTTTTCATTCCTCTTTGGACTTGTATGCGACTAGTCGCCCAGTCGAGCTGCAGGTATTGACTGCAGAAAGCTAATTATTTATGGTTATACTTATAATCATTTTTGAAATAAATTGTTTTGTTTAAAATAATAAATTACAACTAGGAGACCCTCAAAAGGCTATTTATTATTAATTTTGTCATTACTTATTTTTTCTTCCTTGTTCATATATTAAAATCAATTAAGCCCTTTCGTGGCTACATGGAAACTCGCGTAATTATATATACGAGTTTCATGAGTTCTGTATACAACACTGTTTTTGCGCAATAGTGTAAAACATTTTTCATTTTCTTTTATTTTTCAAATTATTTGAAGAAAAATTTAAAACATTAAAGCTTTGTAAGATTTATAAAAGAAAATTAAAAATTATAATGTTTTTGACTTCAAAAATACACTAGGTTTCTAATGAGGGAAAAAAATTGCTTCATAACAAATTACCTCATTATTTTTATCAATAATTTATTTGTTTGACCTGAAAGTAGAATTTAATTCCCACACATAATGCATTTTTCACGCGAGAATACCCGTTAATTTATTTTACCTAATTTCTTGTTATTTTATATGTGGATAATATTCACTTCAGGTATTTTACAGATGGATTTTGATTACATGACAAACTCATTATTTAAAGACAAGCAAATCATAAAATGAAAGTGTTTTTATCGGTTTTTATTAATTATTAAAACAATGTTGAATAAATGAATGTTCTCTTGATGTCAGAATACAACTTACGAATACTATAAATACATCTTTCGTTATGTAATGAACGAAAAATGGACAAAATTTTCTGTTTTGTTTGGAAAAAAAAAGTTAAAATTTACCTTTTTAGCCTATCTTGAAAAAATGACTGATAGTCATTAGCGTTATGAATGAAAAAGTAGTGGAGCTTGGGCTCATGGCTTAACTTTATAATTTAATTCATAAAAGAAACGTTTATATGGAAAAATCGATAAAATATAAAAGACTATATTCTGATGTCAGTTACTAACGTCCACTCAACTTAGTCCCCAGTCATAAACCTATTATAAATTTAGCAGTTCAAATATTTATTTCGATTCAGCTATTGAAAGCAGACATAGGAATTTGATTTGCGTGAATAGTCTATAATTACTGTAGGTGTAAGAATTTACAAAACATTCGTGAAAATATGCGTAAAATAAAGGGGAAAAAATATAAACTAAAGTCTGCCTTAAAAATGTTAAACACTTTGATGAAAAGCATATATTTTATACAGTAATAAAAGTGACTAAAAAGTTAAAGAGATATGTTGTTTGCAAAGAAAGAGTAACATACAATCTTTTTTTTTTAAACAATATAATATCATGTTTAAATCATTATCAACTAGTTTTGTATTGTTAATACGCTATAAATTTGTTATAAACTAATTTGAGATTGAAGTCACAGACGATTTTTTTCCATTTAGCTATTATGGCATTGCAATCGGCATTGGTTTGCTTTACATTTAACGTCAATATTATTGTAATTTAACTGATCAGTTATAGAATGTGTAACAGATTCCTGCCAACAACATAGATAAAAATATTTGAAAACGGAAATATCAATTGGTACGAAATTATTTTAGCAACTACTACATCGATAAAATATTGACATTCGTTTATAATAAGGTGATATTTCTCAACCGAAGGATTTTTTGGTCCTTATGTTCGGTAAAATGTTAAATTAAATATTTGCAAAATTTTTTAAATTATTGTGGTGCATAAGACAGAGTGAAGCTTGATGATATATCGACTTATGTTCACGGACAATGCATTTTCTAATGTTCAACTATTATACATGTTCTTTAATCACATACACATTTCTGCAGATATCACCAACGAAAGAAAAATACGTGAATACGATGGCCAAATTGGTTTCTGATTTTCCGGATTTTCGAAAAAAAAGCAATTAAAATTATAAGTAGACAACACAACAGTAAAATGTCCCACAATTAAAATGGACTGGACTAAATTATTTCCTGCAAGTACTTCTGCAACACGTGCTGCACAACTTATTTCATCAATGGAAACTTTTTTTTATTGAGAAGTACAGTTATATTTAAACGACTTATTTTTCGTGGTTTATAATATACTTGTCATAATATATTTTAGTGTGCATTGTATTACGTTGCAATCTTTGGATTGTAAATTCTTATTTATGAACCAAATTATGACATAAATTTTTAGTATCATGTAACAGTTTTGACTATAAGCAAAAAAAAATTATTTACAAATTGAGAATTTGCAAAGATTTAATAGATAACATGACAGGGAATTTTATTGTGAACTTTAAACTGATTAACTATATCATACTAATCTTGAGAATTGTTTGTAATTTAAAATGTACGACACAAGATAACATAAAAAAATTAATTTGTATGGATTGTAAAATGCGTGTAGGAACACGCACATGGGTTATATGACTCTATATATCTTGAAATTATTAATACAATTTATATGACTGAAATTTTTATTGACATTTCTAATCAAGTACTAAAACCTGTTGGAAAATTATAAACATAATGTCATTTTGAAGCTTAATATTTCTCAAATTGAGTTCAAAAACAAAAAAAAATAGTTATTTAACTTAAATTTACGAGACTTGCATTGGATGGGATGTGAGAAAAAATTCGTAGTTTACATAAATATATATATATATATATATATACATATATATATATATATATATATATATATATATATATATATAATATTTTTTTACATTTTGCTATAACTGTTAGCTTACTAAAGCAGATGGAACTGTAAGGCCCTGACCGACGGATGTAAGCACGGACGGACGTTCGATGAAGAAATGAAATAAATTAGAGATTTTTATTCTCGTTAGGCTAAATACGATGATGATGTTATTATATAAAATTAATAATAAGACACTAAGGACAAATAAAACATTAAACCAAACAGCTCCAGTCAACTGATGGTATTAATATTTTTAGTATTAATATAATTCGCTCATTTCTTTCAAAGCTATTACCATCAATTGACGGAACTTCCATTTCAGTAATTTGGTTTTCACGGTCAATTTATCAATACTAAGCTAATCACACCTTACTTGTTACTGGTTCATAATAAATTACACGATAAGTGGGTTAAAAGCCACAATACCACATTTATTATTTATTACTTTATGCTGTAAATAGAGCCTTCGAAGTCATAAACATCGATTACTTTTCTAGTTACAAGCAAATTCATTATATTGGTGTTATATGATTATGGGTTTATGTACAAAAGGGAATATGTTTATTATTTTATTTTACGACATTTTTTCACCAAGGTCTGAGCTTTTACCTTGTAGCATTATATACTGATGATTGTAGCATTATAGACTTATGCTCCTACATGTATTTTTCTAATACAAGATGAAGCTTTTACGAAGCGTAGTAAATAAGATCGTAGAATATATAGACAATAACGACGTATAAATTCCGCAGCTTTTGGTTCATTGCAAATAGATAAAGCGATATAAATAAAGTAGGTGGATTTTTTTGGGCGTCGGATAACATCTAAACTATGTATCAATGCAAGTCATCTAAAAGGAAAATGCGATAATTTAACGTTTCACTATAAAGCGCACTTAAGTAAAGTAGTTTACATTTGTTATTATTATTATAATAGATGGCGTTACGTGTAAAGTGTTATGTGTAATTAAGAAATAAGTAAATGCTTCAATTGACTTAATACCATTTTTTAAAGGTCCACACAAATAAAGTCACGGGCATAGCCAGTATAGGTTATTATAAGCGTAACGTTTAGAAGTATAAATCAAGTTTAAATTTTATAATTTCAAAGAAATAATGCACACACTTGAGAAGCACATATATAAAACGGACCTATATTGCTGTGAGATGTATATTTACATATTTTTATGTTGCCCAGTGTCAGGGATGCAATGTAAATATTTACTCACACCCTAGGGCAAACACGTTCAAATTCCATTAGATCAAGATCTCTTGGTATGTTTGACATTTTCTTTAGTAGTCATGTGTTGGCACTGTGTTGTTTTGTTTCATATCCAGTTGAAGTCTTGGGTGACATTATTTCCGAAAATTGTACAGATAACTTGAGGTTTATGGATGTTTTGGATAATTAACAACGTATATTTACGAAAAATACGTTGTATTTTCCGTTTAATTCAATATATTTTTCAGCTTTAATAATTTATTTTAAATACCAATTGAAGAATGTCGTAAGAATCTTTCATGTATAGTAAAAAGTTCACGATATTTTAATGTATAGATATAAGTATTAGATTTATCATTATTTGAGTTAACAGTGAACAAAAGAGATGCATCCACATATGTAGTTTAAGAAATAAGTAAAATCAAGAATATGCACATGACAACTAAAACATTGAATTGCTTATATTTGATGTAAATATGTCCGGTATTTTTATTTATTTAAAATTAATACAATTTTAAACGATCATAATTTTAAAAAGAAAAAAATATTTTTCTGCACTTTTGAACTATTTTAGACAGATAGAAATTTATTAAGGTTCTATAGGTTTATAATGAGAATATTTTGTACAAGATAATATTTTATTACAAGATACTGTCTCGATAAATAAAATTTATGTGAAATTACTTAGAAATGTCAATTGTTATTTTTCTTATTATGAAAATACACTGCAATATGCATTTCACAGACTTTAGACAAAACGCCTGGTTCAATGTGTACTAATAAAATTTACCTGAAATATTTTTATATTGATGTAATTTTGAAATATTCTTATCCTGATTTTTCACATTTTTGACAGACAGAAATGCTTAGAGGGATTAAAAAATATGGAGTTGAAGGGGCAGATTTTACGCTGAAAAAGAGTTTTGGGGACTCCGTTGTCATTAAGAAGTATTTCGAAAACGCTGTAAACAAACACTTAAAAAAGAATCTGAATAGAACATTTAAATATTTAAAAAAAAACTATGAAATTGTAATTTTTTACAATTAACAAATTACAAAAATGCCTCAAAAAAGTTAAGCATTGAACTAAGCATTTGTTTGAAGATGTGTTTTCTGACAAAATTAGAAAGTACTTTCCTTAAGTAAAATTTATTTAAACACAAAACATACACCGATTCATAAAATTGCAGTACGATGCATTGAAAACATTACACCACAATCCACTTAAAATATTTTTAAGTACTTCAAACAATCAACGCGAAGAGTAAAATCATTTGCGAAATCTCTCTATTTTTCCTCAATTTTTCCAATACAAATTAGGAGAACAAGACAGCCCGTCACAGAATTTTCATCTGCATGACAAAGTCATCACGATAGAAAACATAATTGTTAAGGAAATGTAAGTCATTTGTGTTCTCCGTATATAAAACTTTTTCATGTCGTATCTGAGAAGTAATAGAAGTTTATCCTTCTATTCATTTTCTCAACCAAGAAAAATGACGTTAATGTTTAGATTTGTCTTAAAAGGCAATCATAAACATCAATATTACTATAGTTCTTATTGTTTTTTAGAGGAAATGTTAGTGACCCAATACAAAAAAGGATAGTAAAATATTGTTTTTATTTTCTAATTACAGAACATTTAATCTTTTTTTCCATATTTTATTTCCATCGCGTGTCATTTGTATGAACAAGGAACATTTTGATAAAAATATTTTAAATTAGTCTACCAAACAAAATCCTTTATTCAATTTGATTATATGAACTATATCTCTTGCCTCCTTTATAGTTTACATTTGATTAAAGACTGAGACGGTAATAGTTTTTAACAATCTATTTCGTGAACTTACATGACGATTTACTTAATATTTGGTATAGAATTAGTTAATTAATCCATGACACAGTTAAGAAAAAAATTTATGGAAAACAGTATACGAGGGATAAACATATTGAATTAAAGTTATTCAAAAATTCATTTTTGAATTGGCCTTATTATTTACAAAAAAAAAGTCGTAGAAAGTACAAAAAATAAAAATAAAATATAACATTGTTCCCCAATAAAAACTGAATTCGATTTTTAACAAAATTTAATTTCATTCCATAAATAACACAGCACCGGTTTCTCGATGAAAATTGATAATTGGGTTTTAAGGCGATGACGAGTCTCTGAGAAGTTGAAGGATTTGGTTTTCAAGCTCCGCCCCTTTCTCTTTCCGATAAACTAGAGCCAAAACGAAGCGCTCGGCACATTAGCAAACTAAAGTAACTTCGTCAATCACTCGCTAGCTGCACTGACGATTATTGTGACTTATGCTCTTTGAAATATTAAAACATTTTAAATGTTATTTAACTTTTTCACCTTCGACGAAAAGCGCTTATTTTTGAGAAGTTTATTACAAACTCTGGGAACATGTAGTGCAATTATTTTAATATGAAGAAATATATATATATATATATATATATATGTATTTATATATATATATATATATATATATATATATATATATATATGTATGTATATATATATATATATGTATATATATATATATATAAATATGTATGTGTGTGTATATATATACCACACTATTCCTACCTTATTATCTAGGTGTATTTATAATCTCATTAAGGTACCTGCGTCACTTCAGCCGTGGGTGGGTAAAAAGATAAATATGCGTTGCAAACCATAATGCTTCAACAAGGTGAAAGCTCGACGTCGAGGTGAGAAAACGTCATAAAATATTTCAATGAACATATTCTCCCTTGTTTATAAACCTGTTGATGCGTCATGTCTCCTTGTGTAGTTGTGTTGGATGAGTGGAGAAGTATATTTATGTTGAATTATCAAATCAACACTTTTTAATGTACTTTTTGCTTATTGTCATTTTATTAAAATGCCTGTTTTTTAAGTGAAAGACAATGTTTGCTATATCTTTTGGTGAAAAAAAAATTAGTATGACTCATTACTGAGGAAAACTTTGAATGTAAAAAACCAGAATACAAATGCCATATATACATACATTCATATATATATATATATATATATATATATATATATATATATATACTTTTAGTTACGTAGATTCAGTGACCATGACATAAAATATTACTTGGCAGTGTTGGGTTTTTTCCACATCCTGGAAAATATTTTGGGGTACTGTTTAGTTATTCTATTGATTATAAATTCGACTTTAATTTAGTAATGAAAAGGAAAACTTGGCAACTATTAAAAAGAATACAGAAAGGAAAACGGCTACTCAAATATTCTGATATCCATTGTTGAAAATGAATCGCCATATTAGGAAAGTATTATTAAAGGCAGCATGGTAAAGTAACTGTTCGCTATATGTATTAAAAATAATAAAACTCAATCGTTGTGGCCCAATCTGTGATTTTCTCCGAAACAGCTAAAATATGAAAAATAAAATAGTTATAAAGAAGGATGTTTCCAATAGGTCGTGTGGTGGATTTTTAAAAACAACGAGAAGTCGAATTTTAAAGTGTTAAACAATTGAAAGACAAGAAAATAATATCTATATTGGTATTGACTAAACATATAGACAGAAAACTCACATTTTGTGTAAATATTTCAAAATAGCTCTTTACATTCTCTAGATAACACCACCACCTTTAATAGATAACTTTTTAACAATTTCACATTAGATAAAAGGCGTGCTTTACCGTTTTATTTCAACCACAATTTATTCCTTTATAGACAACGAATAGCGTCTTTCTTCGTCCGACATCTGTTTCCGGACACCTTGTTGATGTGTGTGTGTGCGCTCGCGTGTGTTTGTGTGTATGTATGTACACAAACAGTCAAAAATGATTAGTTAATTAATTCAGATTAGTGTACAATTAGGTCCACGAATTTATAGTATATTTGACTTAATTGTTAAATGTTATTAGTAGTCCTTTCAGATGTGCCATTAAATTTGATATTCAGCAGATTTCAGCGTGGTCATAAAAAGTGCAAAATGGACAAAATTTTAAGTTACAAATTCTTTACTTCCTCTTTAAGTATTTTATGTACATTTTATAATTTTAATTTTAAATTGTCATATTAGTGACGATGAGATATCCTAGGTTGGTCCATAGATATCCTAGGTTGGTTCATAGATATTACGATGAGATATTCTAGGTTGATCCAAAGTCATTTCCCTGCCCTCCAACTATCTACGCACAGAAAATCACCTTGATACGTTACTCCATTGCGGCCTTAAAGAGGGATAACAAAGCAAATTTTGGAATTTTTAATACTTGTTGAAATTGTTCTATTAGACAAGATAAAATTTCTCCGGTTAGAATGTAGTCTATATCATTTCCTGGCCTATAAACTATCTCTGCGCAAAAAATCAGGTCGATCCCTTTTTAGTTGTAGAGTGAAAGAAGGACAAACCAACATTCTTTTGTTTTTTTTAAAGTTCATTGCGATTTGCTTTTAATAAGGATAAGATGTCTCGAACTGAAAGTCTCGTAGTTATGTTGCTCCGTTGTGACGTAAAATAAGAATAAACATACTTTTGAATTTTTAATGTTATTTGGAATTGTCATATTTAGTATAAACAATTTTTTGGGCTGGCAATTAGCCTATTTCATTTTCTGATCCACCGACTAATAATGTAAAGAAAATAATGTCGATCTGTTGCTTATTTGCGAATTGATAAAAGGACAAACAAACATACCTTCCAATATTAGTTGGGTTTGCAATATTAGTTAGGATGAGATTTCCTAGATTAGAGAGCCTGTATCATTTGCTAGTTTTTTCTGTGAAGGAAATCAATTTAGTTTGTTGCTCCATTGCGACGTAAAGGAAGGACAATTAAAGAGAATTGAATTTTCATTATTATTTGCGGTATTCGTGTCAGTTCTGATCAGGTATCCTGGGCGGGAATTTCACCTATGTCACTTTCTGGTTCCCCAGCTATTTCTGTACAGTAAGTTACTTTGATCTATTGCTCCATTGCAATGTCATAGAAGGACAAAGAAACGGTTTCCAATTTTTTGTTAGTTGGGATTTTTTTAGTTAGGAAAGATTTCCCAAGTTTACTTTCTATCTATGTTACTTTCTGGACAGCCAACTATCTCTCTGCAGAAAGTTATCTCGATCTGTCTCTCTACTGTGACGTGAAAGAAGGACACTGAAACATGCTTTTGGATTGGATAGATTTTTTGTATTATTTAGAAAGAGATTTCGCGGGTTAGCAGTTAGTCTATATTATTTTCTGGTTCACAAACTATTTCTATGCAGATAGTCATGTAGATCTGTTGCTCTGTTGTGACATGAAATAAGGACAAACAAACACACTTTTGAATTTTTAATATTTGTTGGGATTATATATACATTATACATTATATGATTATAATGCATATTCTTCTTTGTCCTATCAAAAAAATGTCAAAATATCATTGGCACTAAACTGAACGAACACCTACGATATTGAAACAAACATCCAAACCTAACATTAAAATTAATTTAAAAACATCGCTTTTGATTTTTATTGCTTTTTGAGCGAGTAGGAAAATAAGCGACAAAAATCCAACTAGCACCGCGTCTCAGCGCATACTGTTGAGACGCGGTGCTATTGTGCTAGCGGTGGACTGGTTTGCGTGCGAATAAAAGAGAAGCAATCGGCATCGCTAAAACGCATCTTTGTATTCGAGATAAATATTGTGTTTTGATATTTTTATTGCCTATTTAATTAATTGACAATAAATGACAAACAAGATTTTAAATAAGACGTAAACATTTAGTCTTTTTAATTCAATTCATTAAGTTCTATAAATAACGGAGTTAATTTAGTTTAAAATTTACTTTACATTTTTTATTTTTTTTCAGATATAAAAGATAATTCAGTTGTGTTTTGGAAACATCCTGGAATTTAGAAATATAGTCAAGAATAACATATTTTATTTTTCGTGGCCACAAATTTTATATATCTTGCTAAACAATTTTTCAAATAAGCTCTATTTGGTGTGATCAGTGCGATAGGACTTTATCTATTTATCTAGTTTAGATGGCATGCCTACTAAAGTCAAATGATAAAAAATATCTATAAATGAATTGTTAAGCGGGACTTTGTTATTGGGTATACTAAAATATGAAATTAAATATACTACTTCACAAAAAATACACGTCAAACCGAAATTAATGTGATGAGTTGTACAAAAATTCAGCATATTTCATGAGCTTATGGCTTGATATAAGGTTGAGGTTGTTTTTTTTCAATAAGTTATTTAAAAATTGATTAATAAGTAATACAAATACAATTTTGAGTACAAATATCTAGGTGCAGTTAGTTAATTGATTTTAAATTTTATGGTATAAGTGTGTATCTAACAATTATATGTACTAACATAACCGAAATTCCCAGTGAGAATTAGTTACGCATACACGAGTTTCAGTTACATAGGTTATATTAATTATTCTGTATTAGATTAACAAAATCTTAGGGATATATGCTTAATGAAGCATCATTGATTTTGACGACTTATGAATTATGGTTTTGAATGAATCCTCCTAACATTTATCGTTTTAACATTTCTTGTAATGGTGTAGATATTTGCCACAGCAAGGCAAGGCTTTTATATACGAATATTGTTTATTTAATGGTTATAATTTTTTTTGGTTTTCCATATTTCTTTCTATGTCTTTACCTTTCGTAAAACGTTCATTCTATTAAACAGGGCTAAAAACTTTTTCAGAATCATCGACTTTAACACGAGTACTTCTATTAACCGACTGAATTTTCTTAATCCATGAGTTTATTGTAAACAAGTTTCACATGTACCTAAAACCTTGAAATTTTACTACGCTAATTTTTCAGTTTCTTTAATATTTCCTCTTCAACTGAATAGATTTTCATGTTAATCCATGATAACCGCCCGTCATTTTCAAGTCTTCTATTACCAGAAATAAAATTCGAAAAAATATAGAAATGTGTAGCGTTTATTAGTTTTTTCTATGTTGGTCTTTGCTGAAGGGCTAAGGATTTGGTCATTGTCACGGATAAAGAAATTTTGGTTCGGTTAGGTCAAGCTCTAGCTGAACGTATGACGGTTTATGGAAGGGAAGTCGTTTGCAGCTACTATCTCGCAATATTATTTGTAGTAAATTGAGATGAGAAATAGTTATTTATGCATAACATTTGATAATTAATTACATTTACTTCTCCCCCTTAATTCAAAAGGTTCCGCAGCTGTAAAAATAAGTTTTAATTAAAAATAAAACGTCATTGCAAATTTTAATTTTCACATTTGCATAGATTCAAATAAATGTTGTGTTTCAATGATATTTTTTGTATTAGACATCAAAAATATTTGACATCCTGGATATAAATGATCATAGAAAGTTTTTCATATTAAGACTTTGGACTCCCTGAGTTTTTTTTTGATCGATAAATGCATTAGGTAGCTTTGTTGAAACATTAGCTGATGTAGGTTATTGAAATATTTTGATATGGATACTCGCCGTCGTTTTTAAAGTTACCTACCCGAAGGTATAGACGGACTACGTTAATACAACAATACCATTGTGGTAATGTAGTATGTCTGCCCATATATCCATCCGTCCGTCTGTCTTTCTGTTTCTCAATGTCTTCTAACTTCTTGGCGCATAACATTGGCACTTAGACAGATACTTGATATATAATATATGGCCCTAAACAAAAACGGTTTTTAAAAGGACTGAAAATTATTTTTCTATGATTTTCCGTACCTGTGTATTCCGTACCCTTTCTTTACGTGGGATATAGTTAAAAATTTAAGAGCACAATCTTTTTGTTTTTTTTAAAACAACTATTGCATGGAACAACAAACTTGCCATTTTGACACTCATTTTCTTAATAGATTTATCACAAATACTCCATTAGTTAGGAAGCTGCAATTATAAAAGAGAACTAAATAGGAATTAATAAAAAATTACCAGTTATAACACCTAAAGTATTTTTAATTAGAATTATAATGGTAATATCAATTTTATTTGAAAAGTGACACTAATATTTGCAGATAATTTAACGGATACACTTGTATATTCAAATATTCAAATTGTTATAGGCACGTCAAAGTGCACGGTGCCCTGCGCGAATTCGACTGGTAAGAAATAGGTTTATTTAAAAAAATGAGGTTATTTATTTTTTATATAGTAGTAAATGACGAAAAAGAACAATATTTTCATGGAATATTTAAATCATGAAATTATTATTTAATTAATTTAATAAAACTTTAAAAGTCATTAAATTTATTACGAGTCTATTCCTATATCGTAACTATGTAAATCCACTGAAATCCGTAATCTCTATTTGTTAGACATATGATATATTTATGAAAAATAAGAGTTATAATCATCATTTATTTAATTCATTTATCTGATACGATCAACAGTTTTATTCGAGGTGATGCTTTACACTTTTGCTTTATAACAGAGCCAGTTCACATTTAAAAAAGGACCAGTACAGAAATATTTTTTGATAATTGACATAACAAATTCATGACATAATTTACTAAACTATTATAGTACAAGGGTAATTCTTAGGGTACAGTATCAATATATATATATATATATATATATATATATATATATATATATATATGTATATATATATATATATATATATATATATATATAATCTATACGGTGCGGCTCATCCAGAACAACGTGAGATTATTACTTTAAAATACAAAAATTTGAGCGTATTGTATTAAACTACTTTCAAATAAAATAGAACGTAATTTTTGAAACGATGCACTCCATGTTTGACAATGAACTCGCTTGGCCGATGCCGAAGAGAGCCGAGTTTACCCGTGACAGCAAAACAATAGGTTTATAGAAAGTGAAATATATTATAAATAAGTCATTTTCATAATTTAATTAAATATCTGAAAAAAGTGCGCATAATGTGCCTAAAAAAAGTAGTTCTGTTGACTGATCCCAAAGAGACCCGAATTTACCAGATGCAGCCTCACCGATCCGAGCGTGACGGATTAGTTTCGTTCATTGTTCAGAAATAATGAGCCTAAAGAAGTTTTCACTTAAAAAGGTTAAGTTAGATTTCGTTATCCATCTTTCCATCTATATATCTGTTTGCGTAATATAACTGATTTTCTCAAAAACTACTCCCATCGACTTAAAATTTGCAGTCACGTGTAGTTACTCGCCTTCCGACTTCCTACGTCAATTTAAAAAAAATAATTTCCCTTTTCAGAAAGGGCAAAAGCATTATTTTCTTTAAAATCCTATTTCATTTTTGTTTTAAATTGCATGGTCTTTTGTATATTAGCGGACATGTACGCCAGAAAGCTTGCTATTCTTCCTTTATCTCCGAAAATGGCGAGCCAAAAATTAAAATTTACTCACGTAAAACGATACAATCAAATAAAGCAAAATGAACTTTCTGTAGAGAATTTCTAAAAATATTGTACAGCCTTAGAAATTGTTTAATTGCTATAAACAACTATGAATAAATTTTATTTATTAACAGTGAGCGGTAAAATTAAGCTCTTTAAGTAAGTCTCCTTGGTACAGAATATTCGGTTCGTGAGTTTGATTCATACTGGGTCTCTTGAATTTAATACGATACTTTTTGTGGAAAATTAAATTCTAATGTTTCTGAAGTTTCCATTATTTTTCTTCATATCTAGCACAAATGTACATATATCTATATTATTTACATTTATATTAGCATACATACTATTGGTGGTGATTAGTAGCGATCTTATATAGACGGGTAAATATTTATTCAGCTATTTTACGACGTTTCCTACCGTCGAGGTCAAAGCTTTTACCATATTGGGTCATTAATGATTAACGCATGTTTTGTTTTTATTTATTTGGGGCATAACCATTTCTAAATTAACAAAATGCGACTGAAAGTTGTACGTTAGTTAATTTCATCATTCAAAATAACTTCTATATATTCATTGTGGACTTTAACGTGTACATAGGTATTTAGCGTAGGAATACCTATAGACAATGGTATTACAGAGGTGACCAGGAACAGAAAATGTAATCCAAGACCAATCACCTAAAATTCTGAATCTAGTATTGAGATGTGACAAATTTTAAAGCTCCATATACATATTAAAATGTTATCTGTAATATGTAAATTATGTGAGTCACGCATTATCATTTAGTTAAATCGTAACGTATAGATAGAAATTTATTCATATTTTCAGAGATTTAACATATAAAGCAAATTTTAATTTTGGACGCGTTACAATTTGTTTATTTAATTTAACAAAATTTACCATACTAACATGCAAACATTTTGGTATTAAGGCAAGGGTAATGAAAGCATTTCACAATGGAGCTTTTTAAGTTTAATTGAGGTAAACTGTTGAATAGAGAGCTGTAGGGCATATTTTGTTAAAATTAAGCGAGTAATATTATTTACTCGAGTTGCCCATTAAGATTTTGATCAATCAGTGCAATTCACAGCTGAAGTGAAAAGGATCACCTTCCACATCTACCTTTTCACTTCATTTGTGATAGATTTAAGGAAAAAAGAAAAGGACCTTTTTATAATAGCCTAAAGTACATTTTGTTTCAAATAGACACCCAAATCAGTCAAATAGACACCCGCTTTTATATTACAGATGACGATTGAAATTAATTTTATATTGTTGATTTGTACACTTTGTAGATGTCAAATAACTATTTATGGTTAAGCAAATATAATCAGTGACCTTAATTACGGCAGTTGTATTATGACGAGACACAAAAATTAGATTGTAGGAAATCGAGAAGTTGGTGGCAAAAGTGAATTGGCTGGATTTCAGTGCAAAGTATTTTTTTTTATAAAAGCGTTACTATTGAAATTGGACTAAAATCTTTTGCTCCGATTGAAGATAGAATTTTTTATAAGCGAATGTCTTATGTTTTCTTTTCATTTGAATTAAAATGTTACATTTCCAAGTGAAAAAGTTAAAATTTAAATAATGGATCGGGGCTCTAATACATTTATTGTACAGTATAAGATAAATCTCTATTGTGGCATTACTGATGATAGAGATTTTTTTTTTTAAATTTATTTATTCAAAAACCCCAGTTTGCGGGAAAAAACAATTTACAGGTAGCCATAAAGCATCTGATATGTGCAGGTGCCAAAAGTACAATAATTTATAGTTCAACATAAATAATAATTAATAAAGCAAACAAAGACCCATATGAATACAAAATAAACATAAATTTATAATCAATCATGATCTATCAACAACTCCATAATCACATCCCTAAAGCGGTCAAAAAATATCACCACTGTTCCAGTGTGTTCTCATAGTAAGAAGTGCGTGAAAACAGGTGAGCGCTGCAGACTGCTCGTACGTGCTTTAGGTAGACGAATAAACTATGACTGCTTTCATGTAAGAGTCAGGAGCATGAAGCGTCACCAAACGTAATATTGATCGATCATAACACAATTATTTAAAAATTAGTTTATTGAATTTGGTATTTAATTGCAAGAAAATTTGCTAACGGAAATATCTGACTTCGTGTTATGTTAAAAGTTAAATAGGAATTCGGGAAAAATACACTTACAAATTAACTTAAATTCAATAGACTGAACTTCTTGAATCCTGCCCATATTAAGAGTACAGAGGAATTACCAATGTTGGTAAAAGACCATTTTTCTTAATTTTATACATCTGAGTGCCTTCTTTTCTTAATAATATTCCCCTGATAAAAACCACTTCATCCTTGTAATCTACTGGAAAAAAATATAAAACATAATTATTGAATGTGACTGCACAAATAAATGTAAATCCCCTAATACAATAAATAAAATTGTAAAATGAACATAAAGAAACTCAGAAATTACGTAAAACATTTCTATTTTAGCTTCTGCCAAGAGGTATGTTCCCGACAACAAGGAAAATTTGCGCATTTCCTCGGGCAAAGGAATTTAGATTCGGTTAGATCAAGGTTTCGAGGCACGTGTCACGGTTTTCGAATCAGCAATCGTTTGCAGATACTAAGTTGTCCTGTTTTACATCTGGGTGAACTTTCGAATGAGGTTGTTTCATGAAATTAAATTGAAAACCTATCATTTACAAGGATAAATTACAATTCGCAACATTTGTATTTTCCATTTAAGTCACGATATTTCTTAGCTTTAAAACTTAGTTTTCGTAAATATAGTTTGCGCAAAATATTTCCATTAACGCTATTCATATTTTGATGGATGCAAAAAACAGGTCATAATACAATAAAAGTTATTTTAGTGTCTGAAGTAAAATTTCTTAAAAAATAATATTACATTTTTTGGTTCCAATTGTAAATGAAACGTTCAAACATACAGATGAAAATCTATAAAAAGCACACGAAGCAAGAAAATTTCCATAGTAATTAGTTTAATCAATAGGTTTAAAATGGACGTAGAACATGCTAAAAAGAAAAGATCTATCTATGCAATATAAATAAGTAATTGTACACAGACAACACATTTTCAAGTTTATACAAAGTTCTGATATTTTTCAAAATTTTATTTATTTTATTCATATCTTTTGTGCTTTCCTCCTGATTAGTTATTATTATATGTGTGTCAAATAAAAAATCGCATATAAATGTTTAGCAAATAAGTCATTGCCCGTAACTTGTTAATCTTTTTATTACTCGTTCACCATTTTATTTCTCCTTGTGGTAGAAGTTGTCACAGTACAAGGTCTCATATAAATTTACAGTGATATTTTGAATTAGAAAATTAATATGGTAATTATCTTATAAATTTATTTAATTTTATTTTTCCATGATATGCGAACCAAACTACTGCTTTATTTATATTTTAAAATTACCCCCTTTTAGTCATTCAAATGAATATTTAAAGTCATATTTTTAGGTATTAAAAGAACTTGATGATAATGTAAATATATCGAAAAATAATCTAATATGTATATTAGATTATTTTTTTTTTGCTTTTCTTCATAAGTCAGAATGTTAATAATATATGTTATTAAAATATATTGATACAACTTTCAAGCAACTCATATTATTTTAACCATGAGTTTGGAATCATTTTTAATTTGCAAGTCGTTGAAAATTCCACAGTGCCTTATTATAAGATAAAAACGGCCTTCCAGTTATATATATATATATATATATATATATATATTTATATGTATATATATATATATATATATATATAAATATATATATATATATATATATATATATATATATATATATATATATAAAATTAGATTTAAGTCAATCTCAAATAAAACTGTTCAATTTTAAGAGTGAGTATTTGTCGTTATTATTAGTATTTGTCGGTATTACGTTTTATCAAAATGTAACTCCGATTGACTAGCTATATATAGGTTATATACATTAATTAAAAGCAAATATTAAAAGTCTAATACAGAGCAAAAACAAAATTTCAGTAAAAGATGAAATGAATATCAAAACGTAATTTTGAGATTCTTATGGAATAACAAGAACATTATTCGTTGCGAGTTGTTTCTGGAGTAATCTACGCTTAATGCAAATGTACTGTTAGCAACTAGATCAACTAACTAACAAAGATAGCAGGATCAAGTTTATTTGCACCAAGATAACACCAAACTAAATGCCGTTGAAAAAACTTGTTAAAAATAATAGAAATTATTTATTCTTTCAAAGTTTGCCATCACATTATCACCTATGCATAGTTCTTAGTAAAAATACCTGAATTTTTTTAATATTAATCGCAAGAGTTTTTATGCTAGAGGAATTTTGTCACTGCCCACCAAGCAGGAAGACATTGATAAAGGTGACGTACATTTTGAATGATTTCTTTTTTTTCTAAAGTCGGACTTGAAAATTTATTACCTAAAACAGAAGCAATAAGACAAAAAGAATCAACCTAAATGTAGATAATGGATTCAATATCTTTTTCAAATTAATTATAATTAAGTTCTTCAAATACAATTTTAGTTGATGTGAAAACAAATTTAATTTAAGACTATATTTAGCTGAAATCTTGGTTAGAATGTCTTTAAATACCATTTAAAGCCAATTGACAAACTAAACGATTTTCAAATAGAAGAATGTTTTAAAAAAAGGTTTGAGCCTTTAAATAGAATAATTCTATCGAAATAGGTGAAAAAAGGCGCATAAAATCCTTTGAAACCGAACAATCCGAATATTACCCGAGAAAAGATTATATCTGCGTGCGTACGTGCGTACGTGCGTGTGTGCGTGAGTGCGTGCGTGCCAGCGCGTGCCTGCGTGCGTGCGTGCGCGCGTGTGTGTGAAGTGAAAATATTTAGGTATAGATACTAAATTTATTGTCATAAGCATTCTGGCATTAACAATTTTTTTTATAACGACGCACTTCCAGTTTTCAATAACATCTTTACTTATTTCATTAATCTTTACTTATTTTTAGTCTTCCGTACCTCCAAATGAAAAAAAATCTCCTATCCTTTTTCTTAGGAATACATGGAGGTATCACGTTGAAATTAATATCAAATACTTAGGATTATAGTTCCTTGGAGTTGTAAAAAAATCAAACTTCTAAGTCAACGCAATCAAGAAAATTATTAAAAAAACTGCAATTTATGCCACGTACTCGTAAATAAATCTAAACCTTTAGTATATTTCTCCTTGAGCTAGCATCGTGAAATTTGCGGTGAATCACGAATAAGAACAAAATCCGAAAATTGTTAATTTGTAGTTATATCACATGAAACAATTTGGGTTTCAAATATACTTTTAAAATTTTTAAATTTTAATACGACTTTACTTGTATGTATCTAGGTACGAATGTAACAGAAAATTTCAATTAACTTTTCATGCATTTTTAGACTTCCGAATTATTTAAAATTTTGCACACGTACCAAGAACCAATCACTTACATTTTCATGATGACTGTACCTTTACAAATAGCTTGCAATAAAAAAAATTATGACAACTGATATCAAGCAACCAACGCTTTTTTGCGTTAAAGTTTATTTTTGTCATCAATGACATTATTTCTCTCTATATGTTTATTTATTAAAGATTATTTTTAATTTGTTTAGTTCATATTTTTACAAAATCGTGTTGTTTTAGTTTTTCAAACTATAATTTTTTTTCATTTTAGGTTTAATCCATAATAATTGACAACTTATTCAAATAATACAATCTATATACCACACATTAAATTTTTTTGTTTCTTTCCTATTATTTCGTTTACCGGCTATCGAATATTACAATTTTCAAGTTTCTCTGATTCGTTTATCGAGAACGAAATAAACGCATATTATCAATGGTACATCCGCATTCATCCAACACAACTATACTAAGAGATACAACGTATCAACAGGTTTATGTGCAAGGGAGAATATGTTTATTGAGCTATTTTATGATCTTTTCTCCCCTCGAGGCTGGGCTTTCACCTTGTTGAATCATTATGGGTTATGACGCATGTTTATTTGTTTACTTACCTAAAACACAGCTGCTGTGAAGGAAGTAAGTAGTGTAAATTATGATTTGTGAATGGGTACTTTAGGTCTTATTGTATGAATATATCCCGCAACTGCTGGATGTTTACTGCAAAGAAAAAGTTCGAAGAAAATTTTCGTATCGCGGTAGCCTTAGAGTTAGTGACTTGTGTTAACTTTTCTACTTACTCTTGATAAAATAAAATAAGGTACGGGAAACCATATATACGTTAAGTTGTAACTGCATATACAGCTTTCATAATGATTTTGAAACTGCCAATTAGCAGCTTCATATTGATTTTGAAACTGCCAATTAGCGTAATAATTATGATTAATTTTATTTGAAATTTCTTGTTAATATTAGGGATTTACTTACGTGGACAATATAATCGTCGCATAATCGACAATATAATGCATAATAGTCATATTATGCATTTCGTTCTATAAACTATCCTTCTTTAAATTTTTTTTTCATGAAATTTGTTCTGCGCCTTATTTTCAATTATAATTAACAAATGTACTATTAGGTGAAAATCTCATGTTACAATTATTTATGTAAAGGAGCAAAATGATTATAAACTAATTAACTACATGAAACAAATATATTTGTATTCCATATCGACCTGTACTAAGAGATATATCTCAGATAATAAGGAAAATATAATATTCCTCTATGCCAAGTTATTCGGCTTCGGTTAGTTTACGATTTCTCGCTGTCTTTAAGCGTTTCCGGAAACGCAGTTGTAAAATATGCCAAAATAACACCTGCAGGCACTACGTTGTTTTATTTTACGATTACACAAATTATATAAGATGGGCTTTCACGGACATAATTAATAACTATGACATTTCTATTTCCGATCGTTTTCGCGAATAAAGAGCTCTTACCGATTTTCTAAATAATAATTAAGTAAATACTTCTTCTAATTGCTTCTTAATTAAGTATGAAAAAGGGCTCACTACAGTACAATACAATTATGGCGTTTGAGAAAAAAAAACAATTCTAAAAGGAACGGTCAGTAGCACTTAATCTAGAAATTAAACATGCAATAAATTCTGATACGGCGATACTATTTTTATGGTTGATGTGGTGAAAAGTGCCAAACTATTTGTTAATTTCCAGAGTGATAATTTAGATAAAAATACGATACACAATCTAAAATGGGTTGACTAAATCTGAAATACACGTGCATAATAACTCTTTACCTGTAAGGAGTTCATGTTTTAGTTACATCGATATTAAATCGAAACATTTTATTAATCTTTTATAAAATGTTTCGCTGTAAATGATATGCAATAGAGATAATGTCAGAAAATTTTAATAAACATTTGACAAAGTGCATGTTTAAATATACCGAGCGTAAAATAATTTCAAATGAATTTCTTCTTCTCTGAAAATAATAAGTCTATTTAAACCTTATACCAAAAGAAATACTCAGTCAAAAGTCATATATAGTCTTTACGTCAAATGAAATAGAAATTGAATGCGAATAAAATTTAGGAGCATTTACAATGATACTGCACAAGGACGATTTCAAGATGTGTAGATTGTTTAAGTTTTAAGACGCATCAATCTGTGAAATTTTATTAAGTTACATGGAAAACTTTACTCATTAAGGTATATCATTACACTCATATATATATATATATATATATATATATATATATATATATATATATATATATATATAGTTCTAGGTGATCGAACACACTTATTGTAACGAAATACTATTTACTATTTTTATCACTACACGTTTTCCTTTTAATATTTTGAACAGAGATATTATTTGGTTGGTAATAGCAATAATTCAGAATAATTAATTAATATCAATATTTTGAAAAAATTGATATTAAGTCCATCTATTTAAATTTTAAGTGAAATAAATGAAACGTTAGGAATTTCAGTAAATTTTCTTAAGTTAATCTTGGTACCAATTATTTTCGAATATCATTGAACTTAATAAGACAGTATACCATTTATTAAATTCTCTTTTAATAATAAAGTAGGAAGTTACTTGAAATAATTGACGACTCAGCCAAAATATTTTGTATTACAATTTACGTAGCTAATAAAATAATATGCTAAGAATATATTGACGCCGTTAGACAATGAATATGTAATCAATGTGCTCACTTCAAGTTTCAAGTTGACGTTGGAAATTTGAAAAAATGTTTACCAAAATTTTCACTCGAGAGCAGTGGTGAAATGGCAAGGTATTACTATGCATACTTTATGACGAGACCTTTATAATATCGAAATACATTTATAATATCGAAATACATTTTGCCCACCGGAACGAGTTTTTACCACAGGAACATCAATTGGATGATCGCTGAAATGGACAAAATATTATAAATACAATATTATTTTTTGTTTTGAGTGATGTTAATTGTTTCATTAAACCTGTTTCACCTTTATCTGACGTGCTTTAAAATTTTTGCTTTGACTGATTCAGCGCTTATTTTTGGAGCGGCACTCTGCATTGCAATAATCATTGTTTTCTGGATGTCGAGTAGACTGGGGAAAAGCAATGTTTTGAGTTAATCTCGTCTGTTTTGAACTTAGGATTTTGCAGTTTATAAGCTTTAGTCATTATTTACAGCCATATTCATCAATAGTTAGACATACGTAGAGTCGTTGCAAATAAATTACAAAGGAAACTCACTCGGTGTATTTTCCCTGAATCTTGAAGGCATGTGCTAGGTTATTCCATACTACTTTTACAAAATGTGTCTCTTGTATATGAATATGGTTTGTCGAATCGATTAAAAATATTGTTCTTGATCTAGCCTTCAAATAAGGATTTAGACCTACGATGGTCGTGCTGCGATTCCAAATTTCCTCGTATTGGAGATCTCCACATAATATTATACTCAAGACTGCTTAATATTTCCATTAACGTCACAGGATTGTCCGAATTCATCTTACTGTTTGATTTTTAATGAGATATTAATAGTTCAAAAATCACCATGCAGATATGTTTTGACAACGATAAACTTTATATAAATCAGGGTTACGAAGCGAATAAGTTACTGAATTTCTGAAATTTTTTGGAAGACGCGTGGATAATTCTTGATGTATTTAAAATTAGGGTATCGGAAATTATTGAAACACTACCATTCAAATATTATCTTTACTATTAGCAAAGATTCAAATCATATCTTTGCTAATAGCTCACCTGAAGATGTTGTAATACAACGAAACCTAGGTCGTGGTAAAGAAATTAAAGAAAGTAGAAATAATACTACATCACGTAGTTTCATTTAATTGTGATATATATATATTCTTAATATTGCTGCCGTACATTCCACATCACTAGAACTTGAAAACTTTGATTTGGAAATTAGAAAAATATTTATCAAAATTGTCACTCAATAGAATGGTAAAATGAAAAGTGTCAACGCCCAACTTTGCGACACATCGTTTAGAAAAATATTAACAATCAAGAAAATGTACAGAATTAAGCTTTTTCCACAGGAACATGTTTTCTCCAAATTAGTATCAATTGAATGATTTATGAAATGGAAGATATATTATAAAATAATATTTGGATATATCCACCAAATTTATTTTGCGGAATTTTTTTCTACCAATTTCCTATGATGAATATTATTTTATTTAAATATATATCATTCGCAACCTGTTTCGTTTTATTTTTTCATACCCAATTTATTTTGCGTTTCTAAACAATATAATAATAATAGATAAAGAAAACACCATATACTTTGTAATAATTAAATTTTACTCTAAACAAATAATACGTTTTAACTGATATAATTTTACCTAACAATCATGATCCGTCATAAAATTTTAATTTAATTTTAATACCTAATATTAATATTTGTCAATCTGAAGTTAACCTAACATTATCAAATCTTCTTTGTTATTTATGCTAATTAATGTTTAATATGTATTGCCTTGTGAAAAACATTAGGCGGATTGTTTTTTTCACTTTTTTGTTGAAACTAGAAATTAAAGCATATTTCCCCCTCCGCCAGTGAGATGTGTACAAAGTAATTTAGTAATTGAAAGTACTGAATGACTAAAAGGCAAATGGTACAAAAAATTAAACTTATTGAATTGTTCAAATTTACGTTATGATGTCGTTTCAACTGTTGAGATCAATTTTTCAGTTACTTTTACTTAGCTGATTCTTCTAAAATTTGCATAAGCATTGAGTCTCCATGACGACACAATGCTACAATAATATCAAACTTTTACCTCACATCTTAATACCGTAGGAGTACTATTTGCCTAAAACATGAAAGTTGAGGATCTACTGGTTTCGAACTAGTATTATGGATTTTATTCAGAGACTTTGTCATTGATTTCCGGGTTTCAATTCCTTAGTCCTGTTGCTGTAGCAGTACGTCCTGCCTAAGTCCGGAGACATAACGATCCACTGGTTTGAAATGAGTTATGCTTAAAAATTAAGGGCTGGTAATAGCGGTAATTAAAAAAAAATTTGTTTAAAGGTTTCTTTAAAACAAATTGAAATCAAATCATATCAAAAATTTAAATTATGAAAGAAAAAAGTAATGTTTTGTGGTGATCAGAAATATCTTAAGCCAAGACATATCTAACACCGATATACAAATACTCACTCCTGCCGCTGTAAGAATACTGTACGTATACTTTCTGAGATTTGATAACCTGCTGATCTCAATTTGGTAAATTTGGCCACCAGAACTAATTTCGAATGCCAATTCATACTTGGATTACTTTGAATCTGTTTAAGTCAAGGTTCATTTCTTATTTGATCAAGGACTCTAGGGTATTGGATGGCTAAAATAGTACGACCGCGAAGCAAATTAATCACACTGTAAAGTCAAAAATAAATTTCAGTAAACAGAAAGTATTTTTAAGTTAAACGGTTTTGTTGTACAGACGACAATGTACAATAAGAACATTTTGTTTATTTTGAAAATTATGTAAGAAAAATAAAGTAAATACATATAATTCTTTTGGGTAACAAATTTAGTATGGTTTCAGATAATAAGGGATAGTAATAAGATAAGAGACAATAGTTTCGATTTACGGAAATTAACATCGGCGTTTAGTTAAATTTTGCTGTCTTGTTTTCCATAGATAGAAGGCATGAATGGAAATAATTTTACAGCTATTTCAACGCATCCACTGTTTTCTCCCTTACTTCATTAACACATGTCTTTAAGCATTGATGTAACTTTTGGGAAAATATAAAAGTCACACGGTTTTAATAGTGTGACTGCGAAGGATATACATGTACATGAATATTATTTTTGGTCAAAAACTCTTACAGAAAATATGTATGAGCAGCCGTATTATCCTGGTGAAGAATGGAACTCATTTTCGACCCTTGTCGACGCTTTTTACTGGTTTTTTCTCTTAGCTTTGCCAGAATGTTCTTATTACAATGTTAATTAACTTCCTTGCCTTCCAAAATTCTGTCAATATTACATCCCTGATATAAAAAACAATGGTTTTGAACGTTGAATCACGTTAACGAGCTTTTTTATTCTTAGCGATGACGGCGTTTTTAGTGCATTAACTATCATTTGGTTTTGGGCGCATGCTTGAAAATTCAGGTTTCCTAAATTATGTTGATATCTAGTAAAATTTTATTAATAACTTGAAACTGATACGTTATTTAAGTTTTAAATCCCTTTTTAGGCATACTGTTGCCAACATAAGCAAACTAAATAGCGATTCATAATCAACTGAAAGTCGTAGAATATTGCAGCTTGTCGTGTAGATTTGCACACAACAGTTTTCAAAATCACACCGCATGCCGTTATAATCGACTGATTTATTGACTAGGCAAAATTACAATCTCGTCATTTCATATAAATACCTCATATATACTTTTGATAGTACGCAGAATAGCGACTGTATACGGAACTATATACCTGAGCGGCAATTAAATCGCATGTAGCAAATGAAACAGTGTATTGGTTTAAATAGAAATGATATAAAAGCGGATTATTCCATTTGCATTATTCCTTAAAAATCGGTTGAGGTTTTCAAAATACTTCCATGAATGGTTCTGCAATATTTTTTTAAATTTTAATATTTTTGGGGTGGTGTTGGAGAAAATTTAAGTCCGATAATGCTGGTTTTTTTTTAATGTTGAATTTACTTGCATTTAATGATTTCACTTTTTTGTCACACATAAATAAAAAAAAACATTAATTTAACTTTATACCAATTTTTTTACAAATTTTAATTTAGAAAAATTAAATGAAATTGACTCATAAATGGTGAAAACATAAACATGTATTTTATTAATGTATACATATTTATTTTTTATTAATTAGCTATTTAAAAGTAAATGAACCTTGAAAGAAACTTCTTTTCTTACTTTTTATGTAGCAAACGGGAGAGATTTACAAATTATTTTTACAGACAACATAACACTTTAAAAATTGTTTATTACATACGTTTCACTTTCCTTCAAGTATTTGAAATGCTTTCACATGCAAACTTTCTGAACGTTTTATGCTGAAAATATAACAATTTATCCTATAAAGTAAAATACCTGGGAAATACTTTCTTGGACTACCCATATGAGTATTTCACAAATTTTACATGTACTTGCGACTCCATTGCAAGGACATAATAATTATTCTCAATATTTTTGTTCTTTTTTAATGAATGTTCAGTTTTCCTTTTGATTACAAAATTAAAGTAAAATTCGTAATTAACAGGTTAATCAAAACAAAATTTACAATTTTACCGCAAAACTACCTAAATATATATCGAATATATTTGGCGTTAATTTTGTAGAATTCATTATTCACAATTAAATGAAACTACGTGATGTAGTATTATTTCTACTTCTTTTAAGTTCTTTACCACGACCTAGGTTTCGTTGTATTACATCTTCAGGTGGGCTATTAGGAAAGATCTTTGCTAATAGCCCACCTGAAGATACTGTAATACAACGAAACCTAGGTAGTGGTAAAGAACTTAAAGAAAGTAGAAATAATACTACGTCACGTAGATTTATTTAATTGTGTACCTAAATATATTTAAAACCGGAAAAGAGACATACTCAAGATGTACAACAAAAAAATCTAATAAAATCTTTATATGAATTTACGTAAACAACTGTCAATTAAAATAATCATAAAATACACTAATAAATATTAATAACATACCATATGCGTGGTACCAGAGCTGTCCATACACATACCACAGCTGTCCACGTCTGAATCGCACATCTATAACGCGCGCATGCGCAACACTATCTTCTACAATCTCTTTGTATCGTTGTGTATATGTCGCTCTCTTTTGCTCTACTTCCATGGCGTCGGAATATATAGCTCTCTTTCCCTTTTTCTCTACGTCATATCTTCCTCCTCTCTCATGTAACGGAATGTACTTAAACGTGATGCGATCTTAGAATTTTGCTCTCAATTCTCATCCACTTATCGATTATTGAATCGCCGCCCAAAAAGTTTCACTTCAAAAAAAATACCATTAAAATGATTGTCAATGTCTGTAATTTTTTTATTAAATCCATTTGTCTAGACAGGAAGACAAACTGAGAGACAAACAATATTTTTTAACAATCATTTCGTTTTACTAAACGTATTCGAAAACGTATTTAGGTTAAAAATCCAAAAACCACGAATTGAATTTTAATTATATGCAATTTAAATGATGCGATAGTTAAATTGAATGGAAGTGTTTTGTAATTTAGAAGATTGCTTAATTCCTTGGAGACGCAGAAAAATAACTTAAATGGAAATATTTGATAAAATTAAGGACTAATTTATTTTATTGCTTATTTAAAAAAAAAGTATAAAATATGATCTGGTTTCAATAACATTTTATCCTCTAAAGGATTACAAAATGTGCGTCATATATTTACTAGAATCGATAGCAACTCTCCGTATATGAGTCCCGAGGTACCAATTATCGGATAAATGCAATTCTTTTTGGCCACGTATGGGCAGATTCGACTATAGACAAATTTACCTTTTCCTGTTACCTGTGTCAATTTATGTTGAATTATCCAAAATGAGGAATCCTTTACGAAGCAGTGATTGTTGCCAAAATAAAATTTCTATTACACTTAAAATGAAATTAAATAAGGTTTTTAATGGAATGTGCGTGGCGCGTTTTGCACTATAATGTAATGGGTACACTAAAACTATTTATTTAAGAACGAAAGTTTAAATAAATTTAATATATGCTTGCTTGTTAAATGCGTTTTAGTGGTGTAGAACTGCGCAGATACGACAAAAGATATTAAAATCGTTTTACAAGTTAAATCACATTAATAAACTTTCTAATGCTAAGTATTATCATGGATGTATTAAGAAGTAAAGTAAAGGCCTTTTTGTTTTACTTTTTGAACGTCAATTCATGTCCATGAATTTTCGAATTCTTGCATTAAATTAATTTAATGCAGACATAAATTACGGAAAAAATAAAGTTCCAAGTATTCCAGTTGCGTAAACACTTAGAGAAAGCACGGAAACTGTATGTATACCCATTTGCATGTACGTATTCTTGCATGCATGCTTTATTAGGTGTGTGCATGGCTGCCTAATTAAGTGCGCACCTTTTTGTATGTGTTTGTGTGTACGGTTCAATGGCTAAATTGATAGACCGATTTATATGAACTTAGTATTTAGCAATTTTTTATGAGTAGCAAAGAGAACAATTCAAGGATAAAATGTTTCATGAATTAGGTCCATGGATGTTTGATAAATTTGTTAAAATTAAATAAATTTCAGAATACGACCTAAGGCATTTTTATAGAAAATAGATTTATATTTACTTTATATAAAAAATGCATTATGCTCCCTTAGAAACTGACAAATTTGGGTCAAATTATATACATTTGAAGTTAATGGCGTAAAGACCAATTATATTGTATTATATTAGAGATCGAAAAATAATAAAAATAACCTTACCTCAATATAATAATGTATGTATATAAGTTTGGGTATTTATATATAAAAGAGTAAGTTGTTGATTGTATTCTGGAACTAAGTATTCTTATTGTGGCATATTTTAAGTTACTTGCAATATATTTGCTTTTGAATATTATTGTTGAAATATTTGTCAAGATTTAAAATGGATATTTTGTACCTTACCAAAGTTTGAAGAAAAATTAATATCAATTACGAAACTTTCATAGTAGGAAGAAGTAAAGATGCTAAAATATAATAAATTTGATAAACTTCTAAACTTAAAATATTTTAACCATATGTTATAATGCTTAATATTTATTTTGAATAGTATTGAAAGAAACAGATAGAAGCAGAAATAAAAATAATAGCAAAACAAAATCTCAATAGTTATTTTCATTCCGTAGGGTTATTTATCAATAAACTATTTTATATTCGCATTCAAAGTGAGCATGAAAATATATTGCGATATGTAAGCGAGTTGCAATGTTTTTTAATTGAGTTAATATTTCTTTCTTGGTACCAAAAACCAATCTCTGAAATTACAAATTATAAGAGTATTGATAACATCGGCTATCCAATTCCATAATCAATTAGTAAATTTATCAATGTTAAAATATCTACAATATTAGGCATGTACAAAAGCGGATAACAATTTTCTTGTTATTCATTGCTATCAAAAAACCTGTCATAAATATATAAATAAAAAATAAAACCTGTCATTTAACATTTTTTTATAAAAGTTATGCTGTATTTTTAATAATTATGCTGTATACGGTATTTGAATATAAAAACAGCCACTAAAGTATTTTAAAACTTAACTGTACCCGACAACGTTAAAATTTAGCACTAACAATAGAAAAGTCGCCCCATTACACTTTGAAATACAATTAGAAAGCATATTAATGAAAATTTTATTATACTCACTCTTAAAGTTTTGGAGACTAACTTATACTTACATATAAGTATTCGTATTTAAATATAAATTTGTATAAATGTTATAAATAACAAGTTTTTTATAATATTACTCGTACGTATGGATGCTATCAATTTTAGGAGAACTATTGCTTCATATTTTTCGCATTTCTATTAGATGTGCTGAAATATTTCTATAATATGTATCTTTTACGTTAAATAATACTTATTTTTCTTTTAATGCATTATTAAATGTATATTCCAACATAAAAATTATGCGATAGTTTCTGTGAAACGCAGAAAAAATTAATACCTTTGACAATTAGTCCCGTAGCAAATGGCAAGTAATATTCGTTTCGTTATAAAGGTAAGAATGCATGGCTCGTGGAGTTGGAATTGTGTTACAGTTATAATTATTGTGAATGAGGTAACTCAAGTATCTCATTTGTCGACATTGTAGTGTAAATTTGACATATTTTGTACCACTTTAGCATTAAACATGCAATTTATTTGTGAATCAGTATAAGATTAGGCACCATTACCTCTCTCAGCACGTGACACTTATAAACCACAGACTATGACACTTCTAACGTGGCAAGTTGAATACAGATGAATAACTCATCATTTTTGTTATTTACTGTCCTGAACAGCAGATATTACCGTATTAGGAAAATAAAATACGTTTAATATTTCCGCACTATTACACTATACAAATTATTAGCAAAATGACTTACACAGGGTCCCGTAAGGAGTAGAGCAACGAAACGTAGGTGATAGAGGGGACTATTATATATATATAGGGGACTGTTATATATATATACACATACGAAACAATCAATTTAATTTATCCTAGGCTTAATAGTTTTAGAGATATGGTTTTCTAATTTGTTTTTTAATTTTTGTTATTGTACATGAAAAGCATATTCTGCGTTTTTATTATCCAAAATCTTTAAGATAACATTCGTCTGCCTAATTAAAATATTATTTATTCGTTATTATTGGCAACATAAAAATTAAGCGCTAAAACATGTTCATTTTTCAATTGCAAAACATTAAAAGTGATTTTTGAACAATACTTGTGTAAAGAAAATGTTTGAAAATCTTGTGAAATTTTATTTCAAAAAATTCTACAATTCACAGATTCCAAAAAGGTATAATTTTCTGATACTAAGCCATTTTATAACATGTTTTTTTTTCTAAACCCAAAGCCATACCTGTATATTATTCTTAAATTTTTTTCTTCATATTTATTATTTACAGGACAAATTGAAATATTGTTGATTTTATTTAATTAAAATCTAGAAATTTCTCTATCTCATCAAATATTAACAAAGAAATAAAAAATGTAGCATCTAGTTACAATATATCAATATTTCATATTTATCAATAATTTAATGTATAATTGATAATTACACTCAATAACTTATCGTTAAATTGCAAGCATTCATCAATGATGAAACAATAAAAAATTCTTCTTTTTGAGATTTCAATCCATTAAAAATGATCAGAATCAATATTATTTTTGTTAACTTGTAGGTTTACTTTCAAAGGTCTGTGGCTTGACCTGAAGAAAAGAACCCTTTGGAGAACACTCACGTGTCCGTATGTCAGTCAGCTTGTCATAATCAATCTTTTCAAGAACTTTGCGATGTGAAAGCTTGAAATTTGGTAATATATCTTATTAACCCACATATCTTGCATTTTAGCTAAATTTGTTTAGAGGACTATCTGAAAATTATTGGAAAATAGGGCATTTCTCTACTCGTATTTCCGAAAATATTGTTCCAAAAATCATGAGAAGAATAGGATTAGTGAAAAAACTCGTGATGCAAGTACTTAATGATCGTAATGAAGTGATTTGAAGATCATAATGAAGTGTTGAATGTTGATGTAAAAACGACTATATTCCTCTCTCCCTAAAACTTCACCAATTCTGTTTATTTTTTGTAGTATTAGTAATATATCTAGATTTGTATGTCTTTATTTTTCACATATTATTTATAAAATCAAAAATATTAGCAGCTTGACATCAGATCTTTTTTTTACAAAAAAATGTGGCCATAGTAAAATGTTTGGAAGTAAATGTTTAACCGACTAATTCAAAAGAAAATATTAAACATATAGTTTTAGATTGTACTTTGAAAAAGAAAAAAATACCATAACAGCAAAAATCGGCGGTGAAGAAACCTCTACCCACAACCACCCGAAGGCGATTTTACGGCTAAGCTCTAGGCTGGTAGCCCTACAAGTTGCGACTCTCCTCGCTAGAATAATCTGGAAAGATGCAAGGAAAGCGAGACAACGGGTATTTATTTGAATATCTATTACTCATCAAATGCCGCACTTTTCTTACCTATTAATAAGTTTCTTAATATTAATTGAGTAATATTTAAGTTGTGTCCATATTTTTTGCTTTCTTCTTTCTTCTTTAGAAATATTTTTTGCTTGTTTTGCAGAATAAAAAACAGACAAAAAATATTTGTCTGTTTTTTATTCTGGTGTTTACATCGTACTTTTTTTCAAATATATATATATATATATATATATATATATGTATATATGTATATGTATATATATATATATATATATATATATATATATGTGTATATATATATATAGATATAGATATATATATATACACATACATAATTGTAGCAAAAAATAACATTTGCAAATATTGGTTATGCGTGTACCAAAGATGATAAGTTGTAATTAATATTAAGGACGCATCAAAATAATATTTCTTAAAAAGGAAAAAATACGGTAAAAAACTAAGTTCACTTGAAACAAACTGAAAAATATTGAGAAATACTACGACACTATCACGTTAAAAATCATATAATTCTATGAATAATTCAGAGTATAGAAAAATTTTATTGAAACTAGAACGTTTCACTTTTCTTTAGAAGGAAAGAGAGGCGAATAGATATCATGGAAATATCCAGTAAGTCTCATTTTTCATTTTCCAAATGACTAAATGAAGGTAAAGAGCTGCCACATCAACGCGTAAGTCACAAATATAGAGCCGTAAATCACTAGTTAATCTACGAAAGTAAAGCAAACGTGTAATATAAGCTTTCCGCGGAAAACTCTCTTCCAATTAAAAATCAGAGTAGAGAAATTCAACTAATAAGATAACATCAATGCGTGCTGTGAGTTTACCATATACATTTAGTAGTTTAATAAATAAATATGTTTCACACGCTTGACCTTATCACCAACTGTTATAAAAAAATGCGATCCGAAGTCTATAAGATTATGTTAAACCGATTCCGTATTTATTTTGAAGAATTTATATTTATTAAATTTGGTCAATCAATAACTGTTTTGACCGAATTATTTCAATTTGTCATTTTACTCACATAACTCGTATTATGATATATTTTTATAACTTCCAAGATTCACCCTATAGTGGTCCATTAGTACATTCAGAAATCGAGTTCGAAAATATGTCGATTTACATTTTAGAGTTTTTGATTTTATTCCACTGGATATAATTTTCATTCGGTGACAATTCCATCATGTTTGAAATAACTAAACATGTGTGAAGATACATATATCAAGATATAGAAAATTTTGAAAAGTGAAATGTATTTAGCCAGAAAATGCACAAGTAATGCGTCTATTATTTTTCATTAATTTCACAAAGTTTAGCTCGAACTTTTTTTTCAATTATATGCATATGTACAAGAAGAAAACATTTACACTATTAAAAAAAAAAAAAATATATATATATATATATATATTATTTCGACTAGTCTCGAGTTCTTTTTAGAGTTTCGTATCTCAAAAAGAAACACGGAACCTTTAAATGACCACACACATGTCCGTGTATCCATCTGTCACAGTCGATTTGCTCATAATCGTTTCACGTAGAAACTTGAATTTTGTATGACAAGATATCGCATTAAGCCCCACATTTGGAACACTTCACAATATTTATATGATAATTTCAGAGGATACTATTTTTGTTAGGTTTTCTACACGTCGTGCTTTAAAGGTCTAGTTAAAAGGAAGTTAAATACATTTTTTTCAAAATTCAAATTAGCATGCATTTTCAACAAAATATGCAATAAATATTTCTTGGTCCTGTGATTGCCGAAACTATTGAATGCGAACATATAAAAAAAAAAACCTTAATATGTTTACCCCTTTTACAGATATACTGAGCAATATATGAATACGGGTAAAAATAATATCAATATTTACAATGCTATCTGTTAAAAATATGTATATATTAATTATTAAAAATATATCCAAACTTTTCTATACACTTTATTATGTACAGAATGCTCGTAGTGGGAGTTCCACTCTTACATTTAAATTTGCTACCATACGGGGGCAACCCAAAAAACTTAATGATAACAAAATCGGGGGATACAGTTTAGCGTTGCAGTTTCGAATCTATCCTCTACATAAAAAAATAAATTATACCACTGGATAGCTAAAGGATCAAAGAATTCATTACAATAAGCGAGAACAGTGACGCGGTAGAGGGGGAAGCGCCGCCATTTTGAAGTTATTTTGCTGCGTATTGAGATTTGCAATTAGTATAACTTTTGATTCGGAAAAGCTACGATGTTCGTTTAAGTTTTAATCGTCAGCTGTCGTCAAAATCTATCGATTGTATATAAAACATTAGTTCAAAGTAGTGACAGTGAATATAACAAGGTGTTAGAATAAAAAAATATTATCAAAAATATATAATGTCGTCTTATACGCTATTGTAACACAATAATTATGTGCTTGTTTTATCCTAAATACATAAATAAAAATACTTTATTTAAAAAATATAACCCGTTACATAGACGTATTCACGTACAACACACGGCCGTGTCCATGACACAGCCATACCCAAATTTTTTTTTTCGTATAAATATACGACACACGTTCACTGTACATTGTCTAGCACATTTTGCATTTAACAATGTTTTGCTATCACTACCTCCTTATTGGTTAATATTACTGGTTATATGTTTTTGATATTATCTGGCACAAAATATTGAAACTTGATAAGAATCTGCGGGTCGAACCTCGTCGTGGCTGTATAAATATTTTTATCTTCAAAATTTTTAATTTCATTATAAAATTCAAATGACCTTTTTTATGCCTTCTAAACTATCTCTCATTTAGAGTCGAAATAAAATAATAGATTTACCAAACACATCATCATAACTTTTACTAACATAATTTAAAACAATTTTCTTTTAATTTTGAAAGCATCTAATTTGTATCGAGTCAAAAGTATACAATGGAATTGTTTTTAATTGACAATACTATCATAATATTTAAAACTTACTAAGCTTGTTAAGTTAAGAGAGCATCGATGTTCAGATATTGTATATAGAACATGTAATACTGACATAACAAGTAGCTGTACTTTGTATCCATGTAATCCTAGACTTGAAATGCACATTATGGTCCATCATCAGATATTTCCCATCACAGCGCGATAGGTAAATATGGCGTACTACTAATAAATACTACATACTGAAAACACATACTGACAAATATATATTTTAATAAACTATTTGTTTTAAATGTGAAAAAATTACATATTGATTATTTTGCAAGAATATCAGTAATGACGACGTAACTATTGAATGTAAAATTCGTCAAATACGTGTCAGACCGTGCATAAACCAGGATGTGTAAACCTCAATATTTTTTGAATTTTTGTTATAAAAGTTGGTTAAATTTTATGAAAATTGTTTTAACTTAAATTTTAATACTGGAACTGAAGTCATTTAACATTTTGTAATATGCAGCAGTTTTAAGAAATGTATTTCGCAAATAGCTTGAGAAAAATAAATGGTCATTTTACATGTATGGGAAGAGTCACCTCGTCTCCATTCGCATTTGTCATTTGTGAATATTTTATTATCCTAAGACAAGTTGAATTTAAAGTAACCAAAAATCAATATAGCTAAAAACTGGAATCGATGAGTTCCCTATATTCACTAATGTCAAAAAATATAAATAATAACGTGATGCGTGGGAGTATATGCCTCTTAACTAAGTTGAATTGTATAAACGTATTTGATCCAATTAAAAAATTGTTAAAGGGTAAAATCATGCGGAAATTTTAAGGTCATAATTTCTCAAACTGTCGTAAAACCTAACTTCTATCTTTTTTAGACCAAATCTCTAACTGAACTCGAATTATACCAGCCGAGAATACTCTTAAGAATAATTTCTTTTTCGATATACGTAAATTAAAAAAATTCGGTCAGTTAATAAAGAAACAAAAACACAGTAATTTAATTTGAAAATAAAGTTATGCTCGAAAATTCTTGCAATCGTTTAAATCAAATTCTAATTGCTGATTTTGTACCAAATTCGCACTCCACAGGGCAAGGACAGGGTTCAAAGGATGGAAAATGAAAGACGAGAGGGAAGCACGGTGAGTTGTACGCTAATGAATACAAGTGGCTCCCCTGCCCCGCCATCGAGTACAGAGGGTACGAAATCTGCGACAGGGGTTGTTTAACTTTTGCGACCACTTCTTTTGTTCGGATATTAGAGACCAATTAATGATAGAATGTTGCTTTTGAACTATTTATATCTTTTCTTACAATGACGTTTAGATATGTCTTTGCTTATCGCTGGTCTTGTTTTCCCCATTCCCCCTGAATATACGAGCATAATTAATCTTTAAACGGGATACTTTTAAAAGGTTTAGGGGTTAAGAAAATTTTTATTTTTTTAGTTCTTTTTTGAAATTCATAGAAAGTAATACAATATCAGCTAAAAAAACCAGTAATACAGAATATTAATAACAATATAATTTCCTGATAAAACTCACAAATCGCCTTTTAAGAGAAAATAAATTTAGAGAATGTTTTCTTTTAATTTTCCTGAATGAGTAAATATTTAATATTTTATAGTTTTTCAGTAAAATAGCATGAAAAAGCAAATAATATTTTGACAACCTTGTTTAAATCAATTAACCGTATAGAATTAAATTAAGTGTTAATATTACTAATTTCAGAATATTTATAAAAACTTATTACAATTTGAATGCAAACCGAAACAGAAAAACTAGTTCTAAAACTTTTAAGTTTTGCTCATAGTCTGACATTAGGCATAAATTATTGGGTTCAGTCAATGGAAAACTGAGAAGTAAAAGACGTTTATGCTGTCAAAAATTAATTCAGAATTACTTTCTAAAATACGTTAATAATAGGAATAATCCTTAGTTAGTCAGAATATGGCTCCCATATTTACTTTAAACCAAGAGATATAATATTTTATATATATTTATATAATATTTTAAACCAAGAGCATATATGTAAAACTGATTCAATACATTAGTGGTACTAAGTAAACTAGTGCCAGAAAAACCACGATCAATCGTAACTATATGGTTTTTAAAAAAGCAAAGTGTAGTTTTTTGGTGAAGTGAAATTATATAGAATTACTCCTTTTTTTAATTGAAAAGAATTTTGGTGAAATTCTTAGCTTACTTTTCTTGCTGAAATCATAATCGTAAAAACTTTTTCGAGAAGGTTCCATAGTGCATTAGAAGAAAATTAACTGTAAATCATTTTCGAGTCGTAACGTGACCCCATGGTCGTTTATAGTTTAAATTAAATAATATGGAAATGTGTTCTATGTTTTTGATACTGATCGCTCTATGTTAATAGACATATTCATAATTCTAATGTTTATTTATTTTTTGTGTCACAAAAATTACAAAGCGCGGAAAAAAAAATTTGATTTACATGTATTCATAATTTAAATTCCCTCTCATGGGTTAAAACGCCATCTTATTAAAAAAACACATTATTATTTCTGAAAGGCACAATATTTCGCTGAAATATCAATTAAGATGTTAGGTATTCTACCGATTATATCGGTATCAATAAGGACGAGAGGAACTCGCACTATGAAGTTTTCGCATGCAGTTAGGCACCTGTAAACATTTAAGGGTACATAATATTTTTATTAAGCTGTTTGCAAAGAACAAAATAATATTTTCCACCGTAGAAAACTATTGTTTATATACCTTTGTCAGGCGTAAAAATATCAAAAGTTTAAAAAAAAATATAAACCTTTGTTTTTATTACTTAGAATTTCTTACTATTGTCTATTTGCACTTGTTTGTGAAAATACAGATGTGAGAAATATTAGCCGGCGTGCAAGCTGCACTCGGATACATTCATCGACGTTTTTTATTACTGACTTTTTTCTATTATCTGTTTAGTACTTTTTGCAAAAATATGATCGTGAGACATATTTGATCCGGCGTGAAAGCTGCAGTCGGATCCATCTATCAAAATTGTTACTAGATATGTCTAAAATGTCATCCTGCGTACTGAAGTTTCAGAGATATATCTGGTAACAATTTTGTTTAATGGCAAAAAAAATCATCTTTGTTCTACTTCAAGTGTCATTTTCTACGTCTACCCAAAAAAATATTTTATCACCCCCCCCCACCCCTTTACATGTATGGAAATTTAATCTTTGTACAATTCTAAATAATTTTACATGCCCTTTATTCTTGAGACGAGAAACAATAAAAGAAGATGAAGCTAGAAACCACTGACGGACAAATGAAATGACAAAAATAATTCTTAGAAAAAAAGTTTTTGTTCGAGTCCTTTCAGGTACGAAATCCAAAAAAAACAATAAACTGACCTGTCATATTTCGTAAATGGAGATAAGTATCATGTAGTCATTGTCATTGGGTACACATATTTTCACAAAAGTAGTTACAAAAATGTTGTGATCAACACTCCAATGGAAATTATATGCCTATAATAGTAAAATTCATAACATAGTCTACTGAACAGATATGGGCAGAAATTTAATGTCATCTAATTCCACAAGTATTCATACAACTACAATTTTCAGAGTATGATTTGTAGATTAATAAAAATATATACCTAATAGAATATCTTAATTTTAAATACAAGTAAATACAATCCAAATTATAAGTATTTTACCTATTAATTTGAACACATTTAATGTATAACCCCAGCTAGACAGAGTATTTGCCATGTTAATCATTAGGAGCATGTAATATAACGTGTCCGAAATTACAATTTACCGTAAAGATTTTTTGTGTGTAAATAAAAGAAATGCAAATTTTGCAAGGCATACAGGTTGGCAAACACTGCTTAACAGAATGTCAGGGGTTAGGCAACTTAATTACGGTCCAATTATCACATTTAATCACGATTTACTGTAGTACTTTTTTAACCGAATCCGACGTTAAATCGTTGATATTAACCTTGAATACGCTTTACTCGTAAAGTATTATTGTAATGAAAACAAATATTTACACACAATAACTTTAGACATTTTTCGTTTTTTTAATTAACTTTTTTTTTAAAAAGTTGTCTGAAAGTGTCGGACATACTGTGAAGTATTTTAATATCAAGTATTTTACATATCGACAATAATTAATGAGAAAAAAAATACATATTTCAATTCCAATTAAACACGAAACTTACTAATTACCAATCGCAAATTAACAAGCGACTCCATAATCTCATTCCCATAGCGATCAATGGAGCAAAAAAATATATGAAAAATAGGTGAGCGCTATGAGATGTTCGTTTACGCTTTAAGCAAACCAAATAAACTCTGTCTATGTCCTATCACATAACAATCAAGAGGATAAACCATTACCAAACCCACGACCGAGGAATTATCAATATAATTACTTAAAAACTTAAAAAAAATGCATGATCAAAGGCAATTCTCGTCGGAGTTGAAGAGAATTACATGTAACATTATAAAAAATAAAGGAAATATATGAGTATAGAAACCGTACATTTCTTCATAATGTTTTTCATTAAAATTTCTAAATATTTTCTCCAACATGAAAGTGTAAGTTACTTCGTGCCAAGATCACATGACATATTCATCAATTTATAGTCACAGTAAGATACAAAAAACTGTCTGAATTATTACCTTGGCTGATGCCACACTGAGATATATAAGATCATGATTTGAAATTTCCAAACTGAGCAATTTTTTTTCCAAATTGTACATTTTGTAGAGAAAGAAGAATTCGCATGAAAACTTCTAGATCCATTTTTAAATTAATCCTGTTTTCAGCCATATTATCAGGAAAAAACCTCATTCAAAGAGAGACCTTGTTTGCTATCAATAACACAAACACTGATAATATAAAGCTATATTATATGAGATGCTATTACAATAAATAGCGTTATGCTAAGTTCTAAGTTTCATGGGGAATAATATGACATAATTTATCAGAAATGTAATATATTTTGAAATTCAAGCTACACATGTATTTATAAGATTAAAGTAAGGAATAATTTCAATTGTCCTGTATTTGTTTATATACATTTATACATAACTTTTGAACTTGTGCTTGAATTTTTAAACATTTAAATTTTTTTTAACACTGTGCCCTTTTACTTAATCTACAACATAAAATATTTAAAAGTTTTACAAAAACAAGAAATGCATTCCTTACTTGTATTATCGTCTATATAGCGGTATAAAATGAAAATATTCATTGTAGTTTGTTCTTCCATTAAAGAAAGAGTTAGACGTTTAAATATGGTGTTTAATTAATTTAATTTCCCATTTTTAGAGTTCCGTATCCCTAAAAGAAAGACGGATCCATTACACGATCACGCAGGGTCCATTTATCCATTTTTCTAAGAAATACCTTTAGATTTAGTATTTTAATAAAGCATATTAACTTTTACATGTCTCAATAGCTAATACTCAAAAATATTTGTATAGAAAATATAGGAGGGCATATAAAATACCGTTTTTGATTTAATACTATATAAGGGACTAATTTAAAACCGGGTAAGGGAATAATTAAAATGTTTAATACCATGTAGGGGTATCATTTAAAAGGAATAATTATAAGGCTATTAAAAACTTTTAAACGTAATTTTGGGTAGCAGGGTTTTATGAAATATTGAAAAAAACGCAAAAAATGTATTGTGGCTCTCTTATTTCCGAAGCTCTTAAGCCTAATTCAATGAATAAAAAAACACAGTCCTTAAGAGCCTATACAAAGATTATGGGAAAACAATATTTATGATTTTATAAGCCACAGTTTTTGAAATATTCACGATGGTATATGTGTTCCACGTAAACAATTTATTCGGTGTTATTAAAAAAAAGTCATATAAAAAAATAAAGTCATTTCACTTCAAACCAGGAACTCTGAGCGCGCGAACCTGATTCAAAATTGGTCGGGTTTTACACTTATTTTCTTATATTTTCATATGTAAAAACACAATAAAACATATGTCGAATTTAGAAAGTTAAAATTTGGCGCTCAGAAAATGTTAATATTATATTTTAATTTAATATCCAAATATAGCCATAAAAGTCTATTTGGGAATTAGAGAAAACAAAATTTAAAAAAAAATGTTATGAATGAGCTTATCTGAACAATAAGTTGTCACGTTTTTTTAAGGTCAAGTTACAAACTTGACCTTAAAAAACCCTCCTTAAAAGACATAGTAAATATTAGTTATATACCCCCAAGTATATCAAAACCTTTTTAGCCAATTGTTTCATGCCGAGATTATCTACCCTCGCCGTTAGATAAATTAAAGTTCTCTTTGTCATCAAATTACCTAAATGCCTTTTATCGTTATCGTTTCTTAATAAATAAGCAAAGTCTTTTGTACTTTCTATATTACCTATTGATCACCGGGACGTAGAAAAACCAGCAAGGTTAAAATATTGTACTCGTTGATTTTAGATAGTCAACTTCGACGAGCAAATGGCAGCATAAATATTGTTATGAAGTCATACTGAGTAATTATCCGAAGAAAGCCCTATAATTTTTATGGCGCAATGACGTTTCACACGTCATTGTAGTTATAGCTCGCGATATGAGATGGCTGCACTGAACTCTTTATACGTCGAACTAGGAATTGTTCATGTACGGTATAACACAAATAGAAAATTTTGTTTCATTTATATCATGTCTTATTTTTTATTATTATTAATATTCATTTACTTAAAAATTAATTTTCTTCGTTTGTGGCTAATAAATTCATTTGTAATTTGTCGGTTTATATTTCTGATTACAAAAACAAAGAAGGTTTACAATTTTGACATGTAATATATACCTAATATATAACCGTAAATACTGCCTGATAGAAATTACAATTAGTTAATTTTTTTATTTTCCTAAATAAAACCCTTTTAACTTCCTACGATTGCAATATTAAAGTAGTTATATTGTTTTATAGTTATATAATTTTTTTGAAAAGTATTTAAATATCAATTTATTCAAATTCCTCAATCACATATTTTTATACATCGAAACACAAAAACGAATATCGGGTATTTTTGACGCTATTCCTTTATCCATTCTCTGATTAAAAATTAAAATAAAACACATATTTGATAATGAAAGGAAAAAAATATTATTTAAACAATAATATCATTAAATTTTTTTTAATTAAAAATTAATTCTAGTAAATTATCCTTCATATTGTATGTAAGGATATCATAAGATAAATAAAAATAACTATAGTAAAACCGAAACTATAATATAATAAGTGATAGTACATATTAAGACTGGAAAATAAAATTTTCGATCTTTTCACAACGTTTTATCAAATGTTTGTTATTAGCGCTTAATATTGCTATTGACTGAAATTTCATAATATTAATCTGTTGTTATGATCATGGCCTGTTTTGCACATATCAATATTTACCCATTATATTTTATACGAGAAAAGGATTTACTGGAGATTCAGAACGCAAAATTCTCCAAAAATACTATGTGTATATATAATACAAAAGATAAGTGCATCTATGTATATACATTACGTGAGACTATAAATTCTACTTAATACATATATGAAATATTAACGTCAAATATACAAATATGTAGAAAACCTTCAAATAATTAATTTTCATTTCGCTTTCATAATATACATGCGACTCACTTTTGGCCACCGCTATTAAACCCTCGTTCGGTACGAGTGAAAGCTGTGGAATGTAAATAATGAAGATATATTTATATATATGCAGTAGAATTTCATAATTGTGAATAAATTTAATCCACTTATCAAATATTATGGTTATTATACTTACCTTTTGTTTATGTAATTTATCCGTCTGTATTCAGAAATTTGTTTGTTAATAGGAAGTTTCCAAATCTGTTGAACCAATTTTAGTAACATTTTGCAGATAATCGTGTAAACAATTATCGAAGGCGAAATAAAAGGATACAATATAAAATAAAATAATTAGGCCTTCAGCAGACCCGACCTGCGCTCATTAGTTATTAAAAATAATCAACATGTAAGACCGCGAAATCATCCCGAATTTCTAAATCCCTCGAGCGTTCTGCCCTGCCTGCGCAATCGTATCTGCATATATGAAAAACAGATGTATGGGGCCTGAAAGGGAAGGAGGCACCGGTTTCTCGAAAACAGTTGGTGGTTTTGAACTGGGACTGGCGGCAATAATTTCCTTATTTGGAATTCTTTTAATAATTGTTACTATTACTTCGCAAAACTTAGAAAGAACGAAAAATTTATGAATTTTTGACAAGTTTGCAGTGAAAATCGGCTATGGCCTGATTTTGGTCATTTTAAATGGTGAATTCCAGTTACTCATGATATATTTTTGAGCCAAGTTTGTAAACGATTATTCACACATATTGAGTAAATGCGTGCGTGTGAATACGCACGCATCGGTGGGTGTCCAGTCTCTTTTAATATTGATATAAATAATCAGCGGAGACATTTTGAAACACTTTCAAGCATGAAAAAACAATATTTTTTTCGAGAACCCTAAAATATATCCGATATCTCAAAACATATGAGAGAAAAAAAATGCTAACAACTTTTCTTATTCCGAATTTCATGCGTGTAAAACCGTATAGCACAGCTGGCACATTTTATATCACATGTCAAAATTCTAAATATTCATCTTTGTTTTTAAATCGTTAACGTAAACCAAATAATTACAAATAAATATATTAGGCACACATAAAGCTGTTTATTTTTATATTTGAGAATGATGAGCGGTATATTTTAGCGCCTTCATAAAGAAAGGATAACTGTGTGTTGAATTTTTTTTCATTCCCGTGACTTTAACTTGAGTGCCAATAAGCTGGTGTAATTGTAATAATTATGGTTGACATAAACACCAATACGACTATAGAGTTTTATCCACCAACTATAATATTTGTCCAGGTTAAGCTGTAGACTCTATTTACATAATGGTATGTGTATTTTCCGTTTCATGTTTCAGAGTTCCTGCTTTATGTATTTAGGGTACTATCTTATAACTTTTTTGAATATATCTGAAGATGGTCTGAAATTTGTGGCTTGTGATTTTGTTACAAGCGTTAATATTTATCGAGACAACAATTTCGAATATTGAACGAATATTTTTGTCGGTAAAAATAAAGCCAAGATTTGATAAACTATCTCATATATTCAAGCTTTGACTATTTTTTTTCCATCACATATCAGCAACGTACACTTGTTATTATCATAATCTTGTCGCCATACCTGTCAAAAACTTTAACCGTCATTCCGCACCTAGGAGTACAATTTAAAAAAAAATTAATAATCGGTCTTTGTGAAATTCGAAGATGCTATTGAACGTCATAAAATATAAAAATATGATACTTCGACTATAATAAATTGGTATACCAAATCTCGAGTAAATACATTCAGAAATTACGAAGTTATAGAATAATAAACACCCATAAATATATTCATTCATCCCTACCTTTGCATAGAGTCACAAACGATTTAAAAAAAGCTAATTCTAATCTATTTAATAATAGTAAAAGTGTTTCTATTTGCTTTTTTTTCTTAACTAAAAGTTCTGCTGTCAAGCCAAATTATTACGAAATTTGGCACACACATATGTAGTTTGCATACTTTATCGAAGATATAATACTAAAAATACATTTTTAGGTGTTTGTTACTCAATCATGCCTGAATGATTGAACAAATTGTCATTAAATTTCCTGTGATCATAGTTCATGAATCGATTTCACATATTGGTGACTTCTAGCCCGAGAAATAGAATAATTTCTATAAAATTAAACTGGATGACTTATTATTTACATAATTAATACTACAATTTGACAATAAATGGCAAAAAAATATATAACTATACGATTGCTTACGCATCTTAAGAGACTAAACATCCTGCCACCTTAATCGAAAATTTACACACGCAAAGCTGAAAATGAAAGTTAATTCTGGAAAAAGAGGCTTTATTAGCAGTGATAAAATGTAAGATTAAGCCATAATTTGTCAAAATAAAATAAACAAAAAATATTTAAAATAACAACACACCTTACCTAAGGAAAACCACCAACTGAAGCTCCTTTTTTTCAGTTGACCGGAAATGAGACGTTCAAGGACACGAGTAAAAAAAAAACTTACGCCCCAGGAAAAATTTATGCCCAAAGGCGGCGGTATAACGAGTAGAGTAATAGAGCGCTCACGATATTGCCATTTCCCACCTCGGCTGTTTTACGATGTTGCTTGTCGTAAAAGAGACCACAGATACATGGGGTCACTGATCGTTTTCCTCTCCGGCGTTTACTTTACTGCTCACAATGCGTGGTGTTGGCTTTGAGGTTTAACCCTTTGGACCTTAATCGAGTAGTTGGGATAGATTATAAATTTAAATCTGCAATCCAATAAAACACAGTTCCTATCTCGTTTTACTATAGGCGTTTAAAGTTGTAATATAGTCAAGTGTTTAAATGCGTTATTTAATATAAAGTTTAAGGCTATTTATATTAATGCTGATATATTATTTTTTGCATGTAATACAGAGCATTGAATTGGATCTGTTATTATATATTATTGTTTGCATGCATATCGAGGATTTAATTAGATCTCTTATTACTGAAAATTCTATATAGCGGTCAAAATATTGAGATATAAAGATTACTTCTAGGATCGTACTATAAAGTTTACTAGTCGAAATATAAATAAACTTATACTGTCATTAATTGACAAAGATAAATTCTAAATATTTGAGTATAGTCATCTATTATATATAAAGTATCTGGCACTGATGACATAGTTTAAATAATCTTAAAACTAACTCATTCGATAATGTAATATGAGAAAATAAAGAAAAATTGAAATTACGAATGTTCAGTTGTCACAATCTGATTAACATTAATCGAGAGTTCACGACGTAGCAACAAACAAATAATCGACAACAGGTGTCGGTATGAAACATGAATTTTGCCCAATTTGAGCACACGTACGCACAGCTAAGTAGCACAGGGTCATGACGTTGACTTTTGACAAGACATTTTTCAAAAAAGTGCTGATGCTCTTAACTTTATTATATTGCATTTTATTTATGGCGTACTTGTCTACGATATACAAGAGAAAATAATTATTTATTAATTTATTAGGAAAATTTTTGTTCATGAATGCACTATGGTATTGTTTCTCAAAAAAAAATTATATGATTTAAATTAAATATGATTAAAATGACATTCGTTGAAATTAAATGTCCGCTTTACAGAGATCCTTTGCAAATATAAATAAAAATCGAAGAAGTAAGAAGTTATAAGGTATGAATTAATCAATCGTAGCATTTTTATTTTACCCCATAAGACATGTAAAAGAATTTTCTTAATAAAAGTTACATTATTTCAAAAGTCCTTTTTAATATAGAATTTTAGGACTTTTCTTTTGAGATTAATTTATGTAATTTCCTCTCTACTTTGAACTGCCGCTATTTACAAAACCTGGGATCAGATCAGTTTATTTGGGAACTATTACATGATTGAGACTGTCTTTTTTCCGCTGATTGTCATTTTGTTAGAATGAGAATTTTCCAACTATACAAAAGCGGCTGAGATATAAATATCGCTTAGGTAAATTATGCTTCAACTAGATGAAATGGAATGAAATACTTGAATCCATTAATCTCTCTCCCGCTTCATTTGCTTTTATGTAATAAAATTTACTAACTTGATGAGTAAACGAATTAAATTAATCAATTAAAGTGCAACGTCGTACATTACTCAGTGCAAAAATTAAAATATGGGACACAATTTTTAGAGTTGTGGAAATATGATTAATGATTTCAAATTTTAACTAAAGTGAGTTTCCAAAATTCTAACACAATTATTGTCTTTTTGTTTACGAAATACCCCTGAATATAATTAATTTCTTTTAAATATTGTGAAAAATTTATAATTTCACTTTCCAAGAACAACAACGGATCGAAGGAAAAAGCAGTATTAGGGATGGATGGTATTGCATACGTTCGAGAATAATTCCTTAAACTTAACTAAATAATATTAATTCAATATTTTTGTGATTTCAATGACAAGTTTCTTTTCTGTTAGCGAATAGAAACGAAAATATTTTTAATACAGAAGGAGTATAATGCGCAATACAATAAACAGTGTGTATAAAAAAGGAAATCAATTTTTAATTTGGAACTAATTATTACGCTGAGGAGTAAATTACTGCACATAAAAATGAAAATACTTTTGAGCTGAGAAATATTTTTACACAGTACAGTTAATATGTGTTTCTTTAATTTTCATTTGCACATTTTTATTGGTGGGTTATTTTTTCGATTAAATTTCATCACGCGTACACGAGTAAAAAATGTATTATAAAATATTAAATATTTTTGGCACAAAAGTGATATATGAAGACACGGAAAGGAAATCAATTTTTAATTTAGAACTAATAATTACGCTGTAGAGAAAACTACTGTGTATAAAAAAGAAAACAGTTTTGAGTTGAAAAATGATTTGTACACAGTACAGTCAGTTTGTATTTCTTTACTTCTCATTTGCACATTTTTTCGCCTAAATTTCGTCACGCGTACACGAGTAAAAAATATACTATAAAATATGAAATATTTTTAGCGCAAAAATGATATATGTATAGACGGAAACCGAGAATAATCAGATTCTTCTCTGAACCACGGCAGAGGATCAAAGTGATTAACAGATTAATTTATTCGTCCATTTCTGACCAGGTACTGCTATTAGACGGATTAGATATTCAAGAACTATGTGGTAGCAGCTTGTTCTCTGGAAGTCAACTTGGGTTGACACAGATTTACATTAGAATATGTCAAATTCACAACGGTAATAGGCGGATATAATTCAAAACGAAACACTTCTTATATATCATAATTAATATTTTAAACACGAAAATATATTAGTTTGTTTAGTAGATTAGTTTGTTGGGGTCATAACTATAAAATTGCGCAAAGAATGATCACCAAAATTTAATACCTGTTGTGGATTAATTTGGTATCAAATTTCACAGAAATATGTATAGTATTTTACATGTATGTTAAAAATCAATATATTAGTGACAGGATAAAACTTGGCGTTACCTGCGCAAAAGAAAAAGGGTGAGAACAATGAATGTGTGAGAGAATTTGACATTGTTCCAGAACATTATAGAAATTTCTTAAAATTTTTAGAACTTTCTAGAAAAGTGGGAACTTTTACATTGATATTAACACATATCCCTTTAGTGCCCATATTTTCCACACCCTATAATTATCGACAATCAACCACAATAGTGTAATATGGGAGGAGTGAGGTAGTAGCCTCGCACAGACGCCATTTGTCTGCGATATGCACTTTTGGCTGCAGCGATATATATATTATATATATATATATATATATAGATATATATATATATATATATATATGTATATACATACATATATAAATATATATATATATATACTTATAAAATATATATATATATATATATATATATAAATATGTGTGTATGTGTGTGTATGCGTGTGTGTGTGTGTATCAAACCTATTTCTCCCATATTTTAAGAGCTCAAAACCTACTGACCTACATGTTAGGTTGAATGTTAAACCTTCTTCCCATAAGAAATGTCACGATGTCTTCATTGGATCAGAGACAAATCCTACCATTTACTCGTACATTCAAAATCCCCCCAAATCCGCAGGCAAAAGCTAGTTTTCTATATATTGCTATTGCTTCCTATTTAAGAAATGAAATGGAGTAGGTGGATCAGTATAACGTAAGAGAAATTTATAGGTTCTATCGACTGAGATAAGATGTTGGATGAAATATGCGATTTAAAAATTTGGAGACCATTTCATTTTTAATTATGGCACATAAATGATATTTATTATTTACGTGTTTCACGTCTAATGTTTTTTAAAAGAAATACTTAGTTGTAAAGTTTCGTAAGCATAAGTAACTATGCTGAAAAATCTAAGACGACAGCAGAATTGATTTTGTAAAAGAAGTTAAATGTTTTGGAATTATTCACGTAATGAGTTGCACTCCGATAAAGGAAGCATAAAGAGTATGAAAATAAAAATACATTTGCGCGAGAGTTCTACCAACTATTACATATGATCTTCGGATAATATATTTTTATATTGGGGATAATATGAAATTGAATATAGTAAAAATATATTGATTAAACTGTTTTGGGCTTAAAAATTACAATAATTTAAAAATTATAAAAAAAAATTATAAAAATTATTACTTGTGTAATAGATAGCAAGAAAAGTTCAGATATTTTTGAATAACCTCCGGTGGTTAAAAGGTATTTACAGTTTGTTAAAACTACAATAATAAAAAGAAGTAAAAGGTGAAAAACAAATGGTAACTTAATTGCGTCATATCGAAATAAATTTAAAGAAAAGTAGGAATAATAAAATTAGAGCAGTCTGCAAAAAAATTTGAATAAAAATGAATTAAACAAAAGTGATCTATAATATGGCATATTGATACTTCATCATCGATACTCACAGCGCCTTGTACGGTTAAAGAGCATGATGATACCTATCAAAAAATTATAATATTATTTCCATTTCTAGAAATTTTATGATACGCTCCTTGTAAATAATAATTTTTTTCAAGAAAACTGGATTCCATAATAACAAAATTACACCCCCGTATCAATTCAGGTGACGCTTAAGAAAACAATTATCTAAATGTAAGCATAAATTTCCGAATAAGGCAATCACCGAAGATGATATTTTCGAGAAAATCGCGACGCGTCGTCCTTCCGAAACGGAAGCTACCCATTATTTACGGGAAGCGAACGTCGCAAAATCGACCTCGTTTATCGGACGTCCGGAAAATCAACAAATAATCAAGATTTATTGATTTTCAGTTGAGTGGGTGCTTGATTGGTTCGGTGTAGTTAAGGTGAATTTGATTATTGAGATCCACAGCGTTGGCTACATCTGATATATTTAGTCACTCTTTTGCAGCAATATAAATCTATTGACGAGATTTAAAGCGATCTTTTAAATAATATGTCGCTCTGTGGATATAAACAACATTTCGAATTGAGATAAACCTTTTTTAACATCCTTAATTTTAACCATAATATGTAATATATAATGTATGTAATATATAATGTATGTAATACATATATAGCATATTTGTAGGAAAAAGATGTTTCAAATTTTGTATTTTGATATACTGCAAAATATTGAAAATGTCCGCGTTTAATAATTCACTCACATTGGTGACTTTGGCCTCCTAACTATATATATTTAGCACAATGTATCACATTCAGAACTTTTTATGACCTACGTTATTAAAGGCCAAAACAAATGAGTCTTCGTGTATAAAGTTACACATAAGTCCTGAATATGAACTAAATTTATGACGAAAATATAGATCAAGTGTTACATACACGTAAAGACTAAGTGAAGTTTATGAAGGATGCGGAAAGCAAATATTAAACAATTTTAACATTTCAAAATTTTTAATAATTCGAAAGATTACCTTAAGAGTATAATTATTGTGGTTTTTAGGGAATAAAGATTTTCATAAATTTCGATGTCGGACAAATTAAAATTTCGTTACTGCCCTAAACATGTTATTAAATTTATTATTTGAATACATATAACCTATAATAAATCTTACATAGGAACTTAAAATCAGATAATTCAGTGAATTTTTCCCGGTAAACCTAATGTACTCATCGATTTTATATTTTTGCCGTGTTCTTTGTATTTATTGTTCATTGTAATTCCAATATTTGCCTTGCAATCTCTGGAAAATTGCTTTTGGAGTGATCTCATTAGTTTTCCTTTCTCTTTGTTGGTGAGATGAATCTTGAAAGGGCCATTTAAACATGAAAAGGATTATTTAAAAAACAAATCACGAGTTAGGTAAAAAAAACTATTAGTGTTTTCTTGATGTATGTCGTCATGGTAATGTGTTGGCTTGATCGCAAGGCATACGGCTTTTAGACTTTTTGCGGCGCGGCGCACTGTGGGGACCCTGATTCGGTTCCTGACCGCTTGCCAAGCGGGGCTGGACTGGTGTTCTAGTTGGCTGTAGGGGATTGCTCTCTTAGCAATAAGTCCGCCATATGTTTAAATTCGGTACATAAAAGTAGATAGATGAATAAATAAATATATGTTTCACAGTCGGATGATAAAAAATTTGAAAAAGATCATGTTTATTTATGAGTTTTATAATTTATGAAAATAATATTACAAAGTCCGTAAAGTTTCCATTTAGTGTTAACATAATTAATGCATATGTAGACCTAATAAACTATTGCTGCTTTAAGTACAAGAGAGGGGGGGGGGGCATTGAAGATTTAAGGATACATAATACGTCAATACATTAATTTTTATATCTATTATATTATTTATTATATCTTTGACTGGCGTAAAAATAAGGTGTATATTGTTGATAGTAGCTTCCACTAATTATTTAAAATACGCTTGTGAGTTGAATAGAACGAAAAATAACATTGAATGCTATCAGTTAATCAGTTTCAACACATTTTCTCTTGACAACAACAGATGTCAAATAATTTTTTTTTCTTTTTGACAAATGTCAAATTTATACATTATAATTTGAATTATGAAACTAAACAAAAAATACTATTAAAGTTTAAATACAATGACATCACAACTTTACTCCCCTCTGCCAGTAACTAAGCTACGTAACAGGAGGAATCGAACACGACATATATAGGAAATATTATAAAAGATAAAATTTTTTACACATTATACAATATTATTCTTTGAATTTAACAGGCATTCTTATTGTTCGTCGTGAACGAGTTTGTTTAGCAAAAGTTATTTTTGATTCAGGTAGGATTTCTTTAGTTTCATTACATTTGGATAAAGTCGACCGATTTTCAAAAAAATCTTTACTTGTGCCCGAAACATTTTCTTGCAGAATATAAGCAGGATTTAATCTGTCGATTGACACTGTAACTTATTTTCCTTTAATTTGTGGCGCAAAATATTTTTCACTCCTTCATTTACCAGAAATGGACGTTCATATGCGGGTTCAAGTTGTTTCTTCACTCTATCTTTTTGTACAAAAAAATTAGTAGTTGTATTTAAGTCCTTCGGAAGGAATATCTTTTGAGTGTACTTCTTAGTTCCAGTTAACAGTTCTTGGTCGTAATAACTTCATCCGTTTCTTTAATTGATTTGAAAATGTCCCAGGAGTTCTGAGAATTTTGGATTCTTGGAAAAATTCTCCAGGTAAGCGTTTATTTCGTCCACAAACCATTTGAGCAATGGTGTATGCGGGGTCTTCTTGTATAGCTGCACGTAGGCCAAGGAGTACAGTTGGAAGTTTTTCACTCCAGGTCACGCTTTTGTGTGCCATTAGTTCTATGGAGGAGCTCACTCGCTATTAGCTTGCAGACGGTGAGCAGTTGTAAGTTGCAAGTTTATTCCACATACTTTTGATAGGTCGTTGAACTACTCTGAACTAAACTGCGCTCCACGATCAGTGACTAGGCGACATGGCGTACCAAATCTGAAATCCAGTGTGAATAAAATGCTTTGGCAACTGTATCTGCCGAAATGTTATTAAGTAGAATCACTTTCATCCAGGTTGAGTACCTGTCAATGCAAGTAAGATAGTAAATTATTCCATTAGATGGTGGTAAGGGTCCAATTATATCAACATGTATATCACTAAATCTTTTTGAGGGAAGTTGAAATTCACCAAAACTTGTCGATTAATTTTACTCCTTGACAAACCATGCAAGGTCGAATCCAGAGTTGTAAATTTTCACGGATACTTGGCCAAATAAATTTAGACGATAACACCATTACATATGATTTAATGCCAGGATAGGCTGTGTTATGCATTTGTTGAAATATTTGCATTAGATAACTTTCAGGAATATATGGTCTGATATTATTTGTTGAAATTTCACACCACAAATGTAGCGAAAATGCTTGAAGTTAATAAAAGTTGTGATGTCTTCAAATTATGCAATTCTGTATCAATATTTTGTTCATCTGCTATTTTATCGTAGTCAATCTAGGAAATTTCTTCAATTCTATATAAATGATCTGCAGCAGTGTTGTTGACCTTGTCTCGAAGTGTTGTATATCTGTCAAAAATTGAGAAATGTGTTGTAAATGTCTAAATTGACGTAGCGAAGCTTTTTCTGGTTTTTGTTTAAAAGCAAACATTATGAGTTTATGGGCTGTGAATATTTTGGATGTTCTTCCTTCCGGTAAAAAATTTGAAGTATTTGATGGAAAGATAAATTCCTAGTGATTCCCTGCCATAAGTACTGTAATTCCTTTGTGCGTCGTTTAGTTTTTCGGAATAAAATGCAATAGGTTTCTGGCCTTTACCTTAAAATTGTTGAAGTACTGCCCCAATCGCCGAATCTGAAGCATCTGTATATAGTAACAGCGGTAGTTCATGATTCGGAAAAGATAAGAGTGTTGTATTGACTAAATCATCTTCGCATTGTTGAAATTATTCTTTAGCTTCATCTGTCCATTGTATTTTTCGTTCATCTTTTTTCTGTGCTCTTTAAGGGAGTCGTGCAGGAGATATTGGTTTTTGACGCATTCTTTAAATATCGCCGATTAAAATCAATAAGGCCTAAGAATGTTCCGAGCTCGGGAACAGTTGTTGGAAATTTTAATTTATAATTGTTTGTACTTTGTCTGATAGAGGTCGTGAACCTTGTGAAGTAATTAAAATGAGAATTATATTTCTTGTATGCCAAATATGTATTTAGAAATGTTACTGCGAAGTCCACAGTCATTTAATCTTTAAAAAACTAACTTAAAATGGCTTATGCGTTATTCTTCACTAGCATATGCAATCAGAATGTCATCCTGGTAGGGGAAAACAAAATTTAGATTTGAAAAACTATATTTATAAATCATTGAAACGTTGCTGGTGCATTCTTCAAACCAAAACTCATTATATTGAACTCATAAACTCCAAAAAGACTAATTATCGCAATTTCACATGCGTCTTCTTCGGAAATAGGCACTTGGTAGTAGTTTTCAAATAAATCTATTTGGGAATAAATATTTGTACCTTTTGAAATGTGTTGAAAATCTTCAATCCTAGCAATACGATATCAATCCTAAGAATAAGATATCTATCAGGAACTGTTCTATCATTTAGTTGTCGATAATCACCACATGGGCGAATAGTACCATATTTTTTAAGCACCACATGAAAAGGACTTGCCCATTGAGAACTTGATTGTCTTATTATGTTGGTATCCAACATGATTTGGAATTCTTGTTTAACTAATGCAAGTTTTTGATGATTCAGCAATCTTGCTTTAGAATGCATTGGTTAACGATGTGCTATAATATAATGTTAAACATTATGTTTTAAACCTGTTAGGAACAAATTTGGTTTGCATAAGTCTAGATATTGTTTTAATAGGGTGAACAATTTTGTTGAAGTATTTACTATAACGATATCACTGAGTTCTCTTGCGGAAGCAACTTTTTAATCAGTGTCTTTTTAATACAAATCAATTATTAATTTAAATTTGTTAAGGAAATTAGCGCCTAAAATACCTTTATTTATAGTCGCCACGCCTAAATCTCAAATCGAATGATAAATTGAAGCCTAAGTCCTAAATCAAATGTTAACACTTTAATTCCAAATGGTTTTATTTCACTGTCATTGGCTGCATATAATCACTGCGTTGTTTGTCACGAGTCGTTGCAGAAATAATACTAACATCTACTCCACTATTTACTAAAAGCGTATTTTCGAATTTTTATCTTTCACAAATAAACGAAATTTACGACAATTCCTAAAGTCAGCAAGAGAGCTCCTTGCATTTTATCTTGTATGTTGGCGTTTTTCGAACTTTTATTATTGTTCTTAGTTCAAGGCTGAGTAAACTTGGGACGCATTTTGATCCGAAACTAAAGTGATGAAAACACTATTTTCCACGAAGATTAAATCTTTATCTTGAACTGCTACGAAATCATCCTCTTAAACTTTTAGTATTTTGAGATCGAGGTCTTGAAATGTGCTCAATATTTAATTTCTTTATTTGTTGTTCTGGGAACTGAATTCTTAACAAAAGTTCAGAATTCGAACCGACGATCAGTACAAATATCAGTCTGTTGATTCATGTCTGGGATTTTGTCACCCATGATTGCCAACTTAGGCAATTGTTCCTCACTTACAAGGATAATATTTCTCATAAAGTCGGGCAATTTTTCCAACCATAATGTTTTAATTAAATTTTCAAACACATCTAACGTTACCATCGATTTAAATTTTAGTAAAAGTTGGCTTAGTTTCATATTTCCAAACTTAATCCCGTTTAATTCTTAAGCTTTCAATAATTAAACGTTTAATTCTTGTGCTTTCACTTTCCTTATATAATATAAATCTAAAAACCTAGTTTTCTATTCAGAATATTTGATGATCGATTCATACAATATCCCAAATATTTTTGATAAATTTTGATTCTAACTGTGACACCAAATAATTAAATTTTGTTCCCTCTGTTACTATTCCATAAATTTTAATTGTGCTTCTACTCGATAGGACTAAATTTCAGGTTCAACTATCCGAAAAGGAGGTATCTTGATGCTCACTTCGTGAAGTTCGGGTAATTTAACTCTACTTTTGTTTCTTCCTTCGTTCATTTTTTTTTAAATCGGGGTCACAAATTGTTGGTAATAGTTTCCACTGATTATTTAAAATACGCTTACAAGTTAAATCGAAATAAAGAGAATATAAAATGCTACCAATTAATCAGTTTCTAACACATTTGTTCTTGACAACAACAGATGACGAATAATTTTTTTTCATTTTAACAAATGTAAAATCTCTACATTCTAATTTTGGCGTTGCCAGTTTGAAATACAATAAAAAATACTATTAAAGTATAAAGTAAACACAATGGCATCACAATGTATATTAAAAAAGTTATAATATCTAGGATAATTGTCTTAGTTTTCCTTCAACTTTTATATAGACTTCTACCAATTCTATTTTTTGTAATTTTAGTAGTCACAGAAAGAAAGAGAACCTATTTTTTACCTAAAATATCATATTTACAGAGAAACCATTACAGAATTAATATTTATAGAGAAACGATGTAGTAAAACTCATGTCAATACCTCTAGTAGTTTTTTTTAGTAGTTTGAGTTAATCCGAATCCATTCCTACAAATTTATATTATATATAGTTAATACGAGTGAAAACAATACGATATACATAAAATTTCATATTAGATCTCCGAGCCAATAGGCATTTAATGTATAACTGGTTGCCTTGAAAATAAATAATTTTCATAAACAAAATATTTTTTCGTTAAAATGTTCTATATTACAATGACTTCATTACACCGAAAATGAAAATGATATAATCAGTGTTGATACTGGTGTTTAGTTGTATCAACGTTAATTAAATTATTTAATATCATGTAGTCCTGAAAGCGCTGCCAAATTAGATAAATATTTCTTTAGTTACCAACATTATTATTTCTTTCCTTTTTCACCGTCGCCATGTTCCATAGTATGTTTCGCAGAATATATGGACGGAAAATGACGAACCTATATTTCATGTCATTCACATCCAGACATAATTCTAATTTCCTGTCGATTTCCACCACTTCCGGTGCCTATAACCTTTAACCATTACTTAGAATGAAGCAACTTTGCGTTTTCACCATTTTAATTCTTTTTTTCATGGTGAATTGAAATAAAATTTATGTTGGGATATAAGCGTTTTCTAACTACTATTTGAGTATATTGTATATTATTATGGAAAGATATTTTTTCAATGCAAAAATATGGCACACACACACACACACACACATACACACACACATATATGTATACACAAAAAAATTAAACAACAATTTTACTTATCAAGAAGATTTAATTTAACCGAACAACAGAAGAAAATAAAGATAAAAGCGGAGGAAAGATAAAGTACAAAAACATAGTAAATGAAATTAGAAATTATTAGGAGAATCAACAAATAGTTTATTAAAATTTCTTCAGTGTTGTGTTTTAAACCGATTTTCGAAAACTAAAAAAAAATTTCAGAAGCGTGTGTGAAGACCCACAAAATGATAGAGATTGTTCCGTCTATGTGAATAATAGTTTACACACACACACACATACACGTGTGTGTGTGTATGCGAGTGTGTATACAAAAAAAAACAAATTGAAATTTTATTTATCAATAAGATTTAATTTAACCGAAGAAGGGAAGAAAATGAAAATAAAAACGTAGGAAAGGGAAAGCACAAAAACTTAGTAAATGAAATTATTAGAAAAATAATTCTTTTCTATTCAACTATATTAATGCCTATTTTTTATATTATACCTTGTGAAGTGAGTATTTTTGTCTGCTTTCAGTCCGTATCTATCCAACCGACCTTTTCCAAATTTTGTTTACATGTCTGTGTTATGAATTTCAAATTAGATTACCTATTATTCCAGAATAATTTTATGATTATTCTAAACCTAACTACTCTAGAGAAAATTTCTTTCTTTTTACACCATCAATTAGCTATTCTAAAGCTGATATAAAACATTTTTTAAGATTTTTTTTAAATTACCCCAATGTTTCTTTTCTTTTTCACGCGAACAAAACTGTGGTTCATTGTTGGTATAAACATAAATTGAAACTATAATACTAAAAAATCGTACAATTCCACAATAATAAGAACAAGTGCTGGAAGTGAAGAATGCTCACAAGAAGTGAAAAATTCTTATAAATAAATTGACATCGAAATTGCGGTTCGAAACAGTGAGTCAAAAAACTAATTCGCCCTCGATGTTACTAAGTTTTTTCATAAGATATTAGTTGTATAAAATCCATAATATGATACATTTCACGATAACCTAATTTCTTATTCATAAATATAATATGAAAATAGATAACTTATAAAGTAAAAAAGTTCCACCGAACTCAAATAGAAACGAGGTTAAATCATTTATAATTAAAATTAAATTTTACTAACTCAAACAGGATTCAAAATAAACCTAATTGGCTGCATGCATAAAGGAAAATCAGCATTGACTAAATTTGACTATTGAATATATTTGGCGTTAATTTTGCAGAAATTCATTATTCATTGTGATGTATTATTATTTCTACTTTCTTTAATTTCTTTACCGCGACCTAGGTTTTGTTTTATTACAACATCTTCAGGTTTGCAATTGGCAAAGATATTTAGAAATCTTTGCTAATTGCCCACCTGAAGATATAGAACCTAGGTTAGTTAGTAGGAACCGTACCTGTGTGTATGTGTGTGTGTATATATATATATATATATATATATATATATATATATATATATATGCGAAATAATTTATATACGTTATTATTTTATAAAAATAGCAAGTAAGCAGAAAAATTGCTTTGTCAATAAGTTAAAATTATGATTAATAAAAGTAATAGGATCGATACAGAATGTACGCAACGATAGGAATACAAACAGATGCTAAATTAAATGCCAGTCCATACTGGAAGTAAATTAGATTGGAAAACCAAAGAAATATGTATAAATATAATTTCTTAACACATATGTTAAATGGAGGCTCTTAATTATTCATTAATGCCTAAAACCAGGCGTAGAAACTCTGAAAGATTAGTTTTTATTTTACCTGTGTACAGTAAAAATTCTCGGAACCCTCAATTTTTGAGTTCGTTCACCTACGATTTGCACCTAACAATTCACTCGGATCACCACTTTTATAACCTTAAACCGCCACTTTATACCGCTTTTATCGGTCGTTACATATTTATCTCGCCACCGACGCCATGCTCAACGTGGCGTGGCGCGGCAAGCTCACCTTTGCGAAACTAAATTAAGTCTTCGTGGCAGGCAAGAGTTTCTAAGCTAGTAGTTTTTTTAGGTATAACATAGAAATATTTTTGGAGGTAAATATTATGTATGCTTCACACGATAGTTCTCAGAGCTTGTAATCCTTAAATATGTGTTCTTAGTTTCTGAACATAAAAATACTGCAGGAACACGTAACAAAACTGAAATGCTTCTTTAATATACTTAGATAACGTAATTTGAAAATAAAAATAGACAAATCGGAGATTTTTAGACTTCCTTGCGATATTAACTGAGTTTTGTGCTCTAATCAAGATAAGATAAAAACTGTAATTAAGGTTCCTATCCCAAAAACCCGACATTAAATTGAATTCTTTTTAGGCTTAACATGTTCAAACTAACCAAATCGATGATTAGTTGCTTAAAAGTTAAGTTGGCTTCTGAAAATCCTGATTGTAAGCAACTTTTAACAAATACACCCCTATCGCAATATCCTGATTATGACGAATTTACCCTCACAATAGATGCTTCGGACATTTAATTAGGCAGTTCCGAGAAATGGTAGTGTACCCTTATTCAACGATTTCTGACATAGAAGTTAAGCTGTCAGTAACAAAAAGAAAATACTCGTAATCATATGGGCTACAAAATAATTCAGGCCGTATTTTTATGTATGGAAATTTACTATTTATACCGACCACATACCGCTAACAAGACTTACATCATTAGAGGATCCAAATTCAAAATTATGGTCTTGAAGGCTTAAATCAGTCGAATTAAATTACGACATAATATAAAAAAAGAGTAATTGAAACATAAATAGAGACGCATTATCTAGAATTAAACACTTTCAAAATAGAATGGATTCGTTACACGTTAACAAAAACGACGAGCAAATCACATACGAAATTTTGGAATTATAAAGTCAGACAATAGCTCAACTGAATGATAAAGAGACAAATACTTATAACCAATAAGAAAACCGTGACCAAATTTAAACGAAGCAATAATTCTAGTGGAAACCATCTACACACAACCAGATAACAAAATCATAAATGATGATAAAGGACATCCTCATACCGGTAAATAATAGAGAGAGAAAAACAATTATGTTTAAGAACGAACATACAATAACCCATAGAATTTTCAATTCATATTTTGGTGACAAAAACCTGTGTTGCATATTTTGTAAAATACATACAATTTTTAATAGCCTTAGACCAAAATTAACAGACGCATCACGAATTAGCGCTTTCGAGAATATAGCCAGAACGAATTAAGTAATATGCATACAAAACGTATAAGAAATCTTGTTGAAGATGACTTTTCGCAAAATAAAGGTGGCAATACCATCATCTGCGAATTTCAAGCATTAGCCGTCTTGTGAACATGTACTTATGGTTAATTTTAATCTCATTGCTCTATTTGAATTTACACATAAGCAAAACTGAATTATCGAAATATAATATATAATGTTATAAAATTACATTATTTTATGTTAATATATTGTATTATTTTTGTAGATTCAAACCACTTATTCTTCCTTATTCACCGACTGAGATTCTACCCTTAGTCACCGACTGAGCCAATAGTAAGAAATATTTGTCAATTGCAAATATTTGTCACAGAGTTGCATCATCTGGCTAAAGTATAGCCAGATGATCTAGTGATATAAGAAGAAAATTTGGAGAAATAGGTAGTTCTCGAAATGTAACTAAAGCAATTGATTGGACCCATATACGAAATAGGCTGTCATTGTGTCAGGTGTCCATTTTTATCGTATCTACTACCGTGAAGTTTTTTTTTTACTCAAAATATTCGTTTATAAAGTTGTTGAAATTGGGGCAGAAATATACTTATTAAGGTATATATTTAGTACTTTTATTTAGCTGACGAACTAGCATTATTATTTATTTACTTCTACGTTATTATTTTCGGTAGTTTGTGAAGCCCTATTTCATACAAGTGTTCATGATTTACTGGATATATAGCACTTATGATAGCAGCATATGGCAAAGGTTTAAAACAAGATTTCAGAGATGAACTTCTTAAGTTTTCTATTACGGATGTATCACTTGCTTTTTTACACTCGTTCTAAATTTCCATGAGGAGAAAAATTAGTCTTATACGCAATATTATGCAACATTGCTTTAGATGTGAATGAGAAATTTTCAGATATACAATTCAAGATATACCAGAAAATACTACCGTAAAATCACAACATTTTTGAAAGGACACTTATGTGATAACAGGCCTTGTCTGCAAAAGCAGATTTTATGAATAACTATTTTTAAATGATCCATTTGATAAATTAAATAAAAATTAATTGGCAAGTTAAATACGTAGCATTATGTGTAGTTAGTACTTAGAGACATGTTAATATTCGAATAATAAATGATTTATGAACTTTAATTTTTATATTAATTTTTTTTACTTATAATATTTCAATTTATATAATAGGTTTAAAATATTAGGAAGCAGATAACATGTAACGCATGACTACCGTAACCAAAAGCGAAGTCTAATGTTACGGATGTGGCTCAATGCAATGGCAATTAGGGCTGCCGGAGATCAGTAAAACCAAAAACAAAACTAAGCCAGGTCCATAAAGCTTACATAAAATGACTTTATAGTGTTTATTTAATCACTTTTAATGTACATTTGTTAAATAATTACAATTATTGTCGAAATTATAATCTACTGTATACTTAGATATTAATCACACGACGTACTTGAATAAAATATTATTCTTTACTGGAATTTGAAGTCATATTTTTCCTTTTCTTGTAATTTTTTCAGTATTTTTGAATGCTTCGGTTTCTTTTAACAGTAAATCAACTGTTGATAGTTCATATTATATTTAAATTTTATTAGAAGTTTTACTTTCACCATTTCGACCTACAGGCAGTTTCTTTCGTCCGTTCACTAATTTCTTTTCAATGAAAAACTCGTTCTGCTTATGGGGATAGAAAATATTAACTCAACTCGTAACAATCTGACTAAAATGTTGAAAAATATATTTTTATAAACTGTCGTCTTCAATTTATTTATTTCATCGTTAAGTTAACATTTTTTGATGTTTTTAAGTCCCAGTCATTTGACTGTTTCAGTAGCATTTTTGCACATGATTGCATATTTTACATCAAATTTTGCAAACAATTTGAAAATTACATTATTAAAACTATAAATTGTATTCCAGTAAGTAGTATTCAATGCACTATTGTTAAATACTGCAGTAACTTCTTTTTCATAAAATAATTGCTCCAAAATTAACAATTTGTGTTTTTTATAATTATAACGCCATATTATTCAAATATTGAATATATTTGGCGTTAATTTTGTAGAAATTCATTATTCACAATTAAATGAAACTACGTGATGTAGTATTATTTCTACTATCTTTAATTTCTTTACCACGACCTAGGTTTCGTTGTATTACAACATCTTCAGGTGGGATATTAGCAAAGATCTTTGCTAATATCCCACCTGAAGATGTTGTAATACAACGAAACCTAGGTCGTGGTAAAGAAATTAAAGATAGTAGAAATAATACTACATCACGTAGTTTCATTTAATTGTGGCCATATTATTCGTCAACCGGCGTTAAATTTTCTCTTGCACCTCTTTCCTAATTGGATAACTTTTTTGTATTCAATATAAAATTCGTCGAAATACCTACTTTGTCCTTTTGTTCATTTCGGACTATTAGAAAATTCAGCATAAATTTACAATATTAAATTTTCACGTCATATGTTAATACTTTTAGCGCATTTCTAGCGAGTTATTTCAATTGCAGTTCGCTTTAATAAACTTTGTTTCGGATGTTTTTCAACGTTTTTTTGGTATATAACATTTCTTGGCCCGTGGTTAACTGATGCGTTATCAGCTGAGAAACCTGATGCGAATATTGGATCTAAGGCATATTTCTGTATAAATTATTCAACACATTCAAAAAAATTTGTTGATGTGCCTTTAGAATCTTCAAAAAAATTCAATTAATTTATTTTGGATGTTTTTTTATAATCAAAATATCTTATATTCATAGGATATATTTTTGAGGTTTTAATATGGTTTTTATTAGAGACGTCATTAGCAATGAAAAGGAGTGCACCATTCTGTAATGCATTTAAAATTTTGAGCTCTGTCAAAGTCTGTTCGATTGACTTTGGAGCAAGAACAAATAAAACAATTGATTTTGCTTTGATTCAAATACAACAAACTTTTTTTGGATGATGCAAGATATGCACGTTTGTTTGAAAGGGATAGCAAATTAATGCCACACTGTGTGCTTAGATTACTAGGATTGTGATTAATTACTTAACAAATTTTCACCATTTTAATAATAGCATTTTTTCTTTGTTCGGTCCTTTTCCTTATATGGATAAAATGCTGTCATTATTGAATTAGACTGTAAGTTTCTCACCACTTATTTGCGAGTTTCAGAGCTGATATGATTTGTTAAAGTTTTTCACTGTCCACTTAATTGTGAAAATTATAACCCCCCTTGAAAGGTAGATTTTTATTTCTTTTCCCGCTTCCCTTTTGGTTCCCCATGATGATAAATACAGGGTGTCCAGTGGCAGATTTCAATGTTTGAAAAATTGTAAAAAAACTACACCTCTAATACAAAGTAGGTTTATTTCAACTTTATAACAACAAATGCGGATTTCATTTTTTAAAAACCACGTTTTCCAAATGGCGGTCATCGAGTCTGACACACTCTTCGAGTCTAGCACGCATGTTTTCAAAAACGCGTTTGCAGAGCGACTGGGGTATCCTACTGACTTCGTCTCGAATATTTTCTTTAAGTTGTGCCACAGTGCTTGGATTTGTTTTTTAAACAACGGATTTTAAGTATCCCCATAATAAAAAGTCACATGGGCTTAAATCGGGTGACCTACGTGTCCACGGTACGGTACCGTTTCGGGATATGTTTTTTTTTGGAAATAACTGCCGCACTGCATTCATGGACACATTAACCGTGTGAGCTGTGGCCCCGTCCTGCTGGAACCATGTGTTTTGGTTGAAGGATGGACTATTCTGTAGTTCTACTCTGAAAAAGTCATTTAACATCTGGGCATATCTCTCCGAATTCACAGTTACAGTTTGGCCACGTTGATTTTCAAAGAAATAAGGCCCTATGATTGCAGATGCAGACATGGCACACCAGACTGTTACTTTAGGCTTATGTAAAGGCTCTTGATGCATTTGCCTTGGGTTGTGGACATCCCAGTAACGAAAGTTGTGCTTATTCACATATCCTCCACTGTGAAAGTGAGCTTCGCCACTAAAGAATATGTTGCCCATCCGGGTAGCAGTACGAAATCTCAACATCACCTCCGCGTAAGTTTTTCTTAATTCAAAATCAGAATCGTGTAAATCTTGAACAATTTGAATTTTATATGGATGGAACTTGAGCTTTTTTTGCATTATTACCTGTAAAGTTGATTTCGGAATTCCCAATATCGATGTACGTGTACGCAATGATAAACGGGGATTTTCAAGACAGAAACCATAACAGGCTCGAAATTTTGATCCGTGGCTACCAATGGTGTAGGTCCTATTAACCTGAGCCTATTTAATGTTGATCCTGTAGCTCTGAACCTTGCTACCCATGACTGAATGAGGTTGATCGATGGTCTATCACGTAATCGACGAATACTGTAACGATTATTAAATGCTACAGACAGCGAAAATCCACTCCAAATGTACGCCTCGACGGCAAAAGCGCGGTGCTCTCCACTCCACTGTTCCATGGCTATTAAAACATCCGCACCGCTTGCGCTTCTAACGACGCACACCGCGCCCCTCTTATCTGTTGCATTCAGAAACTATGTTTGTTCAAACTTTGAAATCTGCCACTGGACATCCTGTACAACTAATCAAATAATATCCAAAGTTACCAAATAAAAGAGTACATTGCAATAATAATTGTTATGGAAAACAAATGTCAATAGTCCATATAGGCCTATATTCATTTTTGTTTACATAATACAAAAGATAGAAAAATTCAAAGAAAAGAATATTCAATTGAAATATCGTTTTATAATATGCCGTAATTACACTCACAAATAAAAATAAAATTATTTTCAATTATACTAAATAAACTATAATGAAAATATTATATTTCCATTAAAGATATAGGCTTTAAAACCATTTTAAATTTTGCAATCACTTTACATCTCCAAAAAATAAAAGAATTCCTGAAGAAGTAATAGATCATTCAATATCACAATGTAATACACTTTTATTAAAAGAGTATACGTTTATATAAATTTATGGAAGAGGATATAAGAAAATACATTTCCTAATACTAAAAATTACTATTCATTTAAAAAAACGCTATTTTTGAGTCCGAAAGTTTTAGTGGCTTACTAATTTTTAGTGGAGAATTTTTTTTTAATTTTCGACCTGTCATTTGTGTTGAAAATAAATACTATTAAATCATTCAAATCGAAACAACATATATGACAACAGAAGTTTAAAAAAAATTCCAATACTGACAATCAAAAAGACTGCAATTCTAAAATTTATTAACCATGACAAAAAACAATAATATATAAGTAAAAAAATAGGAAACCAACAAAAGCAAATTTTAAATATTTGGAAACATAAATACAATAACATATAATAAACACAGATAGATATTGTAGAAAAAATACCGAAGTATTTTACGTAAAATAAAATGCAATTAGAACAAATAGGTGATAGAATTTACGCCATGAAATTTTTCTTTGAAGTTATCATTTAATTTTCCAGAGATAATTTTAACCGATCTGAAGATCCATTCAACAAGTTCACTTTAAATACAAATTGGCAATCAAAAACGTGCTTTAAATATAAAATGAAATAATTTTGGTTACCAATATTTTGTAAAATTTATTAATGAATTTAATTGCCTTATTAAATTTTGAATAAACATAATATTGTTTTAGGATGATTTAATCCGTGAGTTCATGAACATCTGATTGGATCCCTAAGTTTAAACATATTTTGACGTGTTTTTCATTTCCCAATTTTCTACTTACCCAAACATAAATATTACCATAAGTACAGAATTTCTCTCTAATTGCATTTAATGATACCTTAATGGAATTTGGAAAGTTTTACTAGTGGGATTGTTATTTCTGTAGTTATGATAACTTAATTTGCCAAAAATAAAATATAATGAATCTTGGTTGGTATTATATGGCAAATAAAATCGAATTCCTTTGTCATATGAAAAAATGTCATAAAGAGAGGAAGTTTTTTATAAATATTACCCACTTATTTATGGTAGGAACGTATTTAAATGTAACTACTCTGACCAACATGTCGCATACCTTCTAATATTCTGCCTTACCTGATTCTTATCATGCTTATTTTCATCAATAACTCTCATTTTATGTTAACCTTTACATTATTGAGCACTACTATTAACACAATCAAATAATTTGCAAAAGAAACTGACGTCGTTGCTCGTATCTACCATTGTCGTTCCTGGAAACACCAGGTCACCTGGAAATGGAGTTGAGTTTTTAATATAACACATAATAGGTTTTTTGACGAAAAAAAAATTCCGAGAATTATTTAAAATACCTACTGTAAATAAGTTCCAACTACAGGATAAATGAATTATAAGCATGGGAAAGTAAACGAAAATAATAATAAATAAATTACAAAAATAAAATTTAAAATATACAGGTATATTATAAATTTTATTTTTACTCGCTCAATTGGCGGTAAAAAAATAGCAATTTCCATGAATCTAAATAATGTTTAAGTATGACGAATATAAAATAAATAATTAAACGTTATACATTAAATATTTACCTCTTCTACATATTGAGTCTCATGACCGCTTGCATCGTTAAAGTGAAAACTCTTGCACAGCTATTTACATTCATATTACGCATATCCAGATACTTATAGTCATATTTTATTCTTTATTATAATTTAATTCTACTTAATAATCGTATTAAATTTCACGTTCATAAATGAATGCAGTATCCTTTCATATAGCTCTTTTTCACGTTCCATTGCCAAACAACAGTTTGGGAATGGACGGTAAAAGATTATTTCTCATGTATTTCAATAAATATGGAGCAAAACCTTCCGTACCTTCCAACGTTCTCGGCGATGAAGGCAAAGAATATACTAATATTATTTTATTATATCTATACATATAATACAATTGAAAGAGAGTTAATTCTGTCTGTTAGTGTATAGAATGATGATAAAGCCAGAATTTATTTTTTGGAATTTTTGTCTGTCAGCATGTTAATATGAACGGGTATCACGAAAAATCGACTTGACAGATTTTGATGAAATTTGGTGTGGAAATAGTGTAGAGCTAGGAGCAATGTATGAGAGAAAACAAAATTTCTTCTAACTTCGCGCGAATGAAGTCCTAGGCACAGGTAGTATAATGTAAATTCATTGAAAAAATAATAAATAAGAAAATACGAAATTAATATAAAAATTACATCTTTTCAAGAAATAATTTGTACTAAAATTGATCTTGACTATTCAGATGAAACAACTGCAGTAAGAAATGTATCGTCGCTGACAAAAAAACGTCGATGGTGAAGAGCAGCTTCTGTTGTTTTAAAATATTAGTGAATCAAATAATTTCATAAATATATTTGACATATTAAATAAAATATATAAATTCAGGTAATTTAATTTGTAATTTCTCATAAATTGTGTTTTCGAAAAAGTTTATAAAACATCCAAATATAGAGTAAGCATTCAAGTAATCCAGTTTTGAATCCCTCGTCCGCCAGTTGATTACCCATGTAACATCGATGAAATGAAATCTTACCAAATTTTACGTCGTATCAAAGAACACATTTTCAATTAGCTACGATCTAGTTTTTTGTGGTTTAGCAGGAATTAAATTTTATAACTACATATAATTAAATGAAATTATGTTTATGCTAAATTTGGTAGGAATTGCACCTTCTTTCACAAAAAACTTCTTCTGCAGCTTTTTGTAAAATATTTTGGTTGGAAGGATTAACAGATGACCTTGCTGATAACAATTTTAAGTTTCCACTTACAAAATAGCATGTTTATTTTCATTTTTAGTAGTAGTAACACTGGTTACTAGGGATAATAAAACTAGTTGATCTACAGCCTGGAACAAAACAAATCGAAAAATCCAAACAAAACAATTTCACGAGCTTAAAAGTGTATAAACAGAAATTAAGTAAATAAAAATAGATAACAAAATAGATACAAATATAAAAAGAACAGCCACTAAGATAAAAAAATAAATAAAGTAATAAAAACATAAAAAATCCGAAAAAAGGTGGAAGGGGGTAGGTTAGATTTGAATATATTTTAACAACAGTATGGATAACACAAAATTTAGAAAAGTTAAAGTACAATGAAATTGACTGGGTTAAACAAATATAGCATTCGCCCTAATAAGATTAAATTGAAAATGTACTTTTTATGTGAGTGTCAGGACTTTGCATCACTGCAGATGGTTGTTTAATAAATTCAAATGCGCTTGTTGGAAACCGGAGAATTACAATACTAATCCGAAGCACTGAAATAATTAATTTAAACGGAAGACTCCTGGTGATAACCAGAAGCATGGCGGCTTTAGTCACACGTCAGCTCCCTAAAAAAACTCTGGGCGGTATAATATATATGAAATATAAGAAACAAACATCAAGATTTAAACAAAAATGCAGAAGACGTAAAGAAGAAGTTTTAAGCAAAACCGAGTATAACCTATAAATAAATTTTAATTATTTTGATGAAAAAAGAAAAAAATATTAAAAAATATTAATATTGTTAATATGTGATATATTTACATCAGATAATGGATGTAAGTTCAACTATTTTTATTTACTTAATACTATTTATATAGAATAAAATATTTTAAAAAATGTAAAATGCAATTAGTAATTATTTCTTTGCAATTTTTTAATATCAAATTATAACAAATGTCAAAAGAATAAATGCTCTAAGGTTTGTTTTAATCTGCAAGAACCAATTTTACAGCTGCAAAAACTAATTTTACTCTTATGTTCAATGTCTCACTCATTGAACATAAGAGTTATAAAAGTATTGTTAAATAGACATAATACAAATAATGGTATACTGAAAAAGTCTTCAGATTAAAATCTTAATGAAGATAAGAATAAATAGAAAATAGACCCGCAGCCATAGTTAAAGTCCCTTCCGTGATAAAAAATTTTCGACACTGATCTTTTTTGTTAAACAATTTCTCGATAAGTGGAAACATATCATAATATTGAAAATTGACATTTTACATTCAAACATATTTAGTTATAGGTATCAGTAAAGATACACAATCTATGGTGGAACCCAAATATAAAATCGAAAGTTATTAGATATCTCATTTACAGGGTTTCATAAAAAGACTACCACGAGATGATGTATTGATATAGTTTGGGGTACTTCATTATCACTATTTATGACTTCGATATGCTTGAAATTTCGTACAGATAAATATCAAAATTGCAAAAGTTGAAAAAAAAGACTTTTCTAAGTATTCGTACGTCCAACGGTAAAGGCTTCACCTCGGTCCGACGTGAAACTTGATCTTGATTTAATTTTCTGCCAGCGAATTGATTTAATGAAAGCGATACCGTCATAATTTATATCACGTGCTTAGGGAGCGTCAATCAAGCGTTTTATTGTTATTCAATGAGGCGTATAATTTATGGTCTGTATTGAGGAATAAGAAATTGCATGAGTTTTCATATTTGCAAGAAGGAGGGAAAATTATATTTATTAAAATTAACTTCTGGAGAGTAATCACATTCAAGGATTACTATTTTCCCAAAGATTTTTTCACTAATTTTTTTTAAATTAAAAGTATATTATTAAGCATCTAAAGAAAAATAATCTAATACTGTTTTAAAGTATTAGCATATAATTTTATGTGTATAAGGGCAGTGCTTCTCAAATAATCTTTCTAAATATTTCTTTGATTACACCAGCATCGTTTTTAATAATTGAAAAGGCTTCAACATTACATACGACGAAAAAGATGGCTTACATTATTTCAAGATTACTATTCCCGGTTACTTCTTCCCAAAAAAAAGGATAAGCTTCCTTATTTGGATAGCTATCCAAAGTTGAATGTCCCCGCTGGTGACGATTCCTACACTTTTTTTCTAAATTATGAACAAAAAAAATAGTTTCATTTGAGTCAGTAGTTGTTTCGCATTAATCCCATATCAGAGTCTTACTCACAGTTCCTTATATTCACAGCTCCTATTTCTTCTTTTCCTTTCTCCTAAATATGGACTACAGAGTTATTAAATAAAATTGAATTGAAATCCAAAGATAACATTTTTGACATGAGGACTTAATAAAAACATCTAGGGAATTTACTGGCCTCAACAAAAGAAGTCCTGCATACAATATAACTTAAGATATGTGTGTGTGAGTGTATATATATGTGTGTGTGTGTGTGTGTATAAACGTGTGTGCCAACTATAACCGTGATATTTAAATATAACATGACTATAGTACTATTCTATACTATACGAAGAAATAGTCGATCGGTTGGTGATAATTGAACTCACGTTTTCAATCAATATGCTAACCATTGCAACACGACTGGTTCAATTAATCTATTGAAATTGTTATTACTCTTATTAATGTTACTATCACTATTATTCTGTTTTTTTATATCTTATTACAATATTAATGAACATATTTTTTTACTAAAAATGCTAAAGATTGTGTTGGTAATACCAACATGGTGATATTCTCCAAATCAGAGTTTTTTTTAAATATATAATATCTAGGGAAACGTTTCGCATATATTCTTCGAACTCTTAACACACTAAATTGCATTAAAATCCGTCCAGTAGATTTGGCCTGACTGAAAAACAAATGAATAGGGAGACAGATAGCCAAAAATTCTAGATACCGGTTTTCAGGCTTCTGCTATCATTGCGTATGCTAAATAAATGACACGTTTTAAAATATTTTTCATATACAGAATTTACTCTTTTACACTCTATTAATGTCATCACATTGATAAGCAAAAATGAAGAAAGCACGACTGATTAAAGCGAAAAACTAAGCATGATTAATATCATCAAAATTATCAAAAATCAGGCAATAAATCAAATAAGAAAGGATGAATACAAACGGACGTGACTATTCGACTTAGAATTCAAGTGTATTTGCATAATTTAAAACAAACACTATGTACTTTTCAATATTCACATATAGGTATGTGGGTATGGAAATGTCAGTGGGACTGACACTTGTAACATCTTATCTGTTATAAAAAATGTTTAGTTTAACTCTTGGTAGGGATTTTATAAATAATATACAAATAATACACGACAAAATTATACATCTTCACACATGTAGTGAAAAATATAAAAAAAATAAAAACTACCGAACCTAAAATTATAAAAAAACAGTGTTTTTAAAAACCTTTGCAAGGTTTGCAGGGAGGCTGTAACCATGATTATAGACGTTATGGTTGTTGACATATGAAATTATACAATAAAATATTTTTCATACTCATAACAAGTCCTTTTAAAAATACTTTACACTACATTTAAAATTTAAAAAAATCGAGTACATAATTTGCTTACCTTGAAATCGGCGTGTGAATATTATTTTTCTTTATCTATTGAAATATGTGCGGGTTAATATGTTTTACTGCAGTGCAAAACTTCAAATTTCTGTGTCAAGAGATTTCACATAAACATAGCTGCGATGGACGCAAGGACAGATATTTGAGTGATCTTTTAAGGGTTCAGTTTTTCCTTTTGAGTATGAAACGTTAAAGAAGAGAATAGTTACAATAAAAGAACTACAATAAAACATAAACAACATGTTTTTTTATAAATAATTCAATAAGAAAGTTCGTAATATTCGTTATATTTTATTACTTCGCCACCTTAAACTTTTAACCAATACATCGACTAAACTTTTCATTATAGGCAACAATTGTCTAAAAATGCAAATTTCCTCTGGAATAAGGAGACAAAGTAACGCTTTCTGATTTAAAATATTGAAAAAACGTGAATATTAAACTTCAATTTCTTTAACAAGCTTTAAACCGCTTGTAACTCCATCGATATTTTTTTCCGTGAATGGATTTCACTATGGACATAAAAAAGGGCTCCGATTATTTTAATGCTTTTTTACGATTAAATAAATCGGGGTTCGTGTCAAAGTAAGGCCTTTTTACCAATTGTTTATACGTAACGTAATTTGACAGCATTTTTATCGAGAGCAATTTCATTGAAAGAGTTTTGTATTCACCTTAAAAGCTTAAAGAACTTATATTAGTCTTTATTTAGAGTAGGTGGAGAGACATTCTTTACAGTTAGTTTACGATAATAATTAAAAGTTAATATCGATGACAAATGGATGACAAGCAAATGAGGCGCGGTTTACTATATACTATTTACTCTTCTTACCAGAAAACGGAATATAAATTTTGTAATATTAGAGATAAATAAACTATTTAATTGATGCATTTTGTATTAATATACTTTTGTGAATAATTTTTAATGAAATATTTATTGGTTCAATAATATATCACTAGTGACAATGGTTAGAAACAAACTTGTTGTATTGGCAATTGAGAGGAATATGTTTTTCCAGTGATTTTGACACCCCGTAACTTAGTTTTAAAAAATTCTGAAACCACATCTATAGTAGATTTTTAACCATTTGACACCAAAAATCGTTAATTTCGTGGCTCTTGCACTTAATTATAGAAAATCAAGACTTATAGGACATATTCAGAGAGCCAGAATCTTGAAATTTGACACATATGTTGTAATCGAGAAAAAAATGAAGGAAAAACTTATAGAACAAAAAATTTCAACTTTGTTGGCAAGAAATAAAGATGGAGTTCATTTTAGATTAAACAATTAAATTTCATATATATGTACTTAGGTTTCTACGGTTCTATACATGTTTTATTGCTACATACATTCTTTATAGTTTTATTTTATATTACTACTCCTCACAGGCTATTTCTTCATAGACAGTAATATTTTTATTGCTTAGGACGTACTGTAATGGCGATAACGAATTTATATTAAAATTGACCCATTAGCTTTGATAGGCGGAGTTTGTTTTGTAAGTGATTGGAAAACTGATATTCCATGGTTTCTTCTGAAAAACCTAAAAAAATTAATTTCTTTCAACGAATTTGATTGTTATACTTTACAAATATATGTATGTGATAAAAAATAAAACTTATGGCAAACAGCAGCCGGAAAGTTGAAGAAAGGTTTTTGCCGACTTTGTTTCTGAGGTTAAGAAAGAAATTATAACGAGAAACACTATGTAGCCACCAAATATTTTAGATTAGCCAAAAACCTGTTATGATTAGTATTTTGCGATAAATATTTCGCAAAACTTACAAAAAATAAAAATAAAACGATAGATTCATAGGAATTTAATTAATTTTTCAGGTAAAATTTATATTTCATTTTTTTAAATAAATTACACCGCGCCACCGTCTCATAAAAATTTGATAAGTTTATTTTGTTTATACGTTATTATATACATAATTAGCTTAGATGACGTACTTCCTCTGACACACGAGAAAATGTAAGTATTGATTGATTAGCAAGATTTACATGCGATACCAGGATATGAACCATTAGAGTTCACTTTTACATACTTGTATTCAGGTTATTTAAAAACCCCGCGAAAGCCCATTTTAAATTATCTATTTTTAAATTTATTGTTTCCTAAATTTTTTTCGACAAATATATCGAGATTGACATGATACTCTCGCCTCCCCACTATTTTAAAGCTGACTATTCCGGGTTTTTATCAATTGGTTACAGTCTAAGAGTGCTGGTAGTTGTAATATATTATGGAAAGATTTTAATTAAATGTAATAATAAAACTATCATTTTACGGCGTTCGACTCTTGATGTTAATTTATTAAAAAGCTTTTGCTCATGGCTTACCTCTTATATTTTGTTATATAATAATTTGAAAAAAAATAATATAGAAAACTAAAGTTAAAAAATAAGAAAATATTATACTAATTGTCAAATCGGTTTAAATATTGGGGTATCATTGAAGAACAAAATATAAATATTTTAGAATTCCAGGTTGACAATATTCATTGGATGTCTAAAATTTATATTTTCTCTTCTTTTAATCACGTCCTTCTGTCTGTTTATCCACCCGTCTAGATTACAACCTACAATTTTAGCTTTATGTGCACGAATTTAGATGCAATTAAATGCTTATTTTGAAGTTCTCTACTAATATGTAGAAAAATCTTAAACAAAACTGTTTTTAATGTATGCAAAATGGAAGCAAAAAAATGTTTTCGTACTAATTCTCAAAAGTTTTTTTTTATTGAAAACGAAACTGTATTTGCGGTTTTTCTTTCCTAAGCTCGTTTTTGAAATATTAAAATTTAAAATGAGGTGCAATATTTAAGAACCCAATTTTGCGTAGCTAAGTTTCAAAAAAATCTGAAAAAATTCTAGACACTTTCAATTTTCCATTAGAACTTTCTAAAAAATATTAACAATTATAATATGTACACAATCATTTCATTTTTTTAAGACTTTTTCTTAAAAGTACAGGAGATAAGGTAAATTATTTAAAAATAACTCCTTAAAAGAGTAACGTTTACATAGACACAAACAATGCTTAGTCCACAGAAATATGTATTGCGCTTTCTACCACGTTGTAAGCTCGAAGTTATTTTCGAGAACCAAGAATCTTCAAAGCTTAATAAAAAACAACATTGCTGAAAAAGAACTGAAAATGGAAGCGGCTATTCCAAAAGAGCATCCTTGTACCACCTTTTCCAGCGTCACAGAATTTCAAGGGTGAATCTGGCGACAGGCAAAGTGTGGTTTGGTGCGGACTTGAATGGGCTAATAACCGCATGCACTTCTAATACAATAGCTGCAAGTTGCGGTGTTTTTTTTTTAGTTTCGTTAATTTTAACAAGACATGTTAATTTGAAAGAAAAGCTTAACATGTGCAATGCACATGCAATTTACATTTTCATAGCAATTCCACATTTCGAATAATAATATGTAAATAATTTTATCACGGGTTGTTCACAATATTTTGTTACTCAAGTATTTTTTGTACCTTAAAAGTAAATGGTTAATGGAACACAGTGCTATGAATAGAAATATAAGTTATAACTTAATGCAAAATTGTAGAATAAATATTATTTTAAAAGAATAAACTTTAAGTATTAATATAGAGTGATATAGGATATTTTTTTATTTTATTTAGTCAAAAACGAAACAAAAAAAGATTACCGGCAAGAAAACATAATGTCCCCTGCAATTATATTAAAAAATAGTGAATTAAATGTTTATACCGGGGGTTGCAAATCTCACAATTTGAACTAGTAATAATTAAATAAATTACATTAGTGAGAAATATATTAGGTCATAATTAGAATCTTAATTACGAAAATTTGATTTTGTTGTTAAAAAAATTATTTTATACATACAAAATAAATGTAACGTGGAAATTTTCTCTAAAAATCTAACTTCAAATAGAAATATGGTGCTAACCACAGAATCTTCTCGATTCAAGGTGATACGGCAAACTCGATTAATTTGGGAGGAACGTAATTATTTCCTTTGATATCCTATGCATTAACACAGTCTTATATGGTTACTTATTAAATAAAAATGCGGTAAAAATATGATACGCGTTAATTTTATATTGCAAATGTAGAATAACATGAAGACACTGATAAACAACAAGCGATAAAAAGAAACTACATTCGAATTTCTAAAGATACAACTAGAGAAAAAATGTTGAGTACCGACATAAAATTCCAAATATTACTCAACATAAAATTTGAAAATGCAAAGCCACATCCGAAAGCAATATGCCGGAAAAGACTAATTTGTATTTTAAAGACAGGATTCCGAAAAAAGTCAAATGCAAGATCCATGAACGTAAAACGGGACTAAGCTAAATATTGAGAGATTAGGATTCCCATTAATAGAAAATTGATAAGCCATATAATTCGGAACTTTGGAATACATATATGATACTTTTACAAAACATTTTCACAATTAATTAAATTGCACGGCAAAATCTATAATTCTACTTTAAGAATTAAAATTTAAGCTTTTGTACGTAAATATAGTTTGTTTTTCTACTTTTCGGGTCCAATTTTGTCTGTATAAATATATCATTCAGATATATTCATACGTATATTTATTACTGAACAAATGTGATTGAAAGATTAAATATTCATATGAATATTTCAAAATTTTGAGTCGAACATAACTTTCTTAATGCATACATTACTCGAATAAGAGACAATACCGACAAAACGGAAACAATAGCCTATACATTCAACTTAATGTACATGAATCGGTAATCGATTCACAAGAATGTATCCCGCTTGCATTATGGTCCGAAAACTAGGTCATTGCACTTGCCTTGCTCCAGAACATTGCACTTGTTCTAGAAACAACAAGGAAGTAACGAGCTCCCTCTCCTTCAACTTCAAATTTACATGTGTAAGAAGGAAGATTGATGGAATTCCAAGTTAAGATTTAAATTTAGAGCAACTTCCTATGGTACCATATGTTATTTTATTTCTTCTTCAGCATATCTGCAACTTCATTAAATTTTATTTCGCTTGGAATAATTAAACGTTATACTAAAAGCAATATTCGTTTGTGTGCAACGATAATTTTGCTTGCATACAAATATTGCAGTGGCAAATGTATATACTCAATGAAAATAGATTTAAACAAACTGTACAAAGTATTTTTTCGAGTTTTGAGAATACGTAAGAGAAACATTTCTGCTGGTAAATCTGCACATTCATATAGATGAAAGAGAACAGAGAACAAAGCACAAAAGATGCTCGAACCTCAATAAAACTATAACGAAAAGAGGCTACAAATATTTTTATTGTGTTATTCAATATTCAGCAAATATATTACAAAATATCTTCTAATCATTGCCATGAATAATTATGCAAATTATCCGTCATTGCGCAATTTTAAGCAATAATTTAGTTTTTAATGATTCAGCCAATTTCCTTATACCCATAAGCTCGATAGCCCGGTTGACGGTTTTAAATCATTCTCGCGTAATTTATTTTGAATGTTTTATAACTTTTTAAATAAAGTATCCAAAGTTGTCAAAATACCCTTAAGTCGTGTAAAACAGAATAGAACTATATTTTAGCCTTTTTGAAATGTTATATATGATACATCTTCATTAAATAAAGAAATGAAATATCTTTTAAAACCGAATTTTTTGCGTATAATTTAGCGACGTGTCCTGATGAGAAAATGAAAGTCCCCAAATTGTTCCGCTTTTCTCAAAATCAGTATTGGAGTACATGCCTCGTGCAGGACTAGTATTAGAAAATATGCTTATCTTTGAATATAACCTTCTTAGCTTATTGATGGTAGGCTAGTTGAACTTACGTTTGAGATCAATTTAAAATCATATGATACAAATATAAAATGCATGTCTAAATAAGTCACATTTGAGATAAGTCACATTCTTAGTCACATTTGAGACCTTCGTAGCTATGCTGATTACAGACTTATTACAATGTGTCAGCGTACTAAAATTGTTTACTAATTTTATATTTTGAAAAAATCATTTTCTTTTAAACAAAGTCTAGTTACACTGTTTATTTAAAATAAATTAATGACAAATATTTCTTATCGTATTATTTAGGCTGCAGAAGTCAAATTACTGTGAGGAACTGAACTCTCAAATATATTATTCGGATATTTTAATGGAATTATATTTTTGAAAATGTGTTAAGGAGTAGTAAAATATTTACTATGGCTGATAAGTTAATTTTTATTATTTACAAACAGTTTGGGGTTATAGCAATCAATTATCTAGCTAGTAAAGAAAGTTAAAAAGTGTTACTATGTCAATAAACCTCTACGCCACCTCAGCAATCTTCGAGTAAATTGTGGTTTATTTTGCATATATTCAAGAATTTATCTTTAATGTTTTTTGTTTGCTGTATGGACCACTTAATGTTTCAAATATAATTAGAGATAATTAATTTATATTATATTATGTACTAATTGATAGAGTATAACACACAACGTTTTACAATCAAAGAGCTTGTTCTGCTGAGATCTACAACCATTGTTAAAAAATTGTATTTTGTTAATTAATGAACAAAATATAGCAGTAAAATGTAAACAGTTATTTTACTAAAAAACCTATTTTCTTAACAAATTTTCCTATAATTTGTCTCTACAAGTGTGAATTGAGATTGGAATTAAAAATGCGTACATGGATCGATGAATATTTGATCTTAGAATCAAATCCGTTTCATACATCAGTAGCGTACATATGGAAATAATATAAGTATGAAATCGATCCAGTGTATATGTAAACGTGAAGAAAATAAAGTTCCATACTTGGTTATACATTTTAAATTTTTATACGCAAGTAAACCAAAATAATTGAAAACTACTAATCATATATTAGTATCTAAATTTATTTAAAATTGCTCAAATTTAAGGATTTGATTTCAAAAAATTATGGATGAAATCATGACTTAATTTTAAAAAACCTACTCAAGAATATTACACATGATGGCATGCGCAAAAAATACTCTTATTTCTCATGAATGAAGAGAAATGTTAAAAATGTTTTTAATATTTTTCTGCATATTATTCGAAATAAATATCTTAAAGTGATGAAACTGTGAGACTAACAATCGCACACATTTCGAAATTATAAAGGTTCCTTTATTTACTGGTGATACCCTAAAAACAAGGAACGATGGTTACTTGTATATTTTTTCAACTTACAATCATGGCCAAACTTTTCTATTAACCATATAAAGTTTTCCGTGCTTGTGAAAAGTAAATAAAACAAAAGTGCTGGTCTTCATCAGTAACAAACTTCATATTAATTCGAAAGTGATAAACTTACTCTGCAAACTAATCCAAATAAACTTATATAAATGACTGAAAGTATGCATTATTTCCCTAAGTTTTCTTCGTTTTATTCCTAACTAAAATAAGTGAAAAAATAGTCTAATTTTCTCTGAATAACGATATACTAGGAAAATTATCCTACATGTAGTCTTATTTTTTAAATTTTTAGATAATTAAAAAGTAAGAAGGTTGTTAAGACGCAATTATAAGCTTATAGCATTGTTTACGAAATATTTACATTAGCTATAATTAAAATTAGTTTGATATTATTTCAGCTTGTAGCTTCTTCGTCCTAAGTTTTTCTTTCTATCCGTTCGTATCACCATATTGCACGTGCGTCAACACCGACAGCGAATCCACCGGTTTAAGTCTCCGGATTAAGACTCCGGATTAAGACCGAGCATATGTGTATGCAGGTCACTCGGCTACGCACTATTTGGTAAAAAGTAGGAGACTGTAAGTAAGGATAGATGATATAGTATAAAGAATTGGAAGAAAAAGGAAAGGTAACAAAATTCGATTAGGAAGGTTAGGACTAAGGGATTATGAGAGAAAGGAATTTTCAGACGGTTTTTAAACTTATAGAGGGCGAGTTCCTGGTATCCGGATCCAGCTGACTTCAAAATCTAATAGCTTGGGCAATAATATTTATTTTCCAATTAGATTCGTAATTAATATACATAGATTAATTGCAATTAACCAGCAAAAGGTATTTAAATAAAATCTTCTCCGACGGTTTGAAAAAATATATTAAATTTAATTTACAAATTATTTTTATATAAATATGCTTATTATTTTTACATTTTTATATTTGTATCATTCAAATTTTAAGCCTAGATTTTTTTATATCTTGGATTTTTTCTTTAATGATCACAAAAATTAGATCTGCAGTAACATTAATTTATTTTGCAAAGAACTCATTGATATTTCTTTTCGTTTATAGCAATGTAAATGTCTTGATGAACCTTATACTAATATTTTGACATTCCGAGTATGCTTTGTTGTTTACTACTAATATAATTGCTCAAATTATTAACGGAAGTCAATTAACACACATGTTTCTGATATCATTCTGAACCTTAAACAAAATATTAGAAACTAGTTTAGCGGAGTGAACCTTACTGCTTTGTGCAAATAAAGTAGTAAGTTGGTAGTACTTTATGCATGTCATGTCGCTTTCGTTTTTCAACTTTATTTATCGATACTCTTGTGGGGCCTTGGCAAAATTTTATGAAAACGAGCCACTGTATGTGAATAAAAAGCCTCCAAGTCAACTCTGTAACAGGTGGTGATGAAACTATATACACAACTTTTGAACAAGCGTAGATGGAAAATTTAATGACTGTCATTTTAAGAGTAAGTGGATTGTACAAACATTTTAAAAAGTCAGCTGTAGAAGAAAATTATATAACAGTTTATGCAAAGCTGTAAATAAAAATAGAACCTGAGCACTGAGCCTGAGAGTAAATGACTCTATTAGACCAAAATAATTTCTTTGCCAATAATAAAATAAGTGATACCGATGTAAATGGGTAAGGGTTTACAGCTGATGTAAATTCAACGAACGAGTGAAATGTAGTCTGAAAAAAAAAGATATTTATACAATTATGTACTAACTAACATTAATGTAAGCTGAATATAATTGAATAAGTAACTTATGGTAGTATTTGGGACCAAACCATATAACTCTATAAAAAGAATTTAACCCTTCTACCATGGCAATTACTAGTGTCGTGATAGACTTTAGATACAATATGTCATAAGTAAAAAGTATCTAAAACTCTTCCCTGGGAACCTTAAGTCGACCAATCTATAAACATATAATGTATACTGAGTGTTGAAGACACAGGTACTCTGACATAACGCACAGATTTGATATGAACTTTACATTTGCTAAATTGATTGCCCACCCGTACCTGTCGATGAAGAGAACAAGTGCTAATTTACAAAAGTCGATAGAGTAGATTATATGCGAGACATTCCAGTCCAGTATTTTATAGCGAAAATTAAACTTGCGCCTGTCTATTGTAATCATTGGAGAGTTGTAAGGATCTATTTCTGGCAAATATTAACTTATAAGAATTTAGTATCAAGTCAAATATGAAATAGGAATAGGAAGAACGTAAAATATTTGAGATTTTATAGGAAAATATCGAATATAAAAGGGCAAGAAAATGATATCTATTGAGGATGTTTCTATAATATATTGGACTGAAATGCGAAACTAACCAATTCAGTCTAGTACAGATATGAAATTTGTATAACTTTTTTCGGCATTATTAATATTTTATTTAAATAATATTACAATCCGTTCACATTTGAACAGTGAATAATTTGTTTGTAACATGGAATCCCTTAATATAAATTTTTACTCGGAAGCAGTCCCCAGTTTTTTATTATTTCTGTCACTTATTTTTGGACTATTTTTCCTTTACATTACCGCACATGCTCTGCTTTTTTTAACTCACTTCACTACACAATTTCATGGGGTTTAGTCCTCTTGACCCGTCTAATTTGGTTCATGTTATTAAAGAACTAGAGGATCTTGACATTCACGTGTTGATGAAGACTTTCTTCATTGTTTCTGACTTATTGGATGATAGTCGGTTTGTCGTTGTCAACTTCTACGTCTTTATGGATGTCACTACCCGTAGGACCCATGGAGCCATGGAGCATCTATGACCCTTTTTAGTACTTTATTCTGGAATTGCCGTATTATTTGTGTGTTACTCTCGCTGGCACATCCCCAAAGTTAAAGGCCGTAACTCCACTCAGAATTAAGTATCTCATTATACAAAAGTGTCTTATTGTGAATAGATAGTTTGGATTCCCGTCTTCGTAACCATAGTTTTTTTTTATTTTAGTGAAGTAGGATATCCATGTAATTTATAATAGTTTCATACGGAATCTAGTCATCATTTATTCTGATTGGGTAATGTTGAATCCTTATGGTGATGAAGTGAAAATGAACGGACTATGTTTTATTCAATTTTATTCTCAACTTTTTGGTCCAGCTGTTGAACTGTTCTACATAAATTTATGAATTTTGTATTACTTTTTTGCGATGGTTTCAGGCTGATAAATTTACCGTGTCGTCAACGAACGTAACTGTAATTAAGGTAACAGTATCTTGACTCAAGTCATAGATAACTTTGGTATCAGTATCTTAACTCAAGTCAGAGATATCAATATCTTAACTAAAGTCAGATATATCTTTATAGAGAAGGTAACATTATCGTAACTCAAGTCAGATATATCTTTAGTACCCAGTAGATACAAATCTAGTCCTACAACACCCTCTTTTAGAACTTCAACAATTATTTGCTTTCGAATGTGCTTCTTCCTACTATATTATGGAGAATCTATCTGATAAGTATTTTTTAAATATTATTTATGCAGGTATTTGCGGAGCTTTTATATCAGTACCATAATTTGTCATATGGTATTTGTTTTGTATCAGTACCATAATTTGTCATATGGCTTTTGTCAAAAGCCTGCGATATATCTAGAAAGGTAGTGGAACTGGCCTTATCCTTTTCTGGTTCCATCTCAATGAATTTGGTAATCCTGCGTACATGATCAACAGTCGCATGACTTTTTCTATACCCGTATATTAGTTTTCTTTTTTTCATTAATGGTTTGAGTCCTGTCAATAGCAGTTTTTTTGTAAAACTTGGATCAGAAATCTAACTCTATATGATACTACTGCATGCTATGGTTTTCCTGGTTTCTGTATCAACAACACTTTTGCCACCTTGCATAATTTAGGAACATATTGGAGTCTGAATGAAACCTTAAACAAGTGGGTTAATTTTTAGATTGTTCTGTCTCGCAACTGTAGTGAAATCTCAACTTTGATGAGATCAAGACCAAATGCTTTTTTTTATATTTTATCTCTGCTAATGACTCAAATATCCAGCTTAATCTTCTTATATTTTTCTCTTTCATTCTGCTGAAATATTTTTCCACAAGTTCTGCAATTTTTTTAGTATTTTGATACCTACTTCTAGCTTAACTTCCATTACTGTATCTAATAGAAACATTTTGTGGGATTGGTTTTTTAATATTTTATGTAGCGTTTTATATACATCAATATATCTGACATTTGATACTCTTCTTCACAAAAATTTCCTCAAGATAATCTTCTGGTATTATATTTAAGTACCACATTGGTGTTTTGTTTAAATTTTATTCTCTTTATAGTGTTATTTAAGGTGGTTTTATATATAGGATTCGTGGTTTAATACCAGTTCCCCCATTTCTTTGTTTAACTAATAACTTCCTTATTTCTTTTCGATTGTTTTCGTTTCCTAATTTAATTTATGGTCTAGTAATCCATTAAAATTAATACAATGAAATCTAGAATTATACACTATACTATGTTGCGTATACATTGGTGAAGGTAACATATAATGTAACATGCAATGAAATAATTTGCCGTCCACATTGCTACAATGTAATATGCAAAGTAACACACTTTGAAATTAATTGTCATAGTTTAGACGCCCGACCAGCGCGAACCGTGCATTTCATGCACACGCTACGTAGTCTGTACGCGGGCGTGGACGGCTTGTTTTGAACTGCGCACATGCACGAACATAACCGGCCAAAAAAACATGCGCGATTAATGGTCTCTGAATGCACAGTTCATGCGTGTAGATTTGCCGGAAACAAACATGATCATGTAGATGCACGGTTCGTGCGCGCGAGCATCCAGACTGATGAAAGGTACGTAGAATATTTCATTACATTTCACCAATCTGTACGCAACACTACAAACTAATTTTGGTGTACAAAACAGTCAAGTGGCTTAATATATACAAATTGTTCAACATTAACACGAATATATAGTGACTACAGAAAGGTTTCACGGTAGCTTGTGAATTATATGTAAATATATATGTGAATTATAGAAAAGAAATTTTAGGGATGAATTTAAAATCCTCTGCTATACGGTAATATTGATTTAAACACTATTTATTATAAACTGGTTTAATCAGTGAATTTTTACACGCAGATTATTGAAATGCGTTTTTGATAAGTATACACACAAACTCTTCATTTCTGGGCATGCCCATTTTGCCTGAGTATGTAGGGATGTAAAAGTTTATTGCTCGATTTAAAGTATATCCAGCGCCATCTATGGATATGTAATGAATACACTATATATATATATATATATATATATATATATATATATATATACATATATATGTGTGTGTGTGTGTAAATTATATAGAAATTCTACAAAATTAACGCCAAAAATATACAATATTCCTATTCAAAATTATGAATGCACTGTACACATGAACAGTCATTTTACTTTATTTAATAACGCTGCTAATGTTGTGGTGATTAATAGACGTGTTTCGGCAAATTTTAAATCTAACCGCTTCGACATTATATTCAACAACGGCATATTCGTATATTGAAAAATGTGTGACTGGCAGAAGTCACTGTTACTACAAGCAAACTGAATTTTACATTTGTTCTATTATACCAAGTTCTGATTCCATATATTCTGTACTAAATTGTGTTTCAATGATACGAATTGAAATAAATTAAGTAAAATTGTGTTAAAATTTTTGAATTCATCTTACATCGTTACTTATAGTAACGTATTGAAATCCTAACAAAGATAATAATACATTGTAAATACATTAAAATATATACATTGTAAAAAAATTACTATTCCTTTAATCATATATATTTTCACACTCAAATCTGGTGGTCATGTCAATGATACAGTCAATCTCTTTTACGTTTCATGCATGATTGCATTTATTTAAATTAGGTTTACAACCCTGTGCAGTATATTTATTAAAAAACCTTATAAGCAACACTTAATATATTGATAATCGTTACAGTTATTGTACATTTAATGCGATAAAAGAATAGATATTAAATTTATACCCGATTACATAAAAATATCTGAACACAAAAGGTAAAGAAAAGGACGTTGTTGTCGACCGAACCGATATGCAAATCACAATTAAAAAAGGAATAAAATTAAGGATATTTTACAAGAAATTAGCGTCTGCGATTTTAACTTCCCTATGTTACTATAAAATCCATGAAATAATTTCTTTGTTAAGTTTTTCAGAGGAAATTCTATATTTCTATACTATTAAGCGGCAAAGACTTAATATTGTGCCTCAGGTTTTTTTTCACTTTGAAGTAGATACTCTCCGGTTTCATTTTAATGGTCTTTCCCCTTTTTTTATATATAAAGTGTAGATTTCAACAACACACTGATAAGATAATGTGAATCTCATCTGCACCTTACTCAATTATTTTAATTTGGAAGAGATTAATATGTTACCTTACTAACGTGATACAAGATCGTTGCAAAGTTTTGAACAACATTCAATTTTACAGTTTGACAACTTTGAAATTCAGAAATATTACAGTCAACTCTTAGAAAAAAGAAAAAATTCATAAGTTATTATAGCACCACTCATTGCTTCAGCTAAGTTAATGAGAAAAGGTCGACATAAAATTACGTTACCTACAATAAAAAATAAATAAATACGTAGCAGATGAAAAGAATCTGAAAGACACAACTAAAATGGATAAAATTCCTCGGAAATCGGCTGCAAAATATAAAAAACGTTGAAAATTACTGCATCAAAGAATAAATAAATTATTTCTTCTTGTTGAGTTGTTTTTTTTTCAAATGTACCCAAATCAGTAATATAAATATTTCTCATATATAAGTGACGTTTTTTACACTATTGTGCATAGTTTTTCAGTATTAAAAAAAATTTCTTTCTGGAAAAATATAACAATAAACACAAAATAAACAATTCATCAATAATAACTACGCATAAAATAACAAACATTCGTTTAATTATTTTCTATAATCAAAATATAAAAGTTTCAAAATAAAACACAACACATATGGTTTTCCAAAAATCATGGCGGCAAAAAATAAATATTTAATTCTAGTGCAAAATTACATATAATTCTTGTGTTAACTTTGGAATGCTTATCTACAAACATTTTTAAAAATAAAATAAATAACATGAAATAACTCTACTTCAACAACTAAAAATTATTTTTTTATATGAATACCGCGCTTCACTTATACACTCTTTTTTCCCGTTTTTTTCCATAACCATAAAATAAATGCCATAAATGTAGCTCATGTTGATTATAGAGAAAAACTGTAGTCACAGATGTATGATCATCTGTGACTACAGTTTTTCACATCTCAAAATTATGAATCGAAAGTGGAATCCGAAACAAATTTTCCTAATGTGTAAAAAAGCATCACCCTGACATTTGTGAGCCGATAATCGATTCACAAAAATGCATCCCATTTGCGTAATGGCTGAAAAACTAGGTCAGACTCGAAGTTGCAACTAGTCTAGAAACAATAACGGAGCTTCGCTGTAGCTGCAAATCTCTATGTTCATGAAAGAAGATGGAGAAATATCGAGTTAAGTCTTAAGTAGTTTTAGAGTTCACTGTAACTTCTTTAATACGCCAACTCATGCATATCTACCACTTCATTACACTTTATTTCGCTTGAATTCATTAAAAGTTTCACATAATTTAAAAAGAATTTTGCTTACGTACAAACAATGCACTGCTATATAATCGTACACACTCAATCGAAGTACACTGGTACGAATTATATATGGCTTAATATTTCTTCGAGTTCAGAGAATAAGTAAGGGAAAAAAATTCAGCCATTAATCTACTCACCATTAAATCACAAAATACATTCGCGCCTTCACAAAACTATAACGAAATAACTATACATTCATTATCCAATTAAACGTCATTCAACAAACATTTCCTGAAATATCCTCAAATCTGTATGATGAGCTAATTTGCAAAGTGTACTTTGTGGCATAATTTTAAACTGTGATTTAATTCTTAGTGCTTCTGCAGTTTAATTGACAATTTTCTAATGCTATTACTTACGATCAATTGTCTTTATTTTTCGTGTAATTTGTGTTTGAGAACTATAGAATTCAAAATACATATAACTGCTGGAAATTGGGTTAAGTTATCATATTATATTGATTGGGTTATCAATATAAGTTGTCAAAATAAAACAGAATGTGTTAAGTTATCATATTATATTGATTACTAAAAATAGTGTAAATTTTGAAACCATAACACATTCTATTCGCTTTTTCTCTCTAGTTTACTAGAGGCCTCCAACAAACGCAGGGATAGACAGGTTCTTCAGAACAATAATATTCCATGCTGACTATTCAATTTCGAAACCTGAAATTTTTTTTACAATATAGAAGAGAAAACGATTGGCAAAATTGAACTATAAAAATTATTTTGGATACGGCGAATTGTGACTTAAAAAGTTAGAAATAATACACTGACATTACTTCATGGAATCATTATCAGAAGATAGGCATAACATGAAGACAGGTAAAAACCCTTGAAGGATGTGTAGACACTCTAAAAATATTGACACAACCTTAATAGTAACTAAATAGACAAATGAATGTAACAGTTTACCCTGTATTCATGCCAGTTAAGCAAACAATTATTACGACGGGTGATTGCGAAAAGATAAATATAATAAAAAATTTCCGAAAAAAGTTTTCCCTTGTGTTGAAATATTGTTACATTTGAAAATATTTGCGAAAAAAATTCGTTTCATCAAAATTAAAAAAAATTCCTGTTAAAGCGTGATGTTATACAGAAATTTGCCTCTGAGCAATGTCATGCCTCTGAGAAAGGTCATGGCTTTTTTAGGTAACTGATTTCTTAAAGATAAATTTGAAAACAATTATTTTTTCTCCACAATTAAAAAAACAATTATCTTTTTCCGGATGTAAATTTGACTACGAATTTTAATACTTTAAATTAGGTTCAAAATTATATAAACAATCATGTTAATTAGTGGACCAAATGTAGGAATGTAATTTAAATAGTTATTTTCTTAAAAAACGATACTACTTAAAAAAGTCTTCATATTACCAGTCGGAAAAAGAAAGGTAGTTGAGTAAGTGGTAAAATTGGGAAAAAGGACTATTAAAGATGTGTGCGGAAAAGCAAATCCAATCTCTTCCATAAATAAATAAACAGCTGAAACAGAAAAAGAACGAAAGTATAAAATGAACTAACTGCGTGTTTACATGTTTAAAATGTGAAAATCCGCATTGGCTTATAGCCAATACCTTGAAATTTGTTATGTCAATTAATCAAAATTATTTGTTAAAATTTTCTAATTAAGTGTTACCCAAATTACTTTCTGATTTTTTAAACCAAATTGTTAAAATTTTAATAAACGGTAAGATGCCTACTTAAAACCTAAAGTTTGGAAAACTGAGTTAAAAATGTTATTTGAATATTCTAAATATTATCCTAATTTTGAGAGCCAATTACGTCCTACCTAACGGGATGTGCGAAAAAAGAATTACTTTTTTCATAGTTCCATATGAAAATGAGGGTAATTGTTACAACATGTTTAATTTTGTATTTTGCTACATACTATTTTTAATATTTTCATATCAAACACCTACGTGCAAGATTTCATATACTTATATAAATCTAGAAAAGTAGAAATTATGAATGTGTAACCATGGATAGACACGATGAAATTATGCGAATTCCTTGTTTCCGTACAACGACCCAAAATTTCGAACTGCAATTACTTCCAGATTTTCACATCGTAAAATCACATAAACTTTTATATTAACTATATTAAGTTTTCTGCGCTCGTGAGAGGTAAAGAAAAGCCGAAGTTTGCATATTCATGAGTTTGAAACATCAAACTCATTCGAGGGCAGAAAACTTATTCTACTTCACAAAACTCGTGCAAGAAACCAAAGTTTTGTTTGTTAAGTTTTAAAAGTTTTCTTCACAAACAGAGCAAATATTTCACGGTAAAAAGTAGCCTAATTTCCTCTAAAAAATAATATTAAAAGGTAAACTTTATTGTATATCGTTTGCAAAAAACCTAGTTTGACATCCCAAAATTTTTCAATAATTGAAAATAAGCAGTGTTTAGAAACTATGTTATGATTATAATATTATTGACAGAATATTTATTTTAGCAATATTTATGTAAAATGTAATATTACTTCAGCTTGTTGCTTTTCCGTCTTAAATTTTCCCACCTATCTGATCTCATGGCCTTATTACATTAGCGCGTTCATCGGCAGTATGTCCGCCGGGAGCACGTTTAGTCTCCGGATGTAGATACACATGTGCATATGTGTATGTAGATCGCTCGATTACGTGCCATCCGGTAGACGGCAGAGAAATATAGGCAGACATATACGGAATAAATATTTAACTAGGCGATGATTTATAAAGCAACAAACAAATATATATAATTCATGTTTTTTCATCGTTGTGTACTATAAGATTGTCTTTACGTTAATTTCTTGTGTCAAAATTTTGTAATTTACATATTTTAATTTAAAAATATCTAATATACTAATTCATTTGTTATTATTATTTTTTTAAATTCAAATCTTAATTAAACCAGATAAGAATATTGACAAACACCGTATTTTAATTTGAAAAAAAATTATATCCTCGTTATCAAAACAATTATGAACACAGAAGTAAATTTAAGTAGCTTTATAATTTTCATTCTAATGACATGTTCATTTGTAATTGACTTAGGTATAAATATTTAAATTCACCACAGAAATTAACGTAATGAATTTTAAAAATGTCAGACAGCTTTAAAAAATACACTAAATATTTTCAAAAATTTTCTCCTTGTATATGAATAAAACGCTTTTAAGGTTTTTAAATTCTTGACATCCGAATATTATCCCAAGTTTTTTTCATATATTGGAATTTTGCTTTGTTGACCATAAAATTCTACATTAACACCCATTTGTTTTACAAATACCTTTTGTTAATAAAAATTTACTTACCTTTTTATTTATGTAAATACTTAATGAACAGTTTGATTAGCCTTTCCTCAATTTTAACATTTTAAATTAATTTTGTTCGAAAACCCATCACATATAAACATAATTTGAAACTTCATGTGTGCATCAAAATTTAAGAAAAAATACTTGCCTACTTTTACTTGAATCATTGAATGTTTGTGGTATTGCTGAGAAATTTAAAAACAATCTCATAGAATATTATATTTCGTTAGTCAATGTTTGGGATAGAATGTAAGGTTTTTATAATGCTGATGGTACACTTTAATGCATTTAGCGATTTTTTTACTTTTATGCTAGCGGCTATTTTCAAACTGACACTTGCAGTAATTTTCTTCAAAATTATTTGAGTGACGTAGAAATGAGAGATAAGTAGGATTTTGGAAGGCTACATTACGGCCCAATCTTACGATCCGTTATATTCCGTTACCAAGTTCGTGATACATGTTATTATCTAAGCAAGTACTCTCTATCACTAGCCAATTCGTTCATGGATCACAATATTTATGATCAAATTTGATTCTTGTAGCGAACTGGTGATATAATGATGAAGAAGTTGCTTATAATAGCAGCAGTCCAGCGGCGCTAGCGCTCCTTAATTACTTAAATAACCATGTATTTATTTGGAATAAAAACAAGCTACTTTATAGTGTAGAATATATTCTACTACCATAACTTCTTAAGACTTAGAATACATTTCTTAGTTAAAAATATTATTAGGTAACCAAGAAGAAAACAAAAACACTTTCATAGTTTCAACAATTATGTACTTATTAATCTCTGTTTGCGCCAGGCAAAGAAACGACAAAAAACATGTATTTATTTAAAAGCATATCTTAGAACGTCAAACTAAATAAACAAAGAAGATTATAAATGCACCTGTTAAGTAAAATTATCGCTCGTGTACTCAGGTAAATAAAACAATTTTAAATGTGTCTCTATTTCTATGGAAATATTGACTATTATTAATAATTATTTTCAATATGTTTATATATTGCCTTGACATAAAATATCACGTATTTGAAATAAAAATTCTAATTTTATTAATCATAACTCTTTTAATCTTTTAAATATAGCGTTAAACTGAATATTTGATTATTAATCAATAAAAATAAAATCATTTCATTTATTCATACTAAATCATTCAATTATTGAAGTGCGTTATGGACCCAACATAACTCCGTTGTCAATATTGTTAGTAAAAGTAGAGTAAACTCCTAATAATGTTGCAGTCATGAAGGTTAAAATGCCATATTTGTGTAAATATGGAATACCCCAAGAAAAATAAAACATAGCCCAATACAAGCGCTACTAACAATATGGATACACAAAAAATAATTAAGTGCTTCCATATCGTTACTTAATACTAAACCAAAAATCTGAACCATCATGATATCACAACAAAAGCCCGAATAACAACTAACAACGTTTAAATTTTTTTTTTCAATTCATATTAAAACACTATTTCTAGTGATCTATAGTCACATGCATACCTTTATTCTTTTGGTAATTTTACATGTAAGAGAGCCCATTTCCAAAACAAAAATTTTCCAATATCTGAATTCTCAGTTTATCTCTTTACATAACCTGTATAAAACTATTAAATCAGCAATTATTATTAAAAGTTTGGAAGACCTCGAAAGACATATAGATCGATAACAGAATGACAGGAAAAGGACTACGTTGCCTGAATGGATTCTGATATTGCTTATTTAGTTTCTAATAAAAGTAGAAAATATAATTATTTCTTATTTAAATTTTTTGGTTCTGATTGCAATTTTCTTAACAGGCGAAACAAATTACTACCACTGCAGGTTTTTACAAAAATACAAATTATGCTACTTAACAATTATTGAACTTACTGTCACTTCTTAAAACATATGGAAGATTATTTAAACACGAAGCCCTTACCAGTATCAATATACGAGAGGTAATGTCTTAGGAACTGACGTAAATAAATATCCAAGAATGACATTGCTCTCAAAGAATAACTTCGTGAAAGCTTTTGTCATAACAATGGTGCGACGTTATTTCGAGTCGCCATTATATTGTGTTCCGAGTACTGAATAAATAGTTCATGACCCGTGTATCCGGTAACATCCTTAAAACCGCCATAAGCTGTCTCGAGACGCACGCTCGTCCTTGACGTGTCCTGTTTACACTTTGCAATATTCAGTGCTAATAAACATGCGAGAAGACGACCATGTAGATAATATTAAAATACGAACAATTCGTAGGTAACATTGTATACCACTGGCTAGCTCATAGCAAATATTTTGATTAATTTCTATCATTAAAATAGTTTTCATTACATTTAGAATTGGAAATACGAATATATATAAATGTCACATGAATAAAAAATACAGGAAATATAAGAATGACAAAAAGTCTTAAGTTCCCAAAAAGTAAATCAGGGATTAAGTTTTGTGACTGTTGTGAATAAATTGGAAATACTTTAAAAGTTTTATTCTCATTTATTTAAAATTTAAGTCGCTAATCTATTTTTGAAGTAAAACTGAAAATCGTTTTAAAAAATTTGGTATTATTTTAGAGAATAAACACTAAAATAATATAAGAATTAATATCCGTAATCTTCTAACTTCCTCAATTACGCAATTGAAAAGTTTATGCTGATATTAGTAAATTATTTATAGATTTAATATTTAGTAATTATGTTGGCATGTTATTTCAATACAAATTTTTAAATTATAAAATTGTGAAGTCATTTCTATCTCTCGAAATTATAATACAAATCAAGCGCTATTAGGAATTATTGCATATTTTGTAAATGCATATTTAAAAATTTAAAGGCGACTGTTGCTCGCCTTTAAATTTTGTACATGCGTCTTAAATCTTAGTTTATTTTCGAACAGACCTTAAAAACAAAAACAGTACTCTTTTACATTAATGGAATATGCAAAATAAAGGTACATTTCCTTAATTATTTGATGCACTATTTCTCTTAACTATTTACAAATATTAATATTATTTTCGCAGTAAATTTCTCAAAAACTGTAGGAGTTAAAATTATTACTATAATTTTCGATTGACGTTAGGTAAATCTCTAGTAATTTTGTTTTCAATAATTTTCGCTTCAGCGTTTTCGGGAATGGAGGTTGTTGTATATTTACATGATTATTTACAGCATTTTCTTTAAAAATCTGTGACATAAAATTATGAAAAAAATTAATTTGAAACTTTTATAGCTAGCTATTTCAATCTCATAACCACACAATATTATAATTTTGATACATAAATGTTTGAAAACCTTATTTGTCTCTTATAATATTTCCATACATATTTTGCAATGTTAGTAATTGAGATACAAGATGATTAACATAATTTATAACCAGGCCAAGTTTCAAGTCAAAAAGCGTTGTGATCCACCGAAGAATGAATCCATAGGTTATTTTAGAAGGATTCCTTTTATCTTTCTCAGATATGAAGGATTCCTTTTATCTTTCTCAAATATCCCATTCAAATACTATTAACTAAACAATTAATATTATCTAACATGATGTAAAATTTACCGAGTTAACATACCCCCGCTAACAAGACGTTGTGCTATAAAGTTTAAAGGGCTCAGCAAACTTGTCGAGTGCCAAAAACACAGGCGCCCCGAGATGATAATCCTCTAATTTCTGTCTATTCCTCCTCCTGTCTGTGTGAATAAATTTCACTCAAAAACTACTGAAGGTATTGCCATGAGTTTTACTTATATTATAGACAGTAATCTTGTAACTAATATAGTTTTCATTTCATCGTAATATTTTATATGGTTCCAGAATTATGATGATCTCGGTATTTAGATTCCGTGATGAACGCCTGCACACTCTTATTTTTAAGGCTGCGCTATCTATGCATACGCATTACGTAGCCAGTACTATATACCTAACATAGTTTAAATGTACAATTAAATACGGTGGAATCTAATGATCTGTGTGGAACCATATAATAAATTTACTTTTTGATCCTTATGTGGTATATTTTTAGATGAAATTTTTATTTTTATTGTATTCTATAGGGCGTCATCTAAGAGGCAATAGTAAAACCAATTCCACAGGTGACAATATGCTATCAACATTTTTTAAGCAGAACCCTTTGTCATCAATACTTTTTCAGTAAAATTCCGTAGGGCGTGATATATGGTACAGCAGCTAAACGTTTAATTAATTATATGTATTCATATATTACTTCGATTTGTTTAAACAATCTATCCATTTAATGGGAAAAGTTCACGAAAGCGAAGTTGTGGATACAGCTATTTATAAATAACTCTTAATAAATTGCAAGAGTGTATTCAACTTTTGCTGGGAATGAAGGAAAGTTCCGCAAAATAACTTTGTTCATACACGACGTAAGTTGTTTCCGATATGTTTTGTTTGTTAGGCAAGTTTGGTATTTCTACCTGAGTTTGACAAATTGCTATTCCGAGATATTACTATGAGAATAAGTTCGGGGCAGCAGGTGTATTGCCCGTGGAGTTACGAGTTGGCAGCTATTTTATTGTGTTTAGTTAGAACTCGTTTTGAGTAACCAATATGTTACGTTAAAATGAATCATGAAGCTACTTGCACAGGTCCGTTGGGTTACCAAGAAATAGAAGTATTGAAAATTTACTTTTCGATCAGCATTACAAAAAAGGAAAAATTTTAACTTTTTGAGATATTTGCGAAGTAGTCTACTTGATTGGAATATGTTTATATTATATCCACACTGATGTTATATTATATAGACATTTCATGAGAGCTATATAAATACATTATATCTGTCGCTTAAGCTAAAGCACGTACATAAAGTACGTGCTTTTTTAATTCTTTTTCGTCATGGTTCGCAAGCGGCAATATTTGGGGTCATATTACTTGGTCATTTCATACTGATAAAAGGTATCTAGTTCGTGCAAAGTCATTGAATATCGACGGGTTAATTCTAGGTGGTCGATCATGTTAGAAATTAGTTATTTTAACAATGGAAAGATTTATTTGTGTGACAATATATTATTAACATGTCAATTAAACGACTGCTGTAATATTATCGTATTTTATCTGTTCCTTCTCGAACTCTGTCCATTAAAATAGAGCTGTAGTAAATTCTTACTTTTACAAACCTACTCTCGATAACCAAACATTTTGCAGCATATTATGAAGATGTAAATCGGCTAGTGCATTATCATGAAATATTTCGATCAAAGACAGACCATCATTTATATGTTCGTCCTGGTGTGACTGCGAGTTTCATAATCGTAATGCAAGCATTGTGACATCATTACCTGTAATGCCATTTGCGACTAATTTATTGATGACCACCATTTATCGTTTCAGATACCTGTCATTTACATAATTATATAAATTATATACATACTGTATACATGTATCTTTGTGGTACATGTATCTTTGGTTTAAAAAATCCAATATTATGGCTGAATTTAAATTATCAGCAATGGGAATGTGAAAAGCATTTATCAGAGGACGAGCAACCTCAAAATCTGGAAATAAATTCCTTGGACCAGTATTGAAATAATATTGACGTAACAGTTAACTCGCCCATTAACCACTTCCACGACCCAACGACCAATCTGGATTTTTTCTGATCCTGGACGTATTGATTACTATATTTGACACCTTAGTTTTGTGGACCCGGTTTGCATCTTATATCTGCACGATTCAAGGTCTAGTACTGAATCATGAAAACCTTTGCACGCCTTTAATTTATATGTAGTTTTCGCAATCTAACACTACGCTAAAGAGGATGGGCAGTAATGTATGAACCTCAGCTTAGGAATCAATAACTATGAACGATATATCATCAAAAAGATATTTATATACTCTACAATTTCTTCCATGGCGGAAAATTTTAAATAGCCGTGGGAAAATATTATAAATAAAACGAGACTTCATTAATAAGAATGACAATATTCTTATTGAGTTGTGATGGTTATTAAATAATAAAAAAATAATTTTAAGCATCTTATTCTATTAATACACAAAAGTAAACAACCAAACTTTGATATTTATGAAAAAAAAATCCGTAACGTAACCGATAAACTCAATAATGACTGCGCACACCGGTGACTCGTTGCGGTACGTCCGCAGATATTTCTGCTGGTACCCCGCACCTGTTGCTGTCTCACCGGCTCCGTTTAACATGCTTCCACGTCGTTTATCAACTAAAAGTGATGTATTTACATTTTAACTCCCGCTGCCTTTAAGCAGCGATAACTTTTCCCCACAAAAATTTGGTAATTCCATCCTTAATAAAAGTTTTAGGACATAAAAAAACTATTCGGTGACTTATCGCTTATCGTTATCGATGATATATCCTTTAATGCATAAATTATTTCAACCAAAGGACGAAAGAAAATGACCTACGAGTATGTACCAATAAGTACTACATATATGTCATTCGAAAGCTATTTCAATATACTACAACACTTCCTATGGCTACTCCTTTTAAATTTCTGTGAGAAAAAGTTACGCCGATATTTCATCAGTTAGCTTATTATTTTTACCATATTACTAGGATATAAAAAATGGGGTAGATTAAGTAAGTATATAATGTAAAAATTCATATATTTTGTATGTCATCATTCACGTTTGCGTCCATGACATTGGCTGTAGGAGGCCATAGAGGTCGATACCTTCCAAATCTCTAATATCACACTACGGAGACTATATGGACACAGTTCCTTGAAATGCGTTGCCCAGACAAAAAACTGTAGTAATACTGATATATTGAATCTGTGTCTTTTTGAACTTTGTCCACTAAGATATGTAGTAAGTTCTTGCTTTTATATATCGACTGTAAAAGTTCTCTTAATAACCAACACGTTAAAAAAAATTATAAATATGCTTACGCTCAAAGTTCTTGTTTCGACGATTTCCTACATACTTAGGTAACAATAAATTGTTAACCTCCACGTTTATGTATAGTACATCCGAACTATCTCGAAATCCAACTAAACATAAATTTAAATACAGGATTTGCTTTTAAGCACAGTAGTTTGACTATGTCGTAGTATTGTATGCAAAAAATCTCAAATCTAAAGTTTATTAGATTTACTTTTTTTTATTCAGATTACTAGATGCTTTTAAGAGACTGAGGGATGAACAATCTCATTACAACGATAGGATTCTGTTTTTTACATTTCGTGCTCAGAACTCTGAAAATTATACTATAAAAAAAATGCGAAAACGATTCTGTAAATTGAGAAGTGATAGAGCAAAAGAAGCGAGAAATAGTTCATTGATTATTACTTTAGAGAACCATTGTCAAAAAACCTAGCCCAAAATGAAGCAAAATGTAAAGATTCCTGAATGATGTATAGACTCCACGAAAAATTTAAAAATATTACCATAATTTCAATAATAGACGCACGAATGTAACAACTCGTCTTATATTAGTACGAGCCAAGGAAACGGCTCGATCTCTTTCATTCTGATGCGTGACTGTGAAAAAATAAAAGTAAGTGAAATTTACTCTCTGACGCACAAATTCCAATTTGATTACAAAACATATTTCTCTTTTATCAAAATTGAAGAATTTTCTTCATAAAGGCTAATATTAAACATTAAGTTCCCTCCACGTAATGTTATTCAGAGGCGTCTTTAAGTAATGTAATTTATTGAAAGAGGGATTTACGAAATTCTAATAAGTATTTAACGTACCTCTTAAAAGTGTTTGCTTGTATAACATTTTTAAGACGTACCTATACTCTTGAAATTGTTTTTTGGAATAAGCAGCAATAATTGAATTTAAAACTTTTATTCGTGTATCACTGTCTAAATTTACTTCGGATGTATGAAATTAATGACTGAAAAGTTAATGGATCATATTATATGCCTATTTAAAACCTAAATATTAATTATATTAAACATTTTGCTTAGAAATGAAATTCAACTTCCTTTTCTAAGACAAGTTTCAACTATTTTTCTTTTATTATGAGGAATATTAATTACTGTTTTCAATATTATGCTTGACATTAATTGAAATCTTTAAACAAGGTAAATTTAAAGTGTAGAAATTGTGAGACTATATGCAACGGACATACGGATGAACATGACGAAAAGATATGGATTCCCTGCTTTCCAACGAAACTCCAAAAAGTATGAACAAGGATTACTTATAGATTTTCTCCACACGTAATTTTAATACTGACTACTGGCTGTGGCTGCGGCTTCGTTTGCGTGAAATTGGGAATAAGAAATTTTGTAGAGATTTTTTCTCTCTCCCTCTTATATTGCTCTTGCTGACAAACTATTACCATACCAAATTCAATTAAAATCCATCAAGTTGATTTTGCATGATTGACGAACAAAAAATAACATGTTTACAGACAAAAATTCGAAAAATAGATTTTCTAGCTTCTATCTCAATCTTTACGCTAAATTAATACACACTTTTCAAAACATTTCCCGTGTACAGAATTCATTCGGTTACAATTTTATTATATATGTAGATATCGAGTTTTTGTACTCGTAAAAGATAAACAAAAGCAAACGTACGAGTATTCATGAATTGGCGAAGGTCAAATTCATTTGAGGGTAAAAAACTTATTCACACAGACTGTTAGTGTGACTAAAGTTTTGTTGCAAAGTTTAGAGGAAGCATTTATTTGCATTTTTTCTCTAAACAAAAATTTTCTTCGTAACTAGAATAAGTGTTTAAAAAAAACAATCTGATTTTCTAAACATAACGAAATTAATTGAGAAAATGCTCATATATGTAATTATCTCTCAACATAATTTTTCTCCTAAAACTTTCCAATATTTAAAAAATAAATACTTTTTAAAATGTTGTAATATTATTATAATATTATTTATAGAACATTTATGGTTAGCAATATATATCAACACGTTGATATCGCTTTAGCTTTGTGCTTTTTCATAATAAGTTTTCCTATCTATCTGATGTCATCATCATATTGCATGATGTGTGGCAACATATCCGCCGGTAGTACGTTGAGTCTCGGGATATGATTACATACATATACGTGTATGTAGACCGCCGGACTACATGCCATCTGGTAGACAGTATGGAATTATAGGTAGGAAATAGGGAGTAAATATTTAACAAGGCGATATAGTGCAAAGAATGTTTGATAAAATGTAAGAGGAAATAGGAAGGTACTTGGACGTTTTTAATTTTCATATCACTGCGTATCATTTAATCGTCTTTATGATGACTCATCCATTAAAAAATTGCAATTCGCGTATTTGTATTTGAAAATCTTTAATACATTATTTAATTTCATAACGTTAAATTTTTAAAATTAAAATCCCCATTTAGATTAAATAAATTTATAAAGAAAGACAGATTGTGATTTTAAAACAAAATAAAATATAGTATCAATTTTACCAAAGCAATAGGAAAGTAAATTAGAATACCTTTATAATTCCGTTTCTAATTATAAATACGATTGCAATTCATGCATTTACAAATATTTTATTTATCTATAGAAATGCACGTAACAAAAAATAATATCCGACCTCAAAATGTTCTGAAAAGGAAGTATCCCTACGGCCGTATACAAGTACAAAAGTGACAAATTAACTTCATAACATAGTCTGACGAAATTATGTAACCAGCTTCTGAACAAGCGTAGGTGCAAATTTTCATAATCAAAATTTGATTAGATAAAAAATATAGTAAGAAAAAGGAATCAAGTGTGACTTACAGATAAATTTAACAACTGAATCAGTTTTCCTACATTTTACAGAATATTTTGCATGCGAACTTAAAAAGGATTTAATACAAAACCTTATGAAAAGTTGTAGTTAAATGTGAACCCGAAAAAATAAATTACTTATTGAATGACGGCAGTTCCTCCAAAAGTAGTGAAATAAATAATGCTAATGTGAATTGGTAAATGCTTATTGCTAATGGAATAAACGATTCATTGGAGCGATTATTGAGGTACATAATACAATGAAGGAAGAAAGAGCAAGTGCGGAGAGAAATATTTATACTAACAATTACGCACTAACTGAAATGGGTATTAACTGAATAAAATGAAGAAGATAATAAATTTTAAGAAAAATGAAGAAAACATTACGTAATATGGCAAAAAATTAATCAATCAGCTAAAAGATAAGATTATTAATAAGGGACTAGTAGTATTCATTTTACTTCCATTGCAGATACTAGTGTAGTAATACACTTCGACTTCGTGTACAAAATAGTATAACCAAAAACTACGTCAAAACCTGCTCACGGAACCTTAAGTCGACCAGTCTATGAACGTACATTATCTTGAGTGACGGGGCTTAGGTACGTCTACCGTCTCACGTGGACTGGATACTATTTCATCTGTTAAATTTATTACCCGTCCGTACACATCGACAAAGAGAGTAAGTGCAGATTCACCCAGGTAAGTGGAGAGTGGATTATATGTAAGAAATTTGAATCTAATTTCCAGCAATAAATAATTTTCCAGATATGAATGTAAGAAAAGCTTGCGTTAATAATCTTTCAAGGATCGCAAGAATCGATTGCCGGGAAAAAAGAATTTGTTAACTGACCAGATATTAAATAAGATATAGTAAAATTACGTAGGTCAAATATTTCAGAGTGGAGATGCCCAAACAATTTTAACTTTTTATAATATTTCAATAATTTTAAGATCAAATTTCGAATTATTCTTGCAAGTAAAACTCTACATTGTAAACCAATTCAAGGAGTTATAGAAACATAACACTGAATAAAATGCAGTGGAAGTGCTTAGTGATATAAAACAATTAAAATATAAAATACTTCATTATTTTGTTTATCCTTACAGATGGAAGTAACATTAATCTTTGCATCATTCCAATTGAAATGCGGTAAAACTGATAATAATTACGAGCTTTATATTGATATAAAATAAAATATAAATACATTGTAACTGCAGAAACTTTTCGCGTTGATTATTTATTGACTTCAATACATAAATCATTCAGAAGAATCGCTTATGACATGAATTTAATAGCTAACATTCTGTGTTGATATTATTACGTAAATATATATTTGTGCTTGCTCTGATATTTCAAAGTGGAAATTTAACGTTTAGTTACGGGTTCCAAAGAATTGCTGTTTGATGTGTAACAGATTTACTAAGTATATTTAAATAATAAAACTGGATGCATCAGAAGGCTTTGCAAGAGCTTTGCAATTCCTTAATAGATCATCTCTTTAATGATAAATATCAATGAAGGTTCAGTTTGACGTTTTCAGTGTTCAGCAATTATAACTCACTAAAAATGCGGTCCATCGGAATGATAAATCATTCCGATACAGTATTTCCTCATTTAGTATATAACGATGCAATGACGTCTTTTTTGATTCACAAACTGAAACATATTATTCTAAAAATTGAAAAAAATAAATTCTAATGTATTCATATGAATATTCTTTTCCAGTTGAATTTAATATTCTCTACCAATTACGCATACACGATCGTGATGTGTATTTTTTAAGCGTAAATGATATTTTCGAGGTGAAACGTTTCGCAACAATCATACCTTAAACGATAAAAAGCAATTTGACATATGATTATTTTTATACAAGTGAAAAAAGCATATGAGATCTTAATAAAATAACTTTCCTTTTAATTTCAAAGTAGTGTGCGAGCGAAAACAAGAAATTCTCAGTTGTAATTCACATGCTTCTCCGAAAATGTAATTTTTCTGAATGGGGGCTTCCGTCAGAAAATTGTTTGCATACAGGAAAAGTATGTATAAATAAATTTAAGTTGGATGTATATTATTGTAACACCAGGCAGGAATTCCACCCAGGTTACATTTTTGTAAAATGTAATCACAACAAAGACTTGCTGATTTATTTTTTTTCAAATTGTAGATTTTGTTGTTAATTCCAAACCTATTTTTCCAAAAGTGGTTGATAAGTTTTTAAAACTTCATCTCTGACAATCGTTTCTAGCTTCTATAGCTTGCAAGATATTTTTGCAATTTCGGGTAGATAAATAATCATTAACGATTCTACGGCCCATTATGTAGAATTTCTTGGTGGTGAAAATTTATATAATTTATATATACATACCAATAAATTCAGGCAAAATTAGTAAGTTGAAAAATATATTTTTACTTGATATATCTCAGTAATATTAATATAAACGAAATCTAAGGATTCATAAATAAATCTACGAATGTACTTTGAATCTAAATGTCTTTTCATTGTGTAATTCAATTTTGAATCTTATGTTACTTGTAAAAATAAATAATTATATCCCTTAAAATAAACCATTGCTTGCGGCCTTTGATTGTTGAAGAATAAGAGCGGGTATATGCAAAGAAAAACAGAATAATTTATTATTAACACTTGAGTTAAATTTATAAGTACTTTGATTCTCAACTGAGGCTTAATTTAGTGAAAATAATTTTACATTTTAATTTTTGCTGTTACCTTTTATAAATGCTTTTTTATTTGTAACAATCACACTCAAAGTGACTTAATTTTACTTAGAGTCAATGAAAAGTTACATCGTCAATTCCGTTTAGAAGGAAAATTTTTTCATCTGTCAAGTCTAACGTCGAATCGTCGATTACCTTCGCAGAGAATTCGATATTTCCACTTTTAAAAGATTAAATTTACTAATTTAATATAATGATATTTAAATCTCGGGCAGAATTTTGAAAGGACTTTGAAAATCTGCCTTTTAAATACCATTACATTAAATTAGCAAGTTTTTGAAAAATTTCGTAAGAACTGAAATTATTATAAAAAGATGTTTATAAATTGTTCAAATTTATAATCAAATACAAAATAATATCACATTTTTCATAATATTTTTTAGCGTCCTCTCCAATTAAGACGGGTTGTATAATTATTATCTGGATTATATGTCTTCCACGTTGAAGTGTTTGCAGTATGTTTGATATAGAAAGGTGTTGTGTAAGTTTAGAAATAGTAGTGTTTTATTATTATTATCATGTTTACCCTCTTCTTTACGATAACACAAATATAATATCTTTGCTAATATCCCACCTGAAGATGTTGTAATACAACAAAACCTAGGTCGTGGTAAAGAAATTAAAGAAAGTAGAAATAATACTACATCACGTAGTTTCATTTAATTGTGAAATATAATATTGTAAAATCACCAGTTAACGTTACAGTTTGAAAATTAATTTATCAGTAAATTTATTATTCATCAAATGTAATACTTAAATGTTGGCTTGGAATTTTAAGGTCTCATACTGAAATTACGCACAATTGCGTATTTCAATTACGTTCTGTAAATCTGTAATTACAATACATGTAATTGAAAACTAACAGATGTTCTGTAGATACTATCATTTTAAACTAATCTGCTAACAAGTTATAAAACTACTAAAAATAATAATATATGAGAATTTTGCATGTAAATTGAATTGGTTGTCATTATAAGTACTCTGGTATAAGCGGTGTAAATTGTCCATAATGTGTAAGATTCAGACGGCATTGATGCGGTCTATCATAATGAATTATCATATCACAATATAAACGATTAGAGACTCTAAAATATAATAATGTCAAAAATTAATAATTTACATGTCAGTAAAATACAAAGTAATTAAATACAATTTTTTTTTAAATTTTTATTTCAGTCACGAGTTTTCACGCTTCAGACCAAAACTAAAATTTTACTTTTTTCTATCCTTTTCACTTTTTCTTCCGTATAATAGTGCTTGTAAAATACAATAGATTATTGTTTTCATGCACCTGTTAAAAATATGTAAAATACAATAGATGATTATTTTCATGCACGGTTTAAAAACGTCATACACACGATGAAATATCAGTTTAGCGCAAGTGAAGTTAATAAAGCTATTTACGCGATTAACCTTTGTCAGCACTGAGTGCTTTTAAACGCGAACACACTAAATGTATATTTAAGAATTTAATTAAAGCTTTGCTTAAGCTTGCAGGCATAGAGAACACGTAATGTTTGTCTCACTCGTAATATTAAATTTACACCGTAACTCCTTTGGAAAGTTCCAGTTGTCGTAACGACTTAATTGCGTTACTTACATATGGTATGAAGAGAAATAATGATGAAAGGATAAAACATTGCCACTATTTTGGTTACGTTAGTTAAAGTTAAATCATACTGTCGGAATATTACAGTTTAATGTTCTGTATAGTATAAATTTACGATAGTTACAGAGTTTTCAGTTAGCTGTATTCAGTGGCGGTATTCTAAAGTTTGGGCGTTATATGAGAACTGGTACTTATTCATAATTAGCCAAATTTAGCGAGTAAAATAGGTCAGAAAAAGTTCACGTATAAAATATTATAAAAATTACATACTTACATATAGAAAGTTAAAAAAAACAAACCTCTTAAATTTTTATTTTGGTCCTTAATTAGCAATCTTATATTTTCATAAAAGACTCGAACAAATTTATTTATAAATATTCTTTATAAATAATGCTTTTTATGTTTTATTACAAATTATATTTAGCTTTCTGCTCTTTCTGATTGCTAATTGTTGAATTGTATGGTTCTCTTAAATTGTGTTCTGTTCCAGTAAATAAATTTATGCATTCTTAAAGTTATGCACGGTCATTGACAAGTTCAAAAATTTTACGGGATATAAATTTAATGTCAAATAATAATTAATAAATTCATATCTAAAATAATTATATTTACGCTTATTTTTGTTATTATTATATGGTGAATACCGTACTTATTAACATAATCAATATAATCTGACATAATTGAAATTATAGAGTGTTCAAAATAATTTTAATTTATATTAATCAAGAAAACTTAACTGGGAGAAAATTAAAAAATTACCTATTGGAATTATTTTAAACAATAATAATTATTTGCATCATTTTATTTTTTTCCACTTTGTTTTCCTTGCCAATTCACATTAATTTTAGCAATAGGGTACTTTACTATTCTTTACTTCTATAAATCTAAAAATTTGCAGAGTTATAAAGATATAAATTTAATATTTTGATGAGGACGGAAATAAAGAATGGCGATGTTATTTTCATTAACGCTCATTGTGTTCGACAAGAGCGAATAATCCAGGACGATATGCCTACTCCATACTATTTTTAAATCAATTTTCATAATTTCTCTACTACTGGTTTTACCACTGGCTTTTAATTAACATATATTGTAACATTTTAAAAACAAGCCAATTTGTGACCCTTATCCAGTTTTCCTCATTTTAATCTTCATACTTGGTAATTATACAAGTGTCTTGGTTATATTTCATATTATTCACCAGTCACTACTATATATTCTTTGATAGTATATTTACCATTTATTTTTAATAAATTACATACTATGACGGACAGGCAGACGGACACGATGTATTTGAAAGAATCACTTAATATACAAAAAACTTTAATAACGCGATTTTAATTTCTTCAAATCGACCTGGTCCGCCATCAATTTTACATCCCCACTAATCTAATAAAAATCAGACGTCATTTGCTCACCTTTTCTTCATTTTTTCCTTCATTTAAACAGCCGATAAACCTTACATATAAATTATATACACCCTCGGTTAAAAGACTGGCTATGTATAATTTCGCTATCATTTACAGGAGGAATGCAATAAACAAAAAGACTAAAAAAATTATGCCAGCGCACGGGAAACTGGAACGTATTTCATTTAATATGCCAAATTTATTGGTTAATATTGTAAAGCATTTTCGATTGGGCATATAACTAGCCTGAATAAAATCATAGTCATATAACTAGCCTGAATAAAATCTATAAATACTTCTTTCAAAAAAACTTTTTAAATTTTTCCTCTATCACATGGGCGAATCCGTGGGTAAAATGTAGCACAAATATTAGAAAATAATTAAAATTAATTGGTACCGTTGGTCGCTTATAAAATATATTAGCGCAAAAAGATAATTAAACATCTTGTCACTTTCGCGTGTAAAAAAGTACTATTTATGGTTTTAGTATTTTTCTGCCTTTAAACGAACAAACATGTTTTTTTTTATATTGGTGAAGATTGTGAAAAGTTATTTAAATATTCGTATTTTTTAATCTTTGTATGTGTTAAGTTACAATTCCAATTATCTATCCAAGTTTTATCGATATTTTTTTTATTAGTTTCAATTTAATTACAATTTGAAGTCATAATTCATGTATACAATCGAATATCTAAATTATAAATTACGAATAATTATTTCCATAAGGCAACTAATTGCTCACGCTAATTACACCAACGAAAAATTAAAGCGGGCGTATCGAAAACAAGAAAATTTTGCTCTCTCAAACTCGTTCTTAAATTTAATAAATTCAAGGTGAACTCTGCTCTGCTTTAATGTAACATATGCGGAAACTCATTGCCTTGTCCTCATATTCATCCCATGCCACCTAAAATATGCAGGAGGGATAAATTTTTGTCGCCAAGCAGTTTCGCCAGGCAAATTGTATTGAGGCCACTGCGTTGTTGGTGAACTTCGTTTTAAGGGAATTACTGTCAAAAGAAAACAGATGGCGATATTATACGCAAAATAATTTAAGCAATGTAATTTAAAAATTGAATATAATATTAATTATGATATATATTTATGTTCATTCAAAATTATTACTCGAAATAGATTAATTGTATTTATCACTATTAACTCCTCTAATTTTAAACCAAATTTGCAATCATATTGAAAATAATTAACTTATGCCCTACAAAGGCATATGTTAATATAATTGTTTTCGTTTGCATTATGGATTTGAATTTGAGACCATTAATATAAAAATAAAACCTTTTAAGTATAACTTGCACTATGAGTGTTTCGTTTACTTTTAAGCCGTAAAAAAATATTAATACTATTTAAACCTAATTATTTAATATTTATCACTAATTATCAAAGGGTAAGAAAAACCATGACATCTATAGTATTCCACAAAACTTGATAAACTTTTGGTAATTTGGTTTTCATAATTTAGACTTTGACAATTTCAGCGATGAGTACGGGGACATGCGGTTTTGTGAGCATATTCAGCAATATATTTAGGATGAGCTTAAAAGAAATTCTATAAAAATAGTTTAAAAACGTTGCTATTAGATTCTCAAGTGGTATCCTACAAAATAAAAAAAAATTTCAAAAAAATTATATGTTACACTTGACCGCCTATCTATACGCAGGCTAAAACGTGTTTAGACTAAGTCATATATTTCTAAGTTTCAATACGAAAATTTCTTCAAAATACGACAATAATAGTTATATAAATAAATGGGTACGTGAATAATTTAATAAATATTCTATTTTTTTACTTCTGAAATACAGAATAACAAAAGCAAGACGAAATTATTTTCATCAAAATAGTATCACTGACAGTGGTTTGAATAACATTGATTCTTACGAGAGCCAAAACTGGTGAACTAACCGTAATGAATGTAAATCCTGATATGATAAATACAGAATATTGAGTGTATATTTGTTTGTTATTCAATCGTGTCTTAATTACACTACAGATGTCATGTAATTAATTTATATATAGGTAGTAAAGCACATAGACTGCGAATGTATGTACGTAATGTACAAAAATTCTAGATATTGGTAGCCACTAATCAAGAATAATATATCGATTTCCTATATGCCAAGTTACGAACATATAATTTAGCAAGGATACGGCGTTACTTTAATGTTATTTTTTAATTTTTACCACGATTAGATAATGGATACACATTTTTATTACACATTTTATACTCTATTTAGTAGTATAAACCTAATAATATTTATACCAATCGGTTACAACATTTCTTTAGTATTTAATGCTGATTTTTTTGTATTTGGTCACCGAACACGCTAAAATGCGATCCAAAATCAAGGAATCCCAATAAAATTTGAACGTGGTGATCTGCCACTTAGAATCAAGTAATAACAGCATTGTTCTGTGAAGCTTTGTTGATTTCGCTATTTATAAATTTTAAGAATCGCTAGACTCTAAATAATATCGCAGCACTTCCTACTGCAAGTAGAACCTCATTTCAAACCAGTAAGTATGTCATAAAGAGAAGAATCGTTGCGTTTTAAGTGACTAATTAGTACATCCTACCACAGAACTACAGGCGACCTTTTATTCCATGCTGATTCATTTTGGTATCGTCGTTTCAAGAATTTTTCTCATTTCCCCTATAGTTATCTATTAAACTAAATATGCTGTGAAGAGTATCCATGTGACTGGCAAAATACGCCTATATTAGGGTTATATAGTTGTTCAAGTTTCCTAATTTTGCTTACGGCCGTCACCCTAAATTTAAGGTAAGTATTTATAATGTTTCTATACTTTTAAAATCGATGATGAAGAGTTTTTAAATAATTTTTACTCTGAAACCTTGTTTCGTCATAACATTATATTATTTAGGTACACTCATCCGTAAATTAATGTGCATATTACTAATAGAACACAGTTAGAAATATTCAATCTTTTAGATCACAAGAGCAACTTGATACTGCTTGACATGTACAGAGTAAGACAGACAAAAAATCGAAATTAAAAAGAGAAAATTATAATTACAGAAGAAATCGTAAACTATAAGCAAAAGCAATCATAACAAATAAATGTGCTACTTTATTTTCATAAAAAAAGATACTTATAAAATATTTATTTAGAAATATATCCGTAAAGTTTTCATCCAAACTACAATGGCTATGTTTTTCTTTTTATTTACAAGAGGATATAAAACATTTTTATACATTTACACAGTATTCAGTGAATGGGTACTCTATTTTTGCAAAACTGTTTTTTAAATATCATATTGTTGACAAATATATCCGCTGTTTTTTTTTGTTTTACGAGATTGTCAACAAACAAAACCGGGCTATAGTAATATTCCTGTAACTAAAATTCCGTATTTATTGTTTTTTTTTAATAACTTTCCTGTAAATGGAAATAAATTGAAACATTAAACATAAATCCATACACATTATCAATTTACAATTATTCACAAATGTAAAGAACATATTACGTACCATCATTTGTACGTGGTGTAAACCCAATATATTTCAAATATATTTAAGAAAAACTCTCGCACGATGATGCGTTAATATGTTAGGTGGTATCCTGTTGTCGTTTATTATCACATTTCACTGGAATATGTCTTGTAATCTATACAATATATATATATATATATATATATATATATATATATATATGTGTGTGTGTGTGTGTGTGTGTGTGTGTGTAAAATTGTTTAGATATCCAAATGTTAAAATTTAAAAAGTCTGTCATTTTTGATCAAATCTCGTTTCCGACATCAATTGTACATACATCCAACCGCAAATGCATTACCTATGTTCAATACGAAACTCGGTGTTCACTTTATTTTCAATCAGTCAACTGATGGAATCAACGTAATGCCTTAACGGAGCTTACTTTGTATCTGGCACGTGTTTACTGAAAGCCAATCAAGCCTTCAATTGTTGCTCCAAAAAGCATATAATTTATGTTATTTATTCCGAAGTAAGACATTTTTGAACGAGTTTTCATATTTGAAAGTAGAAGAAAAAACTTAACATAGTAGAATTTTATTAGGAGAATTTAAATTGAAATAACTTTCGTGTTGATAAAGCATCTGCAACGTATAAAATAATATTAGCATAGAATTGAATATATATTGCGGCAGCGTTTCTCAAATAATCGTTTTAAAATTTTCCTGAGTAACGTTTAAAATGGCTAGAAATATTTTTATAATATAAACGATAATATAGTCAGTTTATGTCACTTCGAGTTTACTATTCATAGTTGCTCCTTTCCAGAAAAATAAAAAAATCATCCCAATTTCCAGAACCACTAGAGGTCGGTTGTTCCCGCAGAAGATAGTTGCACTTTTTTTCAGCGATGATTCGTAAAAACAATAGTAACTTTCGTTTGCGTCAATAGTCGTTTAGGATTAATCCCGTACCAAGGATCCCTTGTTCCGTCTGGAATTTACAATAAAGTAATATGAATACTATTTTTCCGCCTGCATTTGCTTTTGTTATTTTTTTCTGACAAAATTAATACGTCTATCGAGTAATAGCGTATTCGTATAGGCGTCATTACACGAATGTATTGATAGATTCAGTCCGTGGTCGGATGCGATATTTTTGTTACTTTTACAAAAATCTGGAAATAATGCACCTAGTGTATAGCTGAGCATTGTGTAAAAAATATTACGCATTACACATCATACTTCGTGGGGGGTGAATACGTTAAGATAAAATACATTTTTTTTTTCAAAATACATTTTCCCTGAATTTGCTTAACCTTGTTTGTTGAAACCTGGTTTCTAATAAAAGTGGTTTTCATAATTTTTTTTCAAAATAAATATTTTTTTCTTTAAATTAATTTACTTAATTTCAATTGGCATTTTTCAACTTAACAGTGCACATGTTAAATAGCATTGTTTCTGTTACACTCGTTGCTAGCCTCCAACATATTTTTTTAACTCGTATATTTTAATATATAAAATACACTATTCCTTAAATAAGTTTTCCTTTTTTTCATTAACCAGAATTCTGAGGAACTGACTCTGACCCATGTGATTACGTTTCAAAGGAGTTTTTCATAAAATTATTGTAAGTAGTAATTTCAATATTTCACAAACAGATCTTTTTTCTACTATTTTTCTTGCCTACGAATATAACTATATTTAATAAGTGGGCACATCGCGATTTTGCTAAGTGCTGCGTGCTAAAAGAAATAATCTATGCCTATATTAATGCTTAATGATATGAACAATGACGACCATGCAAGTTTAATGTCAGACACTTTTTTCAAATAGGATTTTTTTCGAAGTTCAGAATTTTTACTTTGTTCAGAGGCAGTAAATTTAAGAAAAAAATTACAGAACCTATTTTCCAAAAAAAATTATCTAAGTAAGGACAAGATATATAAATAATATAGAATAAATTAGAAAAAAAAACAATTTGTGTATAAATAGACAGAGAATATTGATGGAAATATTTTAGCCAAGAAAATGACTAAACTTTTCGACATAGACAAAAAAGTGGCCAATTACATTCATTTTACTTAAAACATTACAAAAATGAACAAGTCATAAATAATAAAAACGAATAACCCAAGCACGATTAATACAAATATTAATAAAATATATTTAATCTATATTTTATTTTTCTGTTTCAGGTAAGTTGCGTTTCAAAACTTAATACAAGTTGCGTACACTGGTAAGTCTACTTGAAAGTTTTCACTAGATCGGGGAAGTTTATTCTAGATTTCTTAGCAATAAGTCCACTATTTTCATCCAAGGTCCATCTGATCCCTTCATTATCGCTATTTTTTTTTAAATTTCACAACGTTATTTCCTAACCATTTACAAATATCAAGAGGCATTGTCTCATTTTTATAATTAATATTCTTATAATTAATATTCTTTTGATATTGCTTTTAAAAAATATTAGGAACAACCCAATTATGTTTTAAATGAAAAATGAAGCACCTTAAAATTGAAACTTTCATTATCCCTACTTCAAGTTGACGTCATTATGAAAAATTAATACACAGTTCGCCAACACCAACGACTTGATAGAATATGTTACAAGAATCATATTTCCCAAATTTTCCTTCTTAAACTTGCCTAAAAGTTTATAATTCTACATACTTAAAGAAGTTTAAATTTCTAGATAGAAACTCTTACATGTTATAAAAAAATGAATAATGTAATGAAAAATATATGATTGATGTCTATCAAGAAAACATATCTCAAAATTCACGGTTAGTGATTAATATTAATATATTAACTAATTTCGTTCTTGTGTAAAGCTTAATTTGGGCCAATATTTTAATCCGATTTCTTTACAAATATGATGCAATTTGTTTACATTATTGTACAATTGTTACAGAGCTGTATCTATACAGAAAAAAAAATTGTTAAAATAGTGAAATATGCTATATAGGCTTATTTACAATCAAAACGCATTTTTAAAAAGGTTTGCATGTCTTTCTGTCTGTGTATTTGAGTATCAAGAGACAATTACTTTTGGATAAAATTTTGACTTTTGGATAAAAAACGATTTGGATAAAATTTTTGTTGTAAATTAAAAACTAACATGCTTTTTTTGTTAACTGTTCCCTTTAACTTGAAGAGAACTTGATATTGAATTATTATCACTCAGGCCACAAGACTCAGCGTACGGATTTAAAAAGAATGAATAAAAATTATCGAGGCTAATACAGCGACCTCGAGTTTAGGCTAAGATTAAATTTATTTTTATTCTATTTAAGGTTACTTTTGAGATATAAATATTCTTATCAGAAAAAACTTCATCGCTAAAATAAAAATATATGTACCTATGAAGCCGCATACTTCAACTAGAAATTAATAAACTTATGTATATGAGAAGAACATGCAATATGAAGAGACCGGACACATTTATGGATATTTAACGATTTACCAATGTCTGGGTGCCAAATGGTTCTAATAACCTAATATTATAAAAAATAATTTTAATAATAAATATTAAAATTATTTTTCATAAGATGTAATTCCCAGCGAGTTTTTTACAGGAATAGGACTTGGTAGACTTGGTCATCTGTACATTCTTTATTTATTAGTATAAGCTAATTAAAATCATTGTGCAGGAAATAGTTAGAAAATATTACTGTCCTCATTTTTTAACGTTTTTGACATAGAATTTTAACAAGTTAGGGTCCTGTATGCATACATTGCAATTTACTACCTTATTTATCACAGAATATGACTAGTTCAAATATGCAGTAAAATAAACTTGTTATCTACAATGTCTGCATGCGAGGTACTATAGTAACCAGAGCAAAGTAATTTTCAAAACTAGGATAATAATTTATAAGTTGTTTCTTAAGAGAAAAACCTAAAGGTTACCTGTGATGTTACTAACAATTGAGATTTATAAATAAAAACTTTTGATTATGCTTTTACTTCTGTAAATTAAACATTTTTTAAATTCCAATTAATCGTTAATTTTAAAAATTACTGATATAATATATATATATATATATATATACATTTTTAGGATTCCGCACCTCAATAATAAACATAGGAGTAATAATTACTCGCACATGTCTCGATAGATAACATGCAAAAATATTCATTTGGAAATTTTAAGGCGGCAAATTAAATATGCGAGTTTTCTTTTTATTCCATATATTGTACGGGACCCATCGAAAGGGTACAATACCCGGAAAATTATGACCATTTCTGGAATTATTCAACCTAAAATTATGAAATAAATATGGTTTTAGGAGCCAACAAAAAGCTACTAGAAGCTAATATTGTTGTCTAGAGGTCATAATTTTTTCATTGGCACAATAGTGTACTGAGTTGATCAAAGGTGTACGGCATTTGACGGTGCGGCGCACAGCGGGGGTCCGAGTTTGATTCCCGGTCACAAGTGGAACGGGCTGGACTGGTACTCCGCTTGGCAGCAATAGATTTCTCTCGTATTAATAAAATCTCGTAACAAATCAGTTGTATACGATAAAGCACGTAAATTAATAAATAAATATATTTACGCCTATAAAATATATAGTAGCCAAAATATTTCTGTTGGGAAATATTAATATTTGTGAAGAGTTTAACAGAAATATTATGTATCCTTAAACATTAATAGGGCCACAAATATATACGGAACTCTTGTTGAGCAAGTTCTGTGCGTACTTGAGAGATTATTTTCCAACGTTATGATGATACACTTTGCATACCATCGGATTTGGAACGGTAGAGTATTTCCTTTTTAATTTTTGTATTGTTTTCCAATAAATAAATTAATTTTTACTACAATTTAAATTTTAATTAAATTGATCGAAGGGTTTACAGATTATTACCTCAACAGAGTCACACAAACAAAATGTTTTGTTTGAGGGAATCCGGTAATTTAAACCTATTTTCCTTTTCAATATCTTCTCTCGAAAAATAAACCATTTTCATTAAAATTATTGATTTATAAATACTTGTTCAGTTATGAAATGTGTTTTCCTTCTGCATATTGATCGTCCATTTACATGTGCCATCAATCTCACACCTTGTTTTTATGTTTCTCATTGCGTATGTAAGCTTTGAAAGCTTTGGTATTATACCTTTGTATTTTAAAGTGGGTATTAAAGCTTTCAAAAAGGCTTTGTACAATCTTCTATTATATTAAACCATGTGTGTAATGAAACTCCTTATAAGAAATGAACTTTCAGTATCGAGATTACCGAACTGAAGTATGAAAGGCAATAGTTTATGGGTCACGGACATTCTTTTTACTGTATGTTCACTATGTAATCGATTGTATTGGATACTCAAGTATATATATATATATATATGTGTGTGTGTCGCTTAGCTCAATTTGAGTTTCAAATACTAAATTAGACCACTGTTTGTTTCTTCAACTATTAAATTTTCCGGGAGTGTATTTTAATTTAGATGTAGACGATCTTCCTATTTTTCTCCAATAGATCTCATCGAGCCAAATTCTTAGGAGTTCACCAATTTATTTGAAGTAGAAATGTATTTCAAATAATCGTTAATACACCATAAGTCACCTCTTTATCAATGTAGCATGTTATTTTTCCTATTCCGGAAATGTCTACATTTGCTTAAATTAGGTTTACAGCATTATGCAGGGTATTTATTAATACACGTTATAAGAAACAGTTAAATTTTAAAGTATTTTCATATTCATGGCACATTTTATACGGTTCAAAGGAGTAAGTAAATAGTAATAAGGGTGTATGTGATTTGCATAAACAATATTTAAACACAAATAGGGAAAATAACCATACGTACGGTCGTTAAAGTTTCGTTTAAATAGCTATACATGCGTTGAAGCTGAATGAAAATGACAATTAAATTAATGGATGACTTTATTGATATTATAAGAAAACAAGCATCTACGATGTTATTTTTGGTGAGTATCTAAGTTATTTTTCGGAAAAAAATTTCCTTATATCCTGCGGCAAAGCCTTAGTGACGCGTCCAACATTATTTCACGACCCTAACCCGAATCAATCTAAATTGAATATATTTTGTACAAAGACGAAAACAAATAAGTTTAACCGGAATCAATTGCTTGGCACACTTCACTTTGACACGGATACTCCCGGTTTCACTTTAATGATCCTTTCCGCCCTCGTTTAAATACAAAATGTAGTTTTCAATTACAAACGAAAAAAGTCATTGTAAATTTCTCCTTCACTTGGTTCTTTTATTTTAATTCGGACGAGGTAAATGTGTTTTGTCACTAACGGAACGTATGATCGTTGTGAAAATTTGTACGAGATTAAATTTATCTATTAGACTACCACAGGACCTTTAATTTTGCAAACTTAAGGTCGTTCCCTTCAAAATACAAGAGAGAAAAAATTTAAGGTTAATTCAGCATCACTTCTGTGAAATAGGATTAAAAGTGCAAACTTTATTTCTAAACTAAAATATTGATATATGTACATGATTACTACATGCCCAATTAAACTTGTTAAGTACGAATACATTGTATGTATTACGAGAATTCTGTGCACGCTAGGGTATAAATATCTTATGGTAAATAATATTTTTGTTAATCTATTAAAAATAATAATATCACTTTTCATCATTTCGATGTATATTTAGTGAATTCTAAAAACTATGAGATTTAGAGACGCGGCTACTGTTTTATTTTCGTAAATAAGGGTGCTAAGTTCTTTGCTAGCATTTTTATCAGTGTCCCAGGAACTATTTTAATAATACCGCTCTTTAATTCTCAAACAAAACACATGAAATCGAAAAAAACTACTTACTGTGGTACCTCAAAAATATCATGTCATTTCAGTATTTTGAGTATTAACCGCTGAGATATATGCGGGTTAATATACTTCATCACTTTTGCCATATTGCAAGTTTCTACCACAGACGGTTTCAGAAAAAAACAAATGTGATAAACAGATGGACGCACACATGAGTATTGTTATCAGCGTTCCTTTTTTTCTTTTGTGTAATAGTAAAAATAACTGCGTCACTCATAATTACTGTACAAATGAAGTTTTAAGTTGATATTATATTTTAATGGGACCATTTTAATACTACGAAAGGTTTTTACGTCTGTTTTGATTCTGTGCCTCCAAAAAAAAGGAAAAAACAAGGAGGAAAAGAAAAATAGAACATATAATTTTTCTTAAAACTGTTTTATCTAAATTTTGTACTTTATTCGATTTTATATCAGAGCTTTGGTAAAGATCGTTGATATAGTGTTCTATTACTTATTTTTCTGATGATTAAAAAAACACAATATGTCCTCTACTAGCGAGGAAATTCTAAACTTGAATTTCTACGTACTTAATTTTAACAATTTCGCCAAAATTTGACGTTACCTGTTTTTCTTGAAAATTTTCATAATAGAGTAACTTACCAACAATTTAACACCATATATCGAAAAATGTATCGTATTTACTTTATTAACGCCGTTTTCGTTTTAATAAAATAGAAACGTTAGGTTTTCTGCAAAACATTCAGATATAACGGCCGTAACGTTACGTTATATTTCATTACACCCAAACTTTGGACTTTTAACAGATAAATCGACTAAATGTTTCACTATAGGTAACAGTATTCAGTGTTAACCGTATTGATGAAATACGGAAATTTTCTCGAAAAAAGGGGACAAACTAAAGGTTTGTGAATTAAAATAACAAAAAATATGAAGATTAAAACTAACTACAAATTTATTGACAAGCTTTAAACCGAAGATAACCCCATCGATTGTTTACGGGCAAATAGATTTCAATATAAATTAAAATGGGCTTCGATTAAAATGCAACTGAAACACCGTGTTGATGCCAGTCCATTGTACAATTTTTCCACGTAATATAATTTTATAGCACCTTTGCCAAAAACGATTCTATTGAAGAAGCAGTAAAGTCTCTAGAGAAGTATAGAAATATTCTATGTAGTTCGTTGGTGAATAATATTGTAACGTTTAAAAGCAAATACCGGTGCCCGATGGATATCAAAAAAATGAGAAATGCTTTTACAATTAAATGTGTAATTTTAGATTTTAGAAGATTTTGTCATATAATGGTCAAGTCAAGGATCTATAATAAAACTAATTAAGTATATTCAACCGTAAGTGCATGAAATGAAGGAAAAAATTCAATCTGAAAATACGAGAATTGTTAGCTAAAAAGGAAGATAAATTTATTTCTGTCTATCAATAAAGTTTCGTACATATATAATTCGATTTTCACATCTTTATTTCTATACAGTGACAAAAGCGGTGGTTTTGGGTTATCTTGAATAAATATACAAAATATATTTTTACATATTCTGCATTATGAATTCGCGTTGTACTTATATGGTTATATAAACTGTTTATGGTATAATATCAATTACTATATACGGGCGGTTTCTTCATAGATGTTAATTTTTTAAACTTTTAATTTCTAACGTTTTAATTTAAATCTGAGGCTTTTGTTTTGAAAAAAGAATTTTGGTTTGTAGAATTCTCGATTAACTATATTGTTTATAACATAAAGAGAAAAATAATATTAACACACCATGTATGGGGCCCAGTTCCTTTTTTAGGTACCTAGTTTACGTGGCGTGCCGCTTTTCACCACACGGGAGAAAATCAATTTTAATTCAAGAGCGAGATTTCCCGTAAATATATATACCATAAATGATAAAACCAAATGTACCATTTCTTAATATTTATTATATGTATTTTATTTATCTTATAGGTATTTCTTTCATATTATTTGTTATAATTTGAAAAATTTAATATTCAAGATGAATGCTGTGATAAATTTGATCTATACGGAGCGAAACTCCACAAAAATTTTGCTATTTTTACGACTACCTTTTGAAAAGGGGACTTTTTACAGTAATATTTTTGATGAGGCAAAAACAATCAAAACTTAAGCCAGAGCAGAAAGTTAGAAAATTACAGAAAGTAATGTTGAGTGATTGCTCGGTTAACTACAAATATTTTATTATAACATACACATCGGAGGGCAGCAACCAAAAAGTATTTGAAATACTATATTGTTTTGTAACCCGACTAAGAATTTTTATAATTTCATAATACCTCTTCATCTCTCTGTTAAAGTTAAATATTTTTCATAATTTTATATTTAATAGTTTTATAAATAGATGGGTGAAACATATTTTTTTGTATATTTTCTAGTATTACTCTGAAGATATTTTTATTATTATGAAAAAATAAATTTGAAATCCTTCCTAACTAACTTTCAAACGACATTCCACGGTATATTTGTAATAAAAAAATTATTATCCTCAAATGCTTAATTTCTTCCACCCACCTACCGCCTTCTCTACTCTGACCTTTCCATAACAACATTTCTATCGTTACCTATTGAGGTGCATCCAATCTTCGCAAAGAATTGGATTTGGAATTAGTTTATGTCCCCCGTTAATTTATTAACGAGTGATATATTTTTAAATCATCTTGTATTTTATAGATGCGTAAAATAGTATTTAGTTAACTAGATTCATTTTGAAATGTTCCGCTTATACTGCTTTAATAAGTTTGTTTAGTAAAATTACTACAATCATATTCCTCCAAGCGCTTAATCAGTTTTTTTTATATACTTCAGGCAAATTAAAGCTATCAGCTGACTTCTAAAAAGAAGAAGATTGTCAATTCGACCTGTATGTATGTAATGTTATTAGAATTACACAATATTCATACGTATTAGTACTACTGGGTCTTCTAAACAAATATGCAAAATTTGATTAATGTATATAAATATGACTGTTCGCGTATTTCTCAAAAACTAATAATAGAATTGCAAATTACATTTACACATTTTCTTAGCTTTGGTACCTTTCAGTTAAGGCATAGTAAAACTTTCATCAAAATCGGTTCAGTAGTTAATAAGATATAAACTATTAATTGTGTTACTAGACAATAATTGATATTCACATTGTCAAATTATGGCGCAATTCTCAATAATAATAATAATAATACATGTGGCATATAATATAATGGTATAATAGTAATTACGGTATTAGTTAGACTATAATATATAAAAACGGAATTGATTAGTTGATGTTATTAATTAATGTTATTACATGTTACTATGACATTCAAGGGTTGACACGGTATAAATGTAGCTATCGAATTGTTAATAATATAAGATTAACTAATATAGTAAGTTCTACTAATATTAATTATTATAAATAAAAACTAATTTCAAAAAATTAAACCCATTTCAAAATGAAAATAGGCTTAACATAAAAGAGAGAAATAAGTCTTATAATAGGCGCAAAATCAATTCAAATCCAAAATATTTTCTAACGTAAATAGGTATATTAACAATTTTTTTGAAGTTGATACCAGTTAAACGTACATACCAAAATAAGTGAAGACAAAAAAAATTATCTTGCCCGGCACCAACCTCAAAAAAATGTGTTAACATACCTACTTAGGTTAACACCTACTTTGGTGGTAGATTTGGATTCTAGATTAATTATTGGCATATTATAATAGTTATTATTTCTTCTTTTTAAGTTATTCATACTTTTATTATTTCGTTATTTTAAGTGGTGCACCTGTCTACATTTTGAAGTAGTTTTAATTTTTTTCGATTAGTTTTTATTTTCCTGAAATATTTCGGCAAATTTTTATAGATATTCCTTAACAAGCCTATGAGTTAATTATAAGACTCAGTTATAATAATACATAATTATCGTTCTTTAGAACTATGGGATCTGGCAATTACATTATTATTAAATTACCTTTATTAAACTCTTCGTATGTGAATAAATTAGAATCAGATCCTAACGAAGCTTGAAGTCATCTTTTGACTTTAATGGAAGATTCCTCGACTGCAAGTCAGAATTTATAAACTGGAATAAGAAAATTTTTTGGTCGAAGAAACTTCCAAGTATTAAATATACAATTAAATAATGAAAAAAATACAAAAGCTGCTTCCTTATCGAATGATCTTTTAAATTTGTTATTTCTTAGTTTTTTTATTCGATTTTGTAATGTAAAGATCAAATTTTAAGCTAAAAAAATTAAATAAATACAAGGAATTCATCAATTATATAAAATTCTTGTAGTTACACAAACATTCCTTGTAGTTACACAAGGAAGTAAGGAAATAAAATTAAAGGGGTAACAAGTATTTAATAAATTAATAATTAATTTCGTGTTCATTATATTCATTGGAACAGGGTAAATTAACATCTTGTGTATCAACTTTCTAAAATTAGAGCGAATTTTTTTCATGTCTCTCCATCTGTCCGACCACCTGTTATATCCCCACAACCTCCACAGTTTTAGTACTATACGAACGAATTACTTGCAAGCAAATGCTTCCTATAAATATTCCTAATAAAATGTAGCAAACTAATAAATAAAATTATTTTTAAAGGACCTCCCAAAATGTTTAAAAAGGAAGCGAAAAACTACTAAATTTTATGAACTTTTTTTCATTCTTAAAATTTGTAAGCAATAAAACTCGAAATGAAGTGCAATGTGTGAGGGCCCATTTTTTGACAATCTATTATTTAAATTGTGTTACAAATTTTAAGAGTAATCAATTTCAAGGGTAAATTATTTTAATTTTTTTCTTAAACTCTGCAAAATACTTCTTACTATTATGTTACATTTCTATTATGTCCGTTACATTCTTAAACAACAATCCCCATACAATATCTACTACTACATAGACAATAAAAATAAAGTCTATATAGACATTTATAATACCTAGGTTATACGGATATGAACAATGAAAATTAAAAGCTTTATGGAAAAGTAGGATTGCGGAATTGAGTAAAATCGTATATAGAGGTGGCTTATTAAAAACGCATTACGACTTTGTCGCACTTCACAGGTTTTCAGCGTTTAAACTGGTGACAGATAAAACTGTGAAATATCGTTTGGTGCACATTTGAGTAAGCTAATAAATAAATTTACTTTTAATATGAAATTAGTGATCGCTACTAGAGGACGATGGGGGAATTACGGACACTGAAGCGAAACAAGTCTAATACTTCAATTATTATAACTAATCAATCTGACTTTGTTATCTATCAACCTTGAGTAAATCAAGTATCAAATAAACATTAATAGTTTTACAAAATTATTCAATGATGTTGTTTTTCAAATAAAAATTAAATTTACAATAAATGAAAATAGTATTTTAGGGAAAATATTATATTTAGGGTTTCGCAACTCAAACTAAAATGTCAATGAGAAAGTTATTAACCCAAGTTATGAAATCCGTTGTCAATACACTTCATAAAAATGAAGTCCTTAAAATATTGCCACCATAAAGATTAAATATATTTACCATGCAAGTGTAAATATTGAACACCCAAAAATGAAATAAAATATAATCGAGTACAAGCATACAAAAAATAATTCAATGCATCCGCATTGTTGCGTAATACGAAATCGAAAATCTAACCACATTATCCGAAACCCAAACCTCGTTGTTGACATATCGAATTGATAATCTAAACATAGCCCAAATGTACTAACAACTTTAGTAAACAATTTGAAAACCGAAAGGAAATAGACGTACAATGAGACAACCGTCCATGATCGCAGACAAGTAACAAATCAAAACGATATAGACATACAGCCAAACAGTAGGTCAAGAAACCAGAGCCGCAAGCATTTAACAGAAAATGAAGAACAAACGGAAACCTATGCACAGATTGCATTAAGGCAGACAGGTTCAAGAACAGTAGAAACAATAACAGAATGGTAATAATTTATTAGAAGAAGTTTTAACAAATAAGCTTTAAAGCTTGTCAAACTAATAAATCAAATGGGCACCCAAATGTGAAAGTGAAAGTTACTGTAGTCAATAAATTGTCAAAATCACTTATTGCGCATTGAAACATGGAACATAAATTGTCTTATATTGCAAACAAAATAGACATCTTATTGGTATCGGAAGCCCAACTAACAGATTAAGTAGCAGTGGCGCTAAGGGGATATTAAGTATATGGGACACACCATCTATATGTAACTGCATATGTCGGAAACGAAGTTATAATATGAAACAATATAAACACAAATTATTACACGAATACAAGATAACCTAATACAGTCCAGGTCTCTACTATAAACATATATGTCTAAGTACCTCACACAGTTACAATGTCACGTGTACCAACCAACAATAGTGTCAAAATCCAAAATATCTGAAAGTGTCTTCAATTAGTATTTCAAAGGTCTAGGTCAAAAATTCAGAGCAAGGGTTAATTGTAAAGCTAAATATATGCGATTGGGATGAAGACTGACTAATTGATGAGGACGGGAACTCAAAAAAACATATTGAGAAATACCTTAAACCTGTTCATATCAGATGAACTTACCTGTTGACTCACAAACCAACATAAACTATGGGCTTGCTGGCATTTCTTATTTTTAAAGGGTATTAAGCCACTATATAGAATGTGAAAGCTGCTTAGATAGCTACTCAGATCACACAGTAATAATAACCACCATAAGTACTACAATAATTGGATCAAATCCAAGAAAATTAAACATCTTCCAAAATATTCCTCTTACCATTAAAGTTCTTTAAAAAAAGGTGATTGGAGGAAATATAGCAAAATGAAAGAAACAAGTGTGAGAAAACGGCGTCATAATGGTTTCGAGTCTAACCATTCTATAACAGAACAAGTATACAGAATCGTCCAAAAAAATGAAGCAAAGTCATAAAAGTAAAAATCATAGCTTAAAAAAACTAAACAAATTTAACTTTTGTAGCAACATGAAATAAAAAGTAAAAAATAATATTTTAATATGTTTGTTTTAAACAATTTGTAATATCAAAATAGGAGTAATTTATCATAGTAAAACGTAAGAAAAAATTTTGATTTCTGTATTTTATGGAGACACTAAAATTTTACATATTAAGTGATACCACAAACAAAAGCCTAAATCAGAACTTAAAAACCTTAAATTTCTTTTCAGTTCGTTTTAAAACACTTTCAATTGACGTACAATTGCATGAGTACTTTTATTTTTTTGTCATTTTACATGTATTAGAATCCATTTCCAAAAGAAATGTTTAATTATCAGTTAATCCCTTTATATAATCTCTATGAAATTTAATAAATACAGCATTTGTAATTCAAAAGTTGGAGGACGTCGAGAACGACGTGGAGAATGACAGGAAGAGAATTACATTGCCTAAATGGGTTCTGATATTGCTCATTTTATTTCCGTATGAAAGTGGAAAAAATAACATTATTTTTCTTCTTTTGTTCCATTTGTCATTTTCTTAAGAGACAAAAAAAATATTATCATTGGCATTTTGTCAAAATATAAATTATGCTACTTAACAACTATTAAACTTACTATCACCTTTCAATATATTTGTAGAATTATTTAAACATGAAGCCCTAGTTTCTATCTTTATATGAGAGATACTGCTTTAGCAACTGACGTAAATAAATAACCCAGAAAAACATTACTCTCAAAACATTACTTCGTGAAAGCTTTTATCATAACAATAGTGCGACGTTGTTTCGAGTCGCCATTATATTGTGTTCAGAGTTCTGAATAGTTCATGACCTGTATATCCTGTGACATCCTTAAAGCCGCCGTCAGCTGTCCGGAGACGCACACTTGTCCTTGACGTGTCCTGTTTACACATCACAATATTCCGTGCTAATAAGCCGAGTACGTACATACTATTAAAATACGAACAGTTCGTAAATATCATTGTATAATGGTTTGTCCATAGCAAGAATTTTGATTCTTTTATATTATTAAAATATTTTTCATTTTAGTTTACGGAAATAAAAATCAATTTAAAATGTGAAATAAGTCAAAAATACGTTAAATATGAGGACGACAATAAAAGTCTTAAATTCCCAAAAAGTAAATCGAATATTAAATTTTGTAACTATTGTGCTCATTAGCAAGTAGTTTGTGCTATAATTAAAATACTTTTTTTTTACAAGTTTCATTTTTCGTTAAGTTTTCTTAATTTTTTTGCGAATTCTTTAAATAAGTATTATCGGCAGAAGGTTAATATGTTTAAGTAACTATCTCTTTTTTTTCAATCTTACGATAGGACACATAGTTAGAGCGATTGGCAACATTAATACGTTGTTCTTAATTTTAGAACTTAGACATTGCGATTTCACTTTTCTGATATGAAGATGTGTTTCTTTAATAAACATTTTACAAAACCTTTAGGTTATGTGCAAAATTTAAAATTAATGTATTAACTTAAGCCGTAACGAAAAAGGTTTAAAAATTGATCATCTTGCCATATGGTAATACAATTTCACATGTAGACGTCTATCTTATTGAGAGCTTTCGATGTACGTCTCTAAAAAAATTATAACTGAACATAAATACAATGCAAATAGGAATTAAGACGAGGAAGACATTTTCGATACTAAAAAAAAAATAAAAATAAAAGTGTACCTCATTAATAGAATCAAATTATTTCATTTCTATAGTTACTTTTTTTGTTACGTACACTGATATATTTTCAATGAAGTTATACTATTTGTTAAGAAACCAGCACTTATTGACTAATGTTTTGCATCTGGTTACCTATATCAAGCCATCTACGTCCTAAATATATATTCTACTAACAATGTGGATTTAAAAATAAATGTAACAAAAATAAAAAAAATTATACCTTATTATCGATAAATAAAAATATTGTCGTGTCAGTTGAAATTTAAACATATATATTTTCCGGATGCTTAGAACACTTAAAAAACTTTAGGTGCTAAGTGTTCTGAATCAATTATTTCCACTTATGAACTTGGGAATAATTTAAAAGTTTTATCCCCATTTCGTTAATATTTAAGTCGCCAATATATTTTTGAAGTAAAACTTAAAATTATTTGCAGAAAGTTGATATTATTTTAGACAATAAATATTAAAATAACATAAGCATTAATATTGGTAATCTTGTACCTTCCTCAATTATGCCAGAATGAATTTAATATACGTACCAGATTACATAGACACGACGCTGAATCATTGGTTATCATTACATTAGGTGATTAAAAACATTTCCTCTTTCTAGTTTTTTACAATCTTACTGTCAAAATATTTTCCTAGGATTGACATAATGATGTTAGTAAATTATTTACAGATGTCATGCTTAGTAAATATGTTGGCATGTTATTTAAATAAAAACTGTCAAGTGATAAAGTTGCGTAGTTATTCCTGTCTCTTGAACTTACGGGTCTAATCAAGCGCTGTTAGGATTTTTATAATTTTATAAATGCATGTGTGTGCAAAAAAAAAATAAACGGCAAGCAATACAGTACATGTCGTTTTAAGCTTCAATATATCTTTACTAATTGCCCACCCGAAGATGTAATACAATGAAACCAAGTGCGTGGTAAAGAATTTAAATAAAGTAGAAATAATACTACATCACGTAGTTTCATTTAATTGTGAATTGCAAACAGACCTTAAAACCAAAAGTAGTACCCTTTTACCTTAATGGAATATTTAAAATAAAGGTACATTCCCTTAAATATTTAATATGGAATTTCTATTAAACTATTTACAAAATTTATTATTTTCGCCGTAAATTTCTCAAAAACTGTAGGAGTAAAAATGGTTGCTATAATCTTCGGTTCGCGTTAGGTAAATCTCTAATAGTACTGTTTTTCACAATTTTCACTTTATCATTTTCGAGAATGGGGGTTGTCATATATTTTTGTAATTATTTACAGCATTGTCTTTGAAACTCTGCGACATAAAATTATGAAAAAAATTGTTTTGATATTTTATAGTCACCCATTTCAATCTCACGTTCACATAATATTAAAACTTTGATACCAAAAAGTTTGAAGACCTTATTTTGCTTTTATAATATTTCCATTCATATTTTTTAGTGTTATTGATTGAGATATAAAATGGTTAATATATTTTATAACCAGGCCAAGTTTCAAGTTCCTGTGTTGATTTTTTTCTCACAAAGAATGCTGTTATCCACAGAAGAACGGATGGGTGGTTATCTTAGAAGGACTCCTTTTTACTTTCTCAAGTATACAGGTTCAAAGAAACTTCGATGGAATGAGCAAAAAAAATTTTCCCCAATTATGTCCAATTATGTCAAAATATGTAAGAGTATAAGAAATTTTTTTTTTAATATTATTTTGCTACAGGTTTGTTGAAACTTTAACATGTAGAATATACTTTCAGAATAACATGTAAATGGTAAGACACAAAAGAATCGACATGACGAAATTAAAAGGGCGCCTTGTTTTTATACGAAACTTTAAAAAACTGCTTTTAAATCGTACACAATGAAAAATAAAGCCCACGTAAAATATTCCTAAAGTCAAAATTCTGATATCATGCTGAACCTTGAATCTCATTCAAATACAATTACGGAAATACAGGACAAAACTAATTCAGCAGTGATTGGAAAAACGCTTGTCTGAAATTATATGTAAGTCATTGTTAATTACATAGGTTGGTTTGTTTATGCCTTTTTTCAGTAGTGTAAAACATAGAATATTACATATCATTACACAACTTAAATTATATACAAAAATGTAAATTATACCAACATTCAAAATTGTTAATTTTTTTCGTTTCTCATTACATTTTATTTACATTTAAGCTATTACAAATTTTACAATAAGGTAAACAATTACTATTTTCCAACATGATTTAAAGTTTACCGAGTTAATTCACTCCCGCTAACTAGACGTAGTGCTATTAAGTTTAAAGGGCTCAGCAAACTGGTCGAGTGCCAAAAACACAGGCGCCCCGAGATGATAACTGCGAAGCATTTAACAACTAACAGGTAAACTTTTGACAAAGTTCTTTTAAATAATTACTTTGACATTTATTGCTAGAAACGCATGATACTTTCGCAAAAATTCGTTCATGTATAGGTCTCAGTAATACTAGAATTTATTTATTTTTATCTGAACGATACAAGTCATTGACAGAAACAAAATGTATTCAATTATCCAGAAAAAAATAACTTGTTATATAACTACCGCCGTGCTACAAAAGATAATGCAATTTGGTCAGATTCAAATCGATACACCGACTGCATATAATTTGTTTCTGTATTCAGCTGGTGTTAATCTCATTGTATTTTGACAATTTTCTCTTAAATTTGAGTTCGTACTTATGTAGGAACACGGTAATTGAATAAAGTTAATTAAATAAGTACGTAGCTAGCACTAATCACGAATAATAGGTACGTAATAATATTAAGTTATAATTTAAATAACTTAATATCTAATAGTTAATGAAATTTCTATGAGATCTCAATGTAAAGAAAAATTTATATAAATAAGACATTCTGACTACCATATTCGTTAAGTAGAAATTATCCACTTAAAATAAATACGCCAGAAGAAAGTTGCTTATCCGTAAAATAGTTGCACTCAAAAATGCACCTTCTAAATTTTCAATGATAAATTCGTCTATTCTGAACACTTTCTTCCACTTTTTTAGTGGTTGCTTTTTACTAAGGGTTACTTATACGTATTGTTATTTACATTGCAATTTTCTACATAGTGGCTTGCATACACATAATTAAAAAAAAGATTCAAACGGTAAAATTGTAATATTAAATTCTGCAGACTTGCAAACCTTGCTGAATTTAATAGTAAAAAAACAAATAATTGCTGGTTCTCGCTAGTCATAAATAATATAGCAGATGTGTAACCAAGTCATATTATTATCTCCAGTAATTTAAGGAGTAGATAGAATTTTGTATTTCTTTATCAGTACTGATAAATACAATTTATGTATTTGCCTTAATTTTCGAATGTTCAGGCTTGAAATATTTTTTTTGCATATTGGATTATTGAAACCTACCTAATATTAAAAAAATGTCTTTCTGTCTATCTGTTGTCCTGTCTCTATGAATAAATTTCACTCAAAAACTACTATAGGTATTAAAATGAGTTTTACTCATATTGTAGACAGGAACTAATGTAGTTTTCATTTCGTCGTGATATTTTAAATGGTTCCAGAATTATGATGATATCGGTGTTTGGATTCCGTGATGCACGCCTGCACACTCATATTTTAATAAGGCTGCGCTATCTACGCATACGCATTGCGTAGCCAATACTGTATATCTAACGTAGTTTAAATATACAATTAAATACGGTGGAATCTATAAATCTGCGTGTAACCATATAATTAATTTATTTTTTGATCGGTACGTGTCATGTTTTAGACGATATCTTTATTCTTTATTACATTCTATAGGGCGTCATCTAAAGTGCGATAGCAAAAATGGTTCCATAGATGTCATCTAGGGTGCAGTTGCAGAACCCTTGATTATTTAATCTTTTTCAGTGAAATTACGTAGGACACATTAAATGGCATATTAGCAAAACGACTGATTAATTATATATGTTCATACATTATTTCAATTTTTTTTAAACAAACTGTCCATATAACGGGGAAAGTTTACGAAACCGAAGCGGTAGCTACAGCTGTTTATAAATAACTTTGTCATAAATAATTTTAAATTGCAAGTGTATATTAAACTTTTGCTGGAACACGTCGTAAGTTGTTTACGATTTGTTTTGTTTGTTAGGCAAGTTTGGTATTTCCACCTGTGTTTGACGAATTACTACTCCGAACTATTACTAAAAGAATAAGTTCGGGGCAGGTGTATCGCCCGTGGAGTTACGAGTTGGTAGCTGTTTTATTGTATTTGGTTACAACTCGTTTTGAGTCACCTAAATGTTACATTAAATAAAGTATGAAGCTACGTGCATAGTTTCGTTGAGTTACCAAGATAGGGAAGTATTGAAAATTTATTTTTCGGTCAGCATTAAAAAAAATTAAAAATGAAAACTATTTAACATACGTGCTGAGTAGTCTACTCGATTGGAATAAAAATGGCTCTCAAAAGTTAAGTACTATCCTCGTCTTCTGTATATCTATCGCTTTTATGTTCATGATATTTTAACTCTTTCTCTCTCTTCTTAGTTCTCAAGCGGCTATATTTAGGGTGATATTTCTTGATGATTTCATACTGATATAAGGTATTCTTCGTACAATATCATTGGATATCGATGGGTTAATTCTAGACCATGTTAGAAATCAATAATTTTAAGAAAGGAAAGTATAATACCTTATCAACTTTTTGAAGAAACAAAACTCTTTTGACCTCTTTTTTTTTAAATATAAAATTATAAGTAATTTACGCTTTTTAAATAAAATAATAAGTCGACACATAGGAGAATCGTGAAAAGAAAAAAATAAGAACGTTCACATATTCGTCTTTCTATCTATATGTTGCAGCCATTTTTCTTAGAAAGTATTCAATATAGAAACGTAAAATTTCGTACAGTAAATTTTTTTTTCACGCACTTCATAAGTTGTATCTCATAATATATGTACATATTTCCAATTTGGGCAGAAAGTTGGGCGTCTTTTTAAATATGAATGAGATTCTATGGACCATTTTTCTATTAAGAAATCTCTCTTTCAAAGTATTATGCTTGAAATGCAGAGAAAAGGTTTACTTTACGTTGAATTAAAGAACTTTGTATAAAATAATGGTGCAAGAAATTTTTAGTTAACCCCATTTTTTTTAATAATTTTTGTTTTGTCAAATTATTACAAAACTCTAGTTTCCCATATTTCTGCAACAATTTAATCATTTTTATACTTACTGCAGGTAAATTAAAGTTATATCAGTAAAATATTTCAGCCACTTTCTTATCCATATTGCTCAATAAGCTTGTTGCCACGTTCGATGATTTGATTAAAATTGAACACAGTTTTCGCATTTTCACACTACACAAGTTTCATTCACAAACATATTTTGCCAACCGAACAAAATGATCTGCAAGACCAATAAGCACCACACATGTGTCATTAGAAAGCTATTTCATATACTACGGCAGTTATTATAACAGCCAACTTCAAATTGCTGAGAGAGAAAAGTCACCGCGATGTTCCATATGTTAGGTTATTTTTTGCAACACGTTATTAGAAAATAAAAAAACAAGTAGATTGAGTTAAAACAGAGTGCAATAATTATTATATTTTACATATCATCATTCACGATTACGTCTATCATATTGGCTACAGGAACCCTGAAAGACAAATGCCTGTTAAATCACTAACACTATGTGGGCACAGTGGCTTGCTACATTAAACAACTGCTCGCCCAGATAAACAACTGCTATAATATTTATATATTGTATCTGAGGCTTATCAAACTTTGTCCACTAAAATATAGCTGTAGCAAGTTCTTACTTTTACAAACGTACTTTTAATAACCAAACATGATGCAAACATCATATTATGAAGGTGTAAATCGGCTAGTGCGTTATCCTGAAATATTTCGATCAAGTACAGACCATCATTTATATGTTCACACTGGTGTGACTTTGCAAGTTTCATGATTCTAATGCAAGCATTGTGACATAACTATCTGTAATGCCATTTGCGTCTAATTTATTGACATGAATATTGGTACATGAATCTTTAATTTAAAAAAAATAATATGACGGCTGCATTTACATTATCAACAATGGAAATGTGATAAGTGTTTACCAGAGGCGAGCAATTCGAAAATCTGGGAATAAATTCGTATTGAAATAATATTGGCCTAACAGTTTTCAATCACTCTTAACGCGCCCATTAACCTTTTCCACGACCCGACGATCAACCTGGATTTTTTGTCGATAGTTACCAACCTGGACTTATTGATTACTATATTTGACGCAATAGTTTTGTGGACGCCCTTTGAATCTTATATCTGTACGGTTCAAGGTTTGGTACTGAAACATGAAAACGTATGCACTTCAATTTATACGTAGTTTTTGAATTCTAAAAATACGCAAAAGAGGATGGGCTGAAATGTATGAACCCCAGCCTAGGAAATATTAACAATGTGTCATCGAAAAGGTTGTATGTACTCTACAATTTCTTCTGTGGCCGAAAAGTTTAAATCGCAGTGTAAAAAAGTTATGGATAAATAAAACGAGACTTAATTAATGAGAATGATAATATTCTTATTGAGTTGCAATGGTTATTAAATATTAAAAAATTAGTTTTAAGCATCTTATTTGATTAATGGTTGTTTGCTTTTGTAACAACCAAATCTTGATATTTGTGAAAAAAATACGTAAGGTAACCGAAAAACTCAATAATGACTGATTGTACCGGTGACTTGTTGCGGTTCGTCCGCAGATATTTCTGCTGGCGCCCCGCACCTGTTGCTGTCTAACCTGCTCCGTTTAACATGCTTCCGCGTCCTTTATCAACAAAAAGTGGTGTGTTTACATTTCAACTCGTGCTGCCTTTAATAGCGATAACTTTTCCCCACAAAAATTGTGTAATTCCCTCCCTAATAAAAGTTTTAGGACATAAAAAAAACTATTCGGTTACTTATCGCTCATCGTTATTGGTCATATAGGCCCATCCTCCTTTAATGCACAAATTGTTTCACCCAAAGAACGAAAGAAAATGACCTACTAGAATAATATGTACCATATATATGTTATTGGAAAACTATTTCAACACTACAACATTTACTATGGCAATTCATTTCAAATTGCTGTGAGAAAAAAGTTACGGCAACGTTTCATTATTCTATCTTGATGCATTCTTTTGTCTTGAAGATGTTAGGTTATAATTTGCAGCATGTTATTAGAAAGTAAAAAAATAGATTGATTATGTAAAAACGTAATGGAAAATATATTATATTTTGCGTGTTATCATCCACGATTGTGTCCATGAGACAGGAACTCATAGAATACTCTCAATCCCCAATTTCGTCGCCCAGTCAAAAAATTGACATATTGCATCTATGCTTTCTTGAACTCAGTCCATTAAAATTGTAGTAAGTTCTAGCTTTTATATGTCTTGGCTGTAACATTCTCTTAATAACCAAATATCTTGAATTATTTCAATATAGTACAGACTATCATATTTATATTCTCCGCACCATAACTGAGGGTTTTAAATGAAAGGATATAATGCTAACATTGTGACATCATTCTCTGTGGGATCATTTGCATCTAATCTATTAAAAACCACCATATATCTATTTAGACGCCTGTCATTCACGTCGTCATACAGATCAGTTGGTACATGAATACTTTGGTTTAAATAATAAAATATTTCGAATATGATTACATTGTCAACATTAAAGTTGTGAAAAGAATTTATCAAAAGACTATTAATTCTACAATCTGGCAATAAGTTTCGTAAAGTGGTATTAAAAGACTCTTAGCGCAATAGTTTGTAATCACGCTTGATTCGTCCGTTAACCACTTTCATCACCCGACAACATAAAGTTACCAACCTGGACTTATTAGTTTGCTCGGAAGAAACCAATCTGGATTTATTGGTTACTATGTTTGGCACCTTAGTTAGATTTGCATCTCATATTCGCACGATTCAAGGTTTGGTACTGAATAACAAAAGTTTCTGTCAAAAATCAGTATATCATTTTCTTCGTAAAACCAGTTAAAGATACCGTTTACATTATTAACGGCACGTTATATAATTGATGAGTCTGACATCGTAGTGGAGAAAGGTCCTTAAATGTCGATGATGTTGACTTAGGCTCGCATATTGCAGACCCTCCCATCCCCCTCCCATCCAGACCCTACACTACTTTCTAATAAATAATCATATAATAAATATCTAATAGCCAATCATGGGAGAAGCACGGCAGTTTAGCGTCGCCATATTTTTTGCTCACAGTGGTTTGAAATAAGCTGCAATAATAATTATTGCAGAACATTAAAATCACTTTCTAACGACGCATGTGTTGTCCATTTCGGTTTTTGACTATGTTCCATAAATTTTCGCTGATTTTATTTTGCCACATTAATCTCTACATCGCAAATAAACTAGACAAATACTAAACAAATAGAGTGTAGGGTCGCTTCTTAATTTTAACAGATGCTTCCTCGGCTGCATGTTTTAATTCACATACCTGGATAGATAGGACTATTGGTAAATTTGTACATAACTATGTCTAAATTAGTTAAAGATCAAATGAAAGTTCTTTGAAATTAAACGTTTTTTAAAATTTGTTGTTTCTTTGAATTGTCTTGTTCGGTAGATTGATCGACATTAGCATGATACTCTCGTCTCTTTCACATTACATCTTGTAACTGACTTACTTATTACAAGTTTCAACCTTCTAGCTATGAAACTTGTAACCTATCATAGAAAGATATGAAATAAATTTTGTAATAATGAAAATATATATTTTGTGACATTTGTCCAATTATATTAGTTTAATAAATAGCTTTTATCACATTATTTTATTTATTGTAACACAGTAATCAAATTTTGAACCAAAAAAAATATTATAAAATAATCGAAAGAAAGTTAAAAAGAAAAAAAGCAATTGCTAGGACAAAACGTATTTAATATATTAATCCACTCTACAAAATATATATGTGCCAAATTTTATCTAAATCGGCTAAATTGTTACAATTTTATTGTACAATTAAATTTTATTGTACAATAAAAAAACAATTAAATCAAATAAAACGTTTTTTATAATGAAAACAAAATCACATTAACATTTGTTTTTATTCTGAAGCTTCTTTTTATGAAATATAAAACTTCAAACTAAGGTTCAACGTGTTAGAACCCAATTTTTTGACAATAAGTTCCAAAAATCTGAAAAAAATTTAAATGTTCTCTATTTTTATCACCGTTTCCTGACGAAATCTTTTGGTTAGCCTATGTCAATAATTTTCTGACATAAAAACATATTTCGGTTTTATTTTAAACTCTAAATAATTTTTTCGTGGATGAAAAGTCTTCAAAAATAATTCATTGAAATATGAAATTGAAAGATGAACATATGAATAGACAGCAACAATACGTAGTTCACAGATATATGAGCAGCGCTTTCTGTTACGTTGTAAGCTCGAAGTTTTTTTCGACAACCGAATCTTGAAAGCTTTTTAGAAAAGCAACCTTGCAGAATTTAAAAAAAAACTGACAATAAAGGCTGCTGACGAAAGATTATAATTGTACCGTTTTTCGTCCACAGACTTTCAAGCATAAAGGCAAGTATGGTTTGATGTGCACTTGAATATGTTAAGAGCAAAAAATATTTTTGAACACAATATAAATCGAAATAGAAATCGTACTTAGGACATACAGTTTTTTGGATTTTTCAGAACTTGTTAAGTCGACTTTTTGTGCACCTAGAAAATAAATGGTTTAAGAAAATTAGCGCTCTGAATAAAAATAAATATTAAAATTTAATGCATACTGACAAAGGATGTCGCATCAATTAATTTAATAAAATCTGTAAAAGAATTCAAGTTAGCTTCCAAATATAAACACAATAATTTCCCTGTCCTGAAAAACTGTGAAATGTGAATTATGTTTACACGCCAAACATTTTAAATACCGCGATATTAAGAGTTAAACATTAATAAAAAATACATTACTACCGGAATAGGGTTTTGAAACTGAATATTTTGATAATGAAAAAAATTATTTAAATTAAAAGAAAAAAATTATTTTAATTATAAGATCCTTCACGATTCATAATGATTTAGAAAATCAATTTTTGAATCGCATAAAAAATTACTTGGTTGTACAATTCTTTTTTGGAACCTTTTATAGAATTGAGGATTGAAATGATTTACTTTCAATTTTAGAGGAGAATAACTTCATTGATATGAGCGATTTATAGTAAAGGCAGACAATATTTCCATTAAAATTACTAAAAGTCTCACCATACACGCTGCTTGCTTATAACTTTCTGGTGCATGGAAAAAAATTAAGATTTATGTCTTCACCTCCGGAAATACTTTTCCGATTATAATTAAAAACAATAGGTAACATCTATAAACCAATACGAATTGTCTGTAAATTTCCCAGTTCCAATCTAATTAATTTTTCTTTAGTATTGTAGAATACACTCAATGGCATTATCCTATAAGTGATTCCGCTAAGGGCTGTCAAATAAGAAAATCCGTAGTCAATTAGATGCTCCTTTCATATTTTATAAGCTTTTGAAACCTTACCTATGTAAACACATACGTACTGGTACTGACTCCGGTATTCTAAACTTTGACCACTAACATTTCCTCTGAAAATAACCTTACTTTAGATGACACTCGTCTGGATGCTGATAAAATACTTTCATTCTTTTGATAAAAATAAAAGAAAAATAAGTATTACCTGCAAATGATATTTTTTGTACCACTATCAAGAGTTTTGATTGCTCAACCTAATTGCAAAAACATGCACGTTAAACGGGAACAATGTTAACAAATTAAATGATGGAAAATATATACAATCCTACTTCAACGATTATTACTCAAATTTTCTTAGAGAAAAGTAAAACTGTGTATATATATTCATATGTACATTTTAACATTTTAAATTGAAATTCGAAACAAATTTTCCTAACGCATAAAATAGCTAGCAATTCTTACCGACATTCTCAGCCAACGAGAAACAATAGCCTGTGCAACAATAGCCTAATGTACGTTCGTCGATAATCAGTTGACAAAAATGCATATAGCTTGCATTATTATCTGGAAAGTAGGTCAGACCCCAAGTTGCACCTACTCTAGAAACAGCAATGGAGGTTCGGTATATTTATAAATCCACATATGTATGAATGAAGATGGATGAATATCAAGTTAAACATTTGTTAATCTGAGAAATCACTATGTTTTCTTAAATGCGCTACTTTATTCCTATTTTAAGGTATCTGCCCCTTCAATATGAAGTTTATGAATTCTTCGAATTTAGATAATAAGTAAAAGAAAAAGTTTATATCTCTATATCTGCACACCCATGTAAATGTGAATAAATAAAATAAAGTACAAAAGTTATTCGCACCTCGACATGACAATTACAAACTAACGCCTACAAATGTTGAGCCGTGTTAGAAATAATTCAGAAACCGTTTTCTATATTATCTTCAAATATACTATGAATCAGTATATAAATTGTCTACTGTGATATAATTTTAACTGATAATTTAATGGTTAATGCCTCGCCAGTTTAATCCAATGATTTTCTTATGTCGCTTCCTCGATTATACCAATTGACTTTTATTGTCGGATAATTTGTATTGGTGAAATTTATAATGCAAAAAGTAATTCTGATTTAAAGTTATCAGTATTTTTACATTCAAATAAATGAAAGGTCTATATGTAATTTCTATATCAATATATTCACTTATATTCAATTTTTTTTATTTTTAAAAAAGTTATCCACAGCAGTGTCATTCTGCATATTTTAAATATGTATAACGAAAAATTGGCAATGTCTATATTTTAAGTGGAAAATTGAAAATGAAAGTTCATCTCTTCAAAGACGATTTTTTAAAATTATATATGACTTATTAATTTACAATAAAAATGTAAATAAATATATTTTTAAAACCTTATATTTTCTTGCATGTCACCGACGTGTGCGAATGGGACACTCTGCCATCAAACCACCATCTGCTGCTACCAAAGTTAATATTTTAGTTCCAGTATCATAAGGGAATTGTACTGAAACGTATTATTGTTTTTTTATGTAACCTTGTTAGCCTTTGATGACAAGCCAGTTGTGATTACCTTTAGGGATAGTTTAGCCTCATATGGTATTGATATAATAAACACGTATAAAAAGTCTGACCCTTCTATTGATCACTTTTGGATGTATAATAATAGTGATTACGACATTCTTCAATGTGTCAAAGTGTGTTCATTAATTTTAAGAGTTTGTTCATTCGAAATTATGGAAATATATTTTCTTCCGAATAATGTCTAGTGACACTGCTTTTTAAAATTAAACTAATGAAAAATGATAACAATCCTAATCCTTTGGTCAGTAGAAGTTAGTTTACTGCTGAAAACTAAATTATTACATTGGTAATATGGATATTTTAATATAGGGTAATTTACACGAATGGACGTTTCAATATGTGTGTTGCATATTTTTATTATTGACAAACGTTTTGGTGGTATTATAAGCGATTATGATGGTGGTGAACGACATAACGGAGAGGTCACTATGTCAATTAACCTCTACTATCTCCACAATCTTGAACATCAGTATTGTTTATTTTGACAATTTTTAAAAATGTACCTATGTTCTTTCTTTTTTTTCTTATGAACACCGCTTCGTTCAAGAAATATTAAAATTTCTTCACCCAGGAAGCACGGGAAAGCCTTTATAAACTCTTACATCGTTATCTTCTAATTAAAACAAAAATTAGAAATAATTTTACGCTCAAACTTCTTGTTTCAAAGATGTCCGGCTAACGTTTAGGCGTCCTACGTTTAGGCGGACATCTTTGAAACAAGAAGCTTGAGCGTAAACTTATAAAAACTACGTCCGTTTAATTACGTCTAGGACGTAGTTATATGCAAATTTTAAATTTATAACTCCTTCGATTTACTTTTTCTATCCAAATTACTTGATGCCCGTAACGGACTGAGGATGAGCAACGTCATTACAAAAATAGAATTCCATTTTTGACATTTCGTGCTCGGTTCTCTGAAATTTATACTATAAAAATACGCGAAAAAGATTCTGAAAATTGGGAAGATTATCTGTGATGGAGCAAAAAAAGTAAGAAATAGTTCATAGATAATTATTTTAAAAAATCATTATAAAAAAAACCTACACAAATGTGAAGCAAAACGTAAAGTCGCTAGAAGAACGTGTAGACACTACAAACAATTTAAAAATATTAACATAACTTCAATAATAGACGCATGAATGCGACGACTCGTCCTATATTAGTACGAGCTAATCAAAAGGCGCGATCTCATTCATTCTGATGGGTGACTGTGAAAAAATAAAAGTAAGTCAAATTTTCTCTCTGATCTAGATATTCCAATTTGATTACAAAAAATATTTCTTTTTTATTAAAACTGAAGAATTTGCCTCTTAAAGGCTAATATTAAACATAAAGTTGCCTTCGTATAATGTTATTCAACGGTATCTTTAGGTAATATATTTTATTGCAATAGGTATTTAAGAACATTTTTTTTTGTTTTGGATGTAAATTTTTTTCTAATTTTAGTACTATTAATCATGTCTGAAATCCATAAATAAAGCTGCTTCTTTTATTAGTTTATTTACTCTATGCTTTTTCAATCAGTGAAAGAAAGGTAGTAATGCAATTTAATTAATAACTTTATTAAAAACAAATTTTTTTTTCAAAAATGTATATAAATGTAATTGACATTAAGATATTCGGAAGAAGTATAGTACAGAGAGTAGTGTAAATAATTAAATTAACAGACTTCTGGAAGAGCACACACAAAGAATTTCTAACGCTGGAATCTAAGTCATACATGGGCGACGTAAATAAGGAAATAATGTAAATATAAAAACGACTAAGCCTATTTCGTAATATATAGAAATAGTGGTCCCCTATTTGTACTCCTTACAATTATTTAATATATCTCTTAAAATTGTTGCTTGTTTTAACACTTTTAAGACATACCTATACTCTTGAAATTCTTTTTGAGAGTAAGCAGCAGTAATTTAATTTAAAAGATTTAGTCGTGTGTCAGTATCTAAATTTACTTGGGATATATAAAATTCACGGCCGAAAAATTAATGGATCAAATTATAAGCCTATTTCAGGTCCAAATTTTGAAAAGTGAGCTGAGAAATGCACAATTTCTTGTAAAATTTCAAATTCCTTTTCTAAGACAAGTTTTCGACGACTTTTCCTTTATTATAAGGAATATTAATTACTGTTTTTTATATTTTGCTTGATATTAATTGAAATATTATATAAGATAACTGCGCGCATAATTTAATACATAAAAATCTAAAGCGTAGAAATTGTGAGACGACAACCAACGGACAGACGGACGAAGATGACGAATTGATAAGGACTACTAGCTGTGCCTACAACTTCGTTTGCTTGAAATTCGAAATAAGAAAGTTTTTTGAGATTTTTTTCTCTCTTATGTCGCTCTTGCTTACAAACTACTACCATATCAAATTTCATTATGATCTATCAAGTTGATTTCACGTGATTGACGAACAAATTAACATGCATACAGACAAAAATCTTAAAAATGATCTTTTCTGACTTCTGTTATCATTCTTTACGCTAAATTAATCACACTTTTTCTAAATATTTTCCGTATGCAGAATTCACTCGGGTACAATCTTCTTATATGTCTAGATATTTACATGCATTTTTTCTATATATATATATATATATATATATATATATATATATATATATATATGTATACACATATATATATATATATATATATATATATATATATATATATGTATATATATATATATATATATATATACATATATATATATATATATATATGTATATATATATATATATATATATATTTACATGCATATTTACATGCATTGTAACTAGAATAAGTTTTCGTAACTAGAATATTTACATGCATTTTTCTTCTATACAAAAGTTTTCTTCGTAACTAGAATAAGTGTTTTATAATAAACAAATTTCTGATTTTCTAAGCATAATTAAATTAATTGAGAAATTTTCACTTTCTGATATTTAAAAATAGCATTTTTTTTAAATGCCTTGAAATTATTATAATATTATATATAGAATATTCATTGTTAGCAATATTTATTAACACGTTGTTATCGCTTTAGCTTTTTGCTTTTTCATCGTGAGTTTTCCTATCTATCAGATATCATCGTCATATTGCACTATGTGTGGAAACATATCCGCCGGAAACACGTTGAGACTCGGGATGTGATTACACACTTATACGTGTCTCAATCAGCAAATCAACTGCATGACATATTCTGATGAAATTATGTAACCAGCTTATGAACAAGCATAGAAACAAAATTTCATAACCATAATTTTATTAGATAAGGAATAAAGTAAGAAAAAGGAATCACGTGTGACTACTTATAGATAAATTTAACAACTGAATCAACGTTCTACAAAATATTTTGCAATTTAACTATAAAAAGGATTTAGTATAAAACGTTATGAAAAGTTGCAGTTAAATTAGAACCCAAACAAATAAATGACTTATTAAATTACCATTCACAAGTAGTGAAATTAGTAATGCCAATGTGAATTGGTAAATGCTTATTGGTAATGGAATTAACGTTTAATTTCAAGGTGCGAAAACTCAATGAACAAATGAAGAGCAGTTGCAAAGAGATACATTTATACTAACAATTACGAACTAACTGAAATGGTTATTAAATGAAGCAGATAATACCTTTTAGAAAAAATGGAGAAAACATCGCGTAATACGGCAAAAATTAATCAATCAGCAATAACATAAGATTGATAATAAGGGATTAGTAGTACTCATCTTTCTTCCATTACAGATACTAGTGTGGTGATTTACTTCGATTTTGTATACAAAATAGTATAACCAAAAACTACGTCAAAATCTGCTCACGGAACCTTAAGTCGACCTGTCCATAAATGTACATTATCTTGAGTGACGGAGACATAGGTATCTCAACCGTCTCACACAGACTGGATACTATTTCATCTGTTAAATTTATTACCCATCCGTACACATCGACAGATACGGTAAGTGCAAATTCACACAGGTAAGTAGATAGTGGATTATATGCAAGAAATGTGAATCCAATTTCAAGCAATAAATAATTTTCCAGCTATGAATGGAAGAAAAGCTTGCATTAATAATCTTTCGGGGATTGCAAGAATCGATTTCCGGGAAATAAACGATTATAAGAATTTATTAACTGACCAGATATTAAATAAGAGATAGGAAGAGATATGTAGGAGAATAAGAGATATGTATCGAATATTTCAGAGTGGAGATGGCCAAAAAATTTTAGCTTTTTATAATATTTCAATAATTTTAAGATCAAATTTCGAATTATTCTTGCAAATAAAACTCTACATTGTAAACCAATTCAAGGAGTTATAGAAACATGACACTGAATAAAATGCAGTGGAAGTGCTTAGTGATATAAAACAATTAAAATATAAAATACTTAATTATTTTGTTTATCCTTACAGATGGAAGTAACATTAATCTTTGCATAATTCCAATTGAAATGCGGTAAACTGATAATAATTACGAGCTTTATATTGATATAAAATAAAATATAAATACATTGTTACTGCAGAAACTTTTCGCGTTGATTATTTATTTACTTCAATACATAAATAATTCAGAAGAATCGCTTGTGACATGAATTTAATAGCTAACATTCTGTGTTGATATTATTACGTAAATATATATTTGTGCTTGCTCTGATATTTCAAAGTGGAAATTTAACGTTTAGTTACGGGTTCCGAAATATTGGTGTTTGATGTGTAACAGATTTACTAAGTATATTTAAATGGTAAAACTGGATCCATCAGAAGACTCAGGCTTTGTAGCTTTATCTTTCCGCAAATTTGCAACTTTTTTGAAGTTATCGTCGACATATATTTTCCCAATTCCTTTGTAGATCATTTCTTTAATGATAAATATTAATAAAGTTTCAGTTTTACATTTTCAGTGTTCAGCAATTATGGCTCACGAAAAATGCAGTCGATCGGAATGATTAATAATTCTAATACAGAATTTCCGTATTCACTATATTAAGATGTCATGATATATTTTTTGATTCACAAACTGAGGTTTTTGATTCATAAACTAAAAATTTAAGAAAATAAATTCTGACGTTTTCGTTTGAATATTATATTTCAGTTGAATTTAATATATTCTACCAATACGCATATACTATCGTTATCTGTATTTCTTAAGGATAAATTATATCCACGACAACATCTTCAGGTGGGCTATTAGCAAAGATCTTTGCTAATAGCCCACCTGAAGATGTTGTAATACAACCTAGGTCAACCTAGGTCGTGGTAAAGAACTTAAAAAAAAGTTGAAATAATACTACATCACGTAGTTTCATTTAATTTTCGATATATATCAATAATATTAATAAAAAGGAAATCTACGCCTTCAAAAATTAATGTACTTCAATTGTCTTTTCATTGTGTAATTCAATTTTAAATCTAATGTTACTTGCAAATATAATTAATTGTGTCTCTTAATATAAACCATTGCTCGTGGCCGTTGATTACGGAAAAATAAAAGCGGCTTTACGCAAAGAATAACAGAATAATTTATTCCTAACATTTGAGTTACATTTAAACGTACTGAAAAATAATTTTACATTTTAATGTTGCTATATTATATAAATGCTCTTTTATTTGAAACAATCAGACTCAAAGGGATAGGTACTTCATTATAGTTAGAGGCAATGAAAAGGTAAACCGATAAAGTTACATCGTCGATTCGATTTAGAAGGAAAATTTTGTTGAAGTATCAGGTCTAACGACGAATCGCCGAATACGTTCGCGGAGAATTCGATATTTCCACTTTTAAGAGATTAAATTTACTAATTTAATATAATGATGTTTAAATCTCAGGCAGACTTTTCATATTGAAAATCTGCTTTTTAAATACCATTATACTATTGAATATATTTGGCGTTAATTTTGTAGAAATTCATTATTCACAATTAAATGAAACTACGTGATGTAGTATTATTTCTACTATCTTTAATTTCTTTACCACGACCTAGGTTTCGTTATATTACAACATCTTCAGGTGGGATATAAGCAAAGATTCTATCAATCTCCTTCAATCTTTGCTTATATCCCACCTGAAGATGTTGTAATACAAAGAAACCTAGGTCGTGGTAAAGAAATTAAAGATAGTAGAAATAATACTACATCACGTAGTTTAATTTAATTGTGGACCATTATACTAAATTAGTAAGTTTTTGAAAGATTTCGTAAGAACTGAAATTATTATAAAAAGATGTTGTTTATGAATTGTTCAAATTTATAATCGAATACAAAATAATACCATATTTTTCATAATATTTTTAGCCTCCTCTCCGTTTAAGATGAGTAGGCGCTTGTCTTGTAAATATTATCTGGATTATATGTGTTCCACGTTAAAATGTCTGCATTTTATTTAATAAGGCAAGGTGTTGTGTAAGTTTGGACGTAGTAGTGGTTTATTATTTTTATTACGTATACTTTATTTTTTATAACAACACATACATAATATTATAAAACCACCAGGTAAAGTTACAGTTTTAAAATTAATTTTTTAGTAAATTTACTATTCGTCAAATGTAATACATACAAATTTACTTGGAATTTTAAGGTTCCATACTGAAATTATCCACGATTACAGTTTTCCATTATATCCTCTAAATCTGTAATTAAAATTTGTGTAATTGTTATCTATATATATATATATATATATATATATATATATGTAGTTAAAAGGTATCTTACAGATACCCTATAGATATTCGGCAGTTTTCAATTATAAACCATAGACCTTACCATTTCAAACTAATCTGGAAACAAGTTACGAAACTACTAAAAAAATAGATTTTTTTAAATATAAAATATGAGAATAATGGCGCTTTTGCATACATTGAATTCGTTATCATTATAAGTGCTCTTGTACTAGCGGTTTCAAATTCCCATACTATATAAGACACAGGCGGCATTCATGATATCTATCATAGTGAATTATTATACCACAGTATAGACGATTACATACCCTAAAATATAATAACGTGAAAAATTTATCAATTATACGTCAGTAAAATACAAAGTAATTAAATATAATATTTTCTTTAATTTTTATTTCATTCATACGAGTTTCCATGCTGTAGACCAAAACCAAAATGTTTCATTTTTTCTGTCCTTTTTCACTTTTTCTTCCATGTAAGAACGCTTGTAAAATGCAATGAATTATTATTTTCATACTCGTTTTAAAAATATCCTATACAAAATAAAATAACAGATGAAGTTAATCAAAGCTATGTACGCTATTAAACTTTTTGTCAGCATTCAGTGCTTTTAAACGCGAACACACTAAATGTATATTTAAGAATTTAAAGCTCTGCTTAAGTTTACAGGAACAGAGAGCACGTAATGTTTGCCTGAAACGTAATATTAAATTTACACTGTAACTCCTTTGGAAAGTCCCAGTTGTCGTAACGTTTGAATTACTTACATCTGGTATAAAGAGAAATAACGATAATAGAATAAAACATTTTCACTATTTTGGTTACGTAAGTTCAAGTTAAACCATACTGTCGGAATATTACAGTTTAATGTTGTGTATAGTAAACATTTACGGCAGTTACAGGGTTTTCAGTTGGCTGTATCCAGTGGTTGTATTGTAAAGTTTGGGTGTTATATGAAAACTGGTACTTGTTTATAATTATCCACATTGAGCGAGTAAAATGTTTAAGAAAAAGTTCACGTAGTGGTGCACTTAGTATAAAATATTATAAAAATAATAATAATAAAAATTACACATTTACATAGAAATAATTAAAAAAATAAAGCCCTTAAAAGTGTTATTTCAGGTTTTAATTAGCAATTTTATATTTTTATGAAAACACGAATAAATTTATTATGAATTTCGCTAGATTTTTGTAGTTTTTTTATTTATAAATATTAATAAATTAATATATGGGCGTTTATGAATATATATTTAACTTTTTGCTCTTTCTAATTGCGGAGTTATATGATTTCATGTGCTCTAAAAAATTGTGTACTGATTCCATAAATGAATTTATGCATTCTTAAAGATATGCAAGGTCATTGACAAGTCCAAAAATCTTATGGAAAATTAATTTAATAACAAATATTAATAGATTTAAATGTAATATAATTTCATTTCAGTTTACTTTTTCTATTATTAAATGGTGAATACCTTATGTAATAAAATAATCAATACAGTATAATATAATTGAAATTATAGGGGGTTCAAAACGATTTTAATTTATATTAACTAAGAAGACTTAACTGAGAGAAAATAAAAAAAATTACTTAATAGGTTTATATTAACAAAAATAAATAATTGCATCATTTTTTTCCACATTGCTAATTTTAGCAATAGGACACTTTACTATTTGTTTTATTTCATTAATCGTATCTGAAAGTCCTAACTATGCAAATTTTTTCTACTATGCTAACTATACATAGTTATAAAAATCTCTTTAAAAGTACTTTAAATCGAACTGGATTCGCCATCAATTTAACATCCCTGCTACCATGATAAAAATGAAACATTGTTGGTTTATCCATTTGCTCGTCTTTCTTTCATTTAAACAACCGCTAAACTGCTTATAAATGATTAAAATACAGGTTATGTAGAATTTCGCTATCATTTACAGGAGGAGAGCAACGAACATAAAGATTAAAAAAATTGTGCCGGCGCACGGGAAACTGGAGCGTATTTCATTTAATACGCCAAAGTTATTAGTCAGTATTGTAAACCATTTTCGTTCGAGCTAACATCGCATAACTTGCGCGGTGCCCCGCACTGTAACCGAACCAATGTTCCAAGTCTATATGCCAAATTATGTTAAAAACGGTTCTAGCCTCACATAGCTGGCCTGAATGAAATCTATATCTGAAATTTGTATATATCCTATACCACATGGGCGAACTCGTGGGTAAAATGTAGTACAAATATTAGAAAATAATTAAACATATTTTTTACCATTGGCTATCTACAAAATATATTAGGGTAAAAAGTTAATTAATAATCTTACCACATTTGCATATAAAAAAGTACTAATTATAATTTTAGTACTTTTTCTGCGTTTAAACGAACAAACATGTTTTTTTTATATTGGTAAGGATTGTGAGAAGTTATTTAAATATTCGTATTTACTAATCTTTGTATGCAGTAAATCGCGATTCCAATTAGCTATTCAAGTTTTATTGATACATATTCTTAATAGTTTCAATTTAATTACAATTTGAATTCTTAATTTACATTTGTATATTATTATATGGCTACGATCGAATATCTAAATTACGAATTACGAATTATAATTTCCACAACGCAACTAATTGCTCACGCTAAATACATCAATGAAAAATTAAAGCGGGTGCGCCGAAATCACAAGAACATTTTTCTTTCTCAAACTAGCATTTAAATTTAACGCTTACAAGGTGAACTCTGCTCTGCTTAAATGTAACATAGGCGAAAACTCATTGCCTTGGCCTCATATCTCTCCCATCCGACCTAAAATATGCAGGAGGGATAAATTATTGTCGCCAAGCAGTTTCGCCAGGCAAATTGCACTGCGCTGTTGGTGAACTTCGTCTTAAAGGAGATACTGTCAAAAGAAAACAGGTGTTGATATTGAACTCAACATAATTTAAGAAATATAACATTAAAATTAGTATAATATTAAATATGATATATATTTCTGTTCATACAAAAATATTACTCATAGCAGATTATGGCAAATCTATTTATGACTATTAACTTCTCTAATTTTAAACTAAATTTGCAATGATATTGAAAATATTGCATGTGCCCATGTAGGTTTGCATTATGGATTTGAATTTAATAATCACATGGATTACAACAATCATATTTAGATACGATTGATATAAAATAAAACTTTATATGTACTATATACATAAAATAAAACTTTATATGCACTATGAGCGTTTCGTGTACTTTTAAGCCATATAAAAATATAACATGACTAATTATTTATTATTTATCACTAATTTTCACATGGTGAGAAAAACCATGACATTTTGAATAATTTCAGTAGTTTTCCAAAAAACTTCGGGTAAAGTTTCAGTAAGTTGTTTTTCATAATTTAGACTTTGACAGTTTCAGAGCTGAGTACGGGGAAAAATGCATTTTTGTGAGCATATTCAGCAATATATTTACGACTATCTTAAAATAAATTCTATAAAAATAGTTTTAAAATTGTATTATAAGATTCTCGAGTGGTATCCTACACGATACATAAAATTTAAAAAAAATTATATATTATAATTGACCGCCGGTATCGATATGCAGGTTAGAATGTTTATGACTACGTCATATGATTCTAAGTTGCAATACCAAAGGGTCTCTGAAAAAAACGACTATGATGGTTGTATAAATGAAAGGGCACGTGAATAATTTTAAAAATATTATATTTTCTTTACTGCTGCAAAGGAAAAAAAAGTAAGACGAAAATATTATTTTCACCAAAACAGTAACACTGACAGTGGTTTGAATAAGGTTAATTCTTACAAGGGTCAAAACTGGAGGACCAACCGTAATTAATGTAAATCATGATATGATAAATACAGGATATTGAGTGTATATTTGTTTGTTATTCAATCGTGTCTTAATTACACTACAAATCGCTATGTAATTTTGATAAATAGATAGTACAGCAGTTAGAGAAGTTTTCATACATGCATTTAGACTGCAAAAATCCTGGATATTAATATCTACTAATCAAAAATAATATGTCGATTCCCTATATGCCAAGTCGCAACGAATAATTTTGCAAGGATACGACGTTAATTTGATAGATTTTTTTTCTTTTTTATCACGACTAGACAGTGGACACACATTTTTATGATCAGAAGTAGTGTAAAACTAAGAATATTTATACCAATCTGTTACATTTCCTTAGTATTTAATGATAATTTTATTTATATTCGTTCACCGAACACGCTAAAATGCTCAAATCATTCCAATAAAATTTAAACATGGATCATCTACGACCTAGAGTTAAGTGGTAACAGCATCATTCTGTGAAACTGGTTGTTGATTATGCCGTTTATAAATTTTAAGAATCGCTAGACTCTAAATAATATCGCAGCGCTTCCTACCGCAAGTAGAACCTCATTTCACACCAGTAAGTATGTCATAAGAAACGTTGCGTTAAGTGACTAATTAGTACATCCTGCTACAGAGTCACAGCCGCTATTTTATTACAAGCCGATTCATTTTGGTATCGTTGAATAATTTTTCTCATTTGCCCTATGGTTATATATTAAACTAAATATTTAAATATACATTGTAAAGAGTAGCCGTATTCAGTGAACGCTTACTCTATTTTTGAAAAACTTATTTTCAAAGAGCATATTGTTGACAAATCGCAAGGGTATATAAGCTGTTTTTTTATTTAACGAGGTTGTCAATAATTACGTGACGAAAAGAAAATTTAAGACTGCTAAAACATTCATATTCAATCCTTAATTAAAATGCAAATAAACAATTGTAAACAAATAAAACCGGGCTATAGTAATTTTCCTATAACTAAAATTCCGCATTTATTGTTTTTTTAATAACTTCCCTGTAAGTGAAAATAAATTAAAATATTAACGTAAACACATACACATTATCAATTTACAGTTATTCACAAATATAAAGAACATATTATGTATCATTATTTATACGTGGTGTAAACCAAATATATTTAAGAAAACTCTCGCACGGTTATGTGTTAATATATAACGTGGTAATATATTGTCCTTTACTATCACATCTCACTGGAATATGTCTTGAAGTCTATGAAGTCTATATAATATATATATATATATATATATATATGTGTGTATAATATTCGATAGATATCCAAATCATAAAATTAAAAAATAAAACTGTCACTCGTTTCAGACTTCAATTGTACGTACAATCAACCGCAAATGCATTACCTCCGTTCAATGCGAAACTTGGTCTACTTATTTTTCAATCAGTCAACTGACGGAATTAACGTAATGACTTAACGGAGCTTACTTTGTATCTGGCACATGTTCACTGAAAGTCAATCAAGCTTTTAATTATTACCCCGTAAAGCGTATAATTTATGTTATTTATTTAGAAGTAAGATATTTTTGAACAAGTTTTTATATTTGAAAGTAGGAGAAAAAACTTAACACAGTAGAACTTTGTCAGGAGTATTTAAATTAAAATAACTTGTTTTAAATAGATGCACAGACTGTATGGGAAGGTTGGTACAAAAATGTATCTACAAAGTAGTCTACGAAATATCTATGAAATTTCCTTTGAGCCATTAGTCGTTTAGGATTAATCTCTTACCAAGGACCCCATGTTCCATCTGGAATTCAAAATAAGGTAATATGAATACTACTTTTCCGCCTGCATTTGCTTGTGTTATTTTTTTCTGACAAACTGAATACGTCTATCGAGTATATGCGTACTCGTATACGCATCATTATACGAATGTATTGACACATTCACTACGTGGCGGGATGCGATATTTTTGATACTTTTGCAAAAATAACAGACATCTAAAAATAATACACCTAATGTAACTGAGGATTGGATAAAAAAATTACGCATTACACTTTACATCATCCGGTGCGTCAAGATAAAATACATTTTTCTTAAAATTTTTCTATTTTCAAGTAATTTTTTCTGAATTTTGTTAATATTGTTTATTGCCCCTTTGCTTCTAACAAATGTATTCATAACTTTTTTTTGATAATAATTATTATTTTCTCTTAATTTTTTTTTTCTTTCAAGCGACATCTTTCAATTTAATAGTGCACGTATTAAATAACATTGTTTCTGTTACACTCGTTGATAGCCTCCAGTAAATTTTTTTAACTCGTATATTTTAAGATATAAAATGCACTATTTCCTGAATAAGATCTCATTTCTTTGTATAATTAGAATTTTGAAGAACGAACTCTTTGACCCATGTGATTTCGTTTCAAAGGAAATTTGTGTAATATTATTATAAGCAGTAATTTGAATATTTTACAAACAGACCTTTTTCTAATATTTTTCTTGCTTACAAAATACTGTATTTAATGAGAGGGCACGTCGCGATTTTGCTGAGTACTGCGTGGTAAGGAAATTCATCTATGCCTATCCTACTGTAATGCCTAATAATATGAACAATGACAATCATGCGTCTCTACTGTCAGACACTTGTTTCAAGTAGGATTTTTTTCGAAGTTGATAATTCATTACTATGTTCAGAGGAAGTAAATTTTAAAAAAATATGACTGAATCATTTTTCCAACAATTTTTTATCTAATTAATGACGAGATGTATAAACAATATAAAATAAATATTTATTTATTAAAAAACAATTTCTGTATAAATAGACAGAGAATACTGATGAAAATATGTTAGCCAAGAAAATAATTTAATATTTTGACAAAGATAAAAAAGTGGCCAATAATATATACCGATTACATTCAAGATAAAAACTAAAAAGCCATGCTTGATTCATATAATATATTTAATTCATATTTTATTTTTCTGTTTCAGGTAAGTGACGCTCGAAAACTTAATACAACTTGTTTACACTGGTAAGTCTATTTGAAACTTTCACTAGATCGGGGAAGCTTATTCTAGCTTTTCTAACAATAAGTTTACAATTTTCATCCAAGATGCATCTGACCCCTTCATTATCGCTATCTTTCTAAAATTTTACAGCATTATTTCTTAATCATTTACAAATTTTGTCTCATTTTTAAATTAAAATTTTTGCTTTGAATTAACAATCTATACGATGTTCCTTTTAAAAAATATTAGGAACAACCCAATTATGTTTTAAATGAAAAATGAAGCACCTTAAAATTGAAACTTTCATTATCCCTACTTCAAGTTGACGTCATTATGAAAAATTGATCACACAGTTCGCCAACACCAACGACTTGATAGAATATGTTACAGAAACATATTTCCCAAATTTTCCCTCTTAAATTCGCCGCTTTTAAAGAAGGAAGTTTATTCTACATATTTAAAGAAGTTTAAACTTCTAGATAGAAAATTTTACATGTTATAAAAAAAATAAATAATGTAATGAAAAATATATGATTGTGGTGCATTATAAAAATTTCTCATAATTCACGGTTAGTGATTAATATTAATATATTATTGAATATATTTGGCGTTAATTTTGTAGAAATTTATTATTCACAATTAAATGAAACTACGTGATGTAGTATTATTTCTACTTTATTTAATTAAAATTAAAGAAAGTAGAAATAATACTACATCACGTAGTTACATTTAATTGTGATTAATATATTAACTAATTTCATTCTTATATAAAGCTTAATATGGGCCAATATTTTAATCGGATTTCTTTACAAATATAATGCAATTTGTTTACATTATTATACAATTGTTACAGAGCTGTATCTACACAGAAAAATTTGATAAAATAGTGAAATATGCTATATTTACAATCAAAACGCATTTTTAAAAATGTTTGCATGTCTTTCTGTCTGTGTGTTTGAGCATCAAGAGACGAATACTGGAACGATTTGGATGAAATGTTTCCTGTAAATTAAAAACAGATATGCTTGTATTCGTCAAAGGTTCCCTTAAACTTGAAAAGAACTTGTCATTTAAATATTATCACTCAGGCCAGAAGTCTTAACGCACAGATTTAAAAAGAATGAACAAAAATTATTGAGGCTACCACAGCGGTTCGGCCTAGAGTTCAGGCTAAAATAAAACTTATTTTTTTCCGTTTAAGGTTACTTTTGAGATAAAAATATTCGTACTAGAAAAAACATTTATCGCTAAAATTAAAATATATCTAGGTACATATCTTAAAATATAAAAAAATTAAATTAATAAAGCCGCTCACTTTAGCTAGTAAATAGTAAACTTATGAATATGAGAAGAACACGCAGTATGAAAAAACCGGTCACATTTAGTTATATTTAACAATTAGCCAAATGCTTCCGTTAAACTAATTATAATTATTAAAATGATTTTACAGAAGATGTAATTCCCAGCGTGTTATTCACAGGAGTAAAAAAAAATAATTGGTCTTCTATGCCCACTTTCTTACTGTAAATATTACTGTCCTCATTTTTTAAGGTTTTCGACATAGAATTTGAACAAGTCATCAAGGGTCCTGTGTGGGTACATTGCAATGAGCTTTGAATACTGAATTAGTTATCCAAAATTTATACATTCGCGAAGGAGATACGATATCAAAAATATTAATTTAAACATTTGTTTAAATTTTAAAAGATCTTCTCAAGGACACTTTACGCAATGAAGTCTGCGGGAAAAAAGGTTTTTCCACCTCGCATATATAGCTTTCACACATATCAAATATGTAGGAAAATGCAGAAGTTTTTTTAGAAATTTCAAACCTTTAAATAATTCAACTATATCCCCTGTAAAATTTCCTCTTACTTCTTAGACATCCGATCTTAAACTCAAAATATTATACGTAGGGACGAACAGACATTCATGAAGAAAGATTCCGTTTTATATGGAATTTTTGTACTGAACCCCATTTAGAATTGAAGTAAAGTAGTAATTATGGAATGCTATTATTACTTACATTGGTTTTATTAAGAAAATCTAAAAATAAATGAGAATAAAAAACCACTGTACCACGTAAATAGCTTACAGATATTGAGATAGTCCATCTAAAACATTCAATGCACGGAAAAATTAGTGACTTCCTTATCCACAGTGAAGTTTGAAGGCGTGTTTAGGACTAGCAACTCGATAAATGCTTATTCGACCACATCTCTGGATACCAACGGTTTGTTGACAGCCGTCTCGTATCTAACATTCGTTTTTAAATGTCGTAAAATAACGAAGTGAATATACTACATTAGTGATCACAGTATATTACAAGCTTAAATATGCAGTAAAGTAAGCAAGTTATCCACAATTTCTGCCTGCGATGCTATAATACACAGGGCAAAGTAATTTTCCAAACAAGATAATACTTTATAAGTTGCTTCTTAAGAGAAAAACCTACATGTTACCTGTGGTGTTACTAACAAATGAGATTTATAAATAATTACTAAGGTGATTACTTTTGATTACGCTTTTACTTCTGTAAATTAAACATTTTTCAAATTCGAATTAATCATCGATTATAAAAATTACAATTTAAATACGGTCAATAATTAGGTTACACGGTTTTCATACTTTTTACTACTAAATAATTATTCGCCATATTTAATTTTTTACACTCTTAAAAAAGGGACGAAAACATTTTCTTTCACGTATTCCGTCGAGTCTAGTCAGGTTCATTTTTTATTTTCATACATATTTGTCAAGTGGTAAACTTCCAAGTGACCGATAGAATGTCCCTCTTCTAATTTTTTTACAGGGACCTAGTTCAAAAAAAAATAAAAAAGTAGTAGATTTGGTTAGTTCATGTCAACAATGTTAATCTTATCTTCTATTTTGTTATTGTGTAACGATTTCAAGAGGCGGACCTCTCCATCTATAGAATTCTAATTTTTGCGTATCCCGACAGGCACACGGTTGGTTTTATTTATATAAACACTAATTATTTTTGGAAATGAAGGATAACTTGCATCAGTATTATTTATGTATCAATTAACTAATCTAAAATAATTTTACAATTTTCGACAAATTTAATTCACCATTGAAGCAAAAACTAAATGAAATTCCGAGAGATGCACAATATTTTCTTTTGTATCGATTCAAAATGAATCAATCCGGACCATAATTATGGTATATAATAAATTATTAGAATCGAATCGGATAGTTTCGATCCGAATCTCAAAATATCGTATCGTTCGATCAGCTATGGAATATAAGAGTTTTTAAATATGTCCTACAGTTCATTTATTATCTAGTTAAATACAATGAAATGAAACTACGTGATGTAGTATTATTTCTACTTTCTTTAAGTTCTTTACCACGACCTAGATTTCGTTGTATTACAACATCTTCAGGTGGGCTATTAGCAAAGAATAATAATATCTAGTTAAAATAAATAAATAACAGTTTACATAATAAGAATGTAATGTATGTCTGGGTAAGTATTTCAAATTGGAAGAAAATGTTGACGGGTCACTTAACTTCTCTCTGTTACTGATAAATTGTTTATTATTTTTCTGCTCTATTACTACTATTAACTACTTATTATTTTTACTTGCGGTAATCAATATAAATTACTCTATTTATTATAGATTCCAGTCTATAAATTTCATTCTTTTCAAAATAATAGTCTTGTCAAGCAGTCTGAATCTATGCTATTTCGAGTCTCAGTTATGTTCCGCGGATGATAGGGGACATAGTGATGGAACTCTAAAGATAATTATAGAAACGATAGGTTATACGACCACCACGTCCAATAGCCAAAATATAATAAACGAATTAAGCGAAAGGTCTCTGAAGACATTGGAATCCGATGATAGAACAGCAAATCACATTTAACTCTGTCTACCTCCAAACTTCCAAAACGTAATTACATATCGCCTATAGTTCTAAAGTGCAACATGGAAGTGAAAAGACAGAAATAGTCTCACGACGTCTGTCGCCATCGTCAGATAAATCTGTCACACTGTATCATAAACGACGTTGATAATTCAGTTCGACTGATCGTGCGTCTTGATTATTGATGCATTTGTGTCGATACAAGTCTCGTACAATGTACCGATTCTTAAAAATATTGGATCAGATAATGAAACCCTATACGACACTAAATAATCGTAATGAATAGAACATTTTTATTTTTTACACCACATCTTTTACATGTTGATTTTCGGAAAATAAAATTTTGTATAATCTCTTTATTCTCTAACATTCACTGCTATTTAATACAAATTAAATAAATCTTAAACTCTATATTTTTGTTTGCCCTTTTCACTTTTTTACATTTAGTACCGCAATTTGACTAGTTTGAAATGATCAATTTTGTAACGGAAACTTGTTTTCGCGCGTTGAATTATTCTATAAATGAAGTCCGGAAATGACAGAAAGGTACAGAAGTGAATATGAACCGTTACACCATCGATTGGTTGATAGTGTACGAACGTTTTAAGTAATAATTATAATTAAAATATGAATCATGTGGCAAATGACAATGAAACTCTCAGTGTTCGCTGTATCGCCTAAGTTATATTAAATATTCTGCCGAAATAAGCGGCATTTACCAAACGACACTTTCAAACTGCAGTAATTTTAATTAATATGTACATTTAATTAGTACCATAAAAATGATGTTTACTTCAAAAGAAAAATGCTCCCTCATAAAAGACATTCCATTATTACAATCTCTCTCTCTCTCTCTCTGTCTTTAATTGTCATACTCTTGTAACAATGCGTTTCCACTTTCGGTTCGTAGTGTAGTGTTCGATTGGTAGTGTTTCTAGAGCACTCCATAACGCTGGTATCTGTCACCGTCTTTATCAAATCCGTCCATCGAATTGGAAATCGCCTCGTGATCTTTTGTCTTAAACCTGTCCCTGCACCACTTGAAGCGCCATGTAGACAATTAGTTTTCTGAAGAAATATTCAATTCCGGCGTCTGGGTCCAGTATTGTTACAACCTAACTGACCATATATGTTTCACAAGGAAAAAGCGTTTTCCTACTTCAAAACTAAACAAAAACATTACTCAAGCACTTTTTTAAAATCAGTCGCAAGTCTGTCATTTTCCTTATAAGTCGTTTGAATTAGAAACTTGATATTTAGAACAGTTATTAAGTGAATTAATTTATGTACACATATTTTATGTTGTCATTTTTGGCCCTGAAAAATATTAATAGCATATTCCTCTTATTTGCATCGAAACAGCTAATTATAATTACTATTTTTCTAAAATATTATCTAATGTGCTGGAAAACTATAGAGATGCGTTTAAATTAGGTTTGGAGAACCTCAAGTCGTTCTTACGCTTGCGAAATATATGCTAGAAAGTGTGTTTACTCAGGAAAAATTATAATAATATATATAATTTACGTACCCTTCAATGTTTATATGAACCTAAGAGTGTAGTAAATCTTTGAGTGGGAGTTCTATTCAAACTTAACAGGTGAATCTATGAAATTAACATCAAATTTAATCTGCTCGTACCATATGCCACGTAATTCTATATTTTCATTATTTTTTTGAATTAGTCATCATTCATTTTTCTTATAATTTTAATTTTTTTTAGCTCAACATAAATTCCTTAAAAGACTCATAAACGTGTACGAGAAAATTATATATTAGTCTAAAAAAGGAACCTCAAATAATATTGTCAAATATACATTTTGCACAATGTGTGGTTTAGATCCACGCCAAAATTTCAAACTACCTTAAAAGCAAAAAGCCCTTATAGGATCATTTCGTTCCGTTTATCAAGACTCTTTTTCTCAAGAGCGCGTAGAGGTATTAAGATGAAATTAATATCACTTACTGAAGTCTACAGTTCCTTAAAACTATAAAAAAATCAAGCTTTCAAGTCAATGCACTCAAAAAGAACCCTAAAAATACGGCCATTTATGCCCCATATTTCGATACTCGCAAATAAATCAAAACTTATAGGGTTTTACTTTCCTTTAACCTAGAATCATGAAATTTGGAAAAAAAAGGTCTAATACACAACTAATGGAAAAAAATCTTAAAATCGTTAATTTGTAGTTACATCATATAATTTTTTGTAAAAGATATTACAGGCAATATATTTGCGCTGTAAATAATTAAAATTTTGCATATAGTTTAATAGAAATATCATGTAGCATTATATGTTTATAAATGCCTAAATATGTATAGAACCCTCGTAGTGCGAGCTCCACACATGTTTGAGAGGTTTCTTTCTAATTTCGAAGTTTTCATTTACTGGTTTTTCATGCCAATAATAATTTTATTCCAAACCAAGATAGATATACATATCTGGATTATTAGATATTCTAAAATCATTCACATGTTCGTTTGTTTTTCGGTCGAAAAAATTTTGCTAAGAATTAGTTTGAATTTTGGCATTGTAATAAAACATTTTAAATTCGCACATATCTCAAAAGATAAAATGCAAAGAATAATTTTAAGGCAAGAAACATTTTAGGGCGGCAAATTAAATATACGAATTTTCTTTTTATTCCGTATATTGTACGGGACCAGTTGAAAAGGTCTCAAGAATATATCGTCTTAAGTAGCATATCTTCAGAGACAAACTGAAAAATATCCGGAAAATTATATCCATTTCCGAAATTATTCAACCTAAAATTATTGAATGATTATGGTTTTAGGACTCAATACAAAGCTATTAAAACCTTTTATTGTAGCGCTGATTCTAGATGTCATAATTTTTGAAATGTGCGTAATGTCATCGTCATCGGCACCGTGGTGGATTGGGTTGACCACAAAGTCTACGGTCTTTGATGGCGCGGTACACAGCGAGGATTGGGGTTTGATTCTCGGTAACAAGTTGAACGGGGCTGGACTGGTATTCTGGCTGTCTGCAAGAGATTGCTCTCGTATTAATAAACTCTTGTAGCAAATCAGTTGTTTGCGATAAAGGAGGTAAATAAATAATAAGATACATGCTTTTATGCCTGTAAAATATATAGTAGGCAAAATATTAATGTTGGGACATAAAAATATTTGTGAAGGGTTTAACAGAAATATTATGTACCCTTAAACATTAATAGGGGCATAAATGTATACGAAACCCTTGTTGAGCAAGTTCTATGCGTACTCGAGAGATTTTTTCCAACGATATGATGATACACTTTGCATACCATCGGATTTGGAACGGTAGAGTATTTCCTTTTTAATTTTTGTATTGTTTTCCAATAAATAAATTAATTTTTACTACAATTTAAATTTTAATTAAATTGATCGAAGGGTTTACAGATTATTACCTCAACAGAGTCACACAAACAAAATGTTTTGTTTGAGTGAATCCGGCAATTTAAACCTATTTTCTTTTTCAATATCTTCCTACGAAAAATAAAACATTTTTATTAAAATTATTGATTTATAAATACTTGTTCAAAGTTATGAAATTTTTTTTTTGCATATCGATCGCCCATTTACGTGTGCCCTCAATCTCACACCTTATTTTTACGTTTGCTATTGCGTGTGTAAGCTTTTAAAACTTTGATATTATATCTTTCAGAGCTCATGTGTATTAAAGCTTTCAAAAAGCTTTGTGCAATCTTCTATTATATTAAACCATATGTGTAATGAAACTTCTTATGAGAAATGAACTTTCATTGTCAAGGTGACCGAACTGAAGTATGAAAGGCAATAGTTTATGGGTCACGGACATTAATTTTTCTGTATATTCATTATGTAAATGATTGTATTGGATACTCATGTATATATATATATATATATATATATATATATATATATATATATATAGATATAGACGATCTGCCTATTCTTCTCCAATAGATCTCATCGAGCCAAATTATTAGAAGTTCACCAATTTATTTGAAGTAGAAATGTATTTCAAATAATCGTTAATACAACAAAATAGGATGAACAGCAGTCTTGGACTCGTATCGTTAATTATTTTTATTACAATATTTAAAATGTTAACTATTTGTTTCCTTTGACTCTGAGGATGAAAATAATTTAAGGTCTTGTATCTTTTCATCCCTCCGCAATGTTTTATAAATCTCAAAGTTTTTAAGTACATAACATTATTTATCCTAAACATAGATATATTTGTATAAATTTTCTCAAGTCAACAATATTTCAACACAAATATGGAAAATAACCATACGTACGTTCGTTAAAGTTTCGTTTAAATAGCCATACATACGTTGAAGCTGACTGAAAATGACAATTAAATTAAAGGCTAACTTTATTGTTATTATAAGAAAACAAGTATCTGCTATATTATTTTTTCTACCGAAAATAATCTTAATTATTTTCTGAAAAATTGCCTTATATCCAGCGGCAAAGCCTTAGTGACGCGCCCAAGGTTATTTCACTACCTTAACCCGAATCTATTTAAATCTAATATATTTTGTACAAACACGAAAACAAATACTTTAAACAGGATCAATAGCTTTGTACACTTCGCTTTGACACGGATACTCTCGGTTTCACTCTAATGATCATCAAAAAGGTCATCAATGTAAATTTCACCTTCACCTTACTCCTTTATTTTAATTCGGACGAGGTAAATGTGTTTTGTCACTAACTTAATGCAAGATCGTCGTGAAAATTTGTATGTGATTAGATTTTTATATTAGACTACCACAGGATCTGTAATTTTGCAACCTTAAGGTTGTTCTCATTGAAATAAAAGAGAAAAAATCTAAGGTTAATTCAGCACCACTTTTGTGAAATAGGACAAAAGTGTAAACTTTTAATCAAAATAAATCAAAGTGCAAATTTCTAAATTGAATTATTGATATATGTACATGATTACTACATACCCAATTAAACTTGTCAAGTACGAATAGATATATTGTGTATATTACGAGAGTTTTGATCACGCTGGAGTGCATATAAGTATCTAAGGGTGAATAATATTTTTATTAATTTATAAAAAAGCATTACATTATTTGTCATAATTTCCATGTATTGCGAAATATACTTTTCACTGACCTATAATTTTAGTGAATTGTAATCATGAAATTTAGAGACGTAGCTACTGTTTTATTTATGTAAATGAGGGCGGTAATTTCTTTGACAGCATTTTCATGAAAATGCTATCAAAGAAATTACCGCCCTCATTTCCAAAAATAAAACAGTAACCACGTCTCTAATTTAATTATTATAATAATACAGCTCTTTAATTCACTCACAAAACATATGAAGTTGAAAAAAAATACTTGATCTGCTACCTCAAAAATTACATTTCATTTCAATATTTTGAGTATTAATCATTGAAATAAATCCGGGTTAATATACTTTACCACTATACCATGTTGCAAGTTTCTATGACAGACGGTTTCAGAGAAAAATCAATGTGATAAACAAATAGACGCACGAGCTAGCACGCTTGTTATCAGAGTTCTTTTTTTCCCCTTTGTGTAATAGTGAAAATAACTGCCTTACTCGTGATTGCTGTACAAACGAAATTTAATTTCAATGGGACTAATTTAATACGATTAGTGAAAGGAAAAGAAAAATACGTCCTGTTTTGATTATGTGCCTCAAAAAAAAAGGAAAAAGCAGAGAAAGAAAAATAGAAAATTCCATTTTTTTCAAAACTGTTTTACGTAAATTTTGTACTTTATTTGATTATGTATCAGCGCTGTGGTAAATATCGTTGACATTGTGTTCTGTTGTTTATTTTTCTGACAAAAATTAATAATGGATTAAAAAAACACAATATGTTTCTCTCCTTTACTAGCGAGGAAATTCTAAACTTCAATTTCTATGAACTTAATTTTAACAATTTCGCCAAAATTTGACGTTACCTATTTTTGTTGAAAATTTTCATAATAGAGTAACTTACGGACAATTGAAAACCATATATCGAAAAATGTATCGTATTTACTTTATTAAAGCCGCTTTCGAGAAAACGATTTTAATAAAATAAAAACGTTAGGTTTTCTGCAAACCATTCAGAGAAAAACTTCGTAGCGTATGTTTTATTACCCCTGAACCTTGAACTTTAAACCAATAAATTGACTACACGTTTCATTATACCTAATAATATTCAGTGTTAGTGGTATTGATGTAAAACTTTAATTATCTCTTACAAAAAGAAAACGAAGTAAGGTTTTCTGAATAAAAATAAGGAGATTAAATTAAACTTAAATTTCTTTGACAAGCTTTAAATGGAAGATAACCCCATCGATTGTTTACGGGCAAATAGATTTCAATGTAAATTAAAATGGGCTTCGAAATGCAACTGAAACACATCGTTTAAAATGCAACTGAAACAGCGTGTTAAAGCGAGTCTATAGACAATTTTTCACGTTTTATAATTTTATAGGACCTTTTTCAAAAACGATTTTATTGAAGGAGCTGTAAACTCGCATAAAAAACTTAAAAAGCTTAAATGTGTTTGTCAGTTCGTTGGTGAATGATATTGTAACGTTTAAAAGCAAATACTGATGTCCGATTGATATCAAACAAATTAGAAATGCTTTTACAATTTACTGTGTAATTTTACATGTATTAACATTTAGTTTCACAAATGAGATAAAGATTTTGTCATATAATGATATAGTCAAAGATCGATAGTAACACATTAAGTATATTCAACGCTAAATGAAAGGAAAATATCAATATGGAAATAAAAGACTTGTTGGCTAGAAAGGAAGATAAATTAATTTCTGTCTATCAGTAAAGTTTCATACGTACGCAATTGGATTTCCACAGCTTTATTCCTGTAGTGACAAAAGCGGTGGTTTTAAGATTTATTAAATAAGTATATGAACGATATATTTTTACCAATTATGCATTCTGAATTCGCTTTTTACTTATCGGTTTTTTCATAGGTATTAATCTTTTCGTTATCCATGACATTTCAATTTAAACCTAACGCTTTTTTTAATGCCGTGACAAATTTGATCTATATAGAGCAGAGCTTTATAAAAATTTGGCTATTTTTATCTGGCTAGTTTTACGGCTAACTTTTGAAAAGGGGACTTTTTACAGTAATACTAATAATGAGGCAAAAACATTCAAAACTTAAGCCCGAGCAAAAAGATAAAATATTTCAGAAAGTAGTGTTGAGTATTTGCTCGGTTAACTACAAATATTTTATTATAACATACACATCGGAGAACAACAAGCAAACAGTATTTGGAATACCTTAAGTTTAGTAATTTCCATAATTTATCTAATAATTTCCATACATCATCTGTCTATTGAAGTTTAATAATTTCCATAATTTTATATTTAGTAGTTTTGGAAATAGACGAGTGAAACATATTTTTTTGTAATTTTTTTAGTAGTACTCTGAATAATGTTATGAAAACATACTTTTGAAACCGTTTATAACTAACTTTCAAACGACATACCACACTACATTTGTGACAAAAAATAATTTTCGTCGAATACTTAATTTGTCCCCCCCACCCAAATACTTTCCTTCTCTGACCTTTCCATAACGACATTTTTAGGTTTGGCTGTTGAGGTACATCCGAGTTAATATGTTTTATTTCTATTTCAATCTTCCAAGTTTCTACAACAAGCAGTTTATAAAAAACGGTTGCGATAGACAGACAGACAGATGGTAAAGAACTCTAAAAAACGTCTGCACGTTTTTTTTTGTTTGGTAACTGATCAACTTTTCTGTCATTAAATGTTGTCAGTTAAGGGTGTATTTTGTAGAAAAAATGAAGTTGCTTGGACCATTTCATGATCTCGAAATTTCTTCGCAAAATATTAGCTTTAAAATTGGTTTAGGCCCCCTTTTGATTTATGACTGAGTGATAGATTTTTAAAAAAATCTTGTATTTTATAGTTGGTGAAATAGTATTTAGTTAACGAGGTTTAGTTTGAAACGTTCCGCTTATATTGTTTATTTAGTAAAATTACTAGGAACATATTTCTCCAGTAAATCAGTTGTTATATATATGTCAGTTTTATATAATTCAGTTTTTATATAACTTAATCAGTTTTTATACATACTGCAGGAAAATCAAACTATCAACTGACTTCTAAAAAGAAGAAAGTTATGAATTTGACCCGTAGATACGTAATATTATTGGAATTACAAAATATTCGTATATATTAGTACTACTAGGCCTTCTAAACAAATATACAAAATTTCCTAAGTGTCTGTATATGTGTTTGTCCACGTATTTCTGAAAAGCTAATAATAGGATTGCATTTTATTGGCTTTGGTACCTTCCATTAAGGCACAGTAAAACTTTCATCTAAATCGGTTCAGTAGTTACTAAGATGTAAACTGTTAAGTGTGTTACCAGACATTATTGTCACTTTATTGCGCAATTCTCATAATTCTCAATAATACTAATATAGGTAGGTGTAGGGGTTTAATATTACGGTGCAATAAATATTATGGTATTAGTTAGATTATAATTTAGAAAAACGGTTTATATAGATTATAATTGAAGGGTTGACACGATATAAATGCAGCTATCGAATTGTTGATAACAAAACATTAACTAATGTTACAAGTGTTACTTATAACCTTACTTACAACTAAAAATTAATAAAAAAATTAATTTAAAAAAATTAAACCCATTTCAAAATGTAGGTAAGTGCTTACACCACTTGAAGTAACGATATAATGAAAATACGCTTAACTTAAAAGGAAGAAATAATAAGTCTCATAATAGGCGCTAAATCAGTCCAAATCAAAAGTAGATAATAATTTAAATAGGCTTTTTTTTAAGTTTATAACAGCTACATAATGTCACACGTACATCACAAAACAAGTACCTTACATACAAGACAAAACAAGAAAATTTTCTTCGCTGGCACCAAGCTCAAAAAAAAATGTTAACTTACCTATTTAGGCTAGTAACTACTTTTGACTTGGATTCATTAGAGCATATTAAAACACTTTTTATTTCTTCTTTTTAAGTTATTCATATTTTCATTACTTCGTTATTTTAAATGGTGTAGGCACCTGTCTACATTTTGAGGTTGTTTTAATTTCTTTAAAATTAGTTTTTATTTTTCTAAAATATTTCGGATACTTTTTATAGATAGTGCTTAACAAGCCTATGGTTTCATTTTATGACTCAGTTATAATAATACATAGTGTCGCTCTTTAGCATCGTAATTGGCCATTATATTTTAACCAAATTACCTACATTAAACTCTTCGTATGCAAATAAATTAGAATCAGAACCTAACGAAGGATAGAGTCGTTTCTTGACTTTAATAGAATATTCCTCAAAAAACTTGCAAGCGTTAAATATATGATTAAATAATTTTAATAAACACAAAAGCTGCTTTCTAATCACATGATCTTTTCAATTTGTTTTTTCTTGGTTTTCATAGCTCAATTTTGTAATGTAAAAATCAAATTTTAAACCAAAAAAAAAAAATTTACATAAAATAACCACAAGGAATTTATTAATTATATAAAATTCTTGTAGTTATACAAGCATTCCTTAGTATAATTTGTAGTTATACATAACATCCTTCCTTATATAACTTGTAGTTATACATAATTACACAAGGAAGTAAAGAAATAAAATCTATTAACGGAGTAACAAGTATTTAATAAATTAATAATTAATTTCGTGTTCATAATATCCCTTGAAACAGGGTAGATTAACATCTTGTGTATCAAATTTCTAAAATTAGAGTGAATTTTTTTCATGCCTATCCATTTGTCCGACCACTTGTTATAGCCCTACAGCCTCTACAGTTCTATTACTATATGCACGAATTTATTTGCAAGCGAATGCTTCCTATAAATATTCGTAATAATATGTATCAAATTATTAAACACAATTATTTTTAAAGGACCTCCCAAAATTTTTAAATTGAAGCGACGAAAACAACGAAATTTTATTTACCATTTTTCATTCTTAAACTTTGTAAGCAATAAAACTCAAAACAAAGTCCAATGTGCCAGAACGCATTTTTTAGACGATATTAAACTTGTATTACTTAATTCGTACTAAACATTTTAAGAGTATGCGATTTCAAAGGTAACTTAGTTTAATTTGTTTCTTAAACTCTTTGCAAAACACTTTTTACTATTAGGTTCCACTTGTACTATGTACGTTACATTCTTAAAAAAAAATCCCTTGAAAAAATAAAGTCTATGTAGACATTTATAATACGTAGTCCATACTGATATAAACAATTCCTTCTGTCATGTATTAAGCTCAAAGTTATTATCAAGAACCGAGAACCTTGAGCGGTTTCTTAAAAGCTTTATGAAAAAGTAGGATTGTAGAATTAAATAAAACAGAGCTGGCTTGTTAAAAAAGGATATCCTTATACTGTTTTATTGCACTTCAAAGGTTTACTGGTGAGAGGTAAAAGCTGTAAAATATCCTTCGGTGCGCATTTGAGCACGATAATAAATAAATGCACTTTTAATATGAAATCATTGATCGCTACTAGGGAACGATGCGGGAATTACGGACGCTGAAGGGAAACAAGTCTATCACTTCTATTATTATACTAATGACTTTGTTATTTATCAACATACGGTAAATCAACCATCAAATAAACGTTAATAATTTTACGAAATTATTCAAAAACATTGTTTTTTCGTCAAATGCAAAACCTTTCGTGTCCGTTATTACCCGTAACACTTGTAAATGAGGAAACGTGGACGAATGTTGAGGTAATTCCGAACAGTCTGGGACATTTACGGGCTAACTTAATGAAATCGCAAATTACTTGCAGAAAAAACAAATAAAGCCTTGGGACGATGTTGGAACTGAATAAATTTAATTTGCCCAGTTACCGCATTTTACATATATTATCCAGTCTCCGATGGGTGGCACACAATACTTTTCTTGACAGAAAATGAAAAAATAGTCAATTTCCTTTTCATTCAAAAAGATTTTTCACGTCATTATGGCGATCTTGTTTCCTTGCATTCTTATTTTTATTTTAAAATCGATTATTGCATTTTTTTGGTCTCAAAATTTTCCTTTCTCTTTCGATTTTCTTCCACTCTTTCTATTCTAATTTTGATTTTTCTGGCGTGCCTATAAATACTAAAGAAAGTTTTTTGTTACGCGTTTAGAATGTAAAGTTCGTACATTGATTATTTCACTCAGTGGTACACAAGAGGACTGGCTGGTTTGAACTATCGAACTTTTAAAAAATGTTACTTGTGAGTTGCGATTCATCTTGAGATTTTCTTTAACTATAATCAGCTGTATAGATAAAATTACTACCCGATAGAAATTGGTCTTCACATTCTCTTTGGCTCAAAGTACCAAGGTTAGCAATGTCACTGACAGAAAGGAATTCGTTTTGAAATCCTGGTTGGCTTATGTATGAATGTTAACGATGTCATTTAAATTTTCAATATTAGCTTCTGACCTTTCAAGTGGAATTGATGCCGTCATATCACCAAAACTGACGATTTTTTTAAAAATTTATCTTGATCTACTGGACAAATTCCAGTGCTTTTGACTCCGTTTATTGTATTTTAATATTTGTGGCATAGTTGAAAGTTTATGTGTAAAACCCTGCCATATCGTATGCTGTAATCTTGGAATCGTATGCCCTTATAAATCCTATGTTGTAATCTTGGCTCACAGATTATTGACTATTAGGAATTCGCATTCCCTATTGTATGTAGTTTTTAGTAGTTCATGAAAGTTTAAATCCAAGCGCAGCATCCTGTGAACAGTATAGGGAGATAATGTCAAAATATGGAAAAAGTTCTTGCGGCAATACTCGTAAGCCTTCAGATTTACGTGGCTCTTGTGATTACCAAGAAGTAATAGAATAGGATTGTTAGTGGACGGTTTTACAAATTCTTTGAAATGCTGAAGCCATTCTAAGAATACTGGTTCAATTATTTAACCGAATGCAAGCAACCTCATTACTTTTACTATTTTTTAAAGAATTACATTCATTTTCTTCGGTTTTGAATTGAAAAAACGGCAGAATATAAAAGACTGCAATATAAAACAGCTCATTACAGCTGTCAAGGAACCACTTGTAAATTTTTCAATTTGTTTCAATCCTTTTGGTGCAAGAATCTTATTATTTCATCGTAATCTACCGATGTAGTGTCGTTAACATTGGATATGGCATTTGAATTAAATTTGTGTTTTAAAATAATCCTTTTTAAATTAAAAAAAAATGCTTTAGTTTCTTCGGCGTTGTATGCCCTTTTTCTGTTTATTGAAGTACTTCGGGCCATCTAAGTGATATATTAAGGTGTTTAGCTATAAAATCAAAATACCAATCCATGCCTGGCATTTTTTGGGTCCTTATGTAATTGGCATTAGCGAAATCGAAAGCTCTTTTTCTTAGGGAGGGAATTATAATACCAAAGAATTCTGTAAATGATTTCAAAATAAACTGGAATAGTTCATTTTCATTGGTTTATTACCTGTCTTCTGAATAATTATATAGTCTTTTTTTGATATGACCAAAAATGTAGTTCTTGAAATGCAGTACCTATCTTTTGTCTGACGAAAGGTTATCTCATATAACAAAACATAATCAAGTAATAAAACAAAAATTTTAATTTCGTAAAATAATTCATTGGAAGTTATTTGAGCATCATTTCTATTACAACAAAGCAATTGATCTAAATTATCAGCTATTTAACATCACTTATTTGATAAACACAAAGAGAAAAATAATAAATACTAAAAAATTAGATAAAAGTCCCAAAATCGTTCAACATGACTCACCTTGAACACGATGCATGGCCACCTGTCGTAACTGTTTGCGCAGCATTAAAGATGGCCGACAATATCTCGTGTCCGCTTTAACCCAGCATCCACAATTCCCCCATCGTCCCCTAAACGTAAAATTGTCCCCTTACGATAAATTATTTATATATTTATTTTAATCAACTGGGAAATATGTTTATTATATTTTTAAATCAGACGGATTGAACTAATTTTATCACCAGTTTGTCACAACTTGTGTTAACTTAATCTTTTTGTACTAGGGAAGTAAATGGTTTTAGAAATAAAGCGATTAAAGTAAAATTTAGTTTTACCATTTTATGTAATGATTTTGGGAAAAAATTTTTTAGTGTTTCGCAACTCAAATTAAAAACTTTATATTATCACTCATATGTTTAAATTTGTCTTTGACAACTGACGCTAACTGATAACTAGGCGATTATAAAGTAATAGATTTTGCATATTAATACATATATTAACCAACATATTTCACACTGGCTAAGTTTTTTAAATATTCGTTTAAGAATTAAAGTGGCGATAAGTAGCGTACTTTAACTACAATTTATATAATATAAATTTTTAAATTTTCAGCATGATTATAAGTCTTTTAAAGATGTGGCAGGCGACATATTTAGGCAGTGAACAATTAATATTTTCGTTTAGTTTAACAGAAATACTACGTATCTTAAATATTTATAAGCTCCTAAATGTGTATGGACTCCTCGTAGGCTGCAAGTTCTACTGCAAGTTTTACTTGTACTAGAATGTTTTTTTCTACTAATATATGCTTACATAATTTATATGCTCAAAAATGAAAGAAAAATAAACATTCCCTTACCCTAAAAAGAGTAACATATGAATTACAATCCTCGGCGTATAAGTTTCACACCTCGCCATATAAAGTGTGAATAATTAATTTTAAAATAAAAATCAAAAATATATTATGTCAAGAATGAACCTTAGAACTGAAATTTGTTTTTGCTATTAAAAATAATTAATTTAAATATCCAAAAAAAAGTTTAATCTAAATGGATTGGATCTAGAAAAATTGCACATTGATAGTTTTAGATACGAGTTTAAATTCGTTCAATCTAATTTTTTCTACCAAAAATATTTTTCAAATTATTTTTACTAATTTATATTTATCAACTGAAGAATTTAAAATAAATATGAGATCATATAATCAGAAATTTAGATAGGAAGCAGCCAAATATATGTCATGAAAAAATTAAACGTAATTAATAGAAAAAATCGTTAACATGAAATACTTTGAAACCTATAATTAACTTCAATGCTCTTTGTTGGCGGTTGTTTTTATTTTTAATTGGTATAATACTAACAAAAAATAAAAACGAATCTACATTCCTGTTTCTGAAGTTGTCATTTGAACAGGAAAAGCGTAAAGTATATTTTAAACAGCACTAGACATCAAATTCAAAAACACAAAGTCACGTGCAATACGAGAATGCCGTGAAAGAATAATCACTTCCGAGTTTTTCGCACGCAGATAAATGTAATAAATGTTCAATTTATTATGTTGTCATGTTTGATATTTCTAAATTTTTATTACATTATCAAAAAACAGTGATTATAAATTTTATATCAAACGCATATCCTAGATTTGTGAATGAAAAACGGACATATTTAGAAATAAAGTTTCCTAAGCGTAAAACAAGGAAAATTTGTTAATTTACAAAAAATTCAGTAAACAATTTTCATCTGCGCTGCATCAAAATAGATTTGATTTAACTATATGAATTTCAATATTTCCTTGACTTTAGAAAACACGTAAAAAAAAAAGTTTGTCGCTTGTAAATCTGCGCACCATGTAGGTGTAAGATAAAAGAGAATAAAATATGTTCGCACCTCGACGAATTTACAATAAAGTTACGCTTACAAATATTAGATCGTCTTATGCGTCATTCAACTAATATCTTTCAAAGTATCTTCCGACCAGTATGACAATTTTAAAACCTTATATAACTATTATTTAATATATTTAACAAACGTTAGTTTTCTTCTTAATTTTCGTATCAATGTGTTCATTTGAAAGGTATCATTACTCATTGTACCCTCGAGAATATATAATAAAAAGTAGAACTTTATTTCTCTTAAAAAATAAAAAGTAGATAAAAAGTAGAAAAACTAAAAGTTTCTTCTTAAGGACCTTTTCATTTATATTTTTGTGTTCAATTATTATTAACTACCATAAAATCAAAAAACATAAATACCGATATATGCTGAAGAAAAAATAACACGTTAATATCAAATTTGTTCTATTTTAATCAAAGTTAGTATATGAGTTAAAATTTCATATGTGACTAGTATTTGAATAAATTCATATAATAATCTGGCGGCAATATACCAGTTTTTATCTTTAAGACTCGTTTAATTTCATGTGACATAGAAATATAAGAAGTGTGTAAAAAGTCCAAATATTGGACATCTTTCAATCCATAACTAAGTTGTTAACAATATTATCACAAAGTGTCCGGTGATTTAAATTGTTTATTAAAGCAAAATTTTATAGATATATTTTTCTAGTATCACTGCTTACTGAAAATCAATCACTGATAAATATATTATAATCGTAACGATTTGGGATATTTCAATCGCATTACTAAAGGAAATAAAATTATGATATTTGTCATTAGGAGAGTATAATGGAATCTGGATAGTTTAATGGAATTAAAGTTATTTGAACGACAAATTAAATATGTACTACGGTGGTAATAACACACTCGTTTTTATGCCATAAGAAGCATTTATCCGGTTGGTGGAGAATGTTGTTGAGAGGTTACTATATCAATTAACCTCCCTGCACCTCGACAATCTTGAATGAATTATTGTTTGTTTCGTGTATGTTGTGAAATTTATATATATATATATATATATATATATATATATATATATATATATATATATTATTTTCTTCTATAAATTGTTAAGCGCTAATATTTGAAATATATTTTAATATAAATATTTATTTATATCTTCAAAACTCCATATCCAACTTACATATTTACGAAAAGTTCGGGGCATGTGGAAAACGTTAGAACAAATTGTTAAAAAACCATAATTAATAAGACAATAAAAAATAGTAACAGTAACCAATAAGACAAAAATCCCCTAGAATTCAAATACATATCATCTACTAATAGGTCGTCAAATTCCAAGCGACTTCATAACCCCACTTTTGAGGCGGCGAATGGACTAGAAAAAGTGTCTAGATTGATCCTGAGTGCTCGAAATACAGGTAAACGCATTCAAACAAACTATGACATGTTTCGTGTAACAACCAAGGGCATAAAGCGCTACTTATCGCAAGATAGAAGGGTTATTAATATAACGATATAATAACTTTAATGAATTTTACGTTCCAAAGAAATTCCGGTTGTATTTGAAGGAAAAATATATTATAAAATTTGAGGAGGTTAAATAAGTATAATATTTATATATTTGGTAATACGGAAACATAGTAAACTTTTTAAATATTTTCTCCAACATAAGGTTATAAGTAGATTTGTATGTTCGTTTCAAGAATACTACAGACTAAGAGTTAAACAAATAAGAAACACTTGATATGACGAAAATGATGGGAATGCCTTAAGACAAATCCCAATAAATTGTAAAATTCCCAACAAGTTTGGACGATTTGACTGAAATGTGAGACATAATTATATATAGATCTCGCATGGATGAAACTCTTCAAAGTGTAGGTCTATCCAGCTCATACCTATCTATACATAAGGGAGATATGTAAGCATGAGTACATCATCATTACGATTTGCTTATATTGAAAGATAGCTTTTCGTTCAGCGCCATTGAAATACTGAGTCAATATGATATTGGAATGACGGTGGATTATCAGATTAGATATTGACATAAAAAGACACAGACCTAAAAAGAGAGTTAAATTGAATGGCAAACAGAAGCCAACGAGCAGTGTTGCCTATTGAGGGCAAGTCGTTTAACATTACGAGAAACGGAAATAAACCTTATTTACTAACCTTGACTGACACTAGATTGAGCAATTTAAGGCTACGATTTGAAATATTTCACTCGAAGGTATAACTGACAAGTCCACAAGTAATAGAGAAAGAATATTTTTAGAGTGGATGACATTGCTACTTGAAACATTTTTACCAGTAGAATCTCAATGTAGACAAAGTCAAATGCATTTTTATAATCAAAATAGCGTACATCTACTTGATTGCCTTGATCTAATTCACTAGTCACATAATCCACAAAATTAATGAGATAAATAACATTTCAAAATACAATATTTGATTTCCGGTAAAAAAATCCCGTTTATACTCACGTCTTAATGTGAACATTCCAATGATATTAAAATTGTTTTCTCATTTATCTTATAAACTAACGTTCAGGGTTCCGAACCCGGGGGAGTAGTAACGAGAAAACCATTTTGATGATTTCAAGGGAAAAATTAAGTGAGGTAGCCGGAACGTAATATGTGAAGTTAGAAATAGTTCATTGCAATTACTTTCATGAACTATCGTCCAAAATATTTACAAATATGAAGCAATATGTAAAGACTCCAAAAAAGTATACACTCTACGGAAAATTTAATAATATTGACACTACTTCAATAACAGACGAATGAATGTGACAAGCCGACTTATGTATGTACCTGTTAAAGAAATAACGCTACCTAACTCGTTCCGGTTGGTGACTGAAAAAAATAAAAGTAACGTCAAGTTTCCGTGAACATTTTGCGAATAAAAATGTTCACTCTTATAAATGTGTTTTAAATTTGGTTACAAAGAAAACATTCCTTTCAACCAAAGTTGAAGAATTTTATTGATAAAGTCTAATGTTAAACATAAAGTTGCCTGCGCGTAATGTTATTTAATGGTGTCTATTCTTTTCACTTTGATGCAGGTTCTTTTCTCTTTGATGCAGGATTATATTTTACTGTGTATTTAAATACTCGTAATTATATCCAAAACTCTATTCACTATCCAGCTTCTAATAAACTGATAAGAGTATAAGAGGGATCAAAAAGAGCATTTAAAAAAATTAAAAGATAAAAAAGTAGAGACAATAAAATTAGGAGAGACATCTTTTATATACGTACACATGCAGATGAATTTCTGGTGCTGGAATCCAATTAAATCCATATTACAGAAGCGTGAATAGGGAACAAGTAGTATTCTATGTTTGGCTACGCCCCTTGAAATTTTTTATGCATGTTAAACGAACTTATTTATTTTAAAATTTCTAATCTAAATTTACTTCAAACTTTTGAAAGCAAATAATTAAAATATTGACGGGTCGCATTTTTAAAGCCTTACATTTTAAAAATGGATTTAAAAACAGAAATATGGTAAATAATGTGAGACTATAACCAAAGACAGACAGACAGAGTTGTGATAATATTTTACTACACAAGATTAAAAAGGTCGAAAAAAGATTAAGTGTAGATTTTCTCAACGTAGAATTATTTATAAGCTTTTATATTAAATATATTAAGTTTTCTGTGGTCGTGAAAGTTAAACATTGAGAAGGAAAACTTATTTTACATTCGTGAAAACAAATTGTTGTTCCAAACTTTACCAAGAAAGCTTTTGTATATTGTTAGGAAACAGTAAATAAAAGGAAATGCGAATTTTTCTTTAGACCAAAATTTTCTTCGTGTCATTTTAATAAGTAATTTAATAAGTAATTTATAATAAAAAAAAATTTCCAATTTTCTCAGCATAATGACACTAAGAGGTAAATGATCTAATATAATAATAATTTTATAATCTACAGTTTTTGGATAATCAAAAATAAGTAGATTGTTCTGGTGACATGATGTTGAAGCAGTATTGAGGCAGTACTGACGATGACGAGGAGGTCGGAAGCTGATTGTAGTGCCAGGTGTCGATTACCGAATATAGTGAATAAGTAGTGAATACTGAACACTGTATATTTTCGGTGGAATGACTCGCCCTTTTAAAGGACACAACACTACTCCAACCGAAAGAGAACGAAACACTCAAGATAGAGCGCGGCGACAGGGACGGAATATCGCCGAGCGAGATGGTGCGTACCCCGCAGGTCCCGCGCACCGCACCGCATAGCTAACAAAAAGGCAGCCACCGTTGGCCCTGCCCTTAGCTTACCACCTACCACCGTGGGATGCCGACAGACGAACTCCATGTGATATCCTCGCTCTTGGTGGCCGAGACGCTACGTTATGCAGGCATGGTTTACTGCATATCGGTTGTTATTTGAAATTGTCTTCACATGTTTTATTATTTGAATTCGCTTATGGTTCACAGATAGCGGTAATCGCATCTAAGATGTGATTATAATATTATTTATCTTAGCGATATCAACAAATAGGTACATATTGGGTCAGTTTGTTGATTTTGATCCTAAGTTTTTCTACTTCTCTGTTCTCAACCCACATACTGGTATTGCATGCGCACCTACAGCACCAACACGTATACCGGAAGCACGTTGAGGCTCGCGATATGGATATACACGTATATATGTGTATGTAGATCACTCGGGTACGTGCCATCTGGTAGACAGCGGGGAGCGGTAGTAATACGGAGTAAATATTTAACGAGACGATGTAGGGTGCTTATCCTAACGACTGATAAAATATAAGGTAAAAAGAGTTATTTTGTTTTCATATCAACTTGTGCTCTTTGATCACCTTTATGATAATTTATTTGACAGGAATTTTAAGGAATCGCATGTAATTAATTGAATACTATTATGTTTTTTGTTAACAATCCTAATGTAACTTAACGACAACAAAACGCCGAAGAAAACATAATTACTACTATATTTGACTTTATATTGTGTAAATTATAATAGTCTAATAATATTTTATTTCTATTTGCATTCTATTTGTTCATACATACATATATAGCAATTAACCATTGAAATACATATACTTAAAAAGTATATTTGATGACTTGAAACATATAATAAGTAAATTTATGCAAAAAGATTAATAAGAATTACGTTTCAATGTGCGTATTACCGCTAGTGAGTAATTTATTTATATTAGCACTGATAGCGCCTAATGAAAAAAGTTACGATTCGTATCATTATGTTAATTAACGTTTCTTCCCCATTGGTAATTTTGGAGGTATTTATCTATATATTTCCCTCTCCGTACTATGAAGGGTGTGGGTATAATATTTCAAATGTATTTTGATATTATTAATTTTTTTTTTTTATATTATTGTATTACATGATTTTATATAAAAAATTATGCATGTCCGCACCCTTCAACAAATATCAAATTTACTACTTTCAGCAAACATAAAAAAGCGTTATTTTCTCTCGTATCTTATGAATAAAAAAAATTAAAAATTAATTTGCGTATAAAATACCTGTTTCAACAATATCTCACATACCTAGCTAAAAAATGTAAATTTCTGTTTTTGTGGATATGATATCAGAGCAAAACTGGGTATATTCATTATTATAAATTATTTAAATCCATATTAGTTAATATAGATAAGAATTAAAGCTATAGCATATTCTATCCGCTTTTTCTCTCCAACTTGATAGGAACATCTAAAAGATAGACAGGGTCGTCACAACTATAGGGTTCTGTTTGATCCTTCATATTCGGAACAATAAAAATTAACTTCTTTAATAAATGGGAAAACATTTTGGAAAGTTTTACTAGGAAAATTATCTAGTGTAGCTTTAATTGCAATTTAAGAAGTCTGAAATAGTAAATGGATAGTGCTTCACAGAACAAGTATAAAAAATATGTACAAATATGAAGCAATACGTAAAGATTCCAGAGAGACGTGTAGACTCTCTAAACATTTAAGAATATTGACACAATCCTAATAGTAGAAAAATGTATGTGACAGTCTGCCTTATGTTCGTGCCAGTTAAAGAAACGACGCTCGTTCCGACTCGTGACTGCAAAAAAGTAAAAGTAATAGAACATTTTCATAAAAATTTTCCGAATGAAAACAGTTTTCCCTTAGATTGATATTTCAATTTAGTTACAAAAAAACATTTCTTTTAATCAAAATTAAAGAGTTTTCCTGTTGATGCAAAAAAGTTGCCTGTGCTCAATATTATGGAACAGCGTCTTGAGGTAACTTAATTTATTAAAGATAAATTGGAAAAAAAAATATTTTTTCAACTGCGTATGAATATGTTATTACGAGTTATAACATTTTTAATTATGTTGAAAATTCTTCTGTGAAAAACCCTTTATCCTAAAACTAAATTCAAAATTTGCATAAAAAAAATAGTGAACTAGATGTAGGAATGCAATTTAAAAAGTTATTTTCTTAAAAGAAAACGGTACTATTTAAAAAAATCTATATATTACCTGTCGGAAAAAAAGGTAGTTGAGTAAGAAGTAAAATTAGGAAAAAGGAGTACTAAAATCGTACGCGGACAAGCGAATTTCTAATGCTGGAATCCAATCCATTCCATTAATGGTCAGCCTAAACGGAAAAATAAATAATCGACTAACTGCGTATTTACTTTTTGAAATTTCTGAATTACATAAAAAAATTTCAGGTTATACTCGTTAAAATTATTTATGTAAATTGACCAAAATTATTTGTTTCAAAAGTTATAATAAAGTGCTACCTAAATTGTTTTCTAATTTTTGAAACCAAATGGTTGAAAAATTAATAAACGGCATAATAGTACCACCTAAAACTCAAGGTTTAAGAAACTGAGTTAAATATGTTAAATGGGTGTTTTAAATATTAACCCAATTTCTAGAACCATGTACCAACCATTATGTCCTATTTAACGGGATGTGCGGAAAAAGAGTTGTCCTGTAGAGATATGTCAAATTTTGTATTTTGTTATATAATATTTTTAATATTTTCATATAAAGCATCTGCGTGCATGATTACATATACATATAAATCTAAAAATGTGGAAATTTAGAGACTCCGCAGGTAAACACGATGAAATTACGTGAGATTTACTTCGAGATTTTCACATCGTAAAATCGCATATAAATTTTATATTAACTATATTAAGTTTTCTGTGCTCGTCAAAGGTAAACAAAAGCCAAAGTGCGCATATTCATGAGTTTGAAACGTTAAACTCATTCGAGAGCAGAAAACTTATTCTACTTCACAAAACCCGTTCATGAAACCAAAGTTTTGTTCGCTAAGTTTCCTGAGGAAGCTTTTATATAATTTTAGAATAGAGTAAAGGAGGGTGTATATTTTTTCTTTCAACCAAAGTTTTCATCACAACCAGAGCAAGTAGTTTATAATAATAAAATAAAGACTAATTTACACAAAGAAATAATATTAAGAGGGAAACTATATTGTACATAATTTGCATAAAACATAATTTTATATCAAAAAAGTTTGCGATAATTAAAAATATGCAGTGTTTTGGATGTTATATTACGATTATAATATTATTCATAGAAAATTTACGTCAGCAATATTTATATAAAAGTTAATATTATTTCAGTTTGTTCTTTTTTCGACTTAAGTTTTCCCACCCATCAGATCACGTCGCCTTATTGTATGCGCGAGTACATCCACCGGAACAACGCTGAGATTCCGAATGTAGATACACACGTGCATATGTGTATGTAGATCCTTCGTCTACGTGGCATCTGGTAGATGGCAGAGAAATGTAGACAGACATATACGGAATTAATATTTCACAAGGCGATGTTTTCTGTTAAAAAAAGATAGATAATTCAAATTTCTATTTGTCAGATGGACAGGACTTCGTTTCAATATCATTGTGTATTATAAGATCGTTTGTATGTTAACTTATTCCATAAAAATTGTTTAATTCAAATGTTTCAATTTAAAAATGTGTGATTTATTAATTCATTTATTGTTATTAAATTTTTGAAATTTAAATACTAATTAAACCAAACAAGAATATAAATGCGATACACAAAAAAAATTACATCCATGTTATCAAAACAATTATGAACATCGAAAAAAATTAAGTAACCTAATAATTTCCATTCTAATTACAGGTAAAATTGTAATTAATATATGCACAAATATTTTAATTAACCTTAGAAATGCACAAAAGAAAATAAAAATAAATTCTGACAGTTTTTAAACATATTTTAAAACATTATCAAAAATGTTCATCATGAAAATGCAAACAAAACTTTTAAGGTTTTTTTAATTCCTGACACGTGAGTTTTATGCTGAGATTCTTTTTTTGATATCTTAGAATTTTTCCATAACTCCTAAGTGTCATCTTTTTAGTGATATCTATACTTGGTGAACAGTTTGATCAGCTTTTCCTCAATTCAAACCTTTTAAATAAATTTTCTTCAATAACCCATGATTATATGACTCCTAATTTTAAATCTAAAGTATGCACCGAAATCCATACCACGAATAGAATCACCCAAATCACGAATTGAAATCAATGAATGTTTGTGGTATTTCTGAGAATCTTAAAAACTATTCCATAAAATATTAGTAGTGGTTAATCAATGTTTGGAGTATGATAGATTTAAAGTAAAAAGTCGGGCACTTCGGTGGATTAATACGGATTTAATTGAAGTTAAGTACAACTACATACAGTATAAGAAATGTCACCGAGCAGAGAGAGCATAGTGAGTTAGCCAGAGACAATGTACATAACTTAGTTCGTTATTTTAACACAATATAAAAGTGATGCTATTGTGTAACAACAAATGACATTAATATGTTAATAGGATAGCGTATAATATTTTTACAATGGCATGACCCAGTTTAACGCTTTCAGTTATTTGGCAATTTCACACTTTCGGCTAATTTGACATTGACACTGGCAGTAATTTTCATGGGAATTATATGGGTGATGTAGAAATAAGAGTAAAATAGGATTTCGGATGGTTAAATTACGGCCCGACCTTATGATCCCTACGATACATTTGAAACCCAGTTCATGATATTTAATATTATTTACGCAAGTACACTTTGTCACCAGCAAATTCAGCTACTTAAAAAAATATTTATGTCTAAATTTGATATTTCGTGTAGGGAAAAGATGACTTGATGATGGAGAAATGGTTTATGTAAAGCAATAATCTAGCGGCTACTAAAGAGTGTTTTTTTAGTACTTAAATAACCATTTATTTATTTGAAAATAAATAAATGGTAATTAAGTACAAAAACAAGCTATATTAATATATTCTATTAGCATAACTTGTTAAGACTTCGTAAGCATCAACTTATTATTTAAAATATTATTGCATAACAAATAATTTAACAAAACTCTTTCATATTTTTAGCAATTATGTATTAATTCATCTCTATCTAAGCCAGGCTACAAAACGACAAAGGAGCATATATTTATTTAAAAACATGCCTAATACTTTCGAATGTTACTATTTTAAAAACTTACTAGATTTAAAGAAAGACGTTTGCAAATACACCTGTTAAATAAAATTACCTCTCGAACACACAGTTACATACAAAAAATTATATATGTTAATATTTCCGTTGAAGTATTTGCAAATATTAATATCAATTTTCAGTTTGTTTATATATTGTCTAATGCGACTTTAATAGACGTAAAATTGTCATGAATTTAAAATAAAAAATTCTTTAGTTTTATTACTGATAACTGTCCTACGATTTTGAATGAAGCATTTTGTGGTATTTGTTGTTTAAACACAAGATTTGAGAAATATTAGAGTTAAGTTATAACATCCGGTAAAATTCCGTTTTTGAGAAAAGCTCGATAAGAAAATACGTCTAAAAATTGCAAATTAGGGGTCTGCGGATTTGTTGTTTCTCAGTGGAAAAAAATTAATCACATTATTTATATTTCATTCAAGTGGCTCTTTTTAGGGCTATCCCAAGCTTGTACAAGAAAGTCCTATCAGGAAGTCCCTAGAAAAATATTTGAAAATCATTTTAAATGTCGATTCTAATTTTGCCAAAAACTAGAAATACGACGTTGTAACAAAAAAATGTAAGTATAATATAAAATATCCATCAAAATATATCAAAATATTTGGTTATGAGTAATCTATTCTGAAAGAGTGGGCGGAGCGCTAAGTGACGGGAACATCACTTGATTTTTTCATACTTCAATGCTGATGAATAGAAATATATGAAGATCTGTGATGTTTGAATTATATTTGTAATACATCTATAATATTTATAAATATACCACATGTAATTTAATGTAGCGAAATTATTAAAAATTGTTGTCAATTACCTTTTAGAGCATTAGAGTCGAGTAATGGCAGAAAATACTACTAACATATGCATTCAATAACGCACTGTGGCTAGTCGACTGACTAGATCGGGCTAAACACAATTTAATACCTCTAGAACTACAATGCAAATTTTTTTCGACTTCCGCAATGAAACAACGAACTGTTGTAGCATTATTTTTGTGCGTCCCTTGGTTCATCAGCTACAGATTTACCGTTTTTGCAGTTTTAGTCCTATATCCATTAAATTTTACAAACGGATACCTTAGACGGGGATCTCAAGTATTGAAATATCTCAATTATTTTTTAATGAAAAAGGAAAATTGTTTCAAAGTTAATTAGGGTTTTATTTACTCTTTAACATTTTTAAGCACGGTTTGCGAAATATGAAGCTTCAAAATAACATTTAACTTCCAAGGCGCTTTCTCATTTTCAACCATTGATTTAAAAAATTAAAAAATATCAAATGTTAGCAATTCCATTAAAACTTTTAAATGATTGCTTTGATTCATTTACATCAAATATATAAAAATATACTAGAAAAAAATTATTTTATGTTTCCATATTCACTCGATAAATTATTTAAAAATAACTAAATAAATACAAATGTTTGAAAAAACCTTTAAACAGGGTTAAAAAATGTTTAAATTAATGCCGGAAAGAGACACGGGTATCAAACATATCAGTTTATCAATTGCATCATTTGCTTCATTTGCTTCATTCTGAGACAGAATAAAAATTGTATTTACGTTCTGATTAAATATTGAATTATCTTCTAAATCTAATAATACTACTACTTCAACATGAAAGGAATATATACATGTTATTTACTTTTAAAGCGAAATAAAGTTTATCTGTACGACTACTGTAAACATTATGCTCCGCCATATTGAGAAAGAAAAAAAGAATTTAATTGTACGAGAAAGAAATCACCAAGATAAGTATTCACCGTATTACTTGTTTTTTTTAAAGAGCGTTCATAATAAGAGAATATTTATTTCCCAAAAACACTCTCCCTGGTTATTAAGGTCAAAATACACGTTTTAACAAACATTAGAGGTAAAAAGTTTTACAATATGTTAAATTAGATTTAGCCTAAACAAATTGAACTGAATTATTAAGCACCCCCGAGCTCTCCAGATCTCCGGGAAACTTTATACTCGACAGCACTCACGAAGCAAAAAATAAATGCTTCCAGTTAAAAACTATTTTTCCTATAATTTTTCATTTGATAATTTTGCAAATTTAATGAGTTTGGCTGATTATGACGACAGTTTCGTTTAAGGATTGAGCCTATTTAGCCATTTTGAGCCCAACCAGCCTGGTATTTCAATCTGCATTCTCTTCAATTGCTCCTATTTTAGCATGTGCTCCTATTTTAGCATTCCCTATTACTTTATTTAAAACAAATTGCTATATTCGATTTATCAATCATTAGAGACTAAAAATATAATTAATGAAAAAGATAGTTTCATTAAAAAGTAACCTCTTTAGCACGAGTAGAACTTGCACTACGAGGTTACCGTACACCTACAGGTACTTGTGAATATTTAATGGTACCTAATATTTTGATTAATATGTTTACAAATATATGTATATTTCACAGGCCCAAAAATATGCTTCATAATTAAATTCTCTAAAGATCTAGGATAATAATTATATGTTTCCCGTAATTTTCTAGTCAGATTTTACCAACCTTATTTTTTCACGATTTTTGGTTCAATAATTTCGGAAATAATAGAAAGGGGGATGCACTTGCATGTAATTTTCATATATTTTTTCTTTTGAAAATCAACTGCGAATGTAGAAAAACATACCTAAATATGTTGCCTACTGTCAATTTAGGCGTAAAACTATGGTGCCCAATTAAATAAAATTATGTTACAAATCGAATAATCGCCAAAGTTCTCCTACAATATTTGCATGAACTTGTTTAGTTTCTTAAATTTTTACTGTTTATTTTTGAGCCCAGCAGCTATCGAGATATGTGTGAGGTAATATGTTTTTATTATGCCAAATTTTAAGTTTGTGCCATATTCAAAGTCAAGTAGCTGTTGGAGAAAAAAAAATCGTAAAGTTGATATAGCTACTAAGCTTTTCTTAATTTTGACAATCGTTTTGACAATAAAAAATATAGATATTATGGCTTCTAGACACGTTGCACATATAACCGAACATTTGCATGTAAGTGTTTAAACGAACCTAATTCAATAACGATCTATACGACAAGGTAAATATCTTATAGTATCAGAGAAGTAACCTTAGAACATAATAGTAAGTTACGATAAAACGATTTAAAAATAAAACGATGTAAGCCTTATTCTCTCCGAATACACTGTAATAAAAAAAAATGAAGTATTAAATTAATGGAGATAGTTAAATAATTCCAGTCAACTTTAAGACAGTTATAATATCACGCAGGTTTTTGTTCGATTTAAAACTGTAGCGCACATCTAATTTAATTATACCTACATTCGCTTTTTGAAGAATGGTCGAGGACAAAACGGATACATTATTAAATCAGCGATCAGCGTCCTTCAGGATTCTGCAATCTGCAGCTTCATCAGAGATTACGTTTGCGTTAGTTATTTTCCTTCCATGTCCAGGTCTGTATATAATAAAAGGTGATTTTAACTTGATCTTTGATGCACACAAACGAGACACTGCCGACAGCACTTGGTGGGTAATATCTGTGGAAAGTATTGGAATGTTAAATTTATTTAAGAAGAAATGATAATGTGGTATTAAAATAAATGTAATAATACATATAACTGATGTTAATAAGGTGAATAATGCCTTAATAAAAATAATTAGGGGTGAAAAAATCTAAAATTTAATATTTTCATATCAAACACAATCGATGTCATATAAATCACTTAAAGGAAACTGAAAGAAGTATTTCAATAAACTTTAATAATTTAAATAAATAATTATTGATAAAAACATAAGTAATTCACAATTAAATGAAACTACGTGATGTAGTATTATTTTTACTATCTTTAATTTCTTTACCACGACCTAGGTTTCGTTGTATTACAACATCTTCAGGTGGGATATTAGTAAAGATCTTTGCTAATATCCCACCTGAAGATATTGTAATACAACGAAACCTAGGTCGTGGTAAAGAAATTAAAGATAGTAGAAATAATACTATATCACGTAGTTTCATTTAATTGCGAATAATGCATTTCTACAAAATTAACGCCAAATGTATTCAATATAAGTAATTCATATATGGAAAGTTAAAAATTTATAAAAAAAGTCCTATGTACGTTTAACATTTTTTTAACAAATTAAACATTTAGCCATATACGAGATAACTGGTGAAACATATAGATCACATTCCGAAAATGCGACTGGTGTAGATTTATATTTTATGAGAAGCGGAAGTTCAGAACTGATATAATTAATCATCCAGATCAGAAAAGATTAAATCCAGAAAATATTAATTATACAAGCTGATATCTTAAATTTCTCGCTCCCAATTTCATATTAAAAATGTTGGTAGATCAGAAAACACATTTGTTGGTATCACAAATACAATAATAAAACATTAAATTTTTCTTAAACAATCCTAGGGTGCGGAACGTGTCGAGAGGATATATGGCTGTGGGATATTAGTTTCAAGCGCCAATCTCGACGAACCGGGCAACCATCGTAGTACATGTTTTTTAAAGGAATGGACATCACTTTGTTAACGATTATTAACAAACCTTATTGGCGGAAATGAAAATTAATAACTCAAACCAAAACGAATTATTCAAATAAAGACAATTTCCAATTACTCGCAAGAGTAAAGATACTAGGAAAAACTAACTATGCTGATCAGAGAAGAAAAACTAATAATACATACGATCACACATAGAGGAAACAGATCATACAGAATAGTTTTAGAAATTTTACGTCCGACTATTTCCCTTTAAGCAGTAAGAGAAACTAAAAGAGAAAGTGGGAACGCCGTGAATGAGAAAATTATTAACGCAAGTTATGAACTCCGTTGTCAATATACTTTATAAAAGTAAAGTCCTTATAATATTTCAACCATAGAGATTAAATATGTTTACCATGCAAGTGTAAATACTGAATACCCCAAAATGAAGTAAAATATAATCCAATACAAGCATACAAAAAATCATTCAATGCATCCGCATCGTTGCGTAATATGAAATCAAAAATCTAACTACATTATCCGAAACCCAAACCCCATTGTTGAAATATAGAATTGGTAATCCTAAACATGTTAGCCCAAATGTACTAACAAACTTAGTAAAAAATTTGAAAAACGAAAGGAAATAGACGTACAATGAGACGACCGTCCATGATCGCAAACACATAACAAATCAAAACGATATAGACATACAGCAACAGTGGGTCAAGAGACCAGAGCCGCAAGCATTTAAAAGAAAATGAAGAACAAACGGAAACCTATGCACAAATTGCATTAAGGCAGACAGGTACAAGTACAGTATAAAAACAATAGAATGGTAATAATTTATTAGAATAAGTTACAAATAAGCTTTAAATATTGTCAAACTACAATTAAATGAAACTACGTGATGTAGTATTATTTCTACTTTCTTTAATTTCTTTACCACGACCTAGGTTTCGTTGTATTACAACATCTTCAGGTGGGATATTAGCAAAGAATTTAATTGTGAATAATGAATTTCTACAAAATGAACCCCAAATATATTCAATATTGTCAAAGTAATCAATCAAATGGGCACCCAAATGTGTATGAAAGTCACTGTAGTCAATAAATTGTCAAAATGACTTATTGCGCATTGAAACATGGAATGTAAATGGTCTTAAATTGCAAACAAAATAGACATTTTATTGATATCGGCAACCCAACTAACAGATTAAGTAGCAGTAGAGCTAAGGTGATATTGAGTATATGGGACACACTATCTATATGTAATTACATATGCCGGAAACGAATTCATAATCCGAAGCAATATAAAACACAACTTATTACCTGAATACAAAATAACCTAATGCGGTAAAATAGATGAAAGTGTCTTAAATCAGTATTTCAAAAGTTTAGGTCAAAAATTCACAGCAGGGGTTAATTGTAAAAAATATACGATTGGGAATATATGCGATTGGGAACAAGACTGATTAATTGATGAGGACTTAGAAACCAGTGCGAAACGGCGTCATTTTGGTTTCAAGTTTAATCATTCTAAAACAGAACAAGTTTACAGAATCGTCCAAAAAATGAAGCAAAGTCATAAAAGTAAAAATTATAGCTTAAAAAAACTAAACAAACACATTTTTGAAGCAACATGAAATAAAAAGTAAAAAATATAATATTTTAATATGTTTGTTTTAACAGTTTGAAATATTAAAATAGAAGTAATTTATCCTAGTTATACGTAAGAAACAATTTTTATTTCTGTATTTTATGACATAGAGAGCGAAAACACTAAAATTTTACAAATTATCTGATACCACGACCAAAAGCCTAAATAAAAAGCAAAGAAAATTAAACATTTATTTTCCAGTTAATTTTAAAACACACTTTCCAGTGACGTAGAGTCGCATGCGTGCCTTTATTTCTTTTGTCATTTTACATGTATTAGAATCCTTTTTCAAAACAAACATTTTGCCATATTTTAATTCTCAGTTTATCCCTTTATATAATCTGTATGAAATTTAATAAATACAGTATTAGTAATTCAAAAGCTGGAGGATGCCGATAGACATATAGATGAATCACTGAATGATAGGAAGAGAATTACGTTGCCTAAATGGATTCTGATATTCCTCATTTTATTTTCGTATAAAAAGTTAAACATTATTTTGCTTTTTTTGTTCCATTTGCAATTTTCTTAACAGACAAAAATTATTACGATTGTAGGTTTTGCCAAAAATATCAATTATGCTGCCTAACAACTATTAAACTTACTATCACCTTTCAATGTATTTCTAGAATTATTTAAACATGGAGCTCTTGCTTCTATCAATGTAAGAGAGATAATGACTTAGGAACTGACGTAAATAAATATTCAAGAATGACATGGTTCTCAAATATTACTCTGTGAAAGTTTTTGTCATAACAATAGTGCGACATTGCTTCGAGTTGCCATTATATTATGTTCAGAGTGCTGAATAGTTCATGACCCGTATATCCTGTGATATTCTCAAAGCCGACGTCAGCTGTCTCGAGACACGCGCTCGTCCTTGACGTATCCTGTTTACACTTCACAATATTCAGTGCTAATAAACATGCGAGCGGCCGAGTACGTACATAATATTAAAATACGAACAGTTTATAAATAATATTGTATAATATTGGTTTGTTCATAATACAATTTTAATTCACTTATATTATCAAAATATTTTTCATTCTATTTTACGAAAATGAAAATAAATTTGAAATGTGAAGTGAATAAAAATACAGGAAATATGAGGATGACAATAAAAGTTTTAAATACCCAAAAAGGAAATTAGATATTAAATTTTGTGACTATTGTGTTCGACTATTGTGCTCAAGAAATTTGTGCTATAATTAAAATACTGTTTTTTTGCAAGTTTCATTTATCGTTAAATTTTCCTAATTTTTTTGCAATTTCTTTAAATAGGAATTTTCCGGAAATTCTTAATTTTTAAGTAACTATCTCGGTTTTTTTTAAATCTTACGATAGGACATTTAGTTAGAGCGATCGGCAATATCAATACGTTGCTCTTAATTTTAGAACTTAGAAATTGCGATTTCACTTTTCTGATATAAAAATGTGTTTATATAATAAAAATCTACAACAAATACAAAATCTTAAGGTTTAAAATTTATGAATTACCTTAAGACGTGACAAAAATGCTTTAAAAATTGATCTTCGTGCCATATGGTAATTCAATTTCATATGTAGAGTCTTCTCATTTTCTTCATTATGACGTTTGTTGTATTGAGAGCTTTCGACGTACGTCCCTAATAAATTGATAACTAAACATAAATACAATGTAAATCGGAATTAAGAGGGGGAAGAAATTTTAAATACTAAAAAAATAAAAATAAAAGTGAACCTCACTAATCGAATTAAATTATTACATTTATTTAGTTACTTTTTTGTTACGTACACTGATATATTTTCAATGAAGTATACTATCTGTTAAGAAACCAGCACTTATTGACTAATGTTTTGTAGTTAGTTACATATATCAATGAGTGCGCCATCTACGTACTTAATATATATTCTACTAACAATGTGGATTTAAAAATAAATATAACAAAAATTTAAAAAAAACGGTACCTTGTTATCGATAAATAAAATATTATCGTATCAGTTGAAATTTAAATATACATATTTTTCTGGGAACACTTAAAAAACTTTAGGTGCTAATTGTTCCGAATCAATTATTTCTAGTTATGAAATTGGGAATACTTTAAAAGTTTTATCCACGTTTTCTTAAAATTCAAGTCGCCAATATATTTTTGAAGCAAAATTTAAAATGGTTTTGCAGAAACTTGATATTATTTTAGAGAAGAAATATTAAAATAATGTAAGCATTAATATTGGTATTCATGTAACTTCCTCAATTATGTCAGAATTTAATATACGTACCATATTACATAGACACGATGCTGAATCATTGGTTATCATTACATTAGGTAATTAAAAACATTTCCTTTTTCAATTTTTAAAAATCTTGCTGTCAAAATATTTTCCTAGCATTGACATACTGATGTTAGTAAATTATTTATAGAATTACGTTGCTTAAATGTTGGCATGTTATTTAAATAAAAACTGTTAAATGATAAAGCTGCGTAGTTATTCTTATGTCTTGAAATTACAATTCTAGTCAAGCGCTGTTAAGATTTTTTTAATTTTATAAATGCATATGTGTGCAAAAAAATAAAAGCGAGCAAAAAAGTACATATCGTTTTGAGCCTTAATATATCTTTACTTATTGCCCTCCCGAAGTTATAATACAATGAAACCAAGTGTGTGCTAAAGAATTTAAATAAATTAGAAATAATACTACATCACGTAGTTTCATTTAATTGTGAATTGCAAACAGACCTAAAATACCAAAAGAATTGAATATTCCACTAAGGTAAAAGGGTCCGATCCTTTTACCTTAGTAGAATATTCAAAATAAAGGTAAATTTTCTTAATGATTTAATGTAGAATTTCTTCTAAACTATTTACAAACTTTAATATTATTTTGGCCGTAAATTTTTCAAAAACTGTAGGAGTCAAAATAGTTATTATAATTTTCGGTTGGCGTTAGGTAAAATTCTAAATAAGTAATACTGTGTTTCACAATTTTCACTTTATCGTTTTCGAGAATGGAGGCTGTCCTATATTTCCGTGATTATTTACAGCATTCTCTTTAATATTCTGCGACGTAAAATTATGAAAAAAAATTAATTTGAAACTTTATAGCCAGCCATTTTAATCTCACGTTCACGTAACATTATAATTTAGATACCAAAATATTTTAAAACCTTATTTGGTTCTTACCATATTTCCATACACATTTTTCAGTGTTATTGATTGAGATATAAAGTTATTAATATATTTTATAACCAGGCCAAATTTCAACTTCCTGTGTCGATTTTTTCTCCCAAAAAATGCTGTTATCCATAGAAGAACGGATGGGTGTGTTATCTTGGAAGGACTCCTTTTTACTTTCTCAAGTATAAAGTATTCAAAGAAGGTAAGTTAAACTTCAACTTTATTTTAAAAATCTAGATAATGAAAGAAGATTTAAGCTCTCTTGAATAGAATGAGCCAAAAAAAAAAATTCGCCGCAATTGATGTCTCGGAAAGTATAAGAAATTTTTTTTATATTATTTTGTTACAGATTAGTTGAAACCTCAATATGAAGCATTTATTTTCAGAATATCATGTATAAGGTACGACACAAAAGAACGCTCATAACGAAATTAAAAGGGCACCTTGTTTCTATATGAAATTATAGAAACTGTTTTTAAATCGTACATAATGAAAAATAAAGCCCACGTAAAATTTTCCTGAAATCAAAATTTTGATATCATGCTGAACAAATCCCATTCAAATATAATTACGGAAATACGGGACGAATGTAATTCAGCAATTATCGGAAAATCGCTTTACGCTACTGTCATGCGTTAAATTATCAAATAACTAAAAAATTATATGTAATTAATTAACATTTTTCATTGTTAATTACATAGGTCGATTTGTTTATTCCTTTTTTCAGTAGTGTATGACATAGAATATTACATGTCATTGTACAACTTAAATTACGTAAAAAAAATGCAAATTATGCCAACATTCAATATTGTTAATTTTTCTCGTTTCTCTCCACTGTTTGGAAAAAATAGGTCAGTGATGTATTTCTTTTATTTGCGTATATTTACAAATTTGTTTTACTTGTAAATTGATACCAGTTAAAATAAAATTTGCCTAATCGCGTAAAAAGTAAACACAAGAGATGACTCCTCTTAAAATAGACAAAATATAACGAAATTTTGTAGTTCATATCAAAACATTTGAGCTATTACAAATTTTACAATAAGGTAAACAATTAATTTTTTCCAACATGATTTAAAGTTTACCGAGTTAACTTTCTTCCGCCAACTAGACCTTGTGCTATTAAGTTTAAAGGGCTCAGCAAAGTTGTCGAGTGCCAAAAACACAGGCGCTCCGAAAAGATAACTGCGACACATTTAACAACTAAGAAGTAAACTTTTGACAAAGTTCTTTCAAATAATTACTTTGACATTTATTGCTAGAAACGCATGACACTTTCGCAAAAATACCTTCATGTGTAGGTCTCAGTAACACTAGGATTTATTTATTTTACTATCTGAACGATACAAGTAATTGACAGAAACAAAATATATTCAATTATCCAGAAAAAAATAACTAATTATGTAACTACCGTCGTGCTACAGAAGATAATGAAATTTTGATGAGATTAAAATCGCTGCATATAACTTGTATCTGTATCCAGAGGGTATTAATCTCATTGTATGTACAATGTAAGATTTGTCAAGGAATTTTACTTTCAGAAATTCAATTTATGCCAATTTTCTCTTAAATTTGAGTCCATACTTATGTAGAAACACGATAACTGTCTAAAGTTAATTAAAGAAGTACGTAGCTAGCACTAATCACGAATAATAGCTATGCAATGACAATATATATATATATATATATATATATATATATATATATATATATATAATCAATGCCACTTTTCGTTGTAATTTTATAACTCAAGAACGGGCACCTATCCAAACCAAATGTTTAGGCTTTGTTCGGACTATTTAGTAGATGGTTTATGTGAAGTTTGCACAAAATCGGTAGAATGCTTCTTCATTTATCACTTTTTTGTAACAACTGAATGCAATAAATGGCGGATCATTTTGTAAATGGGGATTTTGCTGTCAAATTGAACCTTTTTTCAGATGGCTATTTTGCTGTCAAATTGAACCTTTTTTCAGATGGCGATTGTGCTGTCAAATTGAAACTTTTTTCAGTGTTGACAGTAAAAGCATGTTGTTGTCATTCATGCGGTTATTTCATTTTGGACGTGGTTCGATTAAAGCAAATTGTCAGCGATAATTATTGCTTTGTGTTTATATTTTTTGTTCAAATGTACTATGAATTAAATTGTCAAACGCATTTACACAAACGGTAAGTTTTGAACTGTTCAAGTGAATTACATGTATGTATGTGTGTTTCTTTATTTGAAAAAACATATTGTGTACTACTATTAATGTAGCAATTATTTTTTATATTTGATTTATTTTTTTTTAATTGAAGGAAAAATGCCACGAGCAAGACGAGCAAATATAGGTCGCCGAACGCGTAATGCAAATGATGTGGCATTACTAAAACGATCACAAACTGCAGATGAACCCTCACAAGCTAATGCATCGCAGCGTGAACGTCGTAATGCACGAAATAGATCTGTTGACCTTGTACCTATACTGAATCTTGCACGGCGATCACGAATACGTCGTGCTGTTTTGGCTGAAATGATGCTTGCTGCTTTTAATTACAACAGTCAGATTGATTATAGTGCGTACGGATACATTGGAATGATGGACGCAATATGTCAACATTGTGATGCGGCTAACTTTCCAGGTGAAATGCCCGGCATGTGTTGTGCTACTGGCAAAGTGAGATTGCCAGCATTAGAAACTCCACCCGAACCATTGTATTCATTAATTTTTGGGACATCTCAAAAGTTTCGTCACTTTTTGAGTCATATTCGACAATACAATTCGGCATTTCAAATGACTTCTTTTGGTACTACTAAAATTATTAGAGATAATTTTATGCCGACGTTTAAGGTAAATACTTCAACAGCATTGTCCCATGTTTATATCAATCTGCAATTGTTTTGAATGGAAGACGAGAAATTATTCGTGAGCTACAAAGGTTTTTCCACCAGCATAACGCATTAGTTCAATTGTTCAAAATTGCTCTCGATCATATGCCATCTGATAATCACAAAATCGTAATAAGGGATGATAGAACACCTTTTGGAGAGCATGAAAGGCGATTCAATGCACCGACAATTGATGAGGTTGCAATTGTAATTCTTGGTGGTCAGTTTCAATCCCGTGATATTGTACTTCATCGCAGAAATGAGCAATTGCAACGTGTTTCGGAACTTCATCGTAGTTACGATGCATTACAATACCCAATATTGCATTAGAAAGGTGACGATGGCTACCATATCAATATACCAATGATTGATCCACGAACAGGTAAATAATTGACCTATTTTCAGTGTGTTGACATTTCATTTGTATAAATTTCTAAAGTCACATTTTGCACTTATTTTTAGGTCTACATGTACAGAAAAAAATTAGTGTCATGAATTTTTATTCGTATCGATTGATGATTCATCCACAAGAACAAAAAAATTATGTGTATTTGGAGAGGTGCGTTGCCATATGTACTCCATCGAATGGCAAAAAAGGGTTTCCGTACGCACATCTATTAATTTGGCCCCTACATAAAATAACTCCGGATCAAATCGATAACGTTATATCAGCTGAAATTCCTGATCAAACTGTTGATCCTGAGTTATTTCAAGTTGTCGTTAAAAACATGATACATGGTCCGTGCGGTGAACTAAATATGAATTCGCCATGTATGATTGATGGAAAGTGTTCGAAACAATACCCAAGGTAATTGACTTCAGACACAATATCGGGCAATGACGGATATCCGTTGTATAGACGTAGATCACTTAATGATAATGGCAAAACGGCAACCATTAGAATGCGTAACCAGGACGTTGAAGTTGATAATCGTTGGGTGGTTCCGTATTGTCTATTATTATCGAAAATATTCAATGCTCATATAAATGTGGAGTATTGTAATTCAGTCAAATCCATTAAATATATTTGCAAGTATGTAAATAAAGGGAGCGATATGGCTGTTTTCGGTGTTGCTGGTGATAATAGAAATGATGAAATTACTCAGTATCAAATGGGGCGCTATATTAGTAGTAATGAAGCTGTCTGGAGGATTATGTCGTTTCCAATGCACGAAAGACATCCTGTGGTTGTTCACTTGGCTGTGCATCTTGAGAATTGCCAACGTGTTTATTTTAATGTAGCAAATGTATTGTAAAGAGCAGCACAACCACCAGCGACTACGTTGACAGCTTTTTTCAAATTATGCGAAACTGATACTTTTGCGATAAATTTGTTATATTCTGAAGTGCCTCAGTGTTACAAATGGAATGTGTCTTCGAAAAAATTTCAAAGACGTAAACAAGGAACAGCAGTCCATGGGCATCCTGGCATTTTCCAAACAGATGCAATTGGGAGAATATATACAATACATCCAAACAATGCTGAGTGTTTTTATTTGTGATTGTTATTAGTTAACGTCAATGGCCCAAAATAATTTCAAGAATTGAGAACAGTCAACGGTCATTTGTGTCAAACATATCGTGAAGCATGTCAACTCTTGCATTTGTTGAAGGATGATACACATTGGGATTCAACACTTCAAGATGCATCTACTTCAGCTCATCCACAACAAATACGAATGCTATTTGCTACCATATTATCAACATGTATGCCATCAAATCCACTTGAATTATGGAACAAATATAAACATTATATGGCAGAAGATATTTTAATTCGTATGCGTCATCATGCAAGAAATCCTGATTTGTTGATTACCTTGGAAATGTACAACGAAGCTTTGATAATAAATGAATATATGTGTCTAACGATTGTAAATAAAGCATTAGTACAATTGGGTATGACCGCACCAAACCGTGAAATGCATGATTTGTTTGATCGTGAATTGCAACGTGAGCAGGAATTCAATTCTAATGATTTGCGTTTATTTGTACAATCGAATATAACCAAAATGAATATTCAGCAAAAACATGTATATGACACAATCATGCATGCCGTCTCCAATAATGCAGGTGGATTATATTTCTTGGATGCACCTGGTGGTACAGGCAAAACGTTCGTTATATCATTGATTTTAGCGACTATTCGATCGAAACAGAAAATGCATTGGCACTTGCATCTTCGGGAATTACTGTTACATTATTAGAAGGTGGTCAAACCGCACACTCTGCATTAAAATTGCCATTGAATGTACAGGTGATTGAAACTCCAACTTGCAATATTTCGAGAAATTATGTTATGGCAAAAGTTCTGCGATTAACGTCAATTATTTTATGAGATGAGTGTACAATGGCGAATAAAAAATCAATAGCAGCATTTAATCGAACAATATAAGATTTACGTGGTAATCAACAGCTTTTTGGTGGTGCTTTGATATTACTGTCAGGGGATTTTCGACAAACATTGCCTGTCATTCCTCGATCAACTCCTGCTAATGAAATAAATGCCTGTTTGAAGTCATCAGTTTTTTGGAGATATGTACAAAAATTTACATTGAACATTAATATGCGTATTCACCTACAAAATGATCCAGCTGCCCATGAGTTTTCAAAACAATTGTTAGAAATTGGTGATAGCAAAATACAAATCGACAGTACCATGGGATTGATCGCTGTACCAAACAATTTTTGTACAATTACGCAGTCGATAGATGAATTGATTGAATGTATTTTTCCAAATATTCTTCAGAATTACAGAAATCATGATTGGTTGAGAGAACGCACCATTTTAGCACCGAAACTGCCAGGTGTAGTCACGACATATAAATCAATTGACAGTGTTATGAATCAAAATGAGGCAATGAATTATCCAATTGAATTTTTAAATTCATTGGAACCGGCTGGTATGCCGCCGCATTGCTTGAATCTGAAAGTTGGTTCTTTGATTATATTATTGCGAAATATTAATCCACCAAAACTGTGTAATGGCACCAGATTGGCAGTGAAAAAGTTATTGCCAAATTTGATTGAAGCTACGATCTTAACTGCTGAATCAAAAGGAGAAGTTTGTTTGATTCCCTACGATTCCAACTGATATGCCATTTGAATTCAAACGATTACAATACCCTGTGCGTTTATCATTTGCGATGGCCATCAACAAGACCCAAGGGCAAACACTTAACGTTTGTGGTGTGAATTTGAAGGAATCATGTTTTTCACATGGCCAACTTTATGTTGCCTGTTCCAGAGTTGGTACCCCCAGCCGTTTGTTTATTCATGCTCAAAATGGAAAAACAAAAAATATTGTTTATCCTAACGTTTTGGATTTAAGTTTGAAAATAGCTAGCAATTAATAAAATATTTTTTTGTTTGAATAAATGAATTTGATGTTCCAATTAAATTGTTTTAATAATTCACTTTATACGTAGCGAAGCACGTACCGGACACGTAGCGAAGCACGTACCGGGTTGTATGAGATCTCAATATATAGAAAGATTTATATAAATAATACGTTCTGACTACCATATTCGTTAAGTTGGAAATTATCCGCTTAAAAAAAATGCCAGAAGAAAGTTGCTTAAGCGAGTTAAAGGAACAGCCCCACGAACGACACAGATAAAGAAGAGGTTAACTCCGGGATCAATCTGATAACGACACCACGCATCGGAACTGCATAAGATAATTTAAGAGATAAAAACAAATATAAAAGGCATGCGAGCCAGTACAAGTTGTTCAGTTATAGTCATTTAGGTAGGACATAAGCACTTACTATTGTAACATCACATTAAAATTATATTTTTTTGAATTACGGAGAGCATTTAACTTTAACTAGAAACACTCAAAAAATACACCTTATAAATTTTCAACGATAAAATTCGTCTACTCTGAACCATTCCATTTTTGGTTGCTTTTTATTAAGGGTTGTTTGTGCAGTGTTATTTCTATTGCCATTTTCTAGATAGTGGCTTGCATATTTACATAATTTTTAGAAAAGAGATTCAAAACGTAAAATTGTAATATTAAATTCTGAGGACTTGAAAACCTTGCTAAATTTAATAGTTTGAGAAAAAAACAATTGCTGGTTATCGCTAGTCTTATATAATATAGCAGATGTGTAACCAAGTCATATTACTATCTCCAGTAATTTTTTTCGTTCATCAGTACAGGTAAATAAAATTTAAGTATGTGTCTTGATTTTCGAATTTTCAGCTTTTTAAATTTTTCTTTTTGTTTGCATTTTGAATTATTGAAACCACTCAAAAACTACTCCAGGTATTGACATGCGTTTTACTCATATTATAGACAGTATTCCTGGAACTAATGTAGTTTCCATTCTATCGTGATATTTTAAATGGTTCCTGAATTTTAATGATGTCGGTATTGGATTCCGTGAAACACGTCTGCATTCCCCTATTGTTAAGGCTGCGCTATCTATTGGATACGTATTGCGTAGCCAATACTATATACCCAACGTAGATTAAATATACAATTAAATACAGTGGAATCTAAAAATATGTGTGGAAACATATAATTAATTTACTCTTTGATCCATACGTGATATATTTTTAGACAATATCTTTATTTTTTTATTATATTTCATTTCATCTAAGGTGCAATAGCAAAACCAATTCTATAGGTGCCATCTATGGTGCAGTAGGAGAATCCTTGATTATCGAACCTTTTTCAGTGAAATCCCGTGATTTATGGTACAGTAACAAAACGTTTGATTAATTATATATGTTCATATATAATTTCGGTTGTTTGTCCATACAACGGGAAAAGCTCACAAAAACGAAGTAGTGAATAAGGTAAATAACTTTGTCATAAATATGTGTAAATTGCAAGTGTGTATTAAATTTTTGCTTTAAAAGAAATAAAGTTCAGCGAAATAACTTTGTTATTTACGATTTGTTTTGTTTGTTAGGTAAATTTGGTATTTTCATCTGTGTTTGGCAAATTGCTAGTCCGAGCTGTGAAAACAAGTTCGGGGCAGATGTATCGCCCATGGTGTTACGAATTTGCAGCCGTTTTATCGCACTTGGTTGCAACTCGTTTTTAGTCATCTACATGTTACGTGAAAATGAATTATGAAACTACTTGCATAGGTCCGTTAAGTTACCAAGAAATAGAAGTATTGAAAATTTACTTTTTGGTCAGCACTAAAAAACAGAAAAATTTAAACTTGTTGAGAAACTTGCGGAGTAGTCTACTTGATTGGAATGTGTTTATATTATGTTCACAGTGATTTGTATTATATAGACATGTTCTGACATCTATAAAAATGATTCTCAAACGTTAAGTACTAGTCTCGTCTTGAGTATATCTATCGCTTTTATGTACATGCTTTTTTAAATCTCTCTTTCTTTTTAGTTCGCAAGCGACGATATTTGGCGTCATATTTCTTGATTATTTCAAGTAAAGTGTCTACTTCATGCAATATTATTGGATATTGACGGGTTAATTCTCTATCATGTTAGAAACTAGTTATTTTAACAAAGAAAAAAATTATTTGTGTGACCATGTACAATATCTTATTAACTTTTTGAAAAGCGAATCTTTTTTGACCTCTAGTTTTAAATGTAAAATTATAAGTGTTTTACGCTTTAAAAAGGAAAAACGAAACCCGGTTAAAAAAAAATAAGTCGACATATACGAGTGGAATCTTAAAAAGGAAGAAATAAGAATATTCACATATCCGTCTTTCTATTTGTATGTTGTAGCCATGTTTCTGAGAAAGTATTCAGTATAGAAACCTGAAATTTTGCACAGTGAAAATTGTTTGTCACGCACTCATAAGTTATGTGTCATAAATGTATGTTAATATTGCCAATTAAGAATAAAGTTGGGTGTCTTTTGAAATACGAATGAGATTCCTTGGACCATTTTTCTATTAAGAAATCTCTCTTTAAAAGTATTATGCTTGAAATGGACAATTGATTTAGGCTCTTCTTTAATTTATGAACCAATAAAAAAATTTAAAAAACCTTTTATTATATAGTAGTGAAAGCAATGGTCAGTTAACTATGTTTATTTTAAAGTATTTTGCGTATATCGCTTTAATAAATTTGTCTTGTAAAATTATTATGAAACCCTGGTTTCCCATATTTCTGCATCCATTTAATCAGCTTTTATACTTACAGAAGGTAAATTAAAGTTACATTCGTGAAATATTTCAGCCACTTACTTTCTCATCGCTCAATAAGCTTGTCGTTAGTTTCGATTATTTGATAAAAATTGTACGCACTTTTCGCATTTTAACACTACACAAGTTTAATTCACAGACATGTTTTAACCAAGGGAGGACCAAACAAAATGATCTACAAGACTAATAAGCAACCTATTGAGAATATATACAGTCCTACTTCAACAATTACTATTCAAATTTTCCAACATGATTATCGCACTTCCGTTTTTCCCTTTCCTGTTTTGATTTTTCTTTATGAATATTTATAAATATGCAAATTTAATCCATATTTATCGCAAAAAAATGTGCTTATATATTCATATGTACATTTTAAAATTTTTAATTGAAAGTCGAATTGGAAAAAAAAATTTTTAACATATAAAATAGCTACCAATTCTTACCGACATTATCAATCAACTAGAAAGAATAACCTGAGCATTCAGCCCAATACATGTGAGTCGATAATCGATTCACAAAGATATATACCGCTTGCATTATTACCTGGAAAGTAGGTCAGACCCGAAGTTGCACCCACTAGGAATAGCAATGGAGCTTCGGTATAGATATAAATCTACATATGCATGAATGAAGATAGATGAATATCAAGTTAAGCATTTGTTAGTCTGGGAAATCACTGTAGTTTCTTATGTATGTCACTTTATTCTTTATTTAAACTATCTGCCACTTCAACATAAAGTTTATGAATTCTTTGAAAGGTAAAACGAAAAGTAAGTAGGTAAAAGGAAAAGCTTACATTATATATCTGCACACCTTAATGCCTCACCAGTTCAATCCAACGATTTCCTTATACCGTTACACTCGATTGACTTTTGTGGTCGGATAATTTGTATTGGTGAAATTTATAACGTAAATAGTTATACTGAATTAAAGTTATCAATGTTTTTATACAACATTAAAATAAATGGAAGGTCTATACGTAATTTCCATATCAATATATCCATTTATACGCAATTTTTTTATTTTTAAAATAGTTATCCACTCCAATCACATTATGCTCTTATGACATATATAGCGGAAAATAGACCATGTTTACATTTTAGGCGGAAAACTGAAAATGAAAGGGCATCTTCTCAAGGACGATTTTCTTTATATTATTTATTCCTAATTTATTTACATTAAAAATATGAATAAAACATATTTTAAAAGCCTCTTATATTGTTGCATGGCACCAACGTGTGCGGATGGAATACTCTGCTATCAAACTTGTCGTGCCATTATCGAAGTTAGTATTTAAGTTCCAGCATAACGCGGGACTTGTCCTGAAATATATTATTGTTTCCTAATATAACCATGTGAGCCTTCGATGACAAGCCAATCGAAATTACCTTCAGGGCTAGTTTAATTTTATATGGTATTGATATAATATACACGAATAAAAAGATCTCTCTTCTATTGATCACTTTTCGCTGTATAATGATAGTGATTACAACATTCTTATAACAACGTGTCAAAGTGTGTTCATTAATTTGAAGAGTTTGTTAATTCGAAATTATATAAAATATATTTTCTTCCGAATAAGTCTAGCGATACTGCTTATTAACACAAAATTAACGGAAATTGTTAATAATCCTCATCCTTTGTCCAGTAGAAGTCAGTCTAATACTGGAAACTAAATTATCACATTGGTAATACGAATATTTTAATTTAGTTAAATTTGTACGAATGGACGTTTCAACGTATGTGTCATGTCTGTGTTGTATATTTTTATTATTCACACAATCTTTGGTTATGCAACAAGCGATTATCCGGGTGATGAACAAAATAAGGGAGAGGTTACTGCGTCAATTTATATCTGCCAAATTCACAATTTTGAACATAAGTATTGTTTATTTTGACAATTTTTAAAAATGTACATATGTTCTTTCTTTATATTATAAATAGGATCACCTTAATATTTTAATAAATTTTCACCGTTTTGTTTAAGGAATATTAAAATTTCTACCCTCAGTAACCACAAAAAAACCTTTATGAACTCATATATCGTTATCTTCAAATTAAAACAAAAATTACAAATAAGTTTATGCTCAAAGTTCTTGTTTAAAAGATGTTCCACATACTTAGGCAATAATAAATGTTTATGTATAGTACATCTGAACTATTGCGAAATCAAATTAAACATACATTTAAATACAGGATTTGCTTTTGAGCTCAGTATTTTAACTACGTCTTAGTATTGTATGCAAATCTTAAATCTATAACTCGTTCGATTTATTGTTTTCTATCCAGCTTACTAGATGCTTGTAACGGACTGAGGGAAGAACAACGTTATTATGACGATAGGTTCCCATTTTTTACATTTCGTGCTCAGAACTCTGAAAGTTATACCATAGAAAATGCAAAAACGATTCGGGAAATTCGGGAAGATTATCTGTGATAGGGAAGACTCGGGAAGATTATCTGTGGTAGAGCAAAACAAGTGAGAAATAGTTCCTTGACAAATATTTTACAGAAGCATTTTCAAAAAAACCTACACAAATATGAAGCAAAATGTAAAGACGCCAGAAAGACGTGTAGACTCCACGAAAAATTTAAAAATATTAATATAACCCAAATAATAGACGCATGAATGTGGCAACTCGTCTTATATTAGTACGAGCTAAGGAAACTGCTCGATTTCATTTATTCTGGTGGATGACTGTAAAAAAATAAAAGTAAGTGACATTTTCTTTAGTATATATTCTAATTTGATTACAGAACATATTTCTCTTTTATCAAAATTGAAGAATTTTCCTCTTAAAGGTTAATATTAAACATAAAGTTGCCTCCACATAATGTTATTAAACGGCGTCTTTAGGTAATATAATTGATTTAAAGTGGGATTTAAAAATATTTTTTGGTCTTTGATGTAAATTTCTTTTAAAGCTTTAGTACTATTAATCATGTCTGAAATCCTAAATAATACTGCTTCGATGGGAAACATTCTATTCGTTTGTTTAACCTATTAAAAATAAGTTCTTTTTCAAAAAACGTCTTAGTGTCAATTGTCGGAAGAAGTATTATTAATTATGTATTTTTTTCGCGTAGTCATATGTAATTTTAATATTAACTACCAGCCGTTTCTACGATTTCCTTTGCGTGAAATTCGAAATAAGAAAGTTATTAGAGATTTTTTTTTCTCTTTCTTACAAACTATTGCCATACTAAATTTCATTAAAATTCATGAACAACGCTAACAAATTAACAATCATACAGACAAATATTTTAAAAATAGATTCTCTGGGTTGTATTATCATTATCTACGCTAAGTTATTCACACTTTTCAAAATATTTGCCGTATACCGAATTCACTCCGTTACAATTTTACTATCTGTGTAGATATCACGTTTTTTTACTCGTAAAAGATAAACAAAAGCTAAAGTACCAATATTCATGAGTTGGCAAACGTCGATTTCATTGAAAATGGGAAAACTTATTCACACAAATCGTCTGTGTGGCCAAAGTTTGTTGCAAAGTTTACCGAGGAAGCATTTATACGCATTTTTTCTCTAAACAAAAGTTTTCTTCATAACTAGAACAAGTGTTTTAAAATAAAAAAAAATTGATTTTCTAAGCATAATAAAATTAAATAAGAATATCATTAGAATATCATTAAATATGTAATTATCTTTTCACATGATTTTTCTCATTAAATTTTCAAATATTTATAAAAAAATACTTTTTTAAAATGCTGTGAAATTATTATAATATTATTTATAGAATATTTATAATGAGCAATATCTATTAACACATTGATATCGCTTTAAATTTTTGCTTTTTCGCTGTAAGTTTTCCTATGTATCTGATCATATTGCATGCACACATTGGCAACATATCCGCCTGAAGCACGTTGAGACTCGGTATGTGATTACACACGTATACGTGTATGTAGATCGCTGGGCTACGTGCCATCTGGTAGACAGTAGGGAACTTTAGGTAGAATGTAAGGACTAAATATTTAACAAGACGATATAATCTAAGGAACATTTAATAAAATATAAGAGGAAATGGGAACTACCTGGACGTTTTTAGATTTTACATCACTGTGTTTCATTTAATCGTCTTTATGTTGGCTTGTCCAATAAAATTTTACAATTCATGTATTTGTATCGAACAATTTTAATACGCTAATTAATTCCATAACATTAAATTTTTCAAATTGAAATCTTTAAAAAAATTTTCAATTTACAAAAGTGGCAAATCAGCTGCTCAAAATAGTCTAACGAAATTATATAACCAGCTTACGAACAATCTTAGATGCAAAATTTCATAACTATAATTTTATTAGATAAAGGATAAAGTAAGAAAAAGGAATCACGTGTGACTACTTTCAGTTTTCCTACATTCTAAAAAATATTTTGCAAAAATATTTTCCTACATTCTAAAAAATATTTTGAACTATAAAAAGTATTTAATACGAAATGCTATGCAAATTTGTAGTTAAATTGAAAACCAAACAAATTAATGAAGTATTGAATCACGATAGTTCCTTCACAAGTGAAATAAGTAATGCTAATGTGAATTGGTAAAATGCTTATTGCTATTGGAAGTAGTGATTCATTGAAAGTAAGTAGTGATTCATAGGTGCAAATACATTTATACAAATAAATACGCACTAACTGAAATGGGTATTGACTGAAGCATATAATCAAAAAGCAGATAAAAAGAAAGAGAAATAAAAAAAAACATCGCGTAGTACGGGAAAAAATTAATCAATCGGCAATAACATAAGATTGATAATGGGAGACCGGTAGTATTCATTCTCCTTCCATCACAGATAATAGTGCAGTGATATACTTCGACTTTGTATACAAAATAGTATAACCAAAAACTACGTCAAAATCTGCTCACGGAACCTTAAGTCGACCAGTCTATAAATGTACATTATTTTGAGTGACGGGGACATAGCTACGTCTACCGTCTTACGCGGACTGGATACTATTTCTTATACTTATACTATCTGTTAAATTTATTACCCACCCGTAGACATCGACAGAGACAGTAAGTGTAAATTCACACAGGTACGTAGAATATAGATTATATGCAAGAAATTTGGATCCAATTTCCAGTAATAAATATTTTTTCAGGTATTTATTGAATAAAAGCTTGCGTCAGTGCAGAAAAGTATGTACGTTAAATATTTTAGAGTGAAGATGGCCAAAAAAATTTCGGTTTTTATAATATTTCAATACTAATTCATTATATCGAATTTAGAAATATTCTTGGAAGTGAAACTATATTAAAAACAAATTCAAAGAGCACTATAAAAATGACACTGAATATAAAGCAGTGGAAGTGGGATTAGTTTTATACTACAGACCAACTTTGATGCGAATTGTCAAATTGTTTTATGTAAAAATATAAAATACTTCATTTTTTGTTTATCAGCATAGATGGAAGTAACGTTAATCTTTGCACCGTTCCAATTGAAATGCGGTAAAACTGATAATAATTACGAGCTTTATATTGATATAATATAAAATATAAATATATTGTAACTGCAGAAACTTTTCGCGTTGATTATTTATTTACTTCAATACATAAATTGTTCACAAGAATCGCTTATCACATGAATTTAATAACTAATATTCTATGTTGATATTATTATGTATATTTGTTAGTTAGAAATTCCGCCCTTTTGACTAGTGCTTCCTTTAATATTTCACACTAGAATTTTAACGTTTGGTTATGTGTTCCGAAATATTACTGGTCAATGTGTGCAGATTTGCTAAACATATTTAAATGGTAGAATTGGATCCATCAAAATGCTCGGGCTTCGCCTCTTTTTCTTTCCACAAATTTGCAACTTTGTTGAAGTTATCGTCTACTTGTAAATTCTCAGTTCTTTAGTAGATCATTTCTTTAATGATAATTTCAATTAATGATTTTTTCGATTTTTTATATTTATCATTAATTCGAAACCTATTTTTCCAAAAATGATGGAAAGTTTTTAAAATTGTATCCCTAACACTAATTGTTTTTGGCTTCTATGGTTTGCAAGATATTTTTTGCAATTTCAGGTAGATAAATAATCAAAAACGATTCTATAGCCCATTATGTACATTTTCTTGGTCGTGAAAATTTAGATAATTTATACATACGTACCAATAATACCATACCAATAAAGTTGAAAATATATATTTTTACTCTATATATCTCAATACTATTCAAAAAAGGAAATGTAAGCATTCATAAATAAATCTAAGAATTCACTTCCATTGCCTTTTAATTGTGTAATTCAATTTTAAATCTAATGTTACTTCTAAAAATAATTAATTGTATCTCTTAATATAAACCATTGCTCGTGGGCGTTGATTATGGAAAAATAAAAGCGGGTATATGCAAAAAATAACAGAATAATTTACTGGGCTATTACCAAAGATATAGCTATCTTTGCTAATAGCCCACCTGAAGAAGTAATACAACGAAACCTAGGTAGTGGTAAAGAACTTAAAGAAAGTAGAAATAATTAATTTAATTGAGAAAATATTGTCATAGTGATGCTATTGCATATACATTGAATTCATTGTCACTATATAGCAGTTTGAAAGGCACATAATATGTAACACACAGCCGTCATTGGTGAGATCTATCATATTGTATTATTACACCATAATACAAACGATTACAGGTCCTAAAGCATAATAATGTAAAAAATTAATCATTTATACATCAGTCACCACAAATTAATTCAATTAAATATTTTTAACAATTTTTTTTCATTCACACGAGTTTCCATGCTTCATATACCAACTTTACAATTTATCTATCCTTTTTATTACTTTTATAAAATATAATGAATGATTATTTTCATAAATTATTTAAAAATATGCTACACAAATTGAAATGTCCGTTTAGCACAAGTGGAATTAACTGAAAGCTTTCTATGCGATTAACCTTTGTCAGCATTCATTGCTTTTAATCGCGAAGACACAAAATGCTTATTTAAGAATTTAAAGCTTTGCTTAAGCTTGCAGGTGTAGAGAGCACAGTAATGTTTGCCTCAGATATAACATTAAATTTACACAGTAGCTCCTTCGGAAAGTCCCAGTTGTCGTAGACTTAATTGAATTACTTCCATCTGGTTGTAACGGAAAATAAAATGGAGGGATTAAACATTGCTACTATTTTGGTCACGTAAGTTCGAGTTAAACAATACTGTCGGATTATTACAGTTTAATGTTTTGTATAGAATAAATTTATGGTAGCTACAGAGTTTCCAGTTGGATAAATCAAGGGGCTATATTTTATAATTTTTAGCGTTATGACTATATTATAAGTTGGTACTTATTTATAACTATCCAAATTTAACGAGTAAAATACACCATAGAAATTTCAGGTGGTGGTGAATCTAGTGTATAATATTATGAAAATAACACTAATAAAAATTACACATTTTCATAAAGAAAATGAAAAAATAATCCCCTTAAAATTTTTATTTTAAGTCCTTAATTAGAAATGTTGTATTTTTATGAAAGACGCGTAAATTTATTATGTATTTCATTAGATTTTTATTGTTATTTTCAATTCTTTTTTATTAAAAATTAATGTATGTGCGTTTTTGAAAATTACTGTTTTTGTTTCATTACAAAATATATTTTGTTTTTTACTCTTTATGATTGCCAATGACTGAATTGTATGGTTTTTTTGACGCTCTAAAAAATATCAAATTCTTTTAAATTGTCTTTTGTTCCCGTAAGTGAATTTATGCATTCTTAAATTCATGCAAAGTCATTGATGCGTTCAAAAATCTTATTGAAACATTTTATCGAATTTGATAACAAATAATTTTAGATATAAATATGAAATAATTATATTTCAGCTTGCTGTTTTTTTCATATTATTATATGGTGGATACCGTTTATACTAAAATCATAATACAGTCTAATATAATTGAAACTATAAGGAATGCAAAAACATTTTAATTTATATTAACCAAGAACACCTAACTGAGAGAAAATGGAAAAATTGTTTAATGGAATTATTTTCAATAATAATAAATAATTGCAAAAATCTTTACAAACTACCCACCTAAAGATGTTGACATACAACAAAACCTAAGTTGTGGTAAAGAATTGAAATAAATTGGAAATAATATTATAAAACGTAGTTCCATTTAGTTGTGAGAAATCAAATTGTAGTGAATTTCTTCAAAATTAACGCCAAATATATTCTATAAATAATTGCATCATTTTATTTTTCTCCTCTTTGCTTTTCTTACTGTTTTACACTAATTTTAGCAATACGATATTTTACTATTTCTTTATTTCATAAATCATAACTTGAAGCTGATGAAAAGTAAAAAAAATTGATAAATCGAAAAATTTATCGTGTTGTAAAGGTATAAACTCAATGTTTACATGAAGACAGAAATACTGAATTGCAATGTTATTTTTATTAATTTTTTGGTCGGCAGTGCTTGGCATCGACTTCAAAAATAAGTAACTTAGTTATTTATTGCGAATAAATTGGTACCTATTTTGAATTAATTATTTATTACTCTTTAGTATCTACTTTTTTAAGACGATTTTTTAAAATATTTTTTATTTTAGAACTTATAGTGATTAATAATGTTAATCATGGCACTATAGTTAACTTTCAGTTATTTCTTTCTTAAAATATTACATAATCATTAAAGTCATTGGCAAAAGCTAGTATATTGACAACTTCCCCTTTGTCTAAATTTGGTTATCTACAATACACAGAAACGAAGCAAAAGTAGCAGCTAGCCGTTGAGGAGTCGCGTTCTCCATATTCGAAATACAGTATAATTCTCAATATTATGCGGCCATTAAAATAAGACAAGCGCAAATATTGTTACCTTTATTTCTAACAGTTTATTTACATTATTTCTAACCTCAATATTCCAATTTCTGTCTTTGAAAACTTGTAAAATAAAGACTTTTAATATAATAATAATAAACAAATATTATCGAAACTTGTTTCAAAATGATCTTCACTAAAATATATTTCATACTGTGTAGGCAAAAGTTCCGGATCCCTGCAGGCAAGCTGAAACCACATTTTCCTATTATTTTCTGAAAGAGTGAAGTGAATAAGTAAGTTTCCAGGTGCTTGAAGTGTAGTACTTGCGCACTAAGATATTGCACAACACTTATGAAACTTAGAACTCATATTTTATTACAAAAATTACAGAAAAACTTTATATCACATCATCAATTTACCTTATCTTATTTTTAAGAGTATTTGATGTCACAGCGGTTACGGGAAAAGTATTGGCATTGTGGAGCGAAATTTGAAATATATTTTAAAGTATTAAAGAAATAAAATTAAAGATTTTGAGCTATATTAGGTAATTATAGATGGTTTTAAATACTTCCCCGAAAATTTATTCTATATTGGGTCTATATTTGTTTGTCACTCAATCGTGTCTCAATTGTGCTTCAGATTGCCATATAATTTTGGTACACAGGTAATTCTGGTACAGAGGGGGCAGGTATTTGCAGCAGCAGGTTTGGTACACAGGTAATACAGGCAACTTTCATAAATGTACTTAGACTGCGGATATAAACAAAATTCTGGATAACGGTAGCCACTAATCAAGAAAAACGTATCGACTCTTTACATGCAGAGCCGTAATACATAGTTTCGCAAAAATAAGGCGTTAGACATTCGTTATTTATCATTGTGTGCGCGTGCGCGTACGCGTGCGAGCGCGCGTATGTGTGTGTATGTGTGCGAACGCGTGTGTGTGTGTGCATGTGTGTATAGAAAAATTACAATTTTTAGTGAAATTCTTGATATATTCGTGCATTTCTAAATTATAACTGTAGCAGATATTGGCGCGCATGAAAATCTAGGGTTGACCAAACTTATGGTTTAGCAAAAAAATAGTTTTATGCGTTCCACAATGAAATAAAGAACCCTTGTAAATTTGTCTTGTCCGTGTAATTGTGCGTCTGTTCGTCTGTTAGTGACAGCCTCAACATTTCTACAGTTCCAAACCTATGTTCACATCATTTCGCATATAGTTGTTTCTTACAAAGTCTCAATTAAAATATAATTACATTTCCTATTGTTTATTTTGGGCAGGTCTTGTAAGTATATTTGCAAAATATTAAACTTCAAAATGACGTGCAATGTGTCTTCCATCCCTTAAGTTTTCAACTATCGATTTTAAAATTATATAAACATTCTCAATACGAGCGTTTGATTTCGGGTAAACAAATTGTACAGACTACATAATCTTAATATACGCATATTTCACCTGACAGCCTTTATTAGCATATTTATTTTAATAAATAACCTAACAGGAAATGAAAAACTTCTTGAAACAACGATATCGAAATGAATCGGCTCAGAATAAATGGGGTTTTGTGGCAGCATGCACTTATTAGTCATTTGAAATGCAACGTTTTTTGTTCTTATATTTACTAGTTTGAAATTAGGTCGTACTTGCGGTAGAAAACGCTGCGATATTATTTGGTTTGTGGTGATTCTTAAAATGTATAATTGGTGGAGTTAACAGTTCCAAAAAATGACGCTGTTATTACGTTAATCTTAATCGCTGGTCATTCATGTTCAAGTTTTATTGAGATTTGTTGAAAAATTTAACATGCATTAAATGTTAAGAAAAACGTGTAACAGATTAGTATAAATATTAGACTTACACTACTTCTGGTCATAAAAATGTGTCTGTGTGTGTCCATTGCATAGTCGTGATGTAACTTATCGTTATTGGTGTACATATATTTAGCATCATTTCTGTTACCTCCACTGCTAGTTGGTACAAAGCTTTACGGTGGCTGAATCAAAGTATGTGTCTAACATATATTTGTTTAATTCATAATATATATTTTAATATGTGTAATACATTATTACCGTGAACACGTTTTCCTTTTTTACATTTTAGCAGAATTTTGAGGAACTGACTTTTTAATCTCCTGTGGTTACGCTTCAAAGGAAATTTTTGTAAAATTATTATGAATAGCAATTTTAATATTTTACAAACAGAACATAAACTTTTAGATATATACCTTTCATAAATATTACAAGACTTCCTTTTGGGGTAGAAAGTAACTCAAATGTCACGATTAATAATTAAAAAAGATGTGTTAACTAAATTTTTTCTAAATATTAAATATATTTGATATTAATTTTATTGAAATTCATTATTACTTAATTTTTATTCAAAACTAAATGAACCTACGTGATCTAGTCTTTGGTTAACAATATATAAAGATCTTTACAAATAGCCCACCTGAAGATGTTGTCATATAACGAAACCTAGATCGTGGTTGAGAATTTAAATAAAATAGATTCATTTTTACATCAGGTAGTTTCATTTTGTTGTGAATATAAATTATGTAATTCCTTTCTTATTTAAAGCTAAATTTGGGAATTTTTTTTATTAAATTCCTTTATAAATATATTTCTGCATCCGTACACAGAAAATATTTTGGAAAAACAATGGAAGATACTATTTAGTCTTATCTGCAATCGAAATTAAGTTTTCAAAATTTTTGGTTGTCTCTCTTTGTTTCAATATTAAGATTATTGGAATGATATAGATGAAATTTGTATTATAAATTAAAATATAAAATGCTTTTTTGTTATTGAACATTGTATGAAGAACTTGAAATTCAATATTTAGCACTCAGGCCACAAGACCCAATGCGAGAACTTCAAAAGAATGAACTAAATTATTGAGGCTGTTGCAGCGGTCCGGCTTAAAGTCCAAGTTGAAATATTAATTATTTTTATTTCAATTAAGGTTACTTTTGACATAAAAATATTATTACTAAAAAAAAATTCGTCGCTAAAATGAAAAAAATATACACTTATGAAGCCGCGCGCTTCAGCTGGTAAATAGTAAACTTATTGTATTCGAGAAGAATTCGCAGCATGAAGAGACAGGACACATTTAAGTAAATATAAGAATTTACCCACTTATATTTTAACTTATCGGTTCTATTAAACTATTTAAAAATATTAATATTTTCTTTCAGCAGATCTAATTTCTAGCATGTAACTCACAGGAGTAGGAAATTTTCTTGATTTATTCATACAAGCTAACCATAATAATTTTGCATTTAAATACTTAATAAATATCACTGTTTTAATTTTTTCCACATTTTTGACGTATATTTTTAAAAAGTTAGATCATTTGGGAGGCTAAATTAGTTTTCTGTACTTTATGTGTTCACGAAAGACGTGTTCACGATACAATATCAAAAATATCAATGACACAATTGATTAAATTTAAAAAAACTTTCTCAATGACGATTTACTTGATGGAGTCTGCATGAAAAAAACATTTTCCAACTTTGATATATAGCCCTCTTTCATTTTGAATGTGAGAAGTTAAAAAAAATGTGGAAATTGTTTTCAGCAGTTTCATACTTTTAACTAAATCACCTATAAAATATCGTGACTATCGATCTTAAACTGAAAATACTAAATATTATTTGTATTTGTAAATGTGTGTTTTGAAAAATAAATGCAACATAAGGACGGACAGACACACAAAGTAAAATTAAAATCAAAGTATAATCAAAATATAAGGATTCTATTTCTGTATGGAGTTTTGGTACAGAAACCCATTTAAGTACGAAACATTTCAAATAAAACAAATAAAGTCACAACTGATGAATATTATTTTCACTTATAACGGCTAACCTGAAAATAAACGAAAACATAAAACCAGTATTCTCAGTGCCTATCTCAATACCTTAATTTGCAGATAAGTAACTTACAGATATTGAGATAGCCCATCTGAAACAATCAATTTGCGGCCAAATTAGTGTTTGCCTTATTCACAATGAAGTGTGAAGACGTGTCCCGGACTAACAGGTTGATAAATGCTAACTTGACCACATCCCTAGATACCAGCGCTGTGCTGATAGCGATCTCGAATCTGACATTCGCTTTTAAATGTCCCAAATATATCAGCGAATATACTACTCTACCGATCCCAGTATGTGATTCGTTTAAGTATTTAATAAAGTAAGCTAGTTATCTGCAGTTTCTACATTACAAAAAGCGAAGATAGTTTTCTAGACAAAGATGATATTTCATAGGCTGTATCTAAAGAGGAAAATGTAATTATTACCTGAGGTGTTACTAAGAAATGAGATTTGAAAATTATTTGTATATAATTATTTTCTTGTAATTAGTTCAATTAGGCTTTTATTTCTGTAAATTAAAAAAAATCCAATTTAAATTATTCATCAACAAAAAAATATAGTAAAACTACAATTAATAATACTATATTTTAACTTTTTGTTACTAAATATTTATTTGCGTTATTTATATTTTTCCTGTTACAGTGATGAAAAGTAAAGAAATGTGTAAATTAATTTATATCTAACCAATTTCTCTTTTCATTCTCGTTTTTCGGGTTCCGTAATGAAACTATTCGTAAATCTGATCGTAATCAATAACTACATTATTATATTATTACAGTGACTATTAGTAACCATCCGTCTGCCACAGGCTCTCAATTTCTGCAGATTGAGACTCAAGGGGATGAAATTGTGCTTGAAAAAACTTCATGTAATGACTCAATTAATATTTACCAAAATTTTAAGCATAAAATTAATATACCGCCATATATTTTACAAAAGAGCCAAATCATTTTCTTTCACGTAATCCATCCAGTGGAATATAATTAAAATAGAAGTGTGTGAATGTAAGTTAAAATTTGTTGTTTTTTTATTTGTAATTAAATTTTTCAAGTATTAAGTTTCAGAGTTACCTGTAAAATGTCCCTCTTCTAATACTTCAAACGTGGCCTGTTTTTTTTTTAAATGTGAAAATATGGTAGATTTGTTTCAATTATATCAAGAATGTTAATCGTATATTCTATTTTATTATTGTGTAACGATTTCAAGAGGTGTACATATCACCTACGGAATTGAACTTCATGCGTATTCCGCGCACACGGTCTGTTCCATTTATGTACACACAATTTTTTTTTCAAATAAAGGATAATTGGTGTCAGTTTTTTTTTAATATTTTTGTCGATTAAATATTATAAAGCAATTTTACAATTTTGGCACATCCGATTCACAATTGAAACAAAATCTGAACGAACGTATAAAGATGCACACTACTTTGTTTATGTATCGATTCTTTGGATCGATCCGGATCATAATTAACTGGTACAATAGTGTGATCGAATCGAATAGTCACGATCCGTTTCTCAAAATATCGTATCCATCAATCAACAGTCGAATATAAGGGTTTTGTGATATTTGCAACAGTTCATTTATTATTTAGTTAAAATAAATAAAAAACAATATACATGAAGGATATATATATATATATATATATATATGTATAAATTAAGTTTGAAAGTGAATTAAGCGCAGAAGTGAATATGGCGCGTTACGTCATCGGTTGACTGATAGTGTATGTATTTAGTGCAAACGAAAATGACCCTGTCAATTTTCACAACATCGCTTCAGTTACATTATATATTTTGCAAAAATAAGCGGCATTAACAACACTTACAATCTGTAGTCATTTTAATTAATATAAACATTCAATTGGTGCGACAAAACTGACAATATTTACCTCAAAGGAAAAAACGCGTTACGTACCTTCAAAGAAAAAGACTGCGTTATAAGACAATGCATTATACGACATAGCTGACCTTTTATATTTCGAAATTGAAAATGTGTTTCCATACTTGGAAAAGAAAAAAAACAGCATTATTATAATATTAGTTACGTGTATGTTTCTTTGTGCTTCAAAACCTATTTTATCATAAACCATTAGTATTAGAATCTTGAAATTTTAAATAGTATTAATTTAAATTTTAAATAATCTAGACTTGACGTCATAGTTGGCACTCAAAAATGTTTATGTGCTCTTCCTCCCTTCGGATGGAAACGGCCAATTATAATCATTATTATTTCCAAATATTATCTAATCTTGCACTTGCGAAATATATGCTATAATATATGTTTATTCTAAAAAAATTATAATAATTTAATAAATTTACCAGAAATACTATGTACCCTTCAATGTTTACATGTGCCTGAGAAGGTAGGAAGCCCTTATAGTGGAGTTCTACTTAAACTGAACAGGTGATTCTATAAAATTAATATAAAATTTAACTATCATATGCCACGTAATTTTATATTTTCATTTTTGAATTAATTATCCATTTTGCCTTATAATTTTATCGTAGATTTCATCGTAAATTTTTTAAAAGACGCACAAACGTGTGCGGTAAAATCATATAATAGTCTGAAAAAGGGAACGTAAAAAAGATTGTTACATATTAATTTTGCGCAATGTGCCATTTCAATTTATAAATATGGCTATTTTTGCCGCACATTCGCAAATACATCAAAACTTATAGAGTACTTCTTGTGAATCTAGAATCACGAAATGTTGCAAGAAGTAAGGTCTCACTGCAAAAGTAAAAGAAAACAATCTTAAAATCGTTTAATGTAGTTATGTAAAAATATATTTTTTAAATATGCGCAGGAATATACTTTCGTTTTGTAAAGGTAAAACTTTGTAAATAGTTCAATAGGAATATTATTTACCATTAAATGTTTATTTATTCCAAACCATGATGTATATACATATTTAGGATTCCGTACCTCGATAGTAAAAATAGAAATCCTTCTAAAATCACACACACGTTCGTCTGTCAAGTCTGTCAGAAAGATTTACTAAGAATTTACTTGACGTAGAAATATGAAATTTGGCATTATAATAAAATATATTAAACTCGCATATATCTCGATAGATACAATTCAAAGATATTCATATGGAAATTTTAAGGCGGCAAATGAATTTTCTTTTTATCCCAAATATTGTACGGGACCTGTTGAAAGAGACTCGAAAGTATATAGTTTTAGGCAATATGTCTTCAGAGACAAACTGAAAAATATCCGGAAAATTATGACCATTTCAAAAAATTACTCAACCTAAAGTTATGAAAAATATGACTTTTTGGATCCTACACAAAGATGGTAGAAAAAGTTTATATTCTAGCGCTACAAAAATGACAAAAAATACTTCTACCAAATCCGATAGTATGCAAAGCGTATTATCATACTAATGGGAAAATCTGCCAAATACGCGTAGAACTCCCTCCACGAGGTTTTCGTACACATTTATGCTCATATAAATATTCAAGGGTGCATAATATTTCTATCAAACTCTTTAAATTATTAATTTTTCACAACGTAAATATTTCGTTTACTGTATATTACACAAACGTAAAATTGTTTATTTATTTGTATGCTTTATTGTACACAATTAATTTTCTACCATATTTTATTGCTGCGAGAGCAATCTCTTGTAGTCGACCTGAATAAGAATCCCGCCTCGTTCGACTTGCACCCGGATCTCCGCGGTGCGTCGTGTACCCGATACCACGAACCCGGGTCACCGCAGTGCACCGCGCCGTCAAATACCGTACACCTTTCGATCAACTCAATACACCACAGTACCGATGATGATGACATCGTGCATATTTCAAAAATTATCCTTTAGAATCATTGTTTTCTAATGAGGAAAGTAATTTTATACATAACTATAATTTAAATTTTAAATAAATCAATAGGATTTACAATTTATTATCTCAGCAGAGTCACACAAACAAGGTCCTTGGTTTGAAGTAAGACTAAAAGTTCAGAATATTTTCTTTTACAAATATTCCTACAAATAATATTTCATTTTCATTAAAATTATCGACTTGTAAATATTTGTTCAAAGTTATAAAATGAGTTTTCCTTCTACACGTCGATCGCCACATTTTTTATGTTTGCTTATTACGTTTGTAAGCTTTGAAAGCTTTCATTTTATACTTTTCAAAGCTCGTGTATATTAATGCTTTCAAAAAGGCTTTATAGAAACTTCTATCGTATAAAGCCATGTGTATAATGAAACTTCTTATGAGCAATGAACTTTCAATGTCAAGGTGACCGAACTGAAGTATAACAGGCAATAGGTCATGGACATTATTTTTATAGTATATTCACTATGGGATTGGCTATATTGGATATCCATGTATATCTATCTAATATGTATATATGTATATATATATATATATATATATATATATATATATATATATATGATGTCCCCGCCCGATGTTTCTGATGATACATAATGATGATGATACATAATATCAAAAGTATTACAATCTAATACTGAATCAAAGAATCTCATATTATGTCAGATATGGGGTTGAAAGATTTTGCATTAAGAGTAGTAGACTTATCTGAGATATAACAGATAAGAACAACTTCTAGAATCGTCGTCAATACACAACCACAGCCAAGGGCCTAAACGCAGCAGGCATCTTTTTGCACGCGCGCCTGTAACTTCCTAGTGTATGAAAAAATATTCAGTTTTTACTTTACCCTCGTAAGTAATTTTTCTATTATAATAAAAAACAAAACGCTCTCGATAGGCCAATATGTATAGCCAACATTTTTCTGGATCTAATCCATTTAGTTTTTCATAAGTTTTAGGAGGACAATTTTAAGTAGGAATTTAAGTTTTTTCGTCAGAGTTATTACATTTCATGTTCCAAAAAAACTTTATATAATTTTTTTATAAGGCATATATTCTTCAATATTTCGAAGTAAAACTTCTTTAGTCACGACTTGAGAGTAACTCAGATTTTTTTTCGAACGGATATAACGTTCAATAGAGTCTATATTTTGTTTACGCCGTTTCCTGTATTTGATGACATCCACTGACTAGAGAATTTCATGAGTATATGTGTTATATACACGTATATACTTAAATTTATTTCTATTCTATTTTCATAAAGTTTAAAACTAATCTTTTATAGATAGTGGAGAAGTCCTTATAAATAGGGTGGTGATCTGATGATCAGATTCCAAAATGAAAAATAGAACTGCTTAATGGATTATCTACTGGTAATAATTACTTTGCAAAATAAATACACCATAGACCAGGCCATGGTCTGATGTTGAGTTTTGGAGATGAATAATGGAACTCCTCAACGGATGATATTAAATAAGCCGTGATTCAAGATATTTGCTACTAATAGTCGTTACTTTACAAAATATCTTTAGCCTCGCCCAGGTCAGGGTCTGATGATGAGATTCAGAAATGAACAAGGAAACTTCTTAACGGATAGTAATAAATCAACCGTGATTCAAGATATATGTTACTGATAGTTGTTACTTAGCGAAATATCTACACCATCATCCAGGTTATACTCTGATGATGATAAACAATAGAATTTCTTAACGGATGGTAGTAAATCAACCGTGATTCAAAAGTTCTGGAGATAAACAATAGAATTTCTTAACGGATGGTAGTAAATCAACCGTGATTCAAAATATTCGTTACGGGTAGTTATTACTTTGCAAAATAACTACACCAACGACCAGATCAGGGTCGGATGATGAGTTCTGGAGATGAATAATGTGTGTTACATAGTGGATGGGAATAAACCAACCGTGACAATCAATTACTTCAACCGCTTATAATGGTTATTCGCACTCATTTATGTTTTTACTGATTTCAATTTTCCAACTAATAAACATTTAAAATAAGTATAAAATGAGTAATCATAATCACAAATCTAGAACAACAATATTCTAAAATTAACTTGAAATGATGTAATTGGTACAATACCAACAAACATTGTCCGTAATTGTGTCATTGGAATAGAAAAAATGTAAATATGACTAGACATCAAAAACGCAAAGTCACGTACGTACGAGAGTACCGTAAAAGACTAACTCGTGCTTGAGATATGTGACTAAAAAAATAATTTCAACGCGGGAACGTAATGTTCTCGCCATTGAGTGACAGCATTATATAATTTTAGTGCAAAGTTTAGAATAGGTATATAATTCTAGAAACATTTTTTAAAATGTATCAAATTCGTGATTACAAACAACTTCCTTTTTCTACATAAATTTGAAACCATTTTAAGTTGTTGTATTGTACTGCTATTTATTTTTTTATTCTTCGGTTTCGAGTTTCTCTCTATAACTACACATAAATATAATAAATATATCATATATTTATTAATTACAAACTGTGATTATATTATTGTAAAATCATGATTTTACAAATCATGATTATATACCCATATCTCAAAATTACGAATTGAAAACATAATTAGTAATAAACGTTACGTAAGCGTAAGACCAATATCAGTGCTTACTGTAAGTACCGACCAAATGAAAACAACGGCCTGTGTATTCAGTCTAATGTATATGAGCCGATAATCGATACACAAAAATGGAAACCGGTTGTATTATGACCTGGAAACTAGGTTAGACTAGATTTTGCACCTGCTCCAGAAATTTCAACGAAGCTTCTCTAGACGTACAAATCTAGTTGTTCCTGAACGAAGTTGGAGAAATATAAAATTAAGTCCACTGGGCACCTTGAGTACACTGGGAGTTTACTGTAACTTTTGATATTTGTTACTTTACGTATTTCTCAGGACATCTTTCACTTTTTATACTTTACTTTGCTTGAAATCATTAATTGATATGTTAAAATTTGTTTAAATTAACGAGAATTTGCTAATATATGCTGTTGTGCAGTGAAAAATACTCGTTTGCATTGAATCAAAGTGAATTTGCAAATTATATGGAGTATAACATTTGCTTGACTTCAGAGAACACGTAAAAAAAGTTTGACATCTGTAAATTTGCACACTTATGCATGGAAGGTTTTATTTATATTTTTGTTCAATTTATTTTAACTAAATGAGCAAATAAAATACATATTAAAAGTCTAATATTTTTCTATATCCATGGACATAAAAAATACCGATATTGCCAATGAAAGAGTCATACGGTACTATCAAACTTATTCTACTTCTGTGAAATCGGTTAAATATGTTATCAGAGATATGCTAGTTGCATATACTTTTAGGACTCATTTAACTTCATGTGATGTAGAAATATAAGAAGTATGTGTAAAAAATTTAACCCACCTATTGTATACCCTCAAGCTGTTAAGAATATTATTAAAATGTGTCCAGTGATTTAAATTGTTTATTTATGAGTAATTTTCAAAATATTTACTTTAAAGTAATACTGCTTAATGGAAATAAATTAATGATACATATTAACAATCGTAACTATTTATGCTACATAAATTGAATTACTATGAGATTTAGAACTAGACTTGAAAATAGGATACATTTTAAGGGTGACACCCTAGAAATCTTTAAAAAAAGGAAAGAAATTTCAGAAATTTGAAAAAGATTAGTTGTAAATATAAATGGCTTAATGAATATATCGGAATAAGAATTTATTTCAATGCTAGTCCCACTTCCGAACAATCCACTATACCGACATGAAACAGAGATAAGCCATCATTAAACGGTTAAGGCTGCCATAGAAAAATCGAGCATCGACTCATTATTAAAAATATTTTAAAATCTCAGCAAAGGGCTATATACACTATACTATATTAATATATACTATATTAATATTCATTATAATGTGCACGACTTGTCCGCTTCAATAAAAATTACTATATCCAATAAGGGAGGAAAAACGATAGTTTCGTCACATCACATAGTAATCTTTTAGTCTAAAAAAATGAAATTGAATATGCATCATTAGTGCAGGTTTGAACGTATCCCATTCACTTAAGCATTCAATTATTTTTCCATCCCTGTTTTTAAACATAGAAGACTCCCTCTCAACCGCATTGAAAAATCAAATGATTGATTTTGAGTTAGAAACCCTTTTTTTGTCGACATTATTATTTTGGTTGTACATGTATATATTTAATCTAAATATAATTCAATTTGCTTATTATTTCTAGCGTGCTAGAGGTCTCTAACGGACGGAGGGATGGTCAGCATCGCTATGAAGTTTGAATCTTCCGGGTTATAAACCCGAAGCATCACATTATAAGAAAAATGGGAAAACAATTTTGATGATATCAATGCGAAAGTTAAGTGAATAGTAAGTAAGAAATAGTTCATTGATATTACTTCACTAAACCATCGCCCAAAAATTATTTGAAAACATGAAGCGATATGTAAAGATTCCAGAAAGATGTGCAGTCTTTACGGTAAATTTAAAAATATTGACACAACTTTAATAGTGGACGAAAGGATATGACAAGCTACCTTATGTATGTGATATTTAAAGAAACAGCGCTACCTACCTCGTTCCGAGAGGTAACTGAAAAAATAAAAGTAACGGAAAGTTTCCTTGAACATTTTCTGAATAAAAAATTCACTGAGATAAACGTATTTCAACTCGGTTGCAAACAAAACATTCCTTTTAATCAAAATTTAAGAATTTTTATGTTAAAGTCCAATAATGTTAAACACAAAGTATCCTCCACATAATGATATTTAATGTCGGATTAGGTAATATAATTTTGAATATGTTTGGCGTTAATTTTGTAGAAATTCATTATTCATAATTAAATGAAACTTATTCACAATACAATAAAACGTGATATAGTATTATTTCTATATGTAGTTTGCTATATAAATAATAGTGATGTAGTATTATTTATATAACAAAGATCTTTGTTAATATCCCACCTGAAGATGTTGTAATACAACGAAACCTAGGTCGTGGCAAAGAAATTTCTTTAATAGAAAGTAGAAATAATACTACATCACGTAGTTTCATTAAATTGTGAGTAATATAATTTATTGTAAGACATATTTCAAAAACTTTTTTTTCTCTTTGACACGTGTAAAGTTTACTACGAATTTCAATAATTTATATCCGAATCTATATAAACAGTCCTGCTTCTAAAGAAATAATGAAAATATAAAACAGACAAAAAAGTGCAGTTAATTTAATACAAATATATAAAATAAAAAGTACAGTTAATTAAATTTCGAAAAATGACATTCAAATACATACACAGATAGACGAATTTCTGATGATGGAATCGAATTTATTCCATACATAGAAGCGTAAATAGAGCATGAATATAAATATAAAACGGCTCACGTATTTGTATAAATGTGCAAAAAATAGTGGTCGTATTTGGCTACGTCTCTTGACATTTTTTATACTTATTAAACGAACATTTTATTTTCAAATTTCTTCTCAAGTATTGTTTAAACTTATGTGATATTTTAGAAACCAAATAGTTGAGAAAATAATTGATCGCATTTTTAAAGTGTAATATTTTCAAAATGGAACTAAAAAGAAAAATAAGGTGAATGTAATCTTGATCCAATTTGACAGAACCTACTTAAAGGGATTTGTATAAAAAATCGTTTCCTTGTTATTATACATTGTTTTTGAGACTTTCTTATGAAACGTCGACATATTAACATCGTAATTATATATAAAATTTTACATATAAATATCTAAAAGAGTAAAAAATGGGAGATTATAATCAACGGACAGACAGACGGATTAGTCATAATATTTCACTACACAAGACTGAAAAGGACGAACAAAGATTAAGTGTAGATTTTCTCAACGTAGAATTGTATTCAAACTTTTGTATTAATATATAAAGCTTTATGTGGTCGTGAAAATTAAAAAAATCAGTAGGAAAACTCATTCTAGTTGGCAAACTCGTTTGCGAAGCCAAATCGTTGATTCAATCTTTACCAAGAAAGCTTTTGTATATTATGAGGAAACAAGTAAATGAAAGACAATGCGCATTCTACTATAAATGGATGTTTTCTTCGTGTGATTTTAATAAGTGTTTTATTGTAAACAAAATTGTTCAATTTTCTCTGGGTAATAAGATCAGGAGGTAAATGATCTTATGTATAACCACCTTATATTATTCAGTTTTCCGATAATTAATAAAATATCTTTTAAAAAACCGATTGCAAAAAAGGTAGATACTAAAAAGTAAAAAATAATTAACTCAAAATGGGTACTTACTTATTTGCAATAAATAAATTACTTATTTTCATTTTTAGTAATTAATATGTTAATATAAATTATAACAATTATTTTATGTCTTAGAATATTGGATAATTACTAGGAGTCACGAGCCAAAGCTAGTATGTAGATAATTTCCTCTTTGTTTTAAGTTGATTATTATCAACAACAGACAGAAATGAAACGATAATAGTAGCCGCCAATTGTTTCCTGTTAAGCGTTGAGGAATTCGGTTCTCCGTATTATAATACCAATATCAGATTTTCCAAATTGAAAACTATCACTTGCCGAGTTCCGTTTTCCATATCCAAATTCCAATATCCGATTTTGCAAAGTAACAACTAACCAGTAGCATATATATTGAATCACAATCGATTTACTACCATCCGTTAAGGAGTTACATTATTCATCTTCAAAACTCATTATCACACACTGACCTGGTTGATGGTGCAGTTACTTTGCAAAGTAAAAATTACCAGTAGTAAATATCTTGAATTATATTTGACTTACTACCATCCGATAAGGAGTTCCATTGTTCATCTCAAGAACGCATCATTAGATTGTGACATGATCGATAGTTTAGTTATTTTGCAAAGTAACAACTACCAGTAGCAAACATCTTGAGTCATATTCAGTTTACTACCATCCGTTAAGGAGTCCCATTGTTCATATCCTGAACTTATCATCAGACGCTGACCTGGTAAATTGTGTAGTTATTTAGCAAAATAACAACTACCCTTAGCAAATATCTTCAATAAATAGTTGATGTACTTCCATTCGTTAAGGAGTTCCATCGTTTATTTCCGGACCTTATCACCAGATCATCAACATATTTATGCGGGACCACACCTATAGCACCCTATTTCGGTCCCTAAATCGGTCCACTCGTTAAAGAATCGACTCATTATCGCTGAACATACAAAAAAAAGTTTCTGACGAATTGAGAACCTCTTCCTTTTTTGAAGTCGGTTAAAAGGTAAATATGTGTTATGATGCTATTATATGATTGTAACATTGTTTATCTTAGCAATATTTACAAATAGGTACATATTTTGTTAGTTCGTTTTTTTTGTTCTAAGTTTCCCCACTTCATTCCCACATTGCATGCTCCACACCAGCAATAAGTCCGCCGGAACTACGTTGAGACCCCGGATGTGGATACACACGTTTATACATATGTGTAGATCGTTCGGCTACGTGCCATCTGGTAGATGGCAGGGAACTGCAAGTAGACATATACGAAGTAAATATTTAACAAAGTGACGTAGGGTAAACATCGTTTGGTCTTTAAGAGAAATAGGAATTATGTGAATATTTTGTTTCCAGGTCAACTCGTACTATGTGATCTATTATATCGAAATTTTGCAATTCACACATTTGAATTTTAAAATGTTTAATTCGCTAATTTATTTAATATTATTAATTTTCTCACTTAGAAATCCTAATATAACTTAAACAAGAATATTGGTAAACGCGGAAGAAAACAAAATATCATATGAATATTGATTAAACTATGATGGCTTAATAACATTTTTTTTTATTTACATATTCATTAGTAATTTATATATAACATATACATATTGACTGGATATGTACAGTTTCATTTCTTAACTTTATTAACCGTTCGTACCCGTTGTGTCTGTCTGTGCGTGTGAGAGAGAGAGAGAGAAAGTGCAAAATTCATGAAGGTTGGTACAGAATGTATTTTCTTAGAGAAATTCGAATCCCGTATCCAGTTGTTTGCAACTTTCCAAAGAGTTATTAAGAGAAAGTTGGACTAGCGCCAGTCTATTTTAGTACTTCGAGGGATGCGAGGATCAATTTCTAGAAAATATAAGTTTTTAAAAACGTTTTATTAGGGACAATTCTAAATTAGAAATAGTAAAACCATTTATGTCGATTATTTTACGTTAAAAATGGCTAGAAAATTTTTGATATTAATATTTTGATAATGTATTATATCGGACTTCGAAACCACCAAGTCATTCCGCCATAAATGTGGGAATTGTTTAAAATTTTATTTATTTTTACTTTATTCTCGTAAGAAAAACTTCACACAGCTGTAAACCAGTATAGTAAGAACAAGAAAAATATGTCGCTAAACATAATGTTGTGTAACTGAGATTATGTGTTATACTACGGAAGAACATCTGTGCATAATATTTTCAATAGCTTTATCTGTACAACTGTGTCAAGTAGTATAAAATAATTTAAATATGAAATCCTTCATAATTTATGTATATTACTAGATAGAAGTTGCTATAAAATGTTGTCCTCCCAATTTTAATACGACCCAATTGACAGTATTTACGAGTTCTATATTGATATAACGTGATCGTAAACATAATGTGATTACATAAACATTTCACGTTGACTCATTATTTACTCTAACACGTAAATTATTTATTGAAATTATTTGGGAAATAAATTTTTGGTTCTTATACTTTAACTTAATATTAACTTCCTTTTTTCATATTTGTATATACGTGTGTGTGTGTACATATATATATATATATATATATATATATATATATGTATGTATGTATGTATATATATAACAGGAAATAAATCCTGGTATGACAGTTGTTGCAAAAATCAGAAAAAATATGAAAATGTTTTTAGGAAAATCGCGAAAATTTCCACCCTGCGACGTTCTTTCTATGAATTTTCATTTTTTTTGTTCCTTAATCCTGATTAACCATTATCTTAATCACAGTCTAGAATAAAAACAAAAGTGCCTTATTTTATAAAAAAATCAACTTTTTTGCCCAATCATGCACACAAAATGTTCCAAAAAAAATGTATTACATTATTTTGACACGTTACCTTAAAAGTTTGCGCGTCTGATTTTAAAATTGTATAGAACTCGCTGGTTTATTTTTTTTAAATTATAATTTTTTCAAAATAACCTCGATTTCAAGTTAAATTTTGTACTTAATGATAAAACTAATCATGCACGCTGGGCTCTTTCTCTACGGTCTTAACTTTAAGGTGCACATGTGAGTAAGATGGATAGTGACGCCATTTTGCCAAGTGTGGGTGAGACGGATAGTGACGCCACTTTTATCAAATGTGAGTGAGGCGGATAGTGACGCCATTTTACCAAATGCTAGTGAGACGGATAGTGACGCCATTTTTACGAAGTGTGAATGAGACGGATAGAGACGCCATTTTGCCAATTGTGAGTTAAGCGCATAGCAACACCACCCTAGCCAGGTAGTGACCCATACGCACACAATACAATACTGCGGTAAGTTATGCTCCTTCGTTTATAGTGCACCTTTCCATATTCGTGTTGCTCTCGTAGTAAGTAGGTTTTGTGTATTAGACTTAACGCGGCATAACTTACTAGAATTTGGCTTTATTTATTGGACTTGATTGCGTTGTGACTTGGAATTGTGGTGGTATTTACACGTTGTACATATCATAAAACTACTGAAAACTTAGTTCCAAAGAAAGCCAGGTCGGTCAGAAGAAAACGATCAGATAACAATTCCAAGTCACAGCACAATAAAGTCCAATGCACAAAGTACGATCACTGGTACAGATTAGACTCTAAACTGGTACTATGTCAGCTGTTTCATATTACAATTTTAAAACTTATTTATCGGTTCAGAAATATCACGGACTGATAGACTTACTAGGCTTATTTTTATGGTATAACTGGACATATTTGGAGACCGAAATTTTTCGTAAATTGCAACTTTTAGAACTTACCATCTGTTTACAGTCTGTTACATTCTCGGTTTATAAATGGACTGTTTCTTAATGATAAATGATAATGAATCTATAACTTCATCCATCATAACTTACTAAAGATACACTCGATCGAAATTGTGGAAAACACCTCCTTATTTAAGTACGCTACGTAATTTTTACGTAGTGGAAAAGTATCCTTTTTCACTGCTCGCTGAAACAATAAGCAAATATACTACTTCGCTGAAGCAATAAGCAAATATATTTTTTGATTCTTTTACTCAAAACTTAAAACTATAATTTAATTTGGCTATACAGATATCAGTTTAGTTCATTTTCATATTTTCTGTCGAAATAAGTATTTTCTTTTCGTCTATGAATACATGCTTATGGCCTGTATTGCTTATGGTAAAAATATTTTTGAGGTGATAATTTTCATGATAATTACGTTTACAAGTTTAGAAACTAAGGTTAATGTATAACTCTTTTAAAAAAAGAGGAGAAATAGCGATCTGAAATAATAATAAAAAAAAAGTTTTACTATATTCTTCATTTAGAATCTGCATGCAAGGAAAATCAAGAAATTTTCAGTCGTACTCCACATTTATATGTCAAAAACTCGACCCGTCAAGCTTTCCCCAGAAATTTTTTATAGATACAAAAACTGTATCTAAATAATGAGATATAACCAAAGTCAAGTCATGTTGTGTGCACACGTTACACATTATTCAAGCCCAGTCACAGTAAAATGTTGGTGATAAATTGTTTCTGTATGATGTAGTCTGTAAGATATTTTTATAAATTCAAGTAGATAAAGTGGCAAAAAAATTTTGTAATTATAATCTATATTTTTATAATACAATTATTCAATAAATTGACAAAAAAAATATTGTAGCTGTATTCTACGTTATCTTATTTACTATATATATTATATAGTAAACAAGATAACGTAGAATACAATTACAATATTTTTTTGTTTATTTATTGATTTGATTTAGATTTGTTTATTGAGATATACTATAGTACATCTCAATAAACAAATCCAAGAATAACAATTTCTGCAAAAACAACTGAGGACAACATATGAAAAAAATGCAACTGAAAAAAACGATTGACTGTACTTCAATTTTCTTTTAAAATATAATTCCAATTTTAAATCTAATATAATTGATAAAAGTAATTACTTATACCTCTTAATACAAATCGTTGCTTATGGCTATTGAATATTGAATAATAAACACGAGTAGGTAGAGACAGAAAATAATACTGCGTTATTTGGAACAATTAAACACAATGTGATAAATACGTCATACATCATATATAACTATAAACTCATATGATCGATTCTGTTTAGGAGTCTTCAGTTTTCATACATCAGGTCTAATGTTAAATCGTCCATTGCTATCGATAATAAGTTGTTATTACCCCTGTTCAAAGACTTACTTTGAAAGCTTTGAAAGCAATAAAGTAGTACTTTTTTATTGTTATTTTATTGTGGCTATGAAATAAATGCACTAGTTCTTGTTGTGGTGATACGTATAATAATTTATAGATACCATAACAGTGTTTGAAATCACGTATAAATCTCTTATTTCTTAAGTATCAGACATGCAGATATAATTACAATCTTAAGGTATCGTGTTGAAACTACATCATTTTTAATTTCATCCTATCTGTACGACTTTTAAAATCGTGCTACATTTTCTCAACAGCGATGAAATTTTTTGACACCTTCCATTCTTACTATTTTGATACTTTCACTTTTAGTAATTTTGAGTCTCATGGCTATTTTGATACCTTACGAATATTTTCATGAAGAGTATTCGAGTAATGCATTAATCGGAGTTAAATATGATTTTGAAGTTAACCTTCAGTTACAGCCTAATCATAATTAGTTGATATTTAAAACCAAATTCATGATACGTGGCACCAAACTTAATCGATTGGTTTCGATTGATTATTACGCAAATACCAGCTGTTACTGGCGATATTGTTCACGTAAAAATTCATTTATTTTAAGATTGACATATAAAACATGGTATTTTTATAATATTCCAATCATGTAATGAAGGTTTATAGAATATAAGTGATTGATGGTTTTATGAAGAGATTGCATAAGTTAAGCAGAAGTCTAGCTGCACCTTAAGAATTGTTTTTTTATTTCTTCAATTAAAATGTGTTTATTTGGAATAAATACTATACTATATGATAATCTACAATACTTTATCTCAATGCGTAAAACCTAGTAAAGATCGGTTTATAACTTATAGATTTATTAATTAACAAACAAATAAGTGAACACATATATGATAGTTCTCGGCAATTACTCGTCATTATTATCTATTTCGGGCGAAAAGAGTACAATATACAAAGTAAGATTACTAGCACAAAATAGGTCCTAAGCGTATTTGGCTAGTATTATGTAAGATATTTCATAAAAAAATTTTAAAGCTTGTTTATAGGTTCCAAAAATAACACTAACTAATAAACTTACTAGGCATATTTATATGGTATAACTGAATACATTAGAATACTGAATTTTATGCTATTTGTTTTCGTAAATCGCAACTTATAGAACTTACCATCTGTTTAAAAAATCTCGGTTGTTTAATGGATTGCTTCTTAATGATAAATATTAATGAATCTATAGCGTCACAGAATTAAAATAAATCATTCATATATTTAAAACTCTACGTAATACTTTCGAAAGATTAAAAAAAGAAATGAAAAAATATGTTGTGGATATTAAACGCAATTTGTTACATTTAAGAGTTTTACTGAAATTTTGTAATAATATTATTTTGTCCCTCCATATATTATGTAATATGTCTTATAAAGACATAAAAAATCGCGAAATCACAGTAATTTTTTTTAATGCTCCTAACTTTCTTAATAATTTAAACCTATTAAAACTTCTTGCCTACAGCCGTTTTCGATATAGATTAGGTAAAAAAATGAGTCTAAAAATGGTAAATTAAATGGTATAAAAAATTCTTGTTTTTCAGTGAACAAAAATCAGAAATCTTATTTGTACTCTACTTAAATGATATTTTGTGATGAAATTCCAAATGCTTATGTAAAAAAAATACTTTTAGTCCCCCATTCATATGTTTGGAAACCTCTCGAATACCACGGTAGGCTATTTTAAATACTGTTTCCGTTTTTTCCATTTAACAGTATTTTATTTCGGAATTATAAAGGGAAATGAAATTTGAAGTACCTCTGTCACAATCTCTGCAGTTTTGGACCTATACCCACACACACATATATATATATGTATATATATATATATATATATATATATATATATATATATACACATATATATATATATATATATATAAATATATATATATATATATATATATATATATATATACATATTTACATATATTACATTTTACAAGCGTATGCAAAATTTCATTTGTTTCAATCAAAGGAGAAAACATTAATCTTTTAATAATAAAATATTTAATAGGCAAAAATTATTTTTCGCGCACACCGTCGATAGGGATATCATTGAAAACTTCAGGGGATAATTTTAAATTAACTACTGTTTTACATTTTTCTTCTACGCATTTTTGAAATATTCAAGTTCAAAGCAACGCACAATCCGCAACGTGCTTTCTAATTTTTGCACTACGGATTTGAAAAATTAAAAAAAATTTCAAAATTTAATTAGAATTAACTAAAATAATTTAGTTTAACTATTATCAACAATTTCAAAAGATATATACAACCACAAAAAAACAAACATGTAATGACAGAAACGTTTTAATAAGCTTAAAAACAGATTTAAATCTGTAAAATGAGACCGAAGAGAAAGACGAGCAATATAGTGTCGGTATTAATTATTTATCTACTAGGTTACTACTCTTAAGTAAGAACGCTCACTCTATTTTAAGACAGAGGAAAGTTATATTCATGATCTAATTAAAAATTTAATACTTTTTAAAGAGTGACGAGCAATATAGTGTGGGTATTAACTTATTTATCTACTAGGTTACTACTCTTAAGTGGCAAACGTTCACTCTATTTTGAGGCAGAGTAAAAGTTATATTCACGAACTAATTAAAAATTTAAAAACTTTATAAATCTAGTCACAAAAAATCCTTACAGATTACATGGGTGTATCCATTGTATATTCGTGTTAAATCACGCCAAATTTATTTACATTATATGTTTTCAAAATTACATTTCGCTACATCGACGATGAAGAAGATATAGAAAAAGAGGCAATTAACACGAAGGTATTCTCTGTATTTATAAATTTATTTATTGTTCTTTTGTTAAGATTGGACCGCCCGTGCTAAGAGAATATTTATTTCATCAAAACGCCCTTTCTGATCTTATTCTTATTCTTGCAGTCATTGTATCACCATTAAAACGAAGCAAAAATTTTGCCTTAAACTTTGAATTTTATTCGTCGTTAATTTTGACTTAACTTACGATAAATTAAATTATTAAATACTTGCAAGCTCTCTACACCCTAGGGAAACTTAGTACAAGATAACACCCTCAAAGGATATGTATTTGTTCGTATATGTATTTTCCCATATGCTTATATGGATATACGTGTACTTATCAAAAATAGTATTCTGATGGAGATTTTAGATTAATTAAGCTATTTTTTTCTTTGTAAATTGTAAAATAAAACAATATTGAAATTAGAATTAGTGGTAAAATTTTTCGTTAGCAATATTGGGCAAAACTAACACTGTTCACAAAATGTTGTGCAATTTACTTCCATTAAATTATAAAATCGACTTGATAACGAATGTGTATTATTTGTTCCATAAAAATATTCCTGTAAAAAGGGTTTAGATAGTTTTCAAAGTAATAACCGTAAAATTGTGACATAAAACTCGACAACTCCATGCAGTTTTGCTAAAAAAGTACAGATGAGGCAGTTTGAGCATAGATTTTATGGAATATAAAACAAAATACCACACAAAATTCAGTGATGTGGAAACACAAAATTGTCACATAACAAAAATTTTCAGATTCGTATCCCCTTTTGCCGAAACTTAGACTTCCGCCATTATTTAAAGCTGAGTTATAGGGGTGTCAAAATAAAAGTACTAAGCACTTCAAGTATATGGTGCAACATCGGATAGAGCAGCTTGGAACCTGACGCTCTATTGTCCACCTAGGTCAGACCATTAGAATACGTAGGTCATAAATAATAAAAAAAATCAACTCTTATATATCCGATTAAGACGTTTTCAAATAATTAAAAATAGAAACTAAAATTATTTAGGCGTAGTCTTTAGTTTCAAAATTAAAAACAAGCAAAAATTTTCTAGTTTATATTTTAATTTATTTCGGATATCTATTTATCGGGAATTAGTCAAATACTTGTATTTACATTTGTAATAAATTTAAAAAAAAATATGTATATATATATATGTATATATATGAATATATGTGTATATATATATATATATATATATATATATATATATATATATATATGTTTATATATTCTATTAATTTAGATAAAAAAACAAAAGAAATTTTGTTCCAACGTTTTTCTTCTAAATAACTTATCATATTAAATTTGGCATATCTGTTATTGCCAATGTAGTATATTATGTATTTCTTTGAATTTCAAGTTCTTTCCCCAAATGGAATTGAATATATAAGAAGAACGGTATCACTGAATTTTATAACTAAAATTATCGGAGACTATTTTGCTTTAAATTTTCGGTGATATTTGTGATATCTGTTTCAATTTCTTCTTCTCTTTTCATTTCATTTTTATTTCCATTTTCATTTGATGGACAGCGATTAGTATATAAGTATATGTTATTTTACCAGTACCAATATAGTTTTCATTTCATCGTTATATGTCCAAGGTTTTGAAAGATATCAGCAAAAAAGATATCTGCAAATACAATATTGGGCAACAACTTTGATAATATTATATTTTTAAGCACCTTCCATTATGAACACTTCGTTTCCGAAAGTTGCGAAAGCGCCACACGTTTTGATCAAATATTTCTAAATGAAAAAAAAATTCTTTTATTTTTCGTTTCAATTCTTTCATTATGAAGAGTTTCTACGCGTCGTATTATATCTTAAACTTTATACTTTTTTCTGTCACTTTTCATTGTCTCCATCATGTTATATCGCTATTGAAATACATGGACCACAAAATAACATCGTATACAAAATAGCACATCTGTTTAGTACACGTGAAATTAAAGCTAAAAGCTTTACACGCGATTAGCCGTTCCTAGCTTTCAGAGTTTTTCAGTACGAATACAGTAAACGCTTATTAAAGAATTAAAAGATATGTTTCAGTTTACAGGCACAGTGTACACGTAATATTTGCTTGAAACGTAATAATGAAATTTAATTAAATTAATTACATCTGAAAATAAAATTTGGAATAAAACACAATTACATTTTGGTTATATGAGTTGAATTGAAATTTACTCTGTGGATTATTGTAGTTTAATGTTCTTTTTAGTATAAATTTACGGTAGTTCCAGACTATATTATGCGGTTTATTCCAAACTTTGAACATTATGGAGAAGCTGGTATTAATTTATTATTTTATAAACTGAGCAAGCGAATGAGACTAACAAAACTTTTCGAGTGTTGAACCCGAGTATTATAGAAATAGACATGACGCTGCTATATAGATGGAATAAAAAAATCTAGTTTCTCCTTAAAAATTTAGTTTATACAGTCAGTCAGAAATTCATCTTAGTTGTTACCTGAGACTCCTTTGAATCGTCAAGATAAAACAAAGTACATATTGTGTCCCATTATATCCTCTGTATATATATAGAAGTAACAAAATATTCCATAATATTTTCAGGTCTGGTTTAATAAATTTCCAGAACTTTTCCACTACTGGTTTTTAATAACTAACCTTTAAATCAAGACATCTTAAAAGGCATCATATTCCTGAACCAGGTCCATATGCTCACTCAGTCTTCCGAGTTCTTGTCTTTATGCTGGCTACTTATACAGGTATCGTGATCACATTTCATGCTATTCATCAGTAACAGATTCATATTTCTCCATTGATTTCATGGCGTGTTTACAATTTATGTACTGCTAAATCCCAACTTCTTTTTTAATAACTTGAAACTGAAATGTATCCAATGGTTTTTGAAATAAATAATTTTGTACACCTTTTAAAAAACAGTAACCCTTTTTCACATCATTACGTTATATACTATTTCATGTTATGTTGTAAAACTCGTTGAAATATAATTTACCGTTTTCCTTTAATTGAGACCATCCAGGCATTAATTTCCCAAACGTTTACTGGAGTCAGGCACTAACTCTTGTTAATGGCTATGCCATAAACAACATAAATTGCATTGTGTCGGCGGAAATTGTATACATTGCAATTTGAATGGAGAACGAATATCTGGCTTTGCAAATTTCGAAATTTCATCCTTCTAGAAATTTATAATCATACGTGTTACAACAATGACCAGAGAAATGCAGATTCGGATTTCTGTGCATACAAAATTATATAAAATACGGTATGTCTACTTTATCTTTCTGCCATTTTAATACATTCAAAAGCCAGCTGCATTACTAACCTAGTACCACCCGTGATAGATTATAATAGAGTTCTATTTTGTCTGCTTGTTGCTAGCTGCTGATGGCAGGATTCGATGGCAGCACGGGTAATTTCAGTACGGATGGTTCAGAATATTTCAAATATATTTCGGCTTTTGCAAAGCTACAAAATAAATTCCCTTTGCCGAAAGTTTCGCCGATTTGTTAAATAAATATATATGTATATATATATATATATATATATATATATATATGTATGTATGTATATTTATATATATGTACATATATATACACCTATATTTACTTTATTTTTGACGGTTATAAAAGTATTCTGAAGATAAATGTTCAATGATTTTAAAGAGTTTTTCTGCTTGATAACATTGCTTAACAAATGTTGAACCTAAATATTAATATTATTGAAATTTTTATTACCTTTTTTCTATATGCACACGCAATTGAATAATATGTAAGTTTACCTAGTATAAGCCACAATTGTTATAATTTTCACAATGGAAAGCTATTTTGCATGAAATTGAGAGTAAATGTTATAAGTTGGAGACCTAAGTTAATATTTACCAATTTTCAGGGTTCATCACACAGAATTATAACATCACTCACGTGTCTGTCATAGCCGATTTTTCTAGAACTTATGCGACGTAGAAATTTTAAACTTGGCAAGGCGTATTTTGCAAAAAATTTATATTTTTTTAACATATTGACCTAAGACATATATCTCTATAATTTAAGATTGCCTATTTAAATAGATACATTAAAAAAATTTGCAAAAATAGAAAACAATTCCCACCCCCTCTTATTTCCGAAACTACTGAACCAAAAATAAATAAAAACAATTTCATTATAGACGAGTAGATAATTTCAAGGAAGTACCTGTTAAAGGATAAGTAATTAAAACCATTTAATAGAAGAGGATTTCTCCTTAAATATTTATAAATATTTAAATGTATACTATACCCTTGTAGCACGACTTCAACTCGTGCTTGACAGTTTTTCATTTTTATTTTAATGTACCTCTCCATATACGAAAATTGCAGCCAACCGCATAGAGTGAAGTATCATTAGATAAATCTTTAAATATGAAATTGAATTTAATTTATGATTTTAAATTAAATTATATGATATAAAGCTTAAAAACTATATACAAGATGGATGTAAATAAATTCGATAAAGTTTAGATAAGAACATGAAATTAGAACTTTTAATTAAATATATAAGTAGATATTTTAGAAACGTAAGTTATTGGGCTTCATATTAATTAAGAACTCTATATATAGATAAATATAAAAAGAGTGATGTCTATAAACTTAAATGTAACGACTGTAATAGTGTATACATAGGTCAAACAGGAAGAGATTTGAATACAAGATATAAAGAACACATTGCCAGCTGGCGAAATAATAAACCAGACACATCTCACTTTGCTAAACAACTCATTGAAAATAACCATCACCCCCATACTGATAATGCCCCCTATATATTACAAATAAATACAAAAGGTAATAAACTTAATATCCTAGAAAAATTAGAAATAAACAGACATAAAAATATATCAAGGTTAATATATTAAATGGACAACTAAATATAATATCATCACCCATATTTAATACCTTCTAGATATAATATAATTAGACAACATTGATACTACAGTACTCTTAAAATTGTTTTAGCCCAAATACACATATAAATACAAGTATACAACATTGATACTACCGTACCCTGGAAATTGTTTCAGCACTAATACACATATAAATATAAGTTTATATAATAAAAACAAAAAATTAAAAGAAATAAATAAATAAATATATGAATACACAAAACCGGAGATATGTAGAATTAGTGTGTTACCTTGTCCTTACTTTCAAATACCCTTGCTTTTGTATAAATATATTACCGATAACAACTTCCATTTAATTTTATTACATAAACCGTAAAGTTTGCATTGTATAACCTCACATAATAACAACAATTGAATTTATTAACCTCAATAAAATACTGGTATATTGTATAACTCTCGGTAACATAATAAAACCTACACCGCGCCCCTGTAATAAACTCACTAACATGAGCAGTAGAAAAACCCGCACAAACCCGGCTTCCGCTATTGTGTTTGAAACATATAAATGCTGTTGGATGTTCCTAAGAGTTAATCTTTGATAATATCCCACCTGAAGATGTTGTAATACAATGAAACCTAGGTCGTGGTAAAGAAATTAAAGATAGTAGAAATAATACTACATCACGTAGTTTTATTTAATTGCGAATAATGCATTTCTACAAAATTATCGCCAAATATATTCAATATACTATATGTGTAAAGAATATTTCATAATTTATCATAATTAGTAAGTGGTGGAAGCCAAATATAAAATCGAAAGTAATTAGACGTCTTCCTTCATCCATCACTTCGCGAGAGCCTTTTTTCCGTCTCATGAAAAAAGCTCCCGCCAGATGATATATTGATATATAATGTGGTACTCCATTATCACATCTTACTAGAATATATATTGAAGTATCATTTAGATAAATATATAAATTCCGACTCCGTCCAACATGAATCCCGATCTTGACTTAATTTTTCGCCAGCGAACTTATTTAATGGCTGTAACAAAATATGTAATGCTCTAACAAAATTTGCACGATGTCTGTCACGTATTTACGGAGCGTCAATCAAGATTTTAATTGTTGCTCGATGAGGCATATAATTTATCCTCTCTATTGAGGAATAAGAAATGTTCCCATGAATTTTCATATTTACAACTAGAAGTGAAAGTTTGGTACAGCATATTTTGTCGGGAGCATTTCAATTGAAATATGATAATTTTAAATATATGCTTGCACTACGTGAATGGGATGGTTGAAACAAAAAAATGTGTCGACCACAAAAAGTTTATTTGAATTTGGAAGTCTCAAACGTAGAAAATAAGTAGTGAAACAAAATCTGGGTTACTAATATTTGCATTTTGTTTCTTATGGATATGATTATTACATCCCACTCCTAAATCATAATTTCATGTCAATATTACTTATAAAAACACATCTACGAAAAGTAAATTTCACGAAGATGTTTTTTTGAAAAAATTTTTTTTTGTATATTTTTCTGAAGTTTATGTCACTACTTTAAAATATTATTGTTCGTTGAATCATTTTATGACTTGTATCTGAATATAATATAATAAAAATAGCTCTTTTGGAATTTTGTTTTTTATAAAAGCTCACTAGAGATAAAGGAATTTTGCGATTGTGAATTTGTCTACGTTGTTCAACCTTTATAAACATGTTAACTATTGCTTACACTTTTTATTCACCAAAGGTAACTAAGGAAATTCCAAAAATATTTTTTATGTTTATATTATATTTTGTGTGTTTCAAATACAACAATATAGTGAAGTATGTTATTAGTATTTGGAATATATGCAAAACAAAGTTAGCCCTTTCCGCAGTATTTATTAACTAAAATATCCATTTTTCTAAAATAAACATTACATGACATCAATCAGACTATATGTGAACACTTCAACAACCACCACATTCCTCGTGTGTAATAAAATTTTGTAAGTAATTACCGGAAATTACAGGCTTAAACCTTCTTATCTCCATTTTTGGAATAATTAAATTAATGTACAAGAAATAGGTTTAAACATATAGGCATGTATCATAATTGTAGATATAAAATTAATCAAAAATTATTCTGACGCTATTATTAAGTTATTATCATGTTGAACTTTTGAAACATTGGATTCATCAACAATATTTTTGAAGTTGTATATTTTTGTAGAAGTTTATATAATCGAATATTATGAGATCTTGATTATAAAGATTATTTAAATGTATTTATAGCGCAGATGTCATTTTACAATAAGACTTTGTAACACGATTTTTGCACTATTTACGTCTTGAATATAATCTATAAAATACAATTATGAATAACCTTGATGGATTACAATTTCATGACATCCATTTTAAAGCGGAAGAACCTTATCCTCATCGTCACCACATTAGTAATATAGGACAAGGTTATTTAAGCATATTGATAAAAATCGAAAATTATCTTTATTTACTTTACGAGCTGTTATATAAATAAGGAATGGTTGTAGACGTTACTTGCATTCACTGGACTCTTCGTAAGAACTGTCAAATGTTTTAAATATATACTTTTATTCTATTTATTCAGATAGTAGTTTTCGTCTAAATTGCACATCCTAAATACCACATAAATGTTATTATTTAAAGAAAATAACCATCCGTATGAACCACACTTTTAAAAGTACTGCAATATGTTACCAAAGTTTACTCCTATCGACTAATAGATAACATATTTGGATTATATTATAACTTTGAATCATTCTCTATTCAAATCAAATATTGAGCAGTTACCTCTTGAATATTGTATTTGTTGAGATACGTTCTCAATAATAAGGAATCCACGCTTTGATTTATGGCGTGGATTCCTCAGAGTTATTTTACATTTATTTCTTTCTTGAAGAATCGAATGTTTCTTCGTCGGTGTTGGAACGAAAATATCTCGATCTTTGAGTTTGCTCTGTTTTGCTATCTACATAAAGAATTTATTCAGTTATTTTTCCTGTTATAAGTAGCTTAATTACATTTATCAATTATGTGCAGAGTTTAAAATAATACTAGCATAGAACTGAGTACGAACTGCGGTAGCGTTTGTCAAGTAATGTTTTTAATGGTTTCTTTTGTTACTCTAGCATTGTTCTGAAGGGTCAAATAATATGTACAATAACAATTCAGTTTATTATTCATGACCGCTGATTACCGGAAAAAGCTTCCGTGTTTGGAGAACAATCAGAAGTTCATTGTCCCCAGAGAGGTTTTCTACAGTTTATACAGACGATTCACGGAAACAGTAGTAATTTTCATCTAAGCCAGTAGTCGTTTTGAGTTACTTCCATACCAGAGGCTAGCTTGATTCATCTGGTATATACGCCGCACGTATTCTTTCCTCCGCAGGATATACTCGAGGGAATAAATAGCATCGGAAACGATAACCTTCTTGCCACGGTACCTTAATAAACTTCCAGAAAATTTACGGTCCTCAACAACTGGATTATATAAAAGAATTTAATATCTTTATGTATTTATATCTGCAAAAACCAATAGAAATGAAATAGATTTATTTAGAATAGAATATATCTAGCTGAACTTGATATTAACTTTTTGAAAAAAATATTATGACGTTTCGCCTTTTAGTACTAATCCACAAATATATTTTAAACAGATCTGCTAAATTAAACTTTTCCTGGGCGAATAAATTAGAGTCAGATCCTAATAAAGTGTGAGTTGCTTCTTAACTCTAACAGATGCTTCCTAAACTGTATATCTATATTTAGATACTTTAATGGATACTTCCTCGACTACATATCTGGATTCAGATACTGGAACAAAGTTAACCAAATTTGTAACATTAAACTCTTGGTTCGCGAATAATGTAGAGTCAAATCCTAATAAAGTGTGAAGTTGCTTTTTAACTCTGATGGATGTTTCCTAAACTGCACATCTAGGTTCAAATACTTTAATGGATACTTCCTCGACTACATATCTGAATTCAGATACTGGAACAAAGTTAACCAAATTAATAACATTGAACTTTTGGTAAGCGAATAAATTATAGTCAGATCTTAAAGTGTGGGGCTGCTTATTCACACTAATGGATGCTTCCTAAATTGCACATCTAGATTTAGATACTAGAATAGGGATAATTGTTGGTAAATTCAAATTTACATGTGTAAACATGATTATTTAAGAATAACAAGAAAGTTATTTTTCAATTAAATGCGCTTTAAAAATTATTGTTTTTTTATGCTTTCTCTTTTTATAGATGGATTAAAGTAAACAAGATCCCCAGGAGAAGCCCTTACTTTTTAGAGCTTACTATTTCTTGTTTTATATTAAATTTTTACAGTTTCAAAACGCTCAAAGTTTTAATCTTTTATCGGAAGATGTTAAATGGATATCGCGGTGATTGGATGAACTTTCTATATGATTTTGAATTATTTATATAAATTTTAAATTGCATTTATTTTTTCATTAGGTTTTGCTCACTTTTAGCTCATCTGTTTTACTTTATATTGCAATGATGAAATTTTCAACCACAAAAAAACATTATATAAATAATTAAAAAGAAAATATAAAAATTAAACATCAATGTTTGAGACCTAATTGTTCAATCTATTATTCCGATGTATAAAATGAATGTTATCTGAATCACTTTAATTCTTACTCGGTAATTGAATAAAAGGTAAAAAAATATACATTATTTCGGTTTCATAATATTCATTGAAATATGTTAAATTTCAAATGAGAGAACAATTTCTATTTGACTTTGAAATCAAAAATATTTTTAAGAAACATTTTTGCATTAACATTTTTGTGTTCAAATATTCAAAATAGCAGCGGTTTTTTTAACTTACCCATAAAGTTGCATGTCATTTTTGTAATGTGCATCCGTCTGATACAGCCTTAAAGTTTTTACAATTTTCGACGTATGTACATGAATTTAGTTGCAATTAAATATTCTTACAGTAAAATTGTCCATTCCGCCCACCGCTCAATTTAGGTTTCTCATAATGCACATTTAAAAAGAATTAATGCCCACAGTGACCACGCTGGGTAAGTGGTTTGCCAGTCGCAATGCATAGTTTCTCGTACCGGTGATACTGCTGCCCATCACTGGTTTATGGCATTTTAGGTATGCGATTACAAACATTACTCTAACCCTACTCAATGAGCGACAGGGAATTTAAATCGGCACTCCAAGATGAGTTGCGCCCTCAAAATCCGTAAAGCATATCAACCTGACACAATACGGTGAGGACATGCAAAAAAGTTTAAACACTATACATCCCCATACACATAAAATAGAAGCAAACAAATTTATTTTTGCACATTCCATCAAGAAGAGTATTATTGAGAAAGTCTTTTAAAATGAACTTCAAAGCGACATGCAATGAGTCATTCTTCCATTTTCAATAAATTTTTTTGGACATAAGTTCAAAAAATCAGAAAAAATTCAATTACTATCATCTAAATCAAAGTTTCTGAAAAATGGTTTTGATTATCTTTCATCAACTATAAAAACCTATTTGTGTAATGTCCCGACACGCACTCCGTCAGTTTTATTTGTGTTTTCTCTAGTTTTAGCATGATTTCTTTAATTCCATCGTACCAAGCTAAAAAAGTATTCTTTAGATATATTCATTAAAAAAAATCATATCTAAAATTAATAGTATGCAAAAAATTGCAATAATATTGATGTGCAAAATGTTGCAATGAAAAATGAAAAATATCAATTTTGATAATATGAAAAAGAAGCCTTAGGAAAAAAAGAGGTTGGCTGTGTCATCGACACTGCCGCGGATGTTAAGCGGGATAATGTTTATAATAAAAAAAATAAAAATAATTTTACAAATACCAATTTTCATGATGTAGCGAAGAAGTGAAGAGTTCCGCAGTCAAATAGCAAAAACGGAACACATAATTTTGCCCTGTCCATCTGTCTGCCTCTCTGTTCTCTGTCTGTTCGTACATTATAGCCATTTTACTCGAAAACTATTGGCGCTGTATAGATGAAATTTGGATGGTAGGTGTCTTCTATGAACCGCTGTACAATGGGATTATGAAAGAAATAATATTAGGGGTGACACTCCATAAATGTGTAAAGGTTCTAAAATGACTTTTTCCATTTAAGTCAATCGTTGTTGAAATATTCGCTTCTGAAGACTTAAAAACTGTGTTCCACCTCCTTTTAAATTTTCAACTAACGTGTGTGAAATTCTCGTAAAAATTATGGTAGTAAAACTTAAAATAAGCTTTCAAGTAAAATTAGTTTGAATAAAATACGTTGTGTAGTTTTTGAGGTATAGGATATTTTCGGTATCGACCGCAGCAATAACTTCGTTTTTCGATCTTAGAGAAATGCAAACTTATCAGTTTAAAATAGTTTGATGCTACGTATGCCTTCGCGTGGGAGCCCGACTCGCACTTGGTAATTTTAGTCTCATTACTATTTTGAGTATAATGACAAAGTAATAGTATCGTCAGCTTTACTTGTCGATGCGTCACTACTAATTTCATCAAAAATTTTGGTTGTATAGTTTGTCTTATTTATATTTCTTCTTATTATTTTCTTTTATTGTTGAGTTATTAACAGTTAAAATGTGTAAATGGTTAAAAAAAATTGTTTCTATTTTTTAAAATTTACTTACACTTTTTCATATACTTTATTTATATTCACTAATATGGGATAAATAATCCAAAGACATCGTTTTTTTAACAAAACAATACGTCTTAAATTACAGCGTATCGATATGAATTATATCGACGTATATAGTGTCACGTACCTTCTTCAGGTGCCTGCCACCGGTGGAGCATATAACATTCCATGAGAGAACATTGCTTATTGGAAAATGAATAACTGCAAGGCAGGTGGTATTGACGTTCGTTATCAGTTGAACCGCATATGTACTATGAGTACCATCCTTAAGCATTTTGTTTTTTAAAGTAGTAGCATTTAGATCTCAAAGTTCAGAATGATATGAAGATGTATCACTTATAGTTTTATATGCATCACTTATAGTTTCCGACATTACATGTATCACTTATAGTTTCCGAAAAAGAACCGATGATAGAAAAGATAATTTTATTAAAGCAAACTTTTGGAACATTCTAGTCTCCAGAGTGAGACGTTGTTACTTAAATATATCTCGTTTTTATTTGAAACATAAAAACAGAACCAACTTTTGTAACTGAAATTGATACATAATAGAACTAAACTCATCTTCTTTCATGATCACTTTTTGGCGTGATCATGGTTCCATTCCTTAAAGAAATATGGTTTATTTCATTAATTGGTTTTGTTTTCTATTTATATTCTTTACAAATACTTAATTAGATAGAGATATTCTTGATAAGTAATAGAACTAAACGCATCTTCTTTCATGATCATCTTCTGGCGTGACCATGCTTTCATTTCTTTTACCAAATATGATTTATTTCATTTATAATTTTTTTTCTATTTATATTCTTTATAAATTCTAACATATTTAGATAAAGATATTCTTCAAAAATAATTTCTTGAAAGAGTAAATTCTTATGGATATCAATAATACGTAGTTCATAAATAAATGAACAACCTTTTCTGTTCTGAGCACGAAGTTATTTCCAGTAACCGAAGGTCTTGACAGTTTTCTTGAAAGCTGAATAAAAAAGCAACGTCGCATAATTAAAAAAGAAGCTAAAAATAGAGGCGGCGGATTATAGAAGAGCGTACTTGAACCACCTTTTCGTGCCTCATAGATTTTCAAGGATGGTGCTGGCGACAGGTAAAATCTCAAGTGCAGTTGGGCGCGCTTGAATATGCTAATAAATGAATGGACTTCTAATGTCAAAGCTTTGAGGGCTACTGAAAGAGAAATTGCTCTAGAAACAGAGTTATATGAACTATGGAAATATCGATATTATATGTATGTTCAGTAGAAATATTGCTATTAAATTTATACTTAATCCAATTTTATAGCTGACACATATTTGGTTTTATCACTAAGAAAATTTATAAATATTTTTCAGGATCGATAGGAAATAGTTGAATTGTTTTAATTTTTCTTGAGTTATGATACTTTTATATATTTTTTTAATTAATTGAAAATATTTGGAAATTAATTTTGATTGAATGGATTTCAAATATTTTAGAGATAACGGGTTTTTCAAATTTTTTTTTATTTTTTGATCTTTTTATGTACCAAAAAAACAAAGTATCACTAAAACAAGGTTTAAGAAAGATAGCGTTTTGAATAAAAATTTATAAAACATTTAACACAAAATTGTGTGAAGACATGTCATAAAGATAACGGACGTTGCTTTGATTTAGTCAAAAATAGAAGAAAAATTAAATGAATGCGGAAATGAAACATGGTGAAAATTTATATTTACGCACCGATCATTTCAAATCTCGCAAAATAATGTGAAACTTATAACTTAACGTAATTATCTTGATTAAAAAAATACTTAACAAGTACGTATGTGCAAATTATTAACCTAACTTCAAACGGTTACTTGATTATATACAAAACAATGTTCCCAATTCAAAATTATTTTAAAAAATTCAGTTAATTTGAGTTTATGAAATAATTTTCTTTGATGCACCTACACTATAACAGGCTTTTAGTATTGATGATTATTATGATTTACTGTCAATTTCAGTGAAAAGTTTTACTAAAATCAGCGATCTGTAGGGAAGCCAGGAAAAACTTTTATGAAAATTAGACAATACATGAAACACGCTTATAAAAGTGTGATGCAATCAAAATTAAACAACCTCACATACCGTCACAAATATGAGCGGAACATTTCGCATCAATGGTAGAAAATTTATTCGATTTATAAAACAAAGAATGACCTATGAAATCCGCCCTGCCAAACTGCATAGTCATAGCAAGGGCACAATGTAACACAGTCATCCCTTTATACTGTTGAATTACCTACGGGTGATGGTCTTGCAGCGTGCAGTTTGCCAGTAAGTTTATAATGTAAAAAATTGAAAAAAAATTCAATCTTTATCTTCGGAAATACTTTACTAAATATCAGCAAAACAGATCTTACCATCTATGGGCTAATAAAAATAAATCGCAATTAGTTTTCGGAGGCCGTATTTCCGAACTCATAAACTTATTATTTAGTTTACTCCGGTTAGCACTATTAATGTTTATAAGCAACTCGAATTTTGCAAGTGCGCATACTCACATATATATGCATATACATATATACCCATAGCCTGATAACCATAAATTTTAAAATTTCATTTATATTATTAATATAACACCTGTTCTGTGTATTTAATTTGTCTTCTTCTTTGAGTCCCAATTGTCTTCTTTTTTTTTACATTTTTTGAGAAACAATTCAGAATATATTGGCATATGGAAGACGAATCTAAAAAGGGCGCGCACGAAATTTTCATATTCAGATTCAAGGAACCTTGCTGGAAACATCAATACAGTACAAAAAAATGTGAGAATTGGAAAAAGCACTCAACAACACATTTAAAATTGTGTAAGAAAATGCCAAGTAAGACTAATTCATGCAAGATCCTACCAAAGTTAGCATTAAGGAAATAGGATTATAATTTTGGAATACTTACAAGTGCAAACAATTGTAAAAATCAATTAATAGAAATATATACTAGCGTTCTTCTGTTCAAAACAAATTTAGATCTTCGTACATAAATATCGCCCTGTATTTTATTTCTTTCCAGCTTCAAATTTTTCTCCCATATCATAAATAAAAATTATAAAATTAACTCATATTTGTTGTATGCAAAAATTGTGATTATCAAAATATATATTCAAACTCAAATCTCAAAAAGATATTTCGAATTGAAAGTAAAATTCCAAACAAACGTACCGACCAAATGGAAGCAATAACCTGCACCTTCAGCCTAAGTTATGAGTTGGTAGTCGTTTCACAAAAATATATTGCGCTTGCGTTATGGCTCGGCAACTGGATCTAGTCTCGACGTTGCACCTGTTCCAGAAACGGCAAAGGAGCTTCGCTGTCGCTACAAGTCTATACATGCATGAATTAAGCGAAATATCGAATTAAGCCTTGAGCGGTCTGAGAATTCACTGTAGCTTTTTAAGTACGCTACTTTAAGCCTTCTTCAGGAAGGCTACATTTTAATTTTTCTTGAAAAAGCCTTGACAAAGCAATAACTAAATAACGCATGCAAATTTTGAATTGTGTTAAGCGTCATACAGAAAACATTTTCTAAAATATGTTCAGATCAGTACTATGAATAAATGTGAAAACAATCCACTGTGGCATAATTTAATTTTGTAATAGTCCAGCAGTTTTCTTATACCGTTTCGCTTGATTTCCCCAATTGTCTTTTTATGGAGTGTTGTCCCGTTATTTGTATTGAAAAACTTTAAGATGTGAAATATGTCTTTCTATAAGGTTATCTTTGCATTTATTCGACATAATATACCCTGCGTATGCGTATGCGTGATTCTATATCAACGTGCTGATTAACATACAAGTTTCCTTATTCAGTTTTTAATTAAAGTAACAATAATAATCTCATTGTACCCTTTACATGCGCATTACTGAAAATAAAAAAATGTAATGAAAATAAAATGTCTACAATATAAACTGAAAATGAATAAAGATTAAAAGAATTCTCCTCAAGGATGGTTTTGTTTACATTATACCTATTTTATTTATGTAAAATATAATTGTAAATAGAGCCTATTTTCAAAGCCTCGTATTTCTTTATATATCTCCGGCACGTATCATTTTCTCATCCGCCAAAGATGAGAAAATGATACATTGCTATAAAATTAGTCTTGCTGCTATCAAAGTTAGCATTCAAGTTCATGCTTAATATGTGGCTAGTATTTAAATATTTGCTTGTGTTTTTATATTATCGTGTTATATTATTCGTGATAAGTTAGTTGAGCTTACCGTTAAGGCTAGTTAAACCTCATATACCATTGAAATAAAAAAAATATGTATAAAAAGATTTAAACTTTTAGTAATTACTTTTTCTATAATAATACTATTTATTACGTTATTTATTTGGTGTTACATTATTCAAATATGTGAAACAGTGTTCAGTACTTTGAATTATTTATTTAATGAAATAGTGAAAGTATATTTTCTTCTAAACGATGTCTATTAACACCGCTTATAGGAAATAAATTAAAGGATAATATTAAACTTCGTAAACATTTCGCATGTAGAAGTCGAACTACTGCAGGAAATTAAATTATCTGATTGGTAATTTTGATATTTTAATGTAATAAAATTTGATAAATGCACTTGTACATTTCAGTGTACGTGCATCGCGTGTGTTTTTAGTCAGATTGGTGAAGAAAGTTGTAATATGTCATAATATCGAATAACAACTAATCCACTTCACCAACCTCGAAAGGAAATATTGGTTATTTTGAAAAATGTGTGTACATATTTTTTACCCTATGCGTGGCCTTAATATTTTAGATGAATTTTGATACAATTATTGTATGTTATATTGCACACAAATTTATGGACGTTCCTATCGCGCAAAATAAAAAATTAATTCTTCCACAAAGCACTTAAAAGCATGGGTGGTCTCTTACGTTGTAATATCTTTATAAAAAAATAAGAATGAATTCGTAAATAAAGTGCTGGTTTTAATTATATTCCACATAACTATATGGAAAAAATTTCCCACTCCCGTTTTATTTTATAGCTCACTCGACTCATCGCCAAACTAAATTGTGTATAATTTGAAACAAAATATTTGATTTTATATTATGTTATATGAAATATTTGAATTTTTGTATTATATGTAAAATTTTACAGCTATAACATTCTATTTGCTTTTTCTCCCTAGCCTGCTAGAGGCCTAAAACGTTTCCATAAGAGGGGGTTTCCGAACACTATAGATTATATCATAAGATAGATGAAAACATATTTTTGTCAGTTTGACTAGGAAAATTATCTAAATTGCTGTAAAATGTGATTCGTAAGTTAAAAGTATTTTACTAAATTATTCTGACATCAAAAATGTGCACAAATATGAAGCAATGTATTAACATATCAAGGCCATGATTATAGGAAAATTAAAATATATTATACTAGCGTGACCCGTGCGAAGTCTTCACATTATTTATTCCATTATGAAGCTCAGATGACAGATCAAACAAATATTTTACTAAAATTGACATATAGAGACGCAAGTATCAAAAACATTGAGCTAAAGCGCCACTTTATTTATACGTGAGTGGATTTGAAATTAAAGAAAAATTTTACCGACCGTCAATCATATTGACGTTGAGCCGTTAGATGGCAGCATTGCTGTTTTGTGTATATAATTTTAATAATTAATTAATTTGCAAAAACAGTAGTAATAATAAATTTTTTAGTTGTGGATGCCGGTAGAGCAAGAAATTATCTGTAAAATGATATATAATTTATGTGGATTAGTTGTAAGGTTTTTTCTAAAAAGGGAGTGTAACATCTTAACCTTAGCGTATTAATATATATGATTCAAGAACTTTAATATTATACAATATCTACGTGCCAGTTAAAGAAATAGCGTAACCTAACTTGTTTCTTAACGGAGAAACATTAAAAGGAATAGAAAATATACGTCGCAAAGTTTATGAGTACCTGTGAATTTTATTTTGAATGTTAGCGCTATAAATTATGTTCGAAAATTGATACACGATCCTGATTCTTTAATAGATACTTCCACGGAGAACCTTTCCTCTTCGCCTTAACGCCAAATCTATTATTAAGTAAATTAAATGCAACAACCAAAAAAATTAAACCATCAATGATTTTCTTGAAAAAAAATAATTACTATTTTTCTTGTTTTTAAAGCCGTTCTTCAAAATAGAGCTTATTTTTGACGTAATACAGTTAATGAAATAAGAACCATGCTGAAATCCAATTTATTCTGCAAATTGGCAATGTCATTAGAAAAAGAATATAAATATAAAACCAACCAAGTTCATATCTAAACATTTAGAAAATCGGGTCTCGTATTTGCATATACCTCTTGAATTCACATCAATGTATCGCATCATGTGCCGAAAAAATAAATATACTAAAATGAAAACTAGTAAATTTATTCTTAACTTCGTTTTAAAATAATCAATTCAACGATATTTAACTCGATTAGATGTGTAAAAAATTACTCTCATTATTCAATAATTGTAAGAAACATTAATTGTTTTCAGTATTTTCCTAATTACTAATTGACCATTGATTCATTACATGAAGCGTAAAATTTTACCAAAAATTATTTAAAAGTGAAGAAACGGCGAGATTATAATCAGTCTTTGATTATAATCTCGCAGTAATACATAAAAAGTAGGAATAAGTATTAGTTCTTTAGGTAGGAAAGATTTTATTCACAGAAATTTGCAGATAAGCTTGTATTTTAACTATATTAAGCCTTTATATCAAGTACAAGTGTATTTCTCCGCTCGTAAGAAGTCAACAAATGCAATAGTGCAAATATTCAAGAGATTGCAAGCGACAAACTCATTTGACGATGAAAAGTTACTCTATATCACATAGTTCGTTCGTGACATCTACGTTTTGTCGTAAAGTTTACCGAGAAAACTTTTACATAATTATGGGTAATAATAAATGAAAGAATATGTGCTTTCTTCGCTAAATTAAAGTTTCCTTCGTGGCTCGAATAAGTGCTTTCTAATAAAAAATTTTGGCCTAATTTTTTGCATAATGTGATTAAGACGAAAATTATCTTTTGCATAATTATTTTAAAATATAATTTTACTTCTAAAACTTTGCAATAATAAAAAAAGAAAGTTGTTAAAATGTTACAAAATGAATATATTATTATTATCAAAATATTTACCTTAACAATATTTACAAACAAACTCGGTTAGATGCCATCTGGTAGACGGCAAAGCACTGTACATAGACATATACGAGGTAAATATTTAGTAAAGCAAAACAATATAAGGAATATTTGATAAAAATAAGGGAAAATAGCAATTAGCTGGATGTAATTTTGTTTTCATATCACCATATATTATTTGATTATGGAGTTATAATTGATACAAATCAAAATATTTTAATTATCCGTTGAAATGCGCCTTAAAAATACCTCCATACTCTTTGCAAAATATTCTGAAAAGTTTCTATCTGTACAATAACATACTAATAAAGACTGCTAGATAAACTACATAACAGGTGATATTGACACTACGCCTGCAGCTTCAGAGCAAGCGTGTAAACAAAATTTAATAAACGTCATTTTATTAGCAAAAATAAGAAATGGAAATCACATGTGACTTTTTGCAGATAAATCTTTTTTCATACTTTAAAAAAAATATTTTACAATTGAAAAGCAAATTAATATAAAACATTATTAAAAGCTGCAGACAAATTGATGCCAAGAAAATAAATTACTTAATCAACCAAGATTTGTTTCTTTATAAATAATTAAATAAGTGATGCCAATATGAATGGACAAGTTATTATAACTAATGAAATTAGTGATTCACTGGAAACTCCAAAAAAAAAGAAATGTAAGACCAAAACTAATACATTTATTCTAGTAATTACTCAGTTCATATTTTAGAAAAAATTATGAAAAAATGAATCATTCGACAAGAGCACAAGATTAAGGAGAATTAGTACACCTTCTACCGCTGTAGATACTAATGTAGTGATATACTTCGACTTCAGATAAAAAATAGTATATGTAAACACTAGGTGAAAATCCACCCTTGGAATTTTAGACGGACCAGTCCATAAACGTACATTATCCTGAGTGACGAAGACATAGGTACTACTACCATCTCACGCAGACTGGATCGTTTCATCTTTTAAATTTATTACCCGTCCGTACCCTTCGCTGATGACGGTAAATTCAAATTCATGCAGGTACATAGACATTTGATTATGTGCCAGAAATTCGAATCCAGTATCCAGTTGTAAGACATTCATTACGGAAAAGCTATACTGCAGCCCCTCTATTGTAACCATTCAAGAGTCGTAAAAATCAATTTCTGGGAAATAAAAATTGTAAGAATCGATTTCTGGGAAATGTAAGAATTTATTAACAGCTATGATAATTATTACATTCCAAGGTATCTTGCACAAAAGTTCCTAGTGTGGGAGATTTAGACAAGGTTCATGCACATACTAACAATTATGTGACGATATATGCATAGACAAAATGAATAAGTCGCGAAAATAATTCAATTGTATTTTTAAAGCATTATTAGAGATATATTCTCATATAGCTTTGAAAGAAAGGCACAAATTTTTATTTTATTGATAAACATACGACCCCTTAAAATCACCAGGTAACATTAATGTTTAAAATTAATTTCCGTGCGAATTTATAACTGCTCAAATGCTATAGGTGAAAATTTAATTCCAATTTTAAGATGTCATGTTAAAACCACGTGCCCTTGCAATTTCATCATAATTGTTGATCCATAATTTTCAGACTACAGTTTCCACTATTTTGAACCTAACCGCTGAAAATGTAAAATTATTAAAAGCGGTTTCTTTGGCTGTGTTTTCATATTAACATAAAAACACAGAAAACATGATATTTCCTTTAACATATATATATCAAATGTATACAAGATATAAGATTCAAAAGTAAAAGTGAAATCGATTATAACAGATCATTGCACCACTATATTGACCATCCTGAGTTGCAACTAGAATCACACACGATGCAACTATGAATACACACCTAAAAGCGAAAAAACCTGAAAAATTCATCATTCAAAAAACACACTTAAAAACAAGCGAAACCAACATTTATACTATTATAATCTTTATGAATACACTTTGATTACTAATTATACTAAAATAAAATATCCATACTTATAAATGGATTACTAGTGACTGCGTCAAAGCGATCTTCAAGAAAGCATTCTGAAAATATGATTCCATGGATCTTTTGCAAAACCTTTGGAGATAATGCTAACAGACATTTTAGATACATAAAGCAAAGAAAAAGTGCAACACAGTTATTACAGCATCAAAGCAGTCTGAATGATAATGTAAGTTATTATAAAAGGAAATTAAAAAATGTACTAATGTGACGAAATCAACACGCAACTAAAAATTATTATAAACAAATTAAAGTAAATTTTAGAAATGCTTCAATTTAAAAGAATAAATACATTTATACAAAAAAAATTAAAAATTACCCCATCCGTAGAGAGCTCCTCCAGAAGAAATCAGGTCCCTCCCTTAGAAGAAATCAGGACAAAAACGTGAAATAACTTCAAGTAATTATACTATCGATTTTAGACTTTTCATACTCCAAAATCGAACATATCATTGCGTAAATTGCTTCACGTTACACTCAAGTATAAAAATATCCTTTCGTCTGCCTTGCATTTCTGATATTCGATTAATGGAGAATAAGTTAAGTGGAATTTAATATAATAAATTTTAATACATCATGCATTATGGGAAGTTTTAAGTAGACTCATTAGGAAATCCATAAATAATAGACGAGCCTGGTTCTTTGAAATTAACAACAAATCAATACAATTTAATGCGATGAAATAATAATTGCATCTGATCGAATGTTTTAGATAGATATATTAAGCGACGCAACAAGCAAATTAAAATTATAAGTACGCCACCATATTTTTCGAATTCTTAAAGGTTGTGAGTTTGTATCTCAGGTATAACTCTTAAAAAAGCTATTTAGTATAGGAATACAAAATTATATGCGATTGCGACTAATAAAACATTTAGAGAATAATGAATAAATATTTACAGCATACAAATAATTTTACTGGAAACCACTTGGTGAAAAATAAAAAATCTCTTGAATGTTACTTTACCGTGAATATACAATATAAAAATTGTTTTTTTTTATATTGTTAATAATTTTTTTTCTATTGGTACTTTCACTTTTTGGTATTTATTTTTTAAATACAAAATAGAAGTAACATTATAGTCATAAAGTGCTTCCATAATGCGATTTTTTTTTCAGAGAGACTTCCTAACAGAATGATCCTAAAAACGGCAAATTAGATGATGAACAAATTGTTGTTTTTCAGTTGGGAAAAGCATATGAATAGAAATAATTTAATATATATAATACATGTAATACTTCTGTAATATTTAAAAATATAATACATACAATCTCATGTAGCGTAATTTGTAAAAAATGTTTCGCAAGTAATTTTTGAGGTATTGGAGTTTAGTGACTGATAAGCATGACGTACAAACTATAATAACATCCGAAATAAACTGGGTAACTAATTAATTGACTAGATCCGGCCACAAAAAATTAATAACTTTAGAATTATGATATAAATTGTTTGGACTCTCGTAATGAACAAAAAAACTTAATGCGTATCTTGTTATGTCTGTCACGAACTTTCAGTTTCTATAGTTTTAGACCTATGTACATTAAATTTTGTAAGTGTATGCTTCAGACGAGAATTTCAGGTAAAATATCATTATTTTTCTTAAAATAAAAGGAGAAAACATTAAGGTTTTTCTATTAAAAACCTATGGTGGGCGAAATTTCTTTTCACGTACACCGTCGAGAGGAGTGTCATTGGAACTCTTTCAAAATTTCCTTGCGGTTTCACTAACGAATTGCTAAGCTAAAGTATGAATGATGAACAACATGCGAAACTCTGTATAATTTTGCAGCCATGGATATGAAATATTTAAAAACATTGTTGCTGACATTCAATTAGAACTTTGAACTAAAATGATTTGGCTAAACCAGCATCAAGTTTAGGAGATATAAACAAATGTGAAAACTTATTTTATGAGTGTATCTATATGCAATTGACCACTTTGTAAATAAAGGAAAAAAGAAGAAAACTTTTGAATAAACTTAAAAATGATTTAAAAGCTCGAAAATTATGACTGAATCAGAGGCGGGTAATATAGTACGCGATAATACTAATTAACTTAGTAAACCGTTAAAAGACAATCATTTTGTTTATTTTTAGGCCAAGTGAAAATTATAATTTATTATCTAATCAAAAATTGAACAGTTTTATGAAACTGGTTCCATCAAATTCTCATATGTAACATTAATCCATACATGGTATCATATTGGTCTTGTAACATTCCGCTACAAGGTAAATGAAAACAATAATATGTTTGTACGAGACAGTTAACATGAAAGTTTGTATTCTCCGTACTTTCATAGCTTTATCATCGCAGTTTTAAAATGGAACCATCCATGCTAATAGAAAATCTATTGCATTAAAAATGTCCCATTTGACATTAATCACAAAATAATTTTATTTATGTTTTAGAAGTAGGCAAACTCTTTGCCATAAATTTATAACTTTAACAGACGGTAATTTATGCTTTGTGCAATAAAGTTGAATTTGTTTATTAATACTGCGAGATTTTTATAATTTCGGGGCACTTTCAAAGCATGTTTATTTGTTCATAATACATACGTAAATTTTAACATATATTTATACATATATGAATATTTCTATAAAATTCCATACTTTCTCTACCACTTATAAAATAAAACTATACTTAATTTCGTCCAATGGTAGAATTTTTTATTATCACTATTGCACAAAATTGACACATGCTTTGCAGTCGACTCGCGTCAAATTATAAATTCTACTTTTCAATGAATGTTTATCAAATAAATTATTCATCCCATAAAAAACGTTACTGTCAAAGGTGCCAAACTAGTCTTCAAATAGATAGTCACAAAAAGTAGTGAGAAGGACGTAGTCAAGTGCTTGCGGAGCTTTGCTATATAAATGGAGACGAGGAAGTTAGAACTTTCGGTCAAGATTTATTGAATATTATATATGTCATTACAACGATATCAGGGAGTTAATAACCTAGAAAATTTACAACATGAAATATCTCCGAACGCTTGTATACATATCTAGTAAGAAATTGAAATATATCAACTCAGGGTTTTCATCCCCCTTGATAACTTTTGACTTTAGGATTCTCTACATTGGTTAGGAGGATACCAAAATATAGCCCTCGAGTATGACGCAGTGTTCACTAGTACGTTTCAAACATTACCGTCCACCCAAGTTATATTTAAGTAACGCTCATTATTGTTCTGCGGGAGCAAAGCAACAGGGTGATATATGTGCTCTATATCGGACATTAATTTAAAAAACTTATTACTCGCCTATTTATAAAAAAAAACTTATTCTTTTTGAACTACTGGTTTTAATTAACATAAATTTAATCACATTTTAAAAACTAACCTATTTCTGAATACGATCAATTTAGTTATCCAGTCTTACACGTGTTCACCTTCATATTTGCTAATTATAAAAGTATCTCAATTATATTTCATATCTTCGTCAATTACTATTCTCAATTAAAGGAAACTACGTGATGTAGTATTATTTCTACTACTTTAAACTTATTCTTTTTGAACTACTTTCTTTAAGCTCTTTACCACGGCCTAAGTTTTGTTGTATTACAACATCTTCAGGCGGGCTATTAGCAAAGATTAACTCTTAGGAACAACCATTAGCATTTATATGTTTCAAACACAATAGCGGAAGCCTGGTTTGTGCGGATTTTTCCATTGCTTATGTTAGTGAGTTTATTGCAGGGGCGCAGTGTAGGTTTTATTATGTTACCGAGAGTTATACAATATACCAGTATTTTAGTGAGGGTAATAAATTCAATTGTTGTTATTATGTGAGGTTATACAATGCAAACTTTAAGGTTTATGTAATAAAATTAAATGGAAGTTGTTATCGGTAATATATTTATACAAAAGCAAGGGTATTTGAAAGTAAGGACAAGGTAACACACTAATTCTACGTATCTCCGGTTTTGTGTATTCATATATTTATTTATTTATTTCTTTTAATTTTTTGTTTTTATTATATAAACTTATATTTATATGTGTATTAGTGCTGAAACAATTTCCAGGGTACTGTAGTATCAATGTTGTATATTTATATTATATCTAGAAGATATTAAGAATGGGTGATGATATTATATTTAGTTGTTCATATAATATGTTGTAATACAACGAAATCTAGGTCGTGGTAAAGAAATTTAAAAAAAAAGTAGAAATAATACTACATCACGTAGTTTCATTTAATTGTGAATAATGAATTTCTACAAAATTAACGCCAAATATATTCAATAAGTACTATTCTATTATTTCATAGTCGGTTTATGTACTTCATTAAATCCACATTTGTTTTACAAGAACTTAAAACTAGAATTTATACTACGCTTCTGGAAAAATTATGATTTTAAAGAGTACTTTTTGTTTAAACCATAACCTTGTATAGATTACTCATTAAGTAATATTCATGACATGAATATTACATAATTATAAATATATTATTACCAATATATTGAGACCGCCTAAGCTTTAATATCACAAATGTCTACCGGGGTCTGGTACTAACCCTCTTAACAGCAATACCATAAAAACATTAATTTGCTTTGTGTAACCACGACATCGACCAGCCTTTGAACAGTGGTTATGATGACACAGAATCGTATATGGAATTCATCTTTGTGTGACCGAAAATACATTCAAAAACCCTTTATTAATCTATTGCCACCTACATCAGTGGATAAAAGGGTTTGCTGAATTTTGTAAGCCTATTTATGTGTGGTTGTTGCTAGCTGACGATGGTAGAATACAAAATCATGGAGGAAATGTTTATGGATGATACAGTTTTTATCAAGTATTGTTGATGGTGAAAAAAATTATTTAAACGCATATTAATTAATATCTCTACTTACAAAATTACATTAACCAACGGATAGACGGACGGGCTTGACGAAATTGTGGGATTTCCTTAGTATACTATGAAATGTGATTAGAAATTAAGAATGTGATTAGAAGTTATTGAATTACCATATAGCAAAAATCTCTTTAACAACCCTTTAAGTCGAGCACCTAACGCACCTGCCTGATCCACCATCAATTCGACATTTCAACTAACATATTAAATTTGAAAGGTTGTCGGTTTATCTGCTTGTTTGTCTTTCTTTTACCTTTTAACGACCAATAAATGGACATTTTTATCTAGGATGCTTACAAAACTATGTATTCTTGATTAAAAGATAGGCTACACAAAAATAAGCTGCCATTTACATGAACAGAGCAATAGTTACGAGAGCTAAAACAATTATTCCCGAGCACCAATAATAATAAAATAATAAACTGAAACACATAACATTTATAATTCGCGTGGTGATCCACACTATAACAGGACAAATGTAAAATATATGTCTGGCAAATTAAGTACAAAGTAATACCAACCTCGTAACTATAAAACTGGCGTGATTGAAATCTATAGCTACTTCTTTGAAAAAAAAAAGATTTTTGAAAAAAACTACGCAAGTTCAAAAGCTAGAAAATAAAATAAGGAAACGGTTAAAAAATACTATCGTTGGTCATCTATAATATATATAAGCTTAAGAAGAGATTTAAAAACCATAGCACCTTTTGCATATAAAAAAATGATATTTATGATTTTAGTAATTTTTCAGTGTTTAACTAAAAAATACATAAATTTTTTTTTCACATTGATAAGAATTGTGAAAAGTTATTTTGATATAAGTATTTGTATATCTATGTACATATTAAATCACGACTCGAATTATCTATAAAATAATAAAGATATTTATTTTTGTCAGCTTCAATTTAATTGCAATTTAGTACGTATGGCTACAATATACGATCTGAATTATGAATTACAAATCATTATTTCAAATCAGAACAAAATTTCGCTGTCTCATGCTAGCTCTTATCTTTACCCTTGAAACTTTTAAGCTCCAATATGCTTTGCTCAAATGTTAAATATGCGGAAACATATGCATTGCCTTCCTCTCACATAAAATAAAATATGCAGGAGGGACAAAATTATTGTCGGCAAAAGTTTTGTTGGCCAAATTGAGTTGACGTCATTGCGCTGAACTTCGTTAGAGGAGGTACCGTCAAGAGAAAATAGGTGTAAATATTAAACTTATCATAATTAAAGGAGTATAATATGAAATTTCGTATAATATTTTTGATATATAGTTCTGTTCACATAAAATGATTACTCAGAAGAAATTAAATTGATTCATTGCTATTAAGTTTCCCAATTCAAAATTAAATTTGCTGTAATATTGAAATTATTATATGGTATTCAATTATATTTAGATTTTATCGACCATACCTAGGTATGATCGATAAGGTAAATATAAAAATAAAACATACTAAGTATAACTTGCATTACAAATGTTCCGTTTACACATAAGCACGTATTTTTCCCTAAATCTTTCACATAATAAAAATATCGGGAACATAATTTGGGAGAAATTCTCGATATTTTTATGTTACGGAATGGATATTTTTATGACCACAAGTATTGTCAGAACTAATATTTATTCCCATCGGCAATTAATTCCCTTAATATTTAAATTAATTTTTTTATATTTGGTCATCGATTATTTTAAAATTCTCCACAAACTCTATAAATTTTGACCTGCGACTAAGAGTCACGTAATAAAGGTACCATTTTGTGAAAACTGGTCCTTAGTATCGTCATTTAAACAGTTTAAGAATTATTAGACTATAAATAATTTTGCAATGCTTCTTACCATTATACTGCCTTATTTCAAACTATTAAGTATACTCCCGAAGAAAAGAGCTTTTTTAAAAAAGTAGCCAACAGAATGGTGAAACACGCTTATACATATAGTTTAGTAGTAAACTATTATATAGTTTGGTAGTATTTTTTATGATTTTTACCCAAAATAAAAAGCAAGTATTTAGAATTTCTTCATATTTTTCAAACCGTGATTGGAAAAGAAAAAAGGAAAGGGTCACATCGCACATCACTTCTTAGTTTAATATTTCACCAAATAAGACTTATACATACTATATATGCATACCGTATATGTCCCTTGCAAAGGCAAATTTCACGTATATAAAATAATTATATTTTAATTGAGACTTCATAAGAAGCAACTAGTTGGAAAATGGTTTGAACGTACTACATAGAAACATATATATATATATATATATATATATATATATATATATATTTATATATATAGAAACTGTCATAATTTGCGGATACTGTCACAAATATATACATAGAAACTGTCAAAATTTTGCGGATGTGAGGGATAAAGAGGTAAAAGTAGGGGCGGATGAATGGGCAGACATGACAAAATTGTAAGGAATCCTTGTTTCAATATGGAATCCTAAAAATAATTTTTTCTTGCCAGAAAACAGATTTGGCCAATTCTCGAATTTCAAGCGAATGAAAACCTTGTAAGTTATATTTCAGAAGTAGACGAATATTTAAAGAATTGCAACAAAAATGTGTAATCTTTCAGTTATCATACGTAAATATATAACTATTATATACATAGATCATATTAATCAACTTACGACGACCCTTGTCGAAGTTCGAAATCGTCTTCAAAAATTAATAAAATTTTTATCGAACTGAAAACAACTTCTGCCATAAAACTTCATTTTCATGGTAACGTGCATTATAACGTATTTTATATAAGTGCAAACCAGTATTTTACAGCGCAAAATTATCAACCAATTTCCATAAAACGAGATGTTTTTACCTATGTTTGAAACGAACAATATTACAATTTACATTATCATCCAGTTCTGAATTAAGTTCAAAGTTTCAAGTTTCTACCTCAACGAAAAGTTACTTTAAAACTGTTTACTAAATTTGTACTGAAAACAACAGACAAGAAAGCGAGCTAGGAAAAACGTGGTGAACAATGAAATACATAATTTCATACAGAATTAGAAATTATTACTTTTTGAATTTTTCTCTTTACTTATGCCCGTTAGATCTCCCATTATACCAATTCTCAACACTATTGGTTGACCGGAAGTATTCTACTGGTTTTGATGATTAGAGAGTAAGACTCTTAGATGAATAAAAAATATGTTTTAAGTCTGAAAGTGGGCATGAACTTTCAACAAAGTTTTATGTACCTAAAAACTTTAGATTTTTTTAAGACAATATAGTATGAAAAGAGTTTGCATTCGAAAAACCTCTCGAATCCTCTCTGTTTCAACTTCGCACGTTGTTTTTAAGATTTCATAAATGGGGCATTTATTTAAATTTGTTTGATATCTCTACGCAGGAAACTTATTAACAAATATTATGAGAAATAGTTTAAATAAATCTTTCAAGTATTGCCAAAGTAGTGGCACGAGACAGACTGCTAGTGTTAAATCTTTTATTTAAATTACATAACAATATTTTAATACAACTAAGACAAATAATCAAGGATACGTTCCTCAACAAAAGCTAAGTGTAAATGACTATTAAATCAAATGACAAAATTATTGGCACTATACCACAATAAGCAACTCCGATATTACATTTTCTACATATGCAAACAGTTAGTGAATGAATCTCTTTGTTATGTTTTTTGATAAAATTCTGTGTTTCTACAATATCAAACGGCAAATCAATAGTGACGTGCTCAAGGTTGTTTTGCGACCCTAGCCCGAAGCAATATAAATCAAATATACTGTGAACAAAAATGAAACGAAATAACTTAAAATGGAAGTGATTGCTCCGCACATTTTACTTTGACACAGATACCATTCTGTTTCAATTTAATTATCCTTTCCGCTCTCGTTTAAATACAAAGTGTAGTTTTGATTTATACACGGAATAGTCCTCAGTCTAAATTTCACCTTCACCTTGCTCATTTATTTTAATTCTGAGAAGATAAATATTTATGCTACTAAAGTAATACAAGATTGTTGGAACAATTTAGAAGACTCGATTTTTCTATTATACAAATTTAGGACTTAAATTCTAAAATATTAAAGTCACTCCTTCAAAATAGTCAGGAAAAAATGGTCTGAGATTATATTAGAATCATTTAATGTTTTGATCACATTACTAAAAAAGGGACGATAAAGTGCTTGTAAAGAACATACTCGTTTCAAATATTTGAGGGATGCACGTTTTTACTGTTGCCCGATCTATCTATTTTTATACATACACTGCAAGCCAAATTATGAAAATCACTTTGATGATCATATAAATTAGAATTAAACTGCAAGCTATGTTTTAGAGAAATTCTTACTTAACCAGTTTGGGTTTATTCCCACATTATTTTACTTACGCACATATAAATATTTAAAGAAAAATCATATTTCGATTCATCTACTTAACAATAATATTATTTGTCATAATTTTAATATATTTACTAATATATTTTTGACAGAGATATAAGTATGGTAAAGTTTTCTAAAGATATTTGGAGACATTTTTGCTTATAAATTTCCAGCAATTTCCAGCAATTCAACAGCACGTTTCCAACAATTCCTTTTAATGATTTTGAATATAGTAATCATGAATAGGGGTTTTACCAATATCTGTAGAACTATTTGGTAAATGATGTCATTTTTTGAAACATTACCACAAAATGTACGAGTTTGAAAAAAGAAATACTTCATTTATTACCTAAAAAATTTCAATTTACAAAAATATTTTTGTGCGTCAAATATTGAGATGTGTATTATCTATCGCTATACAATATTTCTAGTTTTCACGTCGAAAACTTTTATACAAAAACGACTATTATGTACAAACAGGCGGATACGTGAGAGAACTTATAAGGGTTCTATATCTTTACTTTTGAGATACGTATTCCTAAAAATTAAGTGTGTTACGGGTAACTACTGTATTAAATAAATTTGCAGTCGTATCCTTTTTATCCCACACCTACAAATAAGGACCGACGCCTAAAAAGAAGAAAAACAGGATATTTATTTACTAATTTTTTTACTAAAAATTACATAATGATGAAAAAATATAAATATTACTTCTTCTGTCGACAAGAAAATTATGGACCGATTTTCTCGAAATACATTTTAAAAATTTCGAGAAAATCGGAAATATTTCTAAGAGTTGTTTACCAATAACTAAAAACGAAATATCGATTTTTCTCATAAACGGTTTTATTGAAATGAAAATGATATACATGAAATGAAAATGATACTCTTCATAAAAAATTCAACGGTAAAGTCAATAACTTACGTTATATTTTAATATCGCTGAACCTTGAACTTCAACCGACAAATCGACTAAACGTTTTATTAAAAGCATCGATATTCAGTGTTAGACGAATTAAAGACGTAGAATATATATCTGGAAAAGACGGAAAATTAACGCTTCCTGAATTAAAGATATTAAAAAAAATAAAAATAAAATTAAACTTCAATTCCTTTGACAACCGTTGATAACCTTATCGATAATTACTTACGGGCAAGTAGATTTCAATACGGATCTAAAAAAGAGCTTCGATGAAAATAAAGTTGAACGGGACCCGTGTCAATGTGAAGTATATAATTGTTTTCATAGAATGTAATTTGGCAGGCTTGGCACCTTTATCAAAGCAATTTAACTGAAAGAGCTTTAAACTTTCTTTAAAAGCTTGTCGAGCTTAAACATGCGCATGGCTAGAGCAGGTAGACAGATATTCCTTAAAGTTCCTTGATGAATGATATCGTATAAAGTGAATATCGATATCAAATTGACTTCAAACAAATGAAAATTCTTTTTATCATTTACTCTCTACTTTACTGCGTGGAAAACAGAATAATGTTTAAATAATACTAGAGATAAATAAACTAGTCGTTTATGGCATTTCATATTGGTGTGCTTTAATCGATATATTTGATATTGGAATATTACTTAAAAGTATTGCATTTAAAAGAATAACGTTGACAACATCTTCACGATGTTGACAGTTAAATACATTAATTACAAACATTAGTGTTTTTTTCAAACAGGTTTTATATGGCGAATAATAAATGTTAGAATTTTTGAATGCGCGGCAAGTTTCGAGACGCATTTGCCCGTAATCCATAATAATTTCTGAGAAGTTTGACATTAAAAACCGCCAATTCCGTGGCTCACTCGCTTACTGACAGATCATCAATACGTCACTTTCAAAAGAGTTAGCAGCTTTAAATTTGCCACGTATATGGTATTCGGGCAAAAAATGAAATTTGAAAAAAAATTAATTAAAAATGAAATTTTATTTTGACTGGCTATAAACAAATATGAAGTTCATTTCGATCGGAAAATTGAGGGTGTATGTTTTTATTTGAAAAGCCCAAAAAACTTTCGTTTCGTTGAACGTAATTACTTAATGTTTTTATCATAATTGAATGGATATTTTAAAAACAAAACCGATGGCAAGCGCCAGTTTTAATTATTTAAATAACACAGCACCAACTATTGATAGAAATTAGATAAGAGGTTAATTTTATTGTATTAGGTTACCTATGTATCGAATTCAAATTGCATGCCTTCAATAAATTATACAATTAAATGTATCATTTCTAAAATAAATATTTATTTAAATGAAGTAATGTTGCATATATAATGAGATACGGTAGAGGTGAATGTTGTTATAGATAAAATATTCCATAAATCTAAAAGCAAAGCTCGAACTCACTTTCACATTTCTCTAGTAAAGTTTCAAAAGAACTTAGCACGTCGTGTCTCACACTTTTAATGGCTAAACCTTTGAAATGTGGCTTGACATTTTTTACACTTATGTTTTGATATATTTTACAAATCATATATCTAAAAGATATGTACTTTTTTTCATGAAACAAATTAAGTCGGGTATCATTAACACTGAATAAAATTTAGTCTAAGTCTATTTTGATTGAGGGTATACGACTATTTGCAATTGCACCATTTTCCTGTAAGGTAAATTTTGCTAGTTAGAGTTTTGCATTATTGATTTCATTTTAAAATATGTAATAGTTGTATTTTTCTGGCATTACATAGACTTAATCCACAAACATATTTACACCAAATCGGCTACATTAAACTTTACGGCCGTGAATATATTAGAGTCAGATCCTAATAAAGTATGGGATTGAAAGTTAAGAAAATTTTAATGGATGCTTCATCGATTACATATCTGGATTCTGGTACTGTAACAAAGGCTATTATGGATTTTTTTCAGATAATTATTGCTAAAGATTTGTTGTTCCCTTAAGCTTTCCCAGTAGGTAGATGATTGACCATAACTTGATACTCTCGCCTTCCTCAGTACTTGAAAATTTGCTATGTCGGTGTCTGTCAACCTGTTATGTCTTTCCTGTGCTGAAAGTTGTAACTAATCATGGGAAGATTAAATATATGTTAAATAAGGTAATAAAATATTTGTTCTTATGACGTTCGGTTATTAACATTAATTTATTAAATAGATTATGCTCACGACTTGCTTATTTGATTTTGAATTGTCACATTTTGAACCAAAAGAAAAGAATAACAATGAAAAAGAAATCATCAGATGTCATTGCTATTGTATAAATATGTTACTGAGAATAACAGCCATTTAATTTATTACATACACCGGAACATTTGCATTGTATAACCTCATAGGATAACATCAATTTAGTTTATTACCCTCACTAAAACACTTGTATATTGTATAGCTTTCGAAAATATAATAAAAACTACACCGATCCTCTACCATAAACTCATTAACGTAAACAGTAGGAACCCATGTAAACCACTTCCGCTATTCTTTTGTATAATACTTAAATGCTGTTGGAAATTTCTAAGAGTCAATGTTTAGGAATTTCCGACCTGAAGATATTGTCACACAAAGAAACCTGGGTCGTGATTAAGAATTTAAATAAAGTAAAAATAATACCACTTCACGTAATTTTATTTAGTTGTGAATAAAAATTAAGTAATAATGAATTTCTACAAAATTAACGCCAAATATATTCAAGAAAATAAAACCGATTTTCAATACATAAAGTATTCAATATATTTTGCCAAAGTATAAGATATATCTGTACCATATTTCATTTGAATCGGTTTAAATGTTAAAATTATTCATTATTACGTTAAATTTATATTTTCTGGGTTAAATATCTAATAGAAGCAATTTTGTTCTCAATGTTAGGTGCAATTTTTATGGCCTCTATCCACCCATCTGTTACAGCATCACTCTTTCTACAATTTCAGATTTATATGAAGGAATTGAGTTGAAAGTGGATGTTTCTTGTGAAATTCTTAATTAATACGCAACAAACCTTTAAATATAATTGTAATGCATCTAATAAATTTTAATGCATCTCCCAAACATATAAAATGCACTTTTTTCAAGTCTTATAATGAAAACGAAGTTTAATTCACAATTTTTCATTCGTAAATTTCGTTCATGAAATATTGAACTTCAAAATGAGGCGCATTTTGTGACAATCCAATTTTACGACGATAAGTTTGATAAATCGGAAAAAATTCTAGATTCTCAGTGATGTATGAATTAAGTTTACATATCCATGATTTCAAATATCGCAATATCAAAAGTTAATATTTAATTAAATCACATTACTCAAAAATACATGAAATTAGGGATAGAATTTTAGAACTGAATATGTTTTAAGTTATTAGAAAAATATTTAATATATACGAAAAAATTTAAAGTATGTGTTATTACTCGACCTTTTAATAATTATTAGATGATTAACTAAAGAAACTTCGCGATCAAAATTATATAGATAATACAATTAACTCGGATTTACAAAATTATTTTCTTTGAAATCCTTGTAATTTAATCATTCACTTTCCTGGTACAAAAACTATCTTATAAAATTGATTAGTATGATATACTTTCATCTTTAGGGTAAAACTTCACTAAAACGGAACTTCTGCAGTAAGTCAGGTAGAACTTTCATTAATATGCATGCAATTGCGAAGCGTAAATATACTAATAAAACTCTCACACTTTTCTATTCTATACACGCTGCCTACTTATAACTATCAAATATAAGGAAAAAAATCCCGTCTTTTCCTCCGAAAAGACTTTCCCGATTATAACTAAAAAAATACGTTCCATCTATGAACCAATACCAATAGTCCGCAAATGACCCGGTTGCCATCCAATTAATTTTTTTGTAGTTTTGTAGGACGTAGATTTCAACTCAAGGGCATAATTGTTTTGGATATTCCACTGTGTACTATCAAATAAAAGATCCGTAGTCATTTGGATGCTACCTTTATCGATCGTGGATGGTACGTAGACACATACATACCAGTGGACTCGAACACTCCGAGGTTATTAATATCCACTAACATTTCTTTTAATAATATCTTTCTGCGCTTACTTTTGTTTTTATCCCCCCTCCCTTCCCCCTGAGTGTTAACACAATACTTTTATCATTCTGATAACCGTACAGATTAAGAAAATACCATCTGTATTTGATATTTTTAGAATTATTATCAAGACCTTTTTATTGGTACTAAATAAAATTTCATGAATAAATATTTTTGTGAAGTGAAGATTGTGTCACCTTACATTCATTCGAATTTTGGACATAGTCATATTTTTTTAATTCCGTATATTTTCAATTATAGCTGCAATAAGAAAATAAGGAAAGATATTCACTCCGTTTTTTATTAGAATTCCGAAAAAATGGGTAAACATTAATGTCAAAAAAATTATAATAGGTAGATAAATGGCAAATTGCTTCATGTATACGTGTCAGTTAAAGAAAAAACATTATCTGACTCGTTCCGATGAATGACTCTAAAAATAAAACAAATGAGAAACATTCACCCAAATTTTGTAATTAATAAAATACCCTTGGATATACGTATTTGAATTTGCTTAAAAATATTTAAAAAATGAAGATGTTCCATGTTAAGATATGACATTAAACGGTAATTTGCCCCGGATAATATCATTTAATGTCGTCTTAAGTATTACATTTTATTGGTTTTAAACCAGTTATTTTGTCTATGAAACATATAAATGTTACTTCGATTTTCGATACTTTTAATTATATCACCCTATAAACAATCTTGCTTCATCCGTAAATGCTTCTATGGAAAAAGTTTTATTTTCTGGCTTAATCCAAAATGTCTTATTAGTAAAAATAAATGTGTCAATGTAGTTCATGACATTAGTTATTTTCTTGAAAAAAGTAATGATAATATTTTGTCATAAAACCTGCGTATGTTCTGTCGGTCGGGTATAAGATAGAGTAGCATGGATAATGCTGAAAGCAAATTCATTTCATATCACAGAATTGTAAATAGGGAATGAATATTAATATAAAACCAGCCAAGTGCGTGTCTATATGTGGACAAATTATCGCTTTACATTTATTTACACACCTTGAAATTGTTTATGCAAGTAAAATAGTTTAGTTTAAATTTATTTCAGATTTTTGCTTCGTAAAATTAATAAAATTATAGAAAAAAATTGTTAGGACATTTCCCCAAAATCTAAAGTGGGAATAAATTAAATTTGCATACCCCATTGTATAAATTATCGTTGAAAATTTTTTTATAAAACTTTTGGTGATCTGTTATGAAAACTTTTTAGATAAACGGATACATTTACGAAATATTAAGTTTAAAGTACTCATTTTTGCTAAATTTACATCTCCATCGGCTAAATTGGTATTTTTAAATGTATTCATAATAATAATTTTTATAACGAAATTGAAAGACAAATTTTCATAGCTGAATGGGCTATACATGTAATTGGGTCGGTAAGAAGTTCATAGACACTCCGTACAAGTGACTTAAGTCAACTGCAAAATTAATTTTTTATTTTATCATGGTTATTTTTACATTTCCAAAAGAAAAACTAGGCAGCATATTTATATATTTATATGATAAAAATTATTTATATATGCGCCATATTTCGCCAGTGGATATATATTCGACAAAATATTTGGTAAAATTAATACTTTTAGATAATTTAATAGAAATAATTTTCAACATTTATAACTACATACGAAGCCTTAGTAGAGTGAGTTCTCGTACGTCACAAGTATTTCATTTGTGTAGAGGAAAATTAATTGTCATGTTGAATGCTGTACTACATATTAACATTCTATATGTAGCAAGTAATATAATCTTATTTTTCGAGATCTTCTTCTGAAGGATCTACTTGTAAAATTTCATACAAAAGTATATGTGTAAAAGCTATGGGTCTATTACTAAACGAGCCCACGATCGAATATGAAGAAATGATAAGGGGGGAACCCGTTGCATTACAGAAGCCAAAAAAGGCCAACAATGATAACTTGTATATTTTCTTAATATAGCAGAATATATACACTTTCATATTAACTATATAAAGCTTTCTGCGCTCATGGAAAGCAAAGAAAAAAGTACGTGCCTTAATGAATTTGTAAATACCAAACTCACTTGAGGTCGGTAAATTTACTCTGCTTCACAAACCAGTTCGTAAAGCCAAATTTCTCTTACCATGTTTACCAAGGAAGCTTTTATATAATTGGCAAATAGTAAATGAGAGTGAAGGTAATTGTTTTCTCCAGACGACAGTTTTTTTGTATAAAACTGCGATAAGTGTTTTATAACAAAAAATGTCTAACTTATCAGCGTAATAAGATAAAAATGCAAAATTATCTGATATAATTAATTGTAAAATAATAATATTTCTAATAATAAGTATGTTGTTTAAGAAAGTTAATTTTTATAATGCTACCATATGATTATAATATTGATAATATAATATTTACCTCCGCAATATTTATAAACAAATAGATAATATTTTAGCTTGTCAATTTTTGTCCTAATTTTTGCTATTCATCTCATATCATCATCATACTACTTCGGCAGCATACCTTCGGAAGCACGACAGACTCGGGATGTACATACATACGTATATGTGTGGATCGCACAGTTACGTTTTATAAGGTGAACAGCAGGGAACTGTAGATGGATATTTACTGAGTAAATATTTAACAAAGTAAAAGGGAAAGTTATATGGATGTCATTTTATTTTCTTAACATCTTGCAATATTTGTAAGACATTGATTTAAATTTTTAAGGCGTTGTAATTCGCGAAAAAAATTATAACTCCTTTATAGATACTACAAAATATTTTGCAATGTCAGGTATAGAAAAAAATGAATGCATCTGAAACGTGACGCGAAACTTTATATAAAAATGAAGTTAAGCAAGATTCTTTCTCAGTCAGCAATTTAAAAAGTAATACCGTAGATTCTTGTAGCTACTGGAATTAGTGATGCACTGAAAAAAACGCGAAATATCAATGAACTAATGAAGTTAAAGCACTGTGTAAAGTGCAGAAAGATACATCTATACTAATAATTACGCACAAAGATTGATTGTAATTGAATACAATGGAGTGCCTTTTAGAAATAATTACGAAAAATCATGGTATAGAAAAAAAATTAATGGAACCTACCCTAATATTGAATAAAATGTGGCAGTAACCATACTTCTATCACTGCCATTACTAGTACAGTGATATATTTCAACATTAAATATAAAACGTTATGAACAAAAATTACAATGAGTGGCGGGGACACAGGTATCTCCACAGTCTCGAGCCGATTGGATATGTTTCGTTTCATCTCTTAAATTTATTACTCACCCATACCCGTCGAGGGAGACAGTAAGTGCTAATTCATGCAGTTTTGTAGAGAGTGAATTATATACGAGAATTTCGAATCCAGTATCCAGCTCTTAGTAATTTTGCAGAGATTTATTAAAGGAAATCAATTGCAACCTTTCGAGGGTTACAAGAATCCATTTCCGGGAAATCAAAGTTTATAATAAATTATTATTAAGGAGAATATTAAATAATAGAGAGGAAAACTATCCACATCGATTATTTCAGGTTAAAGGTGGCCATAATATTTTTGCTCTTTGTAATATTTCAATCATATTTTAGATAAAATTCCGAATCCACCAAGTAATTATTTTCGTTTGCGTTGACTTTGTTATTTTAAGTGAAATGATGTACAATTATAAACTAATACAGGTGCACCTGAAAAATATTTACCCAAACATAACGTTGAGAAAGTAGGATTCCATGTTATTCTACAGACCAATATCGGTGTGTAAAATTGTCAAATGGCCATACATGTACAAATGAGTTTAGTAACGTAAACCAATTAAAATATGAAATATTTCAATATCTGGTTTATTACCCTTATTATCTAAATAAGAGTTACCTTAACCTTTGCATGGTCAAAATTTTATTGAGGAAAAATATATAATTGCAAATTTTATATCGATGTAACCTTAACAGAAATACAATGCAACTACAGAAACATTTTGCGTTCACAGTTTATTTACCGTAATAAGAAAATTATTTAGGAAAATTATTTAAAAAATTAATTTAATATTTGAAACTTTTATCATAAAATAATTTTTTAAATATATTATTATTAATTTCCCCAGTATCGTCAGTATGGTTGTTAGATCCTGGGCACAAAATTCATTTTTGTCTAATACTGCCTGGAATATTTCTCAATTGAATTTTAATGCTTGATTATCGATTTAGAGGCATTACTAGCCAATAGAAGTAATGGAGTTGCTAAATATAATTTCATGATATAACAGGACACGCTTCAAGTCAGCTCTTTCTTTTCGTAAATTGCAACTTTTAAAGCTAAAGTGTTTAATAAATGGTTTCCTTGGTAGTAAATACCAATGTAATTTTAGGTTTCATATTTTTTATAGCTACTGCAGTTAATAACTCACTAAAGAAACAGTCAATCGGGATTGTTGAAAAGACGCAACGAATATCCTTTTCACTGTTCGCTGAAGCGATAAGCAAAATGTATTTTATTTGATTGTCTACTTGGAAATTGAAACGCATTAAATGAAACATTAAACAATATAAATAAATTCAGCCAAACATTTCTCAATCTAGCTTATTTACAGAATTTTTTTCAAATAAATTAAATATGTTCTATTAATTAAGTATGTACAAAATCTTTGTTTGCATTTCTCACTAACCGTAGAATATTTACGAGATAAAACTTTTACAATAATTATAAACAGTATATAAACCAAGTAAACACCTTACTCCTTTTAAAAAAGTGTAAAAAGCGGCTGTTCTAGGGATTTCTAGGGAGTAAATTTTACTTAACTTTTCATTTAAAATTAATATGCGAGAAAAAAATAAGAAACGTTTGATTGTAATCCACATTTAAATATGGAAAAATCTACCCATCAACTTTTCCTTCCTAATAATTTTCACACATACACAACCGTGTCTAAATACTCATTATTTATAAGTAGAAGGTAATTCAGTACAAATTATTTTGGATGCACATTTTCAGAGTACCATTGCAAGAATTTCTCCTATATCATAGTTTTGTAAAATGGAATCAAAATGTTCTTAATAAATACAAGTAAATATTTTTTCCACTTTTGGACCTCCGATTTCATACCTGTTTTTCCCAGAAAATTGTCTATTGCCTTTTAAATATTAGTCCTCTAAAAGTAAACGTTTTTAGCTAGTATAGTTCGTAAGATATTTTTCTACTTCAAGTAGTTAAATTGACGAGATAGTGATAGTTATTATTTTCTATAGAACTTCTTGGTGCGATCGACTGAATTGAAATATGCAAACATTGCAATATTATTATTCGGAATAAGATATTTTTCCGCAATTCTACTTATAGAAATCGAAGTAGCAGAAACATCTAATAATGTACTTCAATTGTCTTTTCGATGTATAATCCTTAACTAAAATTATAATTTATTTATTTATCTCTTTATCTGCTTTAATGTACCCAATTGATACATATAGCGGACTTATTGCCACGAGGACAATCTCTTGCAGTCAGTTATAACACCAGTCCAGTCCCGTTCGCGAACGGCCGGGAATCGAATACGGATTCTCGCTGTGTGCCGCGTTGTCGAAAGCCCATGTGTCTTGTGACCAACCCAACACATCACGGTGAAGTAATACCAACGATAATATTTCGTATATCTCATTATAAACCATAGTAGCTTAGTTTTAGGAAAATAAACGCAAGTTATTTTTTAAAAATCAATGGTACAAGATATAAAAAATACGTTGTTCATAACAAATAAAACAAATTATTTTTTATTCTGCGCTTTTGCCTTATTCAGTGAAAATAATCATCGATTTCAATGCTACTGTATTTTCAAAATACTCGCTCATTTGGAAAACTCAAGCTCAAGCTTATAGGCACGATAATCTCTTCACTTCGAGGTTTTAAGGAGGTAAATTTTCATGTATCAGTTCTGATATCAAATCGTCGGTTGCTTTTCAAGAGAATACTTTATTATCACTTTCGAAAGATTTATATATATATATATATATATATATATATATATATATATACACATATATATATATATATATATATATATATATATAACCATCAGAAATTCCTATAAAACATTTAAATGCATTCAAGTATTTAGAATTAATTCACATATACATTTATTATTTATCAAGGATCATAGCTTTAATTGAAATTTTAAGGTTTTATAGTGAAACAATTTACTCGTATAACTTCGTAATACATATTCGTGTATCAAAAACTATATTCATACTACTTGAACATTATTCACGATTTTATAATATTAAAGAAACATGTCTTTTTAAATATAAAGATAATAACAAAGTGATGTTAAATATAAAGGTGATAGCAAAATGATGACATGAAGTGGGTTTCTTCTTGCATATACATCGAATATGGCGTCATTATTTGTACTCTTATATGAGCCATACTAGATGTTTGCATTTGATATATAGGAAAAATACCAGATTCAGGTAGGAGTTATGAGGCCTATTATAATAAATCATCACACCACTCTGTGCATGGTTATATGATGGAACTTGAAAAACAACACGCCACGATAGAACTTGGAAAAAAAAATTAGAAAATGTTGTCATTCACACGTCAATATATTATAATATAAAACAAACGAATACACATCTCATGTACAGGCGTCTTTCATGAATTAATTTTGATCGCTAATCAATCACTATTAAATTAAATACGCTAGTACAGACGTATTTATAAAATCAAAATACGGCTCTCTTGATATGTTGTAAATCATTTAGAGTCTATAAAATATTTTTGGTGCATGAAACCAAGTATTAGGAAAACGATAGATACTCTGCAATATTTCTCTACGTCTCCAAAGCTATGACTCTATTTCTCACGGAATATTCTTGAAGACGCTACCTAGTACGCACGTTAAGAAAAAAGGTGCACCCGTTAGATAACAAGAAAATAAAATAGATATCACTAATGAAATATTTAGTGAATATTGACTAAAATATGTCCTGCAAAGAAATAAAGTAGAAATAAACAATATACGAGAAAAACGTGCTATATTTTGTCATTAGCCATGATATTGTCATTTTCAACGACATGGACGCAGACATTTTCGACGAATTGGATACTTTGTCATTGCAACATTCTTTACACTTGCAGTAATTTTGATGCGTATCATTCGAATGATGTAGACATGAGAAAGAAATAGGACTTATACTTCATTATACTAAACTTTAACTATAATCGATTGATTTTTTATGACTAAATTTGACATACGTATGTGATAGAATCGTATTCGAAAAATAAAACTGTAAATAAAAAATTGCTTAAGTAAAGGAACAGTGTGCAAATATGTTCAGTATTTGTTATTTAAATAGAAGAAATTAAAAACATTAGAATTAAGTAGCAGCTTCCTACGTAATGCTGTTTCGGAGACGGACCTGGTAACAAAATGGATCTAAAAATGTCAAAAAAATGGCCTACCAAGTTGTTCTTCAGTAAAAGGAAAATTAAAGAAAAAAATTATACTTTACTCAAATGGCTTTCTTCACGTAATTTTAATAATTATACCATTAATAATATTTATTTATTTGCGGATGAAATGTATAAACATACAAATAAAAGAGTATGTACAGAAATCATCTTGAGAACAAAGAGAGAAACAATGACCATTCCATTACACAACTTAAATTTAAATAAAATTTAAATACTGCTACCAACTTTGTCAAGAAAGTACATTGTGTTTTATGTGTCTTTCTTACTTCATTTAGAAATTAAGGCTCATAAAGTAAGGTTCGGTTTGGATTCTATTTGATCCCGTTCAGATTCCGGATTCTATTTAATTTTCAGGGTACTCAACATTGAAAACGAATAGAATAACACGGAATAGATTCACTAAAATTATTAGAGCTCTTAACAACTTTAACTTACTTACTACTTCTAAACTTAACAACTTCTAAACAACTTTAACTTACCAAATTTTTATTATTATTACTAAAACACCATGAAATTGTCTACCTGCCCTTCGATTTTCAATTTTCTAAAACCTAACACAAGACTCCTTTATATCAAAACAACATTGACGGACATATAAAAAACCTAACACCGGCATTCTATTAGACGACAGACTTAACACTAGGTATCATATTTCTTCACTTACCTATTGTTTACTCACTCCCTTAAATGGTATTATTCATTTTATTCGGAGACCCAGAAAAATTATGTTTACTGTCTAATTAAAAGTTACTTATTTTATAAACTAGACACTTCAAATTCTTAAATATCATGTTAAATTGATAAGTCAATGTTATTATATTTGAGGTCGTATTAAATTTATCTGTTTTTTTACAAAAAAAAATTTTAATTTTCTAATTTGTTTACAAAAATTATACTCCGCCACAATGACTATAAAGAAAACAATGTAGTTGTAAGAAATTGTATTCTCCGTATAACTTATGGATTTTCTAACATAGAACCGTCCATGCTAGTAGGACATTTATTTCATAAAAACGCCAAGCTAGATATTACGTTTAAATATTCTCATTAATATTTAAGAGAGGCGTACATTTTTCCTTAAACTTTGTATTGTAATAAATGTAAATTTAGGCTTAGCTTAAATTAAATTGAATTATTAAGTACCTACCAGTTCTATCGAGCCCACAGAATTTTTATAGCCTCAAGCGCTCTAAAACCTCAAAATAATCACTTCCAACGTAAAATTAAACATATAAAATTAAATAAAACTATTAATTATATGAAAGAGCAGATGTAAAGTGGTTACTTTAAGATTTCGTGAATGTATTTTTTATTACAAACCGCAGTGTCTGACTTATTTGACTTAGATACTCTCTGTTGACTATATTCCTCAGTATCAATATATCGTTTGAAACATCATTGGGGGCAAATACATTAATAAATGGTCTATCTGCATCTTCCAAGCATTAATAAATGGTATATCTGCATCTTCTGCGTTCTCCACAATCTCCAGCTTCGTTAGATTCTGTTTGCTCTTAATATTTTGCTGCAATTTTCAGTTGTGTATATAACAAAACGTCACGTTATCATAATATTTGATACATGCAGACGAGACATTGGTACCATTACCTAGAACAATATCTGTAGAACCAAATGCTTTGATATTAAAGGAGTCTTAAAGTTGAAATTAAAAATTAAAGCGGCGTGAAAATTGCAGAGATTAAAGTGAACGATGCCTTGTAGGAGTGAAAAATACCAAAAAAATATATTTTCATATAATTGGTAACTTAAAGTACTCGCACCTAATGTCAATTCAAACACATTGTTACAAGAGTCCTAATTCTAATTAAAATAAACGTGTTAGATCCAAGTTTAACTCGCTCTACGAGAGTTTTGTATGCATTCAGGTACACAACATTTGTTCAATATGTAACGTTTTCCTTCTACGGTAAATCATTTATTTTTGAAAGATACTATCAACCTGCAAATACTTTTCCTAACTTATGGAATGAGTTTTTTATCTACAAGCCAGTTGTCTATTTACACAGGTGCGCATACTTGTACCTTCTTCTTATGTTTGTTTCACTGCGCGTGTAAGCTTTGAAAAATTTAACGTTGCTTCGTGCTCGCATATTTCAAAACTATGAAAAAAGCTTTATGAAATCTTTTATCATATTAAATCATGTGTGTAATTAAACTTCTTAAAAGCGGTGAACTTCTAAAATCGGGATGACTGAATTTAAATATGGAAGGCAATAGATTATGGGTCATGATTAAATATAAGAATCGTGGCTATCTTTCGTAAATAGCCTTTTTAGTAACACGAGAGTGAAGTTGATCTTCTAGCCATCGCTTTTTTGCATAATTATATTAAAGAAAAGAATGGGTGTGTCTATAAAAGAGAAGTCTATAAAGATAAATATATAGGATAGTACGAAGACACTTTTCATCTTCAGTAACGGCATTCTACGGTAACGACATACCGAGGATATTAGCGATGTAGGGTTGTCACAAATTATTCTTAAAGCCATCCAACAATAATACAATTGTTTCATGAGAATCGTCACTGGCCAGTTTCATTTTGATTAACTGATAATATAAACCCATTAACTAATAATGTGACCCCATTATTATTATAATATATTACAGTTGTAAATATTTTTCTAAATAACGACTAAAATAATGTGACTACTCGTTACTTCGGTAGGATGAACAGAAACCTAAAAAGCTGATAGCCCGGCGATCTTATGTCCAGTAAACCAGTAAAAATAATCTAGAGTTTCTACTTTTAATGAAGATAAACCTTCAATGATCTTATGAAATTAAGAGTAAACCATGATTTGAACTTCTTGGGTGGTTTAAAGTGTGATTGAATTTACGGAACTAAGAACGAGTGCCACGTTTTTGTTTTACGTTTTTCCCAACGAACAAATGGAAATTCATCTGTTTTTATGATATTTGACAGTGTTATACGTTGCCAAACTGATAACTGGAGTGGGACTATTTATACAATGTATATACAGGTATAATTATGATTTTATACAAAATTGAAACTATAAATTGAACGACTTGAAACAAAAAACTGTTTTGACCGATTGCACATGATAAATTTGGACAATTCGTTGAAGTGGCGATGTAAATATATATATATATATATATATATATATATATATATATACATATACATATATATATACATATACATATATATATATATATATATATATATATATATATTATTTATATCGAAACGAACATCTTTTTTCACCATCAGATTTTATAAATTTCCAAAGTTTTAATTATGTAATACAATTTATTATGTCAAATGCGTTTTTTATATTTCATATAGAATTGCATTTAGTAAAATTTACTTCCTGCAACCTTGCAAAAAAAATATATGTATATGTATATATATATATATATATATATATATATATATATAAATATATATATATATATATATATATATATATATATATAAATATATATATATATATATATATATATATAAATATATATATATATATATATATATATATATATATATATAAATAAATATATATATATATATATATATATATGTATATGTGTGTGTGTGTGTGTGTGTGTATAAGCAGATCTTATAATTAACAGTTAAAATAAATATTTTAAGTACGCTCAAACTCGTGATACACTTTATACCATCCAAAGGAGTAGGTTGACAGTATTAAATTTATATCTAATTTCCATAAACAATATTTTACTTTGATGGTCCTTCCTGCTCTCGTTTACATAGAGAGAGAGAGTATAGAGAGAGAGTATAGTTTTAAATTACACATGGGAAAGTCTTTATTCTAATTTTTACTTTCACTTGGCTCCTTTATTTTAATTAGAAGGAGATAAATGTGCCGCGTGCGTAATACAAGATCGTTGGAAGATTTTGAATAAGATTTGATTTTTTATTAGAAAATTTTGGAATGAAATTCTCAAACATTAGAAGAATTTCTTTCAAAATATTACAGAAAAAATTCAAAGGTTGCTTCAGCTTCACTCTGGTAAAATAACTATGAACTATGTTTTTAAACTGAAATATGGACTTATGTGTACATGACGGTATCTAATACGTTTAATTGTGTTTATGACATTACTCCTATTGAGAGAGTTCCGTAGACACATAGACACACATGAACATTTAATTGTATACAATATTTATATAAATCTATTTAATAGTAATATTATTTTTCCATAATGTTAATACATTGCCTATCATATTTTTCGCAGACGTATAAATATCGTGAAAGTTTGAAAAAACTATGAGATTTACAGACATGACCGTAGTTTCCTGACAAACCTAGATAAACATCTAGCAAAGCTTTTTTTTTTAAATTTGACATTAGTAATTTTAAACAAGGAGGAAGTGGTATGTTTTTATACACATTTTTTGTATGTTTCTATTCTAATGATAAAGCTGTTTAAAATTGTCCACAAAGTACGTATTGTACTTTGTGTTGTGTAGTAACGAATTGGAAAAAAAAAATGTTTCATATGCAATCTCTAAAATCTCCGTTCACATAAACATTTTGAGAGCTAGCTATTGAGATATATGCAGATCAATATATTTCACCACTACGCCATATTTTTATTTCAACCTCAAAAAGTTCCAGAGAAAAATTGTAATGATAAACCGACGGATGGACCAATGAGTTATTTTGTGAGGTTACACTTTCTTTTTAAGGTTTGTAACTGTAGAAAACGTTGGTTACGGTAATTATCAAAACTAGTTTTTATTTGAAACCGGTTTCACTTGTTACCGGTTTTTTTCCGTAACAGAGTAGTTAAACACTAATTGAAAAGTAAACATTAATTTTCCTCATAAACCGCTTTAATAAAGTGAAATACGTTTATTGTAAAATATTCAGCGAGAAAGTTCCGTTTATGTTTTATTAAAGGTAATAACAAAACAAACCGTACATTATGTTTTTTTAACGTTATGCCTTAATACCTCCTTTGAATTTTTGACCGATACTTCGACTAAAAGTTTCATTCTTTGCAAAAATATTCGGTCACGAATTGATGATATTTGTTACCGGGAAAACAAATTTTAATATTAAAGGTTTTCACGTAACGTAATGTAGCAGTACATTTATCTAAAAAGCAATTTTATTAAAAGTGATTTAAATTCGCCTTAAAAACTGATTGAAGCTTAAATGTGCCATTAACTAAGGTAGGTGAAGAGATATCGCTTACAGTTGGTTTGTGAATAATGGAGCAATAATTTTAAGCATTACTCTATATTATATATTATAGTAAATATCGACGTAAGATGACGTCAGGTAAATGAGAAATGGGATTTACTGTCTACTCTTATAGGTATGAAACACAATAATGAGCTCTTAGATACGATTATTTGATCCCTATTGCTCAGTAAACTCGTGGTTTCGTTCAATGAGCCAATAGAAGTTATACATATTTTTCACTTCTTAGCTCTCCAAAAAATACAAAAAATTAAAATATACTGTAAAAATCGATTACATTTAACTATCCATGTGCGAATGAATTAAAGTCAGATCCTAATTAAATATGGTATTGCTTCTTAACTTTGATGGATGCTTTCTCAAGCGCATGTCTCGGTTGAAATATCGGATGAGACAGGAACGATCTCAGATATTTTTTTTAATAAATATGAATAATTTTTTTAAAATTCTTTTTCAAATATGTCGTTTTAATATTTTACCTTTCGGCGGATGGATTAAGATTATCGTAGTACTCTTCTACACTGTCTGACAGTGCAAGTGTACCATTTAATGGGTGTATTATCACCTATCATAGAATGATACTTAATAAATGTTGCAGTAATAAGGATGATGTTCAATTACATTAATTTATTAAAATAGTTTTTTCAATGGCTTTGCTTGTTTTATTTGGTAATGTAATGACAAAATTCTAACCTAAAAAAATATATAAATAACCACAAGTAAGTAATAAAAAATATGTGTAATTTTCGTTACAAATAATATTCAATGTATTAATCCCGTGCATAAAATATATGTCACCATATTTCATTTAAATCGGTGCAATAAATTCAATAACAACGAAACAGATATTCGATCTCACAGGCTCGTAATATTCATAGGAATATGTTAAATTTAAAAAAATAAATCGAAAACACGAAGTGTTATAAATGTTTTAAATAAATATTTTCAGATCTAAATAGGTATTGAATATATTTGGCGTTAATTTTGTAGAAATTCATTATTCACAATTAAATGAAACTACGTGATGTAGTATTATTTCTACTTTCTTAAATATCCCACCTGAAGATGTTGTAATACAACGAAACCTAGGTCATGGTAAAGAAATTAAAGAAATTAGAAATAATACTACATCACGTAGTTTCATTTAATTGTCTAAATAGATACTTAAAGCCAGACTATATTTTTGTTTCACGTATCCTATTAAGTTGCGTGTTATTTTCATCCGTCCCTCTGTCCATCCATCCATCACAGTCATAGTTTTAAACTGATTTGCATAAAGTTAGTTGTAATTGTATGCCTTATGTGGAGATCTTATTTAAAATGTAGCAAAATTTTAAGAAAAACTATTTCTAATGTCTCTCTGCATACAAGCAAAATGAAGCAAAAATAAGTTTTTTTTTGTTATTCAATCAAGTAGAGTATCATTGTACAGGTCTTCCAAAATATAAGTGAAATTCTATTTATTATTTTCTAATTTTTAAGGTTATTTTGTGAAATATTATATTCTTAATTTTTGTAATTATGACTTCAAAAAAATCTTAACTTCTATAACTATTTTAAGATGTCAACTATGGTATTTTACATTTCATGTTTTGATTGATTTTATATTGTGTTTTTCTGATATGACTTTTTGAATTTTATAGAAGAATTTCAAGTAAAAATCTTTTTTCCTGTACCTTTTTGTATACAGGATGCACAAACCTTTTTCACTGGTACTCATTTAAAAAAATTAAGTAATATTTTATACATATGTCTATTTTAGCAAAACATCTGTAGAATTTTTTATATGATGTGCAGAAAGTCGCAATATCATTACATCAATTGAAAAATTATGCTGAAGCAAATCAATTACGTAACCACTTCCTGGTGTGAGCTTAATTTTATTTCTTTTTCCAAATATTATTGATTACTTGATTTAATATTTTTCTCAAAACTTTAAAACACGTCTTGAGAAAATTATTTCAAAATTATTAATTGAAAATTTAAGGTACATAATCACCAATAGAATTTAGTTCAGAAATAAATAAACAGCGTTTTTGTTAAGTTCTTAGTTTGAAATTATTGTCAACAATTAAGAATCTTGAAAGTTTATTACAGAAGCTAAGTTGCAGAAGTTAAACAAAAAGCTGAATATACAGGCATCTTATCATAAAAGAGCACACTTTTATCATCTTTTTGCTACAGACTTTAAAAAATGAAATACGGTAGTTGACTCATTATAAATTTTGATATTTTTCATACAATATTATGAAATATAAGTGAATTAAAAACCAGTCTTGAAAAAAATTAAAAAATTTATTGAAAAATAAGCCAGTTATAGGCTTCTAAATTTGAATATATCCCAGTCTGTTTTCCTCTTGTAGAATATAATGTGCAATATTAAAAATGACCTCGCAACACAGCATTGCCGTCCTTATCTAAAGATTAAATTTAAACTTTTATAACTCGATCAATTTTTAAGATTATTAAAAAAAATGTTCACTCTTCATCAGATTGTACCTTGAAATTATGATTAATGAAATAAACGAAATTAGTCAAATACCCAATTGGTTAAATATGGTTTGCTGCGCTCTTGAATATATTAATAACTGAAGGCCCTTTAAATATAAAAGCTATGAAGGCCACCGAAAGGGAATCATGTTCAGGACGCACAGTTTTTGTAATAATGAAAATATCGACATTATATTTCCATGGAAATTATTGTGATTAAATTTATGCTTAATTTAAATTCTATCCATGGCTCCAAATATATGTTTTTTTATATTTAAGGAAAGTAAAGATTGTTTTTTTGGAGTCGAAGAAAATCGTAGACTTCTTTCGTTTTTACCTGATTTTTTTAAATTTACATATTTTTTTTATCAGTTGAGTAATATTTTCATTTGAGTTTTAGAATGCAGGGTAATTAAAATGATTTAATATGATCACGGGTTTTAAAAAATTTTCTTGTTTTTTTTATCTTTTTTGTCCGTAACTGTTCCTAAAAAACATTTAAGATGTGCAATTTGTTTTGAATAAAAATAGTTGTAATATAATGCAATATTTTGTGAAAGAAATGTTGTGTTTTGTTAAAGTTTAATTCAAGTAATGGGACATTGTTGTAATGGACGCTGCTTTAATTTAGTAGAAAATGAAAAAAAGTCAAATGTCAGGAACGAAACACAATAATCACGTAATTAAAAAAGTAGCGATATTCGATCTAAATTTACCAAGTATGTAAAATTTGGCAATATCAAGTGTAAATAATTAATCAAAATACATTAATATATTATATTAAAAATGGAACCTTAGAAATGAAGGTTTTCGTTATTAATAAGAATTATTTGCGAAAAATTTTAATGTGTAAGTTAGCCTAACTTCAAATAATTTAATACGACACTTTTATAGTATTGATGATTATTACGATTTACTCTTATCTTTAGCAAAAGCTCAATAAAATGAACGGTATGGAGTAAAGTTCGATAAAACTTTCATTATATTGAGTCAATAAGTGAATCAAGGCAATGAGTCATTCTCTACTACAGATACATGGTCTGCTTATAACTTTCTAGCGTATGGAAAAAAAATTCAATTTTTGAAGGGAAAACTTATTTTGGTCACCTTGTCCGATATTACTTAATAAGAAAAGCTTTGCGATTTATCGTCATGCTGCAAGCATTTCAGGTACTTAGTGGCGGGTGGAGTATGGCTGAACGGTTTGATGCGGCTCAGATATGCTCGGCAGCAGACCGAGTATTGCCGGACGAGAAAAACGTCGAGCGGTAGTAATATTTCTATTCATCATTTTGCTGTCGTCATTTTACTCACCGACTCATAGGGGTGAAACGCTGGATCAAGTACGACACGCGACGGAAGTCCGAGTTCGAATCAAAATTTGATTGTGTTTTATCTTCCTTGATTTTATTTTATATATATTGTGTATTTTTTATGTATATTTTTCAAAGATTTCAAATCAACAATACATTTTATTATGCTTTTAATTTTTTTTTATGTTTATAATGAAGACGTATATTTTCTCTTTAGTTAATGGTTTTTGTTTTTGCCTGGTGTATTTTAAACGTAACAGTGAAACTCGTCTAAATGAATTCAGAATATTTATATACATTACTACTCCATATTTATTAGGATATTATTTGATTTTAAAATGGATAAAATATGACGAGTTGAATATGCACTGCATAGCATTTAGGTAATACACCTATAAATTCACAGTGATATGCGAATTGGTTTGTTCACGTGTATCTGTCAATTTACAGATAGTAAACATATTATTTAAGTCAATTATTTTTGTTTTTTTAAATTTCGTATTCAAAATTTCCAACATATACAAAACAATTATAATGGTTGCCAAAGTTTTCACTTCTTCTCTATGGTCTTAAACACGCCTCATTTTCTTTAGTTTTACCTCACGAAATAGTTTTCCGATTATAAACAAAAATAAAAAGTATCATCTAGCGATTAACATAAATAGCCTATAAATTGGCCGGTTCCAATCCATTTAACTTTTCTTTAATTGTTGTAGGTCATAGATAGATAGATACATAGTAAAATATTAAAACAGCGTTACGCTTGGTATTTTTCTAGCCTTTTCTTTTAAATCTATCCTATTTTATTTGGTTAGCTCTCTAAAATTTTAATCGTTTATTATTATTTTTTAAAATTTGAAATTAGAATAGTTTAACAGTAAGAGTAAATTTGTCATGTTTATAATATCCCTAAATTAAATACTCGTATTTTGTTTTTTTTTTAAATTTCACTAATATTTTTAATAATTTTATTTTAACATGACGATTTTATTTTTTTATTTGTACAACAGCTCTAGAAACAGCAACGAATCTTTGCTGCAAAAATATAAAGAAGTAATCTAGGAATTTACCCTAGCTTTTTATATACGTTGCAAACTATTTGATACTTTACTCCAGTTCACTTCAGTTCGCTTGGAATCATTCAGACATTTATTAAATGTCGTATAAATTAATGAAATTATTGCTTATACACAAACAGTGCAGGAACAAATTATAATCTGCGCTCAATCAAAGCACCTTTGCGTAGGTTCTATGGAGTTTAGTATATCTTTGAATTCAAGAAATATGTAAAAGAAAAATGTCTATATGTAAATTTTCGCACACACGAATATATAATAAATCACAAAATATAATCGCACCTCGACTTAGCAATAACGCACTAACGCATAATAATATTTAATTATTTTATGCGCCATTCAAAAAATTCTGTGGCATAATTTTAAGAAATAATTTAATTTTTTATGCTTCCGCAGTTTAATCCAAAAAGTTTCTTATGTTACGCTCGATTGCTTTAATTGTCTTGTGTTGTGGCTTGTTGTCGCTATCAATTGTCTTAGTATGGAATGCAGAATTTTCAGATGCAAAAAAATGTTTTGCTGTGTATTAATCACTTTTTATTCGATATAAAATACACAATTGGTGTATGTTTGATTTTCACTTGTTCCTTGACATGCAATTTTTTTTTTCAATTTGTAAATAAAATACCGTAATGATCTCAATATACCTTTTAGACACGTATAACATAAAATGGACAAAGCATATTTTCGGAAGGAAATTAAAAATTGAAAAGATGCCTCGCGAGAACGGGTTGGCTTAGGGTAAATGTGGGATAGATGCCCTAGCGGGATACATGCCGAAGTAAACGTGTAGCGACCTGTACACAACGTATGCCCGCAATGTTTTGTTTTATTGTAAGCTGCCCCCCACTCTTCCACCAGTCGACGTTGTGCTCTTCGATGGAACGAACGTATCGTATTTTATGCAGCGAAAAACGTCACGCACGCTTACGGCTTATTGAATTTCGGTTTAGTAAATTATTTAAGGGCCCAGAACTTTTGAACTTATAAGGTAAGGGCTTATTTTTTTGTATTTTTAATCTGTATATACATCAAATAAAAACATTTAAAAGTAATTTCAGTATTTTTTTTCTGTTTTATTTGCTAAATTGGTAGGCGTCTATCCCATGCAATAAAGATAGAAGCCCAGTTTTTTGTGAGTATAGACGCCCTTTGAGGCAACTATCCCACATGTTATCATTAATTTAATCCATTCTTTTCCCGATTTCTAGACATGCCACGTAAATATATGCGCAAAGTAGGGGTACAGCCCCGAGGTGTATGGACCGAAGACGCTCTTAAAAGCGCCTTCGGACAAATGAATGAAAACAAATATTCTCTTAATGAAATATCTCGACGTTATGGCATTCCATGTAGAACTTTAAAGAGACGATTTTCGAAGCAAGATACAAAAAAACTTACACTAGGTATGTAGGTATTTCGGTTTTTGATAATTTAAATACCTTCTCTTATTATGGAACGTTCATTAATTCTTGCTTCAATTTATTTTCAGGTAAACACCCGGTTTTGGACTTCGACAATGAAAAACGACTTGTTGCACACGTTCAGAAATTAGAAGCAGCAGGATTTCCTGTAACACGAGATGTGATACGAAGACTGGCGTCCGAATTCGCAGAAAAGCTTAGCATTAAACATAACTTTGACCAAGAAACAGGCAAAGCTGGACCTCATTGGCTACAGGCTTTTCTGGAACGCAATTCAGAGCTTAGTGTTCGACAAGCTGAAGGTTTATCCCTTGCTCGAGCTCAGGGGCTTTACCGTGATGAAGTTAAGAAAATGTTTGAACTCTTGCTTCAGGTTTTAATAAATTATGATTTACGTGAGAAGCCAGACCATGTATTTAACATTGATGAAACTGGTGTCCATTTAAATAATCAATCTGGAAAAGTTATTGCTACAAAAGGTGCAAAATCTCTTTACTCAATAACATCTGGAGAAAAAGGCGAGACTATGTCCATAATAGCTTGTTGCAATGCCACTGGGAATTTTATACCTTCTGTTGTTATTATAAAGGGAGCAAACAGAAAGCCTGAGTTTCACGATGGACTTCCTCCTGGGTCTGATGTATATATGAGCAAGAAATCAGCCTACGTTAATGTGGAGTTATTCCAGAAGTGGCTACAGCTTCATTTTGTACCTCGAAAGCCTAAAGGTAAAGTTCTTTTGATTTTAGATGGGCATTCTTCACATACTAATTCAATTGAAATGTTAAAGACTGCGGAAGAAAATGATATAATACTTTTTTGTTTACCCAGCACACAAGCTTTACAACCTTTAGACCGCAGCTTTTTCAAACCCTTTAAAACTTTTTACGCAACTGAGACTAGAAACTGGATGCTTACAAACAAAGAAAAAAAAATCAACCGATTAGTAGCTGGCAGACTAATTGGCAACGCATGGATTAAAGCCGCTACATCCTCCAATGCTATTTCGGGTTTTAAAGCTTGTGGTATTTACCCATATAATCCGCCTATTATACCCGAAAGTTTTTTTGCAATATCCGCAATCCACACCGTAATGAACAAGAAAACATTTCGACAGATGATGCTGACAACTATCTGGTCCGTCATGTAGTGATCAGATGTTGCTAAATTTAAATGACGACAGTGGGATTGGCATTACCCCAATTTTGAATGAAACCCGAAGTGAACAATTACCTGGTCCGTCATGTAGTAATTAGATGTTGCCAAATTCAGATGACGACAATAGGATTGGCATTACCCCAATTTTGGATGAAACCCGAAGTGAACAATTACCTGGTCCGTCATGTAGTAATCAGATGTTGCCAAATTCAGATGACGATGGGGTTAGCAGTACCCCAAATTTGGCTCAAACTCGAAGTTATTCAACGAATTAAGATTCAATTTACAAGATTTCTAATCACTTTAACACAAAGGAACAGAATCCTTTCAATTCCCTGTCTTTACTTTCTGAACATTCTAGTGCAGGAATACAAAAGGAGACACCTAGCAGATATTTGCAAGAATATTCTCCTGTACCTTTTCACAAGAGGAGAAAACAATCTGCAGCAGTACTGACTTCCAAAGAGAACATTGCTACTAAAGAGCGTAAAGGTAAATCTACTCCAAACATACCATGTAAAAGTAGCAAACAACCCAAAAAACTAAAAAAAGACCAAGAGCATCTTCAGAGGAGACTTGTACTTCTAATGATTCACTCATAGAAAGCAATACCAGTGTTATTAAGGAAAACAAAATAGAACAAAAGCTAAGAAACTGAGACTTAGTCGAAGAAATCAGAAAAGGAGTGTGAATACTCAAAATATATTTCAGAGTTCTGTTCACAATGTTAATAATGAGGCAAACTCTACTGAGGATGCAACAAATAAATGTGTGGAATATTTTGATGATTGTGAAAAGACAAAATCAAAAGTGGACTGGATCCAGTGCGTTATGTGTAGAAATTGGCTACATGAAACCTGCACTATGTACGGCGATTATTGTAATCAGTGTATGCGTTTAAAACTGCGTCAAGAAAAAAAGAACAATTAATCATAAGTTCTTTTTTACACAATGAAACAATTATGTGTGTATTGTAATAAAATTTATGCACAAGAAAATCAAAATATTATTTTATTAATTCCTTGGGGCAACTATCCCACAAGTCGAAATGATGAGTCGGCATCTAAACCACACAGTGCCCACTGTGTGGTTTAGATGCCGACTGTCAACTATCCTTAATCATGAGCTTGCTTATTTTATCTGAAATTTACTACAAATTATTTTCACAGTATTAAATTATCCTCATTATTTTGTTCATTAATAAGTAAACAATCCATCATAAAAATTAAAGATAATTAAATGCACATCTTCTGTATCTTAATCGCTTATTTCAAAAGGTTAGGTAACTATCCCACATTTACCCTATATTATTTGTTTCCTATTTATATCTGTTAAAAGTTTAAACAAAACATAATATATTTAAAGCCTCATTTTATTTATATGTTACTAACGTTTTTGAATGAGAAAATGATACGCCGTTATCAAACTTGTCCAGGTGCTGTCAAACTAAATATTTTAGTTCATGCATATTTTAATATATTCTTAATTTATAGAGGCTTATATTTGATAGGTCAATTGTGCTCACCTTTAGGAGTAATTTAATCTTATATGACATTAAAATATAAAAAGTATGTAAAAAACAATCTTCCTGTTGAACATTTTCAATCTGTAACAATGTCGATTACAATGTTATTATAATATTTCAAAGTGTGTTTGGTGATTTGAAACGTTTATTAATTCCAAGTTTTTTAAATATATTTTCCTCTAATTAATGTCTAGTGACACTGTCTATCGAAAATAAATTATCAAAAAATGTTAAAAATCCTAAGCCTTCGGCCAGTAGTAATCAAATTAGTGCTTGAAATTAAATCATCAGATTGGTAATTGGACATGTATACAATGGACATTATAACGTAATAAAATTTATGCGAATGAACTAACGAGGTGGTACAATTGGTGGGCATTTCTTATTATTCATGCTTATTTTGGTGGCAGGATGGGTACTTATTCGACAGGTTAAGAAAGTTTTTTCTATCATCTGTACAATAATCAGACAATAATCAATAGTCATTGGAAATAAACTATACTTTAGCTCAAGATTGAGTTAAAGTATATTTTAGTTCCTATATTTTGAGGAATGCATCTATATTCTTCTTTCTTGATATTGTAAATAGTGCCGCCCTAATATTTTAAATGTACTTTGATGAAATATATAATATTGATGATTACATAAACATCTAAAAGCGCTATCTTTTGTTTGAAAAACAAATAAAAATGAATTTTCACCGAAATTGCTCTTTAAAAACATTCCTTATATTGGTAGAAAAAAGAAAATCAACATACCCGATTAGGTAAACAAATTGTACATACTTTTAACTACAATATTTAATTTTGAACCTAACACATTGGTTTCACCATATTATGGTATTATATGTAAAGTAATAATCTATAGTTCACTCCATTTATTTTTTTTTCTAAGATTTTTTTGCTTTTTCATTCTGAAAATTTCTGTCAAAGTCCTCACGGGTGTACATATTTGATTTTGGTTATCTTAATAACATTTCATTTAATTAAAATTAAAGCATTTTCTTGTAAAAGAAAGTTATCTTTACAAGTTGTTATATAATGATAGCTTTAGGTAACAATAATGTAGCTTTGAGAACGTTTCTATTGACGTAAATTTAATTATGTATTTCTATACTAATAATTATGTTTGAAACTCTACAAACAATCATGTTTCTTCCCTAAAATATTTCATTCTTTGGTTCAATCCTAAATATTTTTTTAAATAATTCAAAGTAATATCAGAAGCAATATAACGTAAACCACTAGACATTTTCTTAAAAAAGTAATAACGATATCTGTTCACAAAATCAGCTTATGACCTGTTGGGATGAAAAACTTCTAATACATTTCAGTTTCCAACTAGTGAGCAAAGTAATAAATTAAGAAAGACGACTTATGAAAGAGCACATACGCAGGCGAATTTCTTACCCTGTAATCAAATTCATTTCATAAATCAGAAGACAGAGTAAATATAGAAATAATATAAATATCAAATGGACCTTGTGCGTATCTAAATGTGTAGAAAATAGGGCTTTTTATATTTGGCTATATATATATTTATATATATATATATATATATATATATATATATATATATATATATATATATATCTATATATATATGAACATATACGTATATGTGTGTGTGTGTGGGGGGGTTTCGAAAACTTAGCATAACAATAAAATATGGTAAATGAAACTTCAAATTTATTTTAAAATACTTATTCAATGGTATCCCACTCGACGGTTGTCCGAAAAATTTTGTTCAAAAATATCTAAAACTGTAGAAATTCTAAAACTATAAATGACAGACGGGCGAAATGGTAATTACCTACAGAATCCTAAAAATGTGACTAACGAATAGTGATTACGTGTATATTTTCTCAATGTTGAATTTCATTAACCATATTCCTCGTGAAAGTCAATATGGTTAATGAAATTCAAATGAAGAACAAAAAAAAGAGCAAATATTCATGAGTTGGCAAACGTCAAACTCATTCGGGGCGGAAAACTTTTTAAACTCCTTCATGAAGCCAAAGTTTTGCTGCACTTTACAAAGCTTTCTTCAAAATGAAAGCTGTCTTCGTGTATAACTTGAAAGGGTGTTTTAAAATAATTTTAAAAATTTCCGATATACCTGGCGCTAAAAGATTAGGAGGAATTATCTCATAGATAATTATCTCATCTACTTACATTTGTGTAAGAATTAAAAGGTAATTAAATTATTCTGATGTTACGAAATGTTTATAATGTTACTTACAACATCTTCATATTGATAAAATTTATAAACAGATAGATATTATTTTAGCTTCTTGCTTTCATGCCCATAATTTTCCAAACTATCTGATATCATCATCACACTGAACGCGCGTTTACATAGCTGCATATCCGCCGGAAGCATGTTGAGCTCGGGTTTTAGTTCACACCTGTGTATATGTATACGTAGGTTGCTCGGATACGTGTCCTGTATATACATAAGCAGAGAACTGCAGGTAGACATATGTCAATAAATATTTAACATGGGGATGTAGTATAAGTAATGCTTGATAACACCATTTGAATTATCTCGAAACCATTTTATTGTAATATCGTCGTGTACAATTTAGTCACCTTTATTTTTAATTCAGTTCATAAAAGTTTCCCAATTCAAATTTGAAAACCTTCAATACCCTAATTATTTGAATATTATTCATTTCATATAATAAAATCCCAACTTAATTTGTATAAGAATATTGATGAAACCGGGATTTCCATTTTGAAATAAAATAAAATATTGTTTAAATGTTAGCAAAACAATTATGAATAGGATAGTAAATTTACGTAGTAATCTAATTAGTTCCGTATTAAACTGTAATTAATATGTATATATATATATATATATATATATATATATATATATATATATATCTAAATATTTTAATTAAATACAGAAATACACATCAGAAAACAATAATCTCCGACGGCTTAAAGAAATACAGTAAAATTATTTTTAAAACTCTCTTCGTGTAAAGAGATTCAAAACTTTTAAGGTTTTATGATTCATGACTACGGAGTTTTATGCTCAAACTCTTTTGGATATCTTGGAACTTTTATTTTATAACCGTCAAATAACTTCTAGATGTCACCTTCTAATCTTTTTATTTATGTTAATGCTGTTTGTCTTGATGAGCCTTTTTTCAATGTATAAATTATAAATCAATTATGAATAAAAATCCATCACATATACCAATATTTTCAAAACTCGAGTATATAAAATAATCGTTGAAATCAATGGAAGTCAATTAATAATAATATCACAAATAATATATTTGTGATATTATTGTGAATCTTAAAAATAACATCTTGCAGAATATTAGAAGTTGTTTATCGATGTTTGGGGAAAAAAATAATTGATATTGACAAAACAACTGTTACCTTACGATAATACTACTTTAGGCATTAATGAAGGTAAAAAGTTAATACTATATAATATATCCATCTTTACACAAGTACATTGATACTGTTGTGGCGCCTTGAAAAAATATTCTCAAAACCATCTCTCCCCCCAACCGTACACAAATAAAAGTAAATTATTTTGGAAGCAAAAAAAAAGAACTCACGTATGATAACCATCCGTACTTATACTTATTTTTTGGCATACGTTCTAACAAAATATTGTAAAATGAGACCTAACACTAACCTAACCTAACAAATAAAGGACTCCTTATTAAAGGTAATTTCTCCACCAGCGATGAAATAAGGAGTGCAAATATGAATGGATAAGTGCTTATAAGTAACGGAACTACTTATTCACTGAAAAGCACAAGAGATCAATGAACGAATGAAATGTAGGTATTATACAAAAATGTACATTATATTTAGTTTTAATTGAAATTACGTACCAACTGACATAGATATGAACCGAATGCAATAAAATGGACATCTTTTAGAAATATTTTTGGAAATCGGAATATTCTGGAATATGCGATGAAAAATTTATTTCATCTATGATAACATAATATTAAAGATAGTGTAGCAGTAAACATCCTTCAACCACTGCAGTTACTAGTGTCGTGATATATTTTGGCTTTAAATACAAAATGTTATAACTTAAACGTCGACAAAATCTACGTCAGGAAACTAAGGTCAAGTAACAAAATGAAGTCTGTAAACGTACCTTATCCTGAGTAACAGGCACATAGGTACTTCTACCGTCTCAAGCCTACTGGTATGTACTGTTTCATTTCTTAAATTTATTACACACCCGTACCCGTCGAGGGACACAGTAAGTGCTAATCCATGTAGATCGATGGAGAAGATTACCTGCGACAAATTTGAATCTAGTATGCAGCCGTTAGCAATTTTAGAAACATTTATTAAGGGACAGTATAACTTTTGTTTATTATAACTGCAATCAGTCCCTTATTATGAATTGTGTTGGGTGTGAAATTTGGCGTTTAGAATGCAGAGGCCAATGCTACACAATCAGAGTATTTAACCTCTTCTGAGCCTGACTAATTTGGTGTTATCCAGCAATTCAGTAGCCAATGGATTTGGATGGATAACCAATCATTTTGTGTCTTTTTCTAAACTTGTTAATTTTTTTCAGAACAGAGGGAGTATGGGGATATTCGGGAATTTTGAAATTTCGTGTGAACAAGGGTACGATGGCTATATTTCTCAGGATGGTATTTTGAGCTCTTTGGACATATATTTTATTGCTATTGCTATTCTGAATACCATACGTTCGTATGGGCTTGAGGTATTAGGATAATAGTAGTTTATTATTCACCAATATCACCGAGTTATGTGGAAGCCTAGATATTTAACGCAATATATTTATAGTAAACTATCGATTCCTAGTTTTACTTGGAAGCAATTGCCTTCGTTTAATATAAATGTGATGTGAGTCGATTTTTGTAAGCTGGCACGAATGTGCCAGTTTTGCAACCAGGTCAGTTGTTGCAACTATAGCTTGTTGCTTGTAGAATCTGGATCTGGGCAATTGAACTTGCGTCAGCCTATTGTGATCCTTCGAGGGTTGCAAGAATCGTTTTTAGAGAAATACAAGAATATAAGATTTTATTATCACAAGAATATTTCAGGAAAAACTTGACGATACATTTTTTTGCTGTTGATAATATTTAATTTTGTGGGTTAAGTAACTAATATTCTATATTAGTTTCAATATTGATATATGTTCATTACAAATTTCTTTCGTATGCAATCGTTAAATGTTCTGCGAAAAATATCCACTTTAAGACTTTTTAATCGGTACTTCCTCGAAAATTTCTCAATGTATATGAATTTTTACGCTTCATAATAGATTCAAAAGTGTCACTGCTCTAATTTAGTTTTGAATCTATTGCTAATTACGCTTTTAATTTTTTAATCTTTTATTTGGCATTATTTGAATGTACCAAATTTTAAATTTATTATTATTATAAATGTAACGATGTTAATTCAATGAATACAATATAGCATTTTAATACTGCTCTACTTTATAAATGCTCCCTTATTTTAAACAATGAAAATCAAGGTGATCGATGTGTCAATCGTTTCACACAGATGATGAAAAACTAAAAAGCAAAGTAACATCATCTATTCGGTTTAAAAGGTGATTTTCATGTGTCAGGTCTAACGACAGACCATCAATAACTTTCGGTGATAACTCATTGTCGATTGAAATTTGTAGATTTCTCTAGTTATTTTGAAAGTTCAGTCTCACATTTTACGATCATTTGATTAGTAAATTTTTGAAAGATTTCTTGAGAACTGGGTTAAATATAAATCAAATTGTTTATAAATTATCCCATATACATAATCCAATACGGAGAAATATCCTATTTTTCCTAATATTTTTAGCACCTTTTTCATTCAAGATGAAGTACGTGCTGGTTTTATAAATATTATTAAGTTTACAAATAATCCATACGTAAGTAAATGTTTGTTTGACAATATATTTGATATTGTCTTTATTTATCCCATCGATATGATGCCACTTTGAAACAAAAAGATAATTTTAGGTAAATTAATTATTTTATAACATACCTCGCACATAATTTTATAACCCCCTCTTCCTTTTTGGAAATATGTATATTACCCTATAAAACCACTAGGAAGTATTACAGTAATTAAATTTAATTCAAGCATGAATTTCATTTTATCAAATATCATACTTGTCAAATTCAAACAAGGTAAAATATTCAGGCGGTAATGGTGGTGTTTATCATAAAAGCCTATTACACCAAAATATCGACGATTACAAAATGAGCAGAAGGAACAGAATGATCAGCGGTCTTAAAACAACCTGAAAAATCAATAGTTAAGATATCAATACGCTACAAAATAAACGATTTCAAACTTACCACTCAAGTATTTTACGGATACACTTGACTATCACCAATTATACTGATGTCAAAATATCGACACTTGTAAAATGAACACAAAACAACAGTGGTTGTGATGCATCAAGAACACCTCCAAGAAAGCGTCACAAAAATATAACTCTATTGATATTTTGTGAAATCTTTGTAGACGAATAATGAAAGACGTTTTATATACGTAAACCAGTGACAAAATTTAATACAATCATTACCGCATCAAAATTGTTTTGAAGATAATATAAGATATTATCAAAGGAAATTTAAGAAATATGAAAGTAATATGACAAAACTGAAAGAAAATTAAAAGTTAATGTGAATAAATTAGCACAAAATTTGTAAGTATTCCAATATAATTAAGCAGAAAATATGCTTTCATATACTAACAAATACTGGTTACTTAATTTTATAGATAAAAAATGTAAACATATCCCATCATAACAAGTCATAATAAAAATATGAAATAATATCGAACGACTCACGAAATGAAACGTTCGATTTGTTAACCGCAAAAATACAGGAATTTTATCTCGGCCACATTACATTTCTAATATTTTAGTAATAGCTAGTAAGTTTTCAGTGCAGTTTTATACATATTAAGAAACAAAGACCCATGTCTTTAATTTTGACATAAATGTTATTTACTTCTAAGAAAAACGTTAGCCTCTTAATTATGAATTACTCAATAAACAGACTTCTTGTAAATAAATAAGGCGCTAACTCCTTTCTTAGAAGTAAATGACATTTAATCCAAAGTAAAATTCATGCGATGCAATAATAGTTATCTAATTGCAAATTTTAGATATGTTATAAGACGCAAGCTGTATATGTTATATGATGTAGCCTGAAATGATAGATTCGTTGCATTATTTGTACACTTCTGCAAGGCGTCGATTCGGTTTATCAAGGATTGCCATTGAAGAAGCTATCAAGTGTAGGCATCTCAAGCAATAAGTACAACTAGATCATTAGCTAAGAAGAAAACAAGAGATACAATCGTAAACAATAAAATATTTAGTGAATAGTGAACAGGATATATATTGCAAGGGAGTGAACTGGGGCCTGTTTACGTTCATAAAACATGCTATATTTTGACACTGACCCTTTTGGATATTTAATAATTTTGATAACTTGATTTTCGGTGGTTTTAAAACTTTCGGATATTTTGACATTTTTTGACCCTTGCGACCATTTTCGTGGTGATTATTGCAATGGTAAAGAAATCATCATATCGGAATGTTAAATTACGGCCCAATAATAATTAGTTGACATGTGAAACAAAGCCTATGATATGTACCACTAAATGAAATACTTTTTTGCACAAATATTTAGTTTTATCGTCCACATAAAAAAATGCTTATGACCTAATTTCATATTCGGTAGGTATTTTGCAATTATTACAACCGTGTAATGAAAATATATAAATTATAAGTAATTGATAGTTTTATCAAAGAATGCTTAAGTTAGACAACATTCTCGCGGCGTCTTAAGAAAGGATTTTTTGGTAATACCTTAAATAAACATGTATTTATTTCGAATAAATGCAAAAATACAAAATTATATGCTAGTCCGTGATGGGTTCTATTAATGTGTAAACTTAGGCAATATTGGTTTATAAGTGAAATATTTTTAGAAGATAAACAAATAAAGACGAACAATCCTAATCCTAGTCAGAATAGGCCTTAAAAATTATTAGTAATTACATCGAGCAAAAAGACGACAAAATTCCAAGAATTTTTTTTTCTCGTAAATACATACGAATTAGTTAAGAAAGGTAAGCTTTTAAAAGTGAATACTACGTTTTAAGAAAAATAGCTGTAAATAAATCTGTCATATACTAGTAGAACTCTCACACGAGGTATAATTCATTTAGGTACATATAAAGTGTCTCAGCCCGAAATTTAAATTCTAAATAATAATAATAAAAAAACTAATTACTGTATTTATATTTTTATATTTGGAAACTAAATTACATTTGTATGAATTTTATGTACGGAATATTTCAAATGTTTATCAAAATGTTTCCCACTACGGTGAACGTACTCCTTAAAGCGTAAGCGCGAATTTGCAATGACGCGCCGCATAACGTTGACTGAGATGACTCTCACTTCTTCCGTTATCGCCTTCAGCTGCTCCAAATTCATAAGACGGATATAAAAAATACTGATTTTTGTCACAAAAATCAGCTAGGGTTAAGTGAGGGATGGGGTTATGTCTCCAAATCGGCTTATGACTTTTCCCGGAAATAGCGCTCTAATTGTGTCCATGGTGACCCTAGTTGTGTGGGCAATGTCCTCATCTTGCTGAAAATACACATCTGACTCATCAATATCCTCCTCTCCTAGCTGCAGCACAAAAAAAAATGTTAATAATTTTCGTATATTGGTCGTCACTGTAAACGATGCACCTCGATCATTCTCGAAGAAAAATGACCCGATGATTTTTTAGAAGATGTTGTGCAACCTACAGTAACTTTAGGGCTACGTAATACTTTCTGATGCTTTTATTTTGAATTGCTGGATGATCAACAATGATAATTTTATCGATTTACGTAACCTTCAAGATGAGAGTGTGATTCATTGATAAAATAAAATCTAACATTTTCTGACAGTAAATTTTCCGCTTGTTGAAGCCATCAGGTTTGATTTTTATAGAGATGTAGTTTTAAGTTTAAAGCCAAAATTCTTTGAAGACCTGAATGGTGGATATTAAAAGAGGCAGCATATTTTTTTATTGATCTTCGCGGACGCTCTTCGACTACAGCGGCGACGCGATTAACGTTTTCAATTGATCGCACAGGTCTATTTCGAGGTCCACTTGAATGATTTAGTGTACATTCTGGTGCTCTGAATTTTGCTACCCACAACTTGATTAACTGAACACTGGACCCATCATTAAAACGCCGGATTTCAAATTTAATACAAAACTTACGTTATGCCTCACTAACAAACAAACAAAAAACCGTTGCAGACATACGCTTCCACAGGGTAAGCACAGCGTACGCCAGATCACTGCGACGTGGTGACTAAAACATCCGCGCCAAAGATCTATCGAATGCGGGCTCCCTTCCCGCTAGCCCCGTTGCTTGCCTAGATATTCGAGTTTATAGTTTGAATTCGACGCTGAGACACCTTTATAATTTAAACGTTTAAGTATAACTACTAAAGCATTTGCAAATAATAATTTAATTTTTTACTCTATGAATATATTGCGTAATATGTTTTTATAGACGGAAAAATATCTTCAATTTATGTGTAATTTTTTTAGCATTACATAAAAATGAAATATAATTAATAATATACCCTAATTGTAGTTTCCTACATAAAGGCATTTTTTTATTTTTCTCTAGTCAGAAATTGACTAAAAGTGGCGAATTGAATGGTCCACCAAAAATTTTTAGATGAAAAACAAAATGAAGAAACTTATTTGTTCGCTACTCAATTGGTTCTTAACAATTATATTCTACATGCTTTTACAAAAAAATATTTCCATTCTTCAGTTTACATATTCGGGAGTTTCTTTCTAACTTTACCAAGAAATAGCCTTTTATGTGTAAATTTCCAATTCCTATCTCATTTTGTTTAGAAACTAGAAGCCTTTTATGTGCATATGAACGAATAGATGGTCCGGTAATATGACCACAAAAATAAGATTCTTTATAAACCGGTCATGTGTAGATCCATAAAAATGAAAGTAAAATACGTCGAGTAGATTGAATGAAAATAGCGTTGCAGCCAATAATTACAATGTGAAGACAAGACACTTTTCAATTTTTTGGTGCATAACACGAGTCCACTTGATATCAAAACGACGCATATACATGAAAATTTATGTTACTTCATTTGACTATGGACTTACAACATTAGGTTTCGTGACAACTACAGTTTGTTGCTTCCAATATATAAGACATATTTCATCAAAAAGCACGATTACAAATTGTTACTTCTCGAAATGCTAACCGAGCGCCAAGCTTCTGATCACTCGGTCTCTTCATACGCCATGTCTCTTTATATGACATACACATATGAAAAGTTTTTTTATGCAACACATGCATTTAAGGGTATCTGTGTACCTATGGAGGAATGGGGACGAAGACATTTGTCAATAATATTTGTAGCACATCTGTAAGCATATTTAGAAACATAATACACGCAATGTAGTGTAGTGTATGTCATAAAATGTTTGTCAATTATCTGTGTAAACATCCAATAATATACCCTGTAGCTAGTTGATTTATTAGATCCGGCCATCCCAAGTTTGATACATTCAGAATAAGAATATATATTATTAAGGTTCTGCAACAAATTGAAGAAGTTTTAGACCGGTATGCATTAAAGTTTGCAAGTGTCTGATTTAGACTTGGGTTTCAATTAAAAATATATTATTAATTTTTCAGTTAGGTATACAGCTATGAAAACCTACTTTATGCGTGTTTCAACACTTAGTTAGTTTTTTTATGTAAATCAACAAATAGAGAAAAGACTTGTAGATAGGTTTAAAAATTGTCTTTAACATTTTTGTTAAAACATTTTTTAAGCCTGTTTACAGCTGAAAACTGATGTCGAAAGGAAAGATGAATAGCATTGCATTGGTATTAATTTATTTATCTACTATTTAAAAATAATATTTACCATGCACGCAAGCACGCACGCACGCACGCTCGCTCACACATACACGCATACATTCTTAAATATGTTTACCTGTTATTTATCTGGTTAAAACTATTACTGTAAAAGGGTCAAATTGGCCTTTAAGAAGCAAACCGTAAAAATTGGTGAAGTAAGATAAAAACGCTCTACTTCTTGGAGAGTTTTGCTAGAGAAATATAAATGCGTGAATTAGAGTTTTGGGTCTAGATTTATGGAATATAAAATATAAGACATTAAACTTGTTAGAATAAGATAATTGACGAATTTTAATATCAAATATCGGGGAACTATTATAAATATATAGAATCGCTATGTATATACTGGGCCAAACATTTGAATTTCCGTTTCCCTCTTGCCAAAACTTAGACTTCTAGCATTCTCTGGAGCTAAGTTATGAGGGTGCCAATATCGAACTGCAAAGCATTTCGAATAAAGAATGTCCAATGCTCCGAACTTCGCACACTATGTCCGTATGGATTATAAGAATCAAACATAAAGGTCATAAGTCAAAATAATCGAAATTAACTGTTATATGTTTAAATGAAACTTTTCTAAACATCAAAAAACTAAAATGAAAACAATTCATGGTGAAATTAGGAAAATGCACCATAGAATATTTATTTTCTGTATCAGGAAATCATCAAAAAATCCGCTTTCTTTCATTTATCAGAAAACAATCTTAAATATCTTCAAACTTTAAGTATTTGTCATAGTATTTAATTGAGTGTATTACTTAACACATATTTCTTGCAACTTACTTAAATATTTATTTCCATCTCTGTAATAAATAAAAAACGTGATTTCTAGATTTTCTGGTAATATATTTTCTTACATAACATTTTAGTATATTTATATTATTGCGAATAGAGTTTACTACATATTTAGTTGACTTTTATGGCCATAAATAAGATTTAGTTCCTTCCTGAAATTAATTTTAATGTATTTTGCAGTCGAGAATCCAATTTCGAGAAAATAATGGTATTACAAACGTTTGTAATTACAAACATTTTTGTTTTCCTTTTCATTTTCCATTATTATATTTTGATTGATATGTGTTATATATGTTTGTATTCTATTCCTTCCCGTTTTGTTTTATTTCATTTTAATTTGAAGAAGAGTGATTAATATATAATTTAGATGTTGTTACTATTATCGATTTAAAATTTATTACATCTTGAATCTTAAAGGTCTCTAAAAACATTAGCAAGAATATGACTAAAATTGCAGTACTGAACTAAAAAATTCGATATAATTGTGTTTTTTAAGTATTTAATATTAAGTACACTTTGTGTGCCATGGTAAAATAAAATAGAGGTTTTGTTTTATTTTTGGTTTCAGTTCATTTTACTCTGACGAGTTCCCAAGCTTCATATTTCATATTAAATTTTAAAGTTTTTGTAACAGTTTTTGCTGTTTCTACCGCGTAATAGCGCTGTTGCAACAGCGGTATACACAATTATTTTCATAAATAGATTTAAAACTTCCCATAAACATTAAGTCGTAAATTTTGTACAAATCGAATTAATTGAAAAGCTCTCTAACCGATAAATCGAAGTTAGTTTTAAACGCTTTTAAGCGCGAAGTCTAAACGCGTATTTACAAATTGTAAGCTATGCTTAATTTCTTAGCCACAGAGCGTATGTAATGTTTACCCCAAAACATTATATTAAATTTACACTGTAATTCCTTTGGAAAGATCTACTCGCCACAAAGACTTAAATGACTTGCTTACATCTGTAAATGAAAGTTCGGGATATGAAAAAACAACGATAAGGCAAAATACGTTAATATTTTGCTTACATTAATTTAAGTTAGATTACACTTTATGAATAATTATAGTTTTAAATTATTTTTGGTATAAGTTTGCTGTAGTTACAGGATCTCTAGTTAGCTATAGCAATCATCATTAAGTTTTGGCAAAATCGGCACGATTGGCAAAAGTTAACGTGGTATTGAAAATTTTCATCTTTATATTTATATCTATACCAAATTTTCATCTTTATACTTGCTACTTATATAAATATCTTGATCATATTTTTTACTATTCATCAGTCACTAATCCTTATTTTATCGTTGATTTCGTAACATATTTGTTATTTATATATTGCTATAAATCTATATTTCTTTTGTAAGACTCAGTAAAATATAACTTACATTTTTTCACAAAATAAGACCGACCAGGTATTAATTTCCCAAAGGTTTACTGGAGTCAGGCACTAACTCTGCTTTATGGCCCTGCCATAAACAAAATAAATTACATTGCGTTGGCAGAAATTGCATATATTGCAGTTTGAACAGCAAACAAATTTCTGGCTGAGCTACATATTTCGAATTTTCATTACTCTAATAATTTATAATCGTTGTGAGCTATTCATATAAGTGTTTAAAGAGTGATCAGGAGAGTGCTGATCCCAATCTGATGTGGATATTTAACCTGTTTAGAAATATCGTAGTTCATTTTCATCTTTGTAAAATAGAAAGTATATCTAAAAGCCACCAGTGAGACCACTTCCACTTGCATCAGTGTATAACATAGTTTATTGCAAACCCGTTCTATTCTGGTTATTGATAGTTAATGATGGTAGGATTTCAATGATTTAGCAATTTTTAAGTATAGACCTACTTTTATAAATTGTAAAATAAGTGAACTTTGCAAAAAAAAAATTCAGTTTGTTCTTTAAACAAAACTTATATCATGAACCTTATTTCTGATTAGAAAAGTTACTTACGATTTTAAAGTTTTTTGACCTAATCATGATGTATACGTAATTAGGGCATTTATAGGATAAATGGAATAAATAATGACGTAATTAATTAACTAAAATTCAAAATAAGTAATACTACTTAACTTTTTATTATGTTTTGTAGGAAAACATATGAGCACTTCCATACACCTACGCACACTCGCACACATGTAATCACAGGCACGTAAGTGGGTGTAAGCCCGTTATTGCAAGCTTGAATTTTCCTAGTAGAATAATATAAGTTTACTGAACATTTAGTTAGAATTATTATAGTTTTACATTTGCAAAGCAATTACGCGAAATTTAAGTAAATGATTTAAATTGTTTTCTTTTAATGAACCTTAGGCATCGCCTCCATTTACCTATATTTTAGTTAGGTGTCAGTTGCGTCGCGTCTTACAATATTGGATTGAGATTTAATTAATAATTTTTCAATTTTGAGCACAATTTGCGAAATATTTAGCTTGAAAATGCTTTCAAAATTTCCTCAATCTGATCATTGTTCCACAATGGATTTGAATAATCTCGAGATATTCTAGGAACTAATATTTAATAAGTTATTATTAAAATGATAAGGACATTATGTCATTGTGAGATTGCCTTTTTTTAAAATAAAATGTTTGTAAATATAATTCAAACTTACCAAATTAATCGAATATCTGATTCTGCCATCAATTTACCGTCCCTAATAAAATTATAAAAGTAAAACATTGTCGGTTTGTTTATTTATTTGTCTTTCTTTTACTTTTAAATGCCCAATGAAATTTGCATATAAATATTAAACAGCGTATATTAAAATATAGGTTACATATTGCATTTGACACTATTTTGAATCTGGGCAAAGAATATAAACGCTAAAAAACGCCATGCCCACACACAAGAAAGTGGAATATATTCCGTTTAACGTACCAAATAGTTTTAGTTAAGAAGATAGATAACAAATTCCTATTTATGATTTTAATTTTTTTTTGTATTTAAATAAAGAATGAAAAAAACATTGTTTTTCATATTACAAAGGATTGTGAAAAAATATGTAGATTTTTATATTTATATATCTCCGTACATTTTTCTATGTAAGTCACGATTTCAGTTACCTACGAAATTTATATCAATATTTATTTTCATTGGCTTCAAATTAATTGCAATGTTTATTCATACTTTACATCAATCTATTTTTAAGAATACCTAAAATAGTCTAATTTTAGGTAATAGATCAAAATTATTAATTATATGTTATTACGTCTATAACACAATCACTGGCTCATGTTAAATATAAAAGTAAATTAGGGCAGCGCGCCGAAATCGGAAGAAAATTTAGATGCCTTAAACAATATCTTAACTTTAACCCTTGAAGTTCTCCAGATCTAGTCTACTCTGTTTGAAAGTAACACATGCTGAAACTCATTGTTTTGGCCTCACATCTCTCCCATGCAACCTAAAATATGCAAGAGGGCAAAATTGTTGTCACCGAGCTGTTTAGCCAGGCAAATTGGATTGACGCCCCTGCGCTGTTGCTAAATTTCGTCTTAAAGGAAGTACTGTCAAAAGAAAACAGGAGTTGACATGAAACTCAACTTTATTAAAGGAGTGTAATATAAAACTAATTCTACTACGTATAATGACTACATAATGGACACATGTTTTCATGCCCAGAAATAGTGTTTAACATAATATTTATCCACCCCGGTGACCCAATTTTTTTAATGTTGTCTACTAGGTATAATAACTACTTAATGAATAGATATTTTCAAGACCAGAAATAGTGCCAAATGGAATATATAACCCTCTCGGTAACGTTTTTTTTCATGAAAAAATTTTAATATTTTTTTATATTTGGTCATCAACCATGTAAAAATACTCAACGACATTTTGAAATCTAAAAATTACTCAAAAAGCTTTTCGAAATTTTAAACGTAAACGACATATAATTAGGAGACACATGATAACAGTATCACTTTTTGAAAGCTAGTCGTTAATGTCGTCATTTATAAAGTTTAAAAATCACTACTCTCAAAAGAATATTTCGGTACTTTCTACCGCAAGTACTACCTCATTTCAAAGCAATACGTATGCTTGCAAGGAATGGATTAATTAGTATATCCTGCCATAGAGCCATAGGTACTATTTTATTCCAAACCGGTCTATTTACTACGATGCAGTTATTTTAAGAATGTTTTCAATTCCAGGAAACTACTAGGTTTTTCATTTAAAAAAAATACAAGTAGATGGCGAAACGCACTTACATTAGGCTTATGTAGGTGTTTAAATTATCGTTAATTTTTATGCTAATTTCCCGAAGAAAAAGGAAGTATCCGAGATTTTTTTACACATCCCACACCAATGATTAGGTTATATTGAATGTCATTTTTAAGGTTAGTATTTCACAAATAAGGCTTAAAAAACCTATCCAAAAGGCATACAATATAAACTTTTGTTTTTTTAAACTTTTGTTTGTGTAACTTTTGTTTACGCATATGTAAAATAACTATATTTTATTCGAGGTTGCGTAAGAAACAACTACTTGCAAAATGGTGTGAATATTGGTTAGAAACTATGGAAACTTTGATACTGTGACAGACAGATGAATGCCCGGGAGAATAAATGTCGACCATGACGAAATTGTAAGGATTTCTTGACGAATTGTATATTGAATGGAAACCTACAATGATGTTTTTTTTGCGAAAAAAAGATTTTTTGGCCAGCTATATTTTAGAAATAGAGGAATATTTCAAAAATTGCTATCTTAGTTAGACCGTATAGATCAACTGGTAACGACTCTCGTTAAAGTTCGAAATCAAAAAATTGGTATAAATTTTTATGGATATATAAAACTGAATATAATTTCTACCAAAACACTTCATTTTGACATATATCATAAACAATATTAATACGAGTAATTTTTTTATTTTAGAGTACACCAAAATAAATCAATTTCTATAAAACTAAATGTTTCTACCTATATTTTACCTGAAACATGTATAACTCTCTTATTTATATATACATATATATATATATATATATATATATATATATATATATATATTGCAAGTAAACACTTGGTAAACTTGCATACATATATACAAGAGACATATATTTCGTGTAAAATATAGGTTGGTTTTACAGAAATTTATCGATTCCGGTGTGCCGTAAAATAACAAATTACAAGTCAGCACGATGCAACGAACATGTATAAAATATAAGAACAGAAGGCAGAAAGTACGAAAAAATTTGAAATTGTAACATAACCAAACTTTATAATTAAATATATTATAATCATTTTCATGGGAAAAGAAAAAGAAAACTTTGAAAATTATTGATTTCCAAATATATCAGCAAACGTCTGAACAAAACTCCAACATTTTTTTTTGTTTTTCTTCTCATCTACGGGGTAAAATAAAATATTTTAAAAAGTTCAAATTGTATTCGGTAACTATTTCCTCAATATCTATAAAAGAATAAATATCGCATTATTCATAAACCACAAGATAATTGTTTTGTCGAGAACTAATTCTATTGGTCTTATTATCTGACTCAATAAAAGTTCATTTCTATATTCAATGTATCACTGTAACTTCACAAAAAGGAAATTGAACAATACTAGAATGTTTTAATTAAAATAGAAGTAAATAACTGAAAATAAGTTAACCCATAGCCACGGTTTTAATCTCTCCTTTAAAAGAAAATTTCCCATATTAATCATGAAAACATAGATAAAGAATATATTATTTATCATTATTTGTAGGTGGTGAAAACCAAACATAAAATCTAAAATATAAGGACATCACGCTAGCAGTGTATAATGAAAAAGGCTCCCGCGAGACGATATGTTGATGTATTAGTACTTCATTTTAACTGCTTATCACATATCTTGAATTTTACATACACATCAAAATTCTAAGAGTTAATAAAACTACCACTTTTCATTAAGTCTCGCTTTCTATTTCAACTGTATGTACGGCCAACCGCAAAGACATTGCCTCCGTCCAACGCGAAACTCGGTCTTGATTTAATTTTCCGCCAGCGAACTGATTTAATGAACGTAATATCGTAACAGAGTTTACGTTTTGTCTGTCATGTGGTTGAGGAACGTCAATCAAGCTTTTAATTGTTGCACGAGACGAGGAGTAAGAAATTTTCGCAAGAGTTTTTATATTTACAAACAGAAGAGAAAATTTGACAGAGTAGAATTTAATCGTGAGTATTTCAATTTAAATATATGCTTGAACTACGCGAATGGATGGATTGGTTTAAAAAAATTGTGTGTGTACTAATGTACGTGCGTTAAAGTTCTTTGGCATAATACAAGAATAACTTCATTTAGCAGGCAAATAATTAATCGAAATAAAATAATAAAAGGGCTGGAATGAATTCAATAAAATAATAAAAATTTCAGAATTTAAATTTAAAACTTATTTCAAAAATGAATGGTTAATCATTTTATTTTTCTGCTGCCTTTCCACTGCAAGCCAATCATCTACCAGACCATTTCCAAATTATCGTTCTTTAATTTTACTATTTTCTCATAGGGAGTAGTAATAAAATTTATCTTTTGTCTAAAATCACATTCATTATAATTTAATGTAATATTATTTTTATTATTAATATTGTCATTCATAATAATAATAATTTTGGTTATTATTTGTTAAATTATTGAAATATGTCGAATTATTCTTCAACGACTTTGTAAATTATTTTTTTTTACATTTCATTAATGTTTCATTTATTTAAATTGGATTTATACTCTTACTCAGAGTATTTATTTCCGCGGAAATGTTAGATGCAATAATTTAAATAAATGTTACAAATATTGTCAAAGTCATGACACGCTTCTTATGGTTCAATGGAATGGACTGATAGTATTCGACGTAAACCTAAATTACGTAAAAATTATTTGATTACAAATAGTATAATCAAACATACGTTCGTCAATAGAAGCTGAATGTAAATTAAGTCAAATCAAAGAATGAAACTTTTTTATTTTACGAAAAGAAGCATCCTCCATGCTACTTTTTTATGTGAAATTTTTCCGAGTTTCCGAGAAGATTCTATGTTTATATAATATCAAGGAACAAAGTTTGACAAGGTTACCCCGAAGCAATCGAAAAACAATATATGTTGAGTAAACGCGAAAGAAAATAATTGAATGCGGAAACAAATGCTTTACATATTTAACTTTGACACGAAGACTTCCAGGTTTCACTTCAATAGCTCTTTCACATTTAAATTCAAAATATAGTTTTCCATTACACCTGGATAAGGTCCTTATCGTAAATGTTACTTTCAACTTACTCTTTACTTCAATTCGGTGGTGATAAATGTGTCTTGTTTACAACATAATGTAAATTCGTTGCGAGAATTTTGATGAGATTCATTTTTTTCTGTTAGACGAATTTAGAAGAGGAATTCTATAAACTTAATAATTGAAAAAAAAGTTCAATGTTATTTTAGCATTACCTTAGTTCTTTGATCAAACAAAAAACACAAATGTCCATGTGGTATTTTTAAAGTGCAAATATGCTCAAAAGGTCATCTGCAAAGTTCATATAAATTTAGACCCAGGTTTTATAATAATAAAGATGACATTTTTAAACAAAGACGCAAAAATAATTTTCTTAAAATTATGTTTGTTTCATCAATTTGATTCATTTGACAAAATCTATGTAAAACCCAGAGCGAAAGATATATTCATTTTGACGGTAGAATTTGAGATTGAATATATTTCGGCAAGATCTACCAAGTAATCGGTATTGATTATTTTTTGTAATCGTATCTACGAAGTGATTTTATCATTTCTTAAAAATTTCTTTTATATTTATGTAACTGCAGGCTATTTCAGCTCCTCTCATTTCTTAGTTATGCACGTACTTAATTTAACCCATCTCTAGATAAAAAAAATTAAACAAAATAAAATAAAAATAAAAAATTAAATTACCAGTCAACTGTAAATATTTATATCTACTCCGCAGACGATTCCTTAAATTAGGATAGAATTAAGCTGCTAACTACCTATTTAAACCGGAATAACGATATGCATAAATACATACCATTATTACAAATATTATGAAACTTAAGTATGAATAGAATTAATATTATGAGAGTTCTGAATACACATGTGCATATAAATATTTAACGGTAGAAAATATTTATATTAATCTACTAAAAATTATGAGGTTCTTTGCCACCACGTAAAAATATTTCCTAATATATTTTCACAAACATATGAATAACATAAAATATCGGACGAATTGTGAGATTTAAATAGATGGCCGAAGTTTTCTGATAAACTTAGATACAATTTTGGAAAAGCTTCTTTTCCTAATATTGATTTTAATAACTTCGGAGATGAAGAAGTGGTCATGTTTTATGGAACAATATTTTAAATGACACTGCTCTTTAAAATACTTCCACAGAGCACCCACAAACAAATTCAAATTACATAAATATTTTTTAAATTTTAAATATATGTATATATATATATATATATATATATATATGTACTTTTGCATATGCTACACTTCTGCACCACATTTAAACATTTTCAGAGAACAGCGACTGTAATAAATAGATGGAGGGGTACGGTCGTGACCTTATAATTGTCTCTTCTCTATTCCTAATCCTAAAAATGGCATTCATCACGTATAATTGTTTCAGCAGTTAAACTTAGATTTTAATAATACTAATTTAAATATTTGTATGTCCCTTTTTAATCGACACATCCAAGCAATGACAACTTCGCAATGAAAAAAGTAGAAACCACTTCCTGAAAACAGTTATACGTAAATTTTGTACATTATTCATTTACATATTAGTTATTACTGTTTCTTAACAATTTTGCAAAAACTATCAACAATTGGGTAATAAATATGGGTTTTGATTTCATAAAAGTGGAAACAATACATTCTGCCTAAAATATTTTACACACTTTATATTTTAATGTAGCCAGATATATTTCGAAGCAATATTTTCATCAAATGTATCGGTGAAATATTCACGGTTTAGAGTATTCCTCCAATAGTATTGGACAGATTAATCAAAAGCGCAAATTATCCCTGGAAGAGCTGGAAAAATAACGCTTTCTGAAATAAAATAACAAGAAAGTAAATATGAAATTTAATATCAATTTCTTTCACTATTTTTAATAAATCTACCAATAGTTTACGTATATATTTGAAAATAGATGAAAAAGATTTTCGATGATAACAAAATTGGACGGAGTACAAAGTGTCAAAGTGAAGCCTATTATACATTTGTTTTCACGTAACGTAATTTAGCAGCACCTTTATCAAGAGCAGCAAATCTCATTGAAAGAGCTTTATACTCGCCTTAAAAGCTTGTAGAGCTTAAAGGTGTCCATAGCTACAGTAAGTTGAGAGATGTTCTTTGAAGTTCGTTTATGAATTACATTGTGATAATTAAAGTGGATATCGTTATCAAAGGATGTCAAGTAAATAGACGCGCTTTTACCATTTCCTCTTTCACGCAGAAAACAGAGTAATGATTATGTAATATTATATTTTTCTGTATATATTCTTAATGGAATATGCATTAAAAATAGCCATCTAGTTATAATATAACAAAATTATCTTTGTTTTAACGACGTTAAAACAAAGTAACATAGTTAAATAGTTGGTTACAAACATGTTCTATATTGCGAGAATTAAATGCAAAATACGGTTTCAGGGTAGTGCATCGCAAAAGTTCCAATCAGCAGCACCGAATACTGCACTTTTTTCTCGTAACGCTTCCTTGCTGTTTTGACACTTTTGTAATTTAATTTCAGAAAAACTATTCTTGACATTTAATTTTCAGTAACATAAATTCCAAAATAAATATCCCAATGAGGATATTTATTTTGGAATAGAGAATATTTATATTGGATAGAAACAAAGATAAAGCTCATTTCAGTGTATAAATCACGTTTCATAGATACGTGCTTAGGTTGTTACGGCTTTATGCACGTTATGTAATAACAGTTTTTTTTATAGAAAATATTAACTAAATATATGAATTACATAATCAGACATTTGCTTAGTTTTATTAGGATTGTATTACTTGTTACGGTTTTATGTTTCTATTACATTATAGACGATCTCTATATATGCATTTCAATTCTAATTACTTACAACGTATTGTAACTGCCATTACGCCTTTTTTAAATTGTTTTGCAGTAATTGAACAATTAATAATAAATGGTTTGACTTGAAACATTTCTAAAAAAAACTTGCTTTCGTTGAACGGTATTAGATTATTTTTATATTATACAACTAGAGAATGTGTATGATAAGTAGTAAAATCCACGGCAAGGACCAATCGGAAAGGCGAATTCCGTAGAATTTTTTCAGCCACATCGTATACAATGCTAAAAAAATTATTGATTAGAAAAGTGTAAGGGCGAAAAATACTTTAAATTATCGCATCTCTAGTATTTAATTGGCGTATTGCAAAAAATACGTAAAAATAATGATAAAATACAGAGCCATCTTCTGATATAATTTGATCAGGGGTTAAATTTGTTTTACGAATTTATCTACGTATATAGTTTAAATGGCTCTCTGGCTGGTTTAAATTCTCTGCAACATTAGAAGTAAGTAAGAATTAATTACTTCTATAGCAAGATTTGTGTTAATAAACACAATAAAACATACGATCGAATGTATCGTTTCTCATATAAATATTAATCATAATGAAATTAGATTTTGTGTATAATGACAAAGAGATCAGGGTGAATCTCGTAATAGAGATGATATTACTTATAATCTAAACACAAAGCTGTAACTCATTCTTCTACACTCCTTTTGCAAAGCTCTGTAAGAACTTTGTTGCCTTTATCTCGCTTTTCATTTTTGAAAATAGAACTTGGCACTTTTTAGGATAATATTCTTGACGAAAATATTAAATCGAAATAATGAAAAATGGAGTTAAGAGATTACTTGGTTAGTTGCGGTATATTGCATTACACTATGACATATTATTGGCTTAAATTTGTTTCAAATTCGTCAAAAAAAATCTTTATAACTTGTCACGACTATCACGTAATTTTAGACGTACTCATATTTCATTTTCAATGAAATATATTCAACACCATTTCAACAACTAAAATTGACATTTTTGTATTTAAACATCTCACTAAATTTTCCACTTTTCAGCTTTGACTTGTTTTAAGTTTTCTTTGTTTTTCAGTTTATCAAATATAACACTTATTTATTACAGAGAAAAACTATAATTAAACGTAATACATTCATAAGCACATTTGAAATTGAAAGTCGAATCCGAAACAATTGTCCTAAATTGTAATAGCAAGCAGAATCTACCAAAAGTATCGACTAAATGGAGCCAATAATTAATTCTTAAAAATACATCCCATCCACATTATGGACTGGAACTAGATCAGATTCGATGTTGCACCTGCTCTAGGAACAGCAACAGGGTGTTTATATAGCTACAAATTTGAATAAGCATGAACAACGATAGAGGAATATCAAGTTAAGTTTTGAGCAGTCTGGGAATTCAGTGCAGCTTTTATGCACGCTATTTTATACCTTATTCTGGACATTTGCTAGTCCGTTACCTTTTATTATAGTTACTGCCTGCTACTTCATTACCTTATACTCACAGTCATCATATTAATATTTAACTTTAGGCTGAAAACTGAAAATTACAGGGCTTCTTCTCAAATATAGTTTTTTTTTAATATTATTTTTTTTTATTAAATTCACTAAAAGTGCATAAAAACGTAATTTTCAAAAACCCATGTTTTCTTGTTGGTCATCGATATGTGTGAATGAAAAAAATATACGCTGCTATCAAACTTGTCCTTCCGTTATGAAAGCTATTTATATGAGTTCATGCTTCATGAGGGATTAGTATTTGTACATATGTTTGTCTTTCAATGTAATGGTGTTAGCCTCCAATAGTATTAGTATTTACATTTAGGACTAATTTAACCTCATATGACATTGAAAAATAAAAAGTATTTATTTTTGAAATTTTTTCCAGAACAGTTATCGGTATCTCAGATAATTATCCTTTAGAAAATGTGATTTAAGAAGTAAGAAATTGTTCATTAATTCACTTCAATTCTCTGCACCGCAATCAAAAAATAAAGACAAAAAAGTAAAAACAAAAATAACGGCTCCAGATTAAAATTTAAAAACGTTAACACTACTTTAATAATAGACACATACGTGTGACAAACCGCCTTTCAAACCTACTAGTCAAAGAAACAGCCCAATCTAACTTATTCTGACGTGTAACTGTGAAACATCTGTAGACATTTTCCGAATAAAAAAGTTCACTTGGATAGACATATTTCAATTTGATTATATAAAAAATAAAATTTCACGTAATGAAAATTGAAGAATTTTTCCGTGAAAGTCTAACATTAAACAACAAATCACTTCCGGCTAAAGTTATTCAATGGCACCTTTAGGTGGTATGATATATACATATATATATATATATATATATATATATATATATATATATATGTGTGCGTGTGTATAAAATATTTTTATTTTCTGTCTTCATCGAATATTTACGTTTCCATAACTGACCAAATGCGTATCTGAGTGTATGTGAAGTGCGTATCAGAAAACATAATAAAATTTTTGGATGCATTTCTTGAACTTTTTATGGAAATTAACTAAATAAAAAACAAATTATGCGAACTGCCAAACAAGCGTAGTTGCAAAATTATTACATTTTAATTATTATTACATTCTGTAATTTTAGAGGCAGTGTAAGAACAAGGAATCATGTGCGATAATCATCCGCATTCATTACTATTTTTATTCGTACGTTCTAGAAAATATTTTACCATGTGAAAAAATAATGCAAAGCTTTATACATAATTATAATTAAAATAGAACCGAACAAATAAATTATTTCATTAATCAAAACAGTTTTTTCACCTGCAATGAAATAAGTGACGTCGATGTGATTGGACCAGTGCTTGTAGCCGATGTATAAGTATTTGATTGATGTAATATTACATCAATTAAATGATGATTTGGATGATTCGTTTTCGTCGAATAATAATTTCGTTATTCTTAATATCCATCCACCGTTTGGTAATTGACATTTCGCAATTTTTCAGTGAATTTTTAATTCAGCAATTATGTATTGACTTAGGTTGATGCAAGTTAGAAATGATATATTTTGATTCTAAATAAAAAATTGTGCAACTTAAAGGTATGTCAAAATCCACCTGAGGAACCTTCAATGCACCTTTACCGTTTCATGTAGTCTGGATAGGTAATTTTTCATTTGTTAAAATTATTACCTGCCCGTACCCATCGAGGGAGACAGTAAGTGCAAATTCATTCTGGGTTATATGTGAGAAATTTTAATCCAGTCAGCATCCAGCTTTTTGCAATTTTCCAGACTTACACGTAGTTAAAAGGAGAGTTTAACTGGCATCAGTATATTGTAACCCTTCCAACAAGTTGCAAGAACCAATTTCCGGAGAATATAAAGTTATAAGAATTTATAACGATAGTACATATTAAATAAGGGACAGAAAGAATATGTCAGCCAAAAATTTTAGTAAAAATTAGGTCAGAACATTGCTGCTATCGATAATATTTAAAAAAATTATTAGATTGAATTGAAGCTATGAAGTGAGTGGCAAGACTGCCTTAAATGTGGGATTTGTTTCATTCACTTTATATTTTCCTTTGCTTTATTCATGGAAGTAAAGTTTCACATGACTATTAGCGACTACAGGAAGCACCAGACAAATATATTACTAAAGAAAACGTAATGGAATTTGAATTACGCGTTACGCCACAGAAAAATTTCATTGTGCAAAATTGCCAAGTCGCTTTACGTACACAAACTAGTCAAGTAAATATATAAAAACAATAAGTAAATTATGTATTTTTAAATTTTTTACTCGGAAATTTAAATATGTAAAATAAATAATAGAAGAAGAAAAAATAATTTGACTAAACGGTTCACACTTTAGTTCATTCAGAATGTTTTTGCTTATTCGGGGGCTCCTCAAAATGTAAATACAAATCATTTCAAATACCTTTTCTAATACATCAAACTACATATTATGTATAAATTTTATTTGACAATCTTATTCATTGAGAATTTAGAACCACTGATGACCCGATGGACTGAAAACATTGCTAAAAATAAATAAGCCTTAAGATAACGAATCCTGCAAACAAATTAAATGAGCTGAAATAGATTGATTAAAATTATATCTATCAATACGATATTATCTATTAGATTTTTGATTTGCAGTTTCCTGGTACGCAACATAAATCTACTTGATATTAAAATGGTACTGAGCCAGTTACATATAAACTTACATTCCATTGGGTAGTCGATAGACATATAACAATTGATCTCATGACAATTTCAATTTGGTTCATGTATCAGATGTAGGCAGAGGTTTGTCTCTTACCTTGCCTTAAAAATATACTTACTAATAACAGGCCTAACTAAAAGACGAAGTATGATTATAAGTAGTCTGTTCTGGAAGAGCTGGACGAGCATCAAACTTCTGATCAATAAACCATATCAAATGAAACATTATTTTAGTGAAGGTGTTTATCTATGGGTAAATACGGATAGGAATATGTTAATATATATATATATATAAATATATATATATATATATATATAAATAATACATTCATAATATTTTTAACAGATTTATATTTTTTTGTAAATATAATACATGCAATATCGTGTAGTGTAATCTAAATATTAATACGTGAAGCAAAAACTTCGGACCCCTTTTTACGAAAATTGCGGGGACGGAGGAGTATAAAATTTGGCATACTTATAGTTTATATGTAGGAGAAGTGCAGAACGCTAATATTTTTCAATAATAATGCTCATAAAGTACATTAAATCAATCAATAAAACATTACACACACTACCATGCATTTGACACACACATGTATATACATACAATTGACATATGAGTAGTCTATAGTTTTATTTTTCCGCTGGTTTTCCATTGTAGTTTATCTGCCAGACAGTTCGCAAGTTATTGTGCTTCAACTTTGTTATTTTCTCACATGTAATAGTAAAAGAACTGATCTTTTATCTAGAATTACAGTTGTTATCATTTAATGTAAAAATATTAATAATAATCATAATATTAATATGTGAAGCAAAAACGTTGTAACTCTTTTACGAAAATTACGCAGACGGATGAGTATGAAATTTGGCACAGTTAAAGTTTGTATGGAGGAGTACGGAAAGCTAAAATTGTTATATAATAATGCATTAGAAACACATTAAATTAATAAAAAAAACATTACACATACTACCATGCGTTTGACACACACACACATGTATATAGACACATACTGACATATGAGTTGTCAATAATTTTATTTTTCCGCTGGCTTTCCATTGTAGTTTATCTGCCAGACAGTTTCTAAGTTATTGTGCTTTAACTTTGTTATTTTCCCATATATAGTAGTAAAAAAATTGACCTTTTATCTGAAATTAGAGTTATTACTATTTAATAAAATATTATTCAATTTTCTAAAGGTTAATAATGATCATAATTTAAAGGTTAATAATAACCAAAATCTTAATATGCGAAGCAAAACCTTTATACTCCTTTTTACGAAAATTACGCGTCCGGAGGAGTATGAAATTTGACACAGTTAAAGTTTATATGGAGAAGAGTGCTGAAAGCTAATATTTTTATATCGAAGGAGATATATAGATTTTTATTAGAAATACATGCTTTTGACACACACATATATGTACACACACATATGTACTATTTTGTTTATGGTTGAAGTCTATGGTCAAACTGAGATTAATATTATTTGTCCATAGTCTTACTGAATGTCAAAAATAATCATAATTATGATAATATCATATTCATAGTTTGTTTCGCATACACATATTAATAGACCAAACGCAAATTTAAATAATATTAATAGTTTACAAATGAAGAAGTAAGTAGAGATACATATAAATGTGCACTAAATGTAATTCCAAGACTTTTTCATAGTTATGATCGTGGATTAATGGATTTACAATGCAGGTTTTGCAATGCGAAACGTTTGGAATATGAAGTGACTTTAAGTGACAGGACTGAATTCACTTAATGTTGTCATAAGGGTAAAGTAATATTACCTCCCTTAAGTCAAAATGAATATTTTAAATCACTGTATTATGGACTTATTTGAAATGAACCTTCAATCAAAAGTAAGGCAAACAATTATTTTGAAAACATTCGCAAATATAATTCATCATTTGCTATGGTTAGCTCAAAAGCTAAAATTTGCGGGGCAGTTACAAGTGGAGTGTATCATTTCAAAAACCTGATATTTTTATCACAGATCAGGTTCAATGAATGCGGCATATGGTCGCTCACCATGTTGTGCGCAATTCGATTTTTATGATGTCAACACTATCAATTATGTATTATCAATTATAGATTACAACAACATTTTAATCCAACATGCAATAATAATATAATGCGCAAAATAACTCTTAAATTGGAACGCAGTAATCCTTTGTTTCGGTCATTCATTGCAATGAAACATCATTGTCACAAAGTTGAAAATAAAAAAAAGAAATTTGTATGCTCATTAATGTAAATCATGATTTAAATCAACTCAAATGATGCAGTTCAAACTGATGTAGCAGTAATATTTAGTACAGTTGATTGTGAGCCACCTTTGAACGAAATATGATTTCATTTTCAAAAGTTAATAGTATCATCAAAAATATCTCAGTTTTAAATTCATCAATAGACCCTTGAGCACATCCATTACTTTTTTCAAATGGTGATACTGGGTGGCATATCAATATTCCTCATAACGTGCCAACTATATCTAATTCAAGAGCACCCAGAAAAAAAATACCCATGCTTCAGTATGCAGCCTATCGACTTGCGATTAAAGAAGATTTCAGCATCTAGCACCATTCACAAAAAATTATTTCTGCAGTGGATAGTTGATATGTATGTGAGAATAGAGGGCTCAAGATTACATTGCATTCGACAAAATCAAACAATTCTTAGATCTGAAGTTTACGACAATTTAACAGACTACATAGAATTGAACATCAATGCCAGTAAGCTTGGCCGTAGAATAATTTTACCATCTTCGTTCAATGGATCTCCAAGAAATATGTATCAGAATTATTTAGATGCAATGTCAATTGTACAACATTTCGGAAAACCGTCTTTATTTATTACAATGACTTGCAATCCAAGTTGGCCAGAAATAGTTATCAACAGTGGTGTAGGTGAAGCTGCTAATTTTAGACCTGATATTATTGTGCATGAATTCAAGTCAAAGTTGAAAGCATTCATAAAGGGCCTTATACAAAATAATATCTTTGGTAAAGTTGAAGCACTCATTTATACAATTGAATTTCAAAAAAGAGGATTGCCTCATGCTTAACACATCCAACATTACATAAATATGTTGTAAAACATATGATGCATGGTCCATGCGGAGTACTTAATCCTAATTCTGTATGTATGAGAGATGCAAAATGTATAAAAGAGTATCCAAAACGATTTAATGAAACTACACGTGAATCGTTAAATGGGTATCCATTATACAAAAGACGTGATAATGGTATTAATGCAGAAGTTCGTGGTAGTTGCCTTGACAATCGATATGTTGTACCATACAATCCATATTTACTTGCTAAATTTAATTGCCATATAAATGTTGAAGTATGTACTATAGTCAAAATTGTCAAATATATTTATAAATATGTGTATAAAGGCTATGACAGTGCATCTGTTGAACTAGGGTCTGGTGGAAATGAACAAGGTCAAAATATAGAAATTAATGAAGTTACCAATTTTTTAATTGGTCGTTATGTAGGATCAACAGAAGCCATATGGCGCATCTATGAATTACCAATGCATTTTCAGTCACATACTATAATCAGACTTGATATTCATTTACCGCGTCGACAGAATGTATACTTTCGAGAAGGGCGAAAACGTCAAATAATTGATAATGAAAGACAAACAAAATTATTAGCATTTTTTGAGTTGAATCGATCAGATCCATCAGAAAGAGAGTATAAATATACTGAAATTCCTATGCATTATGTGTGGGAAGATTCCCGAAATAAATGGAAGAAGAGAAGCCGTGGAGGTGATAAAATCATTACAAGGATATATGTAGTGTCACCAAAAGATATCGAACTTTTTCACTTACGATTGCTTTTATTACATGTCTGTGGTCTGAAATCATTCGAGGATGTTAGAACATACAATGAATTTTTATACCCTTCTTTTGTTGAGGCGTGCCATGCTCGTGGAATAGCTACAAATGATAATGAATGGCGGGTGTCAGGACAAATTTGCAAGTGTTAAAAATCATAGATAGATTATTGAGTGATCTATGTGATGAAAACCATAAACATAGTGTTTGGAAGAAAAACTATACTTCTGTGCGGTGATTTTCGGCAAATCTTACCAGTAATCCCACACGGATCACGTGGAACTTTAATTGAAAATTGTGTTACAAGTTGGCATGAATTTCCTAATTTTCATAAAGTTACATTTCCTCGAAATATGAGAGCTTTGCCAAATGAAATAGAATTTGTAGAATTCTTGAAAAAAATTGGAAATGATGAGGCCCCACAATTCCTTCAGTTTGGTAAAAATGTTATTGAAATACCTCATCAATTAATAGGAGATAAAAACAATATTATTGATGAGGTGTATGGAAATATTTCCAATAACATACTCTCAGAAAATATATTGAACTCTGTTATTTTAGCACCTACAAATGACGATTGTACTTTGATTAATACTGATATACTTAATCAAATTCCTGGTGAACAGCGAAAATATCATAGCTATGATAAAATAATTTGTGATAATGACAATGACATCAATAACTATCCAGTAGAGTTTTTATATTCTTTGTCTCTTAGTGGTTTACCACCGCTTAGTTCACAAAGTTAGTATTGAAAGTTAATTGCATAGTTTTATTGATCAGAAACTTAAATACTAAGGACGCATTAGTCAATGGAACAAGAATGCGCTTCAAATTTATGCATTGAAATTTAATAGATTGCGAACTTTTAATTGGGACCGCACGCAGTAAGAGAATTTTGATTCCACGTATACATTTAACGTACTCTGGAACTATTTTACCGTTTAACTTTCAAAGAGCACAATTTCCTATAATACCTGCATTTGCGATGACAATAAATAAGTTTCAAGGACAAACATTCCAAAACGTTGGAATTTTATTGAATCGGCCAGTTTTCACACATTGGCAATTGTATGTCGCAGCAAGTAGAGTTCGTTCATTCGATGGTTTAAGGTTTTATATTTCCGAATATAACGGTCAAGGACGTTTAGCAAACGATGAAAGAGTTTTTACAAAAAAAATTGTTTTCAGAAAAGTTTTAAATCGTTAATTATATTATCGCAATATGCGATAAAAAATGCTATTCAATGGAGATCATTTTTACCCCATAATTTTTTTATTTCGCATCATCTTACAGCATGTTCTGTTTCAATATTTTTTTTTAAAATATATTTAAGGAAAAAAATAAATATATTAGGTATTATTTATTTTTCTCATTTTTGAATTCCATATAATTTATTTTTTTTAAATAGGAAAATAACAGCGTTGGCGAAATCTGTGGTTATATTAGTATATAGTCTTTGACAACAGAACCTTAATAATGTTTGAGGACTATATATTTAAATAATTTATATTAAATAACTTATAATTTAAATTTATTATGGTCGAATTTCGACCACTGGGCGACCGCTAGTTTAAATAAATATTTGTCAATTAACATTTGAAGTATTAGAGTTAAGTTATAAGTAGAAAATATTACTTACAGAAACATTCAATAACATACAATGTTGACTGATTAGATCCGGCCATAAGAAATAAAATACCTTCAGAATTACGATATAATTTTTTTAGTTTTCCAAAACGAAACCTTATCAATTATATTTTATCTTTGTGTTCATGTGTGATCAAAAAAACAATTGTTTTAATTTAATAAAAGGGTGTGGCCGGGTGCGATTATTTTTCCGCACATACTGTCGAGTAAAATATTTTTGAAAGTCTTTGAAAATGTCTATTTTACGTACATTTTGTCTAGGGAAATGTCACTGTAAAAGTGTTTGAAAATTAATTTGTAGTTTCTCTTAATATTTTCCATTATTATGCTACGTATACCAAATATTAAGATTCAAAGTAACATTCACCGTGTTCTTTAATTTTTAAACTGTAGATTTTAAATCGAAATAAAAATTAGTTGCTAACTTTCATTAAAATTATTTTCAGCTCAGTAATATTGGTTTACCTAGTGGGCCTTTAAATGACGATCGATCACTTTATTTAAGGCGTAGTAGAAATAAGGTAACTGATAAACATTTTTATTAATTTTTAAAACTCACAACAAAATCAGTTACGTCACTCCGAATCCTTAAACTTCTTGTTAAATTGAATAATATATATTATTATAGTTAATATCATTTTAAATCTGCCTGTATGATTCGTTTCAAAAATTTCTGCCATAATGACTATAAAATTGTACAGTTTGATGATTGAACGTGTGCAAAAAGCGCTCCTTCGATATCTGTGTATGTGACAGTATAGTTACTTCACCTTTCTATTTTCCACCAATTTCAGAAAAAAACTCGCAGAAAAGACGTTGCACTAATGAAATTCAACTTCTAGCTATTAAAAGGAAAAAGTCTGTGCTCTGTATAATTGAATATATTTTCATTCTTCATACCTGATAATTTCCTGCGTTCACACAATCATAATCTGTTTTTTATACCACTCTTTAGAACCGAACGATATCGGAACTCTCCAGTTTCTAGCGGTGTTTCACTGTTCAATTGCACGATCGCGGTCGCACCAAGGTGTGATTTATTTATGATCAGTGAAACTAAATTTGTCGAAATGTGCCACCGTTATGTTTTATAGTTCTTTGTGTGTGCATCTAATATATGCCTTCTTTAATCTTTATCGTTACGAATAGGTTTTTGTAATATACCGATAAATATATGCAAATCAATTATTAAATGAAAAAAAGTAATTCTGCGAGACTCTTACAAAAAAGCCAAGAATTCTGTATAAAATATTGCCTTTTTTTCAAGTTACAACCGCCCACATTAATAAACATGTTTTTTATAGAAATACTCTATCTCGCAGCTATAAGTACCCGTTTTTATATTTAGGGGATTAAAATTTTGGCGCCAAATTTTGTATGTTATTAGATGGTTTAATGGATAGTAAATTGCGCTTAGCCTAATTAAATTAAGTAGCATTATTAAATGCCTACAAGTTCTGAATTTCCGAGAAGCTTTAATATATATTTGAAACAATATGAAATAAAATTCACCCTCAGTGCAATTTTGAACAAAATTCACAAATAGAAATATTTTTCCGAAAAAGGACCAAGTTTGTCTTTAAACAGTAGCTGTAAAAGTAGTGAGATGACAGGAGTCAAATTATTTTAGAGCTTTGTTTAAAAAATGTAAAAGTGAATCAAAATTTATGAAATATAATACATACCACAACATGGAACTGAGTTCGCGGAATTTTGATGTCAAATATTTGAGATATTATAGAAGATATATTATATGTAAATAACTACCGCGGATATAGATGGGCAAACATTTGAGACCCATCTTCCCTCTTGTTAAAACTTAGACTTTCAGGATTCTCTGCAGCTAAATTATGAGGGTGTCAAAATGAAATTATCCAAAACACTTCAAGCACACTACCACCCACGAAATACGTATGTTAAAAATCATAATACAAAATTAAAGCGTTGTGTGTTTAAGTAAGGCATTTTAAGAGACCAAAAATTAAAATTTTCCATGTATGTTGAAATTAGGAGCATTGACCGCAGAGCATTTATTCCTAATATTAAAATTTTAATTTACTTCTGGAAAAATATAAATGTTTATCTCAATACATAATTTATTATATTTGGCTAATGCTAATGTATTACAATGTGTTTTGCACTCTTGTCAGAGAGAAATTAAATTTTTAGAAAAGAATGATATTACATAATTATATACTCAAAATCATTAATGACGCAATGTTTCTTTTTAATTATCCTAATATCTCAAAAATTTCGAAAGATGTCATCAAAAGTGTGACGGAAAACACAATATTACTAAAAAAATTGACAAGGCTGTATTTTCTTTAAGTACTTTATATTAAGAACACTTGATATGAAAACAATTACCAAAACACACAAAATATGAAAGCAATTAATGAAACGTAAAATAGAAGATATTTACTATGACAGGTATATTTGACCAAGTCTAGTTAAACGATAATTTAGCGGAAAATTAGTGATAAAAAAGGAAGTACGTGCATCGCATTTACCTGTGAAATGTCTCTTGATTTGGATTCATATATGTCACTTCACGATCCAATTCTGAACAAGACAACACTGCTTATTCTAAAATAATATTGTAGAAATATTATGTAAAAATACTTGAAAATACTAAAATAGTGTGAGATGCCATAGAAGCAAGAAACTATCGGATACTTTTATCTGTTAAAATAGTTGTATTTTTTCACTTAATGTAATCTGTTTTCCACTTGCAGTAATGTCATAAAGGATATATTCTCGCTCGTATACTTTGTTCGTCTATTCATGACGAAACGACTATTCATGATTTTCATAAAATTCTACTCATTGATAATAAATAACATAAATGATTTTTTCAAATGGCAAGGAGCGAAAGAAATTTAACCAATTTTAAAAGTCGGTCAGAGTTCTTTAAGATTTTATACCTTTAAAACTTAAAGGAAAGTAGCGAACTATGATGTAATTTTTTGTAATTCCCATTATATTCCACCCTGCCAAGATTGTTTTTATATTCATAACTGGCTTATTTATTCATCAGTTTTTATATTTTTTTACTATTTCTGTTTAATTAACCTATATTTTTACGACTTTTAAAAAACTACCCTTTTCCTAATCTGACCAATATCTACTTAATCTTTCTTATTCAGTCTACTTAATTTTCTGCATTTGCATATTTGTACTTGCTACTTACACAGATGTCTTGATCATATTCCGTACTATTTATCAGTCAATAATTCACATAATTCCTTATCATATTCCATACTATTTATCAATCCCTAAATCATATTCCGTACTATTTATCAGTTGTTTCACAACAGATTTATCATTTTTAAGGACTTAAAGCTGGAATTTATCCTATTGTTTTGAAAGAAATAATATTGATAACCTTTTAAGAACCCTAAAGTTTTTTCAAACCATAACGTTTCATGGATTATACATTCCATAATATTTAATGTCATGATATGAGATTCCGTAAAATCGACTTATAATATCTCTTTAACTAAAACCGCCCAGGCTATAAACTCCGAAACATTTACTAGTGTTAGTTCTAACTCTTGTTAATGGACATGCAATAAAGAACATACATTGTATTGTGTTGGCAGACATTGGATACATTGCAGTTTGAATGTCGAACAAATCTCTGGCTAAGCTATAAGTACTCTCAAAATTCATAACCGTTGTGGCCCATTAGTATAAAGGTTGAATAGCAATCAGGAAAATGGCAATTTCAATCTCGTGTGGATAATAAAGCGATATATATTTATGCGTGGCTCAACTAGTTTTTTTTAATCTTTGTGCTTTAGAAAGCACGTTTAAAAGCCATCGGTAGACCAAGAACTACTTGAATCAGTGTATAACAGAGTTTATTGTAAGCTCATTCTTATCTGGTATCATTCTTAGCTCATTTTTATTGTCAGTATCTGAAAACCACGGGTCGATAGTTATTAATGTTTCAGAATTTCCAAATTTATATAACCTTTTAGAAATTAGTGCATTATGTAGGAAATTTATTTCGGTGTCAATTTTTATTTGAAAAAAATTTACGCGATAAATTTAATTTTTATAATTATATGTAAACATTATTTAGCTTTTTATAATATGTTTATATGATAAGATAGACTTGTACATTCCATAAACGTACATACACGCACGCGCAATCACACGTATGTATGTGTGTCTACCTGTCTATGCATGAATTTTCCCATTTTTCGAACAGACTAATATTAAATTATACTGAATATTTCGTCATAATTATTACAGTGTTCACAGTAGGCAACATGCAAGAAATGTGCAAGTATCGCTCTTAGTTGGGCATCTAAATTAGAACATAACAATTTTTTTTTGTTTTAACGTAATTCCTCAAACATGTAAAATGAAGAAGAAAAGTTGTTTACCCACTGCACCGAGTGGGGCGTCATTGGAGTTTTTCAAAATGGAATTGATGTTTAATTTACCGTTTGCCATGTTTAAACTCCATTTGCGAAATATTAAGCTTCAAAAAGAAATCCAAAATAATGTACATGGGGACATGTATATTATTTTGGATTTCTTCACCCCACCCCCCGCGCCCATTCGAAAACCCAATCCAAATTTCCTAATCATGAGTTTAAATAATCTAGAAAAAGTCTTGATAATAAAGTTTAAAAAATATGTATATCGTTAGGCTACGTATTAATTAAGATCTCTATTTGAAGTACGTACTTGAAAAATTATATTCACTAGGTCTAATGCTTCAATAACTCTATGGCTGTGACAGACGGATGGAATGCCGTGACGAAGTTATGAGATGCGATTTTTTAACGCGGAATTCTAAAAATATACTTCACATTTATTGAATCAACAAATAGTAATTTTTTCTTTAAACAAGTGTAAATTATATTAACTGAGCCCCGGATCCGCCATCTATTTAACACTACTAATAAAGTAATAAAAGTGAAACGTTGCCTGTTATTGTGTTTATTTGTATTTTTTATGCTTAAACAGTCCAAATAATTTTATAAAATATTGCATATAGGTAATATACATTCCAGATTAAAATATAGGCCATGTATAATTAATTACTCAATCCTTTACAGGATCAGAGTTGGGAACAGGAACACTTAAAAAAATATACCTGCACACGAGAAACTGAATGCCATTTATTTAGTTTTTAAAAATATTGGAACATATACCATTTAACACGTCAATTTCAACCGTAAATTTCTGCACGGCATTTTAGTCCAGACTACCATTCCATAACTTCCGCGGCTGGTCGCAATATACTAGAACAAATTTTAATATTGGGTCTGGAAAATTATGATGAAAATAATGCTTACCAGGGAAATATATGACTTCAACTACGTAATAGTAATATTAATTAGTAATATTTATGCAATTGAGAAAAAAGGACAATTTTTTCCCATAGGTAGGAATTGCAAAAAAATATTTAGCTATTAGTATTTATGTATCTATTTTTGTGATAAACAATGCTGTAACTTATCTGTGAAACTTACCTCAACATTTATATTTAGTCGCTTCAGTTTAGTTGTAATTTATATTCATTACTTACGTCAATTATTAAGAATAGCTGAATTACGAAGCACAATTTAATATTTCAATAACGCAACTACTTGCTTATACTAAGTATCTAAATATAAATCAGAAGAAAATTTCACAGTTTTAAACTTGGTCTCAACTTTAATCTTTGAAGCTCTCAGTTTCAAGTCTCCTCTGCTTAAAAGTAACATATGCGGAAACTCATTGCCTTGGCCTCGTATCTCTCCCATGCAACTTAAAATATTCAGTTTCGCCAGGCAAATTGGATTGACACCATTGCGCTGTTGCTGAACATTAACTTATAGGAGATACAGTCAAGAGAAAACGAGTGTTGATATTGCATAAGCAATCAGTCGTAAAGTCTACTTAATTAAATGAATATAATAAATATAATACTAATTTTTATGTAAATGTATTTCGCTTTTCACAAAATTATTATTCATAGCACAGATTGAAAGTATTTTTACCAGATTGAGCTATCAATAATTACACGGTACGATAATCACTAATAAAAATTTAATCACAAACTGGCATATAAAAGTTTATTATATAGTTATAATACTCGCATAGATATTACTATACGTATAGTTTTTAGAATTTTGCATCGGCTATGAAAATCTTATGACTTAGCCAGCAGTTATTGTCTAAAGGAGTGCAAATTTTAAGATATATCCAAACAAGGAAAAAGGTTAGAAAAAGAATGAACTAGAAATGGAAAAAAATACTATATTTTCAAAAAAATTGTTAAGATAAATATATTTTATTAACTTTCCATTTTCTAAACTAAAATATACAATTAAAAATGTAAGGAATACCAACTTTTTGTATCCAATTAGAGTAACGTACGCCCATATATGTTTGTGTTATATATTTCAATATATTGAATATTTTGATTACATCGTCCATACTTCGCTATGATTGACATAAAAATATAACATATTAAATAAAATTAAAACCCACACTGTGAGAGTTCCGTACTTATAAAAATATATAAATATGTATTTAAAAACCTGTAATGAAACATATACGCTATTTAAAAATATTAAAGTTATTTTTGCTCAATGAATATATTGCTTACCTCTTATTTGATGGGGTAAAAATATCGAAAATTTCTAAAAAAACTAGGAGATTTCAAATCATTGCTAAAGTTTTTAGGTAAACTTTACATAAAATTTTAGAAAATTTTTTTCGTAATGTTATAACAATTTTTGAGATAGGTAGGGGAAATAAATTTTTTGTTGATATTTTCAGCAATACCTCTTGAACTATTATATCTTACATGATATATAAACTATGAAAAAATTAAAGTATTTTACTTGACCCCTCTTATATTTCCATACAAATATTTTTGTGCGTTGACTTCCCAGATATGTGCTGATCAATAACTTTGTGACTCTACGGCTGTCATATAATTTATGCTTTCTATTCCTATGAATCTGACTCTATCATACAGGATAAAACCGGGATAGATGCCCCACTTTTTAAAAGAACCTCCTAATTTTAAAACTATTAATTTACCATGTTTCGGGTAATTTAACAATTACAGATTTTACAGAAATTTACTTTTTACAGAACAACTTTTTTTAAGGATAGAAACCTACCTATATGGATTGATGCCCTACCATGAAAATGCGAAGAAGGATATAATTTCAAAATATTTTATTTTTAATCTTTAGAAAATAATTTTAATAGGACATGCATAACCATAATTAAACTTTATCATTTTGTTTAACATTGATTAGTTATTATTTAAAATTTTCAAAAAATCAACATAATTAACATTAAGATCTATCTCATTTAATTTAAGTTGAAGTGGAAAGCGCTTTCTTTTTTCCACATCTTGCGCAATAGTTTGCTACCTTTTTTCTGGATTTGTTGTTCAGCTGAAAACCGGTTTCATCCGTATTTATATCCTTTTAGGTTCATCCAACAGGCCATTATAGGTCATGACTTTAGGCAAAATTTCATAAAAGCTATTTACTTCTTCTCTACTAAGACCTTTAGCTCTGGCCACAGATAAATCTTCGGTTTGTCTAATAGATAGCTCCGGATTTGGCTCAATAAAACTTTTGAACCATCACTTCCAGCCATTTGGGTTTCATGGTCAAAATTATGTTTTAGCTCTAGCATTTGGGCAAACTGATAAGCTAACCTAAGTATGGCTCATCTATCAGGGGAAAGTCCTGCATCTCCCAACTTTAAAATATTCTTCACCATTCTTTTTTTATTTCGAAACCGGAGTAGGATGTTTCCCTGAAACAAAAAATTAGTACTCAAATAAAACAAACCATTGGAAAACGATAGCAATTAATCAAATATTATGTATTTCATATTTAGTACCCAATGTCAACTGTGTTTTGTTTTTAGCAACATAACATCTTCGTAATATACGAGATGGAATCAAAAATTGTCGCGATATTTCATTGATCCCCATGTCGTTTTTATCAATTTCATCCGAAGCTGAATGTAATCGTTCTGTGTTCCAAGAATATACTCGCTCTCGCACTCCTTCCTTTCTTTTGTATTTTCGTATAATTCACCTATAATCAGTAGGTATTAATAAAATTATACAAACTAAATAAAACAACATAATAGTACCAATGAGTAATAAAAATACGCTAGCACTATCGGAATATAGATGATCCCAAAAACATTAAAACGTGACAATAGGAAATTATGGAAAAAGCAATAAAAATATAACTAAACGTAAAAAAACCTTAAAAAAATTCACTTACTTATGAATGGGGTATGGGAGAATAGACGCCCCTAAGGGCACCTGTACCGTGAGAAATCGAGGTGGCTATCCTTTTCGATGTGGATAGACACTCTTTTACTTTTTAACTAAACTAAATACAAAAGAGCGATCATTGACACCTAGGCGTGTACTTAATGAAACGGTGTATGAATATAATAAAAACTGCAACGAAATTTATTATTACTTATAAGTTATGCAGCACTAAATACCTGCGAAATGTTGAATTGTTCGTCGCGTTCGCTGCGGATATAATCACACGCGCATATGAGACGCGTTCTTTCCGCCCGATAGCCTGCGGGGGACTGAGGTGTGTGGCGTTCGCGCTTCTTATTTAAACTATTAATTCTTAGTTACTATTTTAGGAAGTAAAATATTTTGAAAACGAGGCGTCTATTACACTGCGGCGTCTATCCGGTATATATTTTAATATATATTTTACCCTAACATATAGTTTCTACTCCAAACGGTATATAAGAAAAACTATTGCGATAGGTAGACAGATGGATGGACATATGACTGATTTCATGAGGCTTGTATTTGTTATTTTGAGATACGTAACCCTAAAAATTAGATGAAAATATAATTTCCATGAAAACATTAATGATGAGCGCGATTCATGTTATAATATAAGTCACGCCCAGCATTAATGTTTTTGCTTAGAATAACAGATCCAGTGTTTGCTAGTACGTCGTGTCCCAGGCACAAAACGAGTTCCCATGAAATTTTGACAGAAAATAGTCAATTTTTCATCCTGATCGTTTCAAAATATATTTGTGTCTCTTTCTCACTTATTCAACGATTACATATATATATATATATATATATATATATATATATATATATATATATATATCTGCATGCAGCCACTGATCAGAAACAACATACAGAACATCTTATATGCCAAGTCGTGGCATATAGTTTTCTAAGAACGGGGCGTTAATTTCTTGGTTTTTTTGTCCAACGCAATGAACATATACTTTTATGACTAGAAGTAGGATATAACGCTAATTTTTCATATATGTTAAGAGTCAGATGACAATATTATCGTTCTTTGTTGGACATTACTATCGTCCTTTCTTAAGGCTCATCACATTTCGAATAATATTGCAATGCTTCCTGCCATGAGTACTGCCACATTTCAAACTAATAAGTATTCTTTCAAAAGTAAGAATCGTCGCGTTTCAAGTGATTCGTTAGTGTATCCTGCCACAGAGATTTAGACGCTATCTTATTCCAAGCTTGTCGATTTATTTCGTTGTAGTTGTTTCAAGATTTTTTGTCCATTTCAAATCCCATAGGTTATCCCTGAAAATAAAAACCGTAGCGTAAATTTAAAAAAGAATTGAGTCTAATAGCAAAACACGCGAGTATTTTGGTTCCCCAATTATTTAAATAAATTTACGTGTACAAATTACCTGGAAACTAAACCAAGTATTTAAAATAGTTTAAACATAGAGATACATTGCACGTCATTTTGATGATAGTATTTTGTAGAAAAGGCATAAAAACCTGTCAAAAAATATAGGATAGAAAGGGGTAAACCAGTATTTAGACGTTTGTAAAATAATTATATTTTAGTTGAAGCTTTGTAAAAAGCAAATACTTGCAAAATGGTGTGAACATGGATTAGAAACTACAGAAATTTGGAAGCTGTAACAGATAGACGAATTTAATGCACGGACGGACGAATGGGCTGATATGATGAAATAGTAGGACTTCGTTATTTTACTACGAAACCTAAAATTCATTTTTTCCAAAAAAAATTGGCCATTTCTAGAATTTACGCATATCAAGCTGCAGCAACCTAGTATAATCTAAGCTTCCAAATGTTGAAAAGAAAAAAAATTGAAATGTTGATATAATTTTTTATCGATTTGAATATAACTTCTGCCACAAAACTTCATTTTTGTTATAACGTATTCTTTAGGTATATAGCGGCATACAAATATGTATATACATGACTCTTGCAGAATGTAGATGAAACGTTTAATTTTATAGAAATTGCTGGATTCCAGGTTTATATCACACATCAGTTCAAAAAACTACTGTATATTATTTAATATTTATAAACTACTAGAAACAAACATCAAACTAAAAGCAGAAAGCAAAAGTTACAGAAAAGAAAATAAACCAGTATTATTAACCAATATTAATAATTATTTTCGGGCAAGAGGAAGATCTCCTTTAAAAGTATTTCTAAATAGATTTGTCCTCTCATTTAACACATAAAAAATAACAATTTTATAAATTTACATGGTATTTAGTATATGTTTCCCCATATCTATAAAACTATTTTAAAATGTTGTATTATTAACATATTACAAAAGAATAAACACCGTTTTTTTTATTTTGCAAGAACATAATTATTCCTGATTATTACGTATCGAAAAGAAAATCCAATTATGATAAAGCGTTTTAATACAAGTGAACACAGATAAAAAGATAAACCCGTGGCCGTAGTTTAAATTTCACGAGATACAATTTTTCCGTACTTATCGTTCTTATTACTCGTACATAGGTTACATTACGTACATAGGGCACATACGTTCTTGTTACCCGATAAGTTTAAATAAATCATAACATTAAATTTAAACATGTAAGGTGTACACGTATCATATACAGTTATAAGTATGTGTTAAGAAAAGTTCATGTATCACAATACATACATGGTGGAAATTAAACGTAAAATCGAAAGTAATTAGATTACCCCCGTGCAGTGTCTGATGAAAAAGCCTCCATGAGATGATGACGCTACATTGTGACTGCTCATCACATATTACTGTGTCACATCTTGAAGCTTTGTATAGACGGATATCAAAATTATGAAAATAACAAAACTGCTATATCCGGATATCAAAATTTTAAAAACAACAAAACTGCTATATGCGGATATCAAAATTATAAAAATAATAAAACTGCTATATGCGGATATCAAAATTATAAAAATAACAAAACTGCTATATGCGGATATCAAAATTATAAAAATAACAAAACTGCTATATGCGGATATCAAAATTTTAAAAATAACAAAACTGCTATATGCGGATATCAAAATTATAAAAATAATAAAACTGATATATGAGGATATCAAAATTATAAAAATAACAAAACTGCTATATGCGGATATCAAATTTATAAAAATAACAAAACTGCTATATGCGGATATCAAAATTATAAAAATAACAAAACTGCTATATGCATATATATATCAAATATTATATATATCAAAATTATAAAAATAACTACTATGATAAAAATAACTCACTGTACGTACAGCCAACCGCAAAGGCATCGCCTCGGTCCAACGTGAAACTAGGTCTTGATTTAATTTTCCGCCAACGAACTAATTTAATGAACGTAATGCCGTAGCAGAGTTTACGTTGTGTCTGTCACGTGGTTACGGAGCGTCAATCAAGCTTTTAATTGTTGCTCCGTAAGGCTTATAATTTATGGTCCGTATTGGGGATTGTTTGCATAAGTTTGGTGAAGTAGAATTTTGTCTAGAGTATTTAAATTTAAACAGTATATGCATGAACATAATGAATAGGAACGCTGGTAAAAGTTATTTCGCCGACAAAGAAGTGGATGTTTATGATTCTTAAGCAGATTAATAATTCCATAAAATTTTGATCTACCAATATATATCTTTTGTTTTTTACGTATTTGATAATTAGGTCGTATTACAAAATCCTAATTTCATGTTAACAGAACCTATGTGTAAACGGACATTTACGAAAAGTAAGTTTTATCCAAAAGTATTTTAATATAAAAAAGACTGTTTCTTGGTTTTCACTAACGGATAAATTTATCTGAAACATATGTCATTATTTTAGAATCTGATTGTCTCTTTAACCTAGTATCAGTATGAATAGACCTATATTATTATTCTCCGTTTACACCAAATTATTACTAACGATTTTCTGTTTTATGTGAAAATTTAAGGATCCGAAGGACTAGTTACATTTGAGATTAATTATTCACAGAATACCCTTAAAAGATAATATCATACGATAAAGACTAATAATAGTAATCATAATTTTTCTTTTTTAAATTTACCATTTTTCATTTGCCTACTATGTTCAAAACTTTATGTAGAAATGAGTTACTACTCACATTCTTCTTTTAGTCACCAAACATACTAACGATATATTGTTTGTATTTGAAGTAATCGCAAAAAAATTTGCTCATTTTTGCTAAGGTTTATTAACTGAAATATTGCTCCTTTTTACTATTAACATCACAACATAAAAATATACATATATTTATTATATGGATACAACCTTCAACAGTCCAAGCCCACATTTTTAAAAATGCTGCAATGTACACTCAGTCTTTCCTTTCAATATTCCGTTCGACTAATATATTTCTTAATGTGGCTGGATCGTATTCTAGTTTTAATGTACAATGTACTGCTTACAATTATCTTATGAGAAGCAAAATGTTAGGTAGTGATAGCAATGAATACTTGGATGAGAAATTTACTGTCTGTTGATATATTATTTCCGTAGTAATAATTCGATGTACTGCATGAATTTCCAATGACCGTTAGACATATATACTTTTCGTTCAGAATCAGCAAACCGTTGATGTTGGAGCATATATAACGGTTGTTCCATTCCTTAATTTGCAATACTGTCTGTTATTTCCGAGACTTTTTCCAGATATTATAAGTACATTAATAACACATCTACAAAATCTAATAATATTAGCATAGAATTTCCTGTGTATTACGGAAGCACTTTTCAAGTAAAGCTTTTAGGGATTCCCTTGATTATACTAGCATCATTTTTATAAGCTGGCAGTAGTACAACATTATGTATATGCGACAAAAAAACTGGCTTGTCTTATTTCAAGTTTAATATTCAAAGTCGATTCCTTCCGTACCCGCTAAAGACACCTGCACTTTCATAAGAAATAATTCACGGACACAATATTAACTTTTATTTGAGGCAAAAGTCGTTTCGTATTAATTCAGTACACGAGTCTATTTTTTTTCATATCGCTCCTATTTTTTTTACTTTTGCTATTATTATTCACCGTTAATGATGTATCAAAATTCTTCACAAGTAACAAATTCAATTTAAAAGATAACTTTTTTCACATGAATATGATATTAGGCAATGAACTTCAAGGGAATTTATCACCCTCAACAAAAGAAAGAGTCCTGAATGCCAGAATATTTAAATTGTACCAGATAATTTTATAATCACATTAAACATGACTTAAATAAGATTTAAGTTACATTTACTGCGAAAAAACATAAATTTTAATAAATGGAATTTAGTAGGACTTTATATTTACTTTCTCAAGAAAATTGTTTAGAATGTATTTACACTGATTAATAGAATTTGTGAATTGCTTAATGAAATTGCAAACATTAACTTTAATTACAACTTTTTAAAAATAAAATATTAGAATATTCTATTAGATCTATTAGATGGAAATTAAAACTATTTTTATACCTTTGACAAACAATCTTGTCATTTTAAAGTATATCAGGATTTGAACTAGTATCAAATACGGGTTATATTTGATTGAAAGGATATCTTTCGATTTTACCAATTTTTTAGGCCAAAAGAGTAGTAACTTTTTTTATATAACTAACAAAAATATGAAATTACATTTATTGTTGCTGATGCATTGGGTAAAAAAAACATAGCGCATTGCGCTTCACCTCATGCGGTGTGGATAATGAATACGTTATGATAATTCTGGATTAAAAAAATATTAACATAAGAAACGTGCGTTTATACGTTTCTTTAACAGGATTTTTTTCTCTAATAAATTTTTTACCAGGTGTTATTTTTCAATTTAACATCGCAAATCTTAACTAGCATTATTTTAGCAACACTCGTTATACTAGTTGACATAAGAGATGCAGCAATTGAAATTATTTATTTTTCGCAACTTTTCCTGTGTTCTAAATAAATAATATATTTTTTAAAATTCCAAATGGTTATTTTATAAATTAAAATATTTTGATACATTGAATAGCTTTTCGTTTTCTCTTTTAAGTAGATTAAGCTTTAAAGAAATCTTTTATCAAAATTGTGTAAGTAGTAATTTAAATATTTTACGAAAAGAGTTTTCTACAATAATTTTCATGTCTCTAAATAAATCTCTATTGGGTGAGGAGAAAAAGTTGCTATGTAAACGAGTAAGCTATGATAACGTAAATCACAGTTGCCTACGCTACTTCAGTATCTAAATTTTTTTACGGCGCCAATCAAAGATCTCTTATTTTGGATAATTTCATTAAGTAGGATTTTTCAAAACCATTTGCGCGTATAGTGATATGGGCTACTTTATGAAGTATTTTAGGAAACTAAGACTTACGACTTTGAACGTGTATAAATAGATAAAAAGTGACCAGTTAAATAAATCAATTACACTCAAGGTATTAAAGACATGGTAAAAATGAGCAAATTATGACAGAACAAAACAAAAAGAGTTAGTAGCATTAATGAAATGTGTAATACGAGTTATTTAAATTATTCTTTTACTTTTTTGTTTCAGGTGAGTAGAGTTTGAAAATCAAATGAAAGTACATTGGTAAGTTTACTTTAAAACATTCATTGAATCGGGGAATCTTATTCTACATTTCTTAGCACTTAGCCACTGATTTTCACAACCATGTGAAAGTCTTTCGCTATAGCTACATTTTTAAAATTTCACAATGCTATTTCACATTCAACATCTGGAATTTCTGGAAAGTAATGGAATATTCTGGAACGTCCGGGAACACCCCGGAACATCCCAAATCATTGTTGAACATTCCAGTATGCTCTCGGATGTTATGGAATATTCTGAAACAATGTCAACTATTCGAAGCCTTTTTTGTATGGGTGGGGCTACCCAACGGTAGGGGTGTATAAAGGAAGATCCGTCTTGGGTTCGAACGTCAGTTTTTTTATCAGTGAAGTACAGTGAGTTAATAAAAACAAACAGATAAGTATGAGTAACCAAAGTGACACAGTGACTGAATATAAATCTAAAATAAAGTGTGTAATTAGTGCGTTTCTTAATAAATATTTGATTTGATTTATATTTTAAACAATTCCAAAACGTAAAAGAGGAGGAGATTTTTTCAGTTCTGAAACAAAACGGCGAAAACAAAAAGAACAGCAAAAAAACGAAACAGTCGAAAAGCGAAAAGCACATTTACGTTAACAATGAACGAGAATGAGCACCGTGAGAAGCAGAGAAACCGAAGAACAACATTGAAATTTTGATTTTTGATTTCAAGATTGAAATTCAAGAATTAAGTCAAAATCTTATCATAAAAGACTGCAAACGCAAGCTACCTATGAAAATATCCTACGAGCAGCGTGAACAAGGACAAGTAAACAGCAAAACTCAACAAATGAAGTATTTCATTACGACCCGACAACAATACAACAAACAAAAACAAGTCGTAATCGGAAAAATAGATGACATCTGACAACTTTGCAATGCGAAAAAATTCAGTAGAGAAACACCAGAAATCGGTTGCTTCAATGAAAAAATTTGATTACCGCCACTGAAAACACCTCCATAGGAATTTTTACATTACATTACCGGGGAAACTCCAGAATCAAAACATTTCCTTCAAAATATAAAAGCGTACAATGCATGCTTCCAAATGACTTATTTCTGTGTCACTTTGCATCGCACGGATATCGCTAAAATCATCGAAGTTGAATTTCGATGAAGATCTGGGGCTGTAAGAGATAGTTGTGAGAAACATGATTCACGGACTATACGGGCCAAGGCAATGACGTAGCCAAGGTTGTTTGATGACTCTGGTCCCAAGCTATCAAGTCGAATATATTTTGAACAAAGGCGAAAGGAAATAACACGGAAACGATTGCTTTACACATTTCACTTTGACAAGGATACTCTCCGGTTTCAGTTTAACGGTACTTTCCGCTCTCATTTAAATACAAAGTGTAGTCTTCAATTACACACAGGAAAGGTCCTTAATGTAAATTTCACTTTCACCTTGCTCCTTTATTTTATTTCGGAGGAGATAAATATGTTTTGTTACCAAAGTAAAACAAGATCATGGCAAGAAATTGATTAAGAATCGTTTCCTTACTATGTGATAATACTTGTGAAAAAGCTCTAAGGTTATTTCAGCATCATTTAGTGCTTTGATCAAGTTAATATACATATATATATATATATATATATATATATATATATATATTTATATGGATATACGTATATATGTATACATATATATATATATATATATATATATACACACGTAATTTTGCTAGGTTTGGACTGTTATTTATTTACTTAATCACAGGCCAAAAATTGAATTCCACCGAAACTCGATAATTCTGTAAATTAAGATTAACACTGCGAACAATGTTTTAAAACGTAAATGTCCATATATATGAATATGATTACTATTAACATCATCAAACTTGTTAAGTACGAGTCGATCTCGTATTACGAGAGTTCCGTGTACACTTGGGCACATAAATATTTAAAGACAGAAAATGTTACTATTAATCTATTTATAAATAACTTTATTGCCATGATTTTAATATATCGTCTAATATATATATTTAAAGACATATAATAATCAAAATTCTGAAACGCTATTAAATTGAGAGATATGGCCATAGTTTTTAATAAACTTAGATAAAGTTTTTTTTATAATACTAACTTTAGTAATTTTAGAGGCCGCGGTGGTAATTTTTTTGTGGACATTTTTGTCAACACTTCTAGAACTTTTTTTAATGATACCGCAGTTCCAAATGCCAACATATAAATTTGATTAAACAAATTTCTTCAGTTGCTACCTCACATACTTCTATTCACACAAATATTTTGAATGTTGACGATTAAGATATGTCAGTTAATATTATTTACCACGGCGCCATATGTAAAATTTCCACGTCAAACAATTTTTGAAAGTTCTATGAAAACATTGATGGTGGGCAATTTTATAAGGGTTTCGTTTTATTTTTTGTGGTGCGTATCCATAAAAATAATATGCGTTACTCGTAATTACAGTATTAAGTAAGATTTATGTTTAATTTATATTTTTAATTGGATAATTTTAGCATTGTGAATGAGCGATTTTCACATCCTTTTTTTTCTTACACTTTTAAATGCCAAAAATTCAAAAATCAAATTAAAAATAGAAAATATCGGTTTTCTCGAGATTATTTCATATAAATTTGGTACATTGTTTGTTCCTATACCATTTTAGTGTTATTTTATATTACGAATTTTTATAGCACAAAATTTACATTATAATTTAAAAACATTGTGTCTTACCTTTGAGAAAATTATAAACTTCCATTCCCCAAAATAAATTGTAACAATTTTACTTACATTTAATATTACCAGTTTATCTAAAAAAATTTGCTAACAAAATAATTTATCATTAAATTGAAAAAGAAATATAAATTTTTTCTTAAAAATGGCTTTAATATAGTGAAAATGGTACATTTTTTTGTAAAACATTTAGTGACAAAATTGTCAAAAGTCATGTCAAAGCGAAAAAAAATACAAAAAGTGGCGTTAAAAGATTATTCGGTTAAGCATAAAAAATGTTAATGTCACATCTGAACAAAAGTTTGATTTTTTTATGATTTCTTGCCTCAACTAAGAATCATCATAATATCGTGACGTTCATAAAATCATGAAACTGCCAAGTTGTACCACTTGGCAGTTTCATAATTTTAGACATAGTTCTAATTTATTTAGTAAGAAAAAGAGCTCAAAATACATTATAAACCATTATATGTATATATATATATATATATATATATATATATATATATATATATATATATAAATAAAGTAGGTGTAATTTTTGCCACGAAACAATAGTATATTTATAAATAGTCTGCTTAGAGTGCAGGGAAAATAAAACTAAAAAATTTAACCATTTTTCTTTTTTTAAAAATCCCTGTTGAGAAAATTATTTGCTTGCAATTGATTTATGTCCCTCCTTTAATTTATGTACCAATATAAAATTTGAAAAAGTTTTGTTTTTATAGTAATATAAATGAATGCTCAATAAGCAGGTTCATTTGAAATTATTTCAGGTAAGTTTATAAGTTTGTTTTGTAAAATGTTCTAGGAAATCGTACTTTTGCATATTACATATGTCTACAATGATTTTCCTCTTTCAGATTTGATGAGTGATTTTGATAGATATTGGAGGTGCTAATTATGGGAAAGTGCGCTGATTATGGGAAAATGCTAAAAAAATTTGATCACGACAGGATTTTTAGTTATTTAGAATAGTTTTTTTGCCAAAAGCACCTAGGCCTACCTAGTCAAGAACTGATATTTTATTTTAATTGTTTCCTATTGAACAAAATGCACACTGAATGGTTCCAGTAGACAATAATGAATAAGTTCTCATAAATGGTTAGTTAAATATAACGTAATTAATTACGTGACGTGCCCTTATTATTGGGAAAAAGGTGAATTTTTAGATTATTTGTTAAAGACCTAATTTACCCTTAATTAAATTAAATCGTTTGAAGAGGGTTAATGAGGGTAGATTAACAGATTTTTGTATAAATAGCCACATCATTATTCTTACAAAAGCAATACTTCCGTGCAATTCGTAATGCTCACTTAAAAGATGTCTTCGCGGAAGTGTTTAAACTCATCGGAAAATGATTGTTTTATTTGTGAACAGTTTATGCTGACAAAACAGCAGCATAACATTACTAAATTCATAAGTAACGTTTTTAACATATATTTCCGCATAGCAATCGTTAATCAAGACAAACGGCGGGTTCCATATAAAGTTTGTGCGACAAGCGCTGGTGAACTTCGAGAGTGGTCAAAAGGGCAGAACAATACCTTTGATTTACAATGGCTTATGTTATGGACACAATATCAGCATCACACCTAAGACTGTTATATTTACTGTTGTAAGACTACAGGCTACAATTTTAACTTGGTATTGGATTTGGTATATCCAACCGTGAAATCAGTAACGCACGCGGTGCATCGCTTCCCGAACGTTCCATCGCCATCACCTTTATATTTGGAATCAGTCCAAACTGAAGACATCAGCAATGATTTTGAAGAGGTATCTCAAACTAAAGGTCAATTTGAGCCAAGTGCAAGTGGAATACGGTTATTTTCACAGTCAGAACTGAACGACTTAAAGAGAGATCTAGGCCTGCCGAAAGATACAGCTAAACTCCTCAGATCATGACTATTGAAAAAGAATATGCTTGCTCCTAGTACCTCATTTCTTGATATCACGATAAATAAAAAGGTTTTGTACCACATTTTGCTGAAGATCGTGATCTAGTGCAAAGACATATCTGGATTAGTGAAAATGTTCAACATCTTATATGACGCGAACGAATGAAGATTGTTCATAAACTCATCAAAGCAAAATTTGAAAACCGTCCTTTTGCATAATGGCAATAAGTATGCCGTCGCCCATTCTGTACATTTGAAAGAATGCTATGACAATTTAAAAAATCTGTTGGATAAAATAAAGTACGTACAATACGGTTGGATGATGTGTGGAGATTTGAAAGTTATAAGTATGCTGCTCGGTAAACAAAACAGCTATACTAAATACCCTTGCTTTCTCTGTAAGTGGGATAATCGAGCCAGAGGATAACGTTGGACGAAGAGAGAGTGGCCACCGAGAACTGAACTAGTTTTTGGAACATAAAATGTCGTGAAAGAAAATTTAGTCCCTCGGGAAAAATTTTTGCTACCCTCTTTACACATAAAACTGGGAATGATAAGACAATTTGCGAAGGCGTTGGATAAAGAAGGACAAGGTTTTAAATATCTACACCAAATTGTTCCATCTCTGTCTGAAGCTAAATTAAAAGAAGTTATTTTCGTTGGTGCTGATATAAGAAAATTGATGAAAGACACAACTTTCGATAAAAAATGGAATGAAATTGAATTAGAAGCCTGGAAGTCTTAAGAAAGTAGTGAAAAATTTCCTAGGAAACCATAAAACTCCAAAATATGAGGTAATTGTGAAGAAGTTAAGATTTAAAGTTTTGGAAAAATCTGATGTTTGATGTGCATTAAACTTCATTTCCTTAATTCGCACTTGGACTACATTCCTTATAACTTGGGAGCTGTAAGTGAAGAGCAAGGCAAAAGATTTCGTCAGGATTTCAAAGATATAGAAAGCTGCTATCAGGGAAGGTGGAATAAAAGGATTATGTTGGTTGCTAAAGCGAGATGATCTAAGTCGAACTTTTAAGTGAAAATCTCACAATCGGAGCTTCGTTAAAAAAAACAAGATAACGCTAAAGTATTTAATATTTTTAATTTATTTATTAACGTCATTTAAATGTATTTATATTTTAAAGTCATATAATTTTGTTTTATTATAATATAATTTTTTTACTCAGTAAAGTGATATTCTAAAAAAACTGAAGGTGATGGGGAAAATCTAAGTATATATTCATAATAAACACACCGAAATACCCTAAGATCAGCTATCAAATCCTAAATCAGAAAATTAAAATTAAAATTTGCAGACCCTTGTTATTTTAAGTACTTAATTATATTTTATATGTACTTTTGATACTTAAGTTATTTTGGTAAAATATTTCCACTACTTCGTTATCCTCGTTGCTGAGTAAGCTTGTGGTTTCGTTAAATAACCCAATCGGAACGAATAGCATAATCTGCCACATTAAACACTTCGTCTGAGATAAATTAAGCCTGATCCTAATTATGTGTCGGGTTGCTTCTTAACTTTAGTAGATGCTCTCTCAGCCTCACGTTTGGATATGTATATATATATATATATGTGTGTGTGTGTGTTTATATATATATATACACATATATCTGTATATATAACGTATATATAGAATGATTATAGGCTATTTTTGACATAATTACATTTTATATAAAATTGTCTACGAAAGCTGATTTTAAATTTATATTTCTTCAAAATTTGTTTTAATTTTAAATTTTCTTTTTCGGTAGATGTATCAACATTAGTATAATACTTTCGCCTCCTTCAAAAAAAAATAAAAATATCCGTTGTGATTATATTAGCTATTCACATTTCTGCTCAAAATTGTAAGCTGTAATAAAAAGAAATTAAATAAATTTTGTAAAAATAATAATGTTGGTTCTTTAAGTACTATAACAAGTATCAATTATTGACAAATATATATTTAAAAAATTATTATTTTGTTGCTTATTTTCTTTAAAATTATTTAATTACCGCCGAGAATTATTATTTGTTTATGCTTGCAAAAATAAATTTATTACAATGACGTTAATCATTTAAAATTTTTTGACATTTCTCGACAAGTCGAAGACGGTGCTGGTAATCTTAATATATATTTTATGTGAAGCATTAAGTATTATTATTAATATAAAAAGTAAAATTATTAATTAATTCAAATTAGTCTAGATTGTTCGATATCTTTTGAAACTTTATATCGAAAACCTCTGCACATTTTTTGTAATTTATTCAAAATCTACGTTCAATGTTTTGATACTAGTTTTTTTCCACATTCATTCTTCTTTGAGTTTCTGCTAAAACAAGTCGTGGTTATAAATGTAATCTGATTAAATCAAAGCAGAATGTAATTCTGTGTAGGTAACCGTAGGATTATATTTATATAAGCCCTTTCTAGTGAATTACCTGTTTATTTTATTGTATTTAAAAGAATTTGTAAATTTATACATATCAAGAAATTGAGTTATAATTCAAACTCGTCTTCTTTAATTTGAATGCAAATGTCAAGATTTTCATTGAATTAGCCGTTATTATGTTGGATATAATCGGTGAGTCAAAATACTTGCTCGTGTTGAAGAATAATTTTAGTTAAAATACAAGTGGAGGAATTACCCTGATAGACGCGAATGTCATCCTGTTTGAAATCTTCATAGGACCTTGGAAGTTTCCGGTTCTAATTTATAAGGAATTACTTGGAATGCAGAGATTAACCTTCTACGGAAATCTTCATGTCAGTGAATGTTAATTAATTTTATCATATATTGTCATTGTTATTCTGAGAATAAACAAACAATATAACGGCTCGATACATGTTGGTGTAAACGCTGATTCTTCTAGTCGGTGATTGTAATAAGTTTGAATCTAGACAAGCATTGTTTTAGATTAGTTTAAATATAATTTTTTTGTTTAGGACTAATTTCTTCGACTGGCGTTTGTGCACGCGTACGCCATGATATTGGTTCTAATTATGTCCAGCTAATTACATTAATTTACGATAATAATAGTATTCGTTCTAATTATGTCAAGTTTTTACATTAATTTACGCTCAAATTTGTAAGCTGTAATAAGAATAAATTAAGTAAATGTAATGTAAAAATAATCGTTCCAATTATATCCAGCTATTAACATTAGCTTTTCCTCATAGCTTTGTTGTAATAATCTGATTTTGAGTTAAAAGAGAAAAAAAATTGTGACATAATCAAATAAAACTAGAAAAAAATAAATCATGCCAACAAAAAAGTATTCAATGTATTAATCAATTGCATAGAATATATCTCTACTAAATTTCCTTTAAATCAATCTTACTTTTGCTGTGTAAGTGAATAATTAAAAAACAGATACTTTTGAAATCTCAGGGAGCAATATGTATGGGGGCTGTTAAGTTTCATATTGCTAATGGAAAATACAAATTCTTATCAATATTATATATTTGAAAAGAATTTTCAACCAATAACTAATGAGACTGATTTTTTTTCACAAACCTCATCATTTGAGTCATATTTGTCCATCCGTCTATCACAGCCGTCTGTCATAGAAATTATAATTCTACGATGAGCAATTTATATATAATAAATTAATTTGCAAGTAGATGCTTTGTGCGGAGATCTCAATTAATATGTAGCAACATCATCTTAAACATCAGCTTAATGAAGAACAGCATCATCTTAAACACACAAAATTTTAAAGAAGGCAGGTAGATTAAAAACAATATTTTAATCTACCTACCCATACATGTAAGATGGAAGCGAAAAAAAATAACCTGACGTACATTCCATCAAGTGGAGTATCATTGAATTAGGCTTTAAAAATGAAATCTTGATTTCATTTACGATTTTTTGGAGTTCCATAGCCAAACTAGGTGTCACATAGTTTCGCTATGTCCATCTGCCTGTTCATCTTTAGTCACAGCCTTTTTACTCGTAGACTATTAAACTATTACTACTATAAAGCTGAAATTTGGCATTATTATATATGTTTATAACGCATAAAAAGTTATATTAAGAAAGTCTTAAAAATTTGGTTATATTCCCTTCGTGTAAAATGGGATTTGTTTTTATTCGTGTAACTCATTATACAAGGCATTATTGAAAAGTATTCAATAATGCAATTTATAAAAATATAGGAAGTAATGAACACCTTTCCAATAGAGATATCCGTTTAGGAAATATTAGGCTTTAATGTAACCGTACCAGCTAAACCCCTATTTTGAAATATCTGAAAACTTTCACAATGGTAGGAGAGTATATGTAACGAATTAAAAAAAAACTTACAGCTAATTAGATTCTGCTACTACACAAAATATAATCGACCAACTTGTTACTTACATTTGAGTCCGTAAAAAGATAAGTAATTTCTAGTCAAATAACGCCGGTTACATATTTAGAGTTTTACAAGGAAAACTATCTCCAAAATGGTTATAATAGGTGTTTAAATTAAAAGATGACGCAAGTTATCTGTCTTTATTATAAAATTTTGCCACCACAGGCGGTGGTACTCAAATAGATATTTATTTCTCAAAATTTTCCTTGTGAAGTCAAATTGAATTTTTCTTCTTGAATTATCTCTGTCTTTAATGAGTACGTTTTAAGTTTCGACCATAACGCCGTACTGATTACGGAACCTTGCTCTGCGCCTAGTCCGACTAGCCTGTTTTAACTTCCAAGCTTCCTTTATGAAATATTTAGCGTCACTGTAATGTGGGATATGTGAAAATGTTTCGGTTCAAAAAATATTAAAAAATCTAGAAAAGTATTTTATTGGAAATTTATAAAAATTCTTTCAGTTAACTTGTGCCCATAATTTTTACGAGATATAAACAATTGCGGAACTTTATATTTTTGCATGTTCTGACACACACAGGTTCCATTTTTATAGTATTTTCCATGGTTCTGATGTGATGAATTTAATTTTATAGAAGGATTTGTAGTACCTAATTATCTCACTGTCGCATTAAACCTTTTTACGTGTGGGATGAACAAATATACATATAATCATTAAAGCTTATAATTTTTAAATATTCCATAAAAAATAAAGGAAGACGTAATATTCTTTATTAACACCCATTTCAAAAAAAATTGAGAAATTTTCCTATGATTATATTTATACTTAATCTAAATTCTATCTACGGTTTCAAATGTACATTTTTCTGACAATTTAGGAATTTATTAAATGAATAATTTATTAGATGAGGATTAGAATTGGGACAAAATAATATAATTATTCTGTTATGTGTTTTATGATAAGTATAACTTTTAAAATAATTGAGGATAATTTTCATATTAATTTAAAAATTAAAGCTATTTAAATAACTTTACAAATGATCAGGATTTTTACCTATTTTTTTTTACTTATATTGCACCATAAAAATAACTTTTCTTAAAAAATATTTAATGATTAAATGTTATGATTTATTATAAAGTTGTATGAAAAAATTTATTCTTTTTAAAGTATACTTCAAGTGATTCTATATAATAATAATGGATGCTGCTTTAATTATTTAAGAAAAAACTATAGAAAAATGTACTTATCTTAAATAAGTATTAAAAATAAAAAAATAAATAGACCCCATAAAAAGGTATTAGATTTATACGCCAAGGATTTCATATCCGTATTTTATTAAGAGTGAATTATTTTTCGATTAATCAAAACTATATTACGACAAGAATAGAATCTTAGACGTCAATATAGTTTTCATTATTAAAAAAAAATTTTTTATACTTTCGAAAAAAGTTTAACATATAAATAATTAGTCTAATTTTAAATGGTTACTTCGTTATATTCCAAAGAAATTTCTAAATTCAAAATTAGTCAAAAAATACAAGTACAAATTATGTGAATTTTCTGGTTTCAAAAACTTAGTTTCCGGTTAAAAAACTTGTTTTGTTCGATACACCTACAGCGTAAAAGTCATATAATATCAGTGATTACTATTGCGATTTACTCTCAATTTTAGCAAAGAGATATTTAAAACAAACGACCTGAAAAAAAAACGGAAAAAATATTCATCCAAACGAGGTAATGCCCTAATGATGAAACACCCTAATGAAATATGACGTATTCAACCATAATACTAAATCAACCAACTGCGTATTATATTATAAATATAGCTGAACGATTTCACATCAGGAGAAGCAGACATATTTGAGTTATAAAAAAATAATAGTTATAAAAAAAATATCCTTGTTGGCCATCGTACGCAGTCTGCCAGTAACTTTCTAATATGTGAAAATTTTTTTGCCTTTATCTCCGGAAATGCTTTTCATATTTTATCAAAAAACAATTTATACCATCTATGAACTAATACGAAAAATTTGCAATTAGGTTCCGTAGGATATATTGCTTTGTTGAATTTAGCAGAAATATAATAATTAAGAGAGATTATTATACTAGCAATATTCTCTTTTAATTATTATATTTACATATACATATATATATATATATATATACATATATATATATATATATATATATATATATATATATATATATATATATATATATATACAGAACCGTGCAATGTTCGGGTGCTTTGGATAAATAATCACTTATTTTGGGCACTGTTGATTGTGGAGATGGCAAAGTTTTAATATGCGTTTCAAGTGCATTAATTTCTTGCTGTAACTCATTTATTGTTACGTGTTGTTGTTAGCGCAAAACCAACTGTTGTTGGTATGCGGCCCCTACTTCTTCATATGAAGTCATATTATTCGTGCCGTTATAATTTTATAAATACAGAAAAAAAAAATTACTTCGTTTCCTGGTCTCGAACCCGATGCGCTTCTGTCGTGCGGGTGTATACTCGTATTACACGCTGCGCCACAAGTGCGGTGTGCGGAGTTGCAAATGCGGCTGGCAAAGCGCCGCATATAAATAAACAAAAGTGATATTTCCCAACAAATTTTTAAAAGACCCACTTTTCTGCTACTGTCTTGTTCATAATGTACCTATGTCATACACATATATTTATGTTTTTAAGCGTTATTTATATAATAATTATGCACTATTTACATTTTAGAAACTTTATGTAACTTTAACTATCATGTTATGTCCATTTTTTTTCTAATAATATCACTTTGTCCTAAGTATATATTAAATTGAATAGGAACTAATCAAGTCACATCTGTATCCACTAACGAAAGCAAAGAACATTTTATAACAGTTACCCATTTATTTCTATGGTCTGATTTCCAATTCCATATTGAAAATCTTTAAAATTTATATTTATTCTTTCTTGAAGTATTTTTGCAATTTAATTCATAGTAAATATCGAATCCCATTTCGAAAATTTATTTTTGCTGCATGAAAATAATATACGAGTACAGTGCAGCGAAAATGTGAATTTCTGTAATATTTTGAAAATAAAAGAATTTACATAATAAACATGGTATTTAAAAAATAGTGTTTGATTTTGTAAATTTACCTTTTTATAATAAGAATACCTTTTTTATTGACCAAGTATTTTTCACCATTTCCATTTTAAATTTTGTAATTCTAACTATATGCTCAACAAATATCTAAATAGAAATGTGTAAAAATGAAAGTTAAACAAAACAAAAGTAAGAACTGTCAATATAATAATAAATAAGTTTTTCATATATCTGTATCTGTATATATATATATAAATATATATATACATATATATATATATATATATATATATATATACAGAACAATTTAAAGCGAATATTACACTAGTTTAAAAATATAAAACAAATATGAGACAAGTTAAGTGTATATTGTAAATGCAGAATAACAAGAAGTTAAATATTAAGCATGGAAAAACAAAAACATATATTAAAAAAATCATCATATCTATGTGTTAACATAGAAATAGTTATGTAATTGAAATGCTGTAATCTAATATAACAATATTTCTTGTTAATGAATAATAACAATAAAAAAGAAACTCCAATTTAATTTTTGAAAGTATCTACAGAATACGGAAAAATGTCAAAATCTTAAATAGACCTTGAATGCAAAGTCATGTATGCTAAGGTAATGCTGCAAATATCTAATTGGTGCTCGAGGGGAATTATAAAAAAAAATTCCCTCAACCTGAATGCAAGATCCAGAAATTTAAAGTGGGAAGTAAGTTTCATTTAACACTGAAAAAGTATTATAATTAAAGGAAAATTAATTATCATCAGTTGTTCTAGCGCTAGTAATGTTTGGAATACTTGAATAATACTTAGCTTAAACCAATTTAAAAAATAGTTTAAACCATAAATTCTATAATTTAACACAATTCGAGCTTTTAGAATTTTATGTACGTATGTTGCGCTTTGGCTTTCCACTTTTCAGCCTTCATTTCTTTCCATTACTATTGTCTGGGCACCTGCTACAGCGTAATCTATTGGAGCGCTCGCTGTAGCAGAAATAGAAAGATAGAAAAACCCTTGTCAAATAGTGTCAAACACTAGGTATATGAAAAACTTATTTATTATTATATTGACAGTTCTTACTTTTGTTTTGTTTAACTTTCATTTTTACACATTTCTATTTAGATATTTGTTGAGCATATAGTTAGAATTACAAAATTTAAAATGGAAATGGTGAAAAATACTTGGTCAATAAAAAAGTTATTCTTATTATAAAAAGGTAAATTTACAAAATCAAACACTATTTTTTAAATACCATGTTTATTATGTAAATTCTTTTATTTTCAAAATATTACAGAAATTCACATTTTCGCTGCACTGTACTCGTATATTATTTTCATGCAGCAAAAATAAATTTTCGAAATGGGATTCGATATTTACTATGAATTAAATTGCAAAAATACTTCAAGAAAGAGTAAATATAAATTTTAAAAATTTTGAATATGGAATTGGAAATCAGACCATAGAAATAAATGGGTAACTGTTATAAAATGTTCTTTGCTTTCGTTAGTGGATACAGATGTGACTTCATTAGTTCCTATTCAATTTAATATATACTTGGGACAAAGTGATATTATTAGTTGAAAAATGGACATAACATGATAGTTAAAGTTACATAAAGTTTCTAAAATGTAAATAGTGCATAATTATTATATAAATAACGCTTAAAAACATAAATATATGTGTATGACATAGGTACATTATGAACAAGACAGTAGCAGAAAAGTGGGTCTTTTAAAAATTTGTTGGGAAATATCACTTTTGTTTATTTATATGCGGCGCTTTGCCAGCCGCATTTGCAACTCCGCACACCGCACTTGTGGCGCAGCGTGTAATACGAGTATACACCCTCACGACAGAAGCGCATCGGGTTCGAGACCAGGAAACGAAGTCATTTTTTTTTCTGTATTTATAAAATTATAACGGCACGAATAATATGACTTCATATGAAGAAGTAGAGGCCGCATACCAACAACAGTTGGTTTTGCGCTAACAACAACACGTAACAATAAATGAGTTACAGCAAGAAATTAATGCACTTGAAACGCATATTAAAACTTTGCCATCTCCACAATCAACAGTGTCTAATATAAGTGATTATTTATCCAAAGCACCCGAACATTGCACGGTTTAAGAAGAATTGGAAAAAGAATTGACTGCAGTCCGAAGCAAGAAAAATGCTAAGAGAAAACGGTACCATGAAGAAAGTGTGTCACCGGAGAAATCATTAAAAAAGAAAAAAAATAATAATAGTTCAACCAAACTCGAAAACAATAAAATAAATGAAACAAAAATCCCATTGCCTCCACCAATGAATGTAAGCCATTTGGGAGATTTTAATAGACTCCGTGTCTGAGTCTATAATAATATAATATAATAATTTAATCAAATAATAATTTAAATAAATAATATAACAATATAATAATTTCAACATTTAGTATAATTTCAGGTCATATAGAATAACGATATCAAAATTACTTGTCAAAACGAAAACGATTATAAAACAATTAAAAATTATCTCCAAATCAAAATAAAGGAAAACGGAGACAGACAAAACAGTTCCTTTTACAAATTAGAATTCCACACTTTTCAATTGAAAAGTGACAGATTGTACAAATCTGTCATAATATGATTGCCGTCATCAACATATATCAGTGATATCAAATTCGCAATGAATAAAATAGAGCATGATGCTCTTAATGTTGTTGGTAAGATCATCGATCCGGTTTAGGAAATGAATTTTCATGTGTTATGTGTAACGTCAAATTTTCGATTGTTTTCGATAAGGATTCGTTAATACCGCTTTTCAGAGATTGGTTTTGAAAGTTTTGCCTGAGGTTAAAACATAATTTTTTTAAATTTTTTAAAACAATTATTTTATCATTTATTTATTGTTGAATAAAATGAAATAAAAACAAAATTCATACTAAATACCCTTGCATGTTACTGTATATTCTATTGCTGTTATAAATTCCATCGTAGATATAATAAAAATGCATTTTTTTATTTTTGGCGATACGTGTTTAAACTTATAAAAGTACCAGAACGAGGACCAATATTAAATACTAGTCTATAGTGTTTAATATTGGTCCTCGTCCGAATTTATTATCCATCGAATGTTATACGTGCAAATCTAATTCCATTTCTATATTTTGATAAGGAAATTACGTACTATCGCAATTTCATCCCATCCGTTCATCTTTAAATTACAGGCTATAGTCTCTACCAATTGAGATAATCCGCCAAAATGTTACAATATTACAAAAAAAAGTTTTCCTTCAAAAATACTTTCGAAATAATGTTTTACTTAAAATAGACATAAAACTTTTACTAATCATCATATTACTAATCATCTTATCACTAATCATCTTATCTGAGCCACATAAAACACACACAAGACTTAACAGTCTGGTAATCTTGGTGATGTCAATTATAATAGATAATTGCATAAAAATATTGACATAAGGTATACCTAGAATGATAATGCGCTTTAAAACAAAATGACATCAAAAATCAATAATTTGACATGAGTATAATACAAAATAATCATGTCTTGTATTAATATACCTTTCCTAAAAAGCACAAATTATATTGAAATGTCAATAATAATTAATAAAAATTGAAACTACGCAATATTAATATGACAGCGTCAAAAAAAACATCTCCAAGAAAAGATGTTGAGACCTTATTGACTTATTAAAAAATCTTTGATTGTAATGATAATTGATTTCATAGAAACACAAAGTACTGACAAAATTCAAAACGGTTATTACTTCATTAAAACTCAAAACTATATGGAAGATGGTGTATGATAAAAGACAAGACATGTGAAATTAAAAAAAGTATATACTAAAGTCATAAAACTGACGAATGATTAAAAAAAATTGTGAAAAAATGATGTAAGGAAAATCATTTTTAGCAGAAATTAATTTTAGTTACGCAGAATATGTCCGTTCGTCACATAATCTAATAGAGAAAATGTAAACATAATTCGGAAAGGTTTTCTTTTTTGCAGCGATCCAAAAAATAACATAAAATAACTTGTAGCAACTCGAAAATAAATTTTACATTTATTTAGCAGAGAAATATATAGATTTTGCAGTACCTAATATATTTTAATAAAAAATAACAGATGAAAAGTTGCCAATGCAATTTGATATGGTCCTTCTGACCCATTTAAATAACAAGGTCATGATTTATTATTGAATATTTGTAATAGACTTCTTGAGAAATCCATAAATAAGAGACTAACCCATTCCTTAGAAGTAATAAAAAAATGAGATTTTTGCTAAAATCAATACCGGCGCATACCCACATTAATATTGTTTCTAACTGAATATTTAATATATTTTATAGAACTCAACGTGCTGACTAAAACCATATGTACATTGCTCTTTTTCTGCCCTCTTCCTGGCTTTTAATTTTATTTTTCAAGGACTTAGCTTAAAGAAATTACTTGGTTTATGCATTGAAAACAATACGCATGGCTGGTTCATTAGATAAAAATAATAAATTGGATACAAGTGCAAAGAATAAAATATTTAGTGAATAGTGAATATTATGCATACTGCAAGAAAGTGAACTAGAACGAATTTACATACTTAAAAAACATGCTAAGTTGTTATGGCACTCTTTGACACTTTCAGCGATTTTGATACTCTCACTTTCAGTAATATTGGCACTGATAGTTTTGGCTGTTTTGACGCTTTTTGACACCTAGTCATTTTCATAAGGATTATAAGAATGACGTAGAAATGAGGGTCCAATCGGATTTCGGAAGGTCAAATTATAACCCGATCGTGATTAGTTAGCGTTCGAAGCTAAGTTCATGACACGTGCTACTAATTATAATGGACTAACTCTTTTACACAAGTATTAACTGTTACCGGTGACATATTTTGTGTAAAAAATACGTTATCAAATATTTTAAATTGCACGTAGTATTTTGCAAATATCAGAAACGTGTAAAGAAACTATACAGATATTAATTAATTGATGATTCTAAAGAGTATATTCGTAATTAATTAAATAAACATGTATTTATTTGGAACAAATACTGAACAATGTGATGATAGTTCATAATACGTTCCATTAGTGAGTAGAACTTGGGAAAATCGATTTATCACTATATTAGATAAGAATTAAATAAACAAAAATACTTTTACATTTTTAATAATAGTAAAAATAGTCCCGATTAAAATAGGTTTTAAAAATTACTCATAATTATTGAGAAACATGGCTAATACTTTAAACACATAACAGTTTAAATTTTGGTACGATGTTTTAAGAAAGAAAAATGTAAATAAATCTGTCATGTCTAAAATTAAAAAAATCCCACGCGAAGGACGCATTGGAATACGTATAAAAACTAATTATTTGTATTGAAGCATTTGCAAATATTGATATTATTTTTTAATATGGGAACATATTACTTAATATGTTCTTCCATAAGCGAAAAAATAACTAGAATTTTTTTTTTCTGTTTGTATCCTGCGATCAGTCATTAGAACTATAAGCAGGTAGGTTGTGGTATGTATCTTGTTTGGGCGAATATAGGGCCAGTGCCCTTAATCGCTCTAATTAGGAAGCACGTCAGCTCTCTTGAGTCTCTTTATCGAGTTGGGCTGCAACAGCATGTGCGAAAGTGGGTTAGGATGGAATGTCAGACGATCTTTGTATGTGGCTGTGTAGCGTTTTGCTTCGTCTACGATGGTTGAAATTTGTAGGTATTCGTGGATTTCCGAATTGCGGGAGTACCATGGTGCACCTGATATGACCCTAAGTATATTGTTTGGGCTCTTTGTAGGCAGAGTATGTTCGAATTACTGGCCGATGACCACAGTTGAATCCCATATGTCCAAATGGGTTTTATTACGGAGCAGTACACTCTTAGTTTGTTGCTTAGGGATAGTGCTGACTGTCTTCCTAGAAGCCATAGCAAATTTCTAAATCGAAAATTGATTTCGTTACTCTTATTTTTGATGTGGTCTTTCCATGTCATCCTTCGGTCCAGATGAAACCCCAGATATTTGACGCAGGACGATTGCGGTAAGGTGTTGGTACCTAAGTTGACTGCAGGATAAGTTGCACGTCTCAGAGTGAACGTGATGTGGTGAGATTTTTGGGCACTAGTTCTTATACGCCATTTGTTCAACTATTTATTTGTGTCATCGAGTTGTGCCTGCAGCAATTCACTTGCCTGTTCTGGACTGCTATTACATGCGAGAAATACAGCATCGTCAGCATAGGTTGCTACTGTAATATTAGGTGTCTGGGGTAAGTCATTCGTGAAGATGTTGTAAAGCACCGGACCGAGTACCGATCCCTGAGGTACTCCTGCGTGGCAACTATACAAGGAAGACCTGGCGTCACGGTGTTTTACTCGAAACATTCTGTCTCTAAGGTAAGAATCCATCAAGGGGTAGAAAGAGTGTGGAAGTGCTTGCTTTATTTTGCATAGTAACCCTTTGTGCCAGACCCGATCGAATGCCTGTTGGATATCCAGGAAAGCAGCAGAACAATATTCTTTCTTTTCCAAACAGTCTCGTATAGTACGATAGACTCTGTGTACTTGTTCTAGGGTCGAATGTTGCTTGCGAAACCCGAACTGATGATCTGGTATGACGTGATTGATATCTAGGTATGCATGTATCCTAGTAAGGATTATTTTTTCCCACAATTTGCTTAGAACTGGAGTTAAGCTGACAGGACGGTGTGAGGATGCATCGTTGACTGGTTTACCGGGTTTATGGATCATAACTACCTCGGATATTTTCCAAATAGCAGGGACATGTTTTGTTCTGAAGGTTGCATTAACGAGGGTTACCAGGAAGACAATACATTTTCTAGGAAGCTCTTTGAGTACCTTCGGGGTGATCAGGTCAAATCCTGGATCTTTCTTCGAGTCCAAGCTGGCTATTTCTTTGGACAGCTCCTTTGGGGAAGTAGGTCTTATCGGCAGACACAGCTACAGGTCCTGATTTAGGATCAGATCTATTTCAGGGTCCTCAGGGTTGTCAGATCAGTTAGGTTTGAAGACATTAGCAAGATGACTGGCGAAGGTCTCAGCTTTTTCTGGGTATGTCCGTGTCCATGTATTGCCATTCCAGATTGGCAGTGAACATTGTTGGGGCTGTGGCATATTCCTGGTAGCTTTCCATAAAGAATGGGTCCCATGGCCATTGGGTGACATCTTTTCCAGTCTTTGTTTAACTGCAGCGTTAGTGACATCAGCAAGAAGAATCTTTAGCTCTTTTATTGCTTTGTTCAGTCGCGTTTTGTCTTCGCTGTTACGGGAAAGTTGCCAAACTCTACGAAGGCGGCGTTTTTCATAATTTTTTTGACGGATTTCAAACGGGAGCGGTGTATTCGCAAATGAATGCTTCAGTGTGGGTGTGCTTGTCCACGCTGCCACTTGGATCAGATTTGTAATGTATAGACATGCATCGTCTACATCTTCAGCAGTTTTTAACGGAAGTTTGAGAGTGATATTTTCGTCGAGATATTCTCGGAAACCATTCCAATCGGTTTTAGCGTTAGTTAGATAGGAGCTATGGGTATCACGGGGTATCGCAATAGGGCTTACAGTAAGAAGTATTGGTGTGTGATCAGAAGATCCATCTAGGTTTGACTCGATTAGGAGATTTTGATGACAAATGCCTTTTGTGATAAAAAAGTCTATAAGATCAGGAGTTCTCTCGGTATCTGTAGGCCAATATGTAGGTTCTCCGGTTGAAATGGTCGCTAGATTGTTGATCTCAGTACTACATTTTAATTCTCTACCTCTCGTAGTTGTTAACCTAGATCCCCAATGTGTGTGCTTAGCGTCCCAATCACCACCGGCTATGAATCGGTTTCCTAAAGCTTTGAAAAACTCCGTAAACATATTCTCCTTAATGGTGTGACGCGGTGGACAGTATATTGCTGAGAGGATGAGGGGTCCGGCACGATCATCGATCCGTACAGTTATAGCTTGCAGGTACTTGGTTTCCCAAGACTCGAGTAGGCAATGCTTAATGTTCTCCTTAATTACTATTGCCGGTCCACCATGAGCTTCCCCTTCGGGGTGTGAAGTTGTGTAAACGCAGAATCCACGAATGCATATGCTTGATCTTGATGTAGTGTGAGATTCTGATATAAGGCAGGCGTCAAGCTTATTGGTTCTCAAAAACATTTCAAGTTCTTTAGTGTTGGGAGCAAGTCCGTTTATGTTCCACGTGGCGATGTGTAGAGAAGTCATTTTGTCAGATTAGATATCAGGGTAGTTATAAGTCCCAGTATTTGTTGAATTAAGAGATCCATTTTCTCACTTTGTTTGGCAAGTATATCTTCTAATTTATTAGATTGTTGGTGAGTAGATTGCTGTGTTGTTGGTTGCCTACCTTTGGCAATATCGGCATAAGATGTTTTGTGGGTGTTACTATGACCCTTAGTGTCAAAGTTGGTGGTAGTTATTATGTTGATAACAGGTGTTTGAGGGGGTAGTCTAGCGCGAGAGGCGAGATTCTTGGTCCTTCGAGCTAGTATTTCTTTGTATATTTGGCATCCTTTATAATTAGCAGGGTGGTCGCAGCAGCATAAAGCACACTTGGCTGGAGTTGTCCTATTCTTTTTGCACTCTGAGGTTTTATGGTCTTCACCGCATTTCACGCATCTAAATGGTCTCATGCAGTTATTTTTGGTATGACCATATTGTTGACAGCGTTGGCATTGTACAATGAACTTTGATTTCCGGGGATCCTCAATCTTAATTTTTTGCTGTGCGATAAATGCAATGTTTTTAACGTCAGGATTGTTAATGCTAGGCTCGATATTGACGAAGAACGTTGAAGTCGGTTTCTTTTCGGGGACGTATTGTGCATAATTAATGCACGATTATTATTTCACCTCTGACTTTGTTGTTGGTCGCTTGAACTGCCTCAACAATAGCTTCGTGAGGTGTGAGGTGATGCAAGTTCTTAATGACAATTCGGTAGCATTTGGAGTTCTTAGGCGTAAAAGTATACCCTATAAGCCCGTTATCTCTGAGGAGATTGATAATTTTCTTATATTCTTCCGGAGTTTTCATTAGCACGTGAAGGATATTTTTGGTAATCATTTTGAGCTTATAATTATCTTTTTGGCTAACAGTTTCAATTAGTTTTATTAACTCGTTGGCGTCTTCTATACCACTCAGAACTATTGGTGGTGGTTTGTTGGGTTTCTGAGTTTTTGAAAGGGCAATGTCATCATTTGGATCAAGCGGTAAGTTGCTAAACCGGTTCTTATTTACAATTCCGTTAGACGGTGGTGGAGAATCGCACATTTTCCTCTTCTTATGTCCACGAGGAAGTGGTACATGTTGCCATATGGGTGGGGCAGGATGTTGAGAGATATCTTTTATTGCTGTAGTTTCAACAGGCAACAGATCTGATTCAGGTTGTTTTTTTGAAGTTGTTGACTGTCCTCTGCTTATATCAGAGAGGGATGATGATCTTTGCCTAGAGAAGTAGCTTGGATGAAGTACTTGTTGTTTAAGTAATTTCTGTTGTGGTTGTGATATTGTTTCTTGTTTGGAATTCATATTGTTCCCACGAGTAGGGTCGATATAATAGGTCACTCACAGGGTAACGCTCATTCCTGTGAGAGGGCACTTTTCAACGATGTGAGCCAGTTTCATCAAGGTTTGCGCTAGAGACTGACTACCTGCAGCCATTCATCCTATCGGCACGGTCACACCTTAGGATTAGGGTTATTTTTTCAGATTAAGAGGTTGTCTTCCTCGCGACCCAGGCGACCAAGCCCAGGTCTCCGTTCTTGCGATACATGACCACAAGGTTACGGGTGTGGAGATCATTTCCTACCTCCAACATAAGAAGCTGTTAGGCTTGCTTAGTAGGTTAGTTGACCGCCGCCTACGACTCGGCGTTTGTTGTTCAATTGGCACCACCCGAGGGGCACGTGTAGAGTTATGGTTAGGTAGCTCTTTATGGACGCGAACAACATTACCCCCCAACCTTACTTCATAGGAAGACCTTACTTCATAGGAACTAGAATTTACGTTAAAAAATCTCAGGATTTATTACTGATAACTTTCGTACAAAAAGCTTCCTATATAATGTGGTTTTTGAGTTAAAGCTGGTAAAAAATGTGCCTAAAAATTTGAAACTAAATAGTAAAAGGAATTGTTGAAAACAGCCATTGGAATGAATTATTAACCTGTTATTTAACTTTTTTAGCTTAAAAAATTAAATAAAAGGTTGATCAAAATATTTTCAAATGCAAATAAAAATATTTTCAGCCCTTCGTTTAAATATTTGGAAGCCTCCTTTAAATACAACTTCAAGACGTTTTAAATACAGTTTCTAATTTTGCTGTAAAATTACACGTTATGTATGAATATTAAGTGCCTATCTTATTTTTTAGAAATCAGAAACTTTTTGTGGTCAAGCAAACGGACGGACGGACAACGTAGCCACAAAAATAGGGTCCCGTTCCGACCTATCGGGTACGGACCCCTGGAGACAAATAAATTAATATGGAATGTTCTGGTTAAAATAAACATGACTACAGCTAATAAATATTTTTATAATACTTGTGAAAACGTCACGAAGATCTTTGATTTGAAATTTTCTGGTACATAACGTAAGACTGCACACCAGGAAAATAATTTATTTATTATTAAAACAAGGTATTCGATTAAATTTCTCATTTCGCGCGTACCGTATAGTGGTACCCCCTAATTTTGAGATACTGAGAAAGTTTCTCTAAATGTTTTGGTTGGTTAGCGTAAAAAAGGTTTAAAAGCCGAAAATGAATACCGGGAAGGAGACGGTTAATATGGCACTAGTAATATTAGTTTATCCACTGGGTGCTTAAATAACAATCATTCGTTTTATTCTAAGGTCGAGCAAATATTTTATTTATGATCTGGCTAGAAATGTATTTATTTTATAAAACTGATTACACTAAATTCTTAACTGTTAAATTAACCTTTTCGCATTATAATATTTGATGTCACGTTAAATATATCTAGGTAATTAATAAAAAAAATATACTCCACTACACTGACACTGTCGAAAGAAATGAAATTGCACAGGAAAGAAATCAATAAAGTAGTTATTATCACCAATACTACTTCCTTTTTGACAATAATGCCGTCCAATGAAAAATTATTTTTTTAAAAGCACTCTAGAGGATATTAAACTCAAAAATGTTTACTAATATTTAAAAGGATTAAATTTGCCCTTAACTTTAAACTTTAATAAATGTTAAATTAGATTCAATCTAAAGTAATTCAATTAAATTATCAAGTCCTCGCCAACTCTTTAGATCTCGGAAAAACATTGTACAGGGTAGTGCTCTCCAAGCCTAGAATAATTGCTTTCAGTTGAAAATTGTTTTTCCTTTAGTCTTATATTCGATGATAATTTTATTGGTTTTAACTGCCAATAATTATAGTTTTATTTTATTTTCAAATACGGAACATAATTTGATAAATTTTTTATACATCATAAGTTAAAAGGTTGACAAAAAAATAGTGACAGAAAAAAGAGAGTAACATAAAATAAATATATATATATATATATATATATATATATGTGTGTGTGTTTGTGTGTGTGTGTGTATCGTAGGATTAATATCAAAGCAATATAACTTAAAATTTGATTGTGTATTATAGTAAAATTAAGATCTAAAGATATATATATATATATATATATATATATATATATATATATATATATATATATATGAGCGTGTGTATGTGTGTGTCATTCATTGTGTCACCGATATAGTGAATTACAGAGTAAACATACCGTAAAAATAAAAGTAACGTCCGTGACCTAGAGCCGATTACCTTCCCATTACATTTCAGTCACCCTGACTTTGAAAGTTCACTGCTTTTAAGAAGTTTCATTACACACATGGCTTAATATGATATGATTCTATAAAACCTTTCTGAAAGCTTTAATATACGTGAGCTTTGAAAGGTTCGGTATTAAAGCTTTCAAAGCTTACACGTGCATTAAGCAAACATAAAAGAAGGTGTGAGAATGCGCGCCTATATAAATGGACCATTGACTTGTAGATAGAAAACTCATTTTATAAGTTAGGAGAAGTGTTTACAGGTCGACAATTTCCAAGTGATATTTTAATGTAGAAGGGAAATGTAACATGTTCAAACTTTTTTATGTACCTAAATGTATACAAAACCCTTGCTGTGTGAGTTCAACCAGTACTCAATACGTTTACTTTATCAGTAGCTTTGCAGCAATAATTACGAATCTTTATTGAACTTTAAGTTATCAGCTTGCACATAACTGAAACTTTGTGTTTGTTTGTATGTTTATTTGATTGCACATCACGTGAGAACCATTCGAGATCTTTACAGGAATTTAATTATTTATGTAACTCACTTATAGACTTGTTTTTATTGCAAAAAAGCCTAACAGAAAATAAAATAAGGGCATTTGGAATTTTTATTTAAAACGAATATACTTGAAAACATGTTATTTTTAACGATCATAATTTCCGTTCGTGTATTTTTAACTTTAATTTCAGATAAACTAATATAATTTTTCACAGGCCCCTATGTGAAGTGATTAAAAAGTCCTAATTCTATCAAATTAAGAAATCGTGCGTGCTACTCATATTAGTTATTCCTTATTTTGTTATTTCCAATTGTTGTTACTAACAAAGTTTTTGCCTCAGTTCCCGCCATTTTTGCGTTGTTTTAACTTTTCAGTTAAATATTTATTTTAAGGCACCTTTAGTGTTCAAATCATTCGCTTCTAAAGATATTGCATAACAGATACCTTGCCTACATGCACCAAGAAAATGTTACGTGACCTATTGTTACATACATGTGTGAAGGTTAAAACAAAGTAATTAAAGCAAACATAATCTCTCGTGGATTATAATGCAACAAGCGATCTACCGATCTTTATTTTACTATAATACACAATCAAATTTGAAGTTATATTGCTTTGATATTAATCCTACGATACACACACACACACACACACATATATATATATATATATATATATATATATATATATATATATATATATGTATATATATATATATATATATATATATATATATATATATATATATATTATTTTATGTTACTGTCTTTTTTAAGTGAGAGATAAGACATTTATTGTTACACATTTATTGCAAACAGATTACGTCAAATGAAATGTTATTGCAAGGGGTAAAAGAGGATTAATCAAAGACGATGGAAATTAATATACCGAGGAATTTGGAAATTTACTGTATAATGTTCTGTCACTATTTTTTTGTCAACGTTTTAACTTATGATGTATAAAAAAGTTATCAAAATATGTTCCGTATTTGAAAATAAAATAAAACTTTAATTATTGGCAATTAAAACCAATAAAATTAACATCGAATATAAGACTAAAGGAAAAACAATTTTCAACTGAAAGCAATTATTCTAGGCTTTGAGAGCACTATCCTGTACAATGCTTTTCCGAGATGTAAAGAGTTGGCGAGGACTTGATAACTTAATTGAATTTAGGTAGAATGAGTCTAATTTATCATGTATTAAAGTTTAAAGTTAAGAGAAAATTATATATACATATATATATATATATATATATGCATATGTATATATATATATATATATATATACATATATATATGCATATGTATATATATATATATATATATATACACAACGTAAATCGTAATTTTGAAAAGTATCAAAAATGAGAACGTGAACTTTTCTAACTATACCTATTTTGCATAATTTTACGACAGGAAAGGATGAGTGTTTTATAATTATGATTAATAACGTCATGTTACGATATTACGATTTAACAAAGAAGTATATGAGAAAATGCTTTTAATTTTCCTTCTATTCTCCTATATTAATTTCTCCTTCTACGGTAACGCCATGCCTTGGACTTCAAAGATGTATGGACTTTGGAAATTATTCTTAAGGTCATTCAACAATATTATAATTTCTTCAGCAGAATAGTCACTTGCGTTTCAAAATTTATTTTGATTAACTAATAATACAAGCTATTATATAAGTTCCGCTATTTTATCAATCGATTAGAAGTTTACACCTTCAGAATCACTGGAAGCTCTCAGTGTGGTGTCCTGAAAGGAAAATCAACGACCGATCAAATTCACACCATTATACATATTTTAGAAAAAACTAAGGAATACATCATAGACACCTGCTACCTATTTATTGACTTTAAAGCTGCTTAAGACTGCGCCAACCGAGGAAAACTACTGGAAAATATGTTGGAGTTTAGCATCCCAAAGACGCTTCTGTAGCGCTTGAGAGTACGGCAAAGGAGATAGGACTTGTTATCAATGAAGACAAAACAACATTTTTAATATGAACAAATAAAACTACTGATTTTGAAACTGTGAAACAATTTAAGTATTTGGGGACTCTGATCTCACGTTGCAATGATCTGAAACTGAAAATAAAGATTCTGTTGTATCTTCATGGCTAACAGAAATTTTCACGTTCTTAGAAACTAATTCAAATCCAAGTTTATTTCTATTAGGGCTAAGTTAGGCCTGTATAAAACTTTAATCAAGCCTATACTTCTGTATGGAAGTGAATGCTGGACCCTCAATAAAGCATAGGAAAAAAATTAATCATTTCCGAAAGAAAATTTTTGAGAAAAATGTTTGGACCTATTCAAGAAAACACGTGGAGAACTTTTCACGACTATGAAAATTGCAGAAAATATAACAAATAAGATGGAACCAATATTGCGAGAATCGTAAAAGAATCACGTATTAGGTGGCTTGGCCATCTTTACAGATATGCAGATATTTTTCCTGCCAAAAAAGTGATTTTTTCTAAGATTGAGGGGACGAGGCGAAAAGAACGACCACCAACATGTCTAGATGACAATAAAAAGGACTTCCACATAATGTGAGTCTACTGGTGGAGGGCCAGCACGTCAGACAGGGTCAGGTGGAGGAGGATTAGCGAGTCAGCCCTGGCCTGCAGAAGGTTGTTGGGCTTTTGATGTTGATGATAAATAATATAAGCTATAATGTAACTCTATGTAATTATAACCTATTTAAATTGTAAAGACTTTTTTAAGTCACGACTAAAATAATATGACTACTATAAATTAGAGTTGGTAAAATGTCAGAAACCTAAACAACCGATAGCCGAGCGGCTACATTTTCGAGATTAGATCACTCAGATCCCTCAGTCCCGCTATTAAAAATAATTAGACGAATTGTATAAAAAAGGAGATAGCTGATTATATATGACTAGTTCCATATATATATATGTATATATATATATATATACGCACACACACGCGGACATACATATATTTACCATTTAGTGCAACTTCCGAAAACATAATCTTGCCATGGGTCAATTTAAATTTAAAATTAGAAAAAAAATTGGATTCGGTAATTTTCAAAATAAACGAAGGAAATCCAAAATTACAAACACACGTAATAGATGATAAATGTCACTGCCAATAATAGTGGTATACACGTTTCCATTCAACTGAAGTTTTCGATAGCATTTGTGCATTTCTAAATATTGTTATAATCAAGTGTTCTTCAGTCGCCTTCTGTATACTTGGTTTCCAGCCGATCTCAGTGACTAAGTTGTTATGAGTTCACAAAGCTGGTTGAAAGATAATTTTAATCAGTATTATCATTTATACGACAAACTAATGATTGTACTCGTATTATTAATAATTGTACTACTACATTAGAAATAAAACTAAATAATTAACTGTGACTATGAAGATAAAAAACAAGATCTTTCATCATTGTCGGCGCAGAATGTCACTTATTATATCATTTTAGACATATTATTTGTATAATCTATTTAATTTCACCATATTGATTTTGTTTAAGTATAAAATATGTCAAATCCTCTCTCTGTCAACTTTGAACATTTTCTTATATTTTATAAAGTATTGAATCTATTTAAATTTGGTTTAAAAAATTTTGCGGAATATTTATTCGTAAAAAATATCAGTAAAAGTTAAAATAAATATTTCAATTACTCTTAGAGAGGTGGTACCATTTTTTCGATCCAAATCTAGACGCTGATAGAATTTAATTTATACCTAATTTCCATAAATACTATTTAACCTTAAATAGGAAAATTAACCAAAAATTATTTCTTAGGTAAAAGCTAAGTACGAATCGTAATTAAATTAAAGGGCTATTGATATTATAAGAAAAAGAAGCATGTTTGATTTTACATTATCTACGTTGATGTAGAATCCATGAAAAATTCGCTTGTTTAATTTTCCGAGGAATTTCTACATTTCTACACTATTAAGCCTTAAAGTCTTAGTGTCGTGTCTAAGGTTGTTTGACGACTCTAGTCCCGAGCAATCTGAATCGAATATATTTTAAACAAAGGCGAAAGGAAATAACTAACACAGAAGCGATTGCTTTGCACATCTAGCTTTGATAGGGATACCCTCCGGTTTCACTTTAATGGTCCTTTCCGCTCTACTTAAATGTAACGTGTAATCTTCAGTTACACACGGAAAGGTCGTTAATATAAACTTCACCTTCAGGTTGTCCCTTTATTTTAATTCGGACGAGATCGATGTATTCTGTCGTGACGTAATACGAGCTCGATCAGCGGGTTGGATACGAATCATTCACTTCAAAATAGTAAAGAGAAACGTCCAAAATTATTTCAGCATCACTTAGTGTCTTGAAAAAATTAATAAGAAATATATTGATATGATTGTCGCCAGATACTTCAACCTTGACATTTTTGAGTGATGCGCGTTTTTAATTTAGCTCGATCTTGACTATTACTTTTTGTCCTATTACTATTAATTTTTGTACATGCACGGTAGAACAAAATGTTAAAACTGCTTGAATAATACTATAAATTAGCATTTAAATTACAAAAAAACATTATTAAACTGGAATACCAATTTATATGAATATGATTATTTTAACCCAATCAATCTCGTTAAGAACGAGCAGAACTCGTATTTGAGAGTTCCGTACACACTCAGACACATAGATATTCAAGGGAGGTACTATTTCAAATAATCCGTTTAAAAATGATTATGTAGTTATCATGATTTTAATTATTGCCTAATATATTTTTCACGTTACGTACGTAATTATCGTGAAAATCATAAAAACTATGAAACTTAGAGATATGGGACACTTTTCTGAAAAACTTAAATAAATAATTTCTAGGAAATTTTTTTCATATTTTTGACTTTAGTAATTTTCAAAAATGTTCTTTGTGAACATTTTCATCAATATCTCTAGAAACATCTTTTAAATTATACCCCTCTGAAAGACGTTCGCGCAAAACACTTGAATTTAAAGGAAAGTACTTCATTTGCTATTTCAAAAATTCCATTTACTTAAATATTTTTGAGTGTGAACTATTCAGATGTTTGCAGGTTAATATGCTTTCCGCAATTCCATATTTTTGGGTTTCTACGTCAAACATTTTTAGAGAAAAATAATTGTGATAAACACATGAATGGCACGTGAGTGATTTTACAAGAGTTACAGTTACCGATAACATTCATATTAATAAAGTTTTGAATTAAGCTTATACGTTCAATGTTATTTATTTAATACCTGAGATGAAAAACTGCTACATCTTTTTTTAAGATACAAATAAAGAAACTCAGTAATAAGAAGAAAAATAAAAACCGTCGTCCCTTCTTAAAAAAGTTTTACTTAAATTTTGTATATCAATCGATTCCATATCCGCGCAGTAATGGAGTAAAAAGTAAAACACTATATCTTCTATCGGCGGGACAAATATAGATCCCAATTTCCCCAGAATTAATTATTACATTTCGCCGACGTTTAAAGTAACCAAGTTTTCTAAGAAAAAAATTAATTTACCAATAACTGAAAGGCAAATATTAATTTTTCTTGAAAAGGGCTTTTGAAAAAGAAAACGATACTTTTTTCGTAAAACATTCAGCGATGAATTTCGTAGCGTACATATTACCTCTGAACCTTGAATATTTAATCGATACATAGATTAAACGTTTCATTTTAGGCAACAACATTCAGAATTAAACGAATTAATGAAAAACTTAAATTATCTATGAAGGAAGAGAATAAATTAACGCTTTATGAATTAAAATATTGAAAAAAGGTGAAAATAAAATTAAACTTCAATTTATTTATTAAGCTGTGACCCGCTAATAACCTCATCGATAATTACTTACGGGGAAATAGATTTAAATACGGATGTAAAAAAGGCCTTCGATTAAAATAAAATTGGATGGAGTTCGTATCGAAGTATAAAATTATTTTCAGGTAACGTAATTAGGCACCACCTTTCTTAAAAACAATTTTGTTGAAAGAGCTTTAAAAACTTACCGTTAACCGAAGTATTCCTTAAAGTTCGTTTGTGAATAATATTGTGATTATTAAAGTAAATATCAATGTTAGGTGGGTGCTAAGCGAATGAGATGCATTATTACTAATTACTATCTACTTTTCTAGATGGGGAACAGAATAATCGTTAAGTTATATTACAATCTAGTAATGCAGTTAATATCAAAATGCTTTGTAAATATTTTTCCGTGTCATATTTTTTTTAAAACATTGTGTTAAACGATAAGTCCGATTAAGTACATTCACCGTTAATACATCAAATATATCATAAATAAAAATATTTAGTTACAAACATGTTCTATCACGAGTAATAAATGTGAGATCTGCGTATGCACTTAATTGTACCGCACCAAGTTCCTAGTTGCAGTATCGAACACTGGACCTGTTATCTGAAGTGCTTTATAATTATCTTGACACCTGTATAACTGGAAATAAAAACCAGTAAATGCTAGAAATTCGTCAGAAATACACGATCTATTTTAATTTCTGAGAGTTTGGCATGAAAAATCATAACTCTCTTACCATCAATTTCATAACTCTCTTACCTACCGTAGATCGTCGAAACCTGGAGTAAAATTCTTCATATCCAGTAAAATTTAAATCTGGGGATCATAAACTTATTGGCCAGAAAAAAGATAAACTTCATTTCAATGTATCAATCTACTTTCCTGCAAACGTGTTTCCAAGAAACATTAAATAAATTTATAAATTATATATTTACATATTCAGCATCAAACATTATCTTAGTATTTCTAAGGTTTCGTTTAAAAGGACTACTTTTTGTAAGGGTCTCAAAATTATTTTTTTCACAATTTTAAGTATTATATTTTCTGAGATGTGCTGAAAAGTATGGAAAAATGATGTTTCCCCTCCTTATTATCTAAGTTACTTAAGCAAAAATAATAAAAAATCAAATTTTAAAAGCCATGCAAAGGTTTCAGGTAAACTGTAACGATGGTTCTAGATGCCATAATTTTCTAAACAATCCCCGTGTTATACCCCTACGAAAGATTTCAGGTAACATATTTTCAAAACCGATTTTTACGGAAATCATGCTTATTGAAAACTTGAAATTTAGCATAGTAATTAGCTTTTTAATAGCCACATATTTGGCGAATATTTTACACCACCAACTTTTTTAAGATATCCGTAGAACGTTTAAAGATATGGTAAATAAATGTCTTAGAAATGTTTTTTTTTGTTTACACATCATTCAGAATATGATTTGAAAAATCTTTTTATAAGAAATACAAAAATATTTTTTTACAATTTTAAATTGCATATTTAAAAAGAAATTTAAAAAGTATGGCATACGATGCTCCTATTCCGGAAAACGGTAGTAATTATGCTACATATACCTAGTGTTTATCCTACTTATACTTTCTGCAATATGCAATATGTTTCTACGTCTGTTAAAGACATGTCAAATTTCATATATTTAAATAATTTAAAAGAAATAATATGTATGCTTAAATGTTTATAACCAGTAGTAAATGTAAATGCTTTAAAATAATAGCGCTTCGAAAAAAATACATATATTATAATCTAATGCAAAGTTGTATGTCAATATATATATATATATATATAAATATATATATATATATATGTGTGTGTGTGTTTGTGTGTATATGTATATATATATAATTATATATACATATATATATATATATATATATATATATAAATATTATTATTCTATTTATTCTTCAAAGGATCATATATTTTACTCCAATAGCAAATTCATACAATATTTGTTGTAATTTCAAAATTCTTTAGATTCATTTACTGATTTATGTTTACCATGTCAAAATGCAAAATAAATTCACAATTAAATGAATCTACGTGATGTAGTATTATTTTTACTTTATTTAAATTCTCACCCACGACTTAGGTTTCGTTGTATGACAACATCTAGGTGGGCTATTAGCAAAGAAAAATGAATTTCTACAAAATCAACACCAAATGTATTAATTATGCAAAATAAATATGGAACAAGGTCAATTATACCACAAAAATCTAAATTAATATACATAAAGAACCTTAATAAATAGAAATAATCATTAATTTGAAATGTGCTAATAACAAAAAATATAAAAAACAAATTACTTGAGAACTTCCGTACATTAGAGAAAGATATAAAAATTTCAAATGGCTACCAACATCAAATTAAAAATGCAGTCGTGTACAATAGGAGAATATTACATAACACTAAGTTATGCTAGAGGAACATAGTTTGGAAAAAAATCTTTAAAACTGAATATAATATCCGTAAATGTAAAACGTGACCAAACTTAATATTGAGGAAGTAATTTATTTATAGATATTTATTTATTTCTTTCTTGAAAACCCTATGCCCAATTTACAGATTTATCCAAAGCGGAAAAACACATGACAAATTATTATGAAACAATAACGAATGAGACAGTACACACACAGAGCAATTCAACGCAATTTAAATACAAGTATACAGTAATTTGGACAAATATAAACTAACAATCAGTCATGAACTATCAAACAACTCCATTGTCCCATTTCTGAAGCGGTCATTGGAGAAGAATAAAATATTTAGACTGGGTGCATCTCGCGGTACTGCGTCAAACGACGTGGTTCACGAAAGACATTTGTACGTACTCTGAAGAATATGCTGAAGAATATTTGTGCGTACTCTAGGCAGGCAATTTAATAATGAGATCGTCCTCTCATTTAGCAGCCAAGAGCATACAGGACCGCTAAACTCTGGATCGTGTGGTTGTCAACATTGTGATTTACTAATTTAAAAAATGCATGACCGAAAGCAATTCCCATCGGAGTTAAAGGGCATTACATCCAACCGTGTTCATTATGAAATCTGAGGGCAATAAGTAAAAACAATACCCATACACTTTATAATACGAAAACCTATCAAACTTTTTTTTATTTTCTCCAGCATGAGGATATAAGTGGATTCATACGGAGACCAGGTGTTTGTATTCGTTTCAAGTACATTACGGACTAAAGAGTTAAATAGTGTAACGATACATTCGGTATCTTAAAAATCGTGAGAATTCCGTATAAAAAATCCAAACAATTTATTTTAAAAATTTGAATGAAATAAATGATACATATTACACTCCCGTTTAAAGCCTGATTTTTATAAAACGGGGCCTAAAAAAGAAATACGTTTAATAAAATCTTGATCCCATTTTCAAAGACCTATCCAACAATTCCTCACTTACTGGATGGCGCTAAAGTAAAATGATCCTCACTTTTTATTCATGGAGAGGAAGCCTAACAATTATTTTTTAAATTTGACCATATATTATTTTTAATTTCCAAAAGAAGCATATGTGCTCAAAACTTTATATAAAACCTTCTAAAAATAGAAAGTGTGCGACTATAACCAATTAACGGACGGACAGGCAAGATGAAATGATGACGGTTCCTCATTTCACTATAGAAGCCTAAAGAGGGCAAATAATGATTAGGTGTAAATATGGTAAGGCAAAATTATGTTTAAACTATTAGGTTAACTACATTTTCTATGCTCCTGAAAGGTGAATAAAGACAAAAGAGCGAATATTTATGAATTTGCAACGTTAAACTCATTCAAGGTGGAAAAACTTTTTCTACATACAAAATTGTTAGTGAAGTCAAAGTTTTATTAAAAAGTTTGCTAAGGAAGCTTTTTCCTAATTATAAGTCAGAGTGAATGCGAGAAAACCTCCATTTTTTCTTATCGAAAGTTCTCGCTTGATTACAACATGGGTTTTACAAAAAAAATGTTAAAGAGGAAAATTTTATTATAAACTAGCGGCCCGTCCCGGCTTCGCACGGGTGGATATTTATTTTTTAAACATTTTGGGATAGACGTAGAGTAAATGCAGGAAATACCTAAATAATATGTATTTAGTAATAGGGTCTTTCTGGCTCCCTTTGGGTACGGGACTTGATAATTGAAAAAATTGATTCTAGGTCAAGGAAAAGTAAACTTGATTACCTAGGCAGACAGACAGAAGAACAGCAGAGCAAAGTGATACTATAATGGTTCTGTTTTTCCTTTGGAAGTACAGAACCCTAAAAATAAAGTCGTACTAAAAAAATATTATTTACAAAATAAAATTGATAACCCGTTAATGTCTTCTAGACGAAGGTTTTTGAAACAGAACAAAAGACATGAATGGGATATTATTAAAAATATTTCACTTAAATATTTTTTGATAAAGATGTTTAAAATGATTGGTATTTTTTTTTGTTTTATGTATTTTATTGTTATTTGTATTTCATTTCTTTTTTTATATCTTTTATTTTAAGGCTTTTTAATTTTATAAGTTTTTTTTAATTATTTGTAGATGGCAATAAAATATATTGATATTCAGGAGATCCTACTTGAGAATGTGCAACACATAATTAGCCATAAGAAAAGTACTCTTTTCTTAGATCGATGCCAACCATTGAAAAGTTTGTCCCCGGGATTTATTGTAAGGGCAAACGATATCTTTACAGGAAACTGTAACCTTTTGAAAGATATAGACAAATCCGTCGATATCATCGGGATCCGCGGAATGTGAGCGAGCTGTCCGGCCACGGGGCCGGTGATGATACAATCACATTGTCTCGCAATTCCTTTATCAAAAGTCTTGTCCCATTACACATATTGGGAGGGCTTAAATTTCTCAATAGCATAATGGGAGTACTATATTTTAATTTCAGTTCGTGGGGTGGCAAGCCGGCAGGATGAGAGAATTTAAAAATGCTTGTGGGTAGTGCACTGTATCTTCGATGTTGCACATGGTGTCAATAGATTTATAACATTTAAAATCACTGTGTACTTTTTCCATAATCATTTTCTTTATTTCATTTACTGAGTCGTTTCTCGGTGCCACTATCCAACAGAGCCAATTGAAATTTCTTTCCATAAGATTTTCGATGTCGGGATAGGTTGTTTCTACCAGTATTTCTAGACTGTGAACAATTTGAGCCAATTCATTATCCAATAACACTTCGAGGCTATTTGCAATTGGAGATGGTAATTTTCCGTCGCCAAGTTTATGTATTTTTTGTGAAAAATTGCCATCGTGGTTATTATTTAAATGTGCTCTCATATTCGTGGGCAAATTGAGTGTTTCAATAGATCTATCTCCTGCACTTCGGTGCCGACCCCTCCGTTTTATACCGGCGGCGGTGACATTTTAAACTTGTAATATCTTCTGAATGGAATGTCCAATGTGATAAACTAAAAGATAATTAACAGGTATTAAAACAGTCTTGTTTAGGTAATAATTTACTTGCATAAGGATCAATGCAAAAGTATGGATAACTTAGTCTGATTTGATTGGAATTTTTATTAACTTTTAAAATGTTAAAAAGTAGTTATAGTGATATAATTACAATAGTTAGACATATGCTATTTCACATTTTTTTGTAGATATTGATATTTTCTTTAATATTATAAAACTGCTTTTTGGTCTATCATCAATAGTTTTCGTAGCGCATGCGATTAAAAATTTTATGGCAATTTTTTTACAACTGGGGCTATATTAATGTAGTTTTAGTAAGGATCCTTATTTTTTTCCTGTAGATAGTATAGCCTATATTGATCAGCGATAATGTAGCAATCAAGAATTTTTGAAATTGGTCGAGTAGTTTTTGAGCCAATTCATTACATACATCCATACACACATACAAAAATACAAATCTTTCCTCTTTACAATATTAGTATAGATAAATACCTTGTAACATAATTTTACTTCGAAAATTGTTTTGACAAAAAATCATCTTAATAAATGGGAGATTACGTTGTTATGATATGATTATTATTTTATTTACAGAATATTTATGTTAGCACCATATATAAAGAGGTAAACATTCTTGTAGCTTAATGCTTTTTCGTCCCAAGTTTTCCTACCTATCAGATATCATCGCCTTATTGCAAGCGCGCCTACATTGGCAGCACGTTCACTAGAAGCAGGTTGAAGTTCGAGACATGGATAGACACGTTAACATAAGTATGTAGATCGTTCGGCTACGTGCCAGCTGATAGAGGGCAGGGAACCGTAGGTAGACATACACTGAAAAAAAGTTAGACATACACAGCAAAAACGAAAAAACGTTAACAATATTTCATTTCTATTTCGATGTACATTAGTAAAATATATATGTACATATATTTTAATGAAAACTAGAAATGTTTACCAGTGTTTGGGATAAAAATTAATAGCAAAACAATCATTGTATTATAATAGTACTGTCAGCGTATATACATACATACACACACGCAACCACGCTCGCTCGGTCGTACGCACGTACGCACGCACGCAAGCATGCACGCACGCACGCACGCACACACACAGCATTAGTAAAGATAAAAAAGTAGCACTACATAATGTAGCTATCTTTTTGCTCTTTACACACAGATACATTTATGATGTCATTTGAACGTATTCTTAAAACAAATAGCCAATGGTATACAAATAAAAATAATACAAGTCAACTACATAACTTTTGTGTTAAATATATTACCTACCCTATGCGATCGATATAGAGTGGATTATACGTAATAAATCCGAATCCAGTATCCAGCTGTTAACAATTTTCCAGATATTTATTAAGGGAGCGTTTAATTTGCGTCAGTCTATTGTAAGCGTTCGGGGGTTGTAAGAGTCGGTTTCCGGGAAATATAAGGTTACAAGAATTTATTATTAGGGAAAATATTAAAAAGAAATATGAAACATATTTACGTCGAATATTTCAAGAAAAATGTGGCAAGAAATGTTTTGTCATTTATAATATTTCAATAGTATATTAGATCAAATTGGAACTACCAAGTCTCTTTGCCATAAACGTGAAATTGATTTCAGAGGAGAACAGAAAAATATTTCTCTAAATAAAGCAGTAAAATAGGAATTGCGCGTTATCCCCCAGAGCAATTTTGGAATGTGAAATTGTCAAGTGGCTTTATGTTTACAAACTACGACTAGTTTGGAAAGCAAAATGAGCTATTTATCTTGATGTAAACTAATGACTAAGACAGGCAAATACACGCGAAAATTAATGCATTATTTTTGTTATGACAACTGAGCTAAATTTAAAGTTACTTTTTATTCTAAACTAAATTTAGTAAAAAATAATTAAACATTTTAATGCTTATATATTTTATAAATGCTCCCATATTTAAAACAATCACATTCTAGTTGATAAGTACGTCAATCATTTCACTGAGTGGCGATGAAGAGAGGTAAAGCAATAAAATAGCGTCATGGATTCTATTTAGGAGGTAGAGAGATTTCAAGAGAGTAAGTAATTGGAAAATTTTTGTTTTATCAATAAATTGTTAAAAAGTTTGTTAAGGACTCAGATAACTATAACTCAAGTTATTTACGAGTTATCCCAATTTATAATTAATAACTCATTTGTCCTAATAACTTTGGGCACCATCTTTAATCCATCTTTAAATGGCATTCAAACTCGCTCATTTAATAATTATTATCTATATGGTATATATTACACATTTAAGGATCTGTTAATGTGTTTATCCGTAAGATATTGTATGAATTTGAAAATAACCAAAATTTTAGACCAATGAAATATTTATATAACTACATAGGACTTTTTTAGTTGTTGTTATATGTTTCATTATGCAAAATTCAAAATGGTCATTACTACATCAACAATATAAGATGTTAACAAAACAAATTTTTAAAAATATATATATTAGCGCAACAAAACTGAAGGACAATTAAAATAGTAATGAAGAAATTGTACATGGTAAATAAATTTGGTGAAAACTTGAATTTTTCACACAGAAGGGGTCCGTCCATTCGTGTTCTAAAAAACAATTTACACAACCATAAAAAAATTAAACATAACCCGCCAATCAATGCTTTGTAACAATAATTAATGAGAATAATATAAAGTAACTTCATTTTCACTTCAGTTTCGTCTATCTTATACTTTTAATATTTTCTTAAGAGTAGGCAAGTTCCCAATGCGATTTGATGCAGGCTAGAAAAGAAAGATAGGATTTTTAATTGAATAATTTAAATAGACTTATTAAGAAATTCGTAAATAAGAGACTAACCGGCCCATTAAAAGTAAATAATATATGTGTAAAATTTAATACAGGTTCATGCAATGCAATAATAATTGGCTCCTACTTAATATTTTATTTTAGATATTTGAGGCATGGTATGGACTAAAATGATAGATACACTGCTGTATTTTTCAGTTTTACCAAAGCTATGGCTCTTTTTCCCAAGGACAATGTTTGAAGTAACTTCGAAGAATTCATTACAACAAGCATGTTTGGTTCATTAGTTAATACGAAAATAAAATGATACAACCGCGGGAAATAATATATTTATTTAAGAGTGAATTCTTGAATAGTGAATACTTTTCTTCCTGTGTAAATACACAAAAAGTAAAAAAACATGCGATATATAAATAGTTGCGGTAACCTTTATTGACATTTTCAGCTTTCTTCCTCAGATACTTTGATACTTAAACTTTTATCGCTATTTCGAAACTAACATTTGTGCTACTTGCAATGATTTTCATGACGACTTTTCAAATGACGCAGAAATGAGAATGGAATAGAACTTTGGTAAGCCATATTACGACCCGATCATAATTAATTGACATTTGAAACCGAATTCTTAATACTTAGCATTAATTAAAATCCATTTATTTTTTTACGCAAATGCTTGCCATTACCGGTGACTTCTTCCATTTAAATTCATTTATGATCAAATTTAAATATCGTAGGTAGTATTACGCACATATTGGAAGCATGTAATGAAAATGTATTGATTATAAATAATTGATGATTTTATACAAAAATTTATTAAATTAACCAGAAGTAGTATATTTTTTATTTTTATTTATTTGCTGAAGGTGTGAATACTCAATTTCAATATTCTAACGGGTTCAAAAAACAACTAAAATGTTAAAAAAGAAAACCCATCTTCTAATGACGTATTGTCCCAGACATAAAATACGTAAGATTTTCTTTTTGTCGTTTAACATAAAGCCCGTCTCCGGATATCCGTCTCCAGCCCGTCATATTTGAATGCTTTGGTTTATTGCTTTACATAATTTAAGCAAATTTGCATGTATGTATAAAGTAAAAGCTAGAGGGTGATTATACACAGATATATGTACCATTCAGTAAGGATAATAAGGTTACGTTTGAGCATTCGGGATAAAGAACTTAAAAATGATTGCAAACTGCGCATTTAGCCAAGCCTAGCCTAGATGTGATCTAAAATTACTTAAGAGGTTATATTCTTGTAATTATTTCTTATTTTGCAATAATTGCGATAATTTGAATCAGCTGCGGGAGATCATACTTCACCAAATGATGTAAAGAAATATCCAAAAATGACATATGCCTACTAAAATATTCATTCGTGAAAGTTTTTGTCGTAACAAATGTACGACGTTATAACCCTTATATTATGTTCAGAATCCTGAATAGTTCATAACCTGCATATCCTGTGACATCCTTAAAGCCGCCGCCAGCTGTATCAAGACACACGCTCGCCCTTGACTTGTCCTGTTTACGTTTCACCGTATTAAGTGTTAGTAGATATGCTAGAAGCGCAGTACTTACATAATATTCGTAGATGACATTGTATAACACTGGCTTGTTCATACGAATATTTATATATTTTTTATTATATTACTGAAATGCGAATAAGCATAAAATGCCAAACGAGTAAATAATACACGGGAGTATTCCCGGGTATTATTTAATAGTAACAAAACAATTCTAAATTCCCAAAAATTAAAAGGTTATTACGTTTATGATTAGTGTTTTGTTTCGAAATAGTTTGTGCTTAATTTAATACATTGCTCCTTCAGCTTATTTTTCTCCAACTAATTTTATGACTAAATAAGCAGCCGCCTTTTCTTTACTTTTCCAATTTTTTTATATAGGTATTTTCTGGAATAGAAACACATGCGTATGTTAAGTACCTATCTCGGTTCTCTTATTTATTTCCACCGTAATATATACTTGAAGTTACGCATAGTAGAAAATTTTAGAAAATCTTACTGTAATTTAAACATTATTTAACTTAGTATTATTTACAATATATAAATTTCATAAATTACGTTAAGACGTAATGAAAACATTTTAAACTTGATTTTTAAACTATTACAGTATGTAATTTCAGATGTGAAGCTCACATTCAACGTTCTCTTTTCAGTCTCCTCATTTCCTATAATATGACATTTAAAGTAATAATATTGTCGACGTATGTTTGTGACAATTAAACAACTAAAGAGAAATATAATGAAAATTGGAACTAAGAGAAAAAGTGATTTTCGATCTGAAAAAAAAAAATAAGTTTCACAAAGTGAAAAAAAATATTTAAATTTAATTGCTTACTTTTCGAAAAATATATTTTCAGCAAACTTTACAGGTTGTTAAAAACCTAAAGTTAATAACTGTAGTTTTGTAATTGGCTGCAATAATATAAGTCTAGGAACTTAGTAATTATTTTATGCCAACAATAAAGTTTTAAAAATAATTATAATAAATTTTTAAAAAATGCAACCTTGTTGTTAGTGGATAAAAATGTTGAACGGATTAATAAAACTGGATAATTAAGCTGAATAAAAAAAAATGTTAATTATGTTGACTAATATTTGAACCAATCCCAAATAAAGTATTTCATATTAAAGCTGATAACATTCTATTGCCGATAAAGAGATGACGCCTTTTATAATATCGATATAATATTGCAAATCTTTTAAGTCCATTTCGAACTATCTGAGTGACTACAGTATCTACAATAAGTTACAACTGTTATTTTCATCATAATTTAAAGGGGTTATCCTACTCCTACTAACAACACACTGCGCCGCTAGTTCACAGGGCTCAGCAAACTTGTCGAGTGCCAAAAACACGGGCGCCCCGAGGTGATAACTGCGAAACATTTCCACAAACTTTTCGGAAAGTCGTTTCAAACAATTACTTTGGCATTTATAACTCGGATCGCATGATACATTTGCAACATTACTTTTACATATACATCTCGGTAACCCTAGCCTTTATTTAATTTACAGGTAAGACAATCGTTTAGAAGTTAATAAATCATTCATTAAATGTAATTATATATGCAAATTCCATACAGAAGCAAAAAGAAAAATGATGTTTAAATGGATAAAACCAACTGCGTGCAATGCACATTTGAATAAAGCTGATTTACATCTGACTGTATAGGAAGTAAAAAATTAGGAGTACCTACTGGGATAATTAAGTGATATTAAGTGGAACGTACATAAATAGCACAGATCACAAACAAGAAGTATATATTATTAGCTTATTTATTACCAAATTGAATAGGAATTATCAAAAGATCGTGCCCTTAGTTCAATTGGTTGATAAGTTTAATATAAAATATAATAATATGCTGATAAAAATACTTGTTAAATTCGAAATTATTGGTATACAAGTACAGTTAGAGTTGAGTAACCATTGATAGATTTGAGTAACCATTGATGAATTTAAAGAAAAATTCACCTTGTGCTATTCCTGCGATAATACTCATCTACTCTGAACTATTTTCTTTTTCGGTCACTTTTATAGAGGGTCTTTATTTCCTTCGTTGCCTACATTGCCATTTTCCTATATGTAAGAACGGATTTAATATAAAAACTACTGAAATTATTAATACAAACTTTTTATAGCTTTTAACAAATAATCCTGGAACTACTTTAGCTCTCGTTTCATATTAATATTTCGAATAGTCCAAAATATGATGATGTTGGATTCTATGAAGCATGTCTTCACAGTCTTAGTTGCTGATACTATGGTACTTGCGTAACCCAAACTATTTACCTAATGCAAGTTTAATATCAAGTCAAATACATTGAAATCTAGAAATCTGTGTACCATGTAATTACTCTTCGATTAGTATTATACATTTTATGATTTGTGCATTTTCGATTATGTTCTATAGGAATCATCTGAGATGCAATAGCAAAACCAACTTCATAAAATGCCACTTATCGTACAGTGGCAGAATCTTTGGCTATAAAGTTTTTTTGATGTAATTTCTTAGGGCGCAATCTGCGGGACAGAAGCAAAACTTGATTAAATCTATATGTTCATACTTTTTTAAATTTTTTTCATAACCTGTTTAAAAGTTCCAAAGTCTTCGCATAGAAAGTAAGTATAGCAAGCTACAAATTAATTTTCCAAAAATATGTTTGACTTGCAAGTGTGTATTCGACTTTTGCTGCGAATGAAGTATGGTTCCACAAAATAACTTTACTCATACACGATATAAGTTGCGTGCGATATGTTTTGTTCGTTAAGCGAGTTTGGAATTTCCACCTGCGCTTTGATAAATTGCTACTTTGGAGTTATTGCTATGAGAATAAGTTCGGGGCAGGTATATCACCTGCGGACTGTACAAGTTGGTTGCTGTGGTATTGGACTCGCTTAGCTTCGTTTTGGTCATATTACGTTAAAATGTTGAGTTATCAACAAATAATGTTAAGTTATCAACAAATAGAAGAATCAAAAAGTGATCATATTAAAAAAAGTAAAATTTCAACCTTTTCAAAAACTATCAGAGTATTCTACCTGATTGAAATTCTTTTATGCCGTATACACACTGATATTGAATTATATAGAAATATCATGAGAGCTCTGAAAGTGGGTCTCAAAAGAAGAGTAAATTGCCTTGTATTTAATATATCTTTTCTTATACGTACATGCTTTGATTATTCTCTGACAATTTGGTGTCATATTTTTGACCATTTCATAAAGATATGGCTTGTCTACTTAGTGTAATGTCATTGGATCTCATCGGTTTATCTACATGTTGTCAATCATGTTAGAAAGCAGTGGTTTTAAGAAAGGAAGATTTTATTTATACGACCACGTATATTTTGTTATCAACGTTTTCGAATAAGCAAAACTTTTATTTTTCACCCATGCTTTAAATAAAATCTTTGTATTTATTAGTGTTCTATATAACAGAAAGGAAAAATGAAGCACGCAAAAGGAAATAAATAAAACAGCAGATGAGGAAGAAAAATGAAAAAGGAAAAGGGAGACATAAGTTCATCACGACGGTTATATATAGATGTGTCTATCCGTCTATCTGTATGTTGCAGCTATTTTTCTCGGAAAGTAATCAATATGGAGACTTGATGTTTGATATAATGAAAAAGGGTTTTTTTCACGAACGTCTTCAAGTTGTGTTTATTTAAATATTGTCTGTTAAGACTAATGTAAGGTGTCTTGAAGTGTGAATTAGATTTCTTTCGCCATTTTTCTGTTCTTTTTACAAAGTATTAGGCTTTAAATTTATAATTGATTTATGCCTCTCCTCACTTTGTGAACAAAAATAATTTTTAAAAGTATAAATATTTTATAGTGGTGTAAAACAGTGGTCAGGTAACTTCCCGTTGTTCCAAAGTAGCGCGTTTGTCGCTATAATAAATTTATTTAACAACATTAATACAAAACCCCTTATTTAGGATATTCCCCGAATAACACAATTAGATTTTATAAGTATTTCAGGCACATAAAAGTAAATTTCGTAGTAACTTGCAGTTTCGTTCAATGATCCGATTTACTTTACACATGGTTGTAACTTTTTATTACTACACAAACTTAGTCCTCAAATATATTTTACCCAAAGTTTAATGTGATATTAAACTTTCCGCCCGTGAATCAATCATAGTCAGGCCCTAGCATGGTGTGGCTTTGCTTTTTAAATTTAATGAATGCTTCCCCGACTAATATGTCATGAATAGAGCCAATTTTATGAAATTGTTTACATAATTACTTAAAAGTTTATATAATTATTTTAAGCTTTAATTACTTAAAAGTCACACGAAAGCTCTTTACATTAAATACTTTTTAAAATTTCTTGTCCTTTTATGATTTTTTCCAGTAGATGGATGGATAGCTTGTAATTTTTGTATTTGTCAATTTGTTACAGCCTCCAAGGGCTGAAAGTTGTAATCTATTGTACGAAAATATTAAATAAGGCTTGTAAGAAAATTTCTTTGGAAGACGTTTAGCATTTTATATTAATTTATTCATAGCTTTTGCCCACGGCTGGTATCATCATGATCATGATTTGAACAAAAAAAAAATGTATATATATATATATATATATATATATATATATATATATATATATAGGTAAGGAAGTAAAAAATAAAACCAATTTTTGGAACATAAAGTATTAATTGTCCAATGTATAAGGTATCCCCGTACTACACCTACTGACTAACAAAAAAAACTAATTTTCGGAATTTCAGGGTGAAAATATTACTTGTAAATTTACGTTAAATTTACATTTTTGAATGAAATATCTAAAACGAGAGTGATTTTTTTCACGAACCCCATCTAATTGTCTGTAAATTGTATCACATCCGTCCATCCGTCTGTCCATGCATCTGTTACACCCTCACAGTTTTTAAGGTTTTAGACTTATGTGTACTAATTTCGTTGCAAATGAATGCTTCGTATGAATTACCCAATGAACATGTATGAAAATCTGAAGTTTATTTTTAATGTATCTCTCATATAAACATTTCCAAAAAGTCTTTTAAAATGAAAACAAAATTCCATTTACCATTTTTCATTATTTAGCTTCGATTTTGAAATATTAACCATCAAAATGAGATATAATGTGTAAGAACCCAATTTTTTGATGATGAAGTTAAAATAATCTAAGCGCTTTCTATTTTTTATCAGACCTTCCTAAAATAAGTATTGGTGAGATTGTATGAAAAATTGTAAAATGTAATAACTCCGTTCAATGTTTTCCTTTAACTCTTTTTTATGTTCTTCTCGCCATAACTTAAATTACGGAAAAATAATTTCTTGAAAGACTGAGGTCTACATAGGCACCAATATTATCTAGTTCATTAATACATGAAAAACTTGTCACTATCTAAGCTCAAAGTTATTATCAAGTCGAAAATCGTGAAAGCTTCTTAGGAAATTTATAGAAAGTAACTTGCAGAACTTAAAAGGAATGGAAATAGCCCCTCTATTATAAAATTAATTATAAAAGATAAGCTTGTACCACCTTTCAGAGTATCAAACTTTCAAGGATGAATCTAAAGACGGTCAAAAGATCAAGTATGGTCGGGTGAGCAATTAGATATGCTAATAAATGGATGCATACATTAACATAAGAGTTGGGGGCTCCCGGAAGAGACATTGTGCTTTAAACATACAGCTTTATGAAGAACGGAAACTCGATCACATATTTTTTAACGATAAATAATGAGAAATATTTGAATTTTGTGTTGGGTTACGTTTGATTTATATGTAAATAAAATAATAACTTTTGTTCCCTTGAGCCTATTTTTATTTTCGGCGTATCGCATTTTTCGTGTATATTTTATTTCCAATGATTTCTGAAAGGAGAAATTAAGGAAAAAATCCAATATCTTGATATACATTGTTATTTATATCTTTATCACTTCTAGTACTAACTAATGTCTGTTTCTTATTAAATATGAGACAAGTTAACTAGGTTAAAGCAAGCAAAGAGTAAACAGTTTTTATTCTTTCATTGATTATGGATCAAACTTTGTATAACAATTTCTAATATTTTATAATAACAATTTCTTTGGACATAAATCAGTAGACTTTTGAGAATCAATTTGAAAATTAGGAGATCCCATAGTTTATGAATAGTTGTCGAATATACCAAAAAATCAAACATCGGAAGGTGTGTATTGTTCAGCCTAGTTGTATTTCCCCATACTAGTTAAGATCACGCACCATGATCAAAGTGTAAATTATATTAAAATACACCAAGCCCTATAGAATCCGTACATACCTTGCAATGTGAACGCCGAGTTTAGTCTACTTCTGGAGGTTCCACATAGTCTCTATAACCCAAAGGCAGTCAATGACGGAATCACACACCGTATTAGGTACTGAAATGTAGTTTTTTTTCAATTTACCCTGTCCATCTTTTTCCTGTCTTCACCTTTACTTCTTGAAATGTAATGAAAATCTCAAATTTATTTTTAAGTACTTATTTTTTTCATTCATTATTTTGGATGGGAGGCGAATCGAAAATGGACATGAGAAGGTCGAAGATAATGACCCAATGTTATTATTTACAGTACTATTTACTATCAGCGCTAGCACACCCTCAATACATGAATATCGTTCTGGAAAGATTTTATAGGTAGATCATTTCCTTTATAATTTTCAGCTATATTCGGAATCAAGTCTGTAATTTCTAATGGAACTGTAGTATTATCTTCAACAACCGGTTTGTCGGTTACTTTTAAAGGTGCAAAGTCACCATCATTAAAACTTATTAAAAAGCCACAATTCATAACTTTGAAATGCTTTTGATGCCTTTTTTCTAGAAGCAACTTTACCGTATATGGTACCAAATATTTGGGCAACTTACAGGGCCCGTACGTGTAATTTCCTAGTTATATCGAATGAGCTCTTTTTAATGGAAAATTAATGTAATATTTTGTGAATAGTATGTGGTTCTAAACTCAAAAATGCAATGCTTTCATTATGATAAGTTTCAATAACTTAAACTTACGTGTAAATAGTGACTGTTTACAATCCATAGGATGGGCTCATTCTTTGATGGCCTGTCATTTTTTACGAAATAAGTAATCCATTCCTGAAGCATATCTATAGTAATCATATATCTATAGTAATCATATATCATATATCTATAGTATCTATAGTAATCATATAGCCAGAATCGAAAACTGAACGCATAGAACTTTCTGGAACACCATTGGAAAGTTCAGTCTTCTTCCGTTTTATTTGAAATATTGAAGGAGGCATACAGTATCTTTCGCTGTGGTCATAAAACATACAGCAATATTTGTATGGCTTCTCTGGGCTGATACTATTTTCCCTACTTTTCCTTCCCCTTGGCTACATAAACCTTTGGCAATTTGTTTGGCTCAGTTCGTTAGCCAGTTTCCACATTGCTTATGGGTCTGTATTGTAAATGTGACGGCCAGTAAACTGATACTATTTAATCACTTAAAAAATAACGATTTAATTAAATGTTACTGGTGCTCGACTAAAGCCAGCTGTCCGAACTAAATTCGATTTTTCATGCTCATGAACACTTAAACTGTCTCTTTTAGCAAAATGTCACATCTAGAAGTCACTTCTTCGCTGTTTTAAATGATTAAACTGATATATATATATATATATATATATATATATATATATATATATATATATAGTGTTACTTTTCTCAGAAAACTGAAAAAAACAAATAGTCTTATGTAATTTTCGGTTAACTCCAAAAGTTTTTTCGAATTGTTCACAATAGTTGACCGGAGACTTTTTAAAATTATTACAAAACACTTTCCTAAATCTTCCAAGTGAAACGAGTACAGAATCAGAAACACAATTTAAATATGAATCCATCGAATAAATGAATTGCTTTGCATTTTCAGGCTTCTAAAAATACCGGGGTTTTATTAAAAATAAGCAACAAGTAATGTTGAAAATACTAATTTATAACACGCTTCAATATACTACTTTCCTTAATTGGTATTGAAAATCTCTAACATTTATATCAAAAACACCAAAAGACTAACTTTTGAATTATTTTTGGAATTACTTACAGAAGCAAAACCACGAACGATTACATAACAGAGTTAAAAATAACCGGTGACCAACACCAAATGTTGTCACGTTAAAACAATATTTTTAAAGGTAAAGGCAGAGCGTTTGCTTCAGCAAACTCTCTTTGCTTTCCCCTATAATAAAAGAAGCAGCTAAATATAAAACATGAAAGAAACACAATACATAGAAACAATAATTAAAGTGAAATACAATAGTACCATCAAACGATAAAAAGAAACTATATTCATAATTCTGAAGATATCAGTTCATCAGAGAAAATTGTAAAAATGTCAAATAGCACTCAATATCAAATTTAAATAAAGGGAAAATCGGACATATCATGAAGGTACAGAAAAATTATAATTCGTACTTGAGGAACGTGAATCGGAAAAATTCTGTCAATTTTAGTGTAAGATCCAGGAACCTAAAACAGAATCGAGCTTTAATTTGACGAAGTAATATTACAATTAAAAGACAATTAGTTATCATCGTATAAATTTAGTGTTATGTTTGAAATACTTATAAAATACTTCGCTGCTCATTTCTTTAAAAATAAGTTTAATTGCATGGTAATATATACATCTCTACTTCAAATGATATAATTTAAGTTTTGTTTACCAATATCGCGCTTAATATGCACGCTAAACGTAATACATTTTGTACATACTCATTATAGAAAAAAACTATTACTGAAAAATTTTATATTCTTACACATATCTTAAAATTCCGAAATGAAAGTCGTATTAGAAACAAACATTTCTAAAACGTCAACTGCCCACAGTGCCTACATACCTTGGGTAGGCAAAATCTTTTTACAAAAGGAAACAATAGCCTGTACATTCAATCTAATGTATATGAATCAAAAATTGATTCATAAGAATGCATGTCTCTTGCATTGTGACCCGGAAACTAGGTCAGACTCAAAGTTGTACCTACTCTAGAAATAGCAAAAGAGCTTCGCCACATTTATAAACCTATATATGCATCAAAGAATATTGAGAAATGTGAAATTAAGCCTTAAGCAGACAGGTAATTTATTGCAACTTCTTATGTACCTATGTTAATTTGCGCGTTCTTTAATTTATTTCAATATTTCAAATTATGGCTATGCACACATTTTCTTTCTTCCACTTCATTAAACTTTGCTTGAAATTATTAAATAGTATGTTAAAAGTCAAACAAATTTACGAAAATTTTGACTCGCATCCAATTGGCAGTGACAAACACTAGTATGAGTTCAATTAAATCCACTTGTATTAATTAAATATTACTTTGCATTTCCTTGAATTGTGAGAATACGCCAAGGAAAGAAATTTCATCAGTAAATTTGTGCACCAATGAATCTGAAATGCTCGTACCTCGACAAAGCTTCAACGACGTAATGCCTCCAAAGATTTTATTGTATAATACAAATATTCAAACGCAAACATTTCATAAAAAATAACTACACAAATTGTCCACTGTGGCATAATTTTAGGCAATGATATAATTGTTAAAGCTTTAGCAGTTTAATTAAAGAATTTTCTCATACGGTTACTCTTTATTACTTCAATTAACTTTTACATTATATCAGATAACGGAGAGCAAATAATAAAACTAGAGCAAGTAAGCCTGGCACGCGCGAGTTAATAACTTTAGGCCTGGATTTGTTATAAAAAATATATTTATTGAGTACAAAAATATTTACTTATGGACGTACAATTCGTCCTAAAAAAATGGAATGAGCATTTAGTTGCTTTTATATTGTCTTAAACAGGATGCAATAAAATATAACTTAATTACTTATAGATTATTCTGTCTGGTTCAGATATTGGGGGTGACGGGGTGAAGTCCGGCTCCTTATCAGGACTGTGGTCGAGATTTGGGTTTTTACATGCACTAAGTATATGATCCTTGTAATTCAAATATTATTCTGTGAGAGTGCTACATCTTTCATTGTTTAATAGGGTCCAAAACTGCACTTTTTTCCACAATTACACGCAAAAAGAAGAAAAAGAACGTAACGAATTGTGGAATTTTCCATAACCGATAATTAGTTTGAACCTATTTTGTTGGATTTTAAATAAAAAGTTATTGGCGACGTCGTTGTACCGATATACGATGCTAATACAAAATATTTGACGTCATTTTCGCATGAATATTGATAATATGAATATATTTGTAGTATGTCATTTTAATGAGATAATAGTTTCACGTTTTGAAGTAATTTAATTTAAATACTAATCATGCACTATAATAATGATATAAAAATAAACGTTTGATATATTTTTCAATAATTTTATAAGACAGATTAAAAATAAATAAATAAAATATGAATTATAAGAGTCTAAATTACTTTTGAATACGATTGAATAACATATGCGTTTGGTGAAAAAAAAAAAATTTAATCAAGGCTTTAAATCATATTATATCCATGAAGATATTTTATTGCTTTGCTTTCTGTTAGTATGACGATTTCCATCCAAGCTATATTATTTATAATATTTAATGTTCATTTATAATATTAAAAAAAAAACAATTTATTATCAAATTGTGAAAAGGTCTGAACTAAAATATTTTTTTTTCAAACAAATCGAGAAATCTAAATTGGTAAGCCCTGATAAGCAACTAAAACTAAAATTATTTTTTCAATACCAACCATAACTTGTTTTAAAACCTGGTTTTCCTTTCAAACTTAGAAGCGTTTGGTCTTATTTTTGGTTAAGTCCTATTTTTTATAAAAACTTTACTCCTCCATGTTCTATAATTTATTTCAATATTTCAAATTATTCCCATGCGTACATATTATAATTTCTTTACGTTAAATGCAAGTAATAAATATTATATTCTTAATAAAAATAAAGATATAAGCTAACCTATTATGTTGTTTTGGCTTGATACTATGATGAGCGGTTGATAAATACACATACTACTGAACACTTCCGTAAAGATTTTGAATGGTGGTCAAATTGTGCATCGCAGTGTTATTAGCACTTGAAAAGATCAGAGTTCAAAATTGATGACATGTGTTCGCCTACAGTTCGGAGAAACATTTCTTTCTACGTTATTTATACTGACAAAATATATATTTTTTGCATTATTTACACGACACCGCACACATTGTTTTTTACGTAACCCATTGTTTTTTTTTAAGTTTCCTTCATAAAGTTTTTATATTTCAGTTAAATAATTGAAATACAGTAGGTATTAACGACTAAATAAAAAAAACTTTTCAATATATAAAAAAGCTATGTGATTATTATAAAAATAGCAAATTAATGTTTAAATGTATTTCATTCATACGCAATATTTAAAAACAATGTTGTATTTTATGTATAATTTTACGCATAATTTAGGGAAAGATTCATAAAAAATTATAATATCTCATTACATCCCAGTATTTCGAAAAAAGACATTTTTATGAGGTTATTTTTTAATGTCGTTTGAATATATTTCGAAATACTGGGATTCTTGGTGTTATTATAATTAAATTATCGTAATAAATTAATTTTTGGTTTAAACTTTAGACATTCAAATTATCATATTTTTTTGGTTTTCAACATTCGGAAATTATGTTAAATTATGTTATTATTACTTTTATACCATTTATCTTTACCTTTGTCGTTACATGCTCCCATTAGATCATACCAGGATGAATCCCACCATAGATATACCCCGATTGTATAATCATAACCTTATGAAAACCCGTAGTTAAAAATGAGGCCTAAATAAATAAATGACTTAATCAATCAAGATAGTTTCTTCACCTTCTTTCAAATAAATGATACCTCTATGAACGGACTAGTTCTTATGGCTGATGGAATTAGTAATTTACAGAAAAAAATTGTGAAAGATCGATGGGCGAATCACACACTAGCTAATATTGATGAATACAATAAAGTACCATTGAAAAGAACATAATATTAAAGAGGGTTTGGCAGTACCTATCCTTCTACTCTGCAGTTACTAGTATAGTAAAATTCTTCAATTTTAGATACAAAATGTTATTACTTAAAACCGCGTGAAAATATGTACAAGAAACCATAAAAGGACCAGTCAGTAAACGTACATCATCGTGAGCGATGGGGACACAAATACCTCCACTGTCTCGCACAGACACGTATCCAACGTATCATTTCGTCCGTTAAATTGATTACCCGCCCTTACCCTTCGACGAAGACAGTAAGTGAAAATACATGCAGGTCGGTAGTCAATAGATTATATGCGAGAAATTATAATCCAGTATCCGGCTGTTAGCAATTTCCCAACCGTTTATTAAGGGAAAATTTAACTTGCGCCACTCTATTGTAACCCTTAGAGGGATGATGAGTCTATTTGTGTGAAAGATAAGGCTGTAGGAATATATTATTAGAACAAACATAATACATAGGACAATATTTATGTCGAATATTTCTGGCTAACCAGAAAATATTCGCATAAAATTATCAAATAAATCTCTTAAAAGTGTGGGATTTGTTTGATTTATTTTCTTTGAAGTAAAACTGTACACAATTGTAAATCAAAATGATTTTGATGGCCTTACTTAACGTCAGAAAAACATATCACTATAAATAACGTAGGTGAACTGGGATAAGTAATTATGGTACAGAACAAGGTCGACGTGTAAAATTGTCAAGTGGCTTTATGAGTACAAACTAGTCAAGTGGCGTAAAGCAATTAAAATGTGAAACACTTCATAATTTTATTTATCACTCCGGATTGAATTCACGTTAGTATTTGCCTCCTCTCCTCTCCTCGTCCTCTCGCGCAACTTTGTATTGCTCTAAACATACAATGTAAAATATATTCATGAAGTAATTACAGAATCGTTTTTTATTGACTCGTTAATCACTTGGTATTTAAATTATAAAGAAAGGTTATTTATAACATTAAGTTAGTAACTAATATTCTACATCAATATTAATTTATATATTTCAGGAATTTTCATCGTATTCCGTCTTTATATCATTAGCACAACATTTCTTCTTTAAGGTTTTCTAACTAATACTCCCTTAGATGTTTCTCAACGTATATGAATTTAAACGTCGGTAATCGATTCGAAAGTGCTACTAGAGCAGTTCAAATTAAAATCTAATGTAACTTACAATACAAATTTCTCATATCTCTTATAATCAATTATATAGGAATGATAAACACGAATGCAACCAAAAAATAATAGAATTTTTCTTTGTATGGAAATTATTAAATGTAAATTTAGATCTCATTCCCTGTCGGTATTTAATTCAATAAAAAAAATTACAATTTTAATGCGTCTGAATTTTGTAAATACTCTTGCATTTGAAATAATTAAAGTCGATGCGATATGTACGTCAATCATTGCATTTGGAGATGATGAAGAGATAAAATAACATCGTCGATGAATGACAGAGTTGATTAGCTAAGTATGCTAACGTGCTTCGTGGGATTGAGCCCTTTAAAATTATCAGGTTTTTTAGCTCTTTCTTTATATAAATTGCAACTTCAAAGACTTATTTTGATAATTGTTCCTGGGATTTTAAAATTGTTTGTTATTAAATTAATAAAAGATTTTGTTAGAAGAGAAATAAATATAAATTAATTTGTTTAAGAATCGTTGCAATTTTTTTTGCAATTTTTCCAATATATCTTATTTATCATAATATTTCTGCACTGTCCCCGATTAAGATCGCCTACCACAGGCGTGTGTTATATAATTATAATTTACATTACATATATTCTACATTTGAGTGTCTGAAGTTTTTTTATCATTATACCTGATATGGTTTTCTCAACCAATAGATATTGTGGAATTTTGAAAGAAATAATGTTTTCTTCCATAATTGCACCAGCGTGTAGCAATTTTAGTGTTATTGTTATTATAAACAGATGAATTAGTTTTTTTTGGCAAAGCATGTATAATACATCAGAGGGCATTAAAATATTTATTATTTTTATATGTAAATTTATTATTCTTTAAACATTATACTTTCCAATTTAATCGTATTTCCAAAATTTCATAGCGAAACTGCCTTCCCTTGCCATTTTGTCATATCTATCCGTTTATTTTAATCCCATACCCTGAAATGTTATAAAATTAATTATTAATTAATTAAAAAATACTAGGAAAATTATATATTTTGCATGTAAATCACATATGTTGTCATTATAACTCCTCATATCTAAACCATGAAAAATGTACAAAAGATATGAGAATCTTTTTTGGTAGGGTTTAGATAAAAAGACGTTTAAAGGCAAAACATATAATTTATACTTAAATAAAAATATTTAGGTAAAAATATCAGTAGCATTAAAGTGTATTCTTATATCATAGATGTGCTACAAAATAAAGAACTAATGTGCTACAAAATAAAAGAATTCGAGCTTAGAATCCTTGTCTCCTCAGAATTCACTTAACTCTAGAGAAATAAAAGTATCAACACATAATCAACTGAATATGAATCTACAGATTACCCAGAACTACTTAAAAGAAAGCATTCTGCAAATACGAATTTATTGATCTGTGGCAAAACTTTTGGAGAAAAATTATAGTAGACTTCTTAAAAATAAGAAGTAGTGTCAAATTCCAAATAGCTATTACTACATCGAAGCTATCTGAAGGTTAGTATATAATATAGAAAAAGTAAATTTTAAAAATCTGTATTAACCTTGACAACTAAAAAATATTTCTGAATAAATTGTAATAACCTTGTAGTAAACTATATAATGGTTTTAAATTAATGAAGCAGAAAATGTCCATTCATATTCGAACGAAAATAAATTGAACAATCTTATAAAAAAAATATAACCCTTCAATAAACACCTCTATAACAACAAATCATGACAAAAAATAAAAGAAATTCGAACAACTTACAATTATTAAATACATAGGGATAGAGATTTCCCAAAATGGTTAAATACACAAGTTCGTCAACTTACATTTTCAATTTTTTCATTAACAGCAAGGAATTTTCCAGCACGATTTAATATGACAGCTTCCAAATATCCTTCAAAAATGAAAACAAGGTTCCTTACTAATCCATAAATAAGACTAACACATTACTTAGAAATAAACATAATTTCTATTAAAATCAATATGTGTGAATGTGATGCGATAATAACTACCTCTCTCATGATGTTTTAGAGATGTCACGTCACACAACATGTGGACTAAAACTACAGGTACACCGCTATATTTCTCGACTTCTGGAAGGCTATCACTCCGCTTCTCAAGGAGGTTATCCTTCTCGACGAAGTTACTAAGTACAATAGAAGTGATATACACGACTGGTTCATTAGACAAAAAAGAATAAAATAGATGCAATTGCGAGTAATAAAATATTTGGTGAATAATGAATACAATATTCATTGCAAGAATATGAACTGAGATCCCTCCACATAGAAAAAACATCCCTCCACACTTTCACCCTGGCGATGACAATTTTTGGCACTTTTCGCTATTTCAACACTACCACTTTTTGAAATTTTCCGTAATTTTCATGGTATTTATTCGAACGACACAGAAATGAGAGCTTAATAGATTTTCGGAAGGTCAAGTTACAACCTGATCTTAATTAATTGACATTTGTTTAAAATTATGCAATAAACCAAGTTTATGATAAGTAGAACTAATACATCGATTAACATTTTACTCAAATACTGACTATCGCCGGCGTCTTTTATTACCATTTATTATTATTATTTATTTATTACCAAATTTGATATTTCGGAGGTGGAATTAAGCAAATATTAGAAGCGTGTATGAAAATATGTCGATTGCAAGTAATTAATGACTTTCCAAAAATATTCCTTAAGAAGTAGTATAACAGTGTTCTGAGAAAATGTTTTTGTTATTTTTAGATAAACTTGTATTTATTTGTAATAAAAACTGAACTGTATGACAGTCAATGACTAATACATACGTTCTATTAGTATGTGAACGTACTTTCTTTTTTCCACTAGTATGTAAAAGTATTTCTAATAGTTTGTAAAGGTGACGAATAAATAAACAAACACATTTTCAGGTTTATTATGTCAGCGGGCGTACGACCAATTTAAATAGGTCTGGACAATAAGTCCTATTTGTTATCTACGTTGGGCAAAACGACAAAATTACAATGGATCATGTATTTATTTAAAAACACACATAACGTGTTAGAAAAATTAATGTTCAATTTTCCGGTACATGACGCAAGTTTGGTTCACATCACAACCATATTGACTCAATTACGTAGACACTTCCAACAGACATTCCATTGGACAATAAACTTTTAACACTTGGTCTTGTGAAATTTTGCAGTTTGATACATCGAATAATCAAGATTTGCTTCTAACCTCAAGAAAATATGTGGCGCGCTAATAAAAAAGGAAATTGAAATAAACAATACTCATTGAGACTCTTTCAAACATATTGTTATGAGGTATCTATTCCGGGAGAGCTGGCCGAGCGCCAAACTACTGATACCTCGATTTTTCCACACTTCACATAAAGTATTTTCTTTTACTTGAATATATGCATGGTAAGTAAATATATCAGTGCGTGGATGCGGACAAAAAGAAATATGCTATTATCTATGAAACATCCATAATATTGGTAGTACATTCATCATTTGTTTGTCATTCTTTCACCTATATATACATATACTTACATATCTATATATATAAAACAAAGTCGTGTCGTTACACCGTTAATAACTCAAGAACGGCTGGACAAATTTTATTGATTTTTGTGTTCTTGGATTTGTCTTTGTCGGGAATAATAAATATTAAAACATTGGAAAAGTTCACGAAAAAAAAAATTAATCATTCATTTTCCCATACATTTTGTATGGAACGACTTTGTTGATGATATATCGAGAACGGATTGACTGATATTTTTTTTTCATCGAAAATGTATATGATTATTATATATTTATTGAATATTTTTTTATCTCGGCTTCGAGAAGTTTCCTCGCGCATTGGAAAAGTAAAAAAATCACAAATAATTTAATTGTATGTAAAACGTAATATGTGATAAATAACAGAAAAACAAAGAAAAAAGTAAGTCATAAATGACAGACCCGAACGAAAATGATAATTGGTTTTTAATAATTTTTATTTAGTTTTCGACCGTTATTTCATTTGAATTTGATTAAATTAATTTAGTACCCGCAAGCTCTCCAATAAATGTCATAATATTTTATTTAAGATTCAATAAAACTACGTGGGAAGACATTAATATTAACCCTCTTCTCTTCCAACATTTTGTGCTGAAAGTAATTTGTAAAAATTAAAATAAATATACGTAATTAAATAATTGCAATCGACTTTAAGAGAGGTTATACCTAAAGTAATCATGTTATGATTTAAAACCATAGCGCACCTAAATAAATTACACACTATTGACTATTTTAAATATATTGTTTTAATAGTATCATCAAGACAAGAGAGAAATTTTACTAAATTGGCGAGCAATGTCTCACGAAGCTCTCCACAATCTCCAGATCCATTACAGATTCTGTTGGTCTTAATTATTTTGCTTTAACTTTAGGTTATGAATGTCACAAAAGGTCTCGTCAGCGTCATGTTTGATGAATGTGTCCGAGGCATTATTGGAAGCATCTGGCAAACAATATCTGTGAAGTCAAATAATTTAAATATTGAAAGTATCTTCACATAAATATTTAAATGTGAAGTTGAAATAATTTAAAAAACCACATAAAATCAGTTAGTATATTACGAAAAATAATTAGCGATGAAAATAGTGAATTACGAAAAAGTAAATTAATTAGCGAAGAAAAAATATCTGAAAATTTACATTACCATAATCAGACACAGTCAATGTTATTATATAAAGCGCTTAAAAGAAACACTGATACTGATGCATATATTTCAGAGCATTTCTATAGATTAACTAAATAATAAACACAGAAGTAATTATTAGATAGATAATGAAAAATATTTACGAAAAGAACAAGAATTTTCATTTAAAATAATTTTAACAGAGGAAACCAACAACTAAATATGAAATGAGAAGCAACAATAATCACATAAGATTCACTAAAATGTGATTGGATTTATTATTTATTAAAAGAAGAGGAAGACCTAGATGATGAAGTATGTAGATAACAGAAGGTTCAAATGTCATGTTTGCTGACTAATATATTGAAGTGGACAACACCCATGTAACAATTTTAGCTTAATAATGATAATTACAGTTTTAGTTATTAAATGGGGGTTGTTTTAACATTATAATCAAGTATTTTTAAAAACGATACGTGATACAGCATAAATATACATATATTTTCCACGTGTCTATTTTCAAAGTGAAAAGCGCAAATAAAAGGGAAATGGGAAGCGTCGAAGAAAATTGAGGAAATTCAATAAAACTGCATTATTAATTCATTGTAACCAAAATAGTTTTTTAATTAGTGTTAAAAGTTTTTTGAAAAGGAAAACGTTGATAACAATTTGAATGAACCTATTAAATACGAGTTAAACTAACACTATGAGACTATTAAGTAAATATTAAGTATCTATTTAAGTAAATACAAACATCATTATTTTTTACTGTGTGTATAAATGTATTGCCTAGTATATCTTTAACAGGCGCAGAACATACAATTAAAAGACACAATTTTTTTTTACGATATGAACAAAAAAATGAAACTTAGGCGTCGTATTTGAGCCTTGAGCCAAAAATAAACTAAATATATAATTTTTTTTTACTTTTTCTTTTTTTATCTTAGAAAATAAATGAAGACACACAGCTTTCAAACATACGGGTGCTGCAAGTTCAGATCGCAACTAAAACATTAAAAGATATATTCTAACTCAATTTCGAAAACTCCTCCCAATAACCTAAGAATTTTCTTTCATACTTTAGCAATTTTTTCGTCGCCACTGGTATGTACTAGAGCTTGTCTTCAGAAAAATTGTCTTGCTATATTAGAATGCTTTGATTTAATATTTTACATTGTTCGTACAAAATTTTATTAAGACAGTGTTTATGATTCAAAGGCTGGAGGCAGGTTATAGATATAGTCACAAATAATAGAGTAATAGCAATAGGGTTATGCTAGAGCGCTGGGGATATGGAGATACGGTATACGGTATTTATCCAAGGGCAGGTTAGATGTATTCTGACATATTTCCTAATAAAAATAGGAAATAATTTTAATTATTCCTTATTTTATAATAATTCATTAGGTTTTGTTTATTCTCCTCACATTTTTCTTAACCGACAAACCAAATTCTACTATCATTACAGAATTTGCAAAAATATAGATTCTGAACTGTTTATGAACCATTATGAAAGTTACTATTTATTTTTAAATAATTGTGGAAGAACTCTACTTTAAGTCCTTAAAACAAAAGCCGTAACTTCTTCATAAAGTCCATAAAAGCTTATATTATTATTTAGAACATGCTGCGAGAGATGATTTCTTAGTATCAGACGTATATAAATATCCAAGAATACTTCGTGTATAAATGCGACTCTGAAAACATTAATTTGTCAAAGTTTTTTTCATAACAATTGTGTGACGTCATTTCGTGTTGCGTTTATATTTTGTTCAAAGTCTTGAATAGTTTATGACCCGTATATCCTTTGATGTCCTTAAAGCTGCTGTCAGCTGTCACGAGACCCAAGTTTGTCCTTGATGTGTCCTGTTCACGTTTCATAATATTCAGTGCCAATAAACACGAGAGAAACCGAGTGCGCGCATAATATTAAAATGCGAGCAGCTCGTAGATGATATTATATACCGTTGGCTTATTCACAGCAAAGATTTTGAGTAATTCCTATATCGCAAAAAACTACTGTTATATTTTTTACAATTATTTACTGGAATATGAATAAATTTAAAATATAAAAATGAATAAAAAATACATTCAAGGTTGTGTAGTTAAAATATAATATTATCTTTATTTGTTTAAAAAGTAGGTGAACTTTTGTTTTTTATTAATACAGATTAAGAAAATTTAAGTGTCAATCTGTGATTTTTGAAACAATTCTTTTTTAAAATAGAATTTATCTATCTGTCTTTCTTCCTATAAATTTTACACTTATTATGGAAGTAACTCTGGAATTAAAATAATTTTGATTTTATGGCAGTTTCTTAAACGATTCCAAAATTATGCTGAAGTTGGTTTTTGGAATGTCTATGCCAGCATTCCTTTTAAGGTTATGAATACAACTAATGAAGACATAGTTCAGTAGGAAAACTCTTGATTAATTATATTTATTATCAGTTTGCTTAATAACCAGTCTTAAAAAATCCAAAAGTTCACCCAAACGAAGTAATGGGCACAACTATTCATAAATAACTTTGTTATAAATAGGTTTAAATTGCAAGTGTGTATTCAACTTTTGCTCGAAATTAAATACAAAATATTGCCCGGGCTATTTTATGAAAATAAATATTTATACAACAGCCAGACAACTAGTAAGTTGGCTAGCTGTTGTATTAGAACCTATTTATAAGATTCGGCTTATTTTGGGTCGCCTACGTTTTAAATTAAAATTAGGTATGAAACCACGTTTATATATTTGTTAAATTGCGGAGAAGTAAAAGCATTGTGAGTCTTTGATAATTTTATTTTTGGTCCTGTGGCTCGAATTAAAAAAAATGAGAAAATTTTGAGGAAGTCTTAGAATAATGTACCCGGCTAATTGTAACAAGTTGATGACATAACGACTGTGATGTTACATTATTTAGATATATCATTAGTGCTTTAGAAAGAATCTTGGAAAGTCACGTGATTGCCTAGTCTTCAACAAATCTACCGCTTTTATACACGTGATTTTTTTGTGATTTATGTGATTTCTATATATCTCTTTCGTAGTGAATTTCGTATGGTAACGTACATATAACAATATATATTGACAGTTTAATTTTAGGTGATAACAAAATACAATTTTTTTTATTTATTAGTATTCTATACTTGCAAAAGCAAAAGTGGGACCTTTATTAGATCATTCAAGTGTCCGCCCATCTGTCTCAATATTCCAACCGATTTTGTATATTGAAACTTAAAATTTGGCATAGTGATAAAGCGTTTCATCCCATAAATATCCCACAAGTTATTACTTAAAAACATTTTAATATAAGTTTTAATAAGATTAAATTATGCAAAATATTTTTTTACCTTGTGTTTCGTATGGGGGTATCAACTAAAAAAGTTGATATACAATAATTTTGTACATTGTAATTCGTTCCAAAAGTATTTTCTCTCGAGTTAATATGAGTCTTAATATATTGCTGGAAACGTTAACAATATATTTGTTGGAAATACCCACCCTATTTCCTAACTACTAAAGTGAAATTCAGAAAACACTTTAGTATAAATTAACCTGTAGTTAACTGGAAAGAATAGTCGTTATTCTAAATCATATGGTTTGTGAGAAATCACCATATTTTTATCTTGTGAAAGATGCGCTAGGCAATATATTTACATAGCAAGAGATGTTAATATTGATAACTAATTTTCATGGAAAATTAATGTCAATATCTTATGACAAATGTGAACTGAAACTTCATAGTACAATTTCTGCGATCCTAACTTATTTCATCCCGTGATCGCGAAAGAGTATAAAACAGATAGGCCAAAAAACAACCAAGCAAATAATTTGAGGTGTTTTTTTTTAATCCCAAAAAGTAAAAAATGGAAACCGTAAAAATATAAGGAAGAGAAAGATAAATCTGAAATAAGAGCATACAATAATGTTCATAGCTATATGGAACCCATACAAAATTCTATATATCACTTTTTACTGTGATAATTATTGTGGATAGAATAAGAACAAGGTCGTTACTTCGTTATATGCCTGTGTCCGTTTTGAAAATATATACCCAATTACTCGTAAGTATGTAATAAAATTACATGCACACGTTAATGACTTATGCACATTTTGAAATTATACACTCAATTACTCAGAAGTAGTTGATAAAATGACACAAAACGAAAAGAATACCTGTCTACAGTTTTATTGAAATTGAAATATTCAAAAATGAAAAACCAGAGCCAATGTAAGCACCCTACATATATGTTACTCTAATTAAAAGCTCACGTAAGTATGGAAAATATTTCGCTGTAAAAGAGTTAACATATGATTTTTTGTCAATATAAATATACCCCAAGAAAAATGGCGATATTATATTACGAAGGTTAATATAAAAACATTGTGTGATAGACAAATGTTAAAAGTCTGAAATTTTATAAGGAAAAACGTTTCGCATTTTTCGAAACAAACAAATAACAATAATTACTCGTAAAGCAAAAAAAAAACAAAATATTTACACAAAAATTAGATTTAAGTGAAAAAAAAAAATACTTGTTAAAAATACTTGATTGTGAAAAAATAGTAGAAATGTAATCCTAATTCATATGCAGATTATTATAAATCTGTACGTTAAATTGTTAATAAGCTTTTTTGTCGTTACTTTTTCTACGTGTTTGAAAAAATATTGCCCACCTTTTTATTTTTGTACTGCTTAATGAAAACTGCATGGCTTTCGTTAAAATTAATATTGTAGTATTTGTTAATTTGATAAAAGAAATCTAAACGTTTGTCAAAGTTTTTGAAATACTATTTCAAATATTAATTTTAATATAATTTTTTTTATTTTATAATACTTATAAATGAGTAATTATGTGATTGTATTATTTTAATCAAGCGCCTCAAAAAAAGATTGTAACTATATTAAGACTGATAATTTTCTTTTGATAATTTTAATGCCGTTTTTTCTGCGATAAATAATAAATTCAAGTCTGAAAAAAAATCCGAATCACTGCGTTACTGCGTGATTATGATTACACCCACCATAATTGTTGTTGCTTGGCTTAGTGTCATATTGTTTCTTTCGTTGATTTTTAACAAACAATGTTCTCCATTAAAACTGTTTTTTTTATTACTGTACAAAATTAATTTTATGATAATTAAGGAGTTCGAAAAATATTTGTTAAATATTCTTAAAGAGTGACCACTTTAGAAATGATACAAAAAGACGAATAAATATCCAGAACCAGAGCGAACTAAAAAAAGAACTTAAAAAAAATGATTTCAGAAAACACAGACTAAATGTAAAAAAAGGAGTCTCATCATCCTTAGCAAATTTTTTTTTCAAAGTTAATAGAAAACTAAATTAGGAATGTTAAAAAATTAAAATAGCATGATTTTTCTGAAAGTACAACATAATATTATTGTTTTTTTTAAAGCTAATATTTTTCGATAGGTTAGTAAATGTCTAAATGTGCTCTATACATGGACATATCAACACGTTTTTATTAACCTCTTGGCTTCACTGTAGTCGGGTAAAATATGCTATTAAACATACCAAGTATTTCTACTTGGCGATATGCTGTTAATCATACCATGTATTTCTACTTGCGTTTATTTAGCTACTGGATAAGCAGCGATCCAAAGTGAGATATTTTTTTTACAAATTGTTGAAATTTTGTAACTGCTAATTAATTTACAAGTAATTGATTGGAATGTAAAACTGGAATCCACATGCGATTGGAAATATCATATTTGATATATTTCTTATAATGGTTATCAATTTTATGTATTGTACATGAAACAGTTACGACCGATTTTTTTTGTCTAAATCAATTGTTCCTTCTCGCCTTTTTTACCTAAGTTTTATACACACTTTCTTACCTACCTGACTACTAATATATTTGTTGCTTCATGCATTTGTATACACTTGTACACACAAACCTACGTGTTTATTATGTTGCTTTCTTACTTATGGTACAAAAAGTCAAAATATATTCAGAATCCATGAGTTTACTTCTCACCACTGACGAGTTGCTATCACCATTTTTTGGTTCTATCATCAACCACTGGTCTACTTGTGAACAATGTACTTAGACAATTCAAACCATCCCAGTATGGATGAGCCTAATAGTTTCGTCATGGTCTTACCTTTGTTAATCCTTGTTTTTCATAATATTGTAATTTCTTCTGTTTTAGATTTACGTACAAATAGTTTTGCAAGTAGATTTTCATATCGAGCTCTCAATTAACAAATCGTGAAATATTAAAATATTTTTATTTATTTTATGTAACTCTTTATACATGTAAAAAAGGAGCGAATTTCTTTTCTAACATTCTACCGAGTAGATGGGATTTGAATTTATATTGAGGTTCGATTTACCATTGTTTTTGTTTTTTAATTCCCTTTTTCAAAACAGTAAGTTTCAGGGTGAAATAAAACGTACCTCTCTAGTTTTTAACCATGGTTGAAATACCTAAAAAAATTCTAAATTCTAGCGGAGTATCATTAGAACTTTTAAATACAATTATTTCTAATAACTTATATCAACAGTTTTTAGAACATTGTGTAACTATGCCAACCCTATTTTGTGCGTATTCTGACACAAACTTGACTGTTTTTTTTTGTTATTTGGTTCTCAATTTCATGTTTTAATGTTAGTCGATAAAAGAATTTGCAATTAACTAGTTGTTATAAACCCAGCAGTAATTACCATTAGAGTTAATTGAGCCTTACACGATACTGGTAAAATATTTCTTAGAATTATCTCTAAAATCACGTCTAAGTCCCGTAGTAAAATACTATTCCACAGTAAAATGAAATTGACTGTCAATGACGTCTTTGTACAAAAAGTGAAGTTAAATCACATCATGACAATAAAAACAATGAAATATTCTGAAAAGCGACACGTGTCGTTTTCATTACATCTATTACATTACTATCATTATAGCTCTACGGACGTCTAGAACTCTGTAATTACTCCTTTCAGATTTATCGGAAATGGAATTGGATTGGGACGAGGCCTTGTGGGACTGCGTCCTTCCATATTCATTATCCTCGTATACAGAATGAAATACGGAAGTAAAAGACCGAGTTTCTTGCTGTGTGCCTGCAAATGACAGGTCACAAACGAAGCAACTGAGGCTCAAAATCAAGAGCATATTTTGTAAAAAACATGTTAGCACGGAGTATCAGGATGATTTGCTAATTTTCGTATTTTATAGACTTCGAAGAATTGTTTTCCTTAATATCAGAAATAACCATGTGTTATTATACCGTTGACATAAATTAATTTGTAATGGTAAATCAACAAAAATAAATTATCCTTATGAAAAATTCGAATAAGCCATCATAACATAACAGTTTACAAGTATTTATAACCGCAAAATCATGTATATATTTATGCCTTTACCATCCAAGCTGTTCATGTTCATAGCTAGGCCAAATACTCCATACAATCTTGGAATACTCTTTTTATAGTCAGCATTTTCGAAAGTAAAGGAATAAAAATTAAGGAGGTATTTCGATCAATTTTTAGCTTCATGCAAAGCCTTATATATTAGAATTAAAACAAGGGATATAACCAGATAAGTCTAGATAATTTGCAAATAACAAGAAGCTCTATATATTCCTATACTACCTTGTAGGTGAAGAAATGTTGAAAGAATACCATTAAGTTTTTTGACTAAAATTGACTAGCCGTGGGGTATTCCAAAAGTAGTCAAAATATGGTGCATTTTTCAAAAATATATCTTTCATAACATAACTAATACAGAAATGTATGTTACAAAAACTCAGTAAAGGCTACTAATATATATGTTATTTAATATATATTTTAATTTCTCTGATCTTGATATCAGAATAACAATTTTAAAAACTATTCACTCCTGCCATATTTTTACCTACAAGATAATATAGTTAAACACACTACTTCATATTAGAGGTATCTCATACTTACCGCTGTATTCTTTGATTTTCTTTGTGCAAAACTTGTGTTAATTTTTAATGAAATAAAAAAAATCGATTTCCAAGAGTATTTTTTTTAATTGTCTTTGGTTTTTTTAATAAAATTTTAAAGCTTTCTTTTCGAAATGTAGCTATATCACAAATATTATGTCTACTAGAAGCAGAAGGTAGTCGAGGGATCTTCATTGTTGTTAATGGTATAAAAAGCCCATAACATTCGAAATTATAGCTTGATGATAAAAATGTGCCTCAGAAATAAGAAAACCTTTTTGTTGTTTAGTACGAGAGCAAAAATGTAATCTAGTATTGTGTAAAATTTCCCTTCTTTATTAGGGGCAGTCAGTAAAAACCTTCATAATTGTCATTTCCTTCTATACGCTTGTAATTACTTGTTTTCCATAGCCATCTATTTTTTCAGTTTTAAACCTACTTTCATAAAACTTTGTAAGCAGATTATTTATATAAACAAGTCAATATAATATTAAATAAAGGCTTTTGTTTAATTGTATCTCCCCATGCATGTAAAGTGAAAGTGATTGTTTGCACATATCTCCTCAGTTGAATGGGTCAATTGAAGCGTACTCAAAATAATATATAAAATGATTAAATTATTCAAATGGAATCATAAAAATATTTTTATAATTTTATGAAAATACAACTATTTATTCTGTATAAGAATAATATCAATTAAAAATTAGATTTTCTTCTTCCCTTATATAGAAGAAACTCCAGGAAGAAGATCAAGTACCAGCAAAAAGGCAGGCTGCAACAAAAACGATGTAGTAAGACATAGGGATACTGCAAAAGTTTAAATGCTCTAGAATCTAACGCGATGCAAATTGTTGACTCTGCAACCTCACCAACTACCGCAATATGTCTTTCTTCATTAATACCTCCATTCGTTATCACGTAGTTGGATAAAAACCACTCCGCTTCCCATTTAATAACCTTTAGACCGCTGCATGGTCTTAACTCTCAATTTCATCTATCACTTATTGAACGTCTCTCAATTCCCTATCCACGATATTATTTTACCTCACCTAAAATAATAAATAATAACTTTACGATAAAACACTTTCTGTAAAAGTATCATTGTAACCTATCTGTAAAAATTCCACCCGAACGTGTGTAATGTTCCGGAAAGACCCAGAAAACTTCGACCTGCTTCAAACTAAAAAAAATATTATTTACCTCTTTCACTTTACTTTTTTCAAAGTATGTATCAATGTGACCAAATTCCACATTATGATATCGGTAGTAACAGCAAAAAACATTTATTTTTATTCAGCTTTTTATCTACATACATATAATGTTAAATGACAAAAAACGATGTGTGTCCCCGAGGTTATCTTATTATTGATATTTCAAAAAACCGAGACGGACGACACATTGTATGGTTATATATCTTTACTTTATACTTTTAGATAAGGAAAAACCCCAACAATCGATGAAAGGAAGAAGGATATGGATTTATGATTTTATTGACATAGCTACCTCTTTACAATTGGCACCCGTCTTTTAAAATGATGTAAGGAGACAAGTTTACCCTAAATTTTACAGGCACTAAGGTACATTAAAATTGTTTATTTACGTATGTTCACTAATTAGTATCATTTTTAACAATTGTTCGAAAAGTTTTATTGTATGTAGGCTACTGAACAGTTTCCCATGGGTATGGCGGAATATACAAAAACCAAGGTTTAGTTAAATTTAATTTAGTTGGAGTAGGATGGGTTAAGTTGAATAAGGTTTGGTTAGGTTTGCCTGTATTAGTTTTGGCTGAGTTAGGTCGAAATAATGTTTAATTTTTCATAACTAAATGAAGCTACGTGATGTAGTATTATTTATACTTTATTTACATTCTTTACTTAGGTTTCGTTGTATAACATCTTCAGGTGGGCAATTTGTAAAGATTGTCCATCTAATTTTATAAAGATTGTCAATTCAATCTTTACAAACCTGAAGATGTTGTCATAAAAGAAAATCTAGGTCGTGGTAAAGAATTTGAATAAAGTAGAAATAATAATATATCACATAATTTCAATTACTTTTTAAAAAGTAATTGAAATTATGTGATAATTTGTGTGATAAATTGAAATGAATTTCTACAAAATTAATGCGAAATATATTAAATACGGGAAATATTAGGTTGAATGTAGTTAGAATGTTTTGGTTTAAATTGAGTTAGGTTAACTGAATTGAAGTCAAATTGAATTAGATAACTTTAGATTGGGTGAGGCTGATTAGTTTATGATTTGGTTGATTTGTATTAGGTTCTGTTGGATTAGGTTTAATTACGGAAATATTTGTACCAGCAATTTCAAACAGAGTGCAGATTACCTCTTGTTATATCGTCCATACATAAATGCAGTATACTAATCCACAAAACTCACAGCCCGACAGAGTCGTTATAGAAAGCCACGTAACACTTAAGCCAAGTGAAAAATACATTAATTTTGACGACACTGACAACACTGACTAACAGTTTATTTTTATTAATTTAGTAAAATAAGATGGACTAAATTAATATTATCAATTAAGAACATTTATTTAATATTACATTTTAGTTTTCGAAAGCTCAGAAACATATTTTTTTTATTATCTTTATTGAATATATTTGGCGTTAATTTTGTAGAAATTCATTATTCACAATTAAATGAAACTACGTGATGTAGTATTATTTCTACAAGTGGGCTATTAGCAAAGATCTTTGCTAATAGCCCACCTGACGATGTTGTAATACAACGAAACCCAGGTCGTGGTAAAGAACTTAAAGGAAGTAAAAATAATACTACATCACGTAGTTTCATTTAATTGTGTATTATCATTATATTACTTTACAATTTTATATTTTACGGCACGTTAAAATTAAAAAAAAAAACTTATGAAGTATAATTAGAACCACACTACTAGAGTTCCGTACAGACTTTGGCGCTTGGAAATATTTAACCGTGCTTAGTATTTTTTTTGAACTATTTCAATTTATTAATTTTTCACAATGTCAATATATTGCGACGTGTTATGTACTATATTTTTCAAATATGATGCATATTGGAACAAATGCATGGGGTAAAACATGATGCATATTGCAACAAATTATATGATCTAAGGTAATTGTTAAAATTTTCCTTTAATTTTAAAATCAGGTTTTATCAATCCTGTTTTGTTATGATATATATTTCAGTAGTTTCGGAAATAATAGTATCGAAAATAAAGGTTTCGATGTGCCATATTTTGGCATATTTTTTAGACTGTCTTTGCAACTATGCAATTGAAATTATGAAAAAAAAATGTTGTATTCGCCAGTTTTTTTTGGAATTGTTTTTCTCATTTTATGTATTCAAATGATACATAAATGAGAAAAAAATTAAGACCCTTAGTTACCTCCTCTTTCATTTTTATACAAATACTTAAAGAAATTGGTGATGAAAAGTAGTGAAAATGATGAATATGTGCAAAATATTTGGTTTATTAAAATAAATTATTTGCCAACCTTCAAGTTCCTACATCGCATGATTTTTTAAGAAAATTAGCAATGAAAATAGAAAAATGTAAATGTATTGCTTGCTATGTCTTTCGGAGGTATAAAAACATGGGAAATATTTTAAAAAAATTATGTCATCTAGAATCATCGCTATAGTTTTCCTATAAACTTTGTGTAAGATTCTAAAAACTCAAATTTTTTTTCATAACTTTTTCGTGAGTAATTTTTAAAGTTAGGTGAAACTCATCTTTGCACACTTTTCTGTATACCTCTGAAGATATACTTTTTTAAATTATGAGTTTTTAATAATAGCCTACTTTTTTTTATTAATTGCATACATAAATTACCTCAAAAAATCTACCTTCTCGTGATATTAAACTTTTTAATTATTACCTAAAAATAAATTGAATTTGAAAAATTCAAAGTTTAAATCGGAATCATTCACAATTTTTACAATATTAATTTTAATAAATTATAATTAAGAGACCACTCGGCTGTTAATTGGAGATAATCGGATAAAAATATCATTCAGATTGCGTTCTAATAAGTCCTTTGGTCTAAAACCCTGTATGCACATTGGGGTTTAAATTTACCGTCTGTTGAAACGGAAGTGAAAAGCGCTGGAGTTATTTTTTTTATTTGTCATCTATGTTGATGTTAATATTTCAGTTCACATCAATCAGTTGTGACTCGTTAAATTTATAAAAGTGCTCAGATAAATTTTACTTTTTTTTCTTATCTTTGTTTGTTTCTAAACATATCACTAGGGCTACCTCCAATAAAAGGAGAAATGATATATTATTCGAGGATATATTATATTAATCGATCCTGGTATACTTTTATCTTCACACATTTTTTCCAGGTCGGGTACTGGCCTTCTCAAAGTTTTTTTTTCTAATTTAACTCACTTTTTGTCATTTTTCTTTAGTTCCTCGTCTTTAGTAGGCTGAAGTCTTCCTCAGGCATTAAATTTAGATTGTGGACTAATTTTTATGCGAACTTTAACTGATTTTACGAAGAATATTTTTTATGTTTATTTTGTCCATCGGCAATAAATACCTAACCTATTTTATTCTTTAAAATTGAGTTATGCATTGCTACGTCCTTACCACGTTCCATACAACTATTTATGCTATTACGAGTGCTTCTTATTATTTTTCTTTCAAAATGAACCAAAAATATGTTGTGTTTTCATATTACTGGCTATGTTTCTAATGAGTATTTCAAGCGAATTAAGCATTTGTGCAAAAACAATTTATTCTTTTTTTCAATTATATTTAACCTTAGAAAATTTTATAATCAATGGAAGCTTCGATTAGTAGTTTTATGGTACTTTTGATGTTTTATTTATATTTATATTGGTAGTCTATATTGGTAGTCACTTTTTTGTAGGGATATCAAATTTTCTCATTGCTATAAGTCGCTTTCTATTATGAATATTTCATTGGTCCAAAGTTCCTTTTATATTTAAATTTGTTGTCTAGATTGAAAATTTTATATTAGTCATAGACGAAATTTCCTTAGAATATTTAAATGATGTATATATTTTTCAGATACACGTCAAACGTGTTGCTATTAATGTTGAAGATGGGAACATTTTATGAGATTGTGTAATTTGGGCAATTGTATCGAAGGTAAGAACTTGCAAGTTGCCATTTGGATTGTACATGGTTTTATAATTACTTTTAAACGATTTAAGTGTTTTATTCAATTAGCACAAAAAATTAGAGCACGTGAAATTTACGTAGTAAGTATACATTTATTTTGTAACTTCTCTAAGTGGATCACTAGCGTAGAAGTAAAACACTGTAGTATGAGCTCATAAGTAGTGTGGTGAAAAAAACAAGGAAGTTATGAAATATATACCATACTGGCAAATTTACATAATTAGTGGAAATTTTATTATAACTTTCGCTGCGTGTGTACACGTTAAAATTTTTCTATTTTTAAAAGCACTGCACACTGAGCTTATCATTACGGAAAAATGCGTTTCATTCTTCAACGTAAATACTAGTTTTTTATGTAATCGTTTTAAGTATTTTGCAGCACAAACGTAACCTCTATAATTTAGTGCCGTTCAACCATCTCAACATTATAGTTCTTACATTTGACGACCAAATCTAACGAATTTTGCCAGAAAGACCTAAACAAATTGCGGTCACCTACAAAAATCTAAAAAGAAAAGAAAAAACAAATATTTGTTTAAATACATCCGGCTGGGAATGATTTTCCTATCATTGATCTCGTCGAATAAGATATAATTTCAGAGCTGCTTAAAAATAAAATTGAAAATGTTATAGCAATATTTTATAATATCTCCTTTGCGAGATATGAGTCTTCAGAATTGTTTGCAGTGAACCCCCAAAGCAATGTGTCTACGTTAGTATCTACTAATATTTGTTGATAAATGCTACAATGAAAATCTTGACATATCAAGTATATAATATTTGTCTTTATTCACGTTGTTACAGATGCTCTTTCTTCATAATGTGCTTTTATTTTCGTATGCAGATATATTTATACATACATACATATAAATATGCACACACACACACACACACACATATATATATATATATATATATATATATATATATATATATATGTAATATATATATATATATATATATATATATATATATATGTAATATATATATATATATATATATATATATAATATATATATATATATAATATATATATATATATATATATATATATATATATATATATATTGTTTGCCAACACATAATAATTTTGCCTTATTCATTCGTATCCCTGAATTCTTTAAAATGAGTTCAGTCACCTTGTCTTAGTTTTCTTACTTTTCAAAATACGCGCTTCTCCTTACATTCAACCGAAATACTTAACTTAAACAATTAAACCTCGACATTTATTTCTTTACAAAATATTCTCTTTTACTCTTCTGTATTTGTTACTGTTTCTTTGAGTTTCCAATTTCGAATAAATATACGTTACTCTGTTGTTCTTATTATTGATCGGATATAAAAGGATGGTAAATATTGGAGGATGATATCCCTTAAGGCTAAGTCTCAATTCAATTTTGATAAAGCTAAGTGATGCAATTACACAGTGTTGGGATTTGAGGATCACTAGATTTTCCCAAGGGTCTTGAATAACTAAAACAGTACATATTTATATATATATATATATATATATATATATATATATATATATATATATATATATATTCCAAAGTAAACCTTTGTGACTATTTATAGAGCAAGATTGAATATTCGCAGTGTTTTCGGTGAAACTGGCACTTCGTTCCGATGTTTGTGTCTTTCTTTGTGGAAATATCTCATGTAAAATTGTAAGGGTTTTTCCTCCACGTTGACGTGTGAGGATAACGTTTGAAAAAGGAAATGAAATTCTTCCAGTATATTTCAATGAATTAAATATAATATTAAATAAATATCATAAACAATTTATCTAATATAGTAAAATATATTTAGTAATATATTATATAAAGCAAATTTCTATTAAAAAGTAAAGATTGGACATACCGTATATCCTTTTTTATTTTGCCATTGTGGCAAACGGATTTAATAACTATTTCTTTGACATCAATCTATCTGATAGACAGAATATATAGTACATCTGCATACATAAAAAAATATCTTTATTAATAACAAGTATTTTATACCTCTAAATTCGAAAATATGTCATGGACCATCAATTTTTTTTTAAATCTTTACACAGGAAACGATGATATGCAAATTTTCTCATATTCGTTTCCTATATTGTAAAATTTTGTAATTACTTGTTTTACGAAAATATGTCAATAGGATAGTGATATATGCAAGTGAAACCCTATAAAATTCCTTAAGCGCTTTTTCAAAGAGAAGAAAATAATTTTTCCTTTAAAAATTTACATTGAAAACCAAAAGTTATAAAAAAGAGACAACTCTATATACATATTAAGGAGGTGTATTGCCTTATACGAGAAATGTCAAAGCAAATTTTTTTTCACACTCAATCCAAAAAGGGTCTTTTAACGCTGGCGGAAATATAAATAAATCTCATTCCTGTGATTTCCTGGCATAGTTATTAAGGGTACGAGTGTCTTAAACTATTGCTCTACAAAGTGTATTAGAAAACCGTGGATAGTGAAAGGTAAAAAATTGCCTATTATATTTTATTCGATGTACTTTACATAAAAATGGAAATACAATCGGCATTATAAATTACTCATCAATTTTATTGTGGAAAAATCTACTGGTGGGGGCATATTTCTTAATCATATGAACAAAACTATGAAAACAAAACGTAACAGAAAAATAGAAATGTCATGGTGAAATCTTATATCTGCTTCACTTACGTCCCAGACTTATTATATTACATCAAAAACTTGCTAACTAACTTTTCCTTAAAGCAAATATATTTACGAAATAAAGAAATATTCCAGACTTATTACGTTACATCAAAAACTTGCTAAATTACTTTTCGTTCGAGCAAATATATTTACGAAATTGTCTTCCATAACGAAAGTTCTAAGAAGTGAGATTAAAAACAATGTCAACAGATTGTGACAGATTTATTTATAAAAAATGCTTATATATCGGCACCCCGTTACTGAGTTGTGCTTTTCTGTCATCTAAATATGATGGGTTAACGTATCACGGAGATTAAAATGTATATCTGTTTATATGTTTTCGGCGGAAGGAACATCATACGCCGGTCGAACTTAGAGTGAGTATAATCAAAATATCACAATGCTATTATTTTCACACACACACTTTCTTTTTGACAGGACTTCCATATTTTAAGACGTATAATTCCATTATTTAATTGTATGCAATTTAGGTGTAGCGATATTCACTTACTGATGCGATAGATTTCGATTTCTTTGACTTTTCTTTTTGCAGTTTCAAATTGCGGTCACAAAATATTTGTTAATTGTTTAATTGTACATTGTTTAATTGTGTACAATTTAGGTGTAGCGATATTCACCTACTGTTGCAATTTTAACTTATTTTTTATTTTTGCTTATTTCAAATTCAATATTTATGGATTATTTACTATTTAATATGACAACCCTCAACATTTCTTCCAGTAAGATAATTTTTCAAAGCTTAGTTTTACATAAGAGTTGATAGTTTTACATAACAAATGCAATGATTTGTTATTTGTGATGTCGTTTTTTAGTGCTGATGGAACATGGTATTAACATGCTAAATGTCATTATAATAGCCGTACATCGAACGTCATCCGACAACCGACTCTTGTTACGATCAATTCAATACAGAAGGATAACCCGTCACTTCAGTAATATTAGGCGGTACCGCTCCATCAATATCGATAAACATGGAACAAAATGTGCTAACTCATTTTATAAGGAAGCAAAATTCAAATACCAGATTGTCGTCGGTTGCGAAATAGCGATACCGGGAAATACGTGGAAGCTACTTAACACGGGAACGGAATATTAAATTCAGGTATGTGTAAATACTAAATACACAATTAAATGAAACTACGTGATGTAGTATTATTTCTACTTTGTTTAATTTCTTTACCACGATCTAGGTTTCGTTGTATTACATCTTCAGGTGGGATATTGTAATACAACGAAACCTAGGTCGTGGTAAAGAAATTAAAGAAAGTAGAAATAATACTACATCACGTAGTTTCATTTAATTGTGAATAATGAATTTCTACAAAATTAACGCCAAATATATTCAATACTAAATACATTATAAAACGAAATTATTTGTATTTTAATTGCTATGTACGCGTATTACAAAAAGTACATTTTTTGAAACGGGTAAGTGACTTTTCTTTTTGACATTTGACAGTTTGCAAGGTTTTCAATAAGCCAAACTTGCCAAAACGTTGCCAAACTGATATTTAGTGTAAATATTATACTGTTAATTTAAACATAATTATAATTTCATACAAAATGTATCCTTTAAGTATTTTATCAACTAGGCGACTAGTTGACAAAAATAACATATTGTCGGATTACACATGATTAATGGAACAAGTGTTTAAAGTGACAATTTCCTTCATAGAATTACTATATACGTTTAATTTGCTAACAGTGTACCCAATGGTCTAATTGATTATACTGTACATCAGTCAAGTGCAAAACTACAGTGTCCAATCCTGTAATACAAAATGCTTACTTATAATATGCAATTAATTTAAAATTAAATGAAACTGCGTGATGTAGTATTATTTCTACTTTCTTTAAGTTCTTTACCACGACCTAGGTTTTGTTGTATTACAACATCTTCAGGTGGGCTATTTGCTAATATCCCACCTGAAGATGTTATAATACAACGAAACCTAGGTAAAGAACTTAAAGAAAGTAGAAATAATACTACATCACGTAGTTTCATTTCATTGTGAATAATTAATTTCTACAAAATTAACGCCAAATATATTCAATATGCAATTAATTATAATTAAATATACCCAAAATCATGAACATTTTTTCAAAATTGTTTTTTCATTGTCAGATCTTGCTAAAGAAGACCATTCATAAGAGAGAAAATGAATATTTTATTGTTGTCCGCAATATCTTCTTCCATTATTTCAGTGAAGATAAATTGGTTCAAACGTTTAGGGCAAAAAGGCACTCGGCAAATTGTGACCCTGTTTAATAAATAATTTATTCCCGGTACTTTCTGAAATCTTAGGTTTGTGTAACCCAAATACATGACGATGAAAGTCTCGTATCAACCAGATAAATAATTTTTGTGCTAAATACTAAAACAAAACAAAAAAACATTTTCCTCCTCCTACTTTTCTTTTGGCTTTGTAACAAATTATCTTGTCATATTCAAAAAATTAAAAGTGTTTGTTCACAGATGGATGTAATATTCGAATCAATATAAATATTTTCGTAATTGAAAGAGCAAGTCATCAGAAATTCAAAAGATTTTTACACAATTTTAGTTGAGACTGTTCTAGAGATATTCTTTAAAATGTGCAAAAAAATATTTTCCCTTGTCTATCTCCGAAAATACCAAAATAAAAATTATTAAAAGACAGCTATGCTGGAAGTTTACCTATTAACTTTAATATACATATTACAGTTTTATCGGAAACTATAGCGGTAATTCTAAATATCATAGTTTTTGAGATAATCACCATATTTTTAATTATGTGGAAAAGATACCAGGCATTATATTAATATTTACGAAGATATATTATGCACCCTGGAATATACAAGATTTTATATGTACCTCAGTGAGGATAGGATCCTCGTAGTATAAGACCTGCTTATTCTTAATAAATTTATATGTCATATTTATAGACAGAAGTACGTATCTCGATAGATTCAATAGTTTTTTTTTAAATTCCTCAATAAGTTTTTAAATAATTACTTACAATAGAATTTTAAAATGAAAAATTATTTTGGTCACGATTGAATGAAAATTCGTGATGTAGTATTATTATTAATTTTTTTTTAATTATTTACCACGACCTAGGTTTCGTTGTATGACATCTTCAGGTGGATAATTAGCAAAGATTAAAAGTATTTATTTACATTATTCCATTGGGTATACTGTTAAATATTTGCTAATTGCCCATCTGAAGATGTTGTCATACAACGAAAGCTAGGTCGTGGTAAAAAATTTAAATAAAGTAGAAAAAATACCACATCACGTAGTTACATTTAATTGTGAATTATGAATTTCTTCAAAATTAACGCCAAAAATTAACGATTTTTTTATAACCCATTAAGAATCTTAATCGTTCTACATTAAGCATCGTTGTATTGATCGCTCTCAGACCACGACGGAAGAATTCAGCACGGTGACACGAAACATAACAAATGCGTAATTAAAAATTGTCTTCATCCGCAAGTGCGGTTTGCACAGTAGATTCAACTGTAGCAAAATGCTGCAAAAAGTACGTCCGCCAAGTCAGGGTTAACTCAATTAAAAGTGAATTTGTGCGCCGCAGTCGCCTCCGACGTAAGCCGACTTTCGATTCAACTTCTATTCTAATTGCTTCCGATGAACAAAGTTTGAATTCGCTTTGAGTTTTCATCACATTTTCCACGATAGTTTTAAGTGAAATAAAAGAGGTAATGAATGAGTGGCAGCTTTAGACTTAAAGTATTATTTAAAACGTTTTTGATGGCTTAGAACACATTCTGGAGAATAATAAATTTATGAAAGATGACAAAAAGCGTTATATCATAACTAATTTTGTACAATTGGAAAGAAAATATAATAACGATAAAAATACAATAATGAATTTACTGCAGTTCAAGTTTTGCTTACAGTTCAATTGGTATTATGATTAGTTATAATTTTTGAAAACTTCAGATATTTTTTTTGCTTTCATGCTGTTTTACTCTGCCTATAAGTAGTTATAGTTAGTTCTAAATGAATATTAAAATAAATATATCACGATTAAAATCAATCTACTATAGTTTATAGGGTTATTAAAAAGTGTTTATCTTACGCATGACATTTGTTTACTTCTAGAGCGTTATTAACATATTTTCTTGCTTCGGTATCAAAGTTTATTATCTTAACTTGATGAAAAATACTAGGCGATGTAGAGCCATTAACTTGTTATGTTTGATTTGAACTACAACAATTGGTTAGAAATGTATTCACTATTTTTAACACGCTTTTATTAGGCCAAACTCTAACAAACTAACTTACTGACTATATAATGGCTTATATGAAACTAAATTCCATACACTTCTAATTGTTTTAACATCATGAAACTTGGCAGTTGTGTGTATTTCTGATGAAAATACAATAAAATTGTACTACTAGACTAATTCAATGGAATAGAACCGGAAGTTAGGTACTGAACTCTATAACGGAAGAGCATATCCTAACCGTGTTTGGATTTCCAATTGTTATATCATTATGAAACTTGGAGTTAGATATAGTTCTGATGATAACACAATACAATTGTATCATTCGACCGATTCAATGAAACAAGGTAAGAAGTTACACACTGAACTCGATAACGGAATAATATATCCTAACCCGTGTTTGGGCTTCTGTTTATTTGAATTACCAAGAAACTTGGCATTTTTGTGCAGTTCTGATGACAATACAATAAAATGGCACCATCGGACTGATTTAATAAATTAGAACTAGAAGTTAGACACTGAACTTAATAATGGAACAAAGTATCCTAAACATTTTTGGGCTTCTAATTTTTGTATACGCAGTGGTTTATTTAGGATCGCGAACCTTTACCTCTGTGCAAATATACGTAGTTTTACGTAGAGTAAATCCACTTTGTAGATGTCCGATCGAAGAATTGGATTTTTTCGAGCTTACCAGAAAGATGCCTTGCGATATTAATGCATCGGGAGAGATGGAGAGGATACAAACTCAGTCACCCACAGACACAGAATTGAAAATACGACACGTCAACCTAATCAAATGTGCTGCTCAACTAATTTTAATTCTGTAGGAGTTTTTTTTATTAAATTGTTAGAATTTTGCAATATAATATAAAGTACTTCATAAAATGATTCTCTTCTTTAATGTAAGACTAAAAATGTAAAAGGTTTTAATAGTTTAAAAACTAAAAAACACGCTTTTATGAACATTTTATTAAAAATAAAAACAATTATCTAACCTGTTTCCTCTGTCTGCTGTGAGGAAGCACGTTTTCATAACTACTACGTTTTTAACGTTAGTGTAATTCATGTTGGTTACTGAGAAAACTATTTAAGTGTAAAAAAGGTGAAGCGTTTTGTCTTGAACTCTGACTAAAATATTAAACATTTTATTTCATGTAATATTCATTCGAGAAGCCAAATTTTTTCTTATTTTTGAGAAAAGCGCACCACATTTTTACAATCAAATATTTTACTCAATAATAAATAGGGCTTACATTAAAGTCCTCACAGAGTAGACAGAGAAAACCAGTTCAACAGTTATTTTTTTTAACGCAGCAGTTATGAAAACGTGCTTCTTTTTAGTTTTTTAAACTATCAGTTTGTTTCTGCCATTTAAGTATGATTTTGCTACCATTTACTTTACAAGCCGAATGGTAGGTTTTAATCGATACCTGTTACTCTATGTTAAGTTCAAATTAAGAATTTTATACCACAATAAACATTTTGCTGGCTCGAGTTGAATTAAAAATAGCGTTCTTAATACTTTGTTCATTAGTACTAATCTGCAGTGATATTGTGTTATTTCGAAACTATCAAAAGTATTTCAATGGTAAAATAAGCTATTACTATATAATATATCACACGAGATTTTCTTGCATAATTCGTTATTATCTTTTTCCGTTGTTGAAATTCTTCGAGTGTAGCACTAATCCAATTCACTACGTAGTATCTAAAATAAACTTTATCTATTTATAACATGAAATACGTCAAATGCCAGTAATAAAGATACACTAACGCATTTGGAGTGGCGAGTACTCGATGCGGCGAAGGTGATAAAAGAAACCGCGAAGCTTTTGAAGCGAGCTTTTATCTCCAGTTGTACCTAAAGTTATTCATAGTGTTCGCCATTAAAATAACATTGGTAGTAATAAATGTTTTGTTTCACTGCTTTGCTCTTTTAAAAATAAGCTTACGTTCTTCCGTACTAAAAGCTCTGTATTGATTATAATCTTGATTTAAAATCGTCCAATCGTGCATATGATGTATTACGAAGTTTTTGAATTTTTGTACTGTTACGTGTTTAATTGTCTAGTCTTGATGAAAAACTTGTTTGTATTTACTAACGACAAGAAAATACTAACATTCGTACTTACATTTTCCAAAAGAACATTGATCTGAGCACCAGCTTTTGATATTTATTGCACCGCAATTATATAATTGGTAACTAAGTAATCGTACGATGAGCTAATGAAATGTTTGGTTCTAATTTCTTTGAAACTGAAGTGTACCAGCCTTAAATAGTTCATAATCGTCTTCCTTTTATCAAATTATATCAAAGAAAGTTTTTCCAGTTTTTCTTTATATTTGATGGCATCCGATAGGAAGAAATAATTTCTTTTACAATAATTCAACTTTATTTATTAAATAAAGTTTTGTATAAAAAAATTAAAATTAAAAAAAATACACAAACATGTCCATAAAATTCTCTATTTTTGATATTGATGTTATCCATCACTTCTGTATAAACAATTTCTCTTAAAAAATATACTTAGGGAAATATATGAATGAAAAGTTTAGTCACTTTAAATTAATTAAAAAATTATTATTTCTAAACTATTTATAAAATTACATATTTAATTTTTCACAATATATTTCCTATAAAACTTAAAGATTGAAATATTCAATTTTAACACAAAAATGTTTCCCCAGTAATGATCAATAAATAAAATTATGGCTCAAGGCGAAAATTGCGGCATAAAGACTCCATTACTAACAATCAGCAAGGCGAGTCAAACTCAAATCCGAATAGACCAAATTTGTATGCAGGAAGTGCCGTCTGCGTCAATCCATTCGTGAGAAGGACAATGTTTTCAACACATTTTCCAAATACTTATTCCAGTCGAACTCGAGCGAATGTTCTAACAGGTTTAATTGAATTCTCGTTTTCGTCTGTCGTGAAGGTATTTTTAAATACGCCCTCTTGTTCCTTGTGTGCTGCGGTGTAATGCCTAGTTTAAAAACGTATTTGATGGTCATTATGACAAAATTGTATAGCCCCAATTATAACGTTAATTTTTTTTTATTTAATGTTGAAATGATTAAATCAGCAATATGCTATTAACCTAACAATAACTGACGGTAATTATACTATGGTCGATCAGGTTTGTAATCGATAATATATCAAATATAGATATCTTAACTTACCAAACTAAACATGTTAAAAAACAATACGTGCCGTTTAATATGTTCAGTACTCTTGTTAGTAGTATCGATCTAACTTATAGCGCCCATTATTTTGGCTGCAGACAACATTAGAAAGTTTGATCGGTAAATCAGAAAATCAAACAAAATCCAAGGGTAAACAAAACAAGTTTCATCGCGGTAATGTTGGAATTGCATATTAGGCCTGCCTTGACACACGTAGCATTAGAAGTCACGGAGAGCATTAACCTACTTCACTTCAAGTTCCTCGTTTCACTTTCTTATCCAGTCTAATGTCGCCTTGCAAGCAATTAAACTTCCACATGTGAAACCTTTTACGCAGTTTCCAACTTAGTTTTTGACTTATAGTTTATTTGAGTGAATCATTCTCAAACCATATCGGAATAAATATACCAGTCATCTCAGTCTTCCTCGCTCCAATAGGACCATCGCATCTGAAAATTTATTATTTATTAGATCATATTTTTGTGATATTTTTGTATCAAAATCGCTACTTACTCTTTAATTGAATAATACACATTTGCGTTTAATTTCGAAATTTTGAGATGTGCATTCTGTAATGTATGCAAACCATTTCGAGTCACCTTTGATATCTCTGATCCAAATTATAATAGAAAACCGAAGCAACTTTCTACTGTAACAAGTTATGTAATAATACAGTGAATTCCAGGAGAATTTTAATATATATTTACGTGTCTAGGTTGGCTGGTTTCGATATATTGATGTTCAAAATCACTAATGTTTGCACTTATATAAGTGATTCTTTGAGTAGAAGTTAATGCGTGAGATGAATCCCAGAAACCAGTGCACCAAATGTATTTTTGCTTCTCAGAATTTCCTGAGAGATAGTAAATGTTAAGGCATAAGTTTTCGATATAGGTTATAAACGTGAAGAGTTCCGCTCTGGGTTGCTTAATTAAATATACCAGAAGAGTAATTTCACGAATTATTTAACTTTAGTGGAAAAGTATTTTTAACAGGGTATTTAAATATTGAATATATTTGGCGTTAATTTTGTAGAAATTCATTATTCACAATTAAATGAAACTACGTGATGTCTACTTTCTTTAAGTTCTTTACCACGACCTAGGTTTCGTTATATTATAACATATTCAGGTGGACTATTATCAAAAATGTTTGCTAATAGCCCACCTGAAGACGTTGTAATACAACGTAGCTTTCGTTGGTAAAGAACTTAAAGAAAGTAGAAATAATACTACATCACGTAGTTTCATTTAATTGAGGGATTTAAACTAAAATTCTTGAAAAAACAATATTCTCTTGCTTTCCGTGTACAGTCATGATAATGAATCTCATTCAAAGCTTTTTGATCACATACTTAACGCAGGCAAAATGTAGTATCTATCTACGATTGCATTTATGTCTTCTTATTACAATTATCTCTTAATTTTAAATACAAATTTTTATTTTTATATAAAGTTGGTGATACATTTATCATCTACATTACACCATCTAGAATAACGTAGAAAAAATTTATAGTGGAATAATATTCTTCGAGACCGTTCTCAGCCAATTTAATTGAAATAAATAATATTTTTTGAATATTGGGAATAAAATCGTCCATGCGGCAACATTGAAGTAAACACACCTTCAAATGTAAAGCTTTTTATAGGCATACATTCCATCTAAAGAGGGCGCGTCCCGCAAAACTCAAAAACTATTAAGGATATATCATTAAAATTAATACACACATGTTACAACATGAGAGACACAAGACCTAGATCACCATATAAGTAAAAATATATCAAATCAACTGCTTACCGTACCTTCTTTCTCCGTTCTTTGAATTTGATAAGTCTAAATATTTTTAAGGAATTCATATCTGGCGTCTGGGGTGGCCTATCCATTACCTTCCAGTCCTTCGTACTTTTTTTTACACACTATACAAAGACGATTCTGATGTTTCAGGATGTTGTCATCTTACGAGTATACGATAATAAGGCCTTCTAATATATTTCGTCTATGTGGGTAGCGAGCAAATAGTTTGTAATGAAAAGAAGATCCCTGTTTTTCAGATTTCTTGCTTAAGTCGATTGGTGTCTGTAGACCAAATGTGATGCAGATGACAGGAGAACGTATCTTAAACGATTCTTGTTCCAATCTCTATTCAAATTGTCTTTCGCTCAAATCAGTTTTTTGATATATTTTTCGAATAATAGTGGTTCTCTTATGGTTTTCCAAATTTTCATTTTATTAACCAATAAAATCTTTTTAAAATAAAAGAAGCTTTAAATAGTGTCACATTATATATCTAGACCACATTTCCGCATAATTCTTTAAAAATAATCCGTAAATTACTACACCTTTTTTTTAATTTTTCGCTCAGAGAGGTAAACTAACAGACCATCGACATATTTTAGGTCAGAATAATGTTTAACTGACTTTCTTATAAACACTATTAATTTCTTCATATATACAATAACGACTTTATACATTTTCGCAACATGGTTAAATACTTCATACATATGTATACAACTTCATACATATGTCACAATCATGGTTAAATACGTCCTTCCACGGCGATAATCACAAGATAACTGAGACTTTCAATACACATAGCCTTGTGACAAAAGTTTTCGCTGATTGTTTGCATTTCAATAGCTAGAGATTTCCGGAAAAAAAATGCCTGTTATTACTTTTTTAAGCTATTTTATTAAACGCGTGTTACGAAATACAAAACGACTTCAACTTCACGTATGTTGCAATTTATTTTATTTACTCTTAAGTCTGAACGACTTAACTCAAGGTAATTCGAAAGCAGATACAATAGTGAAAACAAATATGTTTATTCTAGATATAAGTTCTATTAGTGGTTAGTGCAATAGCTAACAATAAGCGTATACTTATTTTTCAATTCGAGGGCACATATAAATTTAATTAAAGCCGATGCGGTTCTTAGGATGCACTGACTAAGGCCTCAAAATGGATACATATTCAACAGATATACTGAATTAAAACTAATTTCCATATTCCTTAGTTTATTTCATAGATAATTATTTAAAAATAATCTTTATAAACATCTGGTCAACTACCAAAATATTAAAATGTTAATTTTTAAATACAACATCGTCATGTTATTACTAGTTAAGCTTATAACTTTTAGATTATTACACTACTGAAATATACATTTTATGAAAATGCTGTTTTTCAGTTACATATCATAGGTTTTAATTAATTTTTTTGAAGCATATTTATTTTTTTATTAGTTGAAATTATGAAATATGAACACCTGGATATATAGAATATATTTTAAGATAATATCATTGTTTAGATAAGCAGTAATGTTGACATAAACAATTATTTAATTAATTTTTTAACACTCACTTAATTATTTAAAAAATAATTTTGATTATTTATGATTAAACAGTATTTTTTGTAATCTAATAAATTTATCTTAAGGAATTCCGCGTCATTGTCACTATAAAGTCAAACTATACAAATTTAAGTATTATTTTATTTAAATATAGGGTCCTGAAAAATACTAACTTTCTTTTGGTAATTTTTTTTATAATAAATATCAAAATTTTAACCAGCCAATTCTTCCAGTCATTGCAAAATTGTCTTGACGTTTTTTTTATTTTCTTATCAAGTTCTCTTTTCTATTTTACCTTAAATCCAAAACATAATTATTTACTTATTTGTAACTTAAATTAACAATAATTTGAATTGTAAATCCAATAGTTTGAATTTTGGGTATTTTCATATATTATTGAATATCTGCCTAGTGGAATCATTTTGTTTTAAAGTTTGCTCTAAATATGATGTATGTATCAGTAAACATATTAATTGTAAGTTGTTTGAGAAATTCAGATGTATAATTATTGGTTTGGAATTAAATATTGGGCTTACTTGCATACAATGTAAACAATAGAATCTTCAGGTTCATACCAGCCAAATTGGCAGAAACAATCTCCTCCATTAACTTTTTGTAAATCTTGATTCATCTTTACGATTGATTAACGCCTTAGTCTCAGGATACGTAGTTATATCAATTGTATTACTTCTAAAATATCTGAAAACTTTCAAAGAGAATTTTGATGAAATTGGTGAAGTTGTTTTTTAAAATAAATCAGCAGTTCTGCTGTTATAAAAAGAAGCTATTTTATATCTATGTTCAGATATTGATCTCAAGAGACTTTTTTCACGTACTAAATGTCTACATGTCACTATTTGGCATAAGGTAATTATATTATTTTTATTTTAAATAATTATATTCATTTGTACGTTTTAATAAACAGAAAAAGATATATTTAATTTTTACTAAAATCGGCTGTAAATAAGCATAACGCTAATGACAAGCATCGGTCGCAAAATCCCCTGCTGTCGTCAGGTAACAACACTCTTTCGTTTAAAAACCGTTATCACAAGTAAATTAAGTTCAAAGATTTTCATTTGTTTAAGTTTCATAATTGTTTTGCACTCATACCACTAAAACAGGTTAATCGATTATTTCTATTTGTTTAAATAATAATATAATTAACAAAACAGTAAGTTTTTTTTCACCATTCCTGGTCGTTGCACTACTCGATCTTTTTAATAAGCATCATCCATATAGTGAAAATAACAGATTTTCGTCACTAATACACTATGTAATTGAAAATGTCGTTGGCTGTTGGCTATTAAACAATGCCCTATTAAATGGGAGAACAATAAGTATTATTTTCCTGTCCAGTGGCAGAGCAATAAGTATTAATATTGATACGAAATTCACCTTAAATTGAAACAAATCTTTTAAATGTGAGCCATATTCAAATAACGCTATCAACTTCAATACAATTTAATATTTTTTACAGAATATTTCATGATTCCTATAAATTCTAATTAATTGTCGTTTAGATTCCTTATACTAAAACGTAACAATATTAATATTTAATATTTATATCATTAAATTCTAACGGTACAGCTATTTTATTTATACTTATTACCTAAAGAAGAAATACACCGAAAGTGAACACAAAAAATAGAAAATATCTTAAATACAATGAAATTGACCCAAAAACGATAAACATTTGATACAAGATTTTGTTAAAACTAAAAAAAACTCTTCTAGCTAATGTCTGCTGCTAATAAGAACGTAAAATTAAATGCTATAAAAAGAATATTAAAACCGGTAAAAATAATTGACTAACAATCTGCTGATAATAGTAATTTAGCTGTTTTTACATATAACGATAATATAAATGCTCCATCTATGTATAACAAAATGAACAATCATGGACGAGGCGAAAATGTTTGCATTATGTTTTAGTACAGATTCGAACCACAGTACTGGCAAATAAATTGACAATTTTAAGTATAGATGGCGTAGATAACGTTCTTTAGATGTTCTAAAGTCCATATTTTATAATTACTTGATTTTAATCAAATATTACTTGTTGAAATGATAATTTGTTTGCGATGCAATTTGAAATCTTTAAAAATATCACTCGATGATGTTATGTATTGAAAGTTACTCGACAATGGAATTTAATCATTGAAGACAATGACATTATATTATTTAGACATGTTATTAGCACTCTCAAAGCGGATCGTTAACTTCAGGTAATTTGTTTCATTTTAATACAACTTTATATTTTATATACGTGACTTTTGTGGATATACTATTTTTCTCAGCATAACTCACTCATGGCAGATAATGAAGATTTGAGACCATATTTTATGAGCTAAAAATGTTATTATAAAAATGTTAGTATTACTTAACCAAAAATTACTTTAATTTTAGGAAAAAAATGTCGTACACAAAACTTTAAAGATTGACAATTTTGAGTTTATAAAAGAGGGTCTTATGGCTATTACGAAATGATTTATACACTAAAATGTGGAATTCACCGAATCATAACTAATATCCAATTCCACAGTATGTTTGTCAGAATGTGGTCAACTAACGTAGGAACTGAACTAAGATGGGTTGATCCAAAAAGGTTCCATAAGTTTTTATCCAAAAATTTATCAGTTCTACCGGAAATAACCAAAAACCATAGTTCTGTTCAATAGATGGCGTTATTAAATATTGCGGAATTTAGTTATTACGACTGTCTTATACAACAATCGTATCTAACATCGCATATAATATTCTGGTTTAATTTTCATACAAATTAACATGAGCAATGGTCCTTTATAATGACGCTGGTTATTGTATCTTGAAAATCGGAGCAAGATGACTTTTTAAATGGTTGTCCAGTTTTTTCTGCAAATTTGTTAAATAAATCTTTTAAAAGTGAAAATTTTCCAGTCATATTTTGCTTCCTCTTCTCTTACTCTCACGCCTAGCACTTATTTGCTATTGATTGATTCATTGAATTCTTAATTAATTTACAATACAAATGGTTTGAAACGAAAAACACGTAGGAAAATTCACTCAAAAACTTTGACTCAAAAACAGAACGTGAATTGTTAAAATACAACTAAATCAAAGTATATATAAACAGGTTTGTGTTGGAAGAAAAAGTTACATACTTTAATAATTAAAAAATTGTACGTGCCATGAAAAATGTATCAACTGATTCAAAGTAAGGGAAAGTATTGTAGCTGGTACAATCAGGGGAAAATCACTATTAGTCTAAAATAATGTTGTGTCCAATTATGATCTGTTTAGTGAAATTGTCTCAATTTATGATAATAAACTGATATTTATATTTCAGTATTGAAAAATTTACCTATTTTATAAATCAACACCAGAAAAAAAAACTATGAAATACAAAGGTATCGTATGTAGTCGTGGTAAATTATCGAAAGAAAGAACAATTGTATCAATTACAGCAAGTGGTAGAAACAATTTGCGGTAATCAGGTAGAAAGGTTAACTGTCCAATTGTTCAAAAACAATACGATTTGGCTTGTAGATCATGATAGTAAATGATATACTTAAATTACATAGTACATTTTGTAAGCTGGTTCACTATTTAGATAATCACCTAGTAAAGATAACGGAAAGAAAAATCTACTACAGATCAACAATTATTCCGAGTTCCTAACATGTAAGTATCGACTTGAGAAGTATAACTATGGTGTTTCTATTCTCTAAAACAATACCTGTGTTAAAAATCAAACATCGACACAAATATGTTTAATTTATCAGGATAATACTCCTTTTATTCGAGTACTAACATTCTCATTAACTTTACTGTCAAAACGTCCAAGAGTTTTGATGCACATTAAGATGTCACTTGCACACTGTCAAAAGTTACAATAATCATTACTGTAATAATAAATTTATAATGCCTGAACTAAATGTAAAGTAAAAACTTTCGGATTACAAAACATCAAATTTGCTAATAAATCAAATAATACATTTAATTATTAAAACACAAACTTCGACGAGGATGACAATATTCCAACTCGCTTTGGGCAAGAACTGTAGATAGTTGTTTATAGCATAATAGTAATGAGAATACTAGGATGACTTTGATAATAGCATCATTATATATTAAATTTCCTCTAATAAGCCCTTCATGCACAGTATATTATCGCCGAATGTCATGAAAGTGACAATGTGACAGGTGATTCATCCAGATGCAATATGTTTTATTCCTGTGGCGGTTGAAGCCCAAGAAGTTAAACATTCAACTTATCAATGGTACCCAATGAATTCATTAATCTCTACTATGATGAAGATGACGTAACAATATCTATAAAAGTATGTGGAGAATAAACCAAAAAATTACAGCTCTTTTTAGGTTAGGTAAACATAATTCAATAAAAAAGTAATTGTCACTGCCCTTTAAAGCATACAAATTGTTTTATTTAATATTACAAGTATATATTAAAGAAAAATTAGACACAAAATATTAACACAAATTTATTTTAACCTTTCTTTAAACGTTCTTCATTTATCATAAAATAATTACAGACTTTGTTTAATATTATATCGATTTTCAATGCATTTATATATAGTATTAATATTAGGCAGTTCAAGGTTTATCTGTTTAGTACATATGATCTTCCCCGGCTCTATTTTTAAGCAAATTTATTAATTAGTATTTACATTAGTTTGATGAGATGTTCTTTTGTCTTTTTTCCATTCGTAGCCGTCTTTAATAAATTTCTTTCTATTTAGTTTCTTATTTCACAGTTATTGATAATTAATTTAAACCTTATTTATTAATTTAAAAATTGCACCAGTGGCGATGAGTATTTGGATGAATGAGGAAATGGAAATAACGCTTGACAGTAGATTTTTCAGTAAAAAATGAAAAGAAATATATTATGAACCGTTTTTCATTAACCTTTAATATCTATCAATTTTACGAATACGATATTTCCGGAAAAGTAATCAAGAGCGCCCTTGTAGAGTTCTTTAACGGTAAAAGATATTAAACTGAAGAAATCATATGAAATTTATATTTTTTTGCACTTAATTATTATTCTATTTTTGTTTTCAGAGTAATTTAAGTTTACACCAAAACCGACATAAAAATATAAACATATTTATCACTGAATATTCATTAACTCAAGATAGTAAAAATTTGAAACCACTGTGATTAAAAAAAAATTAAATAAACAATTTTAGTTAACTTATTATGAAAAAGGTGCTCTTTTTTTATAAATTGCGCCATTCGTCAATATTCAATTCAAAACAAAATTTCTATTTTTAATTTTTTTGTAAATGCTTCTTTAAAAGAGATTTAAAATAATAGTCTGTTTACAAGTTTCCACATATGTTTATTCTCTTCTAAATATAATATTGCTTCTTACTAAGAAGCTTATATATCGTCAAATGATTATGGTGATATTATATATGGCCCGCGTTTACTTTCAAAAACAGCCAATTTAATCCAAAGAATTCAAAATGCATGCGCGCGTTTTTGCTTCGGCATCCCGCGGCGATCCCGTGTATCACCGTATTTAAATGAGCATGGAATGCTCCGAATGCACAATCGTCGCAGTTATCACACTCTCTATTTTTTGCGTAGACTTTTCACAGTAAAAGGGCCGAAATATCCTTACGATATATTAAACTGGTCCGGCAGTACTCATCGCCATGTGACGCGCGCCAGAGACCTACTTCTCTTAGTCCCGGAACATCGCACAACCGGTTATCGGGGTAGTTTCAAATTTACCGCAACCAAAATTTGGAATGACCTCCCTCCGCCCCTGAAAACTGCTGGATCTATGGCTACTTTTAAAAGGTTAATCCGTATGTGGCTTTTGACCCAGCAAATGCAAACGAAATAAACGGAAAATATCGGCTCTTTGAAATAATTTCATCTAAATTATACGTATTATTAGTATCTTCTTTTCTTCGTGCTATGTTTCCTCAATAATAATGTGTATGTAGTTATATGTCTGTATATAATACCTATATTAAAAATAATTTTTAACATTATTATATATTGTATATGTATGTGTGTATGCGTGTAAACTGTATGTGTATGTATATGTATGTGTATGTATATGTATGTATATATGAGTATATGTTTGTATGTATATCAACAGGTGCAAGCTGTAAGCCGGCCGTGTTGGTTTTGCTTATAGCATAACTGCAAAACCCGAGCTAGTAACCTTTTTATGGATAAAATATTGAAAACATTTTAGGTTGAGGCGTGTAACTTAATTATTAACCTTAATTTAGTCATTAGCCCTAAATTGTTGTACATGTCTATTACTTTACTAGTTGTATTTTATATCCACAAATAAACGATATTAACATTATTATTATTAACGTCCTCTATAACTATAGTAGGGAACTACGATCATACAGCTTTGACGTTTTTATTATCCGACATTAATAGATTATTCATAATCAAGAGTAGTTAATTTGCGAATATAAAAATGTTCCTTTTTTGTTCTTTTTTTTTAATTTAAAATTCCGACACGAAAATTGTTTACAAAGATCACAATAATCCCGTGTAGGGTATCTAAAAATTACCGTAACAAAATATTGGCATTTTGTTATGATAATCTCTAGATATACTTATCTCAATCTGATGTGTTGAGTTTAGTTCCCTTTGAACGCAACGATAAGTAATTTTCTTTCATTTACCGTTTACGATTAAGATATGTCGCAGCGTGTACCTCTATCGCTCTCTATCCTCATTCCTTTTCGCCGTCGTAAGGGCCTGGTTACTTTTCCGTCTCCATATATTGCCATCTCTGTATATATTTTGTATGGCCCTAGACATGCTTCTTAATTTGAAGCAATATTTTTGCAAGTATGTATGTATTTGGCAAACAAAAGGTATAAAAGACAATATCCAAAATATAATTTTTCCAAAAAGTTGTAGAACGCAGCATTCTTAATATCAAGCTGTAAGATCGCCATCGTAACACTAATATCAGGGAAAAACTGATAGCTGATTGAAGCTGCTACATTAGCCTGCAAACTAAAATGGAGATTGGTGAGTCACGTAGTACGACAAAAGACGGTCGATTTAGTGAGCGTATTTTACACTGGTACCCGAGAGGGACGATCCAGCTACCGGGCAGATCGCATCGCCGCTGGAGAGATACGATCGTGGCCACTGCAGGAATTACATGGACGAATATAGCTGCTGACTGGAGTTAGTGGCGACAGATGGAGGAGGCCTTTACACGACAGTGGATATCCCAAACAAAAATTCATGTTAGTAATCAAGTTGAAAAATGATATGCTAATATTATTATTATGGTGTACTTTCTGTCATTATTATTTTTACCTTACAATTATTTTTAAATTCCTATTTTTTTACGATACTGTTACAGTTTTTATTATTATTATTACCCAGTACCACTAGCATGAATATTTATTTTATTAAAGTTAAATTGATATTTTTATTTGTCGTATCTTACGAAAACCTTTAAATGGATATCGAAAGCAATATAACCTTCTAAGGAACAAATTGGTAAATAATAATATACCAAAATGTAACTGAAAGAAAATTTAATTACATAAAATGTAAAATTTATGTCTCTTAACCGTCACATTTAAGAAAATTACTTTCATAAAATATTTTGTTTGTGTTGATAAAGACTTTAATAATGTTCCTATATGTGAAAGAAAATTAATAAATATTCTATTATAAAAAGAAAAAATATTCATAACTTATGAAGACTTAATAAAAATATATAGTCAAGCGAAAAAAAAGCATATTTTGGTTTAGCAAGTGTTATCAGGTGTAAATTTGTATTATTGTGAGTTCTATATCTTTTGGTAATTCGAGTAATCACCGCTTCCATTACTGGTAGCATATCAGAGTACTGATAAAACTTATGGAGATATTAAATATAAAAATAGTTACGTAAAACCTAATGGAAATATCTAGTTTATTCCTCTAATGCTACTATAACATTCCATGTACAGCTTATTTATTTATCCAGTCACATTGTCAACCACGGTCGATATTTACTCCTAGGAAACATCTTTAATCTAAACAACAATTAGTTTCTCTTATAACTGAAGGAAATGTAAATCTGGAATTTATTTTGAATACTAAATCATATTAGTAGACATGAAGATAATACAATAGTACAGACTGTACTGCTGATAATAGCTGTGTAAAAATAATACTTTACCATTGCCATCGACTCAAAAATATGTGCCATATGTTATTCAATTATCAATCAATTCACTTTTTTTCCGACGTACAAAGTTTTTATATTTAATTTTGGAAGTTCGTCACATAGTAAATTTTACTTTATTTCAGTTAACTATACACTTAATACAACCTAGTGGAAAATGTATTTATTACAAAATGTATATCCGACATAAATATTAAGGTTGAAGTGTCAGTTGATTTGACCTGGTCAAGTTTATAGTTTTACCTTTGACAATAGATGACAATATATTTCCCCTGAACTCATTATTTTGAATTTTTGAAGAGAAGACAGTTTTTTTAAATCGTCGACTTCATGTTTCTCTTGGAATTAAAGTTATAAAGCCAAATTTCAGCAATGATAAAAAAGTCATGATTTAAAATGTAAATTCGTTCCTTATTTTACTCCTCTATTAACATTTCCAGCATCCAAGCGACAGAGATTATTTCATAGGTATTTCGCTGGCAAGAATTCACCGAATCAAGCAAGATTAGATTTCTCTAACCTCATGTTAATGTTTATTGATTACTTGTTGGTCCGTCAATAATAGATATTTTACTTCTTGGTATAATTTTTGGTAAATTGCAAATACCCAGTAGTCATTACGTTAGAACATTACAAATTACCTTTTATGTATGATGTATAGATTCTGCCAATTTGATTAGTTTACTTGCATTGCTTGCGTAAAAACTGAAGCTTTAGTGCCCTCAGGAAGATAAATAGAAAAAAAAACCTAATAGATGTACTAAGTTAGCCTTTTTGCTATCTTTTTACATTTATAAAATTAACTGCAAACGTTACCAGTAAACTATAAACGAAAGGAAAAAAATTTCGTTAATATTTTACAACGGAAATTGGAAACAAAATGTTTTTTACATATGTTTTCCTGTATAAAGTTCACATGGTTATAAAGTTTCATTGAGGTATATTAAAAAACTTTTCTCTGATGGGTTAGATAATACCAGAAAGATGAAGATGACAAATGAAAAATCATTAAATTTCTTTTAAGAACCGTAGGTCTTGCATTATAGATTTTCATGACGCATGAATACATAAGCACATAAAGAAAAGCACTTGTCCATACAACTTTAACTAAGAGAAAAACGAGACCCTGTAATAATAAACAAAATTCTAAAAAATGTGTGTACCTTAAGTGAGTACGAATGAGGAAACGCAACAGAGGTTGAAACTTTAGCGTAAGAGAAGCTCTGTAGTGAGATCTTCTAGGGAAAGCTCAGGATAGACGCGGATGATAAATAGTTTGTTCTCACATTGCAGAAAGTATTGTTATAAGCTAACGTTTTGTTACAAGTCGGGAGACTCGGTTACGTGTAAAATAAATATGTAAGTTAAGACAAAGTAAGTTCTTAAATTGAAATTAGATTTCTCTCAAAATTTAAAATCTGAATTCGGTCAGTATCTCACAATATAGAAGCCTAAGTTTTTTCCATTACCTTAAATTTGAACATTTTTTAAAATTTTTTTAAGGCTTTTGTAACGTCTTAGAGAAATGTTGATATAATAAATTGCTCATTTTTTTCCTTTTGTATTTTTATGTGATTTACTTACTAGAACCTTACATGTACTTAAAACTTTTTACTTTTATTCACTTGGGAAAAATGAGATATTGACTCACTATCACTGAATTAGACAAATCTCTATTATAGTTTGTTATTCAAAGTAAGGAAAATACTCATGGTGTTATTTTTCCGCAAATTTATTACTCTACAAACATGTCAGCACAAATTCATATAACCACACACTCTCACATATGAGCACACGTACATTTGGGCACCCGTATGTACGCATGCACAGAAATGTGTCTAAAAACGTACAATTGTGTGATAAAATTGCGGAATGAATATCGTAAAACACATTAAAACTGGATATCACGATCATTTTCATGCGTAAACGAAATATGAACACAATTTTCAACATTTTTTGATAGTATTACATTGAGCGGTTTCGAAAATATATATTACCCATAATGAAAATATATATTATTATTAATTAAATTAGTTACCCTTTTTAGTCATTATTATAAAGTGAGATATAAAACTGACACAGCTCTATTTTAATTAATTAGCTCTAAAATAATGACTCGTGCACCTAGATAAAAATATTGAAAAAGAAAAACATCTCAGTATATCTGTAAAGAAAAGTATTGATGCATCTTTGATTATTCTTTTCTGTAAACTGTATAAAACACACTTCCAAACGGATATGTATCATATCCTCTGTACATTTAATTTCCAGAAATGATTACGGCAAACTAAGAACTAGATTCATTTTAAAATACTCAATCTGTTTATTTGCCTGATCGGGGTTTGCCCGTACGTAAATTGGGAATTATATGATTTTATTTCTTTATTTCCTTATATGACACATCCGGACTATCGAAAAATTGGAGATTTACGTAGAAATCCCAGTTCCGTTATTGTTTTCAGCTTTGTAAAAAAATTAATTTAAATTATTAATTTAAATGTCAATTTATTCTTAATTTATGCACATAATGTATATACGAAAAAGTTTAAAAATAAAAAAAAAATAAATGAGCTATTGAATAGACAGATGTCTGCGGACTTGGTGGAAGAAAAATTAAATGCTATTTGTTCGTAACTAAAATTTAATTTGTTTAACATCTTAATGTCCCAAATTGGAATTTCTAATATTTTAATATGATTTATAATATGTAAAGATATTTTTTTCTTAAACTTAAAATAAGTGAGTAAGTAACAATCGAATTTTTATATCGTTCTCTCTCGTTTGTTTCAGGTAAGTTATTGCTGGTTCTTTATTCTTAATATAAAGCTTCCTAAAGACATCATCGATTGTGACAGAAGGTTAGTAGGTAATTATTAAGAAAATAATCGTGCAAATTGAATTATAAGTACTACGCCGTAACACCGATTAAAGGTAAATTGAAATTTTGTTGTCACTTCCATTGTCATTGTCATTCGCCTGCTGTGTATTTTTTTTAGTTTATTGTAATCAAACTTAGCCTGTATTGTACAGAATAAAAAGCTTGGTATTTATTAAAAGAATTCAAATACTTCATATCAAAGTATATTTTAAATACGCAAACGATTTACGGGGGCTTGCAAGCCTTGCAAACACGAATATCCTAAGGGTTTGCAAACACGAACGATTTACGTTATTACAGTCCCAAATCGGTCAATATTCCAACAGCAACTCTTCTATTGTAATTAAAGGAAATATTTTAGTAAGAGAACAAAGTACATAATGTGTAAGCTAGAATATAAGGGAAACATAACTGTTACTTTCTTTCTATAACTCAACCTTCTGTTTTTTATTAGCTTTTATTAATTTGACCCGTAACTTATTAACATTTTGATTACAATAGTCAAATCTTACAGCTTACATTTCTCCGCTTCAAATGTTTGTGTCAATTTGAAACATTGCACACATATTTAAATTGAATTATATGGTCCATCGAGCTGATTTGATGATTGAGGGAAACGGTCAGAAAACCTTCTCAATGGCTAACAAAAAATTAATTGAGTTTGAGCTTATTGAACTCGTCTCAATAAGACCTTTCTTTACATAAGATAACCATCAATGGGTAAAAGTAAATCCCTTATATCTATGAACCCTTTCGTTAGATATTGTAACTATTCCTTAGTTATAATATGTAAAGAAAGGGTCTTATAATAGAGAAGAGAGGTGATCATTGGAACTCAATGGCTGACAGTAAATCCATCAAATTTGAGGTTATATCGAGCTCGTTTGACAAAGAGTTCTTTCTCATTTTATAATAAGGAAAGGGGTCTAATGAAGGAGGAGAGCTCCCTCCTTCGTCATGGGAACTTCTCAATGGTTGACAAAAAACCGATGTGGTTTAGGGTAGTTGCATTTGTTTGATGGATCTTCAGGTTTCAAACGCGTGTTGTTTAGGCTAGTTCGATTGGTATGAGGTTTAGGCTAGTTGGATTTATTTTGATGGGTCTTCAGGTTTCAAACGCGTGTTCTTAGTTTTTTTTTATTATAAATGTTCCTTATTTCTTTATAAATATCTTGTAGTTCCAGGTAAACTGTTTCTATTCATGAATTTACTATTTTTTTCCACAAAATTTGAGAGCAAACTACTTCAGAAAGTAAGTGTTTTAACAAAAAACTGTAGCTTTTGAATAGCTCAAAGCAAGCAATATTTTCTCCAAGTGACTGTAAGAAGTGATATAAAGAGCTTATTATAGAGTTAATTATAGAGTACAATACTTTAATACGAAAAATGGAATTAATTATAGAGTACAATACATAAATACTAAAAATAAACACTTAAATACTGAAAATAGAGCTTAAATACTAAAAATAATTTGAAGTAATCCTTTATTACTGCTGGAAAAGTTAACCGCAGAATAGGAAGGAGGAACAGTTAAACCCAGGAAACTCCAAAATTTACTAAGTTACCTGAGAACTCTTAAAGACCGCCACTCTCTTCAAATTTTACCACATCTCGTTAGTTTTACATAACTTTTAGTATTGTTCTTACAATTACAATTACCTACCGGTAATAAATTTTACTGAACCAAAGTTAAAATGAGCAAATAATAAGACAAACTTCCTACTTTAACAAACAATGCTAACTGCATTGTTAGAAGAACAAAACTGAATTATGATGGGAAAGTATTTAAAAGCATTTCTATAATACTTGTAAACGCAAACCGACATCAAGAAACTAAACTATTTATGGAAATGAATTACTAGTTTTTGTTAACTGAACAACAATCTAAACGAAAATTGTATATTAACTTATTTGATATTTTTAGAAATTTTACATAGAGTTTTAATTTTACTACAACTTACCTAACTTACAAATTAACAATGATTGTCGATAAATAGGTATAAAAGTATATAATGTGGTAGAATGTGTAATGAATATAAAAATAAATGTTAAACCTAGTTGTAAAATGCATAGTGCAAACTAATCTAACATTAGAAATTTGTTTTCTAACCTAAAGAAGATTTACACTCTCTGATAATTTCTAAGCCTAGCATACTTATGAGGACCTCATAACAAATTATTAACGATTTTACCCTGAATATTTTTTCAAAGAAATATTGAAATTGAATGTGGCATTTAAGTTAATATTGGTAATTTATGTCTACGATTTTGTAACAACAAAAATATCTTAAATTTGTATATGTAATAGGTTTCGCTTTTTGTTTAGGCTTTTACATACCATATTTTTCTATGTTATTCTCGGCTGTATAATGTATATGATAAAGATATCCCCTACATTATATGTTATACAAATTTCCATTATATCTCGATGGAAATTGTAAAAAAAATATAAATGCAATAATAAATAGATATCATATTTTGCATATATTTATATAGATATACCTTTGTAACGAAAAATATTTATATCAAATTCATTATCACCACTGTACACGAAAAGCGAGCGAACATTGAACTCCCGAGAGTTTTAGTTTAAATACTCTATTAAAAGTACTTTTCCGTCACAATTAAATATTTCATAAAAACGCACTTCAATTTCTCGTGTATTCAATTAAGCAACCCTGTCACCTCTGTGGAACTATGCATGGTCATAATCTATTATAGAAAAGCTGACGCCTTAACATTTTCTATCTCTCAGCAAATTCTTAGAAGGGAAAATGCATTTGGCGTCTTGTTTCTGTGCTTCATCATTTGCTTTCTCTTACACATCAACTGGTTATAAAATCGCTGATACGATATAACTAGGGATAAATATATATATATATATATATATATATATATATATATATATAATATATATACGTGTGTCTGCGTGTATGCATAAAATTGTCCCAATGAGGGAATATTCACAGCCCTTGATACGATACTCATGCGCATGTAGAATAAAATGAAAATCATTATGTCACGTGGACAGTTATTTGGTGTACTTAGCCTGTTTAGGTATTTTGGTTTTTCGTTAAGCGTTTTTCATTGCGTAATTATAATTTTCTTTAGCATTCGGCTTATTTTTTACTTGAGTAAATATATTTCTCCGGTCAGTTTATTATTCTCTTAATTAATAAGTTGCTTGATATTATGGAAATACTCTTCCGGTATTTATGAACCTAAAGTGACGATTCTTTCTTTCTTTACTTGTTTTCTTTCTTTAATTGTCGTAAATGAATTTAATAATTTTGATTATGAGAACTACCAACCACACTGATTATGCTAACAACTAGCAACCTATTCCTCTCATCTATTTCATCAAATTTAAACAACTTAGAACAATGTGTTTCACACATAGTCACCAAAAATTAATACATATGTAATTATCTATAAATAAATAAGAAAATAACATTATTGTGAGTTATGTATTATAGGAATAAGTGTTTTAGTATTATTATTTTTAATATACACAATTTATTACGAAACTTTCATAGAAATAACTGCATTAAATTTTACAATTACAATTTTCATGAAAAATTAGAAAAAATATTAAAAACTGTTAAATGAAGTCTCCATTTTCAGATATTTTGTTTTAAATTATGATGACGTATTATATTTTTAACACTATTTCTTTAAAACATTTAATTTCCCTTGAGATTTTACTTATTTAACATTTTCCCGTTATCATAAATAATTATTACTTCATATTTGTTTTTCACTTAATATTTATTTTTGTTACAAACGTAATTGTGTTTCCCAATAAATGATATCTTTTGTGTAATAAACCCTGTACCTGTTTCGAGTGATATCTACAGATCAACTAGGTTGATTAAGGTTGAAAATATACAGGCTGAAAACATAGCTTAAGGTAGATAATATACCTGTTATTTCAATAGAAATACACACCTTCATCATATATAAATCTAAAATTTATCAACATTGAATTTCACAGTCCACTTGCCAAGTCCACAGACTATACGAAAGTTTATTGCTATCCGGCCTTTCCAACAAGTGAGTATTAATGAGATAAACAGACGAATGGGGACGTAAACAGGCGATATTCACTGAATGCTTTATCACGACTTTTGCACCCGAGGATAATGTGAGACGCTTTGGTAAGTGAGTCACCATATAAGATCGTTTACTTTTTACGTCATATTGAGATAGTTAAGACGAATTTTTTTCCTTTTCTCATACATTTTCTTAAAGATATTACTTCATTATATGACACGAATATTGATTTAATTTTCTGCAGAAATTTAACTTTAACGTGCAAAAGTATACATAAGGTCGTAATGTGAGAAAATCTTTATTATGATCAGAAATAATCGGTTATTCCGTTCATCACAAAACTTTTTAACAAAACTCATTAGTTGAATCGCGTGTCTTATGCCTCAAATATATACTGCTATCTGTTTATGTCTCTTCAAAAATTAAAAACAAGTTAACAGAACGAATCAAATTTTGAAGATCCAATCAAGTGTATGTATATAGAATTTAAGCGAGGTCAAACCCATAGTTAATAAATTAGTTGAGGCGACCCATTGAATTTAGCTTTAAAGCTAATTATTTGGAAAGCGGGACCTGATATGCAAACAATTAATTGAAACTCAATTTAGTTTTACCAGATCTAACTAATGATGTGCGACTCTATGATGGGCAAAAAAGTTATCAACACCGCTATAGTACATGAGAGGCACATTAAACAAAATAATATTAAGCGGAATTACCGCATTCTGTAGACACGCTACTCATAACGCGAATAATAGAATAACGCGAATAGTTATAAATAATTTATAACTATTCGCGTTATTCTATTATTAGCTTACTTTTTCCGCAAAATGTATATTATAACTATAAAATATTAGACTTTGTTTTTTCTATCTACATTGGATACAAAGATTTATTCCCAAAATTTCACCGTTTAAACTTCATTTTATAGCGTTTTAAAATAATTTAAATGAATAAGTTAACATTATAGCTTTCATATTATAAAACTTAGATTATTACACTCTATCGAAAAATGGAGATTGTCAAATGTTTCGCATAATTCATCAAATTTATGAAGAACTGAACCACAAAATTTAAGTAACATGCAAGTACTTTGACAGTATAATACGGTTTTTAGCAAGTCCCGATACAACTTAGGCTCCACTTCGTACAGGATGATCGTAACATAATAACGAGGGGTTACGGTAAAAGCACTTGCATGGATGAGAAAGAAGTTGGCAGAACAAATTAAAAGTTTTTCCTAGTTTGAGTTTTTGTTTTCTTTTTCGTCAGAAAAAGCGAGCTTTCGAAATATATCATTGGAAATCATTGGATTGGAATTGACCCATAAATTATGTCGCCATATTTTAATCAAGTTTTTTAAGCCAATACTTCAAGATATTTAAAAAAAATTAACTCCAATTCGAAAAATAATACTCATGTTGCTTTTCGAAATATTTTACTTCAATATTAATGCCAAAATAATAAAGAAACATTATTATATCTATTCTATCATCACTCTATTTTAAAAATTGGGACCGCAGGTATTAACATATCTAAGTACAAAGAAAGTAATAACAATTAAAGATTTACTTGGACTGCGTACTTTACAAAGTCGCTTATTGCACGGTAGAGAATCAATATTCGCGAATTTAACACATCTGCCATTTCCTATTTACTATAATTTTTACAAAGACGCAATAATTTGTCGGTCTCCTTTTCTTCTTGTAATTATTTCGAATATTTTCTTTCAGAGTATTTGTATCTAGTTAATATATCGATGCAATTTTTTCCACAATTATACATACTCATTATTAAAATATAGACATCAGCACGTAATATAAAGAAAATATATGATTTATAGTATATTTTATATTACACCTGCGTAAGATGAATTGAGTAGCTCTGACTCGGAACCAAGAACCCCTATATAAACTTTTCCAAATACCATAAATAATCCTAATCTCTAAACCCATATAACAAACAGGTAGATTTGTTCTGAAGGTTTTGTAATTTGTTAAGCAATTGTTCGATAATATTTAAAGAATATACGTTTCCTTGTAAGGTAAAGATAGTAAGAAAATTTTAGAGATTGAACCGTTAAAGACGTTTTATGTGCCAAAGAATCGATGACCAGCGTTATTTGTTGGTGATCTTAGCCTACCCCCACCGGAGATTTTTATTCGGTTATATGATCAGATCCTTGACATTGGCGGATAACAGATTTGTTTAATAATAATTGTGGTAAAAAAATTATTTTGATATTAAGTAATAATTAATGTAATAATAGCATGGGACATTAATTTTTGACCTATACTAATTACCTTTTGTTCTACTAATTTATGTCATTCTCCACGACTCTTCCAAATTCCTTTTGTTCTGATAATACCGTCTTCAGATAGGCGATAATCTCATTTTTTGTACAAAAAGAATGAATGGATCGTTAAAACTCTAAAATAAAATATGAATGGGAAAGTTAAGTCCATTTTCATAAGAAAGTACAAGATTAATCATTATTCTAATTAACGATCGGTACAAAAGTTTATTTTCATATTTTTTTGTTTATTATTTATATATATATATATATATATATATATATATATATATATATATATATATATATATATATATAACACCGATTGTTATTTGATTGTTGTTTAAGGAACAAAAAAGCTAAAACAAGAAAGCTTAGCTCGGACGGCGCAGCGTGGTCGTCATTCTGTAATTGTATAAAATATGTATAAATTACGTCACAAATCTAATAAATACAAATTCTTAGAAAGAGACTGGAAAAATCCATATAGTGTTAGGCTCAATTGTAGTAAAAATAAAAATGTCACTTTTAAAAAGAGACAAAAAGAAATAGCTCCGTAAAAGTATTATTTGTGCAAATGGATTCCTCGCAGTTCCAAGTTTGCCGCAACAAAAATTTGGAACAATTTTTTTAAATTTTATTTATATATAATCATGTATATATGATTTAATTTATATATATAATCAATTTTTTTATTATGTAAGCTTTGGTTTATCTGTGTTCATTACATTCCTAATGTTTATCTATATATTTGTATTACTATATATGTACATGTATGTGTACATATGCATGTTTTGTGGTATGTATGAACATATTTTAATATATTTAATTTTCCTGTTATGGCTTGAAATTTTTTAGCTACTTTTTACCCCCCAAATGATGTATTATTATTATTTCTTTTGAGACCATTGAGGGATAAGAACGAGATTTAAATTCTGGGAGTGAATATCAATCCCTTTTCTTATTAATTTAATTTAGTTACTTTTTAATTAATTAATTAACTTAATTTGCGCATAAATTTTATATTATTTGTGTGAAGATTTTTTCAGTATGATTTCATGGGAAATAAAAAAAGAATAGGTAAAGCACATTGCCTTCTTGTGCACCAAGTGACACTTCATTCAAAACATATGCAAACCCATTTGTTTTTTATGTTTATATAAACACAAATTATATCATTAGTAGGAAGATGGATGTGAATTTTGTACCTACTTTTTATTAAATGATTACGGTCTAGATAAAAAGGTTTCCTTTAAATAATATAATGTAGTAAGAAAAATTATCATCAAACCAAATTTAATTTTTTCCTAACCCAACTAAACTTAAAATTAAAAGAATTACGTATGCAAAAATAACGCTAATACGAAAGCAATTATCATAAAGACAACTTTAATGTTTATGCCGAACTATCACATTCCTACGTCGACAAAACACACTAAAACATATTCAATGTAAACGTATTTATATTAAATGTCTTTAACGAGTGTAAATCAATGGGACGGTTTACGTAATGCCGATGAAGCACCTTGGAATTTTTTCGTCCTAGCTTGTCACGAAAGACTTTCATAAGTGAGGCTGCTTGTTATTTTTCGTAATGCCGAAATCGCAAGAAGGCCATTTTTCCTTTTTATTTTGTTTTAAATGATGTGCAAGTTTAGGAAGGTGCACACTTAATTTTTATCGAATTCGTAGGGCGGAAAAGTAGAGTTATGATTTAGATGGGAATTTTAAGAAATATGTTCTCAATTTGTGGACCAAAAAATTCTTAAGGCGAAAAAAAATTATTAATAACAGGAGTTTATATAAATGATAGGTTGTAATTATTATACATTAAACATATACAATGAAACGTATGACATCAAACTATTTGGCTATAGTCAATAACAACAAGACATAATGGTACTTTGTGTCACTAATTGTGTTTTAAATTTCATCTCTGATTCCATCCTTGCCTTGAACCTGCAAAAAAGACCATGGTTGAATTTTGCTTTAATCGCTTTGTTATTCAATAATTTATTTACTGTTTGCTTAATAACGTCACTATCAAAATTTTAGTTATTTATTCAAAATCTCAAATTTGTGACTTGAAAATACTTTCTGCCGACAATGTATAAAAATTAACACCAGACACTCTCCGAATGTTTGCGGTTTTCATTTAAGCGTAAAATTAAATCAAACATTATTTTGTTCTCATATATCGTTTATTCTTTAACTGTTTTACTTTCTTAAATCCAATATGCACCTGGCGCTGTTTGACACTACTCATTTGAATAATTGTTAAAACCTTACATGTTTTTATGATTCGATAAAAGCTAATTTCTATACCATAGTATATTTGGTGGTCAAAGTTTTATTTCAATCGGATTAAGAAGCAAAAAAAAACAAGCATAGAAGAAATACAATTTGATTAATTGAATAACATTACAATATTCATTTGTATATTTTTCAAAACATAGCGTACAAGCTACGCACGTACGTCTATTTTTAAACTCTATACTTGTAAAAATATGTGAGTCTGGGGACCTGAAACCTTTTATAAAATTCACTTGTACCGATGCATAAAATACAAACATTTTTCAATAAAATAAAGCTTCATTTTATATCTAAGCATATACAATAATTAATGAAATTTGAAACAAAGCAATACAAAGTAACTGCGGTATATGACCCCGACTAAGAACTTACGATAATATACAATAGCGACGCCCACTAAGTGTGCAAAAGCTTATTGATGTTCCATATTATCAACAAGTCTTCAATTAATGAGATGAACACTTATGAAGTATTAAAAGGCTTAATGTCATAAGCGATATACGACGTGTAAGCTATTTACTAGATATAAATTAGATTCATGCACAAAATGTTACTTTTTAAAATATAATTTTCTGCTATTGCATTATATTTTAAGTGAAGAGTACTTTAGAAAATTTTAAGAATGGGATTTTCTTCTATTTACATGAATAGTGAAAATACGGGGACCAAAAGTGATTCATTTCTTCTTACATTTTTATTAGTATGCTCATAATTAACTACAGATTAATTTTAAAGTTATGCACGAAGCATTAGAACCTCCATTAGAAATCCTACTGTCCTGTTAAGTTTAGTTCAAATGAGAGAAGATACGGTTGTGTGCATAAACAAACACAAGACGAAATAATCGTGGTCACACACTTTTATGCTGATTTTTATTTAAATTACGTAGGAACAACTAATTTTTGCATATTGATACAGAATTAGTAATCAATAATTTACCTAAGTTTAAATAAATGCATTAAAATTACTATAATTTAAAACAAATATAAAGTCATCCACACCTCACTCTCATATTTACTTGCATATGCATGAAGAGTACAGTGTTTTTTTTTTATATTCGGGTTTATTTATAAAAGAATGTTGAAGATATTATTTAATTAAATAAGCGCTTATTTTCTTTTCACTTCCTCGAAGATGTTATAGCATAGAACGAGCCAAACCTCCCTCATTCAGTTATTTATAGCGTCTTTATCAGCACCCCCACCCATCGGGTACGGTATGCTTTTCCTGAGTTTTTCTAGATTTAGTTTAGACCGAAAATATATGCAACCATTTTGTGAGGGCAACGTCGTTTGTCCATTCTTCCTTAATATAATGTGTTTTTCTTTTGCTAGAAATTAGAAATAGTATTTTCAATTTTATTGAGAATGTGACAGATCACATTCTCTTAAGGTAATGGATGACCTATCGTTTAAGTAAAAAAGAACTCTATTAATTAGAATACTAATATACTTTTAGGTTCTTTTTTTATTGAAAAATAATGATTTGTAGACTACAAACTCCATTCCGTTTTCAAACCCATTTTGTTACCAGCTCATCTACTAAAAAAGCAAAAAAAATTGGTTATAAAAAAGTTATAATTAATGAAATTAAAATATTTAGTATAGTTGTACACCTGTAAAATGTGCATTAGCCTATATCGCAAAATTAACTTTAATTTGTAAATAGTATAATAGAAATAATACTCGTTGTTTGAGTCCTACTACTAATTAACGGATTTAACAATTAGTAACTTTTATAATAGAACCTTTGTCATCATACTTAAGGTAGTAAGCACGTATATGTCATTATTTTATCAAGTATAGGGTACCTACTTAATTGAACTTTCATACTCAGTATCAGTATTCCCATAATTAATATTTCAGTCTAATGGATCAATAAAATAATCTCTAATACGTGCTATCCATTAATGCTGTCGAGTTCCATACCAAACTTCATAATTCTACGACTAATTCGTTCAAAATTTTAATCTTACTACCAATAGATCGATGGACAATTAGAGTTTTTTTTATTAAAAGAGTAGAAATAAACTAAAGTCATTATTAAATCAAACATTAAAAAAATACAAGAAAAAATACGACGAAAATAATAGATGAGAAGAAAAGCTGAAGAAGCCCTGAAAAGTAACACAAAAATACAACGATGAAATTTAATAGATTTACAAAAGAGAAAATATGTCTAATGGAATTTCCAAGTATTTTTTCCATTGTTAAAGTGTTTAAGCGATATGAAATAATCTTAACATGCGTCGGATGCGTTGCGCATAATGCCTAATATAAAGCAGTTTATGTAAAAGCTAAAAAACTAGCCTAAGCGCTTTGTTTTCATGAGTCGTTTTGTAAGCTGCTTACGCGTAATAAGCTTCAGCGCTAGTTTCCATCACTAAAACACAATAAAGCAACGTGAACCGTCTTTTGTTATTTAATTGAAAGCCAATTTGAAGTTGATCCTGCGTAAACAAACTGTTGTGAAGTATTTACATCATGATTTATTCTCGTGTCTCTTAGATAAAATTAAAGACTGACTTTAATGAAATATTTTAATTTCCTTACAAATTTAAAATAAATTCCGTGAGTTGTATATTTAATATCAGACAATGTAGATTTAGAAGCTTTCATTTGACAAAGATAAAACCAATTAGAAATTAATAAATTGTATGTATCACAAACACTATTCCGAATAATTACATAAATTTTAAAAACTATTATACTGAAATAGATATTTTGTGGGTTTTTAAATATAAAAAAGCGAATTCGAAAAAGCTGACCTTATATGTTCATACTCATTCACTGTAAACCTTACGCCCTTATATCAGATTTCCCTCAGAGCGCTTTCACGCTGTGCTCATAATTTTATAGTTTTTAATTTACTTATATTTGGTTTTACAATTTTTCATTGAAAAGTTAAAACTAAATCGGCCAGGTTTATGTTCATTAACTGAAATAATCGTAATTGAAAGGTTTTTTCAATAATTTTAGGTTTCCAACATTTTTCACAACCTCAAAAATCTTGTCAGAAAGGAATAATTCGCCACTCGATGTATTGCGTGAAAAGAAAATGTTTGCTTACACTTTAAACGTATGGAGTGGTGCATTATTTTATTTTGTAATAATTGATAATATTTTACTTTGGATCTTTTCAGATGCATTTTCTTAAAAAATGTGTACGTAGATCTAAAGTTATACTATCTACAAGGAAGTGATAGAACATTGTGGGAGGGGGGCCAGTAGATAGAATTATAATGCGTTACGGAAATCTAAAAATATAACCACCGATGTGAGGTTGCATTGTTCGATAATGTCCCAGATCAGTTCAACAAATTTATCATTATTGTAGATACGGAAATTCGGATATATATTTTTCTGCCACATAGAAGTACAGAAATAACACCGAGAAATAAATTAAATACATTATATCAGTCCTAGGTATAGTTATGTTTGAAAAAAATATATTTTAGATCTCATAAATATCTTAAATGACGTAATTCTTGCAATAAAGGAATGAATTCAATAAATAAATTGATCTCTATACAACGTCTAAAATAGGTCTATTAGAATTCTTGTACAGAGGACTTCTTTTGAAACAAATAGCAATAAAATAATATTATATACGACACTGAAGATTTAAGCAACTGAAATCATACTTGAATCAAGTGATCATATTGAAACATTATTAATTTATCAACACTCTAATACTGTATAAAAACTGTAATTTTAAAATAAGGATATGACGTTCATAATCCATTATATCTGAGATGCATACATTGATTTTGATACTTTCAAATCATAATAATTATTAATTTTAATGGTAGATTCCGTCGAAAGGATTTGAACCGACATTCCTTGGTATACGGAAAATTAGTAATTAATATCAGCAGTGTTAGCGAGATGTGTTAATTTCTGACTCATTAAACTTAATTATTAATCAAATTCACTGGAAGAGTAATTCTTCGTTGTTTTAATTTTTCGTTCAAAATTTTTCAACTTTGTTTTGATCTTACACCTTGTGTTACCAACTGTTCTGCTTTTCTACGTCTATTCGTATCAGTTAAACTCTAATTAATCTATTCACATGATTTTAAATATAAACGTAATCAAATAAACGTTATGACCTCTTTAAATGAATGACGAGGCAATTATTAAAATGTTTATGGCGACTACGGTGTACATCTCTATTGACATACCAACCGAGTTATATTTTTATGCGACATTTACTTTAAATAGACATAAAACATAAAGAAATGAAGAGGAAGTATATATAAGTTGATTTCACACGGTTCCGTACCTCGAAAACATGAAAAAGGAATTCTTAAAGATCACTGCTGTATTCATCCGTCTGTCCCAGTGTCACAATGATTTTTCACAGAAAATATTTATATTAGATTTTGTAAATTCATTTGATATATTTTATAATACATTAGAGAGATATCGAAAATATTCTGCAATATTTTAGATGCACTCGAAAATTTTCAGTAATATTTTTCGAAACAGACGACATACGAGTTCCTAAAGCGTTTCGCGGTGTTTTTCAATCCCCAACTCTTAAACCGCTGGATTTTATATTTAAAAAAGAATTAGGCTAACAATATTTATCAAAGAATTGAACGTAAACGTATTTCATTCAACTTATATTAATACATTAAAGAGATGTGGGCCATCAAGTAACTCCCCTTAAGTCCGTGAAACATATACTAGGCAATATATTTATAGAGTAAAATTAAATATGATTTTTTGTAAATAATTTAATGCAAGTACTATGTAACCTAAAAGATTTAAACTTTTATATTAATTATTCTCGCTGTTAAAGTGTAAAAACGTATCATTTTTTCATTCGATTTCACAAACAATAGAAACTTACATATGATAAGTGTATGTGCACATATATATATTTTTTTATGTATACGTAACTGGTCTCTAATATTCCGAAATAAAAATCATACGATTTTACCCCAGCTATATTCGTTATCACAGTCCCCTTTGACTCAGCCTTATCGAAAATGGGAAAGAACGTAAGTGGGACTATATAAGGAGATCACTTCACAAAGCACTTATCAGTTACACTACAATAGTTCATGAAGAACATATATTCGTTCAAAATGAATTTTATATCAGTTCTATTGCCTATACTTTTAACCATTCAAGTGGCAAACTACACGTCTGGATTTTTCTTTCCTGACCTTTTTCAGGCAAAAATGAATTTTTTGACGCATTTATTCTCACCACCAATAGCAATTCAACCAAATTATTATCAACAGCCAAACTTCTATCCTTACGGTGGCCAGTACTATCCAAGTTATCCGGATTACGGCTACTATGGCGAAAACATCATGCAACCTTCATATCCAATGGGGCCAGATCATGAAATACGTATTGCTCCCGGTCCAACGCATCCCCCAGTTACTACAGTCACTCCCGTCACGAGGCCTCCGACAACAACATCGACTACCACGGAAGATATTGTAAGTGGGGGAAGCAAACTAATGCCAAAAAAAGCTGCAATTTCGAAAAATCGAGCAGCTGCACACTGGAAAGAGTAAGAAGCCGAATACGTACACCGGAACGAAAAGGAATTGTGCGCGTACATGATAACAATAAAACCAATTTGTAAAAATAAATAATTTTGTAAAAAAATCAATATTAATAAAAAATGGTTATCAATGAAAAATTTGTTATATTCACCAAATAATAAAGTATGATCCGTGAAAACAATTCTATTATTATAGTTTGACAAAGAGAGTGCAGATTAATTAACACAAGTATTAACATTTTGTATTTCATCTCTTGTATTTAGAATGTCGCTTAATATAATAGCTGTTGAATTTTCAAAGAAGGAGATTTTTCAGACACATTAAATGTTCATTTAACTGTGATTTTTTCAGGAAGAACATAATTTACTAATAATGAAACTTTTGCCATCCATTAACATTATTCTTGTACAAATTGTAAAGTAAATTAAGATCACAAGCCAAAATATACCAGTGATGAGAAAACAGATGTATATCGCTTTAATTTCTTTTTAAAAAAATGTAGTTTCGAAGTCAAATATTTCTTTAAGAAAAATAATAAATTTGTCATAACATCGACAAAAGGTCAAAATGTACGATGTACGTATGATTGAAAGCTGGTACTATTTTACGATATCACAAACCAAGTAAGGAAATGTTTGCCCGTTACTTTTAAGCTTTGTTTTTATGGTATTATTTTTCAAAAGTTAGATACATTAGTTTTCTAATCGTTATGTTGACATAACATTACATTTTTATGATAAGGGATGTAAAATTAAGACTAGGTTACCTGGTTACCCTAGGTTACTAAATATTTCGTGGAAATTAAAGTTGTAATTTGGGAATTGTAAACAAACCTCAAGAAAAATTAGTGAAATTTTACCATTTTTCTCCCATTTTTTTTAATCTAATTAAAGAAATTATTTAGTCTCTGAAATAATCTTATTCAGCCTAATTAGAAAACAGTTGTTTTATAATATCTCTTATAATTAATTTACATCTTTTCAATTTAAAATTCTTGCTAGTAAACCTTGGCCTCAGGAACAAATGGACCCATAATCTGTTATGAAACATTATCGAAACTTTTGTCTCCACTCACTCAGGCAGGAGACACGGGAATTTCCTGGAGGACTTCGGTAATGAATAATAGTAATTAAACGAGAATGGTTAAAGCCAGTGAATAAGGTATAGAGTAGTGTAGATTGTGTAATAATTAAGGTTGAATTTGACTTCTTTTCCGTATAAATTTTCTCATACACTTGTCAATTAGTTCAAATTATCTTAAAATATCAACATGAAATTTACATGTCTCCATAACATTAATTTATTTTTTTCCGAAGAAATACTTCTGAATTTTTTTTTGGAGTTTACTCCTTAAGAATCCATTTTAGCTATCAGTATGACGTTTTATGAGGAGTAAATGCACAAGTTTAGATCGTTAAAACAAGTGTACCGTTAGGTAGCCTATCCGCGCAACATTTCTGCGCATCTTTAGAGTGAGATATAAATATGTTTATTTGGCATTTTCTTATGGCGTAATCGCAATGACGGAGCGTGACACACATATTTCATTGATGTTTGCTTATATCAAGAAGTAATCATTAAATATCATTATGTCGGAATATTTTGTATCTTCTGTCCTAAAAAATTAACAAGTCCCTTTTAATTTTAACTTCTTAATCTGACGTTATTAAACGTTTCTGATTTTGTTGTAAAAATTTTTATCATTTTCATTTATGTTTATTAGAAAATTTTCTATTTACATTCAATTTTTTTTAAATAATTACAGATAGCCTGTCTTAATTATAATTACCTTTTATTATTCATTACTTTCATTAATATCCCATATTATTTAGCTGTTGGCGTATAGACTGGATCTTGGAACCTTCTTATTACTAGATTTAAATCTTGCCGGTGAAGTAAAATAATGAGTCACGAAATTGAGTGTTGGAGACCGACTAGCTTTTACACAAAATATATTGTTACTCGAAGTTGTCACTTTGAGTGTTACTGATGACTAGCTTTTACACAGAATACCTTGTCACTCAAAGTTTATAACTTTAGTGTTGGCGACCGACTACTTTTTACACAGAACACATTCTTACTCCAACTAGTCACCTTTAATGTTGGCGACGTTACTTAATTTACAAATTATTTTTTCTGCAGGTAAACATTGCTTTCTTAGACGCTTAATACCTATTTGTTACAATTTGCTATTGTTTCGTGGTTGGGTGGTCATTTAGCGAGCAGGTGAAGCGTGTAAAGCTACATTGTTCATGTAGTCAAGCTTTATTTGCGACCTTTTTGTCGGCGTGCCCCCTTTTGTTCACCATGATGGCGAAACACTGTATTTGCAAAACTTCATTTTACAGACAACGTACCTTTTTAGGAATTTAATTATTCGTTTGGGACTTGCGTGCTACAAAGAATTTTGTTTTTAAAACCCAGCAAAGAGGGAAAATATATGTCATAAAAGAATATTCTATAAACGTTTAGCTTCCTGGGAAGTACGTGTTATAAAACAAAAGATTTAAATATTTTTTAAACTAATAAGTATAACAAATGACACTGCCAAATTCAAATTATTTGAATACAATATGAAGTTTAATAAACAATTTCTATATATGTACATGTGCTTATTTCTAATATTTCGCTCACCTTAAACGAACCACGTCAAATTAAATTAATAATACAATACATCTTAATGGAAAAGGCATTACAATACATTTTGAATAAATAGGTATAATAATATATAAATACGCATGAATAACATGATACATCTACTTATATTGTCATATTGATGAATGAGTTAGAATTGAATAGTAGAAACCAAAGAAAATATACTTATTCTGTTGGCAATGGAGCTATTCGTGTTATACACAATTCCACCCGAAGGCCAATGAAGTGGTGATGCAATTATCTTCTTTTAGAACAACAATTCCACCGACTTTGATTTGCATTGGCGTCTTGTACTGCTATTTAGCCTTGTTATTTATATTGGTTTAAATACTTCTTATACCACTTTTTCAAAAATTTTGCTTCATTTGCTATATGCGTTGCCATTCAGATAATCGAGTGACCGGTTGTTCCGTCGAATTCGTCTAAGGGATACTACTAAGTAAATCTCCTATTAGGAAATGAGCATGAGTAAGGGCTTGTAAATCATCTGTTTCATCGGACAAGGGTATGGATGGCGTGAGATAATGATCGTTTCTATTTCAATCGTATAGGTGTTCAATTCTTTGTTCTTGAATAATTTTTTCTCCACTAATTTACGCAAAATTATTATCCGCCTTACATAATCCACCAAAATAAGGGGTTAATGGAGAAATAAAATATCAGTTTATCTTTTTATTTACCAAAAAAATTCATTACGGTATCTTTATGTGATGTTGGTTTAAGTAAATTGGCCAGATCATCTAATTTACTTTTTGCCCCAACAAAATTGGTAGCGTTATCAGAGCCTCGTAACCTCATAGTCTTGCCGAAAAATCTCCACAAGCACCCAATGAATTGATCAGTACTACTTAAATCAGTCGCTAAATGGTTATAAAACCTACAAAAATACATGCGTGAACCTAAACGTTTTCACGATTTATGTATAAATGTTTTTATTTTATTATAAAACGGTCCACATAGTTAAATCCAGTGTTCAGTAAGGGACTTGTTTGTATAATTCTATTACTTGGGAGATCACCCATAAAATACGGATAATCTCGTGATTTCATATGAAAACAAGTCACATATTGTCGGATTATTGATTGCCAATAAGATTTGTCTTTTCCTAATCAATTTAGACCCGTCCTCTTGTACGGATTTGTATTGAGTTCAAAGGATAACCAACCACGAGAAAATGTAACTGCTGCATTTTCTTCGGATATCACACATTTTTTTATTTTGTAATTTCCCGTATTTCAGCTACCCGATTTGCTACAAATGTCTTTAAAAACGGGGCCATATTTTGATCCACTGTAGTGTGATGGATGAGTTTGACCACAAAACCACACCGTCAAAATCCTTGCAAGTTTAATTTAAAATTATTTTTGTCAACCAAAAAAGGAACAACGCTGCACTTAACTCCAATGTTGTCACAGGTTTTAAAGGAGCTACCCTATCTTGAGCATAATAAATTCGTAAAAGTTTTGTTATTCTTATCGACAGATGCAATATAAATGCATGCCCCGTATGTTCTCTTGCTGGTATCACAAAATCCGTGTATTTCAGTATAAACTACAGTTTGAATAATCGCTTTTCATGTGAATTAAATTTTTTGAAGTGTAGTGTACGTCTAGTGGTATAGGCTCATCCCATCCTGCAATACACTGCCATAAATTTTGCATCAAAATGTTTGCTGCAACTACTACGAATCCTAACAAATCTATGGTGTCATAGATTTAAATGTACGTTACGCTTTGTAATTTTTGAATCAAATTCTTCACTAACCTTGTAATTACTTCAATCATTAACGCTATCCCATGGAATTCCCAATGCTTTCATTTCGGGACTGCTGTCTACATGTAAATTAATATTCGATCAATAATTTCGCATTGAATCAACTATTTATTTGATATCCACTTCCTGATAACGAGTCTTCCGGGATAAGTTAATTTCACCAATTTTTTTTGCATTTCCAACGGTATCTGCTCCTGTCATTATGTCATCTATCTAGCAATCCGTTACGAAATTCTGCTGGCCACAGAATATTTAGCCTTTTCGTCTTTTGCTAACTGAACTAGTACGCGCGTGACCGAGTGAGATGCAGATGCACTACCAAAGAAAACTACACGAATTTTAAATATTTTTAACGCATTCTCTTCGTTTCGCGTTATAAAATTAGTTAAAACTGCGTATTTCTTTCATCCAAAAGAATTTGTTTGTATATTTTTTGGATATCAACAAACGTTCCGATTTAATGCATCCAAAATCGTAGTATAATATCAAAGTTTTGGGTTTTGTACGACTGCTCCTATCATAAGACAGTTGTTTACACTATTTTGATCTTTGTGGTAGAACTTTATTGCTCTATTACCGAGTGATATTATAAAAAAAACAATGGCATTTTCCTATTTCTTGTTATTTAGTCGGGACAATATGTCCTAATTTTATTACTTCGCACATATTATCGATATATTGTGCATTCAACGATATATTTTTTTGCAAGTGTTCTTTCAAGGGAATAAATTTTCTCCACATAACTGCTTCAACAAGTTTTTAAATATTGACATTTTTGAATATTTGAAATAGACTTTTCTTCTTGGACGAATACGAACCTTAAAGGAATTATTAGTTTTTTCAATTTTTGTCAAATTAATGGAACTTTCTGATGGTGTACTTTTTCATGTATTATATCAATATTCACGTTGCTTTTCAAAGACCGATTATTCAGTTCGAGCATTTCGTGAATGCGACTCATTGTCGAATAATAAAGTTCTTCAAGTTCCCTGTGTTCGATTTTTTTTCAAATTCCCTGAGTGATTTGATATATCATCAACTGAACCATTTCAAACTGTTGTGAACTATTTTTGGTAAGTTTTAACCGTAATTTTATTCCCTCATGATCGTCTTTACTTCTTTTGTTATTTAAGTGTATGGTGATTTGTGTGAATTTAGCATTTGATACCTCTTTCCTTTCCTTCAAAGCTTTTAATTCTTCATCATATACCCTCGATTATTATTTATGAGAAACCGAAGGATATAACTCGATGTAAATTGAACTAAATATGCGATTAAGAAAAGAAGAATTTTTTTAAGAAAATAAATGAAGAGATTGAATATAGCGAGGAAGAGATATATTTTTCAAATGTATTTGATTCTCGATAAACTGCTAGACTAATGGTCTGCTGACTACAGTTGGTGTGGCTCTGATATTAATATGATGATTGCGCCTTATTCCTCATCCACTGTGATTTCGCTGCCTTGCGACAAATTCGTATATCATTGTATACTCACGTCGTTGATTGCTAAACTCGCTTTCTAGTTTTCCACTGTAATGTATGTCATTGTACACTATAGTTATTGACTGTTTAGCTCGTTTTATATTTTCCACTATAATGATCTCTGGGTTCCGACAAACATGCATGTTGTTGCATGCTGTCGTTGTTGACTGCTTGGCTCGCTTCGTGTATTCCACTGTAATTCCACTGTGATGATCGCTCCGATAAACTCGTACGTCGTTGTATATTTTCATTGTCGGGTGCTTGACTTGCTTCATTAAATGAAATGTGATTTGAAATCCGCAGTTTTTCAACGTATGTTATTATTTTTGAACTGCACTGTATTCACACCTCGCTGAAGTTTCATCGGTTTTGAAACACCATGTTTTGGCCTATAGGCAGAATTTTGACATATTATTATTAGATCTAAATTCTACTGGCTATTTAAATTAACGGGTGGCACCGATCCGTGATTAAAATATTTATATGAATGTTAGAAATATTTTAAACTTGTTTGTAATTGAAATTGTCACCTTGAGTGTTGGCGACTGACTATTCTATACACAGAATACATTGTTATTCAAAGTTGCCACCTTGAGTATTGGCGACCGATTATTCTTTACGCAGAATGCATTGTTATCGAAGTTGTCACCTTAAGTGTCGACTACTTACTTTAAAAATTATATTTTCTGACAGATAAACATTGCATTTTTAGATGCTAAATTCCTCTTGGTTAAAATTTGGTAATATTTCGTGGTGGGGTGGTCATTTAGCGATCATATGAAGCGTGTAAAGCTACATGAAAACCTTTTGCTAATAAAACGAGTGCCGATCCTTTTGTCGGCATATTCCTTGTATTATGGCTAAACGTTGTATTTTCAAAACTTAATTTTACAGATAATATACTTTTAGGAATGTAATTATTCGTTTGGAACTTGCTCACTTTAAAATAATTCTGTTCCAGCAAACAGGGAAAGTACATGTCATGAAACAATATTCCATAAACTTTTAGCTTCCTGGGGAAGTGCATGTTATAAACCAATAATTTAAAAAATTGTTTAAATTTAGTAAAAAGGAACATTGCAAATGATACTGCAAAATACAAATTATTTGATTATAATATAAAGTTTGACAGACAGCAATTTCTATAGATATATATGTGTATTTTTTGTAACAGGTACCTTGTAATAGAGTTCCAATGTCATGAGCTCTTTTTAACTAATACAACACAAAAATTAATGAAATAGTCGTGCGAATATCATCGAATGGCTTAAACATTAGTCAGAGATTATTTAAGTGGGCTGTTACTCATATTACCGGAATTATTCCTAGCGAGTCAACTTATCGTTTTTTTTCGTCCATTAACCTCCCGCTCGTCTGTCTGCTCTTTCAGTCAATAACTATAACAAGGTCATTGCCGATAGTACTGTAAATATATTATGACGAATATTACAAGTCGAAGAACAGGTTGTTATTATTATTTCGAAGATTAAGTATTTTATTTAACACTCATAAAAACTTTCAAATAAAATTTAAAACTAGTGTCGCTAACAGAGCTTTAGTTTTAACGAAACTCCATAAAATTAAACTGCATTGTATATTCTGTATCGACAGAGTTTCATCAACATATCAACATTATATCTAACAAAATAGCAACAAAGGCTTTTTGAAATTAGTTGGTGTGATGAAACCATAGAATGTATACGAAGGAAAAATAAAATCTAACGATAATTATTCATCTTACGAAAAGGAATTAGGAAAAAACCTCCTACATTTTAAATATTTCTGTTCACGTTTATATATTTGTTTTATGTTTCACGATAAGTGGGTATGGTGAAGTTCAACATAATTTTAATGTAAATACTCTGCAATGACGGCTTATTCTTGTAAAATATATTTTAGGACTGGAAAGTTGAGCATATCCTGTGCCCAATTATCTATTCGTTAGACCTGAAAATTGATTATGTATATAGAATTACAGAAAAGAAATAAGTGATGCCATTGCATTATAAAAACGTGACAGATTCAATCGATAAGATTTGGCAAAAAAACACAGCGACGATGCTGCTAGGATTAAGCACAGATTAAGTGGGATACATCTACGGATTTACATATGTCGGGTGTGTTAAATACAAAAAAGTGAATATGTCGATGTACAACTTACCAAAGCTATAGTGATCTTTATGCAATTCCGCTCGGCGCGGCTGTCACAGAATCTGACACAGGGTATGAAGCTCAAAATTATTCCGTCCCAACTTAAAAACCGTAGAGCTATAAAGGCGGAAGTCATGGACGATGACAAAAAACGTCAAACAGAGATTCTAAGTATTTGTTATTAGCTGCTTTGGATGTATTTTCTGAATATCATAGCTCGAGTTCAATGTAACGAAAACTTATCAGAATGACCAAAATAAATCTCAATTAAGCAATAAATAAGATATCATAGATGGATGAAGTGAGTCGGTTGTGAGCTCAGAAGTTGACTTAGAAAAAGAAGGAAAAAGTTTATATCCCTAATGTGGCTTTGAAAATAAGAGGTACATATAATTATTGTAAATTTTACACGAGAATTGATAATTTTATTACATATTTACACACATACAAATCTTTATGGAGCAAAGAAAAATTATTTTTTATTTTTTATTTAGTTTTAAAAACGTGGTAAACCGAAAAAAAATAATAAAAATAATTATTAACTGCTTTTTAGTATTTAGCAAGTGAAAATTAGCAATGTATTTTAAATATCTTGATACTGTTAATAATACTAATTCATTACGTCATATATCTTTAAAGTCCATATATTGTTAGTAAATTAAGTACTTATTTTACTAGCGTTGGTAACACTTAAAGATTGTTGGCAATGATATTTGTCTGCCGAAATCTTCGGTGCTACTTTTCAACTAACTTCTTCATTCTTATGTTCGCATTATATATCCTCAATTGATGAGTTTACCCGATTCAGATTCATAAATCCGAACTTTTTTAATTTTAATAGCTTAGAAAATAATTGTAAACTATAAAATTAAAAACACGGAGCGCAAGTTTATCTAAGTTACTAACAATTTTATTGCACCACTTATGACTTATTGCACGAGTTTTCTCAACAAAATTAAATAAAAACAGCAAATCTCTTCACTCCTTACTATTACCTATTGACCACCTTTTTTGTTTTGGATTTTGCAAGTATTTACATACCTATAAAAAATCCACAATCATCAATTTCCGATACAATATGTACGGGGTTATCAATCTGTTTCGGATTTTAAATCTTTACTAGGCAAGGAGAGATTATTTTAAGTTAAGAACATTGCGTGTGTGAAAATATATTACTATATTGATAATAGTAATAATTTCTTTATTTCAGACATATTGCGCTGTATACATTAAGAGTCTATACTATTGTTAATAAATTAAGTAATTATTTCTCTGGATCAATAAGAAATTATTTATAACCGTTTACAAATTTTGCACCGGACAAACAAACAAACCAAAAGGTTAACAAAACGTGGTAAAAATATAACCTAATACGCATAATTTTTTTTCCCTCTTCATTCATTTTTTTAAGTATATTTTATTACTAGATTTGCCTCACTGCAATACTCGGGTTGAAAATATATTTGCTGTGGTTTAATTAAAAATTAATGTAAAAAAGTGATATTATACACTTAATATTTAAATACATATACATAGTAACGTTCGTACTCCTATATATAAAGGGACAACTTTCTTACAAAAAATTAAGTTTATTCCAGAACAAGGGGCATGTTTGTCTTATTAAGACGTGTTACGAGACGTGCAAATTTCACAAATATCATTTGAGTAGTTAAGGTGTGAACACTTTCGCAGTTATGATATAAGACTGTTTGAGATAAAAAGTGTATATGACTGAAGTACGACTGATACGAAATTTTTTTAAATATATTATTATCAATGAAAAATTATAAAATAATCGTGTGATACAAACGGAAAATTTTAAAGCCTTCCTCCTTTCATACGTATCTATCTTCCAATCTTCATTTCATCACACGCCTCTGTTTAGGTAAGCTTAGGTGTAAGCTTTTGTGTTGAAAAATGAGAACATAACGAAAACTAAAGCAGATTAACGAAAGCTTTATTTATCCATTTCCAACACATCCAGGCAATTCCAACATTGCCCGATTTCGAATAACACTTAACACTTAAATATAAGCTCAATATTATTATATCTCGCACGCCTTAGGCATAGATATATTCTTAATGATATTCTAAATTACGATTCAGGATAAACCTAAAACGAATGGCAATCGTTTTAGGTTTATTTTTGATTATTCTATTGAAATTGTTATTCTATTTAGGATATCTAATGATAATAAACAAAATTCATTAACTTTTAAACGACTTCAAAAACGAAGGTTTTGTGTTTTGCCCCTATGTATGTTGATATGTGGGTATTTTCGCGATTATCTCAAAAATTTCTGGATTGATTTTAATGACTTTTTTACCTTTAGAATCTTTATAACTTAGGAAAGTGTTTAGTTAACTATTTTACATATAATAGTGGTTAATTTATATTAAGTGGGTATATTGTGACATACGTTGACGCCTTTGTACGAATGTATTCATAAAAGTCATAAAAGTCATATAAAAGTCATAAGTGGGTAACAAAGGAAGAAGCAACAATACTAAATGTTATACAGAAATTATATTTACATTTATATCTTACTAAGACAAGAATCATTAATAATTTCGTCTCGGAACTTACATTCGCTCTATTTTGGTCAAAAATGTATTGCAATGTAGAATATCAGCGTCGAAGTTTGAAATGTCTTTTTCATTCCAAACATTTTACGGTAAAAATCAACAATTCAATCGATGGTCGATAAATTGGGGGGTAACTGTTGTACGCTCCAACATGTCACTCTATACGCTGCTCGTATAGAGTATCATCTTGGAGCGTACAACAGTCGTCGTCTTGATAAGTGGTGTCACTAAGTAGCACTTTAGTAAAGCTCACATGGAAAGGCATCGATCATTGTCTTTTATGTAGAATAATATAAACATATCGAAGAATATAAACGTATAATATGTCGAATAATATAAACAGGTTCTGATAACAATTCAATCCCTTAGTCAATTTAAAATTACACGATTGCGACGAATATAACATTCGCATAGAAACGCGGTTTTAAATTTATTAATTTGGTAGTTTATTAATTTGCTTCTCTCATCTGCCGTTTCCCTTATCTCAGTCAATCTGTTATTCTGCAGTTATTAGCTCTAGATTAGAGTTTATTATCTCTGGAGCGAGAATAAGTCTTTAGTCTCATTCGCGTGAACAAAAAAGGCGTTGCTAAGTTTGCTTATCAGTTTTGGCTGCCCTAGATGCTGTGTTTTGTTTTGATATATTAGTTTACATAGATTTATGTGCATGTCTGAGTAAAGTATTTTTGAAAGTTTCACTTTCTACAGTTCTCCTTCGACGAGCATAATTATGCTTAGAAAATAATTACGTTTAAGAGTTGAGCGTAATTAAGCTTAAGGGATAACGTCTTCAAATCCATACGAGCAATCTCTCACATGGATTCGAGACGTTATCACATGTGCCCATCAGCCCTGTTAAATCTATCAAGTTACAAGCGCGTAGTATGCTTTGTTTTTAAATTAAATTCGCTTAATTGAAATAAATATGAAGAAAAAATCAAAAGTGTTACCTAATACCCATACGTTTTTTGGAAAATGTTAATAGAAATCAAAGCTATGCCATTTTTCAAATTCGCGTAGAAACGCGATATTAAAAAAAAACACTCGACACGCTGACAAGTACAAAATTACTCACTTTAGATTTATGTTAACTAGATTACTAAGATTGCTCTGTACCAAATTATCTACTTTTGTATAAATTACCAAATTTTGTTTAAATTTTTTTTTTCAATATGACTATATGGTCCATAAACTAAAGCCCTTCGATAAACGGAGGAATAAACGTGAAGTCTTATGAAAAGGATGCTTATACTCTCAAAATAGTTGTGATATTAAAATCATATTATATTTGATACTTGATAACTTTTCCAAGATTTGTATTTTAACCATCGTGTGCTAATTTTTTTCAAACCTATTTGACAAGCTTAGTACCGCTTCACTTTTAAAATGTTAATTTTGTTTGAACTGCCTGATCTAACAAAATTTAAGCAAGACATTACAAGAAAACAAACGACTCAATTCCCTTCAGGATTACGGGAATTGAGTCGTTTGTTTTCTTGTACGAAATAATGTTCCAATTTTTTTCTTTAATTTTCCTTTATTGGAATTCATATTTCGACATTGTTTTAAAGTTTATTCAAAATAACGCCATGTGTGTACAACACATGGTGTTATTTTAAATAAATTTTAAATGGTCCGAAAATTTAAGAGCTATGTAACAAGTAGGAGAAGGTTGGAGATAAATGTTTACTTTAATTAGTTTGTTTTCAAAAGCAAGAATTTAAAAGGATTAATAATAAGACAATTTTAGTGCGATAGATTGTCATTTATAGAAATTTGGAAAGAATGTTCAACGATATTAATTCCGCGATGCTTTTTTGTAACTTCAGAGATTGTAAATGAGGCAAACTAATTTTTTTTCATATAGCTCGCTGAAAATCAAGAAAACTTGAAAAAAAAGAACAGAAATCAAGAAAACAGACAGCTGATTGACAAAGATGAAAACACGCAAAATCTGGTTCTACTTATTTCATATAAAATCAATTGAGCAATTTACAGATTAGCTTTTTGACGAATCCTCTCATGCATGATTAGTACTAACAAATGTTTAACTAATATGTAACTGGCTCTTTTAAGATTACGTTAATTAATTAATAAATTATTGTTTAATAACGACATTCATTGCCGGGAGGCATAACGGTGTCACGAAAGTAATGCTGCACACATGTTATCATCGTGAATGTGCAATGTGGAGCCTATCGATTAGTATAATGCTCCTGGTAGTGCACAAGTGTATTAAAATAAAATCTATTAAATCATATTTCATTCATCTCAACCTCCTCAAAATAATGGTTTATGAATGAACCATAAATGTGATATTTGTGGTATCGGCAAAAAAGGGAAAAATGTTGATTAAACCATTTATCTTGGCATTTAATACTCTACGGCGTATATAGTCGGTTAATAATATGCTACAAATACTGGTACAATACAAATTACTATGAGATTTTTGTAAAGAATATTTATAAAATATAATGTTTTCATAAAGAAAAAAATGTTATCCAAGCATATAGATATTGTACAGTTGACTATTATAATATTGGAAATCAGTCAAAATTACTACTGATTTGAAAGGTAAATTAACGAAATATTTATTTTCTTTATTTTAAAAACATTGTAATCTTTCTCTTTCTACGTAACAGAAAACTAGGGGTAGGTTTATTCAACCATTCAAATACGTTTAAAAATCATAAATATATGGGTTTGGATACTATTTTTGAAACGAAGCAAACATAATTGAAATATCTCATTAGCTTTTTATAATATTTAAGTGATTTTTTACAGCTTTGTTATTTGCAGATACACAATCTGTATCCTTATATAATAGCAGTGCAATGATTGCTTTTCTTTCGTTACTCACGAACCACTAAATCATTATTTATTTTTTCTTATTATATTTGTGGCTTTCCGTTTATCAAGTCTTTAATAGCCAAAAAAAAATTAACTCTACTTCAAACTTACACTTGCCGTTTTCTAAACTCCTAAATTTCTTCCGATTTGAGTCTATAGTTTTTACGTGATCCGTTTTCAAACAAATACATAAGCAGACAAAGAGATAAAAATTTAAAAGGTATAGATATGCAAATTTTACAGTTTTGTAAAGCTTTTAAAACGTAATATATTACGGAGAAAATCCTAAATCTACCAAAGTAATGAAATTTAAAATATTGAACAATTTGAGGGAAAAAGCCAAGCTTATATCGGATACATGAAACTTTGCGTTATTTAAAATACACGTAGCTCAATTTATTTATGTTAATAGGTGCTTAATTACTATGTTTCGAATGGCTGCACATGTTTGTTGTTATTATACCAATGCAATGTAAATTAATTTTTGAAAATATTAAATTCAATATCATCATATTGTATAAACCGATTAAATATTACTCCAAGTCGACACCTCTGTTTTCCTAATAAAATTGATTTGAATTTGTCAGTAGGTTTTATGTATTCGTTTTATGTGTGTTGAGACAAACATGCAATTAAACAAACAGAAAAAAAATTTAAAAAATATTTTTGTTTCCTATGACCTTTATTATATAGTCCAAAATCATTTTTTCGTGAATCCATTCACAAGTAAATTCTATAGTTTTATTATATACATATAAATTATCTGAAGTACACAGAGGGAAGTTTTTTATTATTGATTTGCACTACTGTTTTTTTCATCTTAAACTGGTACAGCCTTCGTACTTTCGTATAGAAATATAATAGTAATGTACGAGTATAACTAACAAGTGATTAATTTAAAATGTCAGGCTAAACATAATGAAAAATGAAAACATTACGTAGTAAATATAATAAACTGTAATTAAAGAATAGCACAAAATATTAAAATTACTGAAAAACTCGATTTTTAATGCCATCAGAAATAGTAATGGCAACATTATTTATTGAATTTTTTTTTTAAAATATTCCCTTTGAAGAGCAACCTTATTCAGCACTCGGACTCGGAGCATCTTATATAGTTTGCTCCTAAATAATTTAGATTTCGCATTCCAAGCACTAAAATGAAGTAGTTGATTTGTCTTTTTATCAAGATATGCAGTCGGTCTCGGAAAAACTTATGCAACCAATTTCATTTCTCTCGAAATTTACATTTTTTGAAAACCGTGTGTATGGGGTATTATTAATGGGTAAATATCCGAGAAATTCTAGAACTCGTTTTGTGTAGGTTCTATTTCCAGCACATTATAAATATACTTATAGGTATTGAATATATTTGGCGTTTATTTTATAGAAATTCATTATTAACAATTAAATGAAACTACGTGATGTAGTATTATTTCTACTTTCTTTAATTTCTTAACCACGACCTGGGTTTCATTGTATTACAACTTCTTCAGGTGGGCTATTAGCAAAGATCCTCAGAGAGCATCATTAGCAAAGATCTTTGCTAATGATGCTCCCTGAAAGTAAATCTAAACAAAACGTCTGTGGTAAGCAACTTAAAGAAAGTAGAAATAATACTACATCACGTAGTTTCATTTAATACCTATAGGTTATGTAATAATATTACAATATCGTCAACGTAGACATATCTATATAAGTAAAATCCAGAAATTAAAGAAAACCAAAGAGAGAAAACAATTAAGAGTTTCATTTTTTTGTCAAAAACTGTAAGTATGTAGAACTTGGTTTCATTTTTCCGGAGGCATTATAAAAAACGTTATATTAATCCAAAAAATTTCAGATTTTTGAGCTTGTCAACTTCAAAGGTAAGAGGAGGGGTGGTGTTTTTTTGTGCATATGGAGAAAAAGTTAAAAGGAAAATACCTGCACTTTCACATGATACAACAAAATTTCACATAATTACACAGGAGAAAATGCAATATACGCTGAGAAGAAAGAGTTCAGCGCAAGAGAAATTCTGCAGTGAGATAGTCTAGGGAATGCTCAGGTTAGACGTGGATGATGAAAAGCTTATATAAAGCTTATAAGTTATAACATTGCTAACAATTTTTCGATTTGTTCCAAGTTAACTTGAGGGAACTTATTTACATGTGAAATAAATTATTAAATATTGACAAAACAGATTCTTAAACTAAAATTTAGATTACTCTCGAAGTATAAAAGCTAAATTGGTTGCAATTAGATCCATTATCTAACAATATCAACGCATTACAACGTTTTTCGGTTATCTTAAATATGAATATTTTTTAAATTCCTTTTGTAAGTCTTTTGTATTTTTAATTAACTTCAAAAAAGGAAAAGGTTATATTTTATTTGATTTGACTCGGGTTTTTTCGGGAAGTCTTCCCGTGACCACAGGCTGTGCAACCAGTCAGAAACGTCGGGACATAGTGAGTACTTAGTATATATAATATCTAGGTTCACTCATTAAATATATAATTACCGCGAAAAAACCCGAGTCAAATCAAATAAAATATGTGTTCGAATCGCGAAAGTTTGAAAAAGGTTATATGATTGCAACGTATTTTTTTACGCATGGACACCGATTTATCCGAGATTTCCAGACCAACTTGAGTGATTCCTTTTTGTTTAAAGAGTATACTAGCGAGGTGGTCCCATATAAATATGGTGATGATCTGACGACTAGATCCCGAAATGAACCATGAAACTCCTTAACGAATGAGAGTAAATAAACTATGATTGAAGATATTTGCTACTGATAGTTGTTATTTTGCAAAATAACTAAACCACCTACCACCAGGTCTTGGTCTGATGATGAGTTCTGGAGATGAAAAATGGAACTCCATAACGGAACGTAGTAAGTCAACGGTGGTTCAAAGTGTTTGCTTCTGGTAGTTGTTACTTTGCAAAATAAATACACCATCACCCAGGTCAGGGATGATGATTACTTTTGGAGATATAAATGGGAATCCTTAACCGATGCCAGTAAATCAATCGTATTCAAGTTATTTGCTACTGCTAGTTGTTACTTTGCTAAATAACTATACCATCGACCAGGTTATAGTCTGATAATAAATTCCGGACGTGAATAATAGAACTTCTTAACGCATGGCTATAAATCAACAACGATTCAAGATATTTTTCTACTGGTAGTTTTTACTTTGAAAAATAACTACACCATCAAGTATGTTAGAAACTAATGATGAGTTCTGGAAATGAACTATACAACTTCTTAATGAATGGTAGTAAATCAGCAGTAATTCAGGATATCTGCTACTGGTATTTTTATTTTACAAAATAACTACATCATCGACCAGGTCAGGATAGGTTAATGAATTCTGGAGATGAACAATGCAACACCTTAACGGCTGGTAACAAACAAGCTGTAATTCAAGATATATAGTAGGTAGTTTTTACTTTACTAGATATGATGTTGAACTTCGAAAATAGAGAATGGAACTCATCAACGGCTAACGGCCAACACTTTTCTTCAATATGTTATTGATATACCAGCGTTAGTCAGCAGCTTTCAATAATTGTACAGTATTTTAAGAAATAAAATAATTCAATATTAGGTAGAGTGTGATAATTAATACTAATAACCACCAAAAATTCTAAAATAAAATATTTTTTTTAAATTCGACTTGAAAATACAGGTACAAACAGTAAAAATATTTAAATCAAAATAGGTACTTACTTCTTCGCAATAAATAACTAAATTACTTATTTTTTAAATCAGTGCCAATACTTTTGTTTTGGCAGTTGTTACTGTATATTAAAATGTAATAATTTTTCTTTATTTTAGATTGTTCTTTGATTTATTTCTGTACATGGAGCCTAGGCATAAAGAGATTATATTTTCTCTTTTAAACCCCCTTTCCTTGATGGAATCTATTTGTACTAACTTTCAAGGCTTGCATAAGTTCACACTGCTTGAGTGCCACCTCCATGTATGATCCTCTTATTCTTATTCTTATCCTCCAACATATTTTTATTTCAGTTAGGACAGTTCTTCGATCAGTTTAGTATTATATTAATTAATAAGCTCTATCATATCAAGAAAATGCTCTTTATCAATCTGTCTAAAGTGAAAATTCTTTCTACTCTTTTTATATAAATATTATTACGAGCGTGGAATTTTAAATTGATATACATTTTTTTTTGTATTTTTGTCGCTAAATAATTAACAATTATTTTTATTCAAACTTCGTATATACTAATGGTTCGAAACTGAATATATTTAGCAGCCTTTAATTAAATAAAATTAATTAATCCCGAAAGTTTTATATACATAATTATTTGCAATTTTAAAATTACGGGTTGCCTGAAACATTAAATGTAAATAATGATAATCAATGTTTGAGGAAAGCATAAAAGTGTTGTAACCTTAAAAATATTTTGGACCTTACTTTTGTTCTGAAAAAATTGATACATACGGTATTAAGTAATAAGTGTGAAGACGGAACTATTTTTTTTTCTTTCATTAAGAAAGAAAAAAAGTTCAGTAACTAATTGATTTCCGTTTATTTTGATGGGGTTTTATTTATCTCCTACGAATTATTTTATTTTCCTAAGATTTCTTTTATTTTAAATTATTTTCTTATTATAAATTATTATTATCTTGTATTTTTTGTTTTTTTCGACGAATTCTTAATTTTAGTTGACAAGTAATTATTTTTTTAAAAAGACATATTCTTTATCTAACGAATTATTTGCACATTTTATTTCTTGAAAGTGATCTTCTAATCATTAAATATTAGTATTTTCGTTGATTACTAGAGATAATATTTAAAAGCCAGTGGTGCAGATTTATGCTATGGATAATATACTTCTTTTAACTCGCTATAATTAAGTCGATATGTAACTAACCAGCTAATCATGTACAAAACAAAATTTCATGCACTTTTAATTGTTGTATGATGATGAAACTTGGCAGTTATATGTAATTGTGATAAAAATACAACGATACCTTCGGACGGATTCAATGAAATAGAACCGAAATTCAGACCGAAGACCTGAACTGTTTCAAGCTTACTGGAAAGAGGCCTGATGCATAAGCAGAGACGGAGAGGATACGCATTCAGTTGCTCGTAGACAGAAAATCAAAAAGAGAAACCTCAACTTAAATAAAAAATGCTGCTCTGCTAATACGAATTCTGAATTTTTAATAAAGAGTTAATATTAATCCGAAAAATGTTTAATAAAGTGTTAATATTTGTGAAAGTAGTTTTGACTATAATACAACCCGTTCAGAAAAAATATTGTCTTCTTTAATCTAAGACCAAAGAAATTAAAAAAATAATACTTTAAAAAACAAAAAAACACGATTTTATGAATAACGCACTAAAAAGCAAAAAATAATTATTGAACCTGTTTTCTCTGTTTATTTTTTTAATGTGTTTTCGTTTTAATTTTACGTTCATTTTAGATCTTAGAAGTATTTTCATAGCTATTAAAAATTTACGATCACAAATCTCCAGGACAAAATGTATGCGGTTATAAATTTGTATATGGATATAAATTTTTATGGATCAAGAAGAAAATATTGTTTTGTTTTTTGTCCGTTTTAAAATTTTAATTTACCACGTTAAAAATGTGGTAAATTAAAAAAAAATACGTAAATAAAAAAACGAACTTTGAAATTTGGCAAGGCGAGATTAACTTACCTGTATATAAATTTTATAGGGAGCAAACTATCTCTGGAGGTATGGTGGGAAATATGAAAAAGGAATGATTGCATATCATTTTCTCAATCAGCGGCACAGGATTTAGCGTTTTCAAGTTTTTAGTACGTTTTTTTATTCAGTTTGCGTTGAGAAAAGTAATGTGATAACTCTCCTCTTTCTTATGCCAAGTCGGAAAAACATTATATGAGAGGATAGGATTTTTATGCATTAACCTAACACGTATCTCCTATACACGTTGTATATTATGTAACCACAAGACATGAAAATTTTAAGCCCCAATGTACAATAAAAAAATTCGAAAGTGTGGGCCACTTCATTACTAACACAATTTCAGAAATTTGCAGAACTATATCGAATTCGCACCACAGAAAAAGTAATAACCGGTAATTGATATTTGAAATGTTTTGTCAATACTGCGATTAAATTTATAATTTTAATCATTCTTAAAAATGATTATTAAATTACATTTTTATAAAAGAATAATAAATAGGAAAAAATGGAATTCAAACGGTTCTTCTTGATTAATAAACAAAAACATAATTGTAGCGTATATGTATTTTCCAATGAATGCTATGATTGAATTGCAATAAAGTAAGAATAAAATGTCAGGAATAAGGAGCTAGCATTTTTTTCGTACACGTCCATATATCCGATCTCGTCTTTAAGTTGGGCGGGTGTGATATTTTGAAAATTGCCGTTTCTTAACTGCTAAGATGAGATAGAATTATGCTAGCGAATTGAAAGTTATCATCTCAGGTTATCAAGATGAACCTAAATGATGAATCAGTAAAATCATCTAATGATGAATCAGTTATGATAAATCAGCGGATATGATGAAAAGGGATGAAAAGAGATATGCTGAATTAGCGGAACGTGTTTGATGGTGCATGCACAGATAAAAATGTTTGGTAGACTTTTAAAGATTGAGGAAGGAGCTTTTGTTTGATTTATTTCCTCTATCTAAGTATATTCCTTCAATTAGACAAATATTTTGTTGTCTTCGAAATCTTTGGAGATATAAATAATTTTAAATGAATATTACAATTCATCTCTTTTCGAAATTGTTTTGACTAATCAATAATTATTTATTCTTAGCTTTGTCTATGTAGTTTAGCACTAAGTAAAAGTTTAGTTAACCTGCAATAGTTTGACCTGGGTTTTTGTGTCATAGTCAAATTATTAGTTAAAATCAATTTAAATTATTGTATACATTTAACATAAAAAAATTCACGTTTATTGCCCAATTATTATGTATTGTAATTTTTAAAAATTTAATATAAAAATCATGAATAATAATGATATTATTATTTTTATGCACTTTTAAAACGTAAGCACTGAAATAATAGCTAATATGTCTTATAATTCTTTTAAAACTTTGTCAGGTATTTAACTTGGGACTAATCAATAGCAATTAAACTTTAAAATTCTTGTAAACTATTTGTCACGGATCTTAATTAAAGGAAGATATGGTTAGAGATTTTGCACAAAAAAAAAATATCTATGTGTATGTATCTGTATGTATATATACATACACACACACACACACACACACATATATATATATATATATATATATATATATATATATATATATATATACAGATATTCCAAAAAAATGTGTCAAGAGGAAATACGAAGGTAGAGAATATGATCTATCCGAAACATAGGATGGTTTCGGATAGATTATATTCTCTACCTTATATATAGTTTCTGCGATGTTTGGTACTTTCCGAGTTATAAATTTGTTTGTGTTTTTTTAACCAAACATAAACATTGAAGATAAAATGTTTCTTTGTGACGTAAACAAATGTGATAGAAACATGATTTATTAGATGACTAACTAGCCTAGTAGGAATAATAATATTCACTCACATATATCTTAAAATGGCGAAAGAAAGTTAACTGAAATACGAGATATTCTAAACGCTAGATTTCAAACTTCATTTTTGAGGTTATTTTAGAAAAAAGTCCACATAACTTTTTGTCCGAAACCTACTTCAAAAACCTTTTAATTTTATCGGATTTTCGTTTGAGAAATTTTACATTGCTACCTTGACGGTGTGACCCAAAAAATGGATCTAACTTGTAATAAGTGAAGAACTGTAAATTTCCTATGTAATTTAAGAAGTAAAAGTTGAGGAAAATGTGTATAAGATTTGAGCCATATTCGTAATAAAGAGTGAAGCTATGCAGGAATAAGAAAACCATTTAGAGCGTTACTAGTTTTGCCGGTCAAACTAGCCAAAGTAGTCGTTTGCCTACTCTTCTCCTTACGGTTACGCTATACTTGTATGAAGTTAATTTAACAGTTTTTAGATTTTTCTTCAGACTTAGAAGTGTATCATATCTAGGTCAATTATATTATATAAATTGAAGACCTGAGTAGTTAATAATCAATAAATTACTGATTTCTTTAATATTTTTACATTTTTACTTGTTAGGGAAGTCGTCATGGTTTTTCCCGGAGTGAGTCATAATTTTTTATTACTAGTTACACGAGACGGGAAAATTTGAAACCAACCAGACTACACAAGGTATATATAGAATTTAAAGTTGGGCCTCAACTTAAGCAGTTTACTAACCATTAGGAATTCAAAATGAAAGACACACCGGAATTCAAAATGAAAGACACACCGGACTCTCAAATTTTAGATAGATGTCACATTTCAGGGCAGTAACATAACGACATAATGTAAAGTCCTTGCACATGTTTAGACCGAGGCCCCAAAGAATTAAGTTCGTCGTTATTTTTATTATAGGTACTTTTAGTATGTTATACAACCTCACTTATATCTCAATTTGTCTCCGTGCAATCAAGTAGAAATATGACATAATGAATATGTGCTGCAATAATATATTTTAGGATTCGTTTTTATTAATAGTCATAAAAGAAAATACTTAACAAAAATCAAAATTTTTTTTCGGGCTTTCATTTCGACAAAATTGTCAATTACTTTATGAAACTCAATTTTTGGGCCAAAGAATCATCAGGAACATCCTTCAGGGAAGCGTTCGGAAAACTTTGAGGATCTTGCAAACATTAATCTTTGTAAATTTCATTAAAATAACGTTTTACCTTCTTCTGGCGTGTTCTAGAAAACTCGGGAGTTATGCTCAATTTTTTTGATTTGCTGTAGGTTTGCTATTATATGTTCTCAAATTCATGACGATACGTTTTAATATCTTCCAAACAAACTTCTAAACTCTTCGATACTTGTGATTGATCTGTTATTTTAGACGGAAGTGATGGAAACTCCGTCAGTTCTTTGAAAAATTTTGCAATGAAAAACCAGTAATTTAATAAAATCATAGTTTTCAATCTTCTTCTTTAGTGTTATAGCTGTATTTCGCTCATCTGCTTTAGAACTTAATAGAATAGTTTTAATTCGCGCTTTTTGAACTTCTGCAAACCGGGTTTTTGGAGCAAAAATAGCAACGTGTCGTCCTGACCACCGGGTTGGATTCAATTTTTTCATGGTACAAAAGTTGAAGGTCAATCATCTTGTGTACCAGAAATAAAACTTGATAAAATATTCCACCTTTTAATGCTATAGCCCAAAAATTTGTAAACTTGTTAAACGATTCCAAAAAGTGTTTGCATTTCCGACACATCTTTTACAGCAACATTAACTACTAGATTTAAATTATGAGCATCACAATGCACATACACTGCATTTGCCTCAACATTTTGGATAAATTATTGAACTCCACCATAAATGACTTTATAGTATTAGCACTTTCATATCCTTGTCCACGACATTTGCTGAGGGCATTTTTTTTTTCATTTAGAAATTGTATAATCTGGTTCGACATAGCTAAGGCAGTCTGATCCATAGATGCCTGAAAACCTAGAATTGATTCTGTATTAATGAGAGATTTTGGTGCCCCATTGTCATCATTTTTAATTACACAGTAACGATGGAGTTCATAGAGTTGCTCTATTTATCTGAAGTCGTATCAAATATGATTAAATAAAACGTTCCATACACTATTTCTTTTATTAATACGGATTCGATTATTTGAAACAAGGGCTATAAGCTCATTTTGTATTTTTGGACTTAAATATTTTATTTGACCATTTAGTTTGTTTAATATAACTTTTGTAAAACAGGATCATATTTCACTCATAACTCAGTAATATTTAGATGATTGCCACTTGACTTGTTAATGTCTATTTTTTCTGTATATCCACGAAAGGCAAAATTACTCATTGAAAAGGTTAGAATTACATCAAAGAGCCTTTTCAGTACTTGACGCCAAAAATGTTTCCTTTCTTAAGTATGGACTCTTGTTCTTCGTCTAGAGTATCAGGGACTTCGTCTAGAGTTCCATGTATCCACCGCTGTTTGCATACGAAACGCGAGTTTAAATGCATTTTAGAGGTTTCGTATTTTATTAGTCTTCCCAATATGGTTCCAATCACTATAACCGTCAATCCAAATATTTTGTAACTGTTTTAATGACATGAATAACCAGTATGGCTCACAATACGCCTTTGAAGCGATACCGAATAACACAACCATTTGCGTTCTATTTCAACAGATTTAGAAATAATGTAATAATATTTCTGCAAAAGACGATCAGTTACCATGATCTTGTAAAAAGGGGCCTTTTGATTTATAGTGTCCGTTTTCTGTCACAAAGCGTCGCATTTGATATTTTACTTCTTTAAAATCACCCTTATCAGTAATATAAGTCCAAGTTTATTTGTTCCAGGTCAAATAATAACACTTCACTTTGATTTAGTACATTTATGGTACGTAGTTACTCTAGATAATCACCGTGATTGCTCATTGCAATACTACTACTTTGTGTCACCTTAATTTATTTGCTCTTACCAGACTGTTCATTTGACACTTCATTAAAGTCATTAAAGAATTCGCATATTTTTAGCAATATTGATTTTTTTCATCAACTTTTTTCTTTTCTTTCATTTTTCTTTACCACTTAGATACTTTCCCATAGAAATTTTATTTAATTACAGATTTGCAGTCAATTATACCACAAGTACTACAAAAACATACCAAGTAGACGGAAGAGAATAATAATAACTTTTAACAAACTATAATAAAAATAATTTTATATTACTCATCATTCAATTAACATGCGCGTAATAGGTTTATCATGTTTTTACTGTATAATACGAGATATAAAGAGCGCGAAGAATTCCTTTGCTCTGTAACCAAATATTACAAAGATCCTAGCCTCTAAAGGGGGATAATACTTTATTCGTTTGTGTATTTGATAATATAGTTTATTTTTTGGTAATAGTATTTATGGTTTCATGCATCACAAAAAAAATATATGGAAACCCGAATTGAGATTAGATATCTTAAAACAGTTTCTGAAAATATCAAACAAAGCATCAGGCCATCGTGGCCTTATCGGACTCGGGTCCCTGGCATTTTGCCAGCCTTCCCACCCTATGGCTACACCATTGTTTCAATCAAAGGGACAACACTCACACCACGTTAGTAAGTGCAATAATTGAAACTTGAAAATTACTACAAAATAGTGCAATCTTGTCAAAAAATATTGAGAAGCCAAGAGGAAAAAGAAAACTTTTTAGGTTAATAATATGAACCCATTTTCAAAAAAATGTAGTGTCAACTTTGGGCCACTAAACAGGCACAGTCAATCTTTAGTTTGGGCTACTAAATTGTCTCCCTTCCAATATAAAATTGCTTGAAATTTGAGTCTTCCATAAAATTTTTAAGAGAGTTTGAGTTTCTAGAGGTTGTATATTTACAGACTTTCAGAGGTATGATATTAAAAAACGATGGCCCATCCTGTCACTATACCTTACTTGAACCTAAGAAATTATTAAGAGTAAACGAAAGAATAATAATTGTTTGAAGTGAAAATGTCTAGGAATTTTTTTTACACACATATATATATATATATAACATCCACAGCTCTAGCACCAGACTGGCGCACGCGCAGCGACCCTTGTACACATATATAAAATACATTAATTTTATATACCCGAATGTATGGTGTGTGCATTGGACACTTTTTGAATATGTAAAACCTTGTGAAGACGTGTCACCGACATGCTGTAATTGCAGCATATCTGTAAATAAGGGTGACGTGTTGTCTAACATTAGGGCTGTGTATACAAGTAAAGTTAATTGACTACGTGGAAAGTTCAATGTATGTATGCCTTGCATTGTTTAAATTGTGTTTTAGTTTGATTATCATTTTAATTGCTTAATTTAATTTGTGCAGTATAATAGTGAGTACTAAATATTTTATAAGAGAAGTGTTAAGAAAAAGAAAGGGATTTATTTTTTAAATATTTCCAAAATTCGTATCAATATTTGCTTTTCAAAATTTGATATTTCTACGAATGTTTATAAACATTATTATAAACATTATATAATTGGTGTGAAAGAGGAGGTAGGGGGGCGTTGAAGTTTTTACGCTACAAAATGTTTTTGAGATGTGTATAAAAATATATTTTTTGTATTATATTTCTAAGAACCATCGTATTGAAATTTCACGAAAGACGTAATAAAACTATAGTAACTAAGTACAGGTTATCTCAAACGGCAAAACTTGCGGCAAAAGCAAAGATTTTATTATTTTACAAATTCTTTGAAATTTTACAAAAACAAGTGCAAATTATAAAATTACTCTTTAAAGAAATGGTATTAATATTCCTTCATATCTTTTTCATTAATTTTTAATTAAAGTGCATTTTAAAAGATGATAAGAGAACTATTTTATCAAGAATAGTTTTAAATAGAAAAAGTGTAAATAAATTATCATGAATATTACAAAACTGTTGTTTTGTAAGTACGTTGAATAATGATTATTTCAGACATGATAAATTATTTCTTTACATAGGTTAAGATAATTAGAGAAAAATGGTAAAATTTCGTATATTTCTCGTAATTTTTTTTTTATATTTCGAAAATTACGACTTCAATTTCCACGAAATTTTCAGTAACCCTAGTTCAAACCCTTAATTTTACATAATTTGTTATTAAATTGCAACATTACGTCAACATAGCGTTTAGAAAACTAATGTATCCAACTTTTGAATAATAATGCCATTTATATAATGCATAAAAGTAATAGGTAAATTTTCATTTCTTGGTCTTACGATCAATCGCAAAGTAGTACCAGTCTCACATAGATCGTACATTTAAATTTTTATGGCAATATAAGACCTCGAAAATACATTTCCAAAAAAGAAATCAAAGCGAAATATGTCTATTTTTTTCACCATCGTGATATATTTTGGCGTATGAAATTAATTTATTTTATTAAGTTGTACAAGAATTATGCTCATGGATGGAAAATGTTCCATTAAAAGAAAATTGTGATTTCCGTAAATAAATTACGGTTAAATACAATAGACTGCGTCTTTGAAAAATCTACTTATTTGCAAATTAGTCGGCTATTAATCTGAGGGAAATTTTAAATATCATAAATAAAAACCAAATATTATTTGATCCTTTAACCAGTTATCGGCACTCTCTTTGTCAAACTGTAATAATACAATTGCTTTCACATATCATTCTTTATTATTTGATAAATTTAACAAATCATTTATTGGCAACCATTTTGTTATTAATATTGACTTTTTACAAATTTTGGCTTACACATTTTTATACATGACTTTGATTACATTATTATCATGTAGGTACATATAAGTATGTAGGCACAGTTTTCCTCTTCGTCCCCGTGTGCGGCTTCTTAGTTATTCCCATCCATTATTTACCACCACTTTTAAATTGTGGAACTAGACCGTTTCCCTCAGTTGCAACTGCGGGAGGCGCCATATTTGGCCTCATGGGAAATGGAGGTTGTCCGTAACGTGTGGCATCTGGTGTCATATAGGGGTTATACACGTAAGAGCCGTAACTCGGATAACCTGGTCCTAAAGGATAGTACTGGAGACCGTTAGGACCAACGTATGGCGGTTGATGATAAATTGGTTGAGTTGTCACCGGGTTAGTTGGCTTAAAAAGTTTGTCAAAGAATTGACATCCAGAGGTGTAGTCTGCATCTTGAATAGTTAAAAGTACAGACACTAGAAGCGATGCAAAATTCATTTTGAACATGTATATGTTCTTTGTGGATTATTGTAATGTAACTGGTGTCTTACGAAATGATCCCCTTATATAATCCCACTTGCGTTCTTAGCCATTTTCGATAATTTTCGGGTCAAAAGCGACTCTGATAAAAAAAAATATCCGCGCTTCATAACTTGATAAATGTGTTTATGTTCAGAGCACGGCTATTTTTATGGCTTTAATATAAAATTGTGAATAAACAAGTCATAAAAACACAATAAATGTAAGGAAACTAATAAGTTTCGACCTTATTAGATTTTCGTTAATATAATTAGTTGATTGTAGTTTGCTTCTCCGTTTTTGTTTATGTTGAAATTAAGAACATAGCTTTATTGTTTCGGTGCCAAGGTGAAAAATCGATGTATTTGAGACGGCCTGTATTTTTATTTTTTCCGACAAGTAATTTGTATTGGGGTCTCTTTTAATGAACGTGTAGGGTACATTTTTAAAAGGTTAGTAAAATCGAACCTTGTTCTAAAAGTAAAAAGGGGTCTAGAATATTTGTAAATAAAATGTTTTTCACTTACTACGAGATATTTATTGTATTTGTACTAATTTTTACTCCAATGATCTATTTTATTTATTAATATAAATCAAGGACTAGAGAGCATTAGAAATAATCGCTGTATATAAGTGGATGCTGCAATGCAAAATGGCATATAATGTCCATATCAGCCAGTCATAACGCAATAAAAAGCTTAAAGCAATATTTTACTTCAGCATTACGCTGTAGTTGCGAATGCAGAAGCGCATAACTCGAGCACAATGGAACATTTGACCAATGACAATAAATTCTCACAGAATGCACGATCAGTCTGGCCCTGAAAAAACCACGAAACAACAAAAGCACTGCTATTGTTGTTACTGTTTCGTGATTTTTCGTGGTTTACTACGTCAATATTATTAGGTCAATAACAGTTATGTAAAATTTAATTATCCTCAATTATAAAATATACGAAAAAATATTATAAGTTCTATGGGTTTTTCTCATATCACTTATTTATAAAATGATTAATTAATAAGGGTCTCTCTACGTGTACCTAAGCGGTCTCGATTGTAACTTTGCGACTTCAACTGCATCGAATTCAGAAAGGCAAGTGCGATGTTTCAATGAGTTTACGTTACGTCCTTAAATTAGACAGATATAATTAGTTTAGCTTAAATCTCACATGAAAAAATACAAGATTTATCTTAGATAGCGAAGGAAGACTTTTTTGAAGCTTTCTACGCGGAGAAGTTAAAAGCTCCCAATCTGCGTCTACGTGACGATCTTTACCTGGAACTATTAAGACTTCGCATATGTGAGATAATAAGCTTTGTTGGATGGAAAGTTTTAGAGTTTATTTTGTCTTGTCCTAACGTATATTTCAGTTTTTGAAATAAGGTTTACAAAGGAAATATTCTCACATCGAACTATGTTTGTACATTGTAGAGGTACGACCGTCTCACCAGCACATAGCAAGCTTATTGGAGATAGCGTAATAATTTATGTGTATATCATGAAGTAAGTATAGAGTTTCAGAATGACTTTCAGAAATCTGAATTTCAGAAGCATAAAAAATAAGTTGTTTGGGAAAAAAACTGAAAATAGATCCCATAAACCGAAATTATATCTGACAGAGGTTGTGACAGAAACTTATTGCAAATAACCTCTTCAACCAACATATATTGCTCAACACTTGGTTCTTCAAGATGTTTAAAAAAGACGGGAGCCGATAATTTTATTTGCATTTACGTAAATAAGAGAAAATCTGACACAAAAACTTCGAATTATTTTTATTTCGTATACCAAAGTGAAACAAAGTGTCACTTGCTGCCTACCGTGAAGTCAATTTGTTTCTCCGTTAGAGGAGGGGGGGGGGGGTAGGGATTGGGACCATTGTTCTTCGTTTCTAAGGAACCATGTTAAAAAAGGAATATGTTCTTCAATTTCGATATTCCGTACGCCGTTAGTTGACGTTTGAAGTTGCTATCTCACTTAGGCAGTGAACATGCCTGAAAATAATAAATGTGTGCGGTGCTGCAATAAATCCAGAAAAATATTTACAATCTAGAAAATGTTCTTCCCCACAATTATTTTACAAATATTTTTGTACACGACTGACCCTATCAAAAATGTTAAGTCATTTACAATATAAGTAACCTTCTAACGCCAAATTACGTACAAAATATATATAAAATAAATATATTATATACTTGTGGACTTCCTAGTTTGATAGTACACACTTGGGTACACATTTTAATAGCATTTCTATTAAACCGTTTATAATTATATTTTTTTTTCACTGGGATAAAAATTCAAAATAAATTTTACAAAACATCGTTACAAAAACCTATAAAACCGTTGCAATTTCTAACCTACATTAAACATGAAAAAGCTCTGGTAGTCGAAGAGATAAACTAAAAAAGTTATGATGACTTACGTACTAACGGACAGACTTAACAAAATATATGAGTTTTTGTTTTTTTGCAATATAAGTACAGAGGCCTAATAAAAATACTCGGTAAACATACAAAATGATTTATATTTTTCCCCCAATTGATCGAGAAATATTACCTTGCATTCATTCAATTGTTCAACATTTGAGTTAACGTACAAAAGGTATTATGTGTAAATTTAAAGGCAATAGACACAAACCAGGTAGAAATGCGATATACAACAATATGTTTGTTTGCGCAGTGTAATCCAATATATATTCAAAAGGGCTAAGAGCATTGAATTTACATTAAGCTTTTATATAGAAGGTTAGATGTCAGAGTTTGTGATGTTAGATAATGTCAAAGTTAAGGCTGCGAAAGCTTTTATCCAACACAGTTTTTTTTTTGTTTTTTGTTTGTGCGATTTAAAATTTTGTGTAAACTCTCAAAGCTCTCTCAAAAGTGAAAACTGGCTAATAAAACTGACTTCATGTGGAAATAATTTTATATAATTGTAAACAAATTACGATATTATTAAAAATTAGTAAATTTTTTATACACCGAGTATTCAGATATCTGTCTTTTATGATGTAATATAAGTTACATGTTTATTTTTTATGAAGAAAATTCGGAGAAAACCTAATTAATTTAATTTATAAAAAATAATACTTATTTTAAAAAGTATGCCTTTAATATAGGTTCAATACCATTTGAACTACAAATCTCATTCCTCTGGAGCCGAGGTAAAGTTGAGTCAAACTCCAAAACTAAAGTGTTGTCGACTGTATCTATATATGAAAATTACTTTTTTTTCTTTATTTAATATGTATATATACGATAAGCAGGTTAAAAGATAAGTATACATTTTAAAACGCAGTTATTTTTGCAGTTGATTTATGGCATATGTATGAAGATACAGCGATTGTTTTTCAGATCCAATTATATATCATGAATTGATCGTCTATAACTCATAAACTAGTAGAACCTACTTAGCTACAATAATTACGTATACTAATATTGTGAATAATTTTAAGATATTCAAAAGGGCTAAGAGCAAGAGCAAGTCAACCCAGATAACTGTTTATTAAATACTTATCAACGTGCGAGTCAAGTATTAAAATAAAATGTGAAAGCTCCCGATCACTAACCAAAACTGATGTAAGGCATAACCTGTGTCAAAAAACCGTGTCATCGACTAATGACATTTTAATAAAGAGACGTATCGTTAACCCTTTAAAAATAGTACCCAACAGGCAATATAATAACCGTGTTTTAATTACAATCAATATTTTATGCATAAACCCTCTACTTATTCTTTGTTTTCGCTTTGTAAGAATATAACTAATCTCTTTAACATAAGGTCATTTTTTAATAACTATTAGGTAGTTATTGAAGATAACCTCATGATATATTTGTCAAGGAAAAGATACAAATATTTATTCTGGGAATTACAAAAAAAATTATTATCTTTTCCTTATCGTCAGGGTTTTAGTATATCCAATTAAAACTTGAACAAGAATTATTTACAATAGTGTAAATTTCTTTTAACCTAGAGGTCATTTGATTCGTAAAGATATTTGCGCAATGGGAACGGATAAACTTTATTTTCTAAATTTTCCGTAACTCTCAAGAGAAGTTTAGTAAATTAATACTTTACTCAAGAATTGGGAAAATTATTAATTTTCATAAGAAAAGTAGAGAAATCATTTGTTTACATTGATCAGAAATTCGAAAAATGGAATTATTTTCGTTATTTCAAACTAGATTTGAAATAAAATGCAATAAAGAAACACAAAGTTTAAAATTGCAATGTTAGACGATAGAATACCTGGAAAAAATCTAAAAGGTGGGCACATGATTATACTCGGAATTTAATTTCCATTGAGTTTGCCATTTTTTTTTAAACATCAAGCTCTAGTGTTCATAGAAGCCACTGTCACTTAAATAGCCTAATGAGCTAATTTTTAAGTATTAGCATAAAAAAAACGACTCCAGTTAATAACTTAACTAAGGAATCTTTACGCTGTTATAAAACTTCCGGTAATTTAAAATTGCATGCATTTAATACGCAAGAAAGTATTGATTTCAAGCGATGGAAGAAGAACTGAATAAATAATTCTGAAGTATAAAAAAATACTCCGTCTATACTGATCAGACAGAATCAGAGTTAGTTTATTTCTTTTATATTCATCGTCGCATCTTGTATTAAAATATTTGTGGCTGGTAATGGAGACGCCGAGCGTAACCGGGCTGAGGACTTGGCTAACAAACCAATTAAGAAACGTTAAAAGACAATAAAAGTGAAGACGGGTATCGATTTAGATGATGCAGTCTGTTGAGAAAAAGTTGTCGAAAAAATATAATAAATATGAAAAAGTTAATAAAATATCAGCAATTATTGACAAGAACTAAGGCAAAACTCATTGGGTTTATTGCAAAAAAACCTTTTAAATACATGTAAAACTTGTACTACAGAGAGACTGTATGTACATAAAAAATTAAACCAACATATTGTTTCTGTTAAACTATTTTAATATATTATTTATACCCGGTAAATCTTTCACAAGCGTATGAAAAATTTGTGAATTTCTCAAAAACTAATAAATGTAGAATTATTGCCATAATATTAACTTTAGATAGACTTCTGGTTAGGCATGTAAACAAATATGCAGGTCAAGTAAAACATTGTAGTTTTTTTCATAATTTTAATTTTAGTAATTTGTTAGTCCCCATATTTCCCTCGAATAAAATGTACACCGAAAATAAGCCACTACATTCTAAAACAATTTTCGTATCCTTATAACTTAAAATTTCAATTAATACCCTAGTTTTATGCAATCTTCTCTATCTATCTTTCGCTTTCAAAACTACATAAAATATTAAGTTTGTACCTCAAACCATTTCTGAGAAAAATTACTGTGACCGATGGACTGGAAGGCGCATGGGTCCTATAAAGATTCCATTTTTTCCCCTTTTGGCGTATACAACTCTAAAAATGAATAAAATTCTCGTGAAAATGATGAAATGGAAAAGTGTCAGAAGTAGAATAACATAACACTTTAACACACAAAAGGATGTGTGAAATTGTACATGAGAATAAACACTGCGAACCTTGACAAAAGTGTAACTCTCTTTGATATGTAATATATCTTTTTCTGCATTGATATTGCGAGTAATATTAACCAAATTATAATTGATTCCTACAATTTTTTAATGTGGGAATGTGTTATCAAATGAAACTTCCTCGAGTTCTGCCGAGAATTCCAATTATTAATTATAGATGTCAATAGTATCAAGAGGTTACGAATAATATCTGCTTGTGACATTTAAAACGTTTTATGTGAGAATATATAAACCCACGTTTTGATAAGAATAGTATGCAGGGTATATTCATATTTTTTCACTCGCTGACAATTTTTATTTGTATGTAGTACCGAATTTTGATGTTTCGAGACAAATTTCACAATTATTTTTCAATGGAGATAAAACTTAATTTAAAAATATCGTAACACTAAATCTAAGTTCAATTAATTTCATATAGTTTCAACGATTTTTTTAAATTATCTTGTTTTTAATTTATTTAGTAAATATTGAATATGAAATATATTTCTCAAATATTTTCTAGTTTTCCTGTGTGTGAAGGTGAATTAGGGTTATTTAGTTCTGTATCTACAATTCGTACAAATGAAAATTATTATTATCAAACTTTTAATTTATTAATATGACATAGTAATTTTTTTTAATTTATGTGATTCTTCATATTTTATGAACAATTAATTTTGAATGGTTCAAATAATATTACTTTCATCCGTATTTACATTAGTAGTAATAAATTTAAATATTTTCAGAATGGATATTATATCACATAGTTTAATTTCAACAAGAATCTGAATTTGTTTATTAACGTAAATAGCTAGAGAAAATTTACCAAACAATTATTATTTTAATTCTTTTTAATAAATATTTTGTTACTAATAATAACTTTTAGAAGAAAAAGTTATTTACTTTTCATTAAATTTTTGGAGATAGACTAATACTTATTTCAATATTAATTATGGTATAAGATTATCAAAGTGAATGAATCCAAGTTAGAATATATGTATTTTTGTGTACATTATTTGCACCTATACTGTTATTATTAAAAATGTTTGTTATATAAGGAAATTAATTCTTAACTATTAATAAAATTTTGTAATTTTAGTATTTTTACTTTATATTTTATTACAATTTTTGCTTTTGTAGTAAAAATACTTATATATTTTTTGAATTTATGATTACCAAATGCTCATGTAGAAACTTTGTATCTGGGTAAACAAAAGAAACTCGCAACATTAAGACATGTATAGTAGTCAAAAGCAAATTATACATGCAATTGATTTCCATAGAACTAGTTGCTCCAAACTACCACTTCGCTATGCCTCCCGAACAAATTAAAACTTGTTAATATTGAAACTCTTCAACAAGTGGGAATTAATGAGACGAATTGACGTGATGTCGACGAAGCACATTTGGATATTTTTGACCGAGCTTATAAAGAAAGGCTTTCATAAGAGAGACCTTTTTCTATTTGCTGTTATGCGGAAATCGCAGGAAGAAGTTTCCTTTTTCTTTTCACTATCGCTTAGTAATGTTATTTTATTACGTAGACTTTGTGAATGTACAAGCTCAATTTTTCCCTCAATTTGTTGGGAGAAAAGCGGAGTCATGATTTCTTATGGAGTTAGAAAAAACATGTGATCGATTTATGTAAAGGGAAAACTTGGTAAAGTTCAATTAGTATACAGGAAAACCAATAAAAAAGAATGGTGCTAATTTTTTATATCAAAAACTTTGAATAGAAAATATGACAGTGTGCTGCTCGTCTGTAATTGATGTGTTAATATGTTATTCGTGCCTATCCCGGCTTTAATTTGGCAAAAAAGACCATGACTAAATTTTGTTTAAATCGCTTTTTTAATCAATAAATGCTTTTAACTATTCGTTTATTAATCGTGATATCAACTTTAGTTATTTAATCAATGCTTTAATATAGTATAACTTTTATACTGCCCAGTTTTGTAACGTAAAAATGCTTTTAACAAAAATTTAGAATACTTTGCTTACAATTATTATTAAGTATATTTCGTAGAATGCTCATGGATTTAATTGTCAAGTTATCTTGTACAAATTTATGAAACATTATTTTGTTCTCGGACATTATCTATTCTTTAACGATTTTGTTTGTTTCAATAGACAATTCTAACCATGTATTCCGGTACTCTTCACTTGATTTTTTTTAATATATGTTTTTAATATATATTTAATTAAAATAAAACGAAACTTACACCTTCAGGGTATATACTATTTTCCCTTTTGAATATTGTAAGCTGTATGAAGGTGTAAATTTTATTTTAATTAGGTCAGCTGTATTGTACTAAATTTGAAATAACAAAGATACAAAAGTAATTAGTGTGTTTATGAAGTTAGCATTATTAATTGAGCGATGTAAAAAAAATCTTTTTTATATTTTTTAAATTTTATCTTATGTGTCGTTTTGTAATGTTTTGCATGTACTTATATTTTAATCTGCATATTTGCATAAATCTGTAGGCTCGTTGTCCTTAAATTTGTCTCTTTAACGATAAGCAAAATGATGCTACGGGAGCAATATCTTACAGTTAACTAGAACCCCAGTCCAACCCTGCTCGACGAGCGGCCGGGAATCGAACCTAGGTTCCCGCGGTGCGCCACGCCGCCAAAGGCCGCATGCCTTCTGATCAACCCAACACACCACGGCGACGTCCTGTAACATTGCATAAAATACACAATTAAAAAAATAAAACTTAATTTTATACCCCAATTATATAAAATATTATACAAACCTGAATAAATTCAATGGGAAACAAACCGGACTACGCGCTTGCTACATACAAACTAGTGACGCAAACCGAACGTGCAAAAACTTATTGACATTCAACCTCTTCAAAAATTGGAATAAATTAAATGAACTAATATTAAGCTAATACTAGATTAAATTCCACGCGAAAATATTTTCTCTACATTTCAAATATAATTTACTGATATCGCTTTATCTTTTGAAGTAAATTATAGTCCAAAAAATTTTAACAATGATGTTTTTTGCATTTATACGGAATGTATGAACAGTGATTAAATCTATATTTAAAAATAAGTTGCCTGTTTTTAAAAATAAGTTGGTTGTTTTACAACCAATTTCTATTTAGATATTTTGTTAATATTGTTATAATAAGCTCCAGAGCAATTGAAAACTTGTGCGCAAAGCCTTCATTTTAAAAACGTATCACGAAAAGGTCTTCATTTTAAAACTACTAATATTTTACATGACAATAAACATGCATTAGTAAGTTACAAAAATTGAAACGAGAAAAATTTCAGGTATTGTTTAAGGAAAATTCAAACTGAAATTGTAATATTTTGTTTCATAAACCTCAAATGAGAGATAATACGGTTGTATGTACGATAGATAAAAACAAAATGATGGTATGGAAGTAAGCTATTATTTACTAATTTGAAATAAACTCATAAAATCAAGCATTACATTTGTGCAATGAAAAATAATATTAATTTCTAAGAATAGTTCAATAAAAATACTAGCTACCCTAATATGTTTAAACTTTTGTGTATATCTAAATCTACACAGTGCGAGTTGTTCTTGCACTTAACATGTCTCTTTAAAAAAGGAATATTTTTCATTCTACTATATGAAACAAGAGAATGACATATAGGCATGTATTTACGTACATACATACACACACACACACATATATACATATATATATATATATATATATATATATATATATATATATATATATATATATATATATATGTATATATATATATATATATAGGTATATTAATAATATGAACAAATCACAACATGACTTTTTAAAAATATTTTTTTATAATTTACATGTTTTTGCAAAATTACGAAGAATTGGAATTATCATGCCAAACACGTTTTTCAGAAGACGTAGACTAGCATCCGGGACTGAAAATGTAGGTGGTACAAGAACTCTAGGCGGTATATAATTGGGATTTTGAATGAATTCAGATTTGTGTGGAATATTTAACTATAGTTTCTCGAATTAAGACCTGACCACAAAAATATCAGCTGTCAATGTGATTTGTCGGTTCCCTCCACATCATTGTAATACCAAAAAATAAGAAAACGTATGTAACAATTTCCTTAGATCTTTAATTCATTGTTTTTATTGTTTAATATAAATAGTAGATTTCCGATTCGCGAAAACTGTGACATTTTTTTTATTTGCAATATACATAATTTTTTAGACAAAAACAAGTTTTGGAAACTACTAAAAAATTAATTTAGCCACAACTCCCCCCCCCCTCCCAATAACTTAACACTATCCCACAACCCGTACAGTTTAGTCCACAACAACTATCCAATATACAAAACACTATCCCACAACCCGTACAGTTTTGTGGTACACTTAACGAAAAAACTATCACACCTCTGGATTTCAAATTTAACATAATAATTTAAAGTCATATCAAGATTTGTTATCCATCACTATTTTTTAATTTAAATATTTTAAAATATTATAAAACAATACGAAACAACGATGCACAATACTAGCATGTGGTAGCGCCATCTGTTAGAAAATTACGGAATTAATAGAGCATCCATGCAGATATGTTATATTTCTAAAATGTTTAATAACAAAACCGACCCGTGATGTATGAATATTTCTACTAACTAGATTGTTACTAGCGGCATCTGTTAGAAAATTACAGAATTAATAGAGCATGCAGATGTGTAATATTTCTAGAAAGAATGTTTACTAACAAAATCGAAACGTGATACGTTTGTATATTATGTTGTTTTTATATTGTAACTTTGTATATTGTATAGTTAGTTGTGGAGGTGAAATAAAATATCTAAATCGAATAAAATAAGTTATAGAATCCATACAATTTGTATTGGCACTGTTTTTTAGCAACTTCTGCTGCCCAGATTTTTTCATTCTATACCTACAATGAAATGATCGTCACATGAAACTGAAAAAAAATTAAATTTAGTTTTATAACTTTTTTGAACCATTCAGTACAAATTGTATGGATAAATTTAACCAACTTCTGCTGTTGGGTTTTTTTTTGAATCGTCAAAAATTAAATTTTAACAATTTTACATTTTTTACTGTCACATCGAAATGCCACGAAGATGTATTTTAACTGGTCGTAAAGAATACGACAGTAAACTTTCTTTGAAGTCTGATGCAGGAGAACGTCAGAAAAGAACTCGAAATGCTGAATTGTATTCTTGTCGAGAAAATGCTTCTCAACATACCGATAATTTTGAAGCTATCCAAAAAAAATGGAATTGACCTTTCAATATAATGGAAAGGCAGTAAATAGTATATTGAACATTCAGAAAGAAAATGATGGTTCTCGTATTTACCTTGGCCTATTTTGGATTCTGTACAAATTGATGAATTTACGTGTGATATATTTGTAGGGCATTTCATACTGGTAAAATTTCCCTTCGAAATACACGAATTTGCAAAATTTCTAAACAAAGTCCGTATCCTATTGAAATTCTTTCTTAAAAATTTTAAGTACTAAAGTACTTAAAGTACTAAGTATTAAAGTATTAAATCTATTTAGCGTTAATTTTGTAGAAATTTATAATTCACAATTAAATGAAACTACGTGATATAGTATTATTTCTACTTTATTTAAATTCTTTACCACAACCTAGGTTTCGTTGTATTACAACATCTCCAGGTGGGCTATTAGCAAAGAACTTTGCTAATTGTCCATCTGCAGAAGAGCTGACGCGCATCCTGGGCTGTGTAGTAAAGTTCGCTATATTAGTGTCTGCAAATATGACTGAATCACTATAGAAGCACGACAGCCCCAATCGCAACCTGCAACCTGAAAGCATTATTTTAATGGACGCGCTTTAATTAAAAAACTCGCGAACACTCACAAAACCTTGCTTTTTGCTATTTAAATACGAGTATACCTCGCAATACGAGGGCTCCGTTCACATTTCGGCACATATAAACTTTTAAGTTTATATAGTATTCCTATTAGACTATTTACAATTATTAATATTATTTCTTATCATATAAAATTACAAATATATTTTCTAGATTATCTTTCACGGACATAATAAACAAACATTTAAAATGTAAACGCATTTTTTAGTTGATTTAAATCATTATATTGCGTTTCTATTAACCTTTACACACCCAACTACATATTATAAATGGGTTAACTATTACTCGTAAGCTACTTACTGTTATAATTTTTCTTTTCAGTTTGTTATTAATACTGCTATTGTGAATACCTTTCAGATATTAAAAAATTGCTTAAATCTGACTAAAGAACATTTTGAAGATTTTTGAAATAACTTTTTAACGATATCTTTAAAAGATTAAATTTCATAATTTTTTACGCATTATGAGTATGTATAACCATGCCAAAGTTCAGCTTTATAGCGCTAATGTTCTGCAGCTAAAACGACTGTGAATACAGACAGACAGGCAAGCGAACTATTAATTATTTCAGTGGTACCATTTAAATATTGCATATTTCAATTTATTCATATTCATAATAAAAAATTAGCGCTGTTTTTTGTGTCCCTTACGGAAATGGTAAAAAAATTTTAAAAAAATTAAAATACTTTTGTCTTTATTTCGATCTACTTCGTTTACTCAATCAGTTTTACTTAATCAGTAAATTAACTCAATCAGTAAATAAATCTCTTTTCCAATGTCAACAGGCCCTCAGTAGCTTATATGCATGGGGTTACGCGCTGTCAGAAGGAAAAAATCAGATAACACCTTAATGCTTACCTGACCCCAGCATAATTTCATCTGTGTTTGTCTATTATATCTTTTTCACTAGAATGTCCTTAAATTATCCTCCAAATTAGCGTCGGAAAATTGAAAAGGCTATGTCAGGTCTGAATAGAGTCGATAAAATAAACAAAATAACATGTGTTAGCCTCAAGGGGTTCATGGTTGTGAATAATCGGTTATGAATGAAGATTTAAATTAAAATTTTCCTTTCTCAAAGCTTAGATGACTTCACTTTTCTCGAAACTTTTGAAGGAAACTTTCGCTTGCGAGTCTTGTTTGTTTTAGTTTTAATTTTGCTTGGAGAAAAGAAAAAAAAGACATTCGCCAAAGTTATTTATCCATTAGAAGCACAGCAGACAATTTTAATATTTATTTTAATGAATTCCATCTGTTTAATTCACAAGTTTGCAAAATTTTAACTTTGCAATATTTAGAAGAATACAAATTTTCTAAATAATTATTAAATTTAAAGGTTGAGTGACTTTCCAACAAACCTCGCATACTTACAACATATTTAACACTTCTTTGACGTATATCCTAATTTGAAGGATGGGCTACGAACAAGAAGAGTTGGGACGATGAATAAGTACGAAGCTTTTGTAGGGAACAGAGGGTGTAAGTGTGAAAGTCCAGTGTGACTTCTTTTCAATATAGACTTTCTGGTATAGACTTAAATCACAAAAGTTTCATGGCAAAGTATTTGCAAATAGTGTATTTAAATTGTATTATGCTAAAAATATTAAAATGTGAATAAATAAAAATAACGCGGAGAAGCCGCATAACCTCGGTAATCCAATTTGCTTATCTGCATTATTGCACGATCTTCAGCAGAAAACTAATTTAGCAATGTAAATTATTTTTGTCAACAGAATTACCCTGATTATTTTATTTAATAAAATGCTTTGGAATTTACTCCTCTCAATTATAAGTAATTCATTTTAGTCTATATAAAATTATTTTTACGATTTTTTTCGTAAAGCAAAATGTTAATATAAAAATGGCATATTTCACAATTTTCTCATTCATGACTTCGATTTTTTTTACTTATTATAGAATTGTTTCTGAAACCTGAAATAAGCGAAGTTGGATCTTTTAAACAATTGACATACCCAAAAATCGCTTTTTTTTAGAAATATATTTAATATTATTTTAATGAACAATTTAATGATACTATTTTCGTTACAAAAATTGCTCGCCCTAAATAATTTTTATTTTTTAAATACAATAAAATTACCTTGTTTTCCATGTACATTTTAATATAAAATATTTTTAAAGTAAATAAAAAACGTAATAAGTATTCTGCAATATTAGTTATAAGAAACTGATATTTTCTTGTTATTCAAAAAATAATGAACAACACCATCTATTATAAATTTTTAAAATTTTATATCAATCAATCTATAACTAACATTAATACAGCCCGATATATATATATATAGATATATATATATATATATATATATATATATATATATATATGTATATACATATATATATATATATGTATATATATATATATATATATATATATATATACATAAGTAAAACGACAAGAAATTTGCTTTCCTTGTTTGATTAATTAATACAAAAACAATTTCTTTTCAAAAAGTGTACACAGGAGCCAAACTAGTTTAAATAAAAAACTCCAGGGAAAATATTTATATTTTATAATGTATTCAGCTAACTTCATACCAAAAAGTCTTTTTTTATAGGTTTCGAACTGCAAATTAAAAATTTTCTTTTCATTTAAGAGAAGGATCAGCATTAGACTAAAGTTTCAGCACTGACTCTCCGAAGCTTGGCACGCTACTTCCATCGTGTTCATTTTGTCATGTATTTTTATGCGATTATCTGGCCAGATATAAAATTGATGGCGTAAAAGTAATACCACTCTGTGAATTGTGAGAAAATTCATTGCTTTAGTGAACTATGAACGCTACAACGCTATACAGGTAGTTTGATAATTAATTTAATTAACCACATTACTATTGCTCTCTAATGATATTGTTTTACTTTGTGTTTTATTGACATTGTAATTATTTTGTCAATTCTCCACTTCGGTCCAAGAGATTAGCAGTTAGAGAAATCTGGTAAACATGTTAAACTGATGACATGTTAAATCTTAATTCTGAAATCATTTTTTACAGCTATTATAAATGAGATAAACCAAAATTACTTTTTTACGTAGCTCGCTGAAACTACCAGATATATAAAATAGAAATCAAGAAATGAACTAATCAATTTATCAGAGGGAAGGACGGCCTTCAATACGTGCATTAAAATGTAATTTTCCTCTAAAAAATAACGGTTAATTAATAAACTATAAACACCACAATAGGCAAAAAAGAAAAAAAATGCGTAAACCATTTCGTATCTTGACAATTAATGCCATGAGGTGCAGTATATTGTCGGTTGGTAATGAGCTGAAACGATGGCTACGCATCAAAGTGAGGTTTAAATTACTAATGTAACTCTAAAACTGTTGTAAGAAATATTTAAAAAATATAACGTTTTCATAAAGAAAAAGATTTTATCAAAACACTCCATCTAATTTTGACTAATGGTATTCACATGTAGTTTAAGTATTTTATATAATTTTAAATAATAATCTCGAAAATTATTTTTATAGTCGGATGCATATTGTAACTAATATTGTGGTAGATCCTTAATAACATTTATCCGAAAAAATATTTTTGAAAGAAATTTTTCTAATTGAGTTTATAAATTGATGCAAGTTATTTTTTAATAACTTACTGATTGCGTAAATACAACATGGCATGCCTATCAATATTCGCGTAAGTTGATTATTGACATAATAAATTAATGTTTATTGCTGTTAATCCATTGGCTAGCTGACAATATTCGAGAATATTTGCGCACCGTGCGTCATGATAATATGAACAAACTGGCGTAATTTATCAGTTCGATACCGACCTAAATTTGACTTCAGAAAGAATAATAATATATCTACTTAATTTTTTATAAAAAAAAATTAAGTAGATATATTATTATTCTTGTAACAGAGGACGCACACGCAAAATTATCAGTCATAGACATATAAATATATCGACAAACTTTTGACAGTTTGCCTTTAACAGATAACGTGAAAAAAAGCTTATAACAGTAGAGAGCGCCATTTTTGTTTGTTTCGCGAATTAATTATTTTAATCTACCGTATTTTTCTATCTTTTTCTGTTGTTAGCTAAGGACTTATTTTTCGTCTTCTTGCGATAGACGCGTTATATTCAAACGTCACATAATTTTATAAATTGCATAAAATTTTGCAGGAAAAAAGGTTTTGACCTTGTAATTTTACTCTTATCGTGTCTAAAAAAGTTATATTTCAAAAAGTTCTTGTGCTGCAATATATATATATATATATATATATATATATATATATATATTATATATATATATATATATATATATATATATATATATATATATAAATATATATATATATATAATATATATATATATATATATATATATATATATGAGGATGTACATTCAAAAAAGATAATATATTGCTGTATACTAATTAATACCTTTTACATAAAATAGATTCTTTCAAAATCTCATGCATAAGGGCGGCACCAATAGAGGGATGAATGAATCGTGCTACCATAAATTGGTAATAACACATCTCCACGTGGATAATTTATCCTAAAAATAATATATTAACTTAAGATTTAAAATAACTAAATTCAAAAATATCTGCTATATATATATATGTATAACCTTATGTTCCTTGAGACCTCAAATGCCTCCAAAAATACTCCAGAAATAAATACTTTGACATTGGGAAGATGTTTCAATTTAAGACTTATTCCTTTATATCCACCCCTTATTATCCTTTTATTCGTTTACATCCATTCAATTTAAGACCATCACCCCTTTAAGGCTTATTCCTTTATATCTAGATCCAACGAGCTGATTCAGATTTAACTATACCAATATCTATTATTCAAAACAAAGTCAGCATTATCGACTTGCCTCATTGTTAGGGGAAGCGGGGTATGATGAGGTCTTTAAGTTTTGAGCAATAATAAAACCCATTATTTTTACAAATTACTGTTTTCAAGAGACAGATTCTCAACCCGCGGCGTTGCTTGTTGGTCGTTGCAAAACGACGGTCTTTCAGGATTTGGAGATGCTGGTTCAAGAACATCAGTGGTTAGTAATGGAACAAAGTCATTCTTTGTAAAGATAAATGGGTCGTATGGCCAAATGCCATATTTTTTAAATCATTTATCAGCCGTTACTATCGCAGCTGCTTGGACGAAAATAAAGTAAAGAAATAGTTCACTACCTGATGAGTAGTAACAACCAACCCAGGATCGAATCGTAACCAAAAAGAAACTGATCATAATACAAGCCTAGAGGTATCATAAAAACCACATCAGTTACCTGAAACCGATGTGTCGTATGTGATGGAAAGCATAAAATCACGACATCATTTTCTCTGGCTTCCTTAATAAGCTTAATAGTTTGAATATGAGTGCAATAGCCGTCTGATAATAACAAGACGGGTCTATTTTTGGAGGCGAATAATTTTTTTAAACGACTAATAAAAAAATTCTGTCGTCATCCAACCAGACTGCAAACTCCACAAGCCCTGCTGGAGCATTTGCCTTTAGTTCTGGCATCATTCTCTTTCTAAGGAAAATCTTCATCGTGGGTATTTAGTGGTCAGTCGCATTAAAACATATTTCTACGGTTATCGTAGTACCCATTTTTACTGATACAATAGCAGTAACTAGTTTTTTATCAATTTTAGTAATAACTTTAAAGTAATAACTATACAATCTAGATTTCAACAAAAAAACGAAATATATTTATGAGAATGATAATATGTAAAAAAAAATTAAGATTTTCAGATACTTGGCATAAACGAAAACACAAAATCTTTCATATTTTTTTTCATTGTAGCATTTATCAACAAATAAATTGCAAAAAAATCTGAAGACTTACGAGTCTTATATATCTCGCAAAGGATGAAATATTGCTATAATATTTGCGATTTCATCGTAAAGCACCTTTGAAATTATAACCCATTCGACGAGATAAATTATAAAAAAATCATTCCCAATAAATGTATCTAAAGGAACATTTGTTTTTATTTTTCTTTTTAGATTTCTTTAGGTGAAAGTACCTTAAATTTATCTTAACTTGAAATATTTTTTAAGTTTAATGGAAACATTTCGAACAATATTTTGCTATGTTACAAAGATGTGAAAAGTAAATTAAAATTAAAAAAATATATATCCATGTTCCCTATTGCGTACAATATACATGTAGCGACATTCACTTACTGATGTGATACATTTTGATCTCTTTAACTGTTCATTTCGGAATTGGAAATTGCTATCACAAAATATTTGATCGTTGACAGTACATTTACAATTTACAGTTGGTTATGTCCTTGCTATTTGGTTCTGCTTTTTTGGAACTTTTGCAATTTAAGTGTGCTGAATGATATGAAATATGCTTTTGACTAATATTTTATTATTTACATCATGTTTTTGCTGATGATATGACATGTTTTATATTTGTTAGTTTTATCCAGCTCCATGGCTATATTTTGTTTTCGTCTCTTATGATTACATTCGCTTAATTTGTTAACTGTATAGCCAATGGCTTAATTATTAATACTATACATTAGTCGAGTTATTGATTTTTTCTCTATGATAAATAGAATTGTCATAACCAAAAAATTAAAATGTGTCTACAAATTGGTGTAATATTCTGGTTAACATAAATATTTTGATCATCAGAAAAGTAAGTAATAAGAATTTCAAAATATTTTTGCACAATTTTAAGTAAGACAGTTCTAGATATATTGTTTAAATTATCCAAATTTTTTTTCCTCGTCTATATCTGAATAGCTGTGATGGAATTTACCTAAATTTTATCGGAAAACCATAGCAATGATACCAAATTTCATACCTTCTGCGGTAGTCGCCATATTTTTACTTATGTGGAAGATATAGAAGATAATATATAAATAAAAAAAATATAAATGTATTAAAAGAAATACTATGCATGCTTAAATATACAAGCCTTTTGTATATACCTCATTGAGGACAGAATCCTTGTTGTGCAAGTCTATCTACTCATTCCCGATACCTTTATTAGTTACATTTATAGGCAGCGGTAGATATTTCACTGATTCAATATTTTGTTTAATTACTTGATATATTTTTAAATAATTACTTCCAAACAATTCATAAAATGTAGAATTATATTTTTTTCATAAATAATTATGAAAAAAGTATGTCAATCGAATTAAATCTTCGTATAAATCCTAATCGTTAATATAAACGTCGTTGGATTTTTTGCTCTCAATTCGCGAAATGCTTAATTAAAAATTTCGTTCATCCCCAAATGCGGTTTGCACAGTAGATCCAACTGTCGCAAAATACTGCAAAAAGTACATCTGCCAAGTCAGAATTAACTCAATTAAAAGTGATCTTGTGCGCCGCAGTCGCCTCCGACGTAAGCCGACTTTCGACTCAACTTCTATTCTAATTTCTTCCAATTAACAAAGTTTGAATTAGCTTTGAGTTTTCATCACATTTTCCACGATAGTTTTAAGTGAAAGAAAAGAGGTAATGAATGAGTGGCAGCTTTAGACTTAAATTATTACTTAAAAGTTCTTTTTATGGCTTAGAACACATTCTGGAGAATAATAAATATAAGATAGATCATAAAAAACGTTATATTATAATTAATATTGGAAAAATGGAATAACGACGAAAAATATAATAATTACCTTATTTCCTCTGAGTTCAATTTTTATTCCGATTAGTAATAATTTTAGTTCTGAAAACTTTTAACACAATTCTTTTTTCAATTGCATTCGATTTGCTTTTATGCTGTTTTTATTTTATCCATAACTCAGTTTTGCATATAAATATTGGAACAATTATGTCACGATTAAAATCTATCTGCTGTAGTTTATAGGGATATTAAATAATGTGTATTCTACGCATGATATTTGTTGAATTCTAGAGTATTATTTATATATTCTCATGTTTCAGTATCTAATATTCCTCATCTGAACTTGATTCAAAATAAATAGCCTATACATAGCCAAAAAATTTTACGTTTGATTTGAACTACAAGAACTGGTTAGAAATATTGTTACTACTATGTTTAACACTTTTATTAGGTCAACCTGTAACAAGCTAACTTACTTACTATGTAATGGCTTCTATGAAACTAAATTTCATACACTTCTAATTGTTTTAACATCATAAAACTTGGCAATTGTGTGTAGTTCTGATTACAATATAATAAAATGATACCATTGGATTAATTCAGTGGAAGAGAACTGGAAATTAAGTACTGAACTCGATAACGGAACGATATATCCAAACTATGACTTCAGATCGGAGAATTGGATTATTCCAAGCTTACTAAAGAGGCGCCTTGCAATATTAATGCATCGGAAAAGTTAGAGTGTAAAGAACAGAGAGCTCAACCTAATCAAATATGCTGCCCTGCTGATTTAACCTGTAAAAGTTTTATTTTAATAAATTTTTAACAATAGTAAAGTTGGTTCTAAATATAATATAAAGAAACTTTAAAAATATGCTCTCGTTTAATATAAGGCTAAAAAATTTAAATTAAATTAATCCTTTCAGAAACTAAAAAAAGAACGCTTTTATAAACACTGCATTAAAAAGCTAAAATAAATATTTATTAATTATTTATTTAGGTTATTTAATGTATCTGATTGATACATATGGCGGACTTATTGCTACGAGAGCAATCTCTTATAGCCAACCAGATCATTAATCCAGCCCCGCTAGACAAACGGCCGGGAATGGAACCCAGGTCCGCTTTGTTTGCCGCGAGGTCAAAAACCGTATGTATTGTGATCAAGCCAACATACCACGGCCTGTTTCCCCTCTACTACGTAAACACTTTAGTACAAGTCATGTCGGTTATCGAGAACAATATTTAAGTGCAAAAATGTGGGACTCTTTGTCTTGAAAACTAATTGAAGTGTTAAGCATTTTCATTCACATAATATTATTTGAGACGCAATTTTTTTTGGGAAAAAGCCCCACGCTTTTAAAATCAAATATTATACACAATGACAAACAAGGCTTACATTAAATTTCTTACAGAATAGATAGAGAAAACCGGTTTGATAATTGTTTATTACTTTATAGCGCTGTATTAATGAAAGCCTGTCTTTTTTAATTTATTTAAACTATTAATTGATTTTTGCCTTTTACTAATGATTGTACTGCCATTTACTGTACAAACTCAATGGTAGGTTTTAATTGATACCTGCAACTCTATTAAATATGCTTCATTTCAATGTTCAAATTAAGAATAACACAATAAATATTTTGCTAGCTTGAGTTTAAAATATACTTTGTTTATCAATGCCACTAATGTGCAATGATATCATGTCATTTCAAAACTTTATCAAAATTAGTCCAATGGTAACATAAACTATGACAAAACAATATATTACAAAAGATTTCCTTTCATAATCCATTTTTATCTTATCCCAAACCGTTGTCGGAATTTAGTATCGAGTGATCCAATTCGCTACCTGGTACCTACAATAAATGTTATTTATTTATTATATGAAACGCGTTAAATTCCAGTAATAAAGATACACTAACGCATTTGGAGTGGCGAGTACTCGACTCGGCGAAAGTGATAAAAGAAACTGCAAAGCTTTTGAAGCGAGCTTTTATCTATAGTTGTACCTAGAGTTATTAGTAGTTCGCCATTAAAACAACATTGCTAGTATTGAATATATTTGACGTTAATTTTGTAGAAATTCATTATTCACAATTAAATTAAACTACGTGATGTAGTATTATTTCTACTTTCTTTAAGTTCTTTATCACGACCTAGTTTTCGCTCTATTATAACATCTTTGCTAATAGCCCATCTGAAGATGGTCTTTTAAAAACAAGGGCTAAACAATGGTTATCATCTTGATTGATAGTTTCGTCATGTCTGTATTCAGCTGTAATTTTTAATATCTCTAGGATTGGTTACGATCCAGAGACATATTGGAGAAGAATATCACTAAACCATTTCGTTGGTTAAATTGTTAAACAAATCTATTAGTATGAATTGTCACTGAAAAAACATGAAAATGTTTCCCCAGTAACAATTAACGGTAAATAATATTTTGACCCAAGAGAAAATTACTTCATAAAGACTACATTACTTACAATCAGCAAGGCAAGCCAAACACAAATCCGAATAGACCTAATTTGTATGCAGGAACTACCATCTCCTCCAGTCCATTCATAAGAAGGACAATGAAAACATTCCATACCTTTTCCAAATACTTATTCCAATGGGACACGTGCGGATGTTCCGGCAGGTTTAATTGAATTCTCGTTTTCGTCTGTCGTAAAGGTATTTGTAAATAAGTCTTCTTGTTCCTTATGTGCTGCAGTGTAATGCCTAGTTTAAAATAAATCTTTCATGGTCATTATGATGAAATTGAATAGTCTCAATTATAACGGTAATTTTTTATGTATATTGTTACGATGATTCAATAATCAATATGCCATTAACACAAACTGATGGTAATGACACTATGGTCGATCAGATCTGTAATCGAAATTATATCAAATATAGATATCGTAACTTACCAAAATGTTAGTATCATCAATCTAAATTATAGCGTTATTTTAGTCACAGACGGCATTAGAAAATTTATTCGGTAAATTGGAAAATCAAATAAAAGCTATCGGTAGATAAAATATGTTTTGACTTGATAAAGGTGGAATTTGCATATTAGCCCTACCTTGAGAGCGTAACTTTAGGATTCTTGAAAAGCATTACCCTCCTTACTACAAATTCCACTTGTGAATTTCTTGTCCATTTTAATGTCGCCCAGCAGGCAATGAAATCTCTACATGTGAAATCTTTTACGCAGTTACCAATTTAGTTTCTAACCTATGGTGTATGTGAGTCAGTCATCCTCAAGTCAGCCCGCGGTAAATATTTCAGTCAGATTAGCCTTCCTCCCTTTGATAGAGCATATACTATCATACCTGGTGATTGTTATTAAAATCTATTATTAATTAAACATAGGAGCATGAATTCCAGTCATTTTGGTACTAAAATCGTTACTTACTCGTTACTAGAATAAAATAAATTTATGTTTGATTTTATAATTTTGAGACAAAGATAATCTTTTCAAAAATACAATGGAAAAATACATACTAAAATTAATCTGAGCGCAAGTCTGTAAGTGTAACAGGCAACTAAAATTTCTCGCAAAACTTACCACGCACATGGATACTTTGTTTACTCCAGTCACTTCAAGTCACCCTTGACATCACTGATCCAAATAACAACAGCAATCCAGAGCTATTTTATATTGACAAGGTAGATATTATTATAAAGAATTTCAAGAAATTTTATGCGTCTAGTTTTGCCGGGTGTTTAAATATTGCTCTTCAAAAATCACTAATTTTTGCACTAATTGACACTGACAGGTTATCAAAACCTACCAATTATTTTCAATGTACTTAGCACCTTAAAATTTATTTTGCATATAAATAGCGTTATATATATATATATATATATATATATATATATATAACAAAAATACTGAAAAAAGAGAATACTTTAAGCTTGTTACACAACCTAATTGACAACAGGGAATAATATATCACCGTTATTTCACAAGAGTTAGTGCAACGTAAAATCAAATGTAATATATTGATCGAAGCCCAAAAAATATATCATATGTAAAAAATATATCATGTATATAAAAATATATAATAATATATCGATCAAAGCCCACGCAATATCAAGATATTAAAGAATCAAACGAAAAACTTAATTTGCTTTATTTTGCACTGTTCTCTTTTTCTGTTAATTATCAAAGGTTTTAATTAATTTTATTGAAGTGAACTATTTTACTTTTTTATTACCTAAACTTATGAATCATAAAAAAATCGGGGAAACGGGACTAAATAACAAACTCCTAATTTTATAGGTTTCAAATTCAATTCAAAACTTGTAATTTACAAAAGTTTTAAAAAGGACGATAAGAAGCTTTGGTTAAAATTACCTTTAACACACTTGGTGTTATTTATTTATATTGTTTAATTTTTATGACATTTGACATTCATAAATTGTATTAATTAATATAAAAAAATTACTATAGTTACCAATCGATCAGAAATTAAAATATTAAAAACCTGATGTTCCTGTATGTTTGACACGAAAAGTATCAAAAGAAAAAAAATTGTCTACGTTTATTTTGTTTACTTTTTAAGTTCTTTTTTTTATTTTACCTTAAGTTCAGAATATCATATTTCAATTGTTTATAACTTAAATTACCCATCATTGCAATTTTATGTACAATAGTTTGAATAAGAAATATTTTAAAGGGTATTAATTATCCGCGTAGTGTAATAAAATTTCTTTAAAAAGTTTGCTCTAAATATTTGTGGTTGGTTGTAAGAGATTTTTCTTGTAGCAATAAGTCCGCACTATGTATCAATTAGATACATTAAAGTAGATAAATAAATAAATAAATAAATATTAAATATGTATCAGTAAACATGTTTATTGTAAGTTATTTAAGAAATTCAGATGGACAATTATGGTTTCCATATTAAATATTCATCTTACTTTCTTACAATAGAAACAATAGATTCTTTAGATTTATCCTGGCATTTTGAATAAAAGCAATCTCCTATATTTACTTTTCTTAGGCCTTGATTCACCTTTACGAGTGTTCAGAGCCTTAGTATGTGAATGGGTTTATCTATTGCATTGCTTCTGAAATATCGGACTTTCTGAGAGAGTTTTGATGAAATTGGGGAAGTCGTTGAGTGAAATAAAGCTGCAAAATTTAAAGACACAGAAAGAGATGTCACACGAAGCAATTTTAGATCTAAATTTAGATATTAATCTCAAGAGGTTTATTACGTAATAAATTTCGACAAACCATTACTTACCACAAGGTAATTTTATTATGTTAATTTATTAAATTTATATTCATTTGCATGTTTTATGAACAGGAAATAAAATGTTTGATTTTGATAACGCCTAAGCGCCGTTCACAGAAGTAATGTTTGTAGAGTTTTAGAGTATATATATATATATATATATATATATATATATATATAAGATATATAAGATATATATATATACTCTAAAACTCAGATATATATATATATAAAAGTTGAACCATAGAGTATATAGTTGATACAGAATTTTATGAAAATTAAAAAAAAACTCTTCGCCCTAATGTCTACTGTTAATAAAAACATAAAATTAAATGCTAGAAAATAATATTTAAACTCACAACTAAATACAACGTGATGTAGTATTATTTCTACTTTCTTTAAATTCTTTAACACGACCTCGGTTTCATTGTATTACAACATCTTCAGGTGGGCTATTAGCAAAGATTAACTCTTAGGAATATCCAAGTCACCTGATGATGTTGTAATAATACTACATCACGTAGTTTCATTTAATTGTGAATAATGAATTTCTACAAAATTAACGCCAAATATATTAAATATTAAAACTGTTAGAAATAATTAACTTTAACAATCTGCTGATAATAGGATTCGCTGAAAATGTGATTTAACTGTTTTTACGTCCAAGGATTTAATAAATTCAGGGGACGATGATATAATGGCTCCATCTATACATAACAAAATGAACGACCATAAACTATGCGAAAATGTTTGCATTATATTTTAGTACAGATTCAAACCAAAGTGCAGGTAAATAAATTGACAATCTTAAGTATAGATGGCGCAGGGAACTTTCTTTACATGTTCTGAAGTCACTGTTTTATTAATACATGATTTTAATCAAATATAATTTGTATACTTTGATCTTTGAAAGCTGTAAAACATCACATAATGATATTTCGTTCGTTTGTTTTGAAAATTGCTCGATAATTGAATTTGGTGATTGAAGACAATTACATTATATTATTAGCACTATCAAAGTGGACCGTAAACAGTCCGTTAATTTGTTTTGTTTTAATACTATATCTTTTAAATACATGATTCTGTGGACTCTACTTTTCTTATCATAACGCGCACATGGTGGAAATTTATGAATTGACACTATATTCTGTGAACTTTGTGTAATTAAGTTAAAACGTTAGTATTAGTTAGCTAAAAATTAGTTTAATTTTAGGCAAACATTTAGCACACAAAACCGTAACGATTGACCGTAACGATTGAAGAGAGTTTTACAGCTATTACGAAATTATTTGTTCATTAAGACGTGAAATTCGCCGAATCATAACTAATGTTTTAAATTCCACAGTATGTGTAAATAAAGGTGGTTTACTAACTTATATTCTAACTTGTGGTCAACTAACGTAGGCACTGAACTCAGACGGGTTGATCCGAAAAACTTTCCGTATATTTTTATCCAAAAAATCAGTTCTATCGGAATAACAAACAAAAATTAATTTCTTTCCAATAGATGACGTTACTAAAAGCGGAAGTTGATTATTAAGACTACCTTATACAGAACAAGCGTATCCTAGTATTTCAAATATAATATTCTGGTTCAATTTTCATACAAATTAATATGGTCAATGGTCTCTTTATAATAACGCTGGTTATTGCAGACCAAAGATCGGAGCAAGATAACTTGTTAAAAGGTTGTCCAGTATTTTCTGCAAATTTATTGAATAAATTCTTTAATAATGAAGATTTTTCAGTCCTACTTTGCTTCCGTGTCTTCTTCAAACAGCACTACGCTATTCTCAAATGATTGAATTCTCAATTAATTTAATACAAATGCTTTGAAACAAAAGAAAATACATAGGAAATTTCTTCCAAAAACTAACTGGACATGAATTGTTAAAATACTAGTAAATGGAAATATGCCCATAAATAGTTTGTGTTACGATAAAAAAGCTAAATACCTTACTTGATAGCTCAGTGTTACAAAGTTTACATTATATCAAAAATGTAACAACTGATTCGAAGTAAGGGAAAATATTGTAGCTGATACAATAGTGGAGAATCGCTCTTAATCTAACAAAGTGTATCAATTATGGCAGGATTATCAATACTGTTCCAATTTACGAGTACAATTTACAGAAAATTATATTTTAATACTGAAAGATAGTTATTTTTTATGTAAATATCAGAAAAAAAATAGTGTAATATAAAGGTGACATATGTACTTTAATTAAAGGCACTTTACTAGGCAAATTATCAGTAAAGATTACAATTGTCTTAATTGCAGCAAATGGTTGAGAAAAAGTTACTAGTGCTTAATCACGAAGTCTTAACTTTTCAATTATTCTAAACTAATATGATTTTGCTTATAGATTATGATATTAATCGATAAACTTAAATCAAATTAGAAATTTTTGTAAGCAGGTTCGTTGCTAATAATAATAATAATGATATTTACATGACTATGATGATATTTACATGACATTCTTTTTCTATTAATTACGCAAATAATAAAATTGTAATCACAATATAACAAAGATGCTGTGTTGCATTTATTTCTCCTAAATATGCAATGAAAACCTATACTAACGAAGAAATCCTAAATGGAGCTATTTAGTATATGTGCAGTCTTTCTTTTTATAGTTTCATTAGTAACGCACAATTCTCTATTTATACCGTTTGTATTTTGAGATCTGAAATCTTTCCCATATGAAAATATTTGGTAAGGTTTCCATTCTACGAAACGTCGTAAATTAACTTGTCGGAATTAATGAATTTAGTAGTAGGTAAGTAACTTCGAGAATGCTAGCTCGAGGGCGTTCGACTTATTATTAAAAATATTATTAAAAAGTCATAACCTACACTTTAATATTAGTCTATAAGCGGTGCACTGTATTGTCTTTTCCTTGGAGTTGCTTCTTACTTACGAGGGTAAGCCAAAAGTAATGTTAAAAACCAAATAACATAAGAAAGTTTACATCGGGGAACTCATTATAGAATAAAACTTATCACGTTTTGTGTTAGTTATTCAAAGCAAATATACTTTATAAGATAGTAGCAAACAAATTGGGAAATAATAGGAATAAAATATTGAAGTTGAATTATGAAAAAATAATGCAATACGATGCAAGATTTGAACACTGAAACCTCAATTAAATATTTATTGGTTCTTCTTGGTCTGCCAAGAAGAACCTCCAAGTTGACTCTTTGGCATTATCTTCAGTGGATTGCAAATACCTTGTGATCAAAACGTTTAAAATTATCTTTCGTGTATGAAATGTAGATTCTCCCGATAAAATTAATTTATTTGCATTATTTTCATATGAAACTGAAGCTTTTATTCCCACAGCAAGTTAAATAGAAAAAAAAATTGCTGGAAAAACTAAGTAAGCCTTTTTACTATATCTTTTGTAATTATAAAATGAACGGCAAATATTACCAGTAAGGTAAAAACGAAATGAAAGAAATTGGAAAAACATAATGTTTCATACATCTATTTTCACGTGTAAATATTATCATGGGTATATTAAAAAAATACTCCCTAATGGATTCGATAAAACAAGAAATATAAAGATGACAAATGAAAAATCATGAAATTTCTTTTAGGAACCGTAGCTATTACAGGTTTTAATTGAATCTTTATGTCGTTTGTTGTAATCACAACAATACCTATCTAAAAAAAAGCACTTGTATATGCAACTTTAACTACTAGAAAAATGTGACCGTTTAATATTTCCCACAATTATAAAAAATATATGTGACTCAAGTGACTATGAATGAGGAAACGCAACAGAGGTTGAAACTTTAGCGTAAGAAAAGCTCTGCAGTGAGATCCTCTAGGGAAAGCTCAGGACGCCGATGATAAATAGTTTGCACTCACATTGCAGAGAATTTTTTATAAGGTAATGCTTTGCTACAAATTAACGGAAGGGAAGTTAGCTACGAATGAAATAAATCTTCAAGTATAGGCAAAGTTAGATTTTATACTAAATTTAGATTTTTATAATAATACCAACATCTAAATCTTTCCGATTTTCTTCCATTTAAATAATTTTTTAACTTTCTTTTCAAGCATTCTGTACTATATTAGAGATCAACAATTCTCAACAATCATAATTGCTCAGTCATTGTCCGACAACTAAAGATAAATGGAACGTATTATAAACATTTTTTGCGAATGGAATGGAATATATATACATATATATACATATATATATATATATATATATATATATATATATATATATATGTATATATATATTTCTTTAATAAGGTTACATCAATTTTTTACTTCTAATGTACTCACAATACGAAATAGTTTCATGAAGGGCGTATTTACAATATAAATTGTTATATTTGATCAGCAAATGAGGCTTTCATTTTCAAATATTTTGTTTTAGATTGTGATGATTCTAATAACATTGCGAGCATTATATACTATGTGATTTTCACACTTTTATGATTATGTACAGGAGTTGTAATATATGTGGAATTAGATATGAAATGCCACGAAAGGAACTTTTAAATATTAGGTTTTTTTTCATTTCTTTGTTTAATTAAGCAAAAAAATCCCTATTTATTAATTTTGCAACACTCTTTCGTTAAATTATTTTGCTTCCTCTGAGATTTCACTTATTCAAAATTTTCCCGTTATTGTAAATAATTATTACTTTATATTTGTTCTTCGCTTATTACATAATTGTTTTAAATAAAAATTTTAATAAATAATAGTTTACGTATAATACGTCTTATGTATGTTTCATATATAAGGTAATAGCGCGTATCTAGGTTGAAATTTATAGGGTAAAAACCATAAACTAAAAAGACTGTGTGTATATTTGTGCTTTCAATAGAAATAAATAACTTCATCACATTTAAACCTAAAATTTACAACATTAAATGCTATATTTTCCCCTTGCCAAGTCAACGAACTACACGAAACCTTATTACTATCCGGCCTCTTCAACAAGTGAGTCCGTATTAATGGTAACCAGACGAAGGGGGACGTAAACAGACGAAGTTCGCTCAAAGCTTTATCGCGACTTTTGCAGTCGAGGTTATTGCCAGAAGCTTTGGTAAGTGAGTCACTCTGTAAAGTCATTTACCTTTTACGTCATATTAAGATTGTTTGGTTTTCTTTTTTTCTTTTACTTTAGTAAATGACATAATTGATTACATATTAAGTTAGTTTTTTGCAAAAAATTAATAGAAGAATTACAATATTAATAACCTGACAGAAGTAAAAGTGAGATCGCAATGTGAGAAAAGCTTATGAATAGAAATAATCGGTTTTTCTATTCATAATAAAACTTTTTCACAAAACGCAATAGCACCGTAAATTTTCATATGATGTAAAATTACTAATATGTACTGCTAGCTATTTATATCTCTTGAAATGATCAATGAGGTCGGTGATTATTAAGAAATATTTTCATCACAGTATAATTTAGTAAGCGTTTTATTTATTTTATGCATGTTTATAGAGTCATCAATGAATTAAATAAATTTAAATATTGATTCTAATATACTTACATATTTCTAATACTCTATCATTTTGACTCTAACAATAATATCGTTAGAATGAATCTACTACAATAAAGTGTAAAAACGGTAAAGAAAAATTGTTGCACACAGTTACATTATTCCCGAAAAACAGTAAAAAATAAAAGCAGAAAGTTACATTATTCGGAAAGATCGCTACTCATAAGTCGAAACTGTGAAAGAAAGGTAATTTTGGTTATCGGTATTATAAAACAGTAAAGTGGAATTTCGGGGGCACATAGAATTTTATTTACTTATATTTAAATAATCAAGAACTTCACGGAAATATATTTCCTCAATTTTTTTCCGCGTAAACCATATTATAACTAAAAAATATTTATCTTTATTTATTCTATCTACACTTAATACAAATAATTCGAGAACTAGGGCGGTTGTTTCATTACTCTGACAGATTTAAAAGCCCAAAGTTTCATCGTTTTAAACTCCATTTTATAGCCTTTCAAAATACTTTAAAGTAATAAGTTGACATTAAAGCTTTCAATTATAATTACATGCTACCGAAGACCTGCTACCGCTTAGATATAATTACATACTTTGAAGAACCAAAACTACAAAATCTTACATATTATTTCTGGATTAATACAAAGAAACTCAATGTGAATACTGAGCGACAAAGCTCCATGGATGTAATAATAAAATTAGCATACATAGATCCACGTCGAAGGTCATGTCTTTGGTCTCAGAAAACTTTACGTAACATGCAAGTACTCGGATTGTGTAATACATTTAACAATTCCTGATACAACTTTGGTTGTAGACTCCACTTTGTACGGATGATCGTAACATAATAACGAGGAGTTATAGTGAAAGGGCTCAAATGGATACGCAAGAAGTTGGCGGATCAAATTAAAAGTTCGTCTATAACGTGAGCGCGCAACCATGTGAGAAACTAGTTTGAGCTTTTTGTTTCCATTTTGGTCATAAAAACGTTATATAAAAACTTTCAAAAGTTATATAAATTATTGTCATTGGATTAGAATTGACCTTTGAATTATTGTGCTATTTTTTAATAAAGTTTTTTAAGCCGTATTGGCTTTAAAAAATTAACACGAATTTATGTCTAATCGCTTTTGCTGTTTTTTAAAATATTTTACTTCATTTTCAATGTCATATATTAATTCCAAAATATTAAAAAACATGGCTATCTTAATTCTATTGTACAGATTTTAAAGATTTTGTTAAATTTTTACATTATCAATTAATCACTACATAATTGTGGTCACTCAAACTGGATTTTATTTTTACTTTTTATAAAATATAAAATCTTACGGAAATTTTTTATCTGTAATTATTTATCTATATTTTATCTCTAAATGATAAAATTTTCTGATGTTTTTATCCCTTTGACCTATTAAAGATTTTATAAATCAGGACCGCCAATAAGGTATCTACAAATTTAAATACAAATAAAATAACTACTATTGAAGATTTCCTAGAACTGTATACTTTACATAGTAGTTTGCTGCACGGCGCAAAATGAAGATTTGCAAATTCACACATCTGCGATTTCCTATTTACTATCCTTTTTACATAGACTCCATGATTTTTTGGACTCCTTTTCTTCTTGAAACTGTTTCAAATATTTTCTTTCGGAGTCAATATATCAAGTTCTTTCACAATTGTAAGATGTTCATTATTAAAATATACAGATCAAAAGATAATATTAAGAAAATATATAATTCATAGTATATTTACGTGTGCATAAAATGAACTGCGTAATCCGGAGCCAGGAATCTCTGTATAGAGTTTCCAAATACCATAAATGAGTAAAGTATAAGAAGATTGCACGAACTGTCGTCTAACTAAAGCGTGATTTAAACTAAGAAATATAATCCTAATCTCTAAGGCCAAATATGAAACAGTTTTATATTTTGAAGGTTTTATAATTTGTTAAACAATTGTCAGGTAACTAAATAGTATACGTTTCGTATTCAGGTAAAGGCAGTAAGAAGATTTCAGAGATGTAGATTTTTTATAAAAGAAATGAATGGATAGTTAAGTCTTTAAAATAAAATATGAAAATTGAAATGTGATAATGATAATGATGATAATGTGAAAGTTAGTATATTTTTATAATAAAATACAAGATTTCTGATCATTGTAATTAGTGATTGATAAAAAAGGCTTATTACTTTCATATTTTTTTTAGAAGTGTCATTTACGTTCACGTAGCACCTGTAGTTATTTGATTGTTTTTTGGCATACACAGAGGCTAAAGCAAGGAAGCTTAGCTCGGATAGCGCAGCCTGGTAAGTCATTCCGTATATGTAATCTACTTATAAATTACGTAACAAACCAAATAAATACAAATTCTAAGAAAGAGACTGGCAAAAACCGTACCGCATTAGGCTCAAGTATGACAATGATAAAAATGTCATTCTTAAAAAAAGAAAATAAAAAATAAGCTCTGTAAATGTTCTATTTTTACAAAAGGATTGCGCGGCAGTTCCAAATTTGCTACAACAAAAATTTGGAACAAATTTCCTTCACCCATTGTGATACCTATATCAACGTAGACAGATGGCATTCAACAGAATAAACCTGTTAATACTAATGTTAATATTAAAAATACGTGATCATTTTTTATTATAATGTGTGCTTCGGTCTATCCGTATTTATTACTTTCCTAATGTTTATCTACATACTTGTGTATATGTATGTATGTATGTATATGTTTATATATGCATATTATATGGTATATATGAATGTATTGTCAGATGATAATTGCAAACTTTTTTGTAGATAATAAAATTAATCATTAAGTTTTTATAATATAATTAATTTTCCTGTTAAGGCTTTTGATTTTTCGGATTTTGTACACACACATAAGCACGCAAATAAAGTGTTATTATTATTTCTTTTGAGACCATGGAGGGATAAAAACTGAACTTCAATTCAGGGAGTAAATTTTAATTCCTTTTCAGATTAATTTAACCACATTCTAGGAAAATAATAAACTTAATATGTGCGTATATTGTATATTATTTGTGTAAATATAATCGTTTCAGCAAAGATTTTTGAATACGATATCACTGGAAATTAAAAAAAAATACAGAAAACATATCGCCTTGTTGTGCACAAAGTGACTTTTGTTCAAAACATACTCGAAACAATTTAAAATTTTTTTATGTTTATATAAAACGAATTACATCATTTATAGAAAGGTGGAGGTGAATTTTGTCCCCAATTTTATTGAGTTAAAAATATTTCCTTTAAATACGATAATATAATAAGATACATTCTCATCAAACCAATCTTAAACTTTGCATATCAGAAGAATTACATATCCAAGAATAAGGCTAATTTGAAAGCAACTGTTATAAAGACGACGTTAGTGTTTATTCCAGACTAACACTTTCCTACGACCACCTAACACATTAAAACATTCAATATAAACCTATTTACATTGAATGTGTTCAACAAGTGGAAATTAATGAAACGGTTAACGTAATGCTGACGAAGCATCTTGGAGTTTTCGCGTCCGAGCTTATCACAACGGACTTTCATAAATGACTCTGCTTACCATTTTAAGTAATGCCGAAGTCGCAAAAAGGAATTTTCTTTTCCTTTTCATTTTATTTTAATGATGTTACTTTAAAATGCGCAAGTTCATAAAAGTGCAAACTTTAATTTTCTCGAATTTGTAGGGCGGAAAAGCGGAGTTATGATTTAGTTAGGAATTAAAGAAAATATGTTATCGATTTGTGCAACAAAAGAAGTTCTTAAAGCGAAAATTCCATTAATAAGAAGAGCAAATGTAAATGAATAGTTGTAATTATTATACATTAAACATATCTAATGAAACGTATGGCAGCATGCTATTTGGCCATAATCAACAAAACAATACGGAATGGCACCTTCTGTCACTAACTGTGTTTTAAACTTCATCTCTGGTTTGCTGCCTCGAAACGGCAAGAAAACCATCACTGAATGTTACTTGAATCACTTTTTTTTATTCAATAATTACCATTTACTATTTGTTTAATAAGATTCATCAATGTTTTACTTCTTTATACTTTAAACGAACACACAAGTGCACGGCGCAACTTTGTGACTTGAAAACACTTTCTGCGAACAATGTACAATAATTAACACCACACACTCTCCGAATGTTTTCGGGTTTCAATTTTGTGTATCTCAAACATTATTTTGTTATTATATATCGTTTATTCTTTAACTGTTTTTGTTTTCCTTAAATTCACTATGCACCTGGCGCTACTCATTTGAATCATTGTTAATTCCCTAAATGTTTTTATGATTCGATAAAGCAATTTGGATAAAGCTAATTTGAAAAGAAATGAAATTTAAGTAATTAAATAATTATATTATTTCAAGATTTATTTGTATGTTTTTCGATACATAAGGTACAATCTTGTATAAATCTATGAGTGTGGTGACCTTATTTTTTTTACGTAACTTATATGCACCATCGCATAAATTTTTAAACAAAATTAAGCTTTGTTTTATATCTAAGCATATAAAATAATTAACGAAATTTGAAACAAACCAGTTCAAAACGACTGCGGTATATGACGCCGACTACGAACTTACGATAATATACAATAACGACGCCCACCAAGTGTACAAAAGCTCATTGATATTCAATCTTATCAACAAATCTTCAATTAAGGAGATGTACGCATATGAAGCTTTGAAAGTCTTACTTTCATAAGAGGCATACGGCGTGTAACCACTTTCCATCTACTTGATATATATCAAATATATCCCCAAAACTTACTTTTCTTTTTAAATATACTTTGAAGTGAAGAGTATATTACAAAATTTATGAATGGGATTTTCTTCTATTTACCTGAATGGTGACTAAATGTACATTTAAAAATACGAAGACTGGAAATATGCTTATATTTCACTACAGATGAATCTAACAGTTATGAACGAAGCATTGGAACATCCATTAGAAGTCATATTGCCCTATTTTCTTTAATAAACCTTAAATGGGAGAAAATACAGTTGTGTGCACAAAAGGCACAAGACGAAATAAAGGTGGGCCACAAACTTTTACACTAATTAGAATTACCTCGGAATAGCTAATTTTTCCTATTGGTACAAAAGTGGCAATTATTTACTAAGGTTACATAAATTTATTAAAACTCCTTTAATTGAAAGCCAAATATTCGTTCATTCACATCTCACTCTCATAATTATTTCCATACGCACGCAGAGTATAGTGATTTGTTTATAAATTTGGGTTTATTAATAAAAATAATTTGAAGCTACTATTTGAGTAAGCACTTATTTTTTTTCTCCTTCCGCATCCTATTGGACACAAGTTGTTTTTATCGGTTAATTTCACCTTCTTCTTCCGTATCAGCACTTCTATCGGGTACGGGGTCTTCTTAGTTTCCTGATTTCTACCAGTTTTAATATGGAACCAAAAGATACGCAACTTTGTTGTAGGGCAACATCACCTGTTCATCGTTCCTTAATGTAATGTGTAGTTTCTTGAAACTCGAAACTTGAAATGACATTTTTTATTTTATTACGGTGGCTTCCTTCCGGTTTTCTTTTTTCTATATAGACATATAGTATCGTTGAAGTAAAAAAGAGCTCTGTCATAAGCAGACCAATCTATTTTGTTTTATTGAAAAACAACGATTGATAAACCACTGATCCATTTCATTTTCAGATCCATTTTGTTAACTGCTCATCTCGAAAATTATTAGGTTACAAAAATGCCTAAATATCTGGTAATAATGAAGTTATAAATAATTAAGTCGAAATATTTTTTCAAAATTCAAGATATTTGTAGGACTGTGAAATATACATTAGCTTATGCTGCAAAATAACCTGAAAATTGTAAATAGTATAAGAAAAATAACATACGTTGTTTGAGTCTTACTTGTATTTAAAAGATGTATCAAAAAGTAACTTATTTAATAGATTCTGTGTATTATAACAAGTATAAAGTACCTTATATCTGTAACAAAATAACTATTTACGTATCCTAATTCATTTGATATTGCAGTTCTTTTTAGTTTAAATATTTCGCATATTATCTTATTTTACTGTGGTTTGCCGAAATCTTATATGTCATTTGAGAGGTAATTTCATTCCACTTATTAATAAAATAATAGATACATGCGTGTAACTAGGAAAACACCAAAGAAATTTGACTTAAAATACTCAGAATAAGTATTTTCGTAATCAAATTCTATTGGGTAATTTAAATTATCTGAGATACACGCCCTCTGTTAATTGTTCTGCACCAAACTTCATAACTCTACGATTAATTCCTTGAAAACTTTAACCGTACCATAAGGTATATGGATAAGAAGGGTTATTTTGTTAAAAGAGTACAAATGAACTAAAATAATTATTAAATCAAACAATCAAAAATACAAGAAGAAAAAATACGAGGAGCATATTAGATTGACACCATGAAATAGTAATACAAAAATACGACAATGAAAATTAGTAGATTTGGAAAATAAAAAATGTAAACAGTAATCACAACAAATATTTGTAATTTGATAATAAAACCATTAATCTAAAATAATAATAAGATACCATACTTGGAATACATACACCTAACAAAAATAAAGGTGGTTCACCAAAAGGAACGCCAAATTTGACTGATCGGTTCAATAAAATATATATTCTGATAGCGACACAACAAATGATATAGGTCAAATAGAATTTCCAAGTATTTTTTCCCTCGCTTGATGCTTACAATAATATTGTTTTTTAAAGTATACAAACGATAAGAAATAATCTTAATATGCGATCAACATGCATTGGATGCGTTGCACATAACCCTTAATATAAAGCACTAAGCCGCTTACGCGAGTCAAAGGAACAGACCCACGAACGACACAGATAAAGAAGAGGTTAACTCCGGGATCACTCTGATAACCACACCACGCATCGAAACTGCATAAGATAATTTAAAAGATAAAAAAATATATAAAAGGCCTGCGAGCCAATACAAGATGTTCAGTTATAGTCATTTAAGTAGGACATTAAGTACTTGCTATTGTAACATATTTTTAAAATAAAAATGATTTTTTGAATTACGGAGAGCATTTAACTTTAACTTGCGTAAGCTTCAGCGCTAATTTCCATCACTATAATACAGTAAAGCGACGTGAACCGTCTTTTGTTAGTGAATGGAAAGCCAATTTCAAATCGTTCCTGCGTGACCAAATTAGAGTAAAGTATTTGGTATTTACATGGTGCTTAGTTCTCATGTCTGTTAGATAGAATTAAAGACAGATTTTAATGAAATATTTTGATTTTCTTGCAAACTTAAAATAAATTTCGTGATTTGTAAATGTAATATCAAAACAATATAGATTTAGAAGCTTTCATTTGATGAGGATAAAACCAAACAGAAAGTAATAAATTTCATATATCATCAGCAAAAATATGAATTGATATTTGATGAGTTTTTAAGAAATAAAAAAATCGAATTAAAAAAAAAAGAAAAATCATGTCTCGTATTTTCATTTTATGACACGTTTTTGTTCATTCACTCTAAACCAAACTAAACCATACCGTACATTTCGGATTTCTCTCAGAGCGCTTTCATGTTGCGTTGAAAATTTTATAGTTTTTAATTTATTTATATTTCATTTTATAATTTTGAACTGAAAACTTAAAAGAAAATCGGTAATATTTAAGTGCATTAATTTTAATAATTGTACTTAAAAGATTTTATCAATAATTTTTAAATTTTCCAACATATTTCACAAACTCAAAAATGTTGTCTGAGTGTAATATTCCGCCACTCGATATACTGCTTGGTAACAACATTTTTGCTCCCACTTTAAACATATGAGATGGTGCATTATTTCATTTTGTAATAATTGTTCATATTTTACTTTGGATCTTTCAGTCTATTAAAATTCTTGTCTGGTACCACATCGGACACTGAAGATTTAAGCAACAGAAATCATATTTGATCCGAGTGATTATATTGAAAACGTTATTAATTTAATAACACTCTAATACTGAATGAAAATTGTAATTTTAAAATAGGGATATAATGTTCGGAATCCAAGACATCTGAGATGCATTCATTTATTTTGATATTTTCAAAATATAATAATTATGAAAAAATGATGAATTTTAATGGTAGATTTCGTCGAACGCATGTGGGTTTAAATTTTGGTATACAGAAAATTAGTAATTAGTTTCAGCTGTGTTAGTAAGATGTTCTAATTTCTCACACATTAAAGTTCATAATAAATGAAATAAAAAACTGGTAGAGTAATTCATCTTTAATGTAATTTTTTTTTAAAACTTTGTAACCTGTAAACTTTGTTTTGATCTTACGACTTGTGTTACCAAATTTTCCAGTTCTCTACGCCTATTCGAATCAGTTAAACTCTTATTTATCTATTTACGCGACCTTAAATATAAACGTAATAAAAGAAACATTATGATCTCGTTAAATTAAAACGGGGTAAATATTAAAATATATGTATTACGACTACAGTGTACACCTCTGTTGAAATACCTAGCCTAGTTATATTTTTATACGACATTTATTTTAAATGGACTTAAAAGTCAAACAAATAATTCGAATTGAGGAAGTATGTTGATTTTACACGGTTCTGTAACACAAAAACAAAAAAAACGGAACTCTTGTAAGATCACTTCCGAATTCATCCGTCCGTCTCCGTGTCACAATGATTTTTCTCAGAAAGTATTTACAATGTAAATTAGATTTTATAAATTTGAACATTAGATTTTATAAAATAATACCATTGAAGAGATATCGAAAAAATGCAGTAATATTTTTCGCAACAAAACCTGTTTTGCGATAGATGAGTTCCTAAAGCGTTTCGCACATCTTTTAATCCCCAACTCTTAAACCGCTTGCTTTTATATGCAAAAAAATTAGGCTAACGGCATTTGTAAATACTGCATTTATTAACGTATACTAGGCAATGTATTTATACAGTATAATGTAATATGAATTTTTGTAAATAATTGAATGCAAGTACTATGTAACCTAAAAGATTTAAACTTTTATATTAATTATTCTCGCAGTTAAAGTGTAAAAACGTATCATTTTTTCATTCGATTGTCAATTGTACAAAACTATTGTAACTTACTTAGGATCTGTGTATGTATATATATATACATACATACACACACACACACACACACACATATATATATATATATATATATATATATATATATATATATATATATGTGTATGCTCAACTTATCAAAAATGGAAAAGAACACAAGTGGAACTATATAACGAGATTATTTCATAAAGCATTTATCAGTTATACTATTATAGTTCATGAAGAATATATACTCGTTCAGAATGAATTTTGCGTCAGTTCTTTTAACTATACAAGTGGCAGACTACACCTCAGGATGTTATCTAGATGAGTATAAAATTGGTTATATTACATTTCGCCCGGAAAAAACAACTCAACCAAATATAATTATCCGCCACTCTTTGGTAATTACGGTCCTCAGTATTATCCTTTAGGACCAGGTTATCCCGGTTACAGCTACAACGGGTATTATCCCTATATAAAACCAGATGCCACAATGAAAGATGATTCACGCCCTGTACAACCTGCATACCCACTGTGAAAAAATATTTCACCTCTCCCAGTTACTGGGTTCGCTCCCGTTGCAATGCCGTTCCGATAGCAACATTTCTCGCAGTTACTACACTTGCATTCATCACGAACCCTCCGACAACAACATCGTCTACTGCAGAAGCTATTGCAAACGAGGGAAACGTGGAGAAATTTCGAGAAATTGAGCAGCTGTAAACCGGAAAGAATAAGAAGCCGAATACGCATCAGGGGAAAAAGAGACATAGTATACATAGTTAAATGTATCTACTTGATAATAAAAAAAAAAGTGGCTGAAAATTTGTAGGTAAAAAATATGTGTGAAAGTCAATATTAATAAAAAATGATTACCAATAAATAATTTGTTAAATTCATCAAGTCATCGAGTATGACACATGAAAGCGTTTCTATTATTACATTTTGACCTGCTGAGTGTGAGATTGATCAGTCGCTCTAGATCGGTGCTGAGATCTGGTATAGGTATCCATCAATATTTTGTATTTAGAATGTCGCTTAAATCAATAGCTGTTTAATTTTCATAAGAAGCTGGTGCTATCTTATGATGATCACAAAACCAAATAAGGGAAATGTTTGCCTATTACTTTTAAGCATTGTTTTAATGGTAGTATTTTTAAGAAGTTGAATACGTTAGTTTTCTAAACGTTATGTTGACACAATGTTACAAGTTTATAATAACTGATGTAAAATTAAGGCTATACTAAGTTACTCTGGGTTATGCTCGCTTGGTCTAGGTTACTGAAGATTTCTTGGAAATTAAAGTTGTAATTTGGGATTGTAAACAAACCTGAAGAGAAATAGATGAAATTTTACCATTTTTACCTATGGAAAGAAATTATTTATTATCTCTGAAATAATCCTGTTCAACGTACTTACAACCTTTATAATATTCTTGGTAATTCAATTACATCTTTTCAAATTTAAAACTGTTACTAGGAAAATAGTCTGTCACAATCGTTTCAAAATGCCATTTTAATAAAAATGAAAAAAAAAAATATGACAATACCATATCTCTGAAATATTATTATAAAGTTATTAATAATAAATAAAATAAATATTATTATAAGTTATTATAAAGTATTCTTTTGAGAAACTTTGAAGAATTTAAGTCATCCGTTTTGAAATAAAAACGCTTGAAATAAAAACGCTTTGCTTTTATGGCAATGTACTTATGTAGTTTTACTAGGACTTTCTGTGCAATTTCAATACGATGGATCTTAGACTAAAAGAGCTATGACGGAAGTAACGAAACATAAGGGTTCTGTTTTTACATCGAACCTGAAGTTGAACCTGAAATACATTTTTTTAAATAGGTCTCAAAAACATTTTGCAACATAACTATTTCAACTGCCTCCCCTTCCCTTGAAGTAACTTTTTACCAGGTATGTCGAAAATTTTAATAAATCAATATATTTATGATAAGTATTTCAAAGCGAAACTGAATGCTTCGGTGCAAAATTAAGTCGTATTGAATTAATAAGCTAAAGATCTATGGGCAAGCAAGTTATTGGTCTTAAGCCTGTCAAAAACGTGCTAGACAATGTTCTCATTTAGTCAAAAATAATATAGAAATATACAAATAGCTTAGGAGAGATACTACGTACTCTTAAACATTTAAAATTTTGTACATATTTAATTGTGTAAGAAACCGGCGTAGTGCGACTTCCATTAAAAATAAAGAGAATTACGCTAAAGTTTACAAAGAGGAAATTTCGGATTCTTAAGGTTTGACAAAAAACCAATTTATCTAATCTACATGAAGCTTATAATATGTACGTAGACGTAAAGTATATAATACGTCTCGTACTAAACATTATATATAAATGTATTATATATTCAGCACATTTTTGAGATACAAATATGCTAAGTATTTTTCAATGTACCATAAATATTTCTCTGAATAATGAAAATAACTAATCTTAATTTGCTCAAAATTTTTTCCATTCAAAGTAATAGAGGTGATTTATTTTAATCAATGTAAAATTCTTTTTAAGTTATTTTGCATAGCAAAATGCTGCTATGAATATAGAAAATTTTACGATCTCCATACCTAGATTTCCATTTTTTTTTTATTTTTCTAGTGGCTTTTGGAATCTGCAATGCACAGATTTATATTTTCTAAACTATTTATATGTATACAACCGAGGTTTCCAGAAACTATAATTTTTAGAAGCAATTTGTTATACATTTTTTTACGAATTATTTGAGGGTTCATAATTATATCCTCAATTTTAACATAACGTAAATTAGTTAATTTATTTTAAGTTAAAAAAGCGGTTTCACAGATCATGATATTGTATTATAAGAAACTTCTGGAACTTTGCAGGTTTATTCTTATTGAAAGAAATTATGACGCACCAAATGAGGAGACATTTCCTTGTAATGCCGTGAATATCATCGAATAACGATCGTTTACTAATATAAATACCACAATGATGCGTATTTTCTTTCACGTGAAATACCTTTAAATAAGGTATTATGTACATGTTTTTTTCAATATCGCCTTAAAACATTTTCAAACGTAATGAACTTTTTATCACTTATTTCCAAAATGACACAATTAAATTTTCTGTTGCTTTTGTAAGTAAGGTACTTGCTACATTTAAAAAATATACTTGTTATAAATTCAGGAAAAAAAATTATTGAAATTAGTACAGTAATTAAAAATCCTGTATTATTAATATAACAACTACATAATTTTTTAGTTGCCTCCGTCTAGGGCTAGTCTAAGGCTATCTAGCAATAGATGTAATGCTGATTTAAAGCAAGGTCAGTTTGTGACCGTAACTCAACCTTTACTTACAAAAATTTTAAACATGTACTACAAATTACTTATGCTAGCGGCGACTGACTAGGTCTTAGATGTCTTGAATCTGCCTATTGTTGGCATATCATCAATTAGCGGAATATTTATAAAGCATCTGGGATCTCCTGCAAGTTTCCGGATGCCTTATAATTCTAACATTGTATGATTTTCTTATGTATGATTTTATTTTATGGGTTTCGATTTCTTATATAGGATTCCAGATTCATTAGGGATGAATATAATCATAAAAATACCATTAGGTAATTACAGTATTGAAGCACTACGATTTTCTGACTTGGATTTTTTTAAATGAAAGTTTATTTCGCATACAAAGCTGTAATTTTTCGCAGAAAATCTTATAACTGCTTCCTTTTAGTAAAGCTATTGTAAGCGAATAACTGATAAAAATGAACTCCAAAAGATCTAAGGTACTCTGATTGAAAATTATGCAACCTGTCTGTGAATTATATAGATTATGTAGTTTGACTGTGTCACATCATTCAAATTTCGTGCAGAACAATTTTCACGTTTTGAATGAACTTGATGTTAACGGACTTTTATATTGTTGTTAAATTTGAAGAGGCAAGAAATTTCAGCCAAGAATAAATATTATAGAATCAGTTGTGTAGCTTTCCAAATATTGTCAAGAAGAAAAGCTTAAGAAATTTTAAGTTAAACAACAGCGTAGTACTCTGACTTGGAATGATATGTGAATTATTTCAACCAATCTGTATGTTTAATCGATTAGGTCATAGTATTGATGAAATTCAAACTGGCGAAATAAGTTTCTTTTTCTCTTATCATTAGGCAGGAATCATAAAAAAGAAATAAGTTTGTAAATCTTTGACATGAAATACTTTAGGTTTCTGGCAAGTTTAAGAACACAATTGCTTTGAACAACTTACACTCGTGACGACAGGAAATTTTACATGTTGAAAGCGTCGAATAGGAACGTGAGGAAAAATAATTATTACGTTTCATAATATTGCATAATGAAATTTTTATTATTTTCGTAATGATATTGCTGGAACCCTTTCAGTTTATATTTAGTGGGCAAACAAGACCTTAAATCATTTTTTATTTCCAAAGGATATATGTTTTTATAAACAGGTGAATACTTACTTTTGCTGCATTATTTAAATTAATTTTCAAATTTTTATAAAGAAAGATTGCACCCTCGATGTTAGTTTAAGATAAAAATGAAATGTAGAAGTTTAAATTTTTAGTCTATTCGACTATTGAAATCTTATATGATACGAGTTGAAACCGGTGTAAGCTGGTTGGTTTCTGTTTGAAAAATTACAATATATTATAGTACGAAAGGAATAAACATATAGAATAGTTTTAAAGATATTTAATAATAATAATAATAACAATATAACATATTTATTTATTTATTTATTAACTTTTATGTATAGTACCTATGGCGGATTTATTGCTACATGAACAATCTCTTCCAGTCAACTATCATTTTCACAGAAAATATTATATCGAATTTAGAAATCATTTGTAAATATTTAAAATATTTAAATAGTATTATAATATTATGTGAATATATAATAATCCTAATTGGGGTAATTATATTAGAAGTTAATATTTTAAATTTACATTTTAAATTAAATTAATGGCACCGATTTATTTTAATAAAAAATAAAAAATACAAATATTTTGTCATTTGTTTTATACTTTCTAAAAATAATCAAAAACAATTTTCACATTTATATACCTTATACAATTATTTTATAGTAACTAGAAAAAAACGACGTGCTATCAATAAGTATCATCTTGCCGTATGTGGCAGAAGATATATACTATTCCAGCACATTTCGTTTTGCGTTACGAACTGGCCGAAGTGTTGGTTTTTTAAATTTCATGGCTCGAAGGTAGGGTAAAGAGATTTCAATTTCATATTTGCGCTCTTATAACAAAGATGACGAAAAATAATTTTATAATAAATGTTTTTCACTGTGTTTATAAATTGTTGCAAGTTATATTTTGTTATATAACTTACTGATTACGTACAAGCAACACGGTATGCCTGTGAATATTCGGATAAGTTGACTATTGACGTAACAAACTTATATTTATTGCGATTAATACGTTAGCCAGCTGACAATTTTTGGCTACATTCGGCACCGTGCACCACTGTACGCAAACTGACGTAAATTTTAAGTTCGATACCGATCTAAATTTTACCCATATGCAAAACTTTCCTGCTAACAACTTTGTATATAAAGCTAACTTTTGTCCATGGTTTTGCTCATCTACATTTTTTGTTCTCATGCTTTTATTTATATTTTACCCAAACCCTGAAGTTTTTACTTCAAAAATACCCTTGATTAGAGTAGAAATAATGATAAATAGAAGCTTGCCCACTTATTTTTCGGCAGTCGTCAGGAAATAAAAAGGAGTTAATTTCTTTCCAAGACACAACCTTCCACGCATACGCTTTATACAGCTTTGTAAAATATTATGCTCGATAAACATACTGAGTTTAATGACAAAATAAAACAAACGTAACCTAACCTTACATAATCTAAACCTAACCCAACACAAACGTAACTAGCCTTACTTAACTTAACCCAACTTAACCTTGCCCGAACCAACATGACGCAATTTAAATCAATCCAAGTAAACCCGATAACCTCAAATTTCTTATTCTGAATTTTTCTAACGCACAAGGCATATTTACAGAATCGCATGACTTGTGGGCGCTAAATTGTTTTTTAATCTTCACGTAATTAAAACTGAAAATGTTACCGATCGAATGCGTGTACATGAAAAAAATAGGATTCCACAACTCTCTGTATCATTTGAAATAATTGATTCCAGGTAATTGAAATAATTTAATTTAAAAATTCAAACCATGAAATGGACTTACATTTTATTTGACAAGACTTACTCTATAATCAAAAGTACGGTTATTAATATTTTTGTTGGGATGCGCAAAAAAAATTTTATTATTAGTATTAATATTAATTTTGAAGCGATGCTAGAAAAAATTCGCATGCAATTCTTTGACGATCTAAACCTCGATTTGTAAGTATATACTAAAGGGTAAAACGACAGAGAAATAAAGTTTAATTAACTATACATATTATTTACAGTTAAATTACATACAATATATGCATACGTTATACGTATATGCATACGCACACTCCATAGTTGCATACTTGTTTAAGGGCAGGATAAACGTTGAGTTAAATGTTCCATATACGTTGAGTTAAATGTTCCAAAAATATACAAAATTTAATTCCATAGATTGTACTAAATACATATAAGATAATTTTAATACCATATATTCAACAAAATAATATCATCTTCATAAATATCTAACAAAATCTTCATATAAATTCTCATAGAAGATGGTCAATTAAAAAAATAGCCGCGATGACAGAACACGGCGAAACGCTGCTAAAAGAATCTTCCGTAATCTAAGTCTGTTGTAATCTTTTCTTACGGCAACCGAAGTGTGGGTTTATTGTAGATTCACAAATAAATAAAGTACATATATCGTTAGTATCGTAATAGAGGAACTACACGCAAAATTAATAATGAATCAATCATAAACATATGAACAAACGCCAAAGTTTTGACATTTTACCTTTAACAGATAATGTGCAAAACAGCAGATAGCAGTAGTGAGCGCTGTTTTTGTTTCTTGTCGCGAATGCGTCCACTTATTCTATCGTGTTCATCTATTTTTCTCGGTTGTTAGCTAAGTATTTATTTTTCGTTTTCTTGCGATAGATTCCTTATGTTTGACACAATTGTTGCAAGAAAAACTTTGTGACGTTGCATAAAAATGTTGCAAGAAAAACTTTGATTTGACTCTTATCGTGCCTAAACAAATTTTAATTTAAAAAGTTTTCATAAATCTCATGAACACGGACGGGCACTGACATGTGAACAGACGGGTAGACGGACTATGGTACCATAAAATGATAATGAGACTGCGCCACGTAGATAATTTATGCTAAAAATAATATTTTAACTTAAGCTAGGTAAAATTTACCTGAATCCAAAAATATCTAACTCGGAAGAATATATATATATATATATATATATATATTCATTTATATATATATATATATATATATATATATATATATATATATATATATTCATCCAAATGTTCAATATCGGCAACGCCTATTAAGACTTACTCCTTTATATCCAGCTCCAACGAGTCGATTCAGATTTATTTTAATGAATAAAATGTAATATGTGAATATGTTATACAAAACAAAGCCCGTATTATCGACTTGCTTTACTGATACAGTTTTAAATTCAGTCGGTTAGAATTACTACCTCGAATTGTTTATATTAATTCACTTGAACTCTGCCGATTTTACAATTAATATCCTGCAGTGGCAAGAGCTCAAAAAAGGCGAATTTAAAAATAAAATGAAATGTGTACAAAATGTTTTCTGGAAATTTGTGTCTGATGCGATATTGTAAGAAATTTCAAAAAGAAAGTTTAAATATAATAACAAAACTATAAAATGAACGTATAATTGAAAACACAAGGTTCGATTAAACGTTATTCGAAATGTCTCTACATACTAAAAATTTCTTTATATTTCAAAATAATATAAAAGAAACTAAATAATTTTATGCCATCTCTCGTTATGAATATATTCTAATGAAGCCATTTCTTGGTCGAAGAGCTAAGGTTGTCCAAATAATGTCAATAGGATTACATAGATGGGTGAATGAGAAATCAATTATTGACCTAATTAAATTATTTAAATAAAAATAATAAAATAATAATTATTGAAAAAACAATTTAAATAATTTTAAATTATTGTAATGCCTAACCAATTATAATCAAAAAATATTTAACTTTGTTCTATCTACACTTGAAGCTAAGAACTAGAGAATTTAGATTTTTGTTATTCTGACAGGTATTAACAACTAAACTTATTTGGTTTTAAACTTCATTGTTTAATCTTTTAAAGTAATAAGTATACCACCTAGATTTCAACAAAAAAATGAAATATATTTGTGACCACAATATTATCTCAAAAAAATTTAATATTTCATTTAAATATAATATTTCAGTTAATAAAAGGAGATATCTTTTATTCTCAACAAACTTTCCATAATTTGTAAGAATTTTGATACTATAATACGACTTTTACAATTCATCATACGACTTTCACCATAGGTTCCATTTGTACAAGATAAATATAACACAATATCGAGGAATTGCAATAAAAGTACACGCATGGTAATAAAAATAGTTGATGCATATGTTAAAAGTTCATCTACAATATGAGTAAGCAACCGTGTGAGAAATTAGTTTGAGCTTTTGTTTTCATTTTCGTCGTAAAAAGCGAACTTTCGAAAGCTGTATACATTGTTGTCACTAGGTTTAAATAGATATTTGAAATATTTCGCCATTTTTTATTCAAGTTTATTGAAGCAATAAAACAAAAAAATCAATACAGATTTAACTCTAGAACAATATTCCCGTCATTTTTTATTCGAAACAAAATAATTTATTGTGCATTCAAAATTATTTTATTTCAATACCACTATCATATATTAATTCCGAGATATTAAAAAATCTTAAATGTGTGTATTCTAACGTTTCATAATCATTTACAAGAAACCGTTTCAAATAAAGGTACTGTAAAGGTTTGTGAAATAAAAATAAAGAAATTAAAAATTGACAATAAAAGTAAAAAGTAAAAATCGCCTTATTGTGCACAACGTAGAAAATAATTCGACTTAAGACACAAATAGAACAATGTAATAGTTTTTTTTATGATTGTATGTGTGCGTATTATATAATTTCAAAGAAGATTGAGGTGATTTCTTGTAGACGTTTTTTATATGCTGACTACAGTGTAGGTATTTTTTGTGTCAATAACACTATATAGTAAGACAACATATACATGGGATACAAACAATTGCTACAAACATAACTTTAATATTTTCTCCAAACTACTACTTGGCTACAACTACGGAATACGTTAAAACCTATTAATATTGAACCGCTTTAACAAGTGGGAATTAATGAGATGGATTGACGTGATGTCAACAAACACGTTTATAGATTTCGTAACCGAGTTTATCAAGAAAGACTTCCATGAGTGAGACCTTTTGCCATTTACTGTGATGAGGGAATCGTAGAAACGAGTTTTCTTTTACTTTTCACAATGCTTTATTAAAGTTATTTCATGACACGAAATTTATGAATGCAAAAGCTCGAATTTTCCCTCAATTTGTTAGGGAGAAAATGGAGTCATAATTTAGTGAAGAGTTAAAAAAAATATGTTATTGATTTATGTAACGGGAAAAGTTCGTAAAGTTCTCTTAATGTGCAGGAAAATAAATACAAAATATTAAACTAATTTTTATAACTAAGACTTTTAATAGAATATATGATACCATGCGTTTAGGCAGTGTTTTTTAATCAATAAATGATATTAACTTTTTGTATATTAATCGTGCTGTCAACTGTAGTTATTGATTCAATGCTTTAGTCCAGTTTAGAAGTTTACTGCCCAGTACTTTGTAACATAAAAATGCTTGTAACAAAAAAATTTTAATATGCTACAAAAATTATTAAATATATTTCATCGAATGTTTATGGATTTCATTGTCAAGTTGTTACAGAAATATATTAAATATTATTATTTTTTCAACCATTATCTATTCTATAACGATTGTGTGTGTTTGAATAAAAAATTCAACTGGTTGCAATTTTGTGTACTCCCCACTTAAATTCGTATTAATAAAAGTCTACAATATGTTGTAAATATGTTATATATAAATATGTTTTTTAAAATATGTTATATAAGTTTTGCCCGTTTGGATATTATAAGCTGTATGAAGGTATAAATTTTATTTTAATGAGGTCAGCTATATTGTGCGGAACCACAAATAACAAAGGCACAAATGAAATTAGTATGGTTATGAAATTAATATTATTAATTGAACTATGTAACATGATTAACTTGTATTTTCTTATTGTACATGAAAATAAATATAAAATAAAAGGAAATAAATACATAATAATGCATCCTTTTTCTAATATATGCATGTACTTTTATTTTAATATTAATACTTGTAGAAATCTATACTCCTGTGTCGTTAAATTTATCTTTTTAATGATAAACAAAACTTTTTATTCCATTTACATGTAACATTACATAAACTACACAATTTTTGAAAAAAATAAAGCTTAATTTTATACGTAAACACAAAATAATTATACAAATCCAAATAAACCCAATGGAAAACAAACCATTACCACATGCTGTAAGATTCGGACCACGCACTTGCTTATTGATAATTAACCGACGATTAAGCGACGACAATAAACGTGCAAAAGCTTATTGATAATGAACCTCTTCAAAAATAGGAATTAATGAGATGATCGAACATTAAGCTCATGAAGCTTAAAAAGCTTCATGAGCTTAATCTTCGCTTTTGTAATGAATATACGACATATAACCCCTTTCCATTTACGAGATTAAATTCAGTACCAAATATTTTCTCCTAATTTGAAATATAATTTACTGGTATTATAATGTAATGGAAATATAATTTATTTTCAACGTAAATTATAGTTCAGAAAATTTTAAATATGATGTTTCCTTGTATTTATACAGAATATATGAATAGTTGTCAAATTTAAATTTAAAAATAAGGGGTCATAAGCGATCCATTTTTAAATTTTTTTATTAATATATTTATTATATACTACGAAGCAATTTAAAACTTATGCACACAACTACGTCCTCACTTAAAACTACTAAATATTTTATATAAAAATAAACATGCATTTGTTAAAGATAAGTTACAAAAATTGAAACCAGCAAAAGTTTCAACTATTATTTAAAGATAATTCGAACTTAATTTATTTTTAATATTATTAACTTCAAATGAGAAAAGATATGGTTGTGTGTACAACAGAGACACACAGAAAGACTCTATAGAAATAAGCTATCATTTACAAAATTGAAGTAAACTCATAAAACTTGCAATATATTTAAATGATGAAAAATAATATTAATTTTTGTTAAAAGCTTAAAAAAATTCTAGCTGCCCTAATATGTTTAAACTATTATATTTACCTAAATCGCTACGGCACTCACTCACATACATACATACATAATATATATGTATGTATGTGTATATATATATATATATATATACACACACATATATATATATATATATATATATATATATATATATACATATATATACATACATATTTGTGCGTGTGTGTGCGTGTATGTATATGTACATGACATTATGACCCAACCTTATCAACCAACCCGAAAATGGGAGAGAACATAAATGGAATGATATAAGAAAAACGTTTCAGAACGCACTTATCAGTTACACTGCACCAGTCTTATTCTCATCGTGGTGATTGTGCACTTCGCTTATTACAATCGTTCGTTCATTACCACCAATGGCATGGTCATCATTGGGGACAAGCTTCTTAGATTCACAAACATTGACATTCTCATAATAAGACACCAGATGAACCAACGCAGATTGTTACTCGTCCACCCACCATAACAACTGTCCCAAGTTATGTAAAACCTGCAGTTCCCACTTGCGCACATATTTCACATCTCCCAGTGTCTTTCCAGTGTGATCTTGTTCTCCGAGGCCTCGTGACACTCGCTCCCGTCACGAGGCCTCTGAGAACAAGATCGACTACTACAGAAGCTATTACAATCCATTGGCTTAATTCTTGTACAATGTGATAAGTTAAATGAAGGTCATGTGGCAAAATAGACTACAATTGTAAATAAACAGACGCGTGTAGCATTAATCTGTCGCAAATAAATTTTCGAAGTCACATATTACTCAAAATGATAATTATGACATAGCATCAAAAAAAGTTTAAATTGTATCATATAATTTTGATTGGGGTACGGTATTTAGATTTGATGATAATTTCTACAAATTTGTTTTGTGTTTTGCTTTAATTATACCATTTTTCAATAGTTGGATGTACTTCTTATCTCAGCCTTAAGTCGATATGAAGTTACAATTTAATAGTAACTTATGTAAAATTAGGTCCCTAAAGTAGTATTATTGAATATTGATCCATGAAAATTAATGTAGTTATTTTCGAATTATAAGCAAACATAAAAAGGAGCGGATGAACTTTTACCATTTTCCTGTTATATAACAATTAAATATATATATATATATATATATATATATATATATATACAAAATATATATACAAAAATTACTTATCACATGGCCAATAAATATATTTGACGTACTTAACAGTTGTTTTTATATTCATTATCCTTCTTCTTTACTTCTTTTTGTATTCTTAACTTAAAACTTTAGCCACTAAAACTGTCAACCATAATTGTTTCAAAACGCCATTTCGTCAAACTATTATTTTCTCAAAACACAATTTCATAATTTGCATGTTTTTTGCTTTTCACTCTTCGACACAACAAAAATATATTTCTGAAATCTGCATTAATTTATCATGCTAAACACGATTTTCGGAAGACTTAGAACCAATGTCCGGGACTGAAAATGAAGGTGGTACAAGAACATCTAGACTGTACAGGATTGGGATCAAGAATTAATTCAGATTTGTAAAAATATATGGAAAAACAAGTCATTTCTTTTACGCCCGTTAAAGACATAGTAGGCAATATACTTACTTAATGAATACAAATAGGAGTATTTACAAATTGTTTAAGAAAAATACTATGTGCTTTTATACAATGAAGCTTTTGTACGTATATACGTGTGCAACAAACCTTCGTAAGCCGAGTTCTACTCATAATATAAAAAAGTCCTAAAGTTTATGGTAAGTAAAGTTGAGTTTTTTTAGGATTTGACATAAAAACAATTTATTATATTGACATGAAACTCGTGTAACTATTTATAAAATGCCATCTAAATGTGCAAATAATGTTTGTTACGGTTATAGCAAAGTGAAATTAAGTAACCAAAGATGCTTAATCACGTTGGTTTGGGGACTTTTATATTCCTTTATGAAAAATTATAATTGCTCTGAAGATTCGCAGTCCGCAGGGCTGGAGATTCTAGGTTTCCTCTAGATGCCTGGAAGCTCAGTTTAAAACGAATTCTTCTACATAATGGCAAAACACTCAAATTCATTATCTTATTTCGTGCATGATGAAGAAGTATATGAAAATATGTAACTAATTTTAGATGCCATCGGTCGTTGATTTATTTTTGGGTATGTAATTGGGTTAGATGAACTTCTTTTGTTGTTTCCTCTTTGAGTAGGTTTTCCAATTTAAAACTCAATATTTCATAAAAAAGACCGGTTTCCGAAACCAAAACTTCATTGCAGGGATAAGAATATTTAGGTCCTTGCTTATTGACAACAGAATACCAAAAAAAATGTCTTTCACCATTGCATACTAAATTCAGACTGATAGAAAAGACATTCTCTAGAAAGAAGGACCAGCTTTTTTCATCACATTTACTTAAAAGTACCAAGTAAATTTTCACGATTAGACGACATAACAGCAAAAGAAGGAATATTAATCGATCCTGGAATTCATCGATCCTTGAATAAATAGTAATAACTCGCAGCTCAGTTTTTTTCCCGTAAATTGTTAGGAGTGAAAGATGGACGAACGAACATGGGAAACGATTTCACCTAGACGTATCTGAAATGGAAAAATGAAACCAGTGTGAATGAAATGCTTTAATGCTAGCAAACTATTTCTAATGTTTTTTTTTCATTCATAATATAAAAACATTGCCTAACTAAGATTTATCTTCATTTCAGATAGATAAACTTACCACAGTTGAAACCAACGTTTCTATTTAACTACTTCAAAAAATGTTTTTTTCCTAAATTACGAGTAGAGCTTTTATCGAAAAAAATGTATTTTCGTATATAAGAAAATTTATGTTTGTACTCTAAATAAAATAAATAAATCTTTTAAAAGTGCTAAAAATATAAAAAAAGTCATATTCTTGTTATTTAATATATACAAAACAAAACACGATATTTATGTGTTTATCTTCTTGAATAACATAATAATATTTAATATAACATTATAAAAAATAGATAATGATATATATGTATGAATATAATATGTAATTTCTTTAAAATAGTATATTAGAAATAAAGTGAAAGATACTTGTTATTTAAAAATTAGTACAATAATATAAATCTTTGACTTCTTACCACCTACACGAATACAAATGTGACATTGCGATCTCCACCTTATTTTTAATTATTTTCTCGTCAAACTTCTCTTTTTCGTAGCCTCGATAGCATACACTGAAACGATTTCGTTCCGGAGACAAAGGAGGCCACTAAATGGAATTACAAATCTCTGAGTATCCGGCAGTTCCTTCCCTATAAAATGGAGAAAATGTTCATCATTTAAAGTTTCGATTCAAAGGAGGCAATTAAAGTTATATATATATATATATATATATATAGATAGATATATATATATATATATATATATATATATATACAGATATATATATATACATATATATATATGTATATAAAATTTAGCAAAAAAACAGAATCACAAATTATTTTTGCTTTAAGGTTAGTAAAGACGTTTATAAATTTGGAAGAAGTACCAATATCTCGATAACTACAGCATTATTTTTATAATAATTTACATCTTAATAAATAACCTGGTTTCCGTGTAATTTTGATAACACGTTTGTTAAAAAAAATATATTTTATGTGAAAGTGATGAACAATTTATTAATTACCATAAACTTGACTAGAACTTAGACTGAAGTTTCAGCACAGTAGGCGTGGAAGAAAAAACGAGCGTAAACCATCTTATATATTGACATTTAACACAGTGTGGCGTAGTATATCGTTGGTTGGCAATGAGCTGAAGCGATGACTGTGAATACTGGCAATATTCATATTACTAATGAAACTGTAATATGTTTGTAAGGAATATTTATATAATGTAAGGTTCTATCTTTCACCAATGGCATTCACATGTGGTTTAGGTATTTCATATCATTTTAAAAAATAATGTTGGAAATTATTTTTATGATTGGATGTATATTGTAATTAATATTGTCGTAGATTCATAATAATATTTATCGGAAAAAAATAATTTTATAATAAATGTTTCTCACTGTGTTTATAAATTTTTGCAAGTTAAAATTTAATGGATAACTTACTGATTATGTACAAGAACGTGGTACGCCTGTGAATATTCGCATAAATTGATTATTGATGTAACAAATTAATTTTTATTGTGATTAATCCGTTAGCCAGCTGATGGTTTTTTGACTAGATTCAGCACCGTGCATCATGAGAACAGAAACAAATTGACGTATTTATCAGTGCGATACCGACCTAAATTGGACTTCTATTCAAAATTTTCCTGCTAAGAAATTTATGCACAAAACTAACTTTTGTCCGTGGTTTGGTTCGCGTATATTTTTTGTTTTTGCGGAGGTATTTTACCCAAATCCTAAAGTTTTGATTTCAAAAATACCCTTAATTTGAGCAAAAATAATGATAAACAGAAGTATGCAAACTTATTTATTGGCAGTGGTTAAAGATGAAGAAAGGGGTTAAGTCCTTCCTAAGATACAACCACCACCCCATGGAGATTAAAAAAATGATATTACAGGAAACATAACATTTTTGAAATTCATAAAATAAAAGAAATTAAATTTCATTACACTGCTTAATAAAATTTGATGCTCGATAACAATACCGAACTTGATGTCAATGTAAAATATACGTAACCTAACCCAATAAAATCTAACTTAACCCATCCTAACACAACACAAATAAACATAACTAACCTTACCTAACTTTTCCTAAACATACTTAACATAACTTAACCCTGGCCGACCCAAAGTGGCACAACTTAATTCAACCTAATCCGACGCAAATAAACCCGATAACCCCGAATATCTCATTCTCAATTTTTCTGACGCGCAAGGCATATTTGTAGAATCGCATGACTTGTGCGCGATAAGTTGCTGTTTAATCTTCACGTAATTAAAATTGGAAATATTCAGGTAACCTGTCGAATGCTTGTAAGAATATGCAAAAAATAGGATTCCGTATCTCTCTGTATCTCTTGAAATAATTGATTCAAGTTAATTGAAATAATTTAAAAGTTTTATCGGGTGCTAGCAACCAGAATTCAATTTTGGTATTCATATCTGTGGTTAATGAATTAGAAGGGACCCATTGAATGATACTTTAAAGCCTATTAATGGAAAAAAGGGGCCTAAAATTTAAAAGTAATGAAATGGACTTAAATTTGTTTTAAAAAGACTTACTCAATAATATAAATTACGGTTTTGCAAACTTGCTTAAGGGCAGGATAAATACGTTGACCTGATAGTCACAAAAATATACAAAATGTCTATAGGTTGTACTAAATTCATATAAGTTTATTGTAATACTATAAATTCAGGAAAAATTATAAAACTTCATAAATATCAAATAAATTTTGAGACAAATTCGCATAGAAATTTGTAAATTGAAAGAATAGCCGCGATGACGGTACCAGGACGCGGCTAAATGAAGATGCATTGGGATCTATTGCTCTTGTCGTAAATTTTATTTACGACAACTTATGCGTGGGTTGTTCTAGATTTATAAATAAATTAAGTACATATATTGTTAGTTTTGTAATGGATGAGTACAAGCAAAATTATTAATAAATCAATCATAAATAGATAAATAAATGGACAAAGTTTGACTGCTTACCTGTAACACATAACGTATTAAATAGTTGATAGCAGTAGTGGGCGCCATTTTTGTTTGTTTTCGTGAATGCTCATTTTCTCGTGTTCATCTATCTTTCTAGATTGTCAGCTAAATACTTATTTTTCGTATTTTTGCAATAGATTCTTTATATTCAGACGTTGCATAAAAATGTTGTGACCAGGGAAAATGTTGTGACCTTGTAATCGTGCCTAAAGAAGTTTCAATTCAAAAAGTTTCCGTACTGCAATATATGTATGAGGACGTACATTCAAAAATATAATATGTTGGTGCACACTAATACCTCTATATATATTTAATACCTCTATATAAGACAGATACTCACTAAATCTCATAAATGCGGACGGTCACCTATATACAAACAAATGAATGGACTGACTATGGTACCGTAAAATGATAATAGCATAGCGACACGTGGATAATTTATTTTAAAAATAATATTTTTCTTTAAGCTAGACAACATTTCTAATCAATATCCAAAATCAAACTCGCAAAAATCATATACATGTATACATATATACACACATACACAAACACACACACATATATGTATAAATATATATATATATATATATATATATATATAAATATTTATATATATATATATATAAGGAAACTTTGGGACTTTAATCTGTAATAATAATACATACAACACCAATACACCTATTTTTTTTAAATCATATCACTTTTTAACTATCTCTGTCCTTTGCATAGCTTTACATAAAAAGGATAAAAAAAAGAAAAGGATATCAAAATTAATTTCAAGGCTTTGTTTACATTTCGTAAATCAAAATTATTGCCGTTTAAAAATCTTTAACATCCATTTATTATTCCTTTAAATATTAAAGTTTATAAAAAATATTATTATCGATTTTAAAAATTAACTTATGCTATTAATACGATATTTTTTCATTTGTCGTTTAGATAAATTACTATTCGTTTCTTATTAATAAAGTTATGTTAATTTTAATTACTTATTTCAAATTCAATCTTTATGGATTATTTATTTTTTATTATGGCAACCCTGACACATTTCTTCTGGCTAGATATTTTTCGAAATTTAGTTTGATATAACCATAGATAATATACTAAAGATATAACAGTTAATTGGTTTAATGTCATTTTATTCTGTTAAATGATTTGTTATTTGCGATATGGAGTGAATGAAATTACAAATGTTATATCGTTTTTTTAGTGCTGGTGGAACATGGTATTAGTATGCCAAATGTCATTATAATATTTATTATCCATTAAATACAGGAGGATAACCCGTCATTTCAGTGATATCAGGTGGTACTTCTCGTTATTATCGTGAAACATGGAACTAAATGTGCTAACTCATTTTATAAGGAAGGAAAATTCGAATACAAGACGCACGACGTAGATAATTTAATTCAAAATTATTGTCATCGGTTGCGCACGTGCGGTGAGTACAGGGAAGGCACTTAACATGAAAACAGAACATAACATTTGGGTATATGTAAATACTAAATACATTCTAAAACAAAATTATTTAGTTAGTTTTTTTTTTAATCCTAGTTTTTTTAAACATGCGTACATATGTTTAAAAAAACTAAGTTTTATAAACAGTTGATATATATAGATATATATATATATATATATATATATATATATATATATATATATATATATGTATATATATATATATATATATATATATATATATATGTGTGTATGAGACGATTCAGATTTAATTACATCAATATATGTTATACAAAACAAAGCCCGCGTTATCGAGTTATTTTATTGTTAATCTAGAAATTTCTATTTATTGTGATTCAAAAGGAAAGAATAAATATAATAACATAAATATAAAGTGAATTTATAATTAAAAAAAGGGAGTTCGGTTAAAACTTACTCGAATTTTCTACACATAGCTATTTTTAGTTTATATTTCAAATAATATAAAAGAAACTAAATAATGCCATCTCTTGTCATGAATAGTGAATGCCTTGTGCACTTACAAGAATCTCCTTAAATTTTTTTCTTATGACACCATTTATTGACCGCAGAGCGAAGGTGGTCCAAATAATGCCAATAGGATTACATAGATGGCGCTTATAATACATTTCGCCTGAATTATTGGAAATCATTCTAAATTCTAAATCTAATTAAATTATTTAAATAAAAATAATAAAATAATAACTATTAAAACAAGTAAAAATATAAATAATTTTAAATTATTAAAACGCTTAATCACATATAATGGAAACATATTTGACTTTGTTCTATTTACACTTGAAACTAAAAATTGGAAAATTAAATTTTATATATATATATATATATATATATATAAACATATATATATATATATATATATATATATATATATATATAAACATATATATATATATATATATATATATATATATATATATATATACGACTGTATATGGGGTACAAAGCTTCAAGGATATAATAGTAAAATTGAAATGTAAGTAAAAGGATATGTCTTTTGTTCTCTGCAAACTTTACATAATTTACAAATACTTTAATCACATAATACGACTTTTGCAATTCATGATACAACTTTCGCCGTAGGTCTCAGTTCGTACAGGATAATTCTAACACAATATCAAGGATTCATAATGAAAGTACACGCATGGTAATAAAAATAGTTGATGCATATATTAAAAGTTCATCTACAATATGAGTAAGCAACCGTGTGAGAAATTAGTTTAAGCTTCTTTTTCGTTTTCGTCATGAAAAGTGAACTTTCTAAAGCAGTATACATTGTTGTCACTAGATTGACATAGATCTTTGAAATATTTTGCCATTTTACAGATTTAAAAAAAATCATAAATGTCTGTATTCTAACGTTTCATAGTCATTTATAAGAAACCGATTCAAAGAAAGATTTTTGAATCAAATGTAGAAGGATAAAGATAATTGAATACGATGCCAATGAAAATTGATAATAAAAATAAAGAATCGCCTTATTGTGCACCAAGTAGAAAATAATTCGACCTAAGACATATGTGGAAAAATGTGATTTTTTTTATTATCATATGAATACGTATTTTATCATTCCAAAGAAGATGGAGCTGATTTCTCCTAGACATTTTTTATATACTGACTATAGTGTAAATATTTTTTGTGTCAGTAGGACTATACAGTAAAATAATAAACATATGGGACACAAACAAATGTTACGAACATAACTTTAATATTTGCTCCAAACTACCACTTCGCTACGCCTACCGAGCACGTTAAAGCTTGTTAATATTGAAACTCTTCAACAAGTGGGAACTAATGAGACGAGTTGACGTGATACCGACGAAGCACGTTTGGAGATTTAGAGACCGAGCTTATCAAGAAAGGCTTTCATAAGTGAAACCTTTTCCTTTTTGCTGTAATGCGGAAATTGCAGGAAGATATTTCCTTTTCTTTTTCTTTATGCCTTATTAATGTTATTTTGTGACATGAAATTTATGAATGTGCAAGCTCAATTTTCCCCCCAAATTGTAGGGGAATAAAGCGGAGTCATGATTGAGTATCGAGTTAGGAAAATATGTTATCGATTTGTGTAACGGGAAAAGTTCGTAAAGTGTACTAAAACACATGAAAACAAATATAGAAGAATGGTACTTATTTTTTAATCAAAAACTTTTAACAGAAAATATGATACCATGCAACTAGGCTGTAATTGATAGTATGTTTATATGTTATCCATTTCCATCTTAACTTTACCTCGGCAAAAAAGACCATGATTGAATTTCTTTTTAATCGCTTTGTAATCAATAAATGCTTTTAAGTTTTCGTTTACTAATCGTGTTATCAACTTTTGTTATTTATTCAGTGCTTTAGTCCAATAGGTATACAGTATCCAGTTTTGTAATATAAAAATCCTTCGAATGAAAAATTTAAATTAATTAGGCTCCAATAATTATTAAATATATTTCGTCGGATGTTCATAGATTTCATTGTCAATTTGTCTTAGACAATTCCATCAAACATTATTTTGTTCTCAAATATTTCTATTCTATAACGATTTTATTTGTTTGAACAGAAAATTCTAACGATGCATTCCGGTGCTCTTCACTTAAATAGTTGTTAATGAAAACTTACACGTTTTTAAAATATGTTAAATACCCTTTGCCCTTTTGAATATTGTAAGCTATATGAATGTGGAAGTTTTATTTTAATCAGGTCAGCTATATTGTGCCAAATAACAATGAAACAAAAGAAATTGGTATGATTATGAAATTAACATTATTAATAGAACTATGTAAAATTCTTTTGTATATTTTTTTAATTCTATCTTATCTATCGTTTTCTAATATTTGCATATACTTTTATTTTAATCTTCATATTTGTAGAATTCTGTAGGCTCGTTGTCCTTAAATTTGTCTAATGATAAACAAAATACTGTTTCGAGAGGAATATCTTACAGTAAACCAGAACATCAGTCCAGCTCCGCTCGACGAGCAGCCGTGAATTGGATTGAAACTTGGGAAATGGAAACTTGGGTTCCCTCGCTTCGCCACGCTGCCAAAGGCCGTATGTCTTGTGCCCAACCCAAAACACCACGTTGATCTATAACATTGCATAAAATATTAAATTTTAAAAAAGTAAAGCTTAATTTTATACCTAAATATATAAAATAATTATACAAACCTAAATAAACACAATGGAAACCATTACACCGCGGTGTATGATCCAAACCACCCACTTGCTACATACACACTAGCGACCCCAACCGACATTGCAAAAGCTTATTAATAATCAACCTCTTCAAAAATTGGAATTATTAAATGAACGAACATTAAGCTTATGAAGCTTAGTAGACTTAGCTTTTGTAACCGATACACGTCGTGTAACTACCTTTCATCTACTAGATTAAATTCACGCGCAAATACTTTCTTTCATTTTGAAATATAGTTTATTGGTATCGCTTTATCTTTTAATGTAAATTATAGTTCCTAAAATTGTAAGAATGATGTTTTCCTTGTATTTATACAGAACATATGAACAGTAATTAAATTTGTATTTAAAAATTAGTCGCCCTGAAACAATCCATTTCTTTTTAAATGTTTTATTAATATTTTTATATATTTCAAACTTATATATAGAGCCAGGCTATCATGTTAAAACTATTAATATGTTACATAGAAATAAACACGCATTAATAGGAGATAATCTAATCAATTGAAAGAGGCTAAACTTTCAATTATCATGTAAGGGTAATTTGAACTAAATTTATTTGTAATATTATGTTTATTAAACTTCAAATGAGAGAAGATACAATTGTATGCACGACTGAGACAAACAAAACGATGGTATGGAATTAAGCTATCATTTACGAAGTTGAAATAAACTCATGAAGCTAAGCAATACATTTAAAAGATGAAAAATAATATTATTTTTTGTAAACAGTTTAACAGAAATACTAGGTATCTTAACATGTCTCAACTGTTATATATATATATATATATATATATATATATATATATATATATATATATATATATATATATATCTAAATATATACGGCAATCAGTTGGTACGACTTTTCAAAAAAGAAATATTTTTATACCATTATATAACTCAATCTTGTCAAAGATGGGAAAGAACCCATGAAGGAATGATATAAGAAGAACGTTTTAGAACGCACTTCTGAATTACATTGCACTAGTCTATGAAGAAAATGTACTCTTTTAAAATAGATTTAATAATCGTTTTAGCAATATTTAATAAAATATTAGTATTATTTTATTACATATCGCTTAACTTAATTGAATTGTAATATGTAAATAAGAAGATTACCATAAACGCATTCAAAAATGACATAAGGGTATTTTATTTATTGGGATTACAAATGTCTTATAATAGCATTTCGCCATCAATGAGCAAAAATGATAAATTCAATCAAGGTCATAAGTCAAAACATAACACAGTGAAGAAAAACGTCTTTCGAAACTGAATTTTCTATGAAAAGATAATAAAATTGGACACAGCGCCAACAAAAGATTAAAGTTTATAAATTAATTTCGATTGGGGGAGGTTGCTATAATTTGATGATAATTTCTACAAATTTGTTTTGTTTTGCTTCGATTATGCTATTTTTCAAAAGTTGGTTTCTAAGCCTTATGTTGACATAATGTGAAAATTTAATAATGTAGTTTAAGTGTGTAGTAGGACTACTGAATGTTCTATGGAAATTAATGTGGTAGTTTTTGAGTTACAAGCAAACAGAAGAGACTTAGACGAATTTTACGATGTTTTTGATATGAAACATAGGCGCAGGTATAAACCGGTTCGTTGGCGTGGTGACGCTTGCCGTGGCGACGAGTCGCCACGCTATACTAATGTATATATATAGTCTATATGTAGTAGAGTGAACGGTGTGGCGACGTGTTGCCATGCGCAACCGACTACGCGACCCCCTCCTCACTCAGTGCTTTACTAGAAAAAATATGTCTGACAGTGATAATTTACAAAGTGAAAGTGGACAACTTCCTGCAAAGAAAGCAAAATCACAAGTAAGTTGATTACATTTTTCAAGCGTCTATATGGAAGTGAATTAATTATGATTGTAGTATACATTTCACCTAATAACAAAATGGATGATATAATTTCATTTTTACATGAGAGATTATTTCCTTATAGTCAGAGAGGTTCAATAATTTTTAAAACGAATAAAGATAAACTACCATTGATTTTAGCTGGAGAGTTTAATGTAAATTTTGCAAAAGCTGAATCAATGCCATTAATGATGTCCCTTCAAAAAGAATTTCAATTGCAAAATAACAATAGTGCAAGAGAACCTGCTACCAAATATGGAACAACAATAGATGCTGTATTTGTGAGATATCTTGTAATGTTATATCCGATACTTTTGTAACGTACTTCAGTTATCATCGACCAATTGTCACAGTAATACCGTCAGAGGAAACATCGAATATAACTATTACTGAAGTCACAGATGAAAATAATTAAGTTGTGGCAACTTGAAATTAATATCGAATTTTTGTACTAATTGTAAATAAATGTTTATTAAATAAAGTCACCATTTTCTGTAAGAAATTCGTAATACTTTATTTTTTCATTATGCTATATTTAGTTCCTGCAATAATCTTGTCTTTTATACATATTACTTGTACGAACACGATGTTTCATATCTGCCAGGCGTCCCGTGACGGCTCACTTTTTTTTAGCTTTTTAATCTAAATACAGAAATTACTTATCAAACGTCCAATAAATATATTCAGCGTACTTAAAAAACAGTGGTTTTTATATTCATTATCTTTCTTTTTTGTATTTGAACTTAAAAAAAAACAAAAATTAAAGTGGAAACAGTCCTTAGTGAACTGCTTCCATTTTAATTTTTGTACTTTTCTCAACAAAAAAAACTGTGCGGTCAAGGGACTCCCATCAGGAACGAAGTTCCTTACATTATTTTTTCAACACTTATTCAACAAGTATTTTTCAACAAGTATTTTCATAAAATAGTAAGAAACAAGTTTTCATTTAATGTCGCATTGTCTTCGCCTCGTTGTGTGTATCATACCTGACAAGATTCAATGTTTCATCTTGCTGTACTTGTTCTTTTTGATTCTATCGAAATTATTGTTGACATTGAGCGTTTGTTTTTGATATCTTTTTCGCACTCTAAAATTGATTTTGGATTTTTTTCTCTTTCGGTACTTTTTGACGCTGAACATATGAATTCGCTATTATTTCTGTGTAATGCATGTAAATAGTAAATAGTAAACAATCGAATCACATGTATATTAAATGTATGTAAACAGTAAACACTTGTATTAAGTTAAACATTTATTAACTTACTTTTCTAAGTTTGCATTATTTACACTTGCTGCAGTTTCTATTTCTCGACTTTCCATTAAAAAATTGTAATAATGACACAATATAAATTCCATATGAATTAAAAAAACAACGTAATATTTAAAATTGATAAATTACAATAAATTGCCAGCATATTCATTTATTTTGATTGTTAATAATAATTTTATTTATATTTTTTGAAGACATAAAAAAATTAATTTTTAGAATAATAAAATTCCATATTAAAATAAATTTTAAATTTAATTCAGTAAAAAATTAAAATTTAAGCATTTTAAAAATAAAGTATTTTTATTGTAATTATTTCAAAATTTAATTAAATTCAAAATTGATTTTAAAATTAAATTTTATTATTCTCAACCAGTTAATTTTAAATTTAAATTTAATGATCTTAAAAGTAAAAATGTCATTATTTAAATTTTTTAAGGTTAGTTATTCCAATTTTTTTAATAAATTAATCAAATTTAAAATTACTTTTACAATTAAATTTAGTTATATTAAAAATTAAAACTTATTTGTTTTTATTGTAAATATTTCAAAAATTTAAATAATTATAATGAATTGTTAAATTTACTAAAACAATCTAAATAAAGTAACAATAAATAAAGTCTAATAAGTTAACTAATGAAAATAAATGAATTTACCTAAATTTTTTGTAAAATTATAAATTTTTAATATTAGAATTGAGGTTATAGAGCCGACTGCGCACAGTGCTTGACGCTCCAATATCGATACTTGCACAAACATATACACAGACAACCGTGCACGAACATACACACATATAACCAATAGAATGAGAGAGAAAGTACCAAACACGATTTTCGTAAGAGGTAGAACTAACATCCGGGATTAAAAATGAAGGTGGTACGAGAACTCTAGAGTGTATGGTATTGGGATAATGAATGTATTCAGACTTGTGTAGGACTATAGTTTCTTGAATTAAACCTAGTCCCAAAGATAGCAGCCGTGAATATGATTTGTTAGTTCCTTTTACATTACAGAAATACCAAGATATAAGGAAACGTAAGTAATGATTTTGTTTGATATTTAATTCACTTTTTTTGATCTTTAATTCATTTCAAATAGTAGATTTACGATTTTATTCGGTACTAAAGTAAAAATATGCATGGAATGCACTTTTCGCAAAAACTGTGATATTTTGTTTTTGTTACGACTATATAAAATGTTTATGATTGTAACAAAATATGTCCACATTCATTTTATACTTTTTCAAAGACATTTCTCATATTTGCAATATATTAAATTATTCAGATAAGCAAAAACAAGTTTTAGAAATGGCTCCATATACATTTAGGCGCATATAAACATTTAAATTTTCATTGTATTGCTGTTAAACGTTAATTTTATTTCTAGTCTTAAACTATAAATATTTTGAATATATTTGGCGTTAATTTTGTAGAAATTCATTATTCACAATTAAATGAAACTACGTGATGTAGTGTTATTTCTACTTTCTTTAATTTCTTTACCACGATCTAGGTTTCGTTGTATTACAACATCTTCAGGTGGGATATTAGCAAATATTGCTAATATCTAGAATCTTTGCTAATATCCCACATGAAGATGTTATAATGCAACGAAACCTAGGTCGTGGTAAAGAAATTAAAGAAAGTAGAAATAATACTACATCACGTAGTTTCTTTTAATTGTGTATAAATATTTTGTCAAGATTACCTTTCACGGACATAATAAATAAACATTTTAAAATACAAAGTTATTTTTACAGTTGATTTAAATAATTTACACGGAATTTCTATTAACTTTTACAGACCCGATTACATGTCATAAAGTCGGTCCACTGTTATTACTCGTAAGCTAGTAGAGTCTACTTGCTGTTGTGATTTTTCATTTAAGTTTGTTATATATACTATTATTATGAGTACTTTTCAGACAGTAAAAAAATGCACTTTAACTGGTGATGGGGCCACTTAACGTTAACGAAAGTGACCATTTTCATGAAGTCATGAAGGTCAATATTCTTGAAGCAACTTTTGAACGATATTTTTAAAACATTTTATTTCATAACTTTTTAGGCGTAATAAGTATGTATAACCGTGAGCTTTACAGCGCTAATATTCTGCGGCTATTGCAACTGTGACATACAGACAGACTAACGAAAATGACAAAAGTTGAAGGGTTCCTAGTTTAGCAACGAAACCCTAGAAATGGTGGTTAATTTATTAATAGTGCTTAATAAACTCAATAAACAAATTCAAAGTTACCATTTAATAACTTATTTTATGTTTCAATTTATTTATATTCATGATAAAAAATCAGCGCCAAGTGAATTTTTTGCGAATCTAATGTAAATCGAATGTCCAAGAGTTAGGAGGTTCGTCATCCAAGTACCACCGAATAAATAAGGAACACCAAAACAATGAGAATCATGTTGACGTGTGATTAGTTCTCTTTTAGGTTCCTTTAGCAAAATTATAAAATTGAAACTTAACGAAAAATTAAAATATTGTTTTTTTTCTTTATTTCCATATATTTGTGTTATGTCATTCTGTAAAATTTCATAAAGATAGATCTTAAACAAAAAAGTATGGTGCTGTGAGTTGCGGTCATAGACGAAAATAGCGAAATTACCAGTCTTTTTACATCAACCTTGAGTTGAAAAATGTTTTCTCATAGACCCCATCAAGTGGGGTTTTATTGAAAAGAATTTATTAAAATACAATGAAAAAATCTAATATTTTTTACATGGGTTTCAAACATATTTTGCAGTATATCCAACCTACTCCCTGACTTTTTAATCCTGTATACCAAAAATTAAAAAAAAATCAGAATAATATTTAGAACAAACCCTTCCGTGTAGAATTTGATCAATTTGAAATAATGAATCAAAAATATATGGAAACACAAGTAATTTGTTTACGCCCTTTAAATATATAATAGGCAATGTACGTACTTAATGAATAATAATGGCTTTCGTACGTGTTTACGTGCATAAGAAACCCTCGTAATGCGAGGTCTACTCATAATAAAAAAAATTATGCCCTGAAGTTTATACTGACGAAAGTTGAGTTTTTACGATTTTTTTTCTTTATGACATTAAACTCATACTATAACTATTCATAAAATGCCAACTAAACGCAGATAATTTGATAACCTTTATAGTAAAGTTATATTAAGTAACCAAAAATGCTTAATTACATTGCCTTTGTAGACTGATTAGTTCCATTATCAAGTAATTTAAATTGTTTTGAAGATTAACAGTCCACAGGGCTGCAGATTCTAGATTCTTCTACTAGTTTCTTCGAAACTCAGTTTAGAAGCAATTCTTCTCCGTAATAGCAACATATGCGAATCCATTATCTCATTCTGATAAACAAATACATGGAAATATGAAATTAATTCTAGATGCCATCGGCCATTGCTTTATTGTTGATTATGTAATTGGGTAAGTTAAGTTTCCTTTGTTATTTCCTATTTGAGTAGGTTATTCTAGTTAAAACTTCACATTTTCTAGGAAAAAACTAATCTACAACTTGGTGTTAATTTTATAGAAATTCATTATTCACAATTTAATGAAACTACGTGATGTAATATTATTTCTATTTTCTTTAAGTTGTTTACCACGACCTATGTTTCGTTGTATTTCAACACTTTTAGACTGAAGATGTAATACAAAGAAACCTAGGTCATGGTAAAGAACTTAAAAGAAGTAGAAATAATACTACATCACGTAGAAATAATACAAAAACAAAGAAGTAGAAATAATACAAATCTCACCCTTAACTTTGATTTGCTATAAATAAATTAATATTTTTGAATTAAAAGGTTCGCTTAATAGGCTAGATATTTTATCACAAGAATCTTCTTGATCGTCTCGGATTTATTTATATTGAAGAAAATGATGACGCAAAGAGTTAGGCAGCATCTTTTCTTGCGTTGTGAGTATCATAAAGTAACGTTAATTTATTAATATCAATAAAATAATAATAATTTGTTTTCCTTATTTAATTACCTAGTCGTAAGTCGTTTAACGTACCATTGCCTATAATTCACGATATCATGTGATTTTAATTTCTACGAGTAATTATATATGCATATTTGATGATAAGACTGTATTTTTAATGATTTCCAAACATGTAGATCTGTATGATGTACCTATTACATTTGTGATGATGTTAACATACATTCCATTAACAAAAAAATTATTTATGGACTAGATATGTTGTCCATAGAATTATATAACGTACCTAAATCGTGTATCTATAAATTATATTATAACCATGTAAATATTTAGTAACCAATACAATATAATAAATGGCACACTATCCTCATTCAAGAAATAATAAACACACTATTGATCGTACTAAGTCTCTGATGTATGAATTAGATGTAATAGGTTGATCCTACCTATGCACTCTACTGGCTAAAGATAACTATAATTGATATATTTAACTTTATCCGAAGATTCACATTAGTTTAGAAAATAAATTCGTTCTGTCCAAATTCAAAGTTATCAATAAATTTTGTTCTAATATATACAAATTCAATGCAGCAGTCTTAAATTTAACTCCTATTAATTTAATGATTGTGAATTTAAAATTGTTTAAAGTGAATAGAAACATAGAAAGTAAAGCCACAAGTGTGCTAGACTCCGTTATGAATGAGCCACACATAACAGGATATGGAAATAATTATCTCATTATCTCCCATCAATATCACTAGTTCCGTATCATTCAAGAAATAATAAACACACTATTGATCGTAATAAGTCTCTGATGTATGAATTAGATGTAATAGGTTGATCCTACCTATGCACTCTACTGGCTAAAGATAACTATAATTGATATATTTAACTTTATCCGAAGATTCACATTAGTTTAGAAAATAAATTCGTTCTGTCCAAATTCAAAGTTATCAATAAATTTTGTTCTAATATATACAAATTCAATGCAGCAGTCTTAAATTTAACTCCTATTAATTTAATGATTGTGAATTTAAAATTGTTTAAAGTGAATAGAAACATAGAAAGTAAAGCCACAAGTGTGCTAGACTCCGTTATGAATGAGCCACACATAACAGGATATGGAAATAATTATCTCATTATCTCCCATCAATATCACTAGTTCCGTATCATAAAAAGTATTTAAATTATATTTATTTGTGTTAAATAAATTAGTTTTTTAAAAACTCTCTTCTCAAAACTCGTATGTCAGTTCGCACAGTTTCTAGTTGTAGCGTCTGAGAAACTAAGTAGACCTGAAACTAAAAGGAGACTGCAGTATCAGTTGTGTCTATAATTAATACATCAAACAGAGAATCATTGTTTTATATGAAACATTAAAATATGGATGATGTTAATAATAGTTTAAGTTCATCTTACATGAAGTACTCTAATGACAGATTCTGAGAAAAGTTTTAAATATGACAAGGAAAGCGCAGTAGTATTTTACTTACAATGTTCTATGAATTATTTAGGTTATATAATTATAATATTCAGGAACCTTTCAGAAGTCAATACGCTTAATAGCATGGAAAGGAAATGTTCTTGTATTGTAAATGTTACATGTCTTTTTTTTGTTTAAGGTGAAGTTTCCACATGTTAATAAACGAGCTAATAAATTTAAATAATGAAGCTTTTTCTGGGTCAGTTTGGGATAGACCGCCTATAGTAGCATATACTGTCCCTTTTGTTCTTTGTTTATAATTCAAGTCGTTAGAATCAGTCGTTGCGTATGACTTTGGGACATAACTTTGAAAGCTCGTATTTTTATCAAGTTTTAGAAGATTATTCATTTAACTTTTCATGTAATTAAAATTATTTATAAGTTTAAATTATTCATAAATCAAATCAAAGTAAATTTGGAAAAACTCATATTTACTGTCTCCGTGATCAACACGTATTTAAGGGTACATATGTATTTGTCTCTATTTACATATTCAGTTACTGATTGATCAACGGAATGCTAGACCAAAATATTGAAATATTTGACTGGTCATAATAAATCTTCTTCAAACTTTAAGCTAATAATTATTAAATTATAATATTTGAATGAATTTCCGGAGATGAAGAAAGATGGTTATAGGGTGTGTCGCTTAAACCATAGAAAGTATACTTTGAATCAAAATCTCCTTCATCAATGAAATATTTTCTAAATAACTTGAAGACATTTGTTGATTTATGGTTATTACGGTTCTATTTCTTAAAAAAATATAAGGCGACTACTGTGAAAAACTAATAAAGTCTGTAATGAAAAGATTCATAGCATAAATATGTTCAATTCAATTTAGTTCTGCTTGGTTATGCCGCATGTTAATATTAATTTGAATTAATATTTTTTATTATTATTCACCATCTAGATACAAATAATAATACGATAAAGTACATTTTTGTCTTTTTGATGTATTTTCACAATTATAATTAGGAAACTTAAAATGGTTTTTAGCTAAAAAGTGGGATTTCGGTCGACATTGCATAAAAGTTTTAACTCCTCCGAGTGTTGTGATAAGCCATTTGCATTCCAAACGTCTTTTTAACCGACTTCAAAAAAAGGAGGAGGTTAATCAATTCGACCGTATATATATATATATATATATATATATATATATATATATATATATATGTATATATATATATATATATATATATATATATATTATATATATATATATATATATATATTTTTTTTTTTTTTTTTATGTGTGTTCGCGGATAACGTCGTCGTTTATGAACCGATTTTGATACTTTTTTTTTATTGGAAAGGAGACACTTCAAGGGTGGACCCATGATAAGGAAACCGGGATCTGATGATGGCATCCTAGAGAAATTAAGAGGAGTTTTCAAAAATTGTAGGGGCGAATAGTACGTTTGTTAATTGTTTTTTATTAAGTGTTTTAAAGCACTACAATTTAAAGAATGTCTGGATTCGATCTGATAATGGAGCCGAAAGACAATCGAGGGAACTCCTTAACGATTTACAGCAGTTACCTTGTGTTTGGGTTTGATTAATTTGTATTGATGAGAAATTTACACCTATATGGGTTGTGACTGTCATTAGAAGTCTGATTATGAAGACAAAAGACAGTTAAGGGAACTCCTCAACTGTTTACAGTAGCTACCTTGTGTTTGGACTTAATTCATTTATATTGATTAAAACTTTGCACCCATATGGTTTATAAGTGCCATTACAAGTCTGATGATGGAGACTATAGATAATCGAGGAAATTTAAAGATCGAAGTTTTATATAGGACAACTACAATGCTGATGCGTCAATTTGAGATCAAATTTAAATTGCGTAATCTAGTCATCTCTAGCAATGCTCTTTCGTCGTGTGGCCTACTCAATAATTTGTTTGAATCTAAGTCAGACAACGCTATTCCTTCCAAACTTTTAACACGACTCAGAGCAATATACACCTGTCCTTTGGCGAAATGTTTCTTGCCTAGATAAATAACAGCTTTTTCCAGTGTAGTTCCCTGTAACTTGTGAACTGTAACTGCCCAACTTAAAATCAAAGGCAACATTCGGCGCTCGACATCTCCGTATCCTTTAGTTGCTTGAAACGTTGCAACAGTAGGAGTTATCGGTACCCAGCCATTTTCATCTTTAATTCTACTTCCAATCAAATTGAACTAAAACACATTCCGGTAATTTTTTAACATTTAAATTTTTTAACAATGCCCATTGCTCCGTTTACAAGGCCATCTGAAACCGATATATATCGCCTTAGCATAACGCGAGATTCTTTGGCCAATTTTAACATTGATAATAAACCTCCACAGTTATTAACGTCCCTCGGTATTACATTGGGCGGTGGCGTCTTTCCGTAAATAGCGACCTCACGAGACTCGTCTACAGCAGTTATGATATAAACTTTATGTATTTTAGAATTTGTTGCTGTCATTAAATCATTATAATCGTCAACTTGTTTAACGGTGCGGAAGATTCGCACAGCAACTCCATCAGCAAAGTCCCCTGTTAAAGGTATTCTGCGTCGTTCACATAGCAATTCAAGTTGACTCGTAGTCAATTCACCGACCCGCAAATTATTTAGCAAGTCGATGAATTCAGCATCATTTTGTTGGCGCATATTTATTGTTAGTTCGCAAAACGAAAATTGATGCCATAAATTAATTTCGGCTTCAAACCACGATGGCTGCAAAAAGCACCAGTTTCCTTTGACCAGGGGCAGTTGCATTATATCACCAAACAGTAGTAAGTTGACTCCACCAAATAACTTATCGTTGTTTTTGTATTCCTGTAAACGTGTATGATGCGCAAGTTTTCATACGACATCATCGAAATTTCATCAATTATGAGCCAATTGATATGGCGCCATCTACATCTTTCTTGTTCGAGCTTATTTCCACTTAATCGTTTATATGACATGGTGTTGCCTTTCTCAATAGGTAGTAAAAATACGGAATGCAGAGTCTTACCAAATATTTGTCGGCCAGCGACCCCTGTTAGAGATGCTACTTCCACAAATTTGGGTTTAAGCAGAGGGTCAACAGTCGGACCGTAGCAACGTACGATGTATTCTACAAGTAATTTTAACAAGTATGACTTGCCGCTGCCGGCACCTCCCGTTATAAAAAGCAGCAATTGATCTTCGGCGCCATTTAAATCGGATTCAACCGAAGCAGAAACTTTTTGGAACAAATTTTGTTGTTGGATATTTAATCCACGTATAGTATTGACGAACGCATCATTGGGCATCATTATTCTTTCACCATCATCATCGCAATTGTCATTAATGTTATTAATAACTTCTTCATCTGCACGTAGTACTCCTTCATTTTCAGTGGCAAGCGCTTGTCTAGCAGCATTTAATGCAGTTGCTTGAGCTAATGCTTTTTGCATTATTTGCTCGGCGTGAGCGAATTCTTCAGGATTAACTTTAGCTTGCAAAAGCCGTAATTCAGTTTGCCGTCTCAAAAAGCAAGACTCTGCAGTTTCTTCATCCAGTAAGAGGCTAGATTCGTCTCGAAAAGGAAGATGACATACAAGTAAGCTATAATAATAGTTTTCTTTGTCACTATTTAAAGTGTAGTATCTAGTGCGAAGAACTACGTGCTTATTTCGTATGCGCATCCGAGTGTTATCTCTTAATTTAATAAAACATGAGAACTCATTATGCGTTTCTCTCAACTCCTCGTCGCCATCTTTTTCATTCCACGCCGGGTGTGAAACTGTTTCAAAACGTACAGCAAATTCAGCCAGGCTCATGTTTTCAAGATCGTCGAGTCTCTGTACGTAGCGGTCAAAAATGTTGTTAGAAATTGATGACTCACTGCCTTCAACTCGTAAAAGCCGAAATCTTTCATTTGGTTTGCAACTGTTAACAAACACAGTCTTCCGTGAACTCATCTTAAGAGGTAAATGGCATAACCTAAAAGCACATTCAGGGGCGCTTACCAAAGGTTGTGACAAAATTGCCATTGCCACTGAGAATAACTGATGCCATACTGTGCCCCCTTGCCTGTTAGCCCTGGTAATTGTTTCGCGTATTACATCGCCACTACCGTGTGGTTCACATTCGCTAACGTATTTAGCGACGTAATAAGAAACTGCAGTAACATTACTACAAGGTTGCACGTCAATGTTGCCTTCCCATAGTCCTAACAAATGTACATTATAATTATTAACTTCCAGCTGTTCGCCTAAGGTTACAAAATCGCCCATGATTAATTAGAGCTTCATCGGGTCCTAAACAAACAGTATTATCACTAGGTGGCCTAGGAAAACCAAATCGACAGGATTGATTAGTACGATTCTTATAGCAACTGCTAGTGTGCTTATGGATTTGTACGTTCTCTACCAATGTTTTTAATGTAAGACTCTCAGGATTTAAGGACCAATTTTATTTTCCAATTGAAAATCTGTACCACATTATTCACTCTAACTCAAGCTTATGTACCTATATTAGTTGCTGTCAGAAAATAAATAAAAATATTCTATGATTCTCTATGCAAAATAATGAAAAAATGCACGAAAAATATAATTTTCTTAGGTGATATGAATGCAAAAAAGTTCTGTATCTAATATTTTACTGTATTTTGGAGACAAAGCAACTTCCTTGATAGTGGCAAAATAGTACTTTTATTTAAAAAGGAACATCCCGAATTAATAACTATAAACTTATAAGTCTCATACCTTGCCTATATAAAGTCTTCTCAGCTACCCTGTTAAAACGCTTAACAAAAATCATTGACGAAAATCAGTATATCAAAGAGATAGTATTCATGAAGATTTGTTTCCACAATCGAAACATACACGCTCTGAAGATGGTAATAATAAATATAATGAATAACATAAGCCTTTATATATTAGCTTCATAGACTAGTCCAAAGCAATTTAATATATGTCCCGTAACTTGATATGAAAGGGTCTTTGGATCAACACACAAGCGAGTAAGAAAACACAAGCAATAAGACAAGTAATGAAATTAAAATATAAATGTGGTAAATAGTCGTACATACACAGAATTAAAGATAAAGACAATCTGTAATGCCATTAAACCAGAAATTGTTGCATGATCATTTAACAAAATAATAAAGAGATAAAAAGGGACAAACAAAAAAAATTATTTCTATTCCATCTCCTGCAAATTTTACTATTCTTCTTTATAAACCTGACATAATATTTCTAAAAAATAAAATCAATTTTCTTTCAACTGAAACCACGGACGACGTGGTTAGTTAACGATATCATAAATAAAACACAAATACTTTCACGTTCTTACGTATATTTATTTCGAATGTAAAAATAAAGCAACGAAATAAATTCAAGTTGTTTTATTTAAAGCAATTATTTAATTACAACAAAAATAATTCTAAAAAGTTGAAAGTACTATCTCATGGTCCTGCGTTTACTCCCCGTGTTACCATTATTTTTTGTGTGTTACAATAGAACAAGTTTAAAATAAAAAAAAGGAAAGGACATGCATTTTTTTTTACAAATTTCCCGTATATTTTTAACAAATTTCCTATCTTTTGCATTTAGAGGACATATTGACTATTAATGGAGAATACTTAAAAAATCCTTAAAATATGATTTAGGTATCTCCCACAATAGCAGATTTTGTGACAAAAATACGTAGTCTATTGATTTCAATGATACTGCATAATTAGCAAATGTATTGCATCATTTGCGTATAAAAAAATTCTAAGTTATATTTTATCGAGAAAATTTTCTGATAAAAATTCTATATTTGAAACTGATAGATACTTATCACAGCAGCAATCTAACTGGTTCTGCTTAAATTCTGCAAGTAACAATATTTTCCTAAATTACTTGTGCTCTTATCGAAAACTTCTACGATTTCAACCTTCTTCTCCGAAAAGAATTTGTATGTGTGTTGAAATAAAGTTTCCCAACTTTCAATTCGATCTGCTGATTTCTAACGCAAATACGTGGCCGAAGGTAATTTACTACATCCAGCAGTGTTGGTTTAGTTTCCGGGAAAATATAGAAAAAGTTCTGGAGCAATTCCGATTCGATTTCTTTTGTAGGGCAAAAGGAAAAAATCAGAAAAATAAAATATCAGTTTACATTTTGGTAAAGTTTAATATCTAAAAATCTGTTAATTGCAAGTAGAATTCGTACTATGAGGGTTCTGTACACTCTTTGTCATTCAAAAACATTGAAGCGAATATAATATTTTTTATTCAACTATTTAGGTGTCGCTCATTTAAAAGCTCATAACTTCATATGTTATGAATAATTATCAATTATCATAATATAATATAAAATATGGCCGTGTTCTTAAAATCTTACTCACAATTTGAATAATTTCAGCAAGCTGATTTTTAACAAAAAAAAAATTTCTAAAACCTTTCACCTGAGTGAAAAGGCCCAGGCGTCTAAAGTTAACGCATTAATAACTAAATATACATTTTAAAATGCAAACTTATTTTTGCATTTAAATTAATTATAAGTTAGTCGACTATCACTCGTTAAATTTTTCTTTTAATTTCTTTATATATACTCTTTTTTAGTATTCCGTACCCAAAGGGTGCCAACATGACCCTATTAGTAAGCCTTCACCGTTCGTTTGTCCGTGCGTCTTTGTGTAAGTTACGGAACTGTATCTTTTGAATCATAATAGGTTGATAATTGAAATTTTCAAATCATTTGTTTTACTATGGCCTATTTCACGACAAATAACAAGAAAGTCAATAAGTCAGATCCCATCGAGTTGTCCCCATACAATTGCTATTACATCTGTATTGTTATTTATCAAGAAATTAGCATTAATATTGTACGGTGGTACGGAACCCTTCTTGTTCGAGGTCGACTCGCAGTCAGCCACATTTTTGTGTACTTTCAAATAGGTATTTAATTGAAAGGCGGTGGCGACACGTAATTCTAACAAAAATGACCATTCCAAAGCTTAACATCTCGTAAACAGCTCTCTGTATCGGGAAAGTGTTCATAATATGCCACTCATATTTTTGGAAGATAATATGAGTGAAAACCTGCACATATAATTTTTTTTAATTGCATATACCATATATACGAATAATTTTAATTTTAATTTTTTTTAAATTTTAATTGCATATACCTCTTTTAACCTACAGGTTTAAACCCCAAAAATTATCTTACAACATTTTATTTCGGTTTCATAACTTTATAGACCATATAAATACGTAATGTTGCAAGTAAAACGGCCGTAACATACAAACATGTTGATAATAGAAGGATTCCTAGTTAGGCAAAAGATCCCTAATGTGTATTGTTCTTCTTAAATACCAAGATTTCAATGTAACATTTTAAGGAAATAGATGGTTAGTACATGTTAATATAGTACATGTTATATATATACATATGCATATATATATATATATATATATATATATATATATATATATAAGAAAGAGAGAGAGAGAAACATATAGAAGAGATACTCATTTCCAGAATATTTTTCTGTATGTACCGCATATCTCCGACAGTCATTAAACGGTTGAATGCCGTAGGTCTAACGGTAATCTAATAATAAAGTCTCTTAAAGATTTAATAAGACTAAGGGCTATATAAAACTACTCTAATAAAACCAGGGGATAATTCTGCAGTCGGAAGTTGATGACAGATACTCTTCAGTTATCAGGAAATAATTCATACTTTGGACTCATTTCATTTGTTTTCACGTAAGCGAGAAACTGACAAAGAGGTAGGGAAATTTATAGGAGTAATTCAAATTCAAGCCTTAGTAGTGAGATATATATGTAGGTATATGCAGGAATATATAGTATCAAAAAGAAACTATAATATTAGCTGGCGGATAAGTATTTACAGAAATATACGAAGGCGTAAAGTAAGTAGGATATTAATACGCAGGTAGATATTATACCTATATTGGTATATACGGGCATAAAGCACTGACTACGGTGAAGAGAAGTGATTTATATGTCCTTAAGAGAAGTGATTACATGCGGATGTATAAAATACATTCATTCTTTTCGTATATATGGATATATATATATGTATATATATATATATATATATAAATTTATGTATATATATATGTATATATATATATATATATATATATATATCAATCCCCACGCATTTATAATTAAACGTACGCAAAAGAAATTCCTCCGATACCTATACATAAGACAGTGTAGTCAGGTACTTCTTTTTTCTATTTCTGACCTCTTTTCTTCTGGATATTCTAAATTTATATTCAAGCATGGCGACTTGGAGAAGATGTTGAACTACAGAAATTTGTCTTCTAGCTATTAAAAGAAAAAATCTTATGTGCCATATTCGTGAGTAAAGTTTCATTTTTCGTACCTGACAATTTTCTGCCCTCACGCAATCATCACCTATTTGCTGTACCACCCTCTGGAAACGAATTACATCGAACCTCTCTAATTTCCCGCGGTATTCAACTGCTCAAATATCTGATCGCTCTTGTCGCTCCTGTATCTTACGATGAGTAAAAGAAAATATTTCAAAATATGGCATCGTTACCTTTTGTAGTTCTTGTGTAATTTATATTTTGATTTAATGTATAAGCATAAATTTTCTTAAGCTGTTATTTCTTTATTGTTATAAATAGGTGTATTGCATCGAAAAAAAAAATATGTATATATATATATATATATATATGTGTGTGTGTGTGTGTGTGTGTGTGGGTGTGTGTGTGTGTATGTGTGTGTGTGTGTGTGTGTGTAATAATGTAATACATACATGGATATTTTAGTTTCATTAAAAACCGAAAACGTTTGTTACAATTTTAATAAATAAAAAGTTATTGAATTCATTGTAAGTTCGTGACATTCTGGGTAACATACTAGCACTATCAATATTTATCAATAAGAAAAATTTGCAAAGTATAAAATAAAGAAAATAGGAGTACTTATTAGAAACTCTTTCAGTACAAAATCGTTTCCGGGCGCAAACAAATTAGCAAAATACTGCTGCTGCTAGAGATTTTTGGAGTCGATACCGAGTCAAATGTAATACTCATATACGTGTATTGGCATATACGTGTATTGGCATGTATGTGAGAAAGAAGGTATACAAAGTACCTACATTTGTGGCTTTGGTAACTGAAATACTGATCAAGAGAAAACAACTTTTCCGACCTTCAAAAAAGTGGTAACATCTTAAAAAATATGTATGTGTTTACTATAATTCAGTATGTCTATCAGATATTGTGATGAAAGTTTTCCTGAAAAAACCTTTTCACCTGAAGTAGAAGAAATGAAAAATTGCAATCATATTTTTGTCTCAACTTTCTTTCCATTCCTTGTTAGAATGAATAGCAACGAATAAAATATTGCTTTACTAAAATTTGGATTTTAGTGCGAAGCTCTGAAAAATATTTCTTCTCGTAAATACAAACACCATTTGCTTACATATTGCATGGTTTTAATTTACACATTGCATAGTTTTAATTTTGATAAATGCTGATTTAACTTAAGTAGGGACTAAATTTATTTTCATTCGTCAATCGATATTTATTGATTTAAATGCACAAGATTACGCTGCGCGAAGTTATGCTTTAAGAAGAAAACGGATAATACTTCAAAAATGTTAGCATGCGCATATCATAATTTCATCTGTGTTTTTTTAATTACTCATTGGCATTATCATAAACGTTTCACCCAATTAACGGCGGAGAATTTAAAAGGTCACAGCATATATAAATTAAGTAAACGTAATAAACATTCAGTGTATTAAGTCAAAATGGCAATTGTGGACCTCAGAAACAAATAGACTCCTAATCTGTCCTATACAACGATATATATAAAAGTTTTCTTTGTCCAAAGCGTAGGTGTCTTAGGGCTATGTGAAGTTAGAAGCCTTATATAGAGCTTTTGAAGAAAATATTCATCTTGGAATCTTATTCCTTTAACTTTATTTTTGCTTGAAGAAAAAGTGTAAAATGTACTTATTAATATTATTTCTCCGTAAAAATTATAGCGCCCGTTGAGGTTTACTTTTAATAGATTTCATCTCTTTAGCATATAAATCTCTGTAAAATTTAATCTTTAAAAATTAATTATATACATTATGTTTACATTATACATTTTTTTGCGGAAAATAAATTTAATGCGTTATATATTGATACGAATAAGATACATACATATATACCGCTTAAGGTAACATTATGTACGTATACAAATTATTAAGAAAATATACTATTTATTTAAATAATAATTCGATTAAAATGTTAAGTGACTTATCGATATTTCCACGCCAATATATTAACACTGCAGAGGCGTATTTTTTCTTTAGGTCTCGTGTAAAGTAATCGGCCGTACGTCGTTCCGTGGACACCCAGGAGATACGGAAAGTTCTCGGAGAGCTAGGGTAATAAATAATTTGGAGGACGGGATGGAAACGAGAAGGGTAGAGTCGATGAAAACGGCACGAAGCCGAGCATATCGCATAATAATGACGATTGAATGTGGCTTCTTTACGGTATAAATATTCTCATGCAATATAGACTTAGAACAGTTTTAATGGCATAAAAGTTGCAAATAGTATATTTAAAGTGCATATCGTGTTATTACTATTGAAAACATTAGCAAAAATTACATAAGGAACTCTTGTGGCGTTAATAACAAAATATTTGCTTATTTACATTATCATATGAACTTCATTTAATTCTTCAATATCAACGATCTATTTTTATTATTCGTGTAGTGGTCATGATTATCGGAGTGAATAAGGAATTATGAAAATTACTCAAACTAATTTGCTTGCGATTCTTTCAGTCGACGGTTACGAAAATTATATATTTGTAATTATTTTTATATTATTTTTTGAAGCAAAATGCTGCTATGAAAATAGCATCTATTACAATTATTGCATACAGAGTTCGATTTTTGTTAATTGTTATGGAAATGCTATTGAAATACGAGATGTAAAATGCTGTCGTTCTAAATTATGAACCTATTTATTTCCAGTTCCGTGTCTGCTATATTTTTAAATTGATTTAATTTTAATAAACTAAGTGAAAGTTGATTTTTTTATAAAAACGTGAATTTCGTCAAAAATAGCTCCTTAATTTTACAATGTCATAAATTATTTAACTTTTTAGAAATAAAAATATTGCTTTATAACATACAATATTATATTAAAGGAATAGCTTGAGTTTATAACATTTATTCATACCGAAGAAAATTAGACACAAAAAGTGAGGAAATTTTTTTGGCTCTGTGAATACCATCAAATAACTTTAATTGACTAATTTTAATAAAAGAGTAACGTATTTTTTTCTCTTATCCAAAGGTTCATTAAATACGGTATTATGAATATTTCTTTTAGTAATCACTTGAAAGTATTTTAAAATTACATATTTCTTACCTTTATGATCTGCAAAATAATCATAACATGTATATTATCTTAAATGTTCTTGGTCTTTGAAAGCAGTATTACGAACGTGTCAAGAAGTATAACAGAGGACAAGTTTTATGTTTTATAGTAAAAGTGACATTTACAAACTTATTCTTACTGGTCTAGAATTTCCACAGTCTCAGCCAAGAAATACATATTTTAGAGCCTATCCAGATATCATCAACTTCTTGTTACCGGATAATAAAATAAGGTAGACGTTAACAGTAGTTTGAGTTTAATCTTGTATTAAATAGCAAACTCTGTCAAAAGCTTCACAAATGTTAAGGACAGCAGCAGAGTAGTACTTTTCACTTCAGATGATTATGCCTTATTTTCACCAAACTCCGTACTTGATTGATTACGTCATAATAAAATGAAACTGACAAAAACAGTTGCTTTTCTTTTAATAAAAGAAGGAATAAAAATACAAGAAATATTCATAAATATTTTACTTGTTTAGAAATAAGTTGATAAACTGATTCTGATTCCTTAACTTTTTTACCAAGTTTAAGTAAGGTTTTTTACGATAATTGTTAACGCAAATTTTTGCAACAGTCTGTTTAAAGCGTTATTTAGAGATGTGATAAAGATAATTATTGAACTAATTTCCTAGATATATCATCTTTAGGGGGGTTTTAGAAAATAAAGCCATAAAAATAGTTTTCTTTATTTAAAACCTTATATTTGACTTTTATTTGTCCAAAAGACTTTCTAAAGATGAAGTTTCAACACGTCAATAGATAAGAGAATAAGTTTTCTTGGTTAATTCGGGTTCAAATCTCATTGATATTATGGAACCGTGAAAGAGAATAAATTATTATTTTAATTAATGTGTCGTTTTCCAAAAACTAAATTCGGGAGATAACTTCGAAAGCTGATATTTTTTATCACGATACAATTAATATATATATATACATATATATATATACGAATATATATGTATATATATATGTATGTATATATATATATATATATATATATATATATATATATATATATATATATATTAATTGTATCGTGATACAAATCTATAAAGATCTTAAAAATAATTTTTAAGATCTTTTATTACATGATTAAAAGTATTTTTACATTTAATATATCTTATCTGATGCTGCTGTTTTAGCAGATTATTTTTTTTCAGCTACCTTGCTTAAGATATATGCGTATTTAATGCTATTTACATCTTTAGTGTGACATACTGGACCAAGTTATTGAAATATTCGAACGGTCCTATTATATCACTTTTATTATTTATGCTAATAGGTTTCAACAATAAATCGATACTTTTGTTATGGCGTGTATAGTTTTTGGTTGACTCCGTATTACGTCTTGACATAAATATTAAAATTATTGAGTAATCTCAGGGGTTCAGCCAAATTTCTACAAATTGATTTTTCAGTTTCCAATGTGAACTTGCTTTTTTCATTCATTTGTAGATTATTCTTGTAAAGAATTCTACAATATCTTTAATAATGTCTGTAAGTAAATATATAGATTGCGCACTTAAAAAAATGCTCGCATATTTAACTAGTTCACATTCAGAGCTTCCTAAACGAATAAAACAATTCCTAAACACCTTGAAAACATATGTTTATTACGCGTGTTTTGGTATTGATTCTTTGGGTACGGTAATAATGAAGTCTTTAATAATAAGATCCTAATTTATATATGTTCTATGCTATTTAGTATAGCTTGCTTATGCCCGATTGTATTATTCATTAGAACAAATCTTCCTCTTTGTTCTTTAAAATCAAGGCGCACGGTGTAACAAAGGATATTTTTGTATTTAAACATACGTTTATAGTTATAATTAGGAAACTCAAATGGTCTCTAATTTCAAAATGAGTTCCAGATCAGTATGACATAAAAGTTTTAACCCTTCGGAAACGTGCGATAAGTCATTTTCGAACTGAACACCTTTTCAATACGTTAATTGTCATATATGTTATATGAGCCATATAAAGGCTAATTACATCATATAATATTATAAACGGTAATCTTATTCATCGAGTAAAATTTCCGACTCTTTTTAATGAAATTATTATATCATATTGAATATATTTGGCGTTAAGCTTGCAGAAATTTATTATAACTTAATTTTTATTAACGAGTAAATGTCACAAAGTTTCATTTACTATTTTAACAAATAAGGGAAATATAATTATTAAAAACTAAGGGAAATATTTATAATGAGAGTTACTTATTTGCCCTTGCGAATTAGAAAGAAGAAAGATGATCTTAGTGCTTCAATGAATATATATTTTTTTTAAGTTTCTAGCCTGATCATTTTCATGTTCTGCTGATAAATTATAAATTTATCATTGTAACATATGGTAAACATTCCATTTCTCGTTGTTTATTATACACAATAATTATTTTACAAAACATCAGTAATGATATTTCTTACTAGCATTAATTTTTAAGGCCTCTGCGAAATTCGTAATGTGTGTAATTGTGTTCAAACATGGTTATTTCAATCAATTATCACTTTGTTATTTTAACTAAGAGATATACACGGCAATTATTATACAGAGAATATAATTATTTATTTACATTATGACTTATAAATACATTAAATGCAAACCGGTGGTCATCAGGTCATAATTTGAGGCCTTTTTAATTAGTTTTGAAATTCGTTGAACCTTGCGTTGTTCGTAATAACCCTCATGGTTACAATTTCATATTTCTTTATATTCTCAAAGAATCTTTCATAAACCATACCTTAGTAAATTTTAATTTGCTCATCTGAAATATCTCCCATCAGTTAAACATGCTTTATGGAAGTAAATAGATCTAAAATAAAGATTTGAATATAGCAAAGGTAAAGTAGTAAAATAGGGTTGAATATATGTTTACAGTGAAACAAAAGTAATAATAGGGTCTAACAAAAGTTTGATTAAGATTTTGCGATTAAATAGTTTTGAAGGTGTTTCTGAAAGCTTAAAATAGTAATGCAAATATCGAGTCTAATTTCAAAATTTAAGGATATCTGGTCTACATTAAAAAGGAAAAAACAGAAAAACACAGACGTAAAAGTATTTCGACTGATTATCGAAACAAAAGAGATTATTACTAGAATCGAATTGAGCCACAGAACCGATAGCTTAATTAAGATTTAAAACCTATATTAATTATTAGATGTTCACATATTTTTTACAAATTATTATAGCTTAAGAAGTTTAAAACGCTGTGAGTACGTGGCAGCTACGTAAAAGCATCCATACTCTAACCGTAGTTAACGTAGCATCAAAGTACTCGGGTTATAAAGGAAATGCTAAAAACAACTTATGTCGTTAATTCTACATCGAACAAAAAACCTAATTGAACTTCCACGATCAAAGCATAAAACATATTTACGACAATAGTGAGCACATGCACAAAAGTTTTCGGAATATGTTGATGTCCTTATGTGAGCGGGGCAGTGATACGAGAAATTAGTTCGAACTTTTCGTTTCTGTATGTATAAATAAAATATTGTCAAAAACAAGTTTAATAAAGCTATGTAAGTAGTTAATACTGGATGAGCTTTGATCTCTCTAAGTTATAATGTTCTTTTATGAATAACATTTACGGTTAATGTGTGTAAAATATTAAGGTAATACATATTGTATTAGGTAATTTAAATAATATATAAAAGTAATGACAAGTTTTACTCCTTTAGATGAAGGCGTAACTATTTTTGACGTCATCACAGTTGTCGGGATATTTAAAAATTTTTATAAATGGTGAGTTTTAATTTAATTTTTTTAAGTTCTATCTCATATGCTTTTAGTGTTCATTACTTTCATGTTTTTTTGAAAAATTTACACTAAAGTTTTTAAACAAATTGCTGTGGGTAAATTGGAATCGAATTTCAATATCAACCAATTATTTTCACCAACATAAGAGGCCGAATGGCGCATGTATTAGTTCTCGATTAATTAAACGGGACGTCACTCATAAAAGTGGAACTCTTCCTGTAAGGTTAAATTGGCGAATTGTTTATCGATTAGTCTTCAGTTCGTCCAACTAAATTTTCAATCAAAAACTATAACAAGATCAATATTTTCGTTTATATGTTGAGATTAAGAGTAAAAGCCGGTTAAATATTTTATTAAACACTTTTAAGAACCTTCAAGTAACATTTAAAACTAGAGTAAGTTTATATGTAATTCTAGAAATTAAAACTGCATTGTGTATTTTGATATTTAATCAATAGAATTTTGACTACACTATAGCTAATTTAAAGTGACTTAAGTTTGTTGGAATTAATTTATATAACAGAATCGATTATTGTACGTCGAAATTATGAAATCTAGTGACAATCATTCATATCATGAAGAGAATCTAGGGTTAAACCATTAATATTTTAAATACCTTTATTGCAGTTGCATTATTTACAAATGTGATTTTTCATATTTTTACAATAACGTTTTTAAATATGCAATTTAAATTTATGTAGAAATATTTTTTATACCTCACTCTTTAATTTTTATATGAATGTCTTGAAAATGTTAACTAGTACAAAATATGCAGGTTAATGAGATTTATTACTGGGCCAAATTTTATTTTTCTATATCTTACAATATTTCAAAAAATTGGTCGCAACAGAGGGACCAACGTACTTGTAATGATCTTATTAGATTAGGAATGATCTCATTATTTTCAACTAGGGGCACGGAACCCTAAAAATATATTCCACATTTGAAATTAATTCCATTCAGTATTTAATTATAAAATTTAACAATATATTTTAAACTAGCTGTGACTGCGACTTCAGTCGTGTGCAAGTCCACACGCGCACACACACAAATTAACTGAAAGGGTAATATGCGTAATACCATCGATTAAAATACTTAATAAAAGTAATAGTTTTATGTGACTTCGCTTTATGTTCAAACGTTATACTGCCATATATTTTTTTTATTTGATAAGTTGCGTTAAATCAGTCAGATCTAACACAATCTACCAGTAAAACTTTTTTTAAGTTCTTTACCACGACCTAGGTAGTAGAAATAATACTACATCACATAGTTTCATTTAATTGTGAATAATGAATTTTTACAAAATTAACGCCAAATGTAATCAATACAGTAAAAGTTCATCAAAATCATTTTTGGTGTTTTTGCATGATGTACGAATAAATAAATAAGCTCAAACATTAATAGATAAACATTTAAAACATATTTTTGTATTCTATTGCTTATATTTTGTTCTTCGAAATCATATTTTTGTAAGTATCTTCCACGTAGAGACGCGTCAATTTTACAGTTTTCTTACACTCACACACACACACATATATATATATGCAATAAATTACTTAAAAACCAAATTTACACCCGACAACTAAATTAACCAACGTAAATAATTTAAAAATATTGACAACAAATTCAAATTTTAAATCAACTGAGGAAACGTAGTAAGCTTATAATGAATAAATATCGAACTATACCCAAAAATGTTATGTGCGGAAAACAACTGAAAATGATGTCTCCGCTCATGCGGCTGCTTACTTTTCGGGTTGCTTACTCAAGCACCTACCCACACTTCACTTCTGGTTACGCTCATTTCACTAATGTTTGTTCGAGTGAAAAATGTCATTGCACGGTTTAAAATATATCACTATACTATTATATACTATATATTTTTGTAATTACTACCCAAGCACTTTTTTATTGTTGTCATACTAAAGCAATGTAAATAAATTTATGAAATATTAAATTTGTGTATCTTTTGATGGAGTCAATCAATTGTGATGAAAAAAAAGGAAATTTTACTTCTAGTCAATCCCTATATATTTCTGAAAATGTTAAACTAATTTTTTCAGTAGTTATTACGTGTACACAAACGGATTTACAAACCGATAAACACAACAGTTCAAAAATAAAATTGTTCTCCTCTAATATTTGAGTGATGTTTTTCTAAATAAATTTTTTATAACTATCTTTCACGTAGAGGCTAGCCAATTCTACACTTTTATTATAGGTAAAAGAAATAAATACCGCAACAAACAAATTTATACAACCTAATACTAACCTACCGAAGTATTTAAATTACAAATATTGATAAGAGACATTTTAAGCAAATTGAGACAAAAAAGTAAAGTTATGTCCAAAATACAGGCTATTAAAAATTTTATGTATGCTTAGCAATCAAATATGGCAACTGCCCTTCTGTCCTCATACGTCTGCTCGCATTCAGATTATTTACTTGAACACCTACCCTTCTCGCACCACTTCACGCTTCTCCTCTAATCACACCCGTTTGACCAAAGCGTGTCTGCATCGAAAATTACATTACCCAATTTAAATTTCACCATACATTCATGTTCATAAATACAATACACATTTGGGTAATTACTACGCATCGAGTAGCTCGTCAATTCACTTTTCGATTAATACAAAGTAAATTGATGTAAAAGAAATTAAATACGCATATGTCCTGATTAAATAAACCGATTCTGATGAAATAAAAACTAAACTTTACTTCCTTTAATCCCTGTGTACCGCAAAAAACTTTATCTTAATTGAGTTATTAGTTTTTAAATGATAGGTGTTCAAACTAAGAAAGAAACAAAAATGACAGAAACTATCTTTTCGAGTTTTTTTTACTTTTTTTAAGCAACCCTTAGTAGTATTTTTGTAAATGTTTTTAGTGTATAGACATTTTAGATCTACATATTCATTACTTTTGTAAATATTAGGCTTTGTTGGGTTTTGTTATGTTGAGTTGGGTTTGTTTGTCTTTGGTTTACATTCGGTTGGGTTAGGTTCTGATAAGTTATGTTATGCTAGGTTGGGTTACGTTAGGTCGGGTTATATTATTTTTTATTTATGTGAAGTTGTTTTAGGTTATGTTGGTTTGAATTAGGTTACGTTGGATTATTTTGTTTGCTTTGTGGTATTTTTTTTATGTTAGGTTGGATCGGGTTGTATTGGACTGAATTATGTTGAATTACATTGAGTTGGATTATGTTGACTTATATTGGGTTAGGTTGGGTTTTGGTGGCTTATATTGAGTTAAGTTGTGTTAATTATTGTGTTGGTTTGGTTTGGATAATGCTGAGTTATTTTTGTGTGGGTTAAGTTATGTTGTGTTAGATTATGTCGGGTATTTTTGGGTTCTGTTGAGTTATGTTGGCTAATATTGTGTTAAATTGGAAAGATTTGTGTTAGGTTACGTTTGATTGCATTATGTTGAGTAGGATTATTTTGGTTTAATTGGATTATGTTGGGTTTCTAGTGCTGGGTTACTTTGTTTTGAGATGGGCTATTTTCGGTTTGCGTGAGGTTATGATGTGTTGGATTGGATCATGTTGGGTCATTTTGAGTTGGGTTACGTCAGGTTATATTGTGTTGGATTTGATTATGTTCGGCTGGGTTATGTTGAGATAAGTTATCGTGGGTTGGAACATATTACTTTGGGATATATTTGGCTGAGTCACGTTGGGCTGGATTATGTTGGGTTGGGTTTGGTTATGTTGGTTTGAGTTGGATATTGATGAGTTATTTTTGTGCGGGTTAGGTTGTGTTGTTGGATTATGTCTGGTTTTGTTGGGTTATGTTAAGTTATGTTGGCTAGTATTAAGTTAAATTACAATGATTTATGTTAGGTGAGGTTTGATTGCATTATATTGGGTTGGATTATAATGATTGAATTGGATTATGTTGGGTTTCTATTGTTGAATTACTTTGTTTTAAGATGGGCTATGATCTATTTGCGTGAGGTTATGATATGTTGGATTGGGTTATGTTGGGTCATTTTGAGTTGGGTTGGGTTACGTCAGGTTATATTGTGTTGGATTGGATTATGTTCGGTTGGGTTATGTTTAGATGAGTTATCTTGGGTTGGAACATATTAGTTTGGGATATATTTGACTGGGTTATGTTGGACTGAATTATGCTGGGTTGGGTTTGGTTATGTTGGGTTAGGTTATGTCGGGTTAGGTCGGATTATGTTGGGTGTCATCATGCTATTTTGTATGGAGCAATGTTGGGTGTGATCATGCCATTTTGTGTTGAGTAATGTTGGTTGGTATTATTTTGAGTTAGGTGGGTTTATGTTATGTTATTTTGGGTTGAGTTATGTTCAATTATATTGGGTGTGGTTGACTTACGTGATGTCTGCCTCGTGTGTCTAGCCGCTTTCAGATTACTTAATAAGTACGTGCCTCTCTCGCATCATACCACTTATTACATCTGGCCATGCCCATTTTGCTAATATACATATATTCATACAAAATTTCATTACGCGATTTAATTTTTTATTTGTAGTGATATTCATATATATACTCCACATTTATTAATAATTACGCTTCGAGCAACTAGGCACTTCTTTGTTGTTGTTGGATTAACAAAATGAATAAGTATTTTAAGTATCAAATTCGCAATAAATTCCGAAGAAATTAAAAATTGATGTGAATTCATGTTAACCCCTATATTTTTTTTAAAAATCTTAATTAATACAATAATTTTAACCTGATACGTGTTCAAAGAAAGAAGTATAAAAACATTCCAAAAATCTGTATTTTTGTATTCTATGGCAATCCATTTACATACATAGAAAGTGTAGTAAGCTGAAGTTTGCCCAAAGTTAGGGCAAACTTCAGCAACCCCTTCCCGTTAAGCAGTTGCGGAAACGGACACGGAGGATAAAGCTCAAAATATTCCGGCCCGAGATCAAAACCATACTGATAAATGAGAGTTAGTCATTACGTAACGTAAGACTACAAGTAGCAAATTCCAAAATAAAAAAAAAGATTTGGATATCAAATGGTTATGATAGTATTTGCAATTTTGAATGGCTGGTGCTGAAAATAGTATTTAAAGTTGATGAAAAATTATTTGAGGTTGTTGGTAAGGTTAGAACGCTTTGCCATTTTAAATATATTTGTTTAGTTATGAAAGTAAAGCTATTCAAAGATGTCCATAAATAATAAGCAAGAGAGAAATTGGAGAAAAATATTGATAATAATATAAAAGAGTCGTAAAAAAACAGCCTAGTGGATTGAAACTCCGAACAAAATTAAATCAGTTGTTCGGAGGCTAGGTAACCTGAAGATATTAATACACTAACTAAATTTTGAATTGTTATTAATGCTGTAAATAATAAACAATAGAATTCAAGTAATAAACAGTAGTAGATATCGATTCATAACACATACGGTACTTACATCCGAAAGTTATTAAATTCATAACACCCTGAAATCTATAACTATTGGAATATTTGAGAAATTCTATTATGTAAAACAAAATATAGAATATTTAATTTATATTTTCCTATAATAATTTTAAACTTGGATTAATTACTGGTCGGTTTCAAGACAGAAGACAGGGTGACAAACGTTATAGAAGATAAAGAAAAACAATACATATAAGCTATTACTTTTGTACGTACAAACGTATGTACACAAATTCATAAATTTGATGTTATATATGTAAAAATTACAAGATCTAATAATTTGACCGTTAATGAGAAACATTTCATTTAAAATATACGCGAATTGTCGAAAACTTCTAGCGCGGCTATGACGTAAGAGACAGAGTTAAAATATTACAAGTTAACAAGACGTTTTACTTATTATACAAGTATTCTAAACAATGTCGATTAAAATAAGTTTTTTAACTAAATAAAACAATTTTAATAGAAGACGAAAGAAATAATTTTTGTAAACGTGTACGCACTCATTTCAAATACCTTTCAAACAACAAAAATTTTGAATATAATAACAAATTATTTAGTTAACTTACAAACAATTAAAATAAACTAATATGCAGAAAATGAATCAACCGTAATTTTTTTTTCGTGTTTTCAAATTTATCGAAACATATTTACCTGCACGCTTAAAGAGCTTCAGATGATAGCGACCAATACGCTCGCATAATTCTATCAACGTAATCGTGAAGAAACTGCGATTTTGCTATTTCTCATCCACCCAACTCGAAGGCGAGATGGGATATTGGAGGATGTGAGCGGAGAAAATGCCCTTTATTCCCGACATCTTTTTTTCAGGATATGTAATTGCTCTATTGGAATTCAATGGAAGTTCTATTGAAATATAATGAAATATCGTCTATAGTATTTTTAAAAGCACAAGTTTTCTAACATAAAAATAACCACGAAATCTTATAAATGATTTTAGAGATTAGCACGGACAAATAAATAAACCAACTTTTCCCCTCTATGTAGTTTGTCTAAATTATTTAAATCAATGTTTTTGCTCCAAATATATATAAAACTGTAACGCACTATCTCTATTTTTACCGTTTTATTTAAGTTATACTATTTTGTAACACTGGATATATAGATAATAACTTTAACTGATAGTAATATTAAAAAACAATGGAACATAAAAATTCTGTATAGATATATATGTCACTTCCATGATTAAAATGAAAAATGAATTGTATTTTTTCACGTTTAAACTGACCACAGCTGAAAGAGTATATAGTATGATATATCATACAAAATAAGCTGACCGACCTAGGAAGTATACTGAAAATTTAATAATTTATCCGTCCTTCAATCTTAAAAGTAGGCATAAAGTTGCCTTCGCATATTTCTTTTGCGCCGAATAACGTCATCTGAAATAGAGTATTGTACCTTTATATACCATTCAAAAAATTTGCTGATAAATCATCGCTGTCGGTAGGCAGATTTTTTATTGTTTTAGGGAGATCCTGCAATTTGGGGACAATAACGTTTCCAGAGGCAGAGCACGTGCCATTTTATACATCGCCCCATTATTTACCAAATCTTTTGAAGAAATTCAAATTTATTTCATTTTGCACATTTTTCTGCTAAGCGTAATTCAACATTTCGATTGTAATTGAATATTGAGCTGTTAACAAGGGCCTAAGTTTGATTATGCATTCTAATACAAGTAGTCGATGTCTCTGTACAGCAAACCGTCTTAAGAGTTCAACGTCAGAACACCCTTCCACAATATGCATTTCAAACATATGTATTCGATGTAGAGTAAGTCAGTTAGAACGATACTAGATTCTCTGGTGAAAACGTGAATGACCAGCTTCTTCCAACATTCGGTGCCAGATATCCTAGTGTAAACCTGTGAAGTCCTTGTATTTCGTTCGGTATGCAGCTGGACGCGTTCAGTGCTAGATTTCCTAGCTTGAAATTGGAGTTTCTTACATTTTGGATGGTGGCCACTCAGAGCGTTCGGTGCTAGACTTCCTAACGCAATTCTGTCATGTTCTTATATTCTTGCTGGCTTACCGCTGCGAAGTTTCAGCGCTAGACTCTCCAATTTAACGTATACCAGTTACCCTAAATTCACACATATTTCTGAAAAGATGCAATTTTCTTTTAGGCGCAAAGTCAAAACTACATGAATTTATAACTTAGGTAGAGTTCATATTTTCACTTCCACGAAAATTACTGAATAAATTCATTTAATTGATTTCTATGATGTACGTGTTCTATTGATATACGTGTGTATGTGTTCTTTGTAAAATATTTTTTTGGTGACGTTTACTCAAAAACACGTTTATAAAATCTAAACTGCTAATGAAAGTGATTTGGTGTAAAAGAAAGTTTTAAACTAAATAAAATGCGTTAAACGAAGAGCATATTTATTTTGATGAGGTTGGTTAATTTTACCCCTTAAACGACCCCTCCAGACATTTATAATTTGGTCACGTCTACATACGTCTTAATACCTTTTTATAAATGTTGAGTGTTAACCTTCGCAGATAGACATAAGCCCATTCAGACTTTTTATTATACCTATTTAAGTTGTATAATTTCTCTATACATCATTGCTATATATCGTTCACCGTAAACGCAGGGTTTGCCCGAAAGTCGTCAGTTTGACCGCTTTTGCTTGATTTGCGTAACTTCACTCGTCAGTTATGTTTCAACTGTCACTCGTTAGTTATGTTTTATTATAATGTTATAAAATATAACCTATAAAATATAATTTCTTTATTTTGGAACTCTCAACTACTTATTAGTTAAAGAATTTTTACAATCGGTTCCTTAGTTTACGGTATTACCTCTAACAAACAAACAAAAAATAAACTCACTAACATTACCTATTTATTATTATTATTATTTGTATTATTATATATTATCTATATTTATTTAGCTTACAGTCTAGGCTATTTATCAGTAAAATATTTTTTTAAATTTGAAAGGTAGTTCCCGAGGATACCTGCAACAAACGAACTAATAGGCTTTATCTCTTTACTATATTAGTTCGAATGGCCTGTATTTCAATTTATTTCGATTTTTTTTGATGTATATAACACCAAGTGAGTATTTAAAAAAAATGAAGCTGAACAAATCGAAAAGTCTACGCTCAATGTGGAAAAACATGTTTTTAAATTTTTAAATATAAATCGCATAAAATGGTTTTTAATCGGTTTTAACGAAAAGTTTACATAATTACACATACGAAATAAAAAGGACCATATTTCGACATTATTTGGATTTATTGGGACGAAAAGCTATAATTTTTTTGAAGAAATTATTGGTAATAATGATATATTAATAGAACTTTTACTTTATAATTCATTAAATGTATAAAAAGAAAATGTAACTATAAACTACTATTTAAGGTATCCAAAAGTTATTATAAATGTATATCTTCGAATACTAGAGATTGAAATATGAAAATATTAACAAATTTAATTTGTTTATATAGACAAAAATATAATAAAATAAGAAATAGAAACTAATTCTATAATTATCCCCCGACATAATACTTCAAACGGTTTAGGAGGTTTTTGGTTAGTTTACCTGTGTCTGTGGTTTTATGTTTAGCAACTAGTAGAGAAATTTTATCCGCATTTGAAAAAGTAAATTTTAGAAAAATCTCTTAGATAGTTTGAAATAAAAACTAACATAAACCGTTGTACTTTAATTTCTATACCGAGGTTTTTAATTTTTCCCGATTTTCTGGTGGAATGGTAACCGTCGTAGATTGAGTTTAGGTTAAAATGTTTAGATGCTGGTCCGATTTCTGAATCCTTGATAGTTTTGTGATGACCAAAAAGATAATAACCGGATTTTAGCAATATTAGTAGCGATGAATCTTAAATTTGGACTAAATGCGTAACCCCCGAACCTTTCACGAGCACAAAAAAAGGAAAGTAAATATAAATAATAAAATTGCTTACCTCTGCGGAGTTAGATGCAATGATGCAGTATTAAATAAAATGCGTTTCTAAGTCAATAAAAGGTTATATTATTTCGCATGTGTTTAAATATCTTCATATGTTTCTTTTATTTTTTCAATTTTATATTTTCTTAATTATGTTTTTATGTAGGGGTGGGGAGGAAGCAAAAATTGTTACTTAATTCATCGAAGTTGAGGTTTTAATAATATTTTACTCTAAAACTAACTTCAAGTACATAAGTCAAGTCATTCTTGTAAAATACATTAAAAAATTGTTAATGTGAATCTCGCGCTGTGAGATCTCTGTAGATGTTTATGTACACGATACATCAAATTACAAATTTATAAAGAAATAACATATTTCTACGGACGTACTCGCAAAAACAAATATTATTTTTTTGTAACATAACAACACACTACCTACTATATTTTTAATAAAAACACCTGCTATATTTTTCACAATCGTAAAAAATCGTGAATTTAGAAAACCTATTGTACCTGTAATGACGGTTGTTAACTTTATGCTGCTTGATATAAAGTGTAAGTAATCTGTTGGAAACTCTGTTATTTTTGTAATGGTATGCTCAGTTTTGGAAAAATGAACAGAACATATTTTTCGTATGTTTTTCAACATATCTATAGAGACAATTTGCCCCCTCTTAAATGTATATACGGGAAAATTAGTATTCTTATCGATGTGAAAAATTTCAAGTCATTACATGAAATGTATTCTGAAAAAAATAGCTGTGATCGACAGAGTGAAGGTTTCGAACCTTGAAAGTCTGTATGAGAGTTCCTTTCCTGTATATTTTGATAAGAATGAGTATATAAAATAAAATGCTTTAAATATGAGTGGCACTCGCACTACAACGGTTTTTTACATACTTAGACACATATAAATATTTAAGGGTGCATAGTATGTATATTAAACTAATCAGAAATATTGACAAAGATTTTTCACCATGTAAATATAGCTAGATATCTTTGCCAGGCGTAAAAAAATCGAAAACTTTTCAAAGAGCAAGGAATTTAGAGTATACAGTTTATAAATAAATTGTTTTAGTGTTCGTTGTGCTAAATTTCAAGTTGCTGCAAACAGACCGACGGACGGTGAGTGGCACTTTAAAAGTTCCATATATTTCGTTTTAAGGAACGGAACCCTAAATGTGGATTTTTAATAATATTTATCTGCATTTTATTTGTATTTCATTATATGGTTAAAATATTTTTGCCGTTACTTTTCCAAGACAAGAGAATTGTCCAAGAGTCCAAATCCAGAGATATCAGCCCTATGTATGTATAATATATATATATATATATATATATATATATATATATATGTGTGTGTATATATATATAAGTATATACGGTTTGAAATATCAACAAACACAATTCCGTGAATTTTGCCGCTTTGTCTACAAGCTATGTCATATTATGAAATACGCTATAAAATTGACAAAGTATCTATGGAAAAAGAAATAAAAGCATACTGTTACAAAAGAATGAGTATATTCTACATATAAAGGTCTTATTCAAGCCACTCTACGAAACATTTCTTTAAGAGTATTTGTATCGCAATCCCTGTACACTCAATTTCCCTAAGCTATTCGGGAGGCTTAGCCCCATTCCACTTTTAAAATGTAAATTTTGTTTAAACTGCCTAATCAGGTTTGCCCCATACTTCGTTTGGTTATTTATTTTTTATATGAAATAACGTTTTAATTTTTTCCTTCCATCATGATTTATTTGAATATATATTTCAATTTTTGTCCACACGGTTATCCAAAAAATGTTTTCTTGTTAACAAAAAACTTGACGCTTGTATCTCTTGACTTTTGCAATTTATAAAATGTTTGTGGTATCATGTTTCAATTAGGTATTTTTATGTTATAACTGGTGAATTTTGTTGGTAATTTTAAATTGTTTTCGTAATTTCTATATGTCATGGCTTCCAGTACACGTTACTTTCAGCAGCCATCATGATCATCACGTGTGACAATAGCAGAATAAAATATTGCACATGTATTTATATAGCAATTTACAACATTTAACGTCGAAGATGGCTAACGTCCATTTTATACTTGGGAACACATAATTTCATCTGATATGTCTCATGTTTCACTTTAAAAGTAATTGTAGTAAACTAGGCAGAGCAGAACTGGCAAAAATGGGCCTGATCTCATTAAAGTAGAATATAATTAAAATAAGATGATATTTCTTAAGATACAAAGAAACAAGCCATTGAATAACTTAGAAGCAAAATAATAAAAAATAAAATAAAATTGTTTATGCAATACAAAACAAGAAAAAGGAATCTTCATAATATCCATATGTTATATTTTTATTACATTAAGAATTATTATTAAATATTAAAGATAATTATACAAATCTACGAGTATAATAGCTGGATAGGAATAATTAAAAAATAATTAATGGTGATGACGCAAGTAATTGTTTTTAAATACAAAAAACTGTTAACTGAAGGTGACATTCATATGCGTTGTGCCTGTTAACGTTCTTATATGGCTTATTCCGAAGACTTTCATGAATTTTGACAGTATATATTATATTTTTTATGGATTGAGATAAATCTCTTTTCTAGTGCTTATCGGAATATTGGTAGTACTTACAGAGCATTCGATATTTAAAAAAAGATTTATAAGACCTATTTCAAATATTTCCTTTATTACTCTATTGCAACTGGTACGTTTCATGAATTGCTTATTTGCTTATTTAGTGCTACTGTCAATTAAACTTTAAGTTTCTACCTGGGAAAAACCTGAAGAATTATGTTATTCGTCACAGAAAAAAATGTACATCTGACATAATACGTGCAACAAGACAGATTTTTCAGCTAATCATGACTATATAAATAAATTTACTTTAACCATTGCCATCAAACCAAACGTAAGTTGCATATTTTATTTATGTTTCAATCAAACAATTTGTCATTCGACGTAAAGAGCTTTCAACTTTACCTTTGAGTGTCCTTCGTACGATAACCTTTAAGTCCTCATAAATTACTTTGAATTAAATTATATTCCTGTATAATGTTATAATGTTTATTACGTCACACAGATATATACCATAATGGGTCTAGTGTTTGATTTATACGAACATTTTGTATAAATTACTGAATAATGCAAAAAAGGCAAATATATTCTCTTTTATTGCCACATTAATAGAATGAGATGGTTGATTCGTGAAAAAATAATTAGATTTTCAATTAAAAAGAAAAAAGTATGGAATGATCTAGCAGTAACTTGAGAAATTGTGATTACCAAAATAAAATTCATAATTATTTATTAGCCTGATATTGGACTATTATGTCAGTTTAAATACGATCTTTATTATGATCAGTTTGTATTTTCTAACGCCTTGTTGAGTTCTGATTTAATATTTTATTTTGTGTAATATATGTGTAATAACTAATGTCAAGAACACGGTAAAACCCGTATCAATTTAATACAAATGGCCAATATTCTAATCGCGTCAACGGTATTGCACAATATGTATGTACTTGACTATCGCAATATTGAAATACAGTCAAAATCGACTACTGTTTTGAGAGCTAAATTAATGAAAAATTTATTTCCTTTATTTTAAAAACTTGCAATATTTATTGAAAATAATCTAATATTGCACATTTTGCGTTAGAAAAAAAACTAAGAATAAGTTCATGCCGTCTTTTAAAGACGTCAAAAATGTAAGAAATATTTCAGATTTGATTACAGGTTTTAAACCGGAATATACGTAATTGAAATTTCTTGTTACAATTTTATAATGAATAAGAGACAATTTTATGGGTTCTTTCGTCTTACGCAATTCTTCTCCTTATTTATCGGTATTGTACCACGTGTATTTCTCTCATTACTCAAGAAAGTTTGGATCATTCTTTATTCGGATTTTTATATTTGTAACTTCTAAACAAGTCTAAGTTAATTATGAATTATATACAAAGTTCCATCTGTTTTAATAATTATAAGTTTTTTTTTTAAATATCAAATTCGCGTTTCTTCTAATTGGGCGAATGGATTGCGATTACGAAATAATAACTAAATATTACTTCAAGTTGACTTTCATGCTTTTTTAATCTCCTAAATCCCTTCAGTAATTTTATATGATGCGAGTTAGGATCAATAGTTTTTATGTGATGAGTATTAAAAGAAATGCGCGGAAAACAATGCAAACACCATATTTTCTTATTCTAATAGTTTTATTCTGTTAGTCGATCAGCAACGACATTATACGTCCAGCAACAACTCTCATGCGTCTCCCGCATTCTTTTTGTTTACTCAAGCACATGTGCCCCCCCCCGCGCACCAATCCACGTTTCACTACAGGCGAAGTCCATAATATATGTCCAGATGTAAAACTTTATTCAACTATTTAGAAAAAAAAGTAGTGCCATATATTTATGTATACAAGTTTGCTATACATTTGTATAATTACTATACTTCGAGTATTAGATACTTATTTTTTTGTTGTTGTACTTATGCAATGCAAATTAATTTATGAAAACATTCAATTCCCATATCTTCAGTTTGGGTGTTACAATTAATGCCACTTTAAGCTGTTTTTTTTAAACAACAATTTTTTTCATGTTGAAGTGTCAACAACCGTAGCTTCTTTGTAATTTTACGTAACACATAAAATTAACGAAAATGTATTTAAATAGTTATAACTATCGACAAACATGTAGCTATCCAGATTCTATGTGAGTAATTAAAATGAAAATAGCTATAATCGAGTGAAATTCTCGAGCGATTAATTAAATATGTTAAAAGAGTTACGAGTACTAAAAAATTAAATATGGTCCAAAATTTTTTGAAAATGTGTGATTTTTCAAATCGATTAGACGGCAATTAAATAATTAAATTTAAAATCAAAATTATTAAAATCTTCGTTTTAAAATTTATTAAAAGTAATGACGAAAATATAGCCAATCTTAAATTTAGTGTTTTTTATAATTGCTTTTTCTACAATTCTTGTTCAAAGTATATACGCTTTAAAGCACAACCTTATTCAGAATTCGATCTCCAAGGACCACATGATGTTTGCTTCCAAATGATCTCGCTTTCGTTTTTTGATCTGAAAAATAAAATACATGAGTAGACTTGTACCCAAACGGTCTACGTTTGGCTATTACCTACACGTCCAATTTTATCTATCTCGAAAAAATGGCATTGTCCGAGACTACTTGTGGAGCATTTCTAATTCTAAAAAATCACCAATACAACTTGCTCTGGGAGGTTTCAGTGTCCAGGATATTATAAATTGTTACAATAACATTACAACACTATCAGTGTAAAGCTGCGTATATTATAATTTTCTACAAATTTAGAAATCAAAGAAAAGAAAAGATAAAAGTTTTATTTTTTATCAAACCCTACACATATCTGAACTTCGTTTAATTTTTCCTGTAAAATGCACGAAATTGTCTACTAACCTAAATTATTTCAAATTTTTTGGTTTGCAAACTTCAAGGATAAAAAAGGGACGGTGGTTTTTCCAGATGTTTATATAATATAATATTTAGGTTTTTAATTTGATTTAACTTAAAATTTTTAAAAAAATTTACAAAGTGTAATTAAAACGTTTTCATCTGATACCATACTTTACCTTGTTTTCCTATTCTGAACTCATTTTAAGTAAACCTAAAAATATGATATATTTTAAATAGACATATAAGATGACAGCAATTAAAGGGGTGTATGCACAGTTCAATGTAAAACGTACTAGTTATTATTTCGAAAATTACCCTTCAATTCGGACAACTTTTGTCAGCAATAACGATTAATGCTAATACAAGTTATACGCGCATGCTAAAAATTATCTGCATTCCTGCGTAAAACATTTTTATACATCTTAATTAATTTAAAAAGTGTCTCATCCTAAAAAAACATTTTTCGGTCAAATTTATCGATAATTAGTGTTTATGAATTAACAAACACTAAGGATATTAATCAGGTTACAGTACTCTATGTATAGAAACTCTCAATAGCATAAATTTTTAACACTTGTTATACGATTTTAAATATATAAACATGTAGAAAGTTGTAAAACTTTTAATGAATTCAGGTAACAATTTCTAATAAAGGGAATTTTTCTCCTTGTTAACAAAAAAATGGATTAGAAGAAAACCGAGGCATTATTTAAAAAGATTAGACGTAATATAGCAAAATCAGAATTGGCATAAAAATATGGATCTAACTCACCGTTTCTGCGAATCATATGAACTTATAATAAGAATTTCAAAGATACTTTCTGATCAATAGACGACAAGTGTAGTTCACATCAATACAAATCGATGACAGGTTTAATTATACACTGTTGTTCTATACCTTCACAATAAGTATACCAAATTCAAAGAAGTAGCGCCCGTGTGCATAGTAAGTGCATGCAGTATGGACCCACTTAAAATAATTTGCGCCAAAAATTCTACAGTTGATGCCATTTGGATTTATGAAGTAGCTTCACGGGTACCAAATCAGTGTTTTGGTTTGCAATGAAACTTCAGTATGGTCGTCCAGGGTTTATACATAAAGTGACCTGGAACTATGTGTGGTAAAGGAAGGTAACTAAAAAGGAGGTTTAGTTGGTGTTTACGATACCCTTTGAATTTATCAAGTAGATAAACAGGAACTAAATCATTGTTTTGGTATGTAACAAAATTTCAACATGGATTTTCAGGGTTTATGTATATAGTAACCTGGAACTATGATGCAGGAAATAGAAAAGAAGATTCAGATAGTGTTGCGCCGTTATTAAAAGAACAAGTGATAATAATGTGAATTTTGGACAAAATGTTGGAAATTTAGAAGACTTTTGTGAAAGGTCTTTACTATAGCATAATATCTAATTGGAACCTCAACAATATTTAATGAACATAGTTAAACATATCGCTAAAATGCAGTAAAAATAATATAATATAAATACGTGACAGTAATACTTAGTGTAAATCAAACGTTTAAAGTTTTAAATTCTCTCTATTTCAATATATACATTTGTGAATATTTTATTGAGAAGATGCATAGATGCGAAACAATTTAAACCCGACATGGTTTAAATTGTTTCGCATCTATGCGCACGATAAGACGCGGGTAAGTTGTCGACAGCCGGACGCGCACTGTGCCTATATATACATGGAATGCTTCGAACCATTCTAGGTACTCCCTAACTCAAGATTTCATTTAATAGGTGTTTGCTCGTACGACATGTTCTACTTATTTTTGAAAATCTTTCTAATTCAAATACAAAAGTCATGTTAAATGTTTAAAAGTATTTATGTGTAAGTTTTTCTTAAACTTCGTTCCCACATGAAGAACTATTTAGAACTTTACGGTTATTTTAATTTCAACTCTTTCAGCTAACTGGATGATTTAAAGGGAACTAGTCCCACTTTTGTCATTTATTTTTTACGTGGTGTTATAATTTTAAGCAAATATATTTAACAAACTTGTTTTCGTTCGCAGCTTCGCCGGCGTCGTTTCAAACATGATTCGAACATAATTTGTCAGATGTGGTTTAGTTTTGGCAGTGCATTCAGTTTTTCGTGCACGGGCATAGTATTCTTCTATCGTTAAATTTACTGCTATGTTTCCATAAACGGCAGTATAATTATATATAATCCATGTTTCAGTCTAGGATATATATTTCTTGTATGCAATTTTTTGTTCAAATGAGTTAAGGCTTTTATTTGTGAAGAAAAAAACAAACAAAGAAAAACAAATCGGCCAAGTACGAGTTTTGTTCAAATGAGTTAAGGCTTTTATTTATGAAGAAAAAGATAAAGAAAAACAAATCGGCCAAGTACGAGTCGAACTCACGCACGAAGGGTTCCGTAGCACCAAACAATATTGAACTTATTTCGTATGCAATAAGGTATATTTCGAATATGTAAGTATTATTTGACAATTAAAGTGGTTTTGGGACGACGATTTTAGAAGTGTATATCTTATCTTATCATTACCTTTTCATTTAAATAAATGTAATAAAATTAAAGTTAATAGTAAATTTAATATTAACTTACAATATTTTATTTTAAGTTGAACATAGTTTTCCAAATACAAGATAAATGAATTAAGCCTTTCTTAAATTATCGATTTTATTAATAACGACTATCATGCTATTTCACTATATGCGTGCCCATATAGGTTTGTGGTAGCTAAATAAAAAGAAATGTATTTCAGCCTCACAAGTAAAATTTCCAAAAATTATATTCAGGTGTCTTCATCTTCGTGTGGTAACACAAGGTTGCAGAAAGATGTATACATCAATTTAAGTATGCAATTCTCATTGTGAATTGGATTTTTAATCCCCCAAATATATGTATGGAATATCACCACAAATTTTTTTTTTTTATAATTTCACTATTTCATTTTACAGTCTTTCATAGAAGACGTCTACCATTCAAATTTTATCTCTATGGTGTCAATAGTCACCGAACAAAATTACTGTGATATACGGATAGAGAGATACGATGAAATTTAAGCGTTCCGTTTTGACCATTTGGATACTGAACCCTAAAAAAAACAACATTTAATTTTTATTATATATTTGCAAAATTTCCTTAAAATTACCTTACTTTATAGGTACCCTTTAGTATGGAAATGAGACAAACAAATAAATGAAAGAATAATTATCGTTTATATTAATAAGCCCAATTATATAGAGGCAATTTTTTAATCCAAGTAATATAAAATTAACTATTGTAAGTGGGCGTATTATCTCTACGCAAATGTTACGTTTGAATTAATAATAATTATTATAATTTGTATACAAATTTTACTTTTAAATTGATGATAATATTTACTGTTTTTGTTATGCAAAACTTCACATATATTCTGTGGGGGTTTTTAAGAGTGAAATAAAGCCAAACAATTATTTAACAGTTAATTAAATATTTCCCTTTTATTATATTAATAGGGATACATCTTGAAACACTTTAGTTGTAAATTATGATGCCCGTAGAGTCTTCACGATACGCTACGTAATATGGTACTAAACTGAAATGGGAATTAACCGATTTCAAAAAACGTGGAGTTTCTCAATTCGACTGTGTTTTTCTATATATATTACAGAAAATGTCCCGCATATATCAACCGATTTCTATTATTTTATTACCGGTGAAAGTATACCTTCCGTGAAGTTCCGTGAAAATTTGAAATTTTATCATTGAAATATAAAGTACATAACAGAATTCCTCAAAACTGATCAAAATAGGCTCTGGATGATATAAATATAATGATAATCTAAGAAAACGCGACTAAGTATAACATATATTTGTTAACATAATCAAGGTAGTATAGTGGAACCAGATAGGGCAGCCAGGATCTCTTCAGTAATGAGGAATAAACTTAATGACTTTAGACTTGCTTGATTTGTCTAGGCTTGAACAATAAAGTAACGAAGTAAATAGGTAGGTAAGTACGTACAATGGAATGTAGAACCTGAGGTATTAATAGAGGTAGATATGTATATATATATATATATATCTATATATATATATTTATATATATATATATGTATAAATAATTATAACTATAAATAAATACGTGAAGAATCTAAATATTAGTAGGTTAGTAAATAGATAAGTAAGTGTGTATAGCTTAGAATATAGAGTAATCCAGAAGGCGCATACGCACAAATCACTTCGCGGTCGCTGTGAAGCCAAAAATCGGTGGAAGGGGCATAGCGCTCCGCCTACTAGCACCCTCCCTCGACGCGCACGGTGTTACCAGCAGAATAAATTTACCCACCAACTTCAGGAAATGGAAGCATATAAATATATTTGCTTGCAGCAGTAGGATTCACATTTGCATCAATTTATATGGTCATGGCCTGGCTTATATGAAGTATTATTAAGACCGCCATGTTAAATTTCTAAAATGTTTATTCTGGCTACAACCAATGGCCAAAGTATTTAGATTAAAATCATTTAAAAACTTTGTCACATTTTACCATTTTATTCATTACTTAACACTTTTAATACAAAAAGAAAACAATTAGCTTAGTGTATTTAAGTAAAAAGAGATGTGAAAATCCCATAATAAAAGTTTGAAAATGTTCGATCTCAGACTAAAGAAATTAAAAATAGGACGAAACAATTATCTATATTAATTAGCATCCAATGTCGTGGTAAAATTTCTTAATATTTTAAACAATATCGGTTTGCATTTTTCAAGAAATTAAAGAAGACGGCGGACGTGTGTTTCTTGCCGTAATCCTACATTTAGTGATTATATACGCAATAGGTAAAATATTCTAAAATTGAATATGATAACGGAAATTCAAACGTTATACCAAATTATCCAACGACATTTTCCAAATCCCGATTTTATTACAAATAAAATTTTACATTTTTCAGTATCGAGTAATTACGATGTTTTAATTTAGGTAAACAATTTTTGAATAGGTGGGATTATCTTTTATTATTTAGATTATCTTTGCTAATATCCCACCTGAAGACGTTGAAATACAACGAAACCTAGGTCGTGGTAAAGAACTTAAAGAAAGTAGAAATAATACTACATCACGTAGTTTCATTTAATTGTTTTTAATTTAGTATTACATTATGCTTTCAAGGTAATGCCGTAAAATATGTTTTTAATATTAGTAAAATTTTAAAAATTGAATACATATATTTTTAACGTTACACTCTCCTTAAATATATGTTTTTAATATTACTGAAAGTTCTATTTAAATAAGAATATATATTTTTAATTTTATGTACAATACTATAGTTGCGTAATATTAATCTACAAGGTCGTAATAAGTACAAACTTTTCCCCACTCCTTAATTAACTTTATTATTTTGTATTTGGAATGATTCAGTATTTATGTCATTATTATAGGGAATTTAATATTCTACGTTAAGCAGAACAAGTGAATTTTATTTTGTTTAAAATATAAACCTAGCTGAACATATATGTGAAAAAAAATTCAATAAGGCACCTTAATATCAGGATATAATATTATTGACATGTTTAATAAATGTGATCCTCAAATGTAGTAATACTTTCTTTTTATGTAAGAGACCTTGCCTCTGAATTTGATATTAAAATTGGTCAACACTTAGAGAAACAAAAATGCATACTTTTACCTATTTTTTAATGTTATTTTAATATATATATATATATATATATATATATATATATATATATATATATATATATATATATATATTCATGTAAGAATTCAAATGGGGACGAACCTAGTTGTCTTTAAATCTCACATAAAATTGGCAAATTTACAAAATATGTGGGTTAATAAGATGTATTACTATGCCAAATGTTAGGTTTCTAGGTCGCAAAGCCACTGATAAGATCGCCTGTGCAGAAGAAACGAACAGACTCGTGAAATATCTTATGACGGCTCCATTTTCCTTTTGACCTACGGAACCCTAAAAAAACTTATTGAACCAATTTCAACTAAGAGAAAGATATGAAAGTTTTAATAATTCACAAAATTATGCAAAATTATTTACGTCATGTGGCTACAAATGAGGAAATGCAACAAAGACAGAATAAAACTTCAGCGTAAGAGAAATTCTGCAGGGCGATCCTCTAGGGAAAGCTCAGGATAGAACGGATGATAAATAGTTTCCTCACACGTTGCAGAGAATACAGTCATGAAGTAACGCAAGTTAACAGCAAGAAACTTGTCTACTTGTGAAATAAATCTTTAAATATTGCTAAAGTTATTTTTTTAATTTCAACTTTGGTCGCCTACTGAGTATCAAACCTAAATTCGATGCAATCATGTACAGCATCTGATACTATCGACGTCTAACTTTTATAATGTGTAGAGAAATGTTGATAGATCGTAGTAAAATATTGTTATTTTACAGGGATGGTTTCTTCGAAATTTAAAAAAGCGGCGACTTACTGGATTACTATACTATCTGCTCGTCCGCCCGTATGCCTGTCAATGCCCTTTCTCTTGAAAATAGCTGGAGATAACAAAATAAATGGTTTGAGTTATTAATATCGTATAGCAATATCTATGATCTTACTCTGAGTATTTCAATACATTAATTTTATTAAAATTCAAATAAAAAAAAAATCATAAATAATTTTTTCTACATCTACGTATAAATCGTTGGGCTTATAAAAACGCACATACAAGCACTCACACGAACCCGCACACACATTTAAATGCGCCAGGGAATGCAGACACACGCTCGTATTCACTTACGCACCCAACCCATTGGGTACTATTTATGTACGGACAATGATGTCCATATAAAAATGATTATCTTTGTACTAAATTTTATAAAATAAATCTCGAAAAACATGTTTTTCAAAATCAATGTCTAACATCTTTTGACGTTTACGTTCAATGTAATTGTCTTTTTTAATCCTTTTTGCAAATTTTTTGTAGTTTCCTAGAGCAGTGTCGGAATGTTGACAGAACGCGATGAAGTATTGTTATTTATATTTACAAATTTGTATGTGTATATACATATATATATATATATATATATATATATATATATATATATTATTGAACAATATTGATTTCATAACTTTGTCGGCTATTTACGATCTAGACAACTTGAACTTTGGTGCCATAATTATGAAATAAAGTAAAAAGAACGATACAGTTCTGTTTCACTTAATTAACTATGTAATAACTAGTTCCGTCATCTCACCATCTCTGCAAAACTGTGTTAATATGTACATAATTTTTCTTTTCTGCAAATCGTATAACATATCCCTAAATTGACATGTATCATGTCCTCTGTTTCCTCAATTTTCATAAATGTACGCAGTTAATTATATCGCAGATTCTTTTTAAAATACCCAATACACATGGATAAACCTCGAGCAGTCAAATAAACCGTTGTCTGCCTGATCGGGATTTGTATATACACACACAAATATATATTGAATATATTGGAGATTATGTGAATTAATTTGTTTATTTCCTTATATAGCTTAGACTTATCGTTTTTGTAGGTTTCATAGGTTGTTTTTTTATAATATATCCTTCAATATTTATTTCAGCATGCTCCAGTATTTTCAAGGCATACTGAAGTATTCTAAAATAAAAAAGTTCAAGTAGAATCATAATTCCGGCATAAGTTTTTATTTAAATTAATAATTTCAATATTCATTAACTCTTACTTCGTACACATAATGTAAATATGTCTGTCTATCCATCTGTAGATCACAGATGTTTTATTCGCGGCCTATTAGTATTTAAAGGCAATTTAAAACTGTAAATAAAGCAGTAAAAGCAAAGTTTTGAATTAAAAACTTTCAAAAAAGTTTTCAGGGTACCTCTCCAATATACATGCCCCTACATAGGTACACCCCCTTTCATACATCCATATATGTAAAGTGGGTGTGAATTTTTATTCCCCATAACCCATTTTTAGGGTATCGTTGTCTTTCAAAAGTCGTTGTTTTTAAAAATATTGGAGTATGTCATAAGCGCTTGTTCAATAGAGGAATCTGTTATCGGAATATTAAACTGGAAGGGTTGTCAATTTTGTTAGCGTTAAGTGTTCGCATCACTTAACTGTTAAACCACCATTTTTAAAGTATTGATAAGACTAAAAGAAAAATTATCACAGCTATATAGGTTCTGCGAATTTACGTGTAATAGTCGACCAACATCTGACATGTGTTCGGCTCTATAAAAATTCATAGAAACTCCATACAAGTGATATAAATCGAGTGCAAAAACTATTTTTTTATTTTAAAATGTATTTTCTTATGTCTGTGAAAAAAACACAAGGCCATATATTTATATATTTGCATGACATGGATTAATTTTATTTTATTACGCACCATACTTTTACCTCTGCAGAAAACATAGTAAGCGACGTATTTACGTTATTGAAAGTTAATATTTGTACCTAATTTAATGAAATAGTTATATACTCTTAAATGTCGAGCGCCTAAATGTTTACGGATCGGTTTTTATATATGAATATGGCATACAAGAGGACTTTAAGGAGCGTGGCGACTTTACGGAGGAAAAATAAAAATACTAGTAATGCTACTAGTTCGCAACTAAAATAAAGCTATTTGGTATTTTTATATCACGTAATTTTAATTTTTGATGGGTTACTATAGTTTAAAATGCTATGTTGAGAAAGTTTCCTCTTAAACTTAAAATAAATGAAGAAACAAACAAGAAATGAATAAATTTTCTTGTCTATTTCAGGTAAGTTACTTACAGCTATGCCCTTTCTCTCCATACAAAGCATCTTAAAAGGAACGTTAAATGGTAAATTATCAAAATAATGATTCTTATAAATTTAGTCGATAATATTACAATAAAATATGCTACACACCTTTTCTATGGTAGAGGAAATTGTGTTAGCAGATAAACTGAAAATTGTTTAATTTGTAGTAGATAACATGTCCTAAGTTATATAGAGTTAAAGCCGTGGTTTTATTTTTTATCTGAAAGAATTCGAATATTTTCAGGACACTTTATATATAAAAGGCAATTTTTTAGGACACTTTATACATAAAAGGCAATTTTTTCTCGTGTCCCGTAAATTTAATGGTAAACTTTTTTCCCTCGTGTCATGAAGGAATGTCACAATATTTATTTTCATTTTGGGACGGGATGACATTTTATGAGACGTTATTATCTTAGACGCGTTTCTTCTACTCAAATAAATATCCAAGGACTTCTAAACATGAACAATTTACGTTATTGCAGTCTCAATTCGATCAATATCACTAAAATAACTCTTCTAATGTAAGTGAAGAGAATATTTTCAGATACTTTATTGCTCAGTTCCAATAAGTATTTTGTATTATGGATGTTTATATTTTTTCAGTTCCTTTTATCTTTCAATCAGACCTAACTGTAGAAACAAAAGTAAATTTGATTCGAAATAAAGCATATAATATGGCAGCTAGAATATATATGGAATATTTAATTTTTTTATAAATTCTGCCGGCCAACCTATTATATCTTTTCTGTTTTTTTAATATGCCTTTATTAGCATCATTTCTAACTCACTAACATTGTTATCTAACCTTACGTTTCACCTTTTAGCCACTTCTGTCATATCGATTTGAAACTTGTAAACTTATGCGATTCGACTGACGATACAAGAATAGGGTCTAACTGTTATGATGATGTAGGAGGGAGGTGGTAATATCAACTTCTCAATGGTTAACAGAAAACCTGTCGAGTTTGAACTATCAACTTAACTTAAAAATCCATTGGTTACATATTGTAATTGGTGGGGTTTTATAATGGAATGAGATACGGTCGTGTGAATTTCTCAATGATTAACAATGAACCAATCAAGTTTGAGTTCATTTCATTTGTCTGTATGAGTCTTTTTTTACTTGTTTTAACCATCAGGGCTTGGTGATGGAGACGGTAGTTGGTTGTGTAAACTTTACAATATTAACGCTAAGTCCATCGAGTTTAGAAACATTTAATTTCTCTTTCGCTTTTGTACTCAAAGACACATTGGGTTCTTTGGGTACAAAAGCAGGTTTTCATTTTTTTTAACAGACTAACAGTGTTACTTATTTCCATTACAAATTTATTATTGTTACAACAGAGGTTTGCTATTCAAAGATAGCAAACCTCTGTTGTGACAATAATAAATATTACTATTTCACATTCATAGATATATAACTACATATAAGTAGTTAGAAAGTAACAGTTTGTTTAACAAAATGGCTCAAAGTAAGTAACTTTTTACCAACTTCATAAAAAATGATGTAAAGGGTAAAATATTTTAATATTTTAAGAAAAATTGAGCACGGAACAATTCAAGAATGGGAAACCTCAAAACTTGCCAAGCCACCTAGAAACTGCTGTAAGAAGCAGTTTCGAGCCTGCTCCTCTCACTATTACAAAATTTCCGCCACTATCCTAAAATTGTACCTCATCTTGTTAGTTTCATATTGAAGTACTTTTAAAATACAAACTATTTAATTTACGAACTCAGGACATTTGTTGGGAAATACTTGCAAAAGCTTGATAATAGAATATGTAATGCGAGCAAAATATAAATGCAATATCAATTTACACAGTTTATAGTGCAAAATCTGACATCAGAAGTCTGCATTCTAATCTGACAATGGTTTACCAATGTTTGATTTCTTAGTCCGATATGCTTATCCATTTAAATGAGAGCACATTATAATCGCAGTTTTTGTATAAATGTATAGAGATAGCCTCTAGCAAAGCTAAACACTTCATAGAAATAGTTTTTGATATCTTTAGTAAATAGCTTCATATAGCCACCCCGTTAACTCACGGAGCTAGTCACGGAAATCGAAATAGCCGGCATCTTCAAGCCGGTAAATTTGCTATAATTTAACAAACGGTAGGAGCGGAATTCGCTGGCATTATGTAAATTGAAATTAAATATATATATATATATATATATATATATGTGTGTGTGTGTATGTATATGTATATATATATATATATATATATATATATATATATATATATATATATATATATATATTTATATATATGTGTGTGTGTGTGTGTAAGTATATATTTGAATTGTGACATTGAGTAAAAACATTAGCGTGTGTAAATTATCCTAGCTATAATTCCGTTTTTAAAACGTCTATGCAATAAAAAATTCCTTTGAAACCTGAATTTTAAACCAAAAGTGATGCCTTAATAGACGAATGAAAAAGTTATGAGCTGTATAAATTTTGATTGCTGCTCTAGTATTAAATCTCTATATATAAAATGTACTTTCCTAGAAAAGCTTGAAAGTGCTTTAAATCGAATAATTTAGAATTAGGCAAAGGACCTGAAATTAAGAAATAAATAACTTCATTACATTCAGAACGAAATTTCGTTCAAATAATAAACCATTTTTTTAGATACCATAGCCAAACTATGAATTCTTACAGTTTCACCATGCTCATCTCTCTGTCTGTCACAGCCGTTTCACTTGCACACTGTCAATGCTGTAAAGCTGGAAGTTGGTATGGGTATACATGAATTAGATGTAAGCGGGAACGAACTTGTTTGTTGGCATATCCGTTTGTATAATATACTGTTAAGTAGGTATTTCTAAGATTGGGCGTATGTCCTGAACACTTGCCGATACAGGGATCCGTTAACGAAATATTTAGGTTTTAATTTATCATATTGTTTACGGGTTTTCACCCCCTACCAGCTAAATGGCTGCTTTAAAATATCTAAAAATATTCACAACAATAGTATATGTATATAACGAAAGTGAAGGGAAAGTTATCTCAGCTAAATGAGCCCTACTAGTTCACGAATAACAATCCACCAACTTATGACGTGTAGTTGGATTTGTGATAAGTTCATGAAAATTCCCTACAAGTATTTTAAATTTTGTATTTATTATACTTTTGCAGTAAGAAATTAAATAAGTTTCATTAGTTTGAATAATTCTTTGATATGATTCCTTATAGAGAGCGAGTATTTCTATTATCCCTTTCGAACTTCTTTCCTTGATAGAACCTTCTTGCACTGACTTTTCAATTTGTATCTAAGTCCACACTGGTGAATGCCGTTTCCATACAGAATCTTTTTATTTTTTATTGTTACTCTTCGTTTTATTTAAAAGAAATATATTTTAAATAAGGACATTTCTCTTGTCTATTTAGTATGATGTTAATTATTAAACTTTACTTAAAGTTAAAAACTTTTAGTAAAGCTTAACAACTGAAGTGAAATATTATAATTTCGCTTTTTTTCATAATTAATTTTCGTTAAATAATTAACTACTATTACTACGCAAACTACCGATTATACTAGTTATGCAAACTGGATATTCACCAGTAGATAAATAAATAAAGGTACTGTAAATAGTGAATCATGACAATAAAAAAAAATTTCCTATTTTTTATTATGAATAATCTATCAGGAAGGTTCGTAAATGTAATTACTTCTTACTTTAAAATTGCCGTTTTTCCTAAAAAAATGTAAATAAATAATGATAAAAAAATGTAAATAAATAATAAATTTTCTTTTCCAATTTTTTTTATTCCTTCGCAAAACCCTAACGATATTGTAATATTATACACTATGTGATGTGCAAACTCATATTTTCTAATTAAAAAAATTGACTTTCTGCATTATTAGGAAAAAAATGCGAAGGGAACATTTAACTGTTGAGTTTTTTTTCTTTCTTTCACTAATTAAGCAAATATATTACGTAACTGATTCCTTTTTATTTCATTTCGAAGACTGTTTTTTCAATTTATGTGATTCATTCTTTAATTCATTTCAATATTATAAACTTCATACCTCATTATTATACACTTTTTGTCAGCTTGATGTTTACATTTAAATAAATATTTTTACGTTTTTTTAATAACTTATATTCTCCAGCTAACGAATATCGTGCATATCACTTTTTTAAAGTTATTATCTAATAATAAAACGTGGATGATTTTAGTAATTTCCGGAGACGATCATCAAAACCCAACGCGGCAAAATAATTATGGAGGTAAAAACGTAACAGGCTAGGGAGATTTTTTGAGTCGAAACTATATGACTTCATCATATTAAGACTGAATGCCGCAATTTCCACTTGCCAAGTCCACAGACTACACGTGAGCTTATTGCTATTCGGCCTCTAGAAAAAGTTATAATTAATGAGATGGACATAAACCTGAAGAAGTTCGCTCCAAGATTTATCTTAATTTTCGTAGCCAAAGTTATTATGACAAGCTTTCGTAAGTGAGATGCCATATAAGATCATATCATCTTTTACATCGTTTTCTGAAGGCATTTTTTTCCCTTTTTTTACACCTTTTCTTAATGATATTACTTTATTACGTGACTTGAATGATGATATGTTAAGTTAAATATTTGTCAATATTTACTAAAGAAATATAAATAATTACAATTTAAGGGAAACAAGTAATTAAATTCTAGCATCTAGAATTTAATTAAGATTTTCGAACTCGTGATTAGTAATGAATCGAATGTCATTTTCCTTTTTGAAGAGATATCTAATAATGAAAATTGCGGTGATGGATATTTACAAAATATGAGGCATGTGGCATAAGAAATATATTATGGATATTAAGTTAGACAATACTCGTAAATAGTGAAAAAAATATTTATTATTAATTTTATATAAATACCATCTAAACTCAAAATACGCTTTAATAAGTGCCTGAGAGTGTACGGAAGCCTCGTAGTCCAAGTTCTACTCGTATTCAACAGTTTATTTCAAACAATTAAGAAAGAGGTCAGTGATTACACAAAAATGAGCTTTTCTTTACAATAATTTAATGTTAAGTTATTAAATATTATATTACAACGTGTTTATATTATCAATATATAAAAAAAACACATTTCTGATGTGATATATTTACATATTTTTATCATTTTGACACCATCATTACCACATATGTAAATATATTGGAAGAATCAACTCCCATATTGTGTAGAAGTAGTAAGGAAATAGCAAGGAAATTTATATTTTCCCCTAAATAATATTATATTCTACAACTAAATTTTTTTCAAAATATTCTTATAGTTACTGTAATTAGCGTCCATTGTAAGATCGATTATCATAATGCAAAACTACATACAGATGTAATTTTACAGTATGAGTGTTGGTGTTATCTTATCTATGGAACAATAAAGTTCAAGGTAACAAATATTGAGCAAATTAGGTAAGTAGTAATCATTTACAGTAGTAACGAAGAAATATTTGTGTTTGTTTAATCTATCATGTGTTACGACACGAAAAATTCGAAAACTTAGACTTTTGTTAAATTACTCCGTTATATTTATTATATTATATGTATATATATATATATATATATATATATATATATATATATATATATATATATATATATATATATATATATATATATATATATATATATATATATATATATATATATATATAATTTACTTGTTTTAAACAAAAACCTTTCAAAATCTTTAAATATATTACATCTTCTTTTCTATAATAACTCCACAATTCAGCTTCCCGTTAGAAATAAAATTATATTGGTAAAAACTAGAAAGGAAAAATTCGACTTTGTAAAATATTTCGCATAAATCAATCAATTGAGAAACAATGGTGCTACAAAATTTTCCATGTAATTTCTCGTTTATCACGATATGACTACATGACCCAACATGAAATGCGGTTGCAAAGGTCCAAGAATATAATAATAAAATTAACATACTTGGATATACGTAAAAAGACATATCCTTTGATCTCAACAAACTTTACGTAACTTGTAAGTACCCTTATCACATAATATGGCTTTTATCAAGTCCCGATACAACTTTCGCCGTAGGCTCCACTTCGTATAGGATGATCGTAACATAATAACGAGGAGGTACGGCGAAAACACTCGCATGGATAAGAAAGACGTTGGCGGAACAAATTAAAAGTTCGTCTATAACATGAGTGGGCAACCATGTGAGAAATTAGTTTGAGCTTTTTGTTTTCTTTTTCATCATAAAAAGTGGGCTTTCAAAAGTTACATAGATTGTTGTCACTGGGTTTACATCACTGATCTTTAAATTATTGCATCATTATGTATTCAGGTTTCTTGGGCCCTACTTCAAGTAGTTGATACAAATTTAACCCCAGACCCACATTCAAATATATTTTTTTTTGGAAACCATGAAACTGTTTATTCTACCATTTAAAATATTTTGTTTCTCTTTCAATGTCGTATATTAATGTCAAGATATTAAAAAATATATAACTGTCTATTTTCTTACGTCACTCAATTAGACTAAATCAGAAGATTTTATTAGGTCATCCCATTTTCTCTATCCTAAATTCCCGGTTTAGTGATATATAATATGGTTCTAGAACACTAAACTGGGATAACTTGAAGAAAACCCTTATCTTATTTCACATATTTTTTTTTAATAAATCCTATTTTACATATAATTTTAATAAGCGTAAATTAAAACTTTTCTATATTTTACTGTAGGAATAAAAAACTTTTCTAACGTTTTTTAATCCTTTGACTTTTTAACTAATTTTAAAGTTAGAACTACCAATAAGAAGTTGAAATTTAATGAAAACAATTATTTTTGACGATTTGCTAAAAATTTAAACTTTATTGTTGGAACCTATTGCTTGGCAAAATATCTTACATTCTGTCATTTATCCACAGACTTCATGAGTTGTTGAACTCTTGTCTTAATTTTCTTTAAGAGTATTTGTATTCACTCTATATATAGACACAAGTTTTTTCATAATTATAAGACACTCATTATTAAAAAATATATGTAAATAGATATTATAAAGATAATACTTGTTTATTATATGTTCAATACTAGCTGTACCTACGACTTCGTTCCTGGGTAATTCGTAATAAGAAATTTTTTTGCTTCTTTCTTTCTCTCTTATGTTGCTCTTAGATATAAACGAAAGCCATATCGATTTTCATTAAAATACATCATAGTATGTCAATTGAAAGACAACACTTCTAAGAAAAGGTTTTCTGGCTTCTATTATCACTCTATGTGGTAAATTTATTAGTATTTTTAAAATATTTTCCATGTATAGAATTAATTCTATTATAGTTTTATTATGTGTATGGATTACGTGTGAATAAAATAAACTGCATAACTCCGAACAGAGCTAAGGACGTCTGTGTAAGTCCTTTAAAATCTCATAAAATTGTGAAAAGATACGACGATTGAACGCGACTGTAAATCGTCATTCAACACAGTTTAAGTAAGAATTGTAGTCTTATTTTTTAATGCAAACAGGTTCATAAATTTTGAAGACTTTGTAATTTATCAAGTAACTTCGCGGCAAGATCTAAATAATAAATGTAAGTTTATATTTAGATAAAGGTCATAACATTTTATAGAAATAGATTTCATGTTTATGGCAACTAAGCCGTTGAAATCGTTTATTTACCAAAGACTCAATTCTCAATTGGGTCTGGTTATTTATCATAGACTACCAACTAAGATTTTAATAGATCTTAGTCTCAATTTCTTAACAGATCTGTCCAATCATATTTGTGGTAAATCATTTATTTTGATATGAAAAAAAATATAATAATTGCCTGATCACATTAAAAGTTGAGTTACATTAAATTTGAGGACATTGAAGGATATGAATGAGATCCCTATTCAAGAATCAACTTTTATTTTTTTTTTTAAATTAATGAAATTTTGTTAGTCTTTAGGTAATAATAAAATCAGTATGTGTGTAAATCTGTAAACCATATTTATTTAAACAATAATTTCTATGAAGGTTTTGAATACGATTTCAATAGAAATTGAAAATTACCCAAAGGGAAATCAAATCTCACTTCGTACACAACATGTGAAATAAGTAAAAGAAAAATCACTTAGAATATATAGGAAACATTTTCATAATCTTTTTTCCATTTTCAAGTAATTTGAGAATAAATGCAAATTACACCATTCATAAGAAGGTGAAAGGGATAACTTATAGATATTTATCATTTAATGACTAGGTGTAGATATTTTTTTCAGTCAGTAGGACAATAAACAAGATTGATTTACTTCAAACCACACTTATATTTTGCATACTGGAAGAGTAGAAGTAGAGATTACGGTTATGAATATTTTTGGTGGGATGCGCAAAAAGTGATAATTTGTTTTGAAGCGATGCTAAAAAAGATCGCATACAATTTTCTGATGATCTAAACCTCGATTTGGAAGTATATCCTAAAGGGTAAAACGGCAAAGAAATAAATTTTAATTAACTATACATATTACTTACAGTTTATTCAGCACATAACATGCATATAATCCGGAATTGCAAACTTATTTAAAGGCCGGATAACTACGTTGAGCTGAATATTGCAAAAATAAACAAAATATAATTCCATAGATTATACTAAATTCATTTAAGAAGAATTCATATTTTAATACCATACATTCAGAAAAAAATAATGCAACTTCAGAAACATCTAATAAATTTTTTATGTAAATTCGCATAGAGGATTGTCAATTAAAAAAATAGCCTCAATGACAGTATCAGAACACGGCTGGCTAAACGCGGCTGGGCGAAGATGTATGCTTTCGTTGCAAACTGTCCTTTATGGAAACTTTTGTGCGCGTTTATTGCAGATTTATAAAAAAAATTAAGTACATATACTTTGAGTCTTCAAATATATTAATTGAACGATGTAACAATATTCGTGTGTATATTTTTTAATTGTATATTATGTATCGTTTTCTAATATTTGCACGTACTCTTATTTTGATCTGTATATTAATAGAAATCTGTACGCCTGTTCTCGTTAAATTTGTCTTTTTAATGATAACCAAAATATTTTATTCAATTTACTTATTTATTTACTTTAATGTATCTAATTGATGCATATAGCGGACTCACTGCTACAAGAGCAATCTCTTCTAATAATCCAGCGACCGGGAATTGAACATGAATCCCCGCTGTTTGCCACGCCGCATGCTTTGTGATCAACCCAACACACCACGGTGGCGATCTCTAACATTGCATAAAATAAACAATTTAAAAAAATGTACCATTAATTTTATACCTAAATACATAAAATAATTACACAAACTTAAACAAATCAATGGGAAACAAACCATTACACCACGATATATGATCCAGACCACGCGCTTACTACATACACACTAGCGACGCCAACCGACATTGCAAAAGCTTATTGATAATCAACCTCTTTAAAACTTAGAATTAATGAGATGAACGACAATTAAGTTTATGAATATTAGAAAGCTTATGTTTCGTAATCAATGAAGAACATATACTAATGGATTTTGTTTTCGTACTGCTGGCTATAATTTTAACTCTTCAAGTGATAGACTGTTAGTTTGAACATCACAGGTACAGACAGAACGGTGGATCATCGGTCTCAATGGCATCAGTTCACCAATCAATAGTCAATGTCACTTCGGTCACTACATTCACTATCTATGGCATAGTTATCATTGGGGACGTGGTTTTTAAAGTTATGAACATTTACATTCTCATCATATGACACCAGATATTACAGCGCAGATTGTTACTCGTCCATCGCCCGTAACAACTGCCCCACGTTAAATAAAGCCTACAGTTCACACGTGTCTATATGTGAAATATATGCTCTTCCATTTACTACACTCGCTCCTATTACTTGCCCGTGACTACTACAAAAGGTATTACAATCCAGGGATATAGACTATTTCCATAATTCAAATACGGTGAGGAAGTCTCGAGAAATGCAGAAACTGTAAACTGTGATGAATATGAAGCCGAATGTGTAGATTAAGACGAAGAGAAATAGTGTGCCTAATTAAATATACCTACGTGATAGTAAAAAAACCAAAAGCACAAGTGTAATTGATATACATTTTAAATAAATTTATTACAAATTTAAAAAAAAATTAGTGAATGGTTACCAAGGAACAAAGTGGTAAAGAAACTTCATTCACAACTAAATTTGTAAAGTTACAAATGACTCTAAAAGAGAATAAATTTGACACAGCGTCAATATAAGGTCGATGTGTATTATTTAATTTCGATTACGGGACGTTACTAAAATTTGATAATAATTTGTGCAGATTTGTTTTGTGTTTTCAATTAAATTACGCTACTTTTCCATAGTTGGATATATTTATTTTCTAAACTTTATGTTTATATAAGGTTAAAGTTTAATAATAACTAATGTGAAATTAGGACCCTGAAGTAGGATTATTGAATGTTTTATGGAAATTAATGTGTTAGTTTTCGAGTTACAACTTTTATAGACTAATTTTTACGATTTTTTTTGTCTTGTTAACCAATGTACAAAAATTACATATGAAAGTTTAATAAATATATACAGCGTACTTAAATAATAGTGTTTTTTTTATATTCATTACCTTTCGTTTTTGTATTTTTAACTTAAAACTGTTGCCACTAAAATAGTCTATTGTAATTGTTTCAAAACGTCATTTTATTAAAAATATTTGAAAAAAATATGAACAAATAATAATAACACAACTTTTTAAAAATATAATTTTATTATTTACATGTTTCTTGCCAAGTAACAAAGAATTTTAATTATCTGTTCGCGGGAAAAACATCTTAATCATTTGTTACATTACTCCCTGTTTGTTAACATTTCTATACTATAATTATTTCTCTTTAATTTGCAGTATAAAATACATACTTCTGAAATCTGCATAAATTCGTCATGCCAAATATGATCTTCGGAAGACGTACTGAAAATAAGGGTGGTACGAAAACTTTAGACTGTTTGGAATTGCGACTTTGAATGAATTCAGATTTGCATATGATACTTAACCCATCACTTCCCAAGCATCGAAAAAATTGTCAAATCTTTAAATTGAGGTTTAAATATTTATCACCCTTAAACCAAAACCATCGCCATCACAGGTTTAAACGTTCTTGCCTGTATACAGCGAAAAATTATAACAATAACTGCTGACTCCATATAGAGCCCAAAGCTTATATCTAAATCTCACTGGTTTACCTTTTATAATTTGTTTGATATCATGATGACCGAAGTATTTGACAATCACTTCGTCAACAGCTCAATTGGATTCAAATATCCCAAACTTTGAAAGCTTTATCTGTGTTATCGATTTTCGAGTTATCATTGAAATGCAAATAAGATTTTATTTTATCAAAACGATTTTCGAAAACGATTTCTTGACATAGATTTTTCGATAATTCCATTTATGGGTCATCATCTCTACGCCAATAAAGTTTGCTTTGAGACAACTGGTGACAGGAAGGAAAGAACTAAACTATTATTAACACCTTTACGGTTAGATTAAAATTCAAATTATTTTTATGATTTTTGGCGCAGGAATTGTTTCGTACGCAATGTACTGATACTACAATGGATCTCGTCACATAACAAATTTTCAAATATCTCTACTACTGATTTTCCTTTCAAATCTATAATCATATTTTCCTAACATTGTGTAGCAGTATTAGACTCACTTTGTATTTCAAAATAAACTGAGTTACAATTACGCTAATTAATTGTCTCTTTTATTCGAGATGCAAATTGAATAGGATGACCTTCCTCGATGTTATCAATCGTACGTCAAAATTCCATTTGACCAGCCACATCTGACACCGGCAAAACTCCCATATCATCCTCAGGACTCTCTTCCATGCATTAAGACCATTTCAAATTTTATATTTTCAGCGGTAATATTCTGCAACTAAAACGACGGTTACATACTGTTGTAGGGTACGCGTATAGAATAGCTCAAACAGCTCAGAAAAAAAATTCTTAGCCTTGAAATATAATATTCAACTCTCACAAACAATATTATTAAATTTTTGTTACGTTTATGATAAAGCCATATTAAGTAACCAATGATGCTTAATAACTTTGCTTTTTTAGATTCCATACTCTCATTATCAAGAAATTTAAAATTGCTCTGAAGATTTGCAGTCCGTAGGACTGGAGATTCTAAATTTCCTCTTGATGCTTGGAAGCTAAGTTTAAAAACAAGTTCTTTTCCGTGATGGTAATATACTGGAATCCATTATTTTCTTCTCTACACATGGAAAAAACATGAAAATATGTAAGTTATTTTGGATATTCTTGGTCATTGTTTGTTGTTGGGTATGTAACTGGCTAGACGAATTTCTTTTGTTTTTTCTTCTGGTGTCTCCTATTTGAATAGGAGTTAAAATTTTATATTTCATAAAACAAGACTGGTATTCGTAACCAAAATTTTATTGTAGCGAAAATAATTTTTTAGCTCCTTGCCTACTGCTAGTAAAATGAAAAAAAAATGTTTTCCACCATTGCAAATTTAGTTCGAACTAATGAAAAATTGCGTAAAAGCTCTACATAGAAAGAAGAACCAGCTTTTAAATAAATTCAAACATAATTTCCTCGATTAGGTGACGCAAAAGTTGGAGAAGGAATATTCATCAATCCGGAAATTCGGGAGATTGTGGAAGACGAAAAATTTATTCTGTTCAAAGGGGCCACGATAAAGAGGCACAAGAATCTTTTACAGTTCATGAAATTTTTATTGGATTTGCAGGTTAGTTGCAATACACCCCTCAAAATTCTTTACTCGCATCTCAATTTTTTTGCATAAATTGCAGTAAGTGATGCGGAACAAGTTCAGGTTAAACAAATGAATATGGAGAACGATTTCACCGAGAGCTATCTGTAACAGAAAAATTAAATCAGAGTTAATGGACTATTTGAATGCTAGCAAATTACTTTTAATGTCTTTTTTTATCAATAATATTAAAAACAAAGCCAACCCAAAATTTTGCTTCATTTCAAATGGTCCTTTCCTAAATTATCTAATTGTGGAAATTTCGTTGCAGGCTTCGGCGATTTTAATTCACCCGTTACAAAATTATTTATATGTGTTAAAATGAAATTTCCCACCTTTCGGGTAACTAACTAGAGTCTAACTCAAACACGCGATAAGAAGCTACTCGTTACCTCTATGCAATGCCGTTTTAATTTTTGAAAATACGTATATATTTGTGTATAAAAAAATATATGTTTATACTCTCAATATTTCATAAGTGCTATAAATATAATAAAAATTTATTAGGCGAATTAAAATTCTCTATAGACCAAAACATTTCATTTTCCTGTTATTTAATATCTACAAAATAAATTATAATATGTGTGTTTACTTTCTTAAACAACAGAATAATATTGAATGTAAAATTTTAAAGAAATAGACAATGAAAAATATATTCTATTTCTTTAATATGGCATATTAAAATTAAAATAAAATTAAAATAATTTATAAAATAATATAAACCCCCAAACTTCTTACCACCTACACGAAGATAAACGTAACATTGTTATGAAAATAATTAATTAACGCGTTATAAACTTGCAAAGATATTTATTTATTTAGCTGCCGAATTAATGCGTTATCTGAACTCAAACCCATTATTATTTTTTTTATGTTAAACTTCTCTTTTTCGTAATCTTGATAGCACGTATTAAACGCATTTAATTTCGGTTACAAAGGAGGCCACTAAATGGAATCAAGACACCCGAACATTTTCACCAATCTTTGCGCGATCCAGCAGATAATTTTCTATAAAATCAAGATAATAAAAACCAAAGGAGGCAATTGAAGTAATATATATTTATAGTATATTTCTTCTGTAAAATTAGCAAAAAACAAAATCACAAATTATTAACATTTGTAGTTTTGGTACTCGAAATACTGCCTCAGTCCAGTAACGATTTTCATGAATTTCGAAAAAGTGACAATGTCTCTAAAACTACGGCATTCTTACTATAATATTATATATCGTAAGAAATAACCTGGTTTTCATGTAATTTTGATAACACTTTTGTTTATTAAATATTTTTCACCTGAAAATGAGAATTGATTTCATTACACTTTTATCTTTATCTCAATTTCCATTTTATTTCCAATCATAATAGATAGCAAGAAACAATTCAAGTAGTACAAAACAGGAATTAAGATTTCGTTATGAAGCTCGGGAAAAAGTTTATTCTGGCAAAAATATAAAAGATTAATTGGTAATACATTATTCTTTTAATAAGTGTTATTAACTACGCTAGTAAATGTTGATTTATCTCAATCAGTAAATAAATCTCTAGTCCGTGGTCGATAGATCGTCAACAGCTTATATGCATGGGGTTACGCACTCCAGTAAGAAAAGAATAGATAATATCTTAAGATAGTTCTCAGGTCCATATCGTAATTTGATCATTGTTCGTCTATTTTATCTGTTTTGCTAGCATTTCTGTAAATTTTCCTCCCGATTAACGACAGAAAAATTAAAAGCCAGGCAGATCTGAATTAAGTTAATACAATAAATATTCAGTATATTAATTTAAAACAACGTCTGTTGGCGTGATGAACAAAGGGGTTTGTGGTTATAAATAATAGGTTAAAAATCAACATTTAAATTAAAGTTATCCTTTCTCAAAGCTTAGACACCCTCAAGCTATGGGAAACCGGAAACTTTACTCAGAGTTTTTCAAGGGAACTTTTGCTTGCGAGTCTTGTTTGTTTTATTTTTAATTTTGCTTGAAGAAAAGGAACAAAAGGCATTTGTTAATGTTATTTATCGATTAGAAAACACAGTACACGATTTTAAAGTTTATTTTAATGGATTTCATCTCTTTGACTTTAAAATTTACAATTTAAAATTACTTTTAAAACTTTAACTTTGCAATATTTGAACGCATACAATTTTTCTAAATAATCAATCGGTTAAAATACTGAGTGATTTTCCAACAAACCACGCACACTTACAACATATTTAACACTCCAGTGACGTATTTCCTAATTTGAAGGATGTTGTAGAAACCATAATGGCTGAGACGGTGAATATATACGAAGCTTTTGTAGGATACGGAGGATGTAATAATGCATGCCAAATGTGACTTCTTTTTAGTATAAACCTTTTTGTCAGGATAGACTTAAATACAAAAGTTTATATCAAAGTATTTGCAAATAGAATATTTAAAGTATATTATGCTGAAGATGTTAAAATTTTAAATTAAAAAAATATAAGTAGAAGCCTCAGAGCCTCAGTAAGGCAATGTCTGCTTATTTGCATTATCACATGAATTTCGGCATACCAATGTAAATTGTTTTAGTCTATAGAATTATACTGATCACTTGATTTAATAAACGGTTATGAAGATTACTTGTCTCAATTTGCATAATTTCTTTTTCGATCGAGCATTTTGGAAGTAATTCATTTTAGTCTATCTAAATCACTTTTATGGGCTAAATCTTAACATAACCATGACATTTAACAAACTGATATACATAATTAACAATTTGACTTCACAATCTTTTTTTTTAAATTACACCCTTAATTTTAAGTTGCCACTAATAATTAATCTTTTTAATTAAAAAACATTAGTTATTTCGCTAGATATTTTATTATATCAATGAATTTTATTACAACTTAAATAACAAGAGTCATAACATAAACATTTTGAATGCAAATGATTGTAACCTGGTTTTGTCGTATTTACGTATGTACGAAAATATCTTTACATTTTCGTATTTTAGATAAACTTAAACGTTTATAATTAGGAAATTTAAAATACCTTCTAGTTTCAAAGTGGAATTTAGTAAGCATTGTATCAAAGTTTTAACTCCTCCGATTGATGTGCTAAGTCATTTGCATTCCAAACACCATTTTAATGCATTCACTGTGTTAAATTAAAAACGGGCCAAAAGCGAGAGATTGCAGCATGTAATTGTATAAGCGATAATCACAATAGTCGGTGACGAATACTTATTCTATTTGGGGAACACTTATTTTGGAAGTTACTCGGTTTTCCCGTGAATTCAAAGATGAAGTTAGTGCTGCTATTAACAATTTTTGTTAGCCTAGTCGTTTCTTTTTTCAGTACAAAGATTCTCATTTTGGCTAGTTTTTCATCTTATAGATGAAGTTTGACTTCTTGAAATTTACTGAGAAATTTCTTCCATAAAATGCACACTTAACGGTATAAAATAACGCTCACCTGGGATAATTCTCAGAAAAATGCTTTCTCACACATTTTTCCTGTCTGCATTATCAATGTAAAAATTATAGTGTGCACTCACACAATACTAATAGAATATGGAATAACTTTTCTCTTGAAGCTTGCTGCTTATATATTAGGTTTGAAATAAAACAATTCCATCAAATAATAAACTTAAATAATGCAATTAATTTGCCATTTCTGCCAATAGTTTCTAAAAATATTGCATTTTGTTTAAGGAATGTAATTATAATGTAACCACAACTAAAGAATAATTGATTATAACCACTAAAATTTTTATGGAAATTATCTAATATAAAACATAACAGTTCAAGTTAAAATCGCAGTTACACTTTGTGGGATTATCGTATTATTACTAATTAATATATCGAATGCCAAAAAAATAGATTAATCGGTCGTGTGAAATCATGAAATGTTATTGCTAGACGTTTTGGTATTTCTATTTTGCAACCTATAGATAATAAATCAATCGATATAATTATTCTCAACATTTACAGATCTACACGGAAGATTAGTATATAGGAACAGGGTAACAGATGGATTTAATTTATGTTATTCAACTATTCTTGTCATCGTTATCCGACTTTATGTAAGTAAGGGGATATTATCTTTTCACACTTATTTTTCAACCCAGACAAAATAAAAACAAACTAAACATTCGTAAGCATATACTACTGCTGAGACAAAAAAAAACATCTGTCGGTCTCTGACACATGTATCTTCCGTTATTAGTGTGAGTTTATAAAATTGACAATTTTTTACGATTGCGATGCTGTAGCCAAATAATCATAAAAAATTAGAAAAAATGTTAGGAGAGATTAAAAATGACGAACAAAAAAATTAAAGAAGTTCTTTCAAAGTAGCCCCTTCCTAATTAAAAATTTACGACACATTATTCACTGTAACCCAAGCTTATGTACCTATATTGGCTGAAATCTAGCAGAAATAATGGAAAAAATTACGAAAAACATGGTCTTCTTGGGTGACATGAATGTGATAACAGGAGGACCCGAAACAGATAACTTTGTAGTAATAGGCAAAAAAAGATATGACAAGAAAAACAAAGAGTCGAAACATTTAAAAATATTTGCCACGAGCACAACTTAAACATAACTAATAAAATTTTCAAAAATGCTACCACAGTTGAGGTGGATCAGGAAATCATCTGACGGCATCACAAAGAATAAAATAGATTTCTGTGTCTCATTTTTTAAGAACATTAACGTGATTAGTAACTTCAAATACCATAGCTATAAATGTATTGTGGTGCCAAAATTTTAAAAAACGATTTAAAGAATTGTATTACATCTAGTACCTATTGCAATAAAAAATCATGAAATTAAAAAAAAATTCCAAAAATGTTGTAGAATGAAGTAGCAATATAATAACAAATAAAAAAATTACCATCCTATGTTATCTAAATCCCTCTGTAAAATATTTAACTTTATTTTGAAGACAAAACAACTCCCTAGATGATGACAATGTTTAATAAGAAAGATCACGAATTAATACCTGCGTAAAGACCTATAAGTCTCATGTATTGCCTATGTAAATATTTTCAGCTACCCTGTTATGATGCTTTACGAATATCATTGACGAAAATCTGTCTGTCGAACAAGCAGGATTCACGATGAATTTTTCATAAACACGCTCTAAAGATGGTAATAAAAACATATAATGAATACAATAAGCCTCTATATATTAGCTTTCTAAACTACCCACAAGCATTTGAATCTATACCCCGTAACTTAATATGGAAGGGTTTATTAGAGCAACAAATATTAAAATTAAAATAAACATGGGCTAGAAACATACAAAGAATAATAGATACCAATAAACTGGTACCCTTTAAATACAAAACGTAGAAGACAGAGATGACGACATAATGAAGGTAGCTAGAGGAAGATGGAACTAGACGGCGAGGGACCAACAACAGTGAACACATTTGAAGGAGTTTTTTACCATAATAGCGATTCTTCCTCTAACAACTACAGATAATAACAAAACGGAAATAAAAGTTTAAAGATTACTAGTCATTTTTCAAATACTAATATTACTAACACGCCGATTTAAGTTTTAAATAAATGTGTAAGAAATATAAAAATTTATAAATACACAAATCAATAAAAGTTTCTATTTATACTCAGAATTTTTATAAATATAATCGTATATGAGCTAATATATCTTTATGTGTTGCAGATACCCTGTGTTGTAAGACCTAACTCCATCACCGTTACGCAACGTTATATTAGATATAGTATGACTTGTTTTCAACTTTCTAGTTAGGTTTCTCTGCAGTTTTTATTCTTTTTTACTTAGAATTTCCTACCATTTTCATTCACCTTATGTTCGGTATTGAATGTATATAATGCCATGTGAATATTTTAGAAATGACGGCTAGAAAAACTTGAAGTCGATACTCAAAGTAGGAAAACTGAATTTCAAATATTTATGGCCAAATGACGTATGATTACTTTTAATCCCTTTTGAAGGTAGATTTATTTAATTGCTTATATGAAGTAAAGAACGCTTTACGCCAGCATTTATCTCGACATCTGCTAGTTTTATCGGAATTGTAGTCTTTACTTTAAGTAAACTATTTTTGATGGTATTAATTTATTAGAAATGTTACAATATCGTTAAAATTAATATACCGAAAGATGATACAACAAAATAATGCCAAAGTTAAGTATATTATAAAAATATGCGTTCAAATATTAATGAGGAAAATATTAAAGTATTTAATAATTTAATTTCTTTATCAGCAGTGTATACAAAAAACAATAAGTAAATAAGATAAAACGCTTTAATTGTGAGTATCACTCGCACCATAAAGGTGCCATGAACACTTAGACATTAAATAACATTTAAGGATACATAAATACATCGCATAGTACATCTCTTGTTGGTGCAAAAATCGTCAATTTCTCCAAAACTATCAGGTATGGAAGCTCAATTTTTCAAGTTAATGTAAACTATTTCAAATTCCTACGTTAAATAGTTTCTAAGAAAAGCAGCTGTGGCAAAAGGACCTACAGATATTGTTTTGTCCTTATGATGGATCCGCTTATATCCTTTTTAGTAATGGAGTCCTAATAACATGAAATTTATTTCTTTATATAATATAATGTTTCAATTTTTTGCTTCCGTTATCGTTTATTGAGATATATATTTCGATGTTTATCAATGCTTACTAAGGTATTGTTTCAATAAATTTTGGTGCTCCTGGAACTTGAGGAGCTGTAGTCAGTAGAAGAGGAGTTTTGAAGAATTATGAAATATGAATTTACATTTACTAATAATAAGCAACGCTATTTTTTTATTTTTATTTAAAACAATTATCAATGGCTGTTTGTGTTATAATATTTCTATAAACAAAATAACTAAAAATATGTCATTGGAAGCGCGTGCGATGGAAGTAAAATTTATTTATTTTGAATGATTTTTCCATAACGAATATATTTCCACAAACATTTGGTTTAAATTCAATGTAACTTGAAGAATATTACGTCATATAAATATTGAGCTCATAGTCTTATATTGCAAAATAAACGTTACTAGTTTTTTTATAACTAAAATTAATAGTATGGCGGTATACTGTTTGAAAAAATGAATGTTTTTAATTTGTAAAAATAATGAACTGCGTCATCTGTGACGTGTTGCTAAAATTTCAACGAATGTTAAAATGTAGCATTATAAAAATACTTGCATAATTTAATCGATAGGCGTTGTTAAGTCTATTAGTGAAATGAAAACTTTCAAAATTTCATCTATAGGTACGAAAATCATTAAAATAAGATGATATTTCTTAAAATATAAAAAAAACAAACAATTGAACGATTTATAAGCAAAGTGCAAAAAAAATAAAATAAAATGTTTGATGCAATACAAAACAAGGAAAAGTAATTTTCACAAATGCCCATATATTATACTTTTAACACATCAAGCATTGAAAGTAAGTATTGAAAGTAACAGTGCAAATATACGAGTATAATAACTGCGTAAAATAAGAATAATTAAAAATAATTAATGTTGATAACGCAATTAACTGTTTTTTAAACGCAAGAAAAACTGATAATTGAAGGTGACATTCGTATCACTTTTTTGTGTATGTTAACGTTTATATATGGCTTATTCCGACGACTTTTATGAATGTTGACTGCATATACTGTATTGTTTACGGATAAGAGATTTCTCATTAATATAAAGATTATACAATAAGATAAATCAAGATAAGATAAATCTCATTTCGAGTGCTTATCAGAGTATTCATAGTACTTATGGAGCATTGATATATAAAAAAAAATCTATAACACCCATTTCAAATATCTCCTTTATTACTCTGTTGCAACTGATACATTTCATGCAGTGCTTAATTATTTATTTAGTCCGATTGTCAATTAAACTTGAAGATGATACCTGGGAAAACCGGAAGAATTATGTTATTCGTTACAGGAAAAAACGTACATCTAACGTCAGTATTTTGAGTCCTATGTCATAAAAGTAGATATGAAGATAGTGTAAGAGGATAGATTTTTCAGCTAATAATGGCTATTTAAATAAATGTACTTTACCCATTGTCATCGAACTAAACGTAAGTTGAATAGTTTACTTATACATCAATTAAATCATACGTGATTCGACGTACATCAGCTTTTACTTTCACCGTTTATTCTTTGTATGATAAGCTTTAACTTACTCTAATTAACTATTCACTTTAGGGAGTCTGGAGAACAGTATGTTAATTATAAAATATATATATCGTTTGGTTTTAAATATCAGTTTGTTTTGAACTGATTGAGATAGTTTTACTCGTAATTGAAAGATTAATAATATCTTTTGTTTGTAAATTGAAAGGTTAATTATAATTATGGATTGTCGGCCCTCAATAAAGATCTGATATTAATTAAAAAACTTTTGAACACGCTTTATTTTTAAGTGCCAATTGCGGTATGATCTTTTTGGTGACCTAATAAGATATCTACCTTTCATTAATTCAATAAATCCTCGAACATATTCTCTTAATATTCTGTGGCTTTAAAATAATTGTTTCCCATTTTTTTATTGGTCGATATCTTAACGGTATTAAATTTGGTACTATGTTTTTGCTCATAATAATTTACTTTGAATTAAATAATATTCCTGTATAATGTTATAATGTTTATTATGTCACACAGATATGTACCATAATGGGTCTAGTATTTGATTTATGCGAAAATTTTGTATTAATTACTTTTAATAATTCAAAAAAGGCAAATATATTCTCTTTTATTGCCACATTATCCTAAATAGAGTGAAATGGTTGACTCGTGAAAAATAATTATATTATCAACTAAAAAGAAAAAAAATGGAATGGTCTAGCAGTAATTTATGAAATTGTGATTACGAAAATAAAGTTCACTATTATTTATTAACCTAATTATCATGTCAGTTTAAATATGATCTTTATGGTGATCACTTTGTATTTTCTAACGCCTTGTTGAGTTCTGATTTAATATTTTATTTTGTGTAATAACTAAAGTCTAGAACAGGGTAAAACTTGTACCAATTCAATATAAATGGTCAATCTTCTAATTACGTCAACGGTATTGCACAATATGTATGTACTTGACTATTGCAATATTGAAATACAGCCAAATCGACTGATGTGTTGAGAGCTAAATTAATGAAAAATTTATTTTCTTTATTTCAAAAACTTGTAACATTTTTATGAAAATAATTTATTCTTGCTCATTTTGTGTGAGAAAAAAAAATTAGGAATCAGTTCATCCCGTCTTTTAAATACCGCAAAAATGTAAGAAATATTTCAGATTTGATTACAGGTTTTAAACCGAAATATACGTAATTGAAATTTCGTGTTACAATTTTATAATGAATAAGAGACAATTTTATGGGTTCTTTCGTTGTATGCAATTCTTCTTCTTGTGTATCGGTATTGTATCATTTATATTTCTCTCATTACTCACGAAAATATGGATCAGTATTTATTTCGGTCTTTTATATTTGAGGCTTTTCAACAAGTCTAAGTTAATTATCATTATATACAAAACACCATCTGTTATAATAATTGTGTAAGTTATTTTAGAAAATGTTAAATTTTCTTAACTTATGATTGGGCGAACCGGTTACGAGGAAATAGTAACTAAATATTACTTCAGGTTGATTTTTATACTTTTCCAATGTTATAAATTACTTCAGTAGTTTTACATGATCCGAGATACGAGTTAGGATCAGTAGTTTTTATGTGATTTGTATTAAAGGAAATACACGGACACCATATTTTCCTGTTCTAATAGTTTTATTCTGTTAACACAGGATTATATTCACGCAAATGAGGCCCTTTATTAAGACATCAGTACCGCGAGTGGTTCATTTTAAAACAATGACAAATGTCAAGATAGCGTCTTTTAGCTGGATATTTCGTTTCACTACTTTTAATACTTTAGTTTACTTTAAAGTTTTGAAATGGTTAATAAGTGCTGTGTATCGAATTTTAAAACAAATTACGTCGGTCACGACACAAACACAGTTTTTTCATTCCCAAAAAAAGAAGAATTGAAGAAGAAATGGACTCACGCAATTCACCGGCAACATTTCCAACCTAGGAAATATTCCAGAGTGAGTATTTAAACATTTGTCTATGTTCAAATTGTTTGAATGTAGTTTTAAGAGTATCACGTAAATAACGACATGTACTTATTTTATTATAGGTGTGCGAGCTACATTTTGCAGAAAAAGGACATCCGCCGTACCGCAGAAATATTCGACGAGAAAACTGGAAAGAAAATAGTTGTGTCTTTACAAAAACCTCGTTTGTTTGACAGTGCTGTGCCTTTAGTGTTTCCAAACTGTCCTAGTTACTTAAGTGCACCGGGACATTCAAGAGAAAGTGTAGAACAGAAACGTTTGCGTATTGAAAATAAAACATTAGAGTTAGTTCTTAGTCAGAATTAGTTCAGTCAAAAAACGAATATGAAAAAAAAACTAACGTTACTTGCGTAGTACTGCTTTTTTACATATGCCTCATCCTAAAACTCTTTAAAACCTTTGTTCGAAATACAACTGCAATCCAAAAAATGAACAGTCTGACTACAATTTTCTTAGATATATTAAGGAAAAGTTCAGCCTTTTAAACCAAGCAGATCATATTGTTACTTTAATGATAGATGAAATTTATCTAAAGCCATATTTTGATTATAAAACAGGTAATATCACAGGCATGTCTTATACTAACCAAAAGGCTACAACTACAGCGCACGTTTTTATGATACAAAGTCTATTGACCTTATTTAAAGAAGTTGTCTATATTTTACCTGTAAACAATATTAATGGTGCAGATTTATCCCAATATATTAATAAAGTTGTAACAAGCTTGCATGCTATAGGTTTTAATGTTATATGTGTAGTTAGTGACAATGATTCTGTGAATAAGAAAGCCATGTCATATTTCAATTCACCACCTAAATTTGACATAGTATATCAACATCCTGCTGATAAAAGTAAACTGTTATTTTTTATTTTTGATACTGTACATATTTTAAAATGCGTACACAATAAATAGCTTAACCAAAAAAATCAGACATTTTTTTATCCAAATTTTGAAGGTTTACTTAATACATCTAATAACATTGCCTCGTTTGCTAACATCAAATCTTCATATGACTTAAAAAATTGTAATTTAGTTAAGTATGCTTACACTTTAAATCTGAAATCTTTGAATCCTAGGAACTCCGAGCGTCAGAATGTAGTATTAAATGTATTTAACGAGCATGTTCACAATGGTTTATTCGTAATCGGTAGGCAACATGAATTACCAAATTATGAAACTACTGCAAAATTTGCCAATATTGTTTTAAATTGTTAATGTAAAAATATTATTTAAGGATAAGAGAATAGAGATAATATTAAATCTTTTAATGAAGCCACTTGCACCTAAAAAAGAAAATTATAAGTTTTTAACGCAATATTTAGCATGGCTAGATAATTGGGAAAGTTTAAAAAATAGTGATAGGCGATTAACGAAACAAACACATTTAGCATTTAGTCCCTCTACGTATGCTCTTCTACAATTAACTGGTTATTGTTGCAATGAATTAAATTTTAAATTTGTATTTCCCGGAAAAATTCAAAGTAATCGCTTAGAAGATCGTTTGGGTAAATATGGGACTATGGCAGGATCAGAGTAATTAGTTTCAATACGGCAAGTATTTGAGGTAGAGTCAAAACTTAGAATTCAATCATTATTAACACTCGCATTTGATGCTTTCGGTAAATTTAATGTTAATGTAACTGAACTTAATCGCAAAATATTAGAGAACAGTAATTATTACGAATAAAATGTTAATGAAAATTGCAATAGTTTTAACATTTCTTTATTGGAAGAAGATATTTTAAATGTTCCAAATCAGATACCTGTGTGAACTTATATTACTGGCTACTGTATTAAGTCATATTTAAATAATAATACTTGTAAAACGTGCATTGACTATTTAGTTTTAAGAAATGAGCAAATCAATGCAGATACAAAATGTGACTATGAATTGATCAAAAATTTAGATAGGGGAGGATTGTTACTACCTCATTCATATAGTTTTAATGTAATTGTATTTAATTATATTATTGTAAATAAAGTAATTTCTAAATAATATGAACAACAATTTTTAAAACGTGACAACCAAAGACATCTGGTCTTAAATATAACGTCTACAAAAATACTAAATGAATATGATTTCTTTCTTGTGTCTTTTATTGTAACGTACCCGACCATTCTGTTAGTAATATTATGTTCCATATTGTAATAACATGTACAAACATATTTTTACATAATTATAAAATGCATAAAAATTATATCTTAAGTAGAAAAACAAACAATAAGACAAAATTATATACATTGTCTAAATAAGTTGTAATTTTGTTAATTCAGATAGATCATTGTAAATTAATTGTTCCAATTGTACAGTTTTAAATAGAATGTAATGTTAATAATATATTGTAACATAAATTCAAAACATTTTTTTTATTTTTTATGGACTATCTGGTAATATCCTCGTATCAATAGAAAATCAAATTGTTTTTGAGTAACATTATAATTTAAACACATAATTTTCTTTATTTTTGATGAACTATCTGGTTACATACGTTATTAAATTGTGTAGTTTATATATTTGGAAAATAAAATTGTTTAAATAAATTGTTTTCAGTTGAAATAAATCTGTTTTTGTTATACTATGAAACATATTGTTAATGTTTATAAATGTTTGATTTACAATAAATATATGCTCTGCCAAAATCTGGAGGTTTTTTTTATAGAGTTGAAGTAACTTTAAGTAAGTATTCATTTGTTCCAGATTTACATCAAAAATGTTATTTAATTAATATATCTGATTAAACTATTTTTATAATAATATTAGATAATATAATGTTCTTTAAAAAATAATTGTTATTATTTTAAAATGTATCGTTCGAAATTACGACGCGCGTATTTAGTTTGCAATGGCCTCATTATGGTGACGCGTCAAGAGAGCGTTCAGGCCTTATCTAGCAGTAGGTGTTGGTGAAGCCCATAATGTATGTCCAGGTGTAAAACTATATTGCGCTATTTAGAATAAACTAGCGCCATCTATTTATGTATATAAGTTTGATATAGATTTGTGTAATTTCTATACGTCGAGTATTAGATACTTATTTGTTGTTGTTGTACTTATGCAATGCAAATTAATTTGTGAAAATTTTCAATTCCCATATCTTCAGTTTGGGTGATACAATTAATGCAAATTGAAATTGTTTTTGCAAAATATCCATCCGATTTGAGTGAGTAGTTTTTACGTTATGCATGCTTAAACAAATACACACAGAGACAAAAGTTAAAAAAAAGTATTTTTTTGTTCTGTTACATTTATTATGCCCTCCTAAATCATTTTTATGCATAAATATTTTCAATGTGTAGATTATAGTTTTTACACGAAGTAAGGCAAAATAATTAATTTGCACATTTAATAATTGAGTTAAACAACCATTTTTTTCATGTTGAAGTATCAACAACCGTAGTGTCATTGTAATTTTAGGTAACACATAAAATTTACGAAAATCTATTTAAACAGTTATCTCTATCGACAAAAAAGTACCTATCCAGATTTTATGTGAGTAATTAAAGTGAAATAAAGCTATAATTAGGTGTAATTCACGAGTGATTAATTAAATATGTTAAAAATGTTACTAAGAAATGATATACGTTCTAAAATTTAAAAGATATGTGACTTTTTAAATCCATTAGACGGCTATAAAATAATTAAATTTAAAATCGAAATGATTGAAAATCTTTGTTTTATATATCTAACAAAAGTAATGAAAAAAAAAATAAAGGAAAAAATAAAAGTTTTTTTTATCAAACCCTATATATATATTTATATATATATATATATATATATATATATATATACACATATATATATATATATATATATATATAGGGGCGGTGGTTTTTTCAGATATTTAATAAAAATTTTGTAACTTAAAATTAAAAAAAAAATTAGTTTTACAAAGTGTAAGCAAAGCGTTTTAATTTGAAACCCCACTTTACCTTGTTTTCCTATTTCGAACTCATTTTAAATAAACCTAAAAATACGATATATTTTAAATAGATATACAAGATGACAGTAATTAAAAGGGTCTATGCAAATTTCAAAGTAAAACGTACTAGTTATTATTTCGAGAATTACTGACCCTTCAATTCGAACAACTTTTGTCAGCAATAAAGATGAATGCTGATACAAGTTATCTGTATTTCATTTCATCATCTGTATTCATTATATATATATATATATATATATATATATATATATATATATATATATATGTATATATATATTTATTTATATTGTAGATTATATGAATTAATGCGTTTATTTCCTTATATGACTGAGACTTGCCGTTTTTTCGTGGGTCGGTTTTTTAAAATACGTCATTCAATATTTATTTTAGCATGCTCAAGTATTTTCAAGCCATACTAAAGTGTTTGAAAATAAAAAGTTTATCTAGGAATCATAATTCCGGCATAAGTGTTTATTTAAATTAATAATTTCAATATTAATTACCTCTTACTTCATATACATAATGTAAATATATGTCTGTCTATCCATCCTGTAGGTCATAATTGTTTTATTCGCAGACTATTAGTGTTAAAATGTCATTTAAAGTTGTAAAGCTGTTTTGAAATAAAATCATTCAAAAAACTTTTCAGGTTACCTCCCTTACATAGGTACACCCCATTTGATACATCCATATATGTAAAGTGGAAGTGAATTTTTATTCCGCATAACTCATTTTTTAAGGTGGCGTTGTCTTTCAAAAATATTGGAGTATATACATATATACAAGCGCTTGTACAATAGAGGAATCTTTTACCGGAATATTAAACTGGAAGTAGTCAATTTCGTTAGCGTTAAGTGATCGCACCCCTTAACTGTTAAACCGCAATTTAAATTATTCACAAGACTAAATGAAAAATTATCATAGCTATATAGATTCTGCGAATTTACGTGTAATAGTCGACCAACATCTGACATGTGTTCGGCTCTATAAAAATTATAAAAATTCATAGAAACTCCATACAAGTGATATAAATCGAGTGCAAAAATTATTTTTTATTTTAAAATGTATTTTCTTATGTCTGCGAGAAAAAACACAAGGCAATATATTTATTTATTTACATGATATGAATTAATTTTATTTTATTACGCACCATACTTTTACGCCTGTAGAAGACATAGTAGGCAACGTATTTACGTTATTAAAATATTATATACCCTTAAATGCTAAGCGCCTATGTGTTTACGGATCCGTCGTTGTATGAATTTTACTAGTAATTGACAGGTTGTGCTAGTTTTTATATACGAATATGGCACAAAAGAGGACTTTACCGAGCGTGGCGACTTTACGGAGTAAAAATAGAAAGACTTGTAATGGTCCTGATTCGCAATTAAAATTAAATGTGTTTAGTATTTTTATTTCACGAAATTTTAATTTTTGATGGGTTACTATAGTTTAAAATGCTATGTTGAGAAAGTTTCCTCTTAAACTTAAAATAAATGAAGAAACAAAAAAGGAATGAATAAATTTTCTTGTCTGTTTCAGGTAAGTTACTTATAGCTATACCCTTTCTCTCCATACAAAGCATCTTAGAAGAAAGGTTAACAGGTAACTTTTCAAAATAATTATTCCTATGAATTTAGTCGATAATATTACAGTAGGATATGCTGCAAATCACTTTCACGTTCATAGATATATTACTAGTTTTTTAACAAAATGGTTCAAAGCAAGCAACTTCTTTACCAACTTCATAAAAAGTGGTATAAAGAGTAAGACATATATAAATTGAGCAGCGAATTATATTATTATGGATCAATTCAAGAATGAGAAAACTCAAAACTTGTCAAGCCGCCTAGAAACTGCTTATAGAAAGCAGTTTCAAGCCTGCCCCTCACACTATCTCACAAAATTTAGGCTACTCTCCCAAAAGTTTACCTCATCTTGTTTATTTTTATATCACCCGTATTGTAGTATTTTTAAATCAAAATCTTGCATGAGCTTCACGCCTCTCTCTGCTGTGTCATTGACTCCCTTCAAGTGCATAACTTTTTTTTAGCTTCCTGAAAGGAAGGGATTTGTTCCCATGAAAAGACGTCTTCTTGGAAAAAAGCGTTATCAATTTTTAACCGCGATAATAAATTTGTGCTCTTGATGGTCACGAAATCACTCAAACGTTTTCCTGAAATAATAAAAGAAATATATTAACAAAATTATCACATTTTCTAATGATAAAATGAAAAAAAAACACTTATTCAACTCACAGTACAAAGAAGCAGATATTTCTTCCTTCGATGGAATATATCTCTTCCCAAAATCATACAAACTTTTCCTTTGTAAATTCGATACGATATCAGCTTTGGTTTGTGTATCAACTTCATCATCAAATAATGAAAATAAAACTATTTATTCTGATAAATACCACAAGCATTGGCTGAACTTGGTCAGAGCTGCTTTAGAAATCACTTGGTCGATTGTTTCGTAGTTTTTCAATGTTTTTAAGAAACATAAATCTTGATTCGGGGCTTTTACCGCCAAATTGCACTCAAGCCAGGGCTTTACATAAGCCATTGCAATAAATAAGCAAACATCTTGCAGTGCTCGTTTGTCCTTAGCACTCATTTTAAACTGTGATTGCAGCAAGCATATCTTTAAAAAATAAATAGCTCTTGCCATCCATCTTGCCTGATGCATGGCGCCAGGTGGTCTGATTTTAAATTTATTTTCATTATCTCCCCCGAAAAACAGTATACACAGTTCAATCAACTCCCGATAATCATCACGTATAATAGATTTCAGTAGTTCTTTTTTATAATAATTAATAAGTTCGTTAATCATCGTTTCACAAAAATATTTCTTTACGAAGTCAGTACATGTTTCAGTAGCAGTTGCATTAACGTTCTTCCAATTGTCTCTAAATTTTTTAAATAACAGAATATTGGGACTGCTAGTAACTTGATGGATCTTTGATTCAAACACACATTTCAGTACTAGTTCATACTATTTTTTGCTTGCCGCCATCATATGATGGCGGCAAGCAAAAAGTAGCAATTCCCTTTCTAATTTTTGTTCCAAGAGCACACAAGTCCCATTTAAGCGGCCTGTATTAGAAGCCGTTGTGTCGCTGCACATAATCTGTACCTTGTTATTGAGATCCCAATCATAAAGGGCATTTAAAACAACTTCAGCTTGATCTTTGCCAGTAGAACTATCGAGTTTTGGCACTGCTGGAAGTTGGTCTTTTTCTCCGAATGAAATGAGAATTGGCAGGCGTTCTTCTTTTGAACCTGTCACATTTAAACCGGGCAATAGCTTTCCATCCCAATGAATAGTTACAATTTCAAGCACCTTGTTCTGAAAATCAGTTTTTATCGATTCTGCTCTCTCTTTTCTCATTTGGGTCCGAATTCGTTGATTAGAAGACTTGTTGATAGGAAAGTCTTCACACCTGAGACCAAGTGCTTCTACAATAGCCTGAAGTATGTAAACAGAATCCCTTACACTTAGTTGACATCTATCTAAAGCTGCAACTAGTTTAAGGGTAATAAAACGCGTCCTTCCACTTTTTGTAGCAGATAGCGAAGTCACGGATTGCGATTGCGAGGTGGAAGGTAAATTTTCTTCCAAACTTTCGTCAGAACTGGTAGACTGTTCGTGAAGGTCTTGAGGTGGGATAGAGGTATCTGAAGTCAATAAATTCATATCAGTCAAATGCTTTAGTCTTTTTTCCTCTTCTCCTAGTTTTCTTTGCCTTACTCTTTCTTCTTTCTCAACTAACTTTTTGTTAACACCCGCTAAGCAACCCGCCATGGATCTCTTTGTTTTTGTAAAACTATTTTGTCTTCCTCTATTTTGATTCTTTGTAGAGCATCGGCATGCACGATATCAAATAAATTATCTAAATCTTTTTGGAACTTCTCCTCGCGTTGCTTATAAACGTTCTGTGTTTTTTTACAGTTTTTTTGTAGCTCTCTCCAAACATGGTAAAGATCCACAAGTTTTTTCACACAATTAGGTACAGCTCTGGTAGGTATTCTAGCTTTTTCCCAAAATATGATGCACTCACGAATCACAAGATTTGCACTTTCATTAACGGTCAATTTTACCTCGCGAATATTAAAAAACAGAACTGAGAGAACTTGACGATTAGACGGCAACTTTGCACCCGTTATTTGGTGATTTATCTCACCAACCAAGAAAATATTTTTCTTATTACTTCTAAGTTCCACTGACATCTTGAAAATAAACTATTATGCACGTTAATTAAGCGATACGCCACACACAAATAATATAAATATTTATTTTCGAGTGTTTTATGGCCAAATGAAAAAAATTAGAAGGTATGCGTTACAAAATAAAAATTTTGAAAAATAAGGGACACCCTAATATATATGTATATATATATATATATATATATATATATATATATATATATATTTATATACACATATATATGTATATATGAATTGTATCTTTATCAGTTAATTAAAAACTTTAGCGTTTGTAAAATATCCTAGCTATAATTCAGTTTTCAAAACGTCTATGTAATAAAAAAATTCCTTTCAAACTTGAATTTTAAACTAAAAGTAACCATGTAACTTATGAGTGCTGCCGTGTATTAAATTTCTTTGCATAAAAATACTTTCCTAGAAAAGCTTGAAAATGCTTTGAATCTAAGAATCAATTACACAAAAGGACCTGAATTTCAAAAATAAAGAACTTCATTACCTTACCTTCGTTCAAAGAATAAACCATTTTTGAAGGATTCGTAGCTAAACTAGGAAGTCTTGCAGTTTCGCCATGCTCATCTCTCTGTTATGAGTTACAGCCGTTTTACTCGCAGACTATCGACGCTATAAAGCTGGAATTTTGCATGGGTATACATGGATTAGATTTAAGGGGTAATGAGCTTGTTTTTTTGCATATACCTTTGTATAATACACTGTTAAGTAGGTTTTTTGAAGATACCTGGCGTATGTCATGAACACTTGTCGATACGGGGATCCGTCTACGAAATATTTATATTTTAATTGATCATAGTTTTTAGTTACGGGTTTCCAAATATTTTTATTGTACCAGTTGTTTTTTTTAGAAAGAAACTAAATAAGTTTCGTTTGTTTGAATTATTCTTTGATATGATTTCTTATGAAGAGTCGAGTATTTCTGTTTCATCTTTCAAACTTCTTTCCTTTATAGAATGTTTTGGCACTGACTTTTCAAGATATTTCCTTGATAGAATTTTCTTGCACTAACTTTTCAAAATTTTTCCTTGAAAGAACTTTCTTGCACTGATTTTTCAAATTTTTTCTATGTCCACACTCGTTGAGTGCCGTTTCCACACAGGATCGTTTTGCAGTCAACTTATTATGAAGTTCATAGATAAGCTCTTTTATGTCAAGAAAACGTTTTTCCGATACCAGTCTCTCTAAAGTGACAATTTTTTCTTTTCGTTTTACTTAATTTTTTTAAGAGCGAAAAATTTCTATTTTACTTTTTTTAATTTTCTTTACATAATTAACCACTAGTATTACGCAAACTGCCGATTATATTAGTTATGCAAACTGGATATTCACCAGTCCATAAATAAATAAAGTTACTGTAAATAGTGAATCACGATAATAACAAAAATTGTTTTTGATTAGGAACAATCTATCACGAAAGTTTCGTAAATGTAATTATTTATTAGTTTAAAATTGAAGATGTAAATAAACAATGAAAATCAATGTTGGAACAAATTTTCTTTTCCAATTTTGTTAATTACTTCGCAAAACCTTAACGATACAGCAGATATTATACACTATGTGATTTGCAAACTATTATTTTCTAAATCAACACTTATAATTTATGCGATATTAGATAACAAATGCATAGAAGGGAACATTTAACTGTTGAGTTTTTTTTTCTTTCTTTCACTAATGAAGCAAAAATATTACGTAACAGATTCCTTTTTATTTCATTTCGAAGAAATTTTTTAATTTATGTGAATTATACAACCTCTCTTCATATTTCATTCATTTCAATATATTAAATTTCATATCTCATTATTTTACGCTTTTTGGTAGCCTGGTGTTTAAACAATTAAAATTTTCATTTAAATGAAAATTTTTACGTTTTTTAATAAATTGTATTCTCCGTCAAAGAACATTTTGCACATCTCTTTTTTTGTCAATTATAATCTAATTACAAAACGTGAATAATTTTGGTTATTTCCGGAGATGATCATCAAAATTCTGCACCGTAAAATAATTATGGTAACACCATCAAGGTAAAAACGTAAAAGCTATGGAGATAATGTACCTTTTTTGAGTCGAAAATATATAACTTCATCATATTTAAACTTGAAGTTTATTAACATTAAATGTCGCAATTTCCACTTACTACACGTGAGCTTATTGCTATCTGGCCTCTGGAAAAAGTTAAAATTAATGAGATGGATATAAAGCTGACGAAGTCCGCTCGAAGCTTTATCGTGACTTTCATAGCCATAGTTATTATGACAAGCTTTCATAAGTGAGATACCATATAAGATTACATCATCTTTTACATAATATTTTCTGAAGGCATTTTCGTTCCTCTTTTACACTTTTTCTTAATAATATTACTTTATTATGTGACTTGAATGATGATATATTAAGTTGGATATTTGTCAATATTTACTAAAGGAACATAAATAATCACAATTAAGGGAAACATAAGTTGGACTGAAATAATCGATTATTATGTTTACAATTAAGTTTTGCCGCGCACAAAGTACCTTAGTCGACTCGCATCTTCTGTGCTTTATGTATCTTCTTACGATTTAGATATATAAAAAGAACCACCCAAGTGCGTATGAGGATATATAAAAAATAGAATTCCGTAGCTGTCTAATTCCTGAAACGTTTCACATAAATATAAAATGAAATAATTTAATTGCAAAATTTCTTATAAAATTCTAGCACCTAGAATTTAATTTAGATTTTCAAACCTACGATTGGAAAATCAGTGAAGGAGACCCAGTGAACGATGTTTTAAATCTTATTGATTGGAAAACGGAATCTGAAAACTCAAAACAATGAAACGAATCCCATTTTCTTTTTTGGATAGATATTCAATGATGAAAATTGCGGTGATGGAAATTTTTGACGGCACATATTGAAATTAAATTATAGTTTACTACAAAATAATTGAGATGTCTATATAAAGTAGATATTTACAAAATTCGGGGCATATGGACAGATGACGAGTTACGACCGGACGGATGGACGAACTATGGCGCCATAAAAATATGAATATAAATATATTTGCTTCTATATTAAACCTTTTTTTCATTAAATCAAATTATTTTAAATCTGTTAAGAAAATTTGAAAATAAAACCAGAAAAATAAATTGTCTAATGGCTTTTCACGTTTTCTTTAAATTCACTAGATGTCCAAGAGATCATAATTTAATTGCAACCTTGTGTCTACTTCACATCAATTTATAATTAAACTTTCTTAATTAATTCATGTTAATTTATTGTTATTAATCGGGGTAAACATCTTCGGTAAAAATCTATGGCCTACCACTATCTGCTGAACTGTTAATTCAAAATTAAGTGAAAGTAGCATTACTAGAAATTAAGCTTATCGGGAAAGTAGAGCGATTATCTTAAATATCATAATTTTTGAGAAATACATTATGAATATTAAGTCACACAATACTCTTAAATAGTGAAAAAATATTATAGAACACTATTTAAACTCAACAGTTTATTCCATAAAGTTCTACTCGTATTCAACAGTTTAATTCAAGCAATTAAGAAAGAGGTCAGTGATTATACAGAAATGAGCTTCACTTCGTAATAGCTTAGTTGAAAGATCACATTTTTTATTTGGCATATACGATAAGAGTTGACCATTACATTATATACATATACATGTTTATGTTATCGTCAATATAATAAAAAACCAATTTCCACTGTGATATATTTACATATTTTTAACATTATATCATTTTGGCACTATCATTACCCTATAGGTGTATGTTGGAACAATCAACAGCCGTAATTTGTAGAAACAGTAAGGAAATAACAAGGAAATTCATATTTTCCCCTAAATAATATTATATTCTACAGCGAAAGATTTTTCAAAATATTCTTATAGTTACTGTAATTAGCGTCCTTTTTAAGATCGATTCTCATAACACAAAACTACATACAGATGGAATTTCACAGTACGAGTGTTGATGTTATCTTATCTATGGAACAATAAACTATTAAAAATTTGGTGAGTAGTAATCATGTAGATAATATAATTAAGTGTATACTTTCTAAGTTACATAACTTAAAGTTTCCTTCTAAATAATTATGTGGTAATGGAAAAATATTTGTGTTAGTTTGTTCTATCTTGAATTAGCACAAAAAATTAACTGACAAAAAAATTACCAGATATAAATAACCGAATCTACTTGTTTTAAACCAAAACCTTTTATAATCTTTAAATATAAAATATCTACTTTCCTATAATAACTCCACAATCCAGCTTCCCGTCAAAAATAAAATTATGTTGGTAAAACCTTGAAAGAACGCTAAGGAAAAATTGGAGTTTCTAAAATGTTTGGTATAAATGAATAAATTGAGAAACAATGGTGCTACAAATCTTTCATGTAATTTCTCGTTTATCACGATATGAATACCTAACACAACATTAAATACGGTTTCAAAGCTCCAAAGATATGATAATAAAATTAACATACTTGGATATACGTAAAAGGACATATCCTTTGATCTCAACAAACTTTACGTAACTTGCAAGTAACCTTATCACATAACACGGCTTTTATCAAGTCCCGATACAACTTTCGCCGTAGGCTCCACTTCGTACAGGAAGATCGTAACATAATAACGAGGAGTTACGGCAAAAGCACTCGCATGGATAAGAAAGACGTTGGCAGAACAAATTAAAAGTTCGTCTATAACATGAGTGGGCAGCCATGTGAGAAATTAGTTTCAGCTTTTTGTTTTCTTTTTCGTCATAAAAAGCGAGCTTTCAAAAGTTGTATAGATTGTTGTCATTGGTTTACATCACCGATCTTTAAATTATTGTGTCATTATGTATTCAGGTTTCTTGGGCCCTACTTCAAGTAGTTGATATAAAATTTAACTCCAGTTCCACATTGAAATCCCTTTTTTTCAATCATAAAACTGGTTGTTCTACTATTTAAAATATTTTGTTTCTATTTCAATGCCGTATATCAAGATATTAAAAAGAAAAATGACTATATTCTTACGTCGCTCAATTAGACTAAATCAGAAGATTTTTTTAGGTTTTCCCATTTTCTATATCCTAAATTCCCGGTTTAGTGATATGTAATATGGTTCTAGGTAACTAAACCGGGATAACTTGAAGTAAAAACCTTGTCTTATTTTACACATGTTTTTTTAGTAAATACTATTTTACATATAATTTTAATAAGCGTAAATTTAAACTTTTCTATATTTTACTGTAGGAATAAAAAACTTTTTTAACATTTTTTAATCCTTTGACTTTTTAACTAATTTTAAAGTTAGAACTACCAATAAGAAATTTAAATTCAATGATAACAATTATTTTTGACGATTTGCTAAAAATTTCCAACCTTATTATTGGAACCTATTGCTTGGCAAAATATCTTACATACTGTCATTTGTCCACAGATTCTGTGAGTTGTTGAACTCTTGTCTTCACGAAAGTATATGAGTATATATATCTAGTCTACATATCGATCCAAGTACTTTCATAATTATAATATACTCATTATTAAAAGGTATATGTAAATAGGTATTATAAAGATATTACTTTTTTATTATATATTCAATACTGCTGTGTCTACGACTTCGTTCGTGTGTAATTCCTAATAAGAAATTTTTTTGTTTCTTTTTTTCTCTCGTATCTCATCTTAGATATAAACGAAAGCCATATCAATTTTCATTAAAATCCATCATAGGATACCAACTAAAAGAAGGTTTTCTGGCTTCTGTTATCACTGTATATAATAATTTAATTAGTATTTTTATAAATATTTCCCACGTACAGAGTTAACTCTATTACAATCTTATTGTGTGTATGGATTACGTATGGATAAAGTAAACTACGTAACTCCTATACGGAGCTAAGGACGTCTGTGTAAGTCGTCCTTAGCTCGGTATAGAAGTGTAAGTTAACAATTAGCTAACAATTTTGTAAAATTAAAAATATATTTTCAATAGATTCTTAAGAAACATTTCAGTCATAAATAATTTCATAAAAATGAAATGAAATTAATATTTCATTATTAATCACTGAATATTTTTTTTCCATTTCATTTTGGTGGAAATTAAAATATTTCAATGTAAAAATCTGGAAAAATTTAGATGTTTTACATCTGCCAGCCGTCTCATGACGGCTTACATTTTTTTATTAATAAGCTTTTAATAAACCATGGAGCTACAATTAATGCATATAGCCAGGCCAAGTTTTTGTTTATATTTAAAGACGAAACAATGTTCATCCACACTTCATTTAATTGCAATGTTTCATGTAATAAACATCAAATTAGAGAAGATACGATCCTATGCACAATAGATACAAACAATATAATGGTATGCTACAAATTTTTACCTTGGTTCTTTTTATTTTTATATTTTTTGGTTTTTTATTCTGAGACAAACTATTTGTTTCCAATTGGTATAGGAGTAGCAAGCAATCATTTACTAAGTTTAAATAAATTCGTTTAAGCTGTTTTAGTTTAAAGCTAAATGTTCTGTCTCACACCACTCACTCTTGTATTCACTGGTGTACGCACGCGCAGTATAATATTTATTTTATTATAAGTCGAATTTATTAATATAAAATAACGTTGAAGATTATATCTAATTAAGTAAACACTTATATTATTTTTCTTCTTATGAGGCATTACAGCACAGAGCAGGCCAAGCCTTTTTCGTGCCTATTATAAGTAAGAGCCGTTTACGTGTGACCCAAATTTTAATTTGATATTACAACCTAACAATCCCCTTTAATTCAAATTCAAGTTCACTGGATAAATTTTATCATTTGAAATATATGCCATCTATTAATACTGTTATTATATATTTTGTAACTATTATAAACTATATATATATATATATATATATATATATATATATCCGTTTGAGTGCCGACGAGCGCCATCGCGTACTAAATTTGCCACGAGTGCGATGGCGCTCGCGAAATTAGTTGCTGTTTAGCGCGCGGTAGGGGAGGTCGCTGGCACGCATCGCTTATTTTTTATCTTTCTACGTGTCACATAAAGCTCAAATTATAACATTATTAGTAATTACAATGTAAAAAGGATTCAGGAAAAGAACATTTTTAACCCATAATGTCGGAATAGGAAAATAATTCGAGTGAAAATGATTGTTTTTCAAGTTGTGAAAAAAGTGATAGCGGTAGTGACATAACAATTATTTTGCTGATACGAAGGATGTACCGGACTGCGAAAATACGACGTGACCTTGATTTCAGTTTTGTTATCATTTTTGTTCACAATATATATTTCCATAATTTTCTATGTATTTTATTATCCTTGTACAAGTTTTTATTAAGAAAACACGTAAAAAATTATTAAAATTATATAATTTTTGGAAGAGATACAGTTTTTTTTTCGAGACAAGGGTAAATGACATCAAAAACAAAAGATTTCTTTGTCATTTTTAAGTATATATGAGTAAAATACCATGGCACGAAAACGGTTAAATACATACACACACACATATATATATATATATATATATATATATATATATATATATATATATATATATGTATACATGTATAACACGTAAAGTAAAAAAACGGTTTTTATTTTAATTATTAAAACTGTTAATTTTATAGCATCAGGCCGATGGACGAATAGAATTTATTTTTAAATTATAATTATATTAAACAATCATAAAACATATGAAGAAAGAAAAACGAAAAACGAAACACGTCAAAGACATAAAGAAGTAACACAAAAATACGACGATAAAAATTAGTAGATATACAAAAGAAAAAGAGTAAACAGTAATCATAATAACTTAATTTTTATTCACAACTAAATGAAACTGCGTAATGTAATTATATCTATTTTATTTAAATTCTTAATCACGATCTAGGTTTCGTTATATGACAACATCTTCATAAAAAATAAAGTAGATATAATACCACATCACATAGTTTCATTTAGTGGTGACTAAAATTTGAGTGATAGTGAATTTCTAACAAACTAGCTCCAAATATATTGTGTAATCATTATAAATAAATAGAAAATAAAACCGTTAAGCTAGAAAAATAACAAGATATCATACTTGGAATAACCATATCTATCGAAAAAGAAGATAGTTCCCGATATGAAAGGTCAAATTTGGCTGACCGATGACACAAAATACATATTATGATGTCAATTAGATGTGAGAGTATAAAAAACCACTCAACATGCGCCAAACAGAATTCCCAAGTATTTTATCTGATTTCGACGCTTAAAATAATCTCGTTTTTCCAGTGTATAAGCGATAAGCAAGAAGTTACAACGTTGAACATGCGTTCGATTCGTTATAAGATTTCATATGGAGCAATTTATGTAAAAGCTACAATATTATTTTAAGCGCTTTGTTCTCATAAACGGCTATTTAATCCGCCTATCCCTTCTAAATCCTCTGCGCAATTCTCAATTAGTAATACGCCTCAAAATAGCGTAAACAGTTGTTCGTTGTTCCATAAATTAAAACAATCAATTTACGAGAGACTTTTAAATTTAAAAACAATTTGAAATCAATCTCGCATGAACATAATTGCAACGGCCCACAGAAATTTCAAATAATATAAATTTAGAATTTTTTTTTTATGAAACCAAACCGAAATAGAAAAGAATATCTTTTATGAAATATCGAATAAACCTCTGTAATTATAAATATTAAAATAAGTTATTTAAGCATGAAATATGTATTTAAGAATTAAAATGAAAAATGGGTTCAAAATTGGAAGAGTAAATTAAATCTCTCGTAATTTTTGCATCCACTGTAAACTAATCACATTTATTTCAAAAATCACCGAGAGCGCTTTATGTATTGAGTACAAAATTTCGTCGTTTATAATTTGTTTGTTTCATTTTATAATGTTGAACTGAAAAGTTGAGCCAAAATCCATCAAATGCTTATCTATTAACCAAAATAATTTTAAATGAAAGATCTAATCAAGTAGTAGTATTTAGTATTTACCTTTAAAAGATTTTTAAAATTTTTTAAATTGGGAATTTGACTAAATTTTTTTTATTTCGTTAATCATAATTTCAAGGTACAAGGTGACGAAGAGTGAAAATTTTTTTTAATGATCTTAAAAATTGACCGAGTCATAAGAGTTTAAATTTAATATTTATTCTATACCCAACCCTATCCGTATCTTCAAATTTAAAAGCTTATAACTGGCTTATTTTTCAATCAATTTTTGAATTTTTTTCAAGACTGGTTTTTAATTAACTTATATTTCACAATATTGTACGGAAAATATCGGAATTTAGAATGAGTCAACAACCGTATTGGCTGCGCGAACACAAAATATTTTGCTCACATTATATACGTATGGGCAGGTAAATTATTTTATTTTGTAATAATTATTCACACGTTATTTGAGATTCTTATCTGATGCATTTTCTTGCAAAATTTCATGCATGAAATCTGATCTAAAACTATACAATCTATGAGATAGAGATAGAAGTACGGGCGGGCGAACGGACAGACATGACGAAATTATAATGCCTTATCTGAATATGACAATCTAAAAATATAACTATTAACATGAGATTGCATTGTTCCAAAATTTTCCATGTTATTTTAGTAAATTTAGCATTACTCTGCATGCAGATGTGACTTTAAATTTAAAATGTAGTTTTATGTGACCTAGGAGTATAAAAAATACCAAAAAAATTAATTAAATGCACTAAATTAGGCCTACGTATGGATGATACTAAAAATATATTTTATGTCCCACAAGTACTTTAAATATCATATTAATTAGAAAAACAAACAATTTCTTTAGATATATTTATCTCTGTATTCTGTTAAAAAAATATGTCTGTGAAAATTCATGTATGGAGGTCTTTCTTCAAAACAAGGAGCAATGTAATCATGTCACACTCGAAACCGAAGATATAAGTAGTCAAAAACATAATTAGATCCAGATAGCTGCACTAAAATAATTATTAATTTAAAAATACTCTAATTCTATGCAAAAGTCTCGATTTTAATATTTATAAGAAGGAGAGATCTGAGATGTTTGAGACGCATTGACTCTACTTATTATTTTCAAATCGTGAGAAATATAGAAAAACGCTTAATCCTGTCAAACATAAATTCTGTTATAAAATAATCCTGTCAAAAAAATAATCCTGACAAAAATAATCCTCTCGCTTAATCCTGTCATTAGATTTTAGTTAAATTCATGTGAAATTTGAAGAATTAGTTGTTAACTTCAGCAATTCTAACAAGAAATATTTATTTCGTACACATTAAAGCCTGCAATTGATGACTCCAATGCTGCCACACGATTACCCTCATCAGTTAAGCGCTGATTAAATTATCCACATGACCCTAAATATAAATTTAATAAAACAAACATTATGATGTCGTTAAATTAATGACGGGATAAATATTAAAATGTATTTGGCGACTGCAGTGCTCTATCGAAAGAACTAACCCAGTTGTATTTTCATTTAGCTTACGTATTAACGAAATAATGCGAAATGTATATTGATCACTTACGCGTGCGGACCCGTAAATAAAGCTTATTAGATCCCTCCTGCATCTGTCTGCCTATCTATCTGTCACAGTGGTTTTGCTGAGAAAATATTTGACGTACTCAAATGATATACATTATTACATATAAATGGCACAAATGGATATGTAGGATAAAAAAATATAATTTTTCACACCCATCTCAACGACTGGGATATTACTGTAAATATATTTTAATGACCAATAGAAAAAAATCAGTAATATTTTTCAAAAGAGCACATACTTTGCAAGACACGAGTCTCTAAATTGTTTCGCAGTTGTCCCCAACACTAGCCAGGTGCGTTAAAAATGTGAAAATAATAGGGTAATAATATTTATTAGGTATTTTAATGTAAACTTATTTCGATCAACTAGTATTAATAAGTTCAAGATATTGGGACCACCAAACCACTCTCCTTAACTCTTGAAATATGTGTCAGGAAATATGTTTATACAGCGAAAAATCATCTTAATTTGTGTATATATATATATATATATATATATATATATATATATATATATGTGTGTGTGTGTGTATATATATATATATATATATGTGTGTGTATATATATATATATATATATATATATATACATACAAATAACAAAGTGAAACATATGTAGCAGGTTTATAATATTCCCAACTAAATATCCCACGATTTTTATTACCGATACTTTCTTTATCAGAGTCCCCTTTGACACAACCTTATCAAATATGGTAAATTACGCAAATGGAATAATATAAAGGAACGTTTCGCAAGACACTTATCAGTTAGTCTGAAACAGTCCACGAAGAATATGTATTCGTTCAAAGTGAATTTAATATTAGTTCTGGTCTCTATAATTTTGACTATTCAAGTGACAGAATGTTGGTTTGGACACCACCATCACAAACATCACGGCAGATGGCACAATCGGCATCATTGGCATAATCCAGGTCATACGCACAATCCAGGTCAATGGCACAATTGGCATCATTGGAATAATCCAGGTCACCATAATCACCATCCATGGCACGGACATCATTGGGGACACGGTTCTTGGGGTCACGGCTCTTGGCATCCGCATCATATGGCACAAGATACCACAACACAGATTGTAACTCATCCACCGCCCACAACGACTGTCTCAAGCTATGTAAAACCTATGGTTCCCATGTGGCCACATACTTCACCTCCCCCAGTTAATACACTCGCTCCCGTTACAAGGCCTTCTACAACAACATCGACTACCACGGAAATTATTACAACCCAGGGATACGGACTAGTTCCACAATTTAAATATGGCGGGGAAGTTCCAAGAAACGCAGCAACTGTAAACTGGAATGAATACGAAGCCGAATATGCAGATGGAGACGACGAGAAATAATTAAATGCACTAAATTAGGCCCTAAATTAATGTGGGTACTTATGTGCACCTATAATGAAATCAAAGGCATAGATTACTCACATTGAAACAAAGTTATTTAAAAAAAATCGAAATTGTTAATAAATAGTTGTCTATTTAATAGTTGGTTTTGATACAGATATAAACATTTTTTATATAAATAAATAAAATAAAGATTTATATGTGTAAGCAATGCTACTACTGCAGTGCGTCACGGAGAGTACTTGGATCTTATTGAAGTATGAAAAATATTCTATAAGTCGCTTAGTTTAATCTGCAACATGAAGATTGATTTTATGTATTTTATTAAAAAGATTACAAATATCGCGTATTTAAACTTTGCCATTTATGAGCGTAATTGTTTGTAAAAATACCACATCAGTGAAGAACAATGTATGACGCATTAAATTTATCATTCGCGAGTGTATTTTTGAAATTACATATTACCATAAATAAGATAATAACTTAACCTAACATCAACAAAAGGTTAAAGTTTACGGTGTACGTGTTATTAGAGGACCTTACTATCTGATGATGATTGCAGGAAAAAGCTGCAGAAATGTACACATTTTTTTTTGCGCTTTGTTCTAATAATATTATTTAAAAACGTGAGAATTTATGTGAAATTAAAGCCCTAAAGTAGAACTACTGAATGTTTCACAGAAAGTAACGTGATAATTTTTAAATTATAACTTTAAAATATACAATTTACCAATTTATACAATACCAATTTTCTCCAATTTTTTGACCTTATGTAAAAAACTTACTTATATACCCAATAAATATATACAACATATTTACAAAACAGAAGTTTCTTTTCTGTTCATTATGTTTTTCATTTATACATTTTCGACGAAAAACTGTTGCCATAGATATAGACTATTTTATCGTTTCAAAACGTACTTTTATTAAAATGGTTGAAAAAAATATACGGAAATAGTAACAATACGATTACTTCAGAGTAAAACTTTATAATTTGCATTTAACTGCGAATTGTTGATTTATTTTAATTATTTCTTTCTTAATAAAAAAAACTCAACCATTTGTTACAAAGTACATATTTCAAAAATCGTTTTAATTTGTTGAACAGGAACATGAGCATCTTTTGTAGAAGTTTTTTCCAGGATAAACAATCATAAGTATAATATACATTTTTCATAAAAGTGAAAAATACTACAATCTTAGTACTGCACTGAATAGGAACGTCAGAACTATTCTGAGGTGATCACTGAACCTTTTCTCGGTAGAGAGTAAAGAATTTTAGTCATATTTCAGAGGGGGTAATTTTCAGGTTTGTGTGGGAACAGTCTTTAATTTGTCTTGCATGGCGTAGTACCCATTATCTCTAAGTAGTCGCTATAAATCCTTCTGCTCGTTGTTGAATGATGTTATGTTTCGTCGATTTCTACTTGTATACCACTAACGTCTTTGCCTTTTCGAGGGAAGTATCTTGAACTTTTTGTTTGAAATACAAGTACGGAGGGATAGCCATGCTACTTTTTGTATTAGATTAGTGACACAGCAAGCGGTGTTCACTACATTGTCATCTGTTTTAAGAGGCATTGATAAATTGGTATTTACATCAAAATAGTGCCCGAAAGACTCCCAATAATTTTTTTTCTGTTGTACAGAGTCTCAAGCGGTTCACTTTAAATGACAGCATGCAAATAACTGGTGTGTGGTCGGTGGTTCCCTTTAAATATGTTTCCATTTTTTTGTACATTTCCAACAATCCTTTACAAATGAAGGAGTCAATAAGGCGAGTATTCTTTTGGTGTCCGCAAGCCAGTAAGTTGGTTCTCCTGTCAAAAGGGCAGACGAAATTTTTATCTACCTCTTTGTTTAGCTCCTGAACTAGTACACTTATAAGCCAAGAACTCCAGTAGGTATTTTTAGCATTCTAATTTCCACCATTGACGAATCTACTTCCAAGTATATATAATAATTCAGTGAACATTTTTTCATCAATTTTATGTATGGATGGACTATATACGGCAGCAACGGTAAGTGTTTATTGCCAGTCATCTATTGCTATTACCACAGTTTGCAAGAACGAGTATTTAAAATTAAAAAAGAAGTGCTATTTTATACTTTCCTCAGTTATGATGGCAGCTTATCTATGTGACGTTCCGTCGTGATGGTTAGAATATTACATATTGTATCCATGACTTTTAATCACCAATTTATCAATAAAATGCGTATCCAAAATTTATAGGGTGTCAGTTTTGTTCTGTTTGGGGAACAGTTCCACCTCTAGCTTATCACTGGCTAAGCCGTTTATGTACCACGTAGCAATACGAAGAAACCTCTATTCTGTTCTTGGGCTACGCGTGTCGTAAGAAATCCCATTAGGGTACCCATTTGTTTTATAAATACATATATTTTCTCCGATTGTTTGATGATAATTTGTTGGCTGAGGCTCTATATCCTCGTTCTTCTATCCCTGCATCCAGCAGTTTTGAAATATATCATGGTATTGCGAAGGTCGGTTGTGTTATTAACTTCCATGTTGTTATAAGTAATGTATCTATAATACCTTTGTCACTTGAGTGCCGGGAATTCTTCATATTGTGGCGGAACAGGGAGCTTGCTATTTCATAAGGTTGGCGTTGTTTTATTGTTTATTATCTGAGTCATTTTTCGTGTAGTATCGCATATATTTTCGTATCTCTTTGTAGTCTTGGCTGTCTTTGTAGTTGGCTCGGTGGTCATCAAAACAAAGCACAGGTAGCCGGTGTATTTCTAACCTTATTGGGACAATCTGTAATTTTGTATCCTTTTTTTGCATTTAATGTACGTATAGAAACGCATACAGTTGTTTTTGTGTGTCCATATTATCGACATCTCGTTCAATCGTGGTTTGCATAATTTCTTAGTCTGGGTAGTCTGGCTGTGATCTTTTGTGACTTCTGAAGAATCCTCAGTTACATCTATCGGTAGGCCACCATCTGTTTGTTTCTTTGAAGAGGTAATTTTTTTGTATTTGGTGGTCTATTAATTAGCCACTTTATTTTAGAATTACGTTGAATGGGTACTCTTTCCCATGTGGGATGGCAATCTTTGCCTCCATTTTCAGTAAATTTCAAATTAGATGGTGGGAGGGACAGGGCAAGTTTCTCCTGTCACATACAATACTGCCCAGCGTGGAAGATCTAGGTCTCTGGATGGATAGGCTAGAATGAAATACCTTTTGTATATGTTTTATGTTACGGTCTATACTTTTAAAAAATATGTTTTTATATTTAAAGTACATTTAATCGTTTAAACAAAAAAATAGAAGCTTTTTCAATTTCCGAAAAAACAATTTGATGCTTTATTATAAATACCCCGATAAATTCAGTATTGCCATGTTATGTTTCAATTTACCTTTATTTCCCATTCAAAAAGCAAGAATAGCATTCGTAAAAATAATATTACCAAGTGTTATTATTTTTACGAATGAACTGAGACTTAGATATCAAAATATAAGCAGCTTTGTAATCCAACTATGACCTAATAAGTAAAGAAGACCAACTCTATTCAAACAATGAAAATTATTTTGACCTGTGATAAATTCTTTTTCAGGTTTTCATAGCAAAATGGTAAAAACGAAGTGTTTTAAAAAAATTAACATACGTTTTCTCTATTTGTACATCTACACTAAAAAAATTCATCACGATAGGAATAGGAATTATGATGATCAGGGTTACGAGTATAGACGATAATGACGAAATTATAGGGGTTCTGTTTTACATCGAATTTTGGATTAAAAAAGTTTTCTCACGGGCCGCAGCGAGTGGAATTTCATTAAATAGGTTTTCCTGAAATAAAATAATAAAAACATACAATTGAAGTTTTGGTATACAGAAATTCAAATTTCATTATGAACATCTGGAAATAATTTAATGAATTTCACTTATATATGATTGATACTTAAAAACGTTTAATACGAATTTGATTTTTATTTATCATTAAGTGGTTTTAATTACACCAGCCTATGCTTATTTGTGTGTTGATTTACCTGAGGTCCCGCTGTGTCAGAAGGAAGAAAATAGAAACACTATAAAAATATGAGCATGCCCATATCATGATTCCACCTACTTCCTTAAATTTACTCATTACACTTTCCATAAATTGTCTCACCCATTAATAGCTGAAAAATGAAAACGCCATCACAAGCATGATTGAATTAATGTAATAAATATTCTATACACACAAAATGGTAACTGTCGGACTCAAGAATGAAAGGGTTCTTATTCTCGTATGAATCAAGATTTGTATGAAAATTCTTCTTTTTTGCAGCTTAGACGCCGTAAAACTATGGAAAGCGGAAAGCTTTATTCAGTCTTGTCCCTTTTTAAATTAAATTCGTTTTGAAGGAATGGAATAAAATGCGTCTGTTAATATCATACCTCATTTATAAAAGTATTGCATGCAACTTTAAGGTTTCTCTCTCTCCTCTCTTTTTATAGTCTACACTTGAAGATATTTAATAAAGGTTTTAGTATATTAAGTATTCGTATATCTTATGGAATATTTTATACGCATGATATGTTTATACAAGTAAAATACATACATGTATAGTGTAGAAAGAAAAATTACCATTAAACATAAAAACAATAGCGTGGAATCATGTTTAATACCGTGTTTAACTAAGCGTTCTAAACGTAAGCCACTTACAAAGAGAACCCCCTACTATATATAGCTATGCTGGAGAGCTATAGAAAAAACTACGTCATTTTAAGTCAGCGAGATCATAGAACAAATTGACACCATATAGGTACAAAACGTAGACGAGGAAAACCCTAAAAAAGGAGTAGGAAGACATAGTATAGGTACCTGGGAGAACATAGAATTGTACTGGGAGAGACCGACAACACTGAAAGCATTTGGAGGAAGTTTCTCACACAACGTTGGTTATTGTACTAAAAACTAACGAGGTAAACAAAACAGAAATAAAATTTAAAGATTAAACATCCTTTTCAAATACAAACACTACTAATACTATATTTGAAGTATTAATAAAATTGTAAGTAATATAAAAATATAAAAAACAAGTAAACAAACGAATTTTGCAACGTTTGCGATATAAATTCTATTTGTACCTAAAATTGACCTACTTATCTCATTAAGGAAATAATTGGCCTTTTTTATACTATTTAAAATTATTTTCATGGAATTTCGTGAGGCGAACAGTTGCTTCGAAAATTGTATATTTTAAAATTTTCTTATCAAGATATAAATTTCATTAATTGTTATTGAATTACCTCTGGAATGTAAGATAGATAGACTTTTATCTTCTGACCACTACATAATTCATTTCATTTTTTTAATAAATAGAGATATGCTTTATGGACTACAATATCGTATTACAGGAATCATCTTGATCTTAGCAAATTATTCATGCTAAAGGAAATTAGACGCACAGAGGCATCCACTCCTGCATTTTAAAGTTATTTCACGAGTATATCCATAGATATAATCAAATTGTAGAATTGACGGGTGACATTGGAGTTATTTCTTTTATGTGTTTATTTGTAAAATAATAATTTTGGGGACATCATAAAAGTAATAGACAAAAAATGTAGTTTTTGTGTGTTTTTTGTTTGTTTGTGTGTTTAAACACGTATCACCCAAAAACTACTAAACCAATTGAGATGATCTTTTTAAACAAATAAACAATCAACAATGTTATTTAGAAATAAACAATGCTATTTCAAGTCAAAATCAATAGAATTCGTTTATTAAGCCATATAGTATTTTCAAAAACTAATTTCTATTGTTTTAGTACAGCAACAACACAAAGAAGTACTACGCCATGCATAGGAAATACGCAAATGTGTAGTGAACATACATATGTATATTAATATCTAAGCTAAATCAATCAAAAGCAAACCCAACGCAAATAAACTCTACCCAACTAAACACAACTCAACCTGACCAAACTGACACCACCCATGCCCAATCGAATCTAACTGAACCGAACCTAATTCAAACCCAAGCCAATCCAAACCATCCCAACCCATTCCAAACCAACCCAATCCAGGCCAATCCAACGCATCCCAACCAAATCCAAAGCAAATCAAACTCAACCCAAAATAAATCAAATCCAAATCAATCCGACCCAGACCAAAGCACACCCAACAGGAACCAAACCTAAAGCAAAGTCAACCCAACATAACCCGACCCGACCCTAAGGAAACTCAACACAATCCCACCCAACATAAAGGAAACTCAACCTAATCAATCACAAATACAATCCAACCTAACCCAAACCGACACAACTTAAAACAAACCCAACACGACTCAAAGTAAATCCAACTGAGCACGACCAAACCCAATTCTATCCAAAGTACACCGAACACAATCCAGTCCAAGGCAAACTCAACAGACACTAGAGATATTTATCGATTTTTTGTTGGTCTTAAATTTTCGCAATTCTAGACAAGGAGAAAGATTACAGTCTGTTTTATAGCTTTAATAGATTTTATGAAATTATTGCTTCCTGATAGTAATGTGTCTGTGACCCATTCGTGAAATGTCTCCTTGTAGCCTCTGCAATACTTAAGTCCTAAGCGGATATATGACTAGTCCGTAAGAAAATTGATACAGCATCTAACAAAGGAACGCCATTCTTAATATGACACTAAATAAGGACAACGTTAACAGTACTTTGCGTTTAATCTTATATATAAAGCCCTGATGACAAACTTTGTCCAAAGTTTGAGAAATGTCGAGGAAAGCAGCAGCAAAGTGGTCAGTTACTTCGAATACTCTGTGCATTATTATTTCAACCAATCTACATACTTGATGGATTATGTCATGGTGTAGACAAAAGTTACATGGGCGAAGTAAGTTATATAATCTTAAGGACTCAAAATGATATAGTCCCATCAACTTATTTCCAAACTAATTTATTTTATAAATAAGTTGATGGGACTACATCAATTCACACTTTCAAAGTGTGAAATGAGAATAAATTCATAAACTTTTCAGCTGTTTGGAAATACGTCCATGGGACTACATAATTTTGAGTCCTTAAGATTATATTAAGCTTAAGAACGATAATATTAGTGCAACTTTCAACTGTGATAACAGGACATTTAATCTTTCTGAAATTGTACATGGGAATGTGAGAAAAGTTAATTCTTTAATTTTCCTGTCATGTAGTCGTATTCAGGGGCGTTTTATAAATTAATGCATTTGATAATATTGAAAATATTTGGCGTTAATTTTGTAGAAATGCATTATTCACATCTGAATGAAACTACGTGATGTAGCATTATTTCAACTTTCTTTAAGTTCTTTACCACAACCTAGGTTTCGTTGTATTACAACATCTTCAGGTGGACATTAACAAAGATTCTCTTCTTCAATCTTTGTTAATAGCCCCCCTGAAGATGTCGTAACACAACGAAACCTAGGTCGTGGTAAAGAAAGTAGAAATAATGCTACATCACGTAGTTTCATTTAATTATGCATTTGATAAGATAATATACCCTATTGTAAATATTATATTTGACTTTTTGTTGGTTTTCTTGAAAACAATCCAAATGAGAAATTTTAACCCGGCCATAAATAAATAGTAAATTGAAATGTTGAAACATTTTCTGGGTCACGTCGCGACTAACTCCCATCACTTTTGGTAATGTGAAGAAAGCATAAAACCCTATTTTAATTTCTTTGTCTCTTTCCAAAGCAAATACTTAGAAGCAGTAATGCATTCAGTTTTGAAATATAGCTCGTATTTTACACGTTGTCCGTCGCTACTGTTTTTACATTAATTTTTTACGCTACCCTAATTAGGAAGTATTTAGGGGATACACAGGTTTTTGTCTTTTTTTACATATATCTTTGAGAATTGACTACTAAGATACATGCTGGGCCATGGTGTTGACATATTAGACTGATCCTATTAATTGATTTTCAGACTTTAAGGAAATAGGTATCCTTTAGTGAGGTGTGAACCATTTCACAGACTGAATAATAAGTCGGAATTTTTGTTATTGTGCGCGTCATTCTTAATCAACTCCATAATATTTCTAGACAAATATATTAATATTGATGAGCGATCTGAAAGCCAAATCACAAATTACTTTTTTATAACTGGTGAATGGTAAGCATAAAGTCCTAAACAAAAGCAAAAGTTCTACACCGATTTTCTTTCGCTGATAAAGAATTCAATCACACCTGACTTCACATTGACGTCCTTTTCAGCAATGAAGCGATTCTTAAATAACTTAAGAGCATTTGTTTTGTTGTATTCAGGATTTGTTTATTGGGGAGAATATAGGGTTAATACGGTGATAAAACTAATAAAGTCTTCAATAACAAGTTTCATAGCTTAAATAAATTCTATACTATTTAATGTAGCTTGGTTAGGATTGATTTTATTGTTTATAGTTCCTCTTTGTTCTTTATCTAGAAGCATCCTGTGATAAAGGACATTATTGTAATTTAAATTTACTTTTAAAGTCATGAGTAGGAAACTTAAAGGACTTCTAATTCTAAAGTGAATGTCAGATGTAACCATTCAATCAAAATGTTAACTCCTCCGAGTGGAATGGCAAATTATTTCAGTTCCAAAGATATATTTTATTGTGTTAATTATTGTAAATTAATTATTGACCAATCAGCAGCATATTTTAATATGTAATTGTATAAGCTGTAGTTGCATTGGTCGGAGTAGAATTACAGACGTATTTAGCGGATGAATTTGGCGGGTTACTCCATTGACGTTGAATTCAAAGGACGATTTTAGTACTTTTATCAATGTATTTTTAGAGTTTCTAGCTTAGTAATTTCTCAGTTCTTTACATAGCATCTTAATTTGTTGTTCTTTACATCTTAGAGGTGAACATTTTATTTCTCTTAGTTTCTAATACACAATACAGACCTTTTGTGCGCTAGATAATTTCTTTCCTTAAATATTTACTTGACATTATAAAAAATCTCTCGTCTAATATGGTCTGTATGACACAGAAGCGGACGATAATTTTTATATTAATTTTTGGGTTATCAATGCAAAAATAATAGTGCATACCTATAATGCTGATAGAATATTAGGGAACATCTTTCTTGGCACATGGTACTTATATGCTAGGTTTTAAATTAAATAATTTTTAAAGAATCAACTTAAAAATACGATTGATTTGCCATATTTATCTAATATTTAAAGTATTTTGATAGCAAAATTACAAAATTTGGTAGAAATTATGTTTGTCTTATGGAATTATTAGCTGTAACAATGAAAGTAATTTAGGAATTATTAACTGAAACAACTAAAATTTCCGCGGCAATACTCATACATCAAATATTATCTGAATGCAGTTATAGTAACAAAGTATATCATTATTTATTGATAGGTTTAATGCCAGGAAACAAATCACTGGTTATTCGTTCGTAATTTACGGACTTTTTTACTTATTTATAAATTAGGGGGTGAGATTAATACTTTTAATATGGCAGTAACTCTCGCGATATTCAACTTGTTAAAGTGTTTATGCCCCTTCGTAATTTAAAAGGATCCTTATGACCAATTTTTTTAATAAATTTTAATTTGCTTCTACAAAATATTTTTTATGATTTTAAATTTCTTTCAGATTTAAGTATGTAAATACGCCTCAGTAATATTTATGTAACATATTGTATTAAAACAAAAGCAATAAGAATATCTAATAAAACTAGTATTTAGATTTTTTGAGTAGGTAATTTAGAAGATATTTTCATAAAGTATGAAATAGTAAAAGCATAATGCAAATGTCGAAGATTTTAAAATATCATATGTAGCTTAAAGGGGAAAAGAAGAAATTAAATATATGATTTATTTGCCATATTTATCCAAATCTGCTGAATCTTGAATCATTTGAGATAAATAATAGACTTCTTGATAATTAGGTGAATTTACAAGTAAAATAGTTTAAGTAGGAACTAAAACTTGCATCATTTATTTAATGTTCATATATTCCAAGCGATAATTGTAGCTTAAGGAGGTAAAAAATGTAGACCACGTGGCATGTACGTAGAATGTGATTAATGCTCCGATCGTAGTGTAATTTACGTAGCGTTAAAGTACTCGGTTTATATAAGCAATTCCAAAAGAATTCTTGGCCGTAAATTCCACATCGTACAAGCAACATAATACTACTTCCTTGATTATAAAATAATAGCAAAGAGTTACGACAAAAATAAGCATTTGAAAAATAAGAATAATGGAATAAGATGAAAGAATTTGTCTATCTTGTACGTATTTAAAAAGGCGACATTGTCATAGATAGCCTATTAAAAAGTTGTTTTTACGGAATGAGTTTTAATCTCTATATAATACTGTATTCTTTTATCTTATTTTTATAATTAATATTGAGGTATGTAAAATATTGAGATAACACACCTTGTATTTGGTAATTTAAAAAAATATAAAAAAATAATATCATATTTTACTAATTAACTAAATGTGTAACTATTTTTGATATCATTATAGTTGTCTAAATATTGAAAAGAATATCGAATAAATGAAAAATTCAATAATATAATTATATATTCAATAACACAAAAAATATTTTCTGACTGAATCGTCGTTTTTGTTATACATAATACTTATTCGTAATCAATATTAATTAGTGTCTTCGAATGTCCTTTTTGATTTTTTCATAAACCAATTCATTTTTATATAGCTTTTTAGAATTTTTTTGTCCAATTTGATTGATTTATTATCAGTCACGTACTTATTGTCGATTTATGAAAATTTAGTTATTCATATCTACAATGGTTTATTATTAATTCCTTCCAATTATTCTACGACACGACACATAATGAAATTAAAATAAATATTATGGACAAATGCAAATGCAAAAAAGCATTTGTCCATAATATTTAATTTAATTAATTTTGTTTTTCTAAAATACGCTATGGTTTTTTAGTATTTAATTACAGGTAGTAGCATTGTGTTAAGTACTGTCATATATGTTTTAGTGTTAATTATTTTCACCGTCAGCTCATATTCTCTTTTGTGTAATTCACATTATAGTGGTAAATTTTTCTATCGGCAATTTGTAATCGAGTTCCCATATCATCAAATATTTTTTGCCAATAAACAATATAAATATCGTAAGTATTAGTAAAGTGTGGACATTGTGGTTTGAAAGAAAGTAATGTAAAATTGGGAAACAACTTTTCATTAGGAATGTAAAGTTGTAGATTTTTGGATTATCTAAAGATAAATTTCTTTCAGTAATCGATTATAAAAATTTACGATACATTTTAAATTATAAAAATAGAGAGAAGATCGCATCATCACTATTTGACAGGTTCAATAAATGAGATCGAATGCTTGACACACATTTGCAATAATATATTTTATAAATATCAATATAATGATTGTAATATATTTATAAATATTTTAATAGATTTTCAATGTAATAAATTGTAAAGAATTCATCACGTGGCTTTTCAGCATCAAAGAAATATTTTTCAATCAGTATCTCATTGAAACGAAATGAATCTATTAATGATTCAGATTGGTGAGGCAGGCGAATGAGGAATGTAGTTTTTTTGTGATGGCGCTAGGGAGACTTACTCGTATATAAGTGAATGGAACGTTATTATTGTAAATTCTTATAGACGCACTTGAAAATGGAAAGGTATACCATGAATTGGTGTAAGTTAGTTAAAAGTATTATTATGTAAGGATATTTATGTATGTTCAGATAAAGTAATTAGATTGATTTCGGTAGCACAGGTGAAGGGATTTCAATTATATTTTGAGTTAAAATATTATATTTAGGTAATATTTGGGTTAGTGGAATTAGAAAATTCATACGCCCTGAAGCATATAAAAAATTAAAAACATTGGAATAAAAAAATACCTAGATAATAAATATTGTGATAATATTTGAAATTTTGGATGACTGGTACTGAAAAGGAGGTTCAAAAAGTAAGAATTGTATAATGTTTGTTATTTAAGGTGATAAAGCTAATCAAACATAGCAATAAAATAATAAAAATATGTCACTGGACATAACAGTAGTAATTTAAATCCATCATTTCCATGTTATTATATTGTAAAGTAATAATCGCGTTCAATGTTGCTTAACATCCGTAATTGGCTATTATTGGTGTGACTTCATATGACTACTTTCAGTCGTCATATATTCCGTAACCTGGCATATATTCCGTAATCTTCGCATTCTGGCACATTTCGCAATAAATTTATTTTTGATTCACCCGTGCTACCCCTAAACAAATTTCGTAACTCCTATAATCATACTGCGACTTCTTCAAGAAACGTTATCTTCTCAGTTCCAGAATAAAATATGATTATACTGACAACAGCTTGAGAAACACAATCAAAAACCTTTAACAAGACTTAATACTACGCACAAATGATTTTTAAAAAATCATAAGATTGGATAAATAACCGAGTTTTTTTATAAATTATTTATTTTTTACATATTTTTTTCGTAAAGACTAACAACTTGTAACAGAACTTTGTAGCAACCAAATTGTAATACAAATTTGGGTGTAAGGATTTACAAAATAATAGAGAAATCACAGATAAATTTAAAAGATAAAATAAACGAGTTACAAAATAGCAGCGAAATACGTTGCTGAAATTAAGAGATTACTAATCAATGATCGATGATGAAGAAGCTCCACCGTTACATATTAGAGGCATACTTATGAATAACCAATACAACATCAATGTAATAATATACCACTACTATTCAAAAGCATAAACTATTGCTGAAAGTCTATGAAACATCGAAAACTTAATTATAACACTTCCTGAGATTATTTCATATATATTGATATTTTAAATGTTAAATGCGCCGCCAAATTTAGGGGTGTTACCCACTACTCTTGTTACCGTTGCTCTATTTTGAATTTGGTTATAAATAATTTTTCCAACTTTAAATTAAAGATTTTCTGGCTGAAACTACATAGCGAGAACGTTAAAAACAATACGTCCTCAATATTTGTTCTCGTCAAACCCATATATGTTTTAGGTGATTGTAAGCCATTTATACTAGAACAATACAATCAAATAACTTTACAAATACAAGTGACGGAGCAATTAAGCAAAGTGTATTTAGACATAACGTATAATTATTTCAAGATCTAAAATTATGAATCATTTTCATCGGCGAAAGTTCTGACTGGCATATTTACAATTAAAGAAGATGCAATTTATATCCTACTTACAAGAGAGATGGATAGGGGTAGTGAGCACGCGTAATAGTTTATAATTAATTATGATTTCTGAATTAAAAATAGCATAATTCAGAAGAGTAAATACACGTTGCATTTGGACGAATAAAACGGCAACGTTATCAAATATACGTTATCATACATATATTTACTTTCCTTGGACATAGCTACGTAGCTAATACGGGGCAAAAAGAAAATGCAAATCTTTGCATTTTCTTTTTGCCCCGTATTCCTAGTTATATCAATGTCCTAGTTATAGTATTATTATTTTATGTCATTTTTGACAGTGTAACTCAGTAGAGAAGCACAGCTAATTTTTCAAACCGCAAGATGTGGACGAAAATTATTTCGTTTATAATTTCATCACAGCATTGTGACTGGTGACTTAAATCTTTTCATCGATTGAAGCGTCGCACGCTGTTCTCACTCCTGTTGATTTAAAATGGTCACGGACTTTTATGACACTGTCTGAACGGATTTGCAATTTTTGGTGCAAAAGGAAAACTATTTTGAAAATTAGGATAAAATTCCATTTTTGTGAAAACTGTGAATTCGACACTTATATATTAGGTTGGCAACTCATGAATCCGCCACTTTTTTCAATCGATTTTTGGAATGTTATAGAAGCTTCTAGTATATTTCTTGTAAGGTATGTAAAGAGGGCGGTAGTCAATTCTGCTCAATTTCCAATTGAGTAATCGGCGAGTAGATAATAAATTAAAAATGAAAGTGTTTCGAAGTTAACTTAGAGGTTTCCTTTTTCTTGAATGTCGTTTTGGGCAAAAAACCAGCGAAGAATTATCCAATATATACACAAGATGGGTGTAGGTATGTTCTCTTTCGACACAGCTAGCACTGATTTCAAAGATTCAAAGAAGGGAATTTTGTCCAGTCCGATAAAACACATCCAAAGCTATACCCTACGACTGATTTAGAAAAGATTAAAACCCTTATTGAAACAGATCCCAGTTTCAGTTTGCGTTGTTCGGTAGAGATTTTCATGCTCTTATACTGCAATATATAAAAAACTTCACGCTTTGAAAAAAAAGTGGAAATATTCAGTTTGGCTACCACATGAACTAACATCCTTTAAACTTCAGAGAAAAACTAATGTGTGCTTGAAGCAATTGAGTTCCTATCGTACCAATGTTTTGAATGCCTGATGGGGTATAAATGGAATTATTTATTGGGAACTTTTTCAAGCTAACAGTAAGATGAAAGTCATGTCAACATCGAACTTCACCGATTATTCAGTAAAAGGCCCAAAGATTTCTCTGGATCCTTGGCTACAAGTATTGGATACCGATATTATATATATATATATATATATATATATATATATATATATATATATATAATGTCAATGTTATATATATATATATATAACATTGACATTATAATTATATCTCAATTTCTTTCCTAGAGTTTTGTCTTTACAACAGGTGGGAACAGGTGCGATATTAGCAAAGATCTTTGCTAATATCCCACCTGAAGATGTTGTAATACAACGAAACCTAGGTCGTGGTAAAGAAATTAAAGAAAGTAGAAATAATACTACATCACGTAGTTTCATTTAATTGTGAATAATGAATTTCTACAAAATTGACGCCAAATATATTCAATATTTAATACAGTTTACTAATAATTTTTACTTTAAGCTAATGTACTCTAAAAACTCTAGATTATAACCGCGGATGCTTACTATAAATAAACCAAAATTTGTAGAATCGAAACCTAGCAATAACACTTATATTCAAGCTCATAATTTCACTAAATTTTAGGGTTCCATACCTTAAAAGAAAAACGGAACCCTTATAATATTTATTAAATATTTTAAGATAAACCTAATAAAGGTGTCTACATTGTTTAAAATATGAGCGTAGTTAAATACATACATGGGAAAAAAATCAGTAAAGCACCTTATGCCAATTTCTTGCATTAGAAAATTGCTAGAGAATACATTTCGTGAGTTTTTTCTATAAATAGGTACTTTGCAAGTAGTTTTCAAATAAAAAAGTTTCCCTGGCATATTATTGAACCATTTAATAGATTTAATCCATTGCAGTAATATTTTCTGTTTAGATATACGTAAAACACCTTGATAAGCTGACACGTTAATTTATATTTATTTTAGAACTTGAAAACAGCCAGATAGTAAACTCGTTACTTTGTAATCAGTACGCTGTACTCTCTATTCGTTGGAATTGTTCCTACTAATGAGGGGTTGAACCAAAAGTAATGATAATGACTAAGTAAAATAAACACACAAAAAAAATAAAATGTGTTACGTTTTTCATGCGTCCTGCGAAACAAATATATATTTTTTATTGGTCTTATGTCAGTCTTGGGTTATAATTAAATTATGAAAACATGAAGAAATACAATATTAAATTCAAATTATCAAACAACAATTCAATTAATTCAAAACGATCAAGTCACAGAAGTGGAATGTATTTTAAATAGTGTTGATAATTAATATAGAAGGAAACGAGGACGCACGGAGAAACCTGCTAGCTGAAGGTGTCTCAGGAGACACGGGCGTGTCGCACTTTTTTCCTACATATTTTTTTCATGCTGAATCGCGCTCTTTTCGTGCTGAATTCGCGATTTTTCATGCTGAATTCGCGATTATTTTCAACAATTTAATAAACATGTACATTAAGTTTATATATTTTATCAAGCTTAAAAAGCTTTTGAAAAAAATATTGTCCCTTACTTTCACATTCATTTTAATGGCAGACATCATGTCGCCATCGCCTTAAATTTTTTGTTTACTCATAGATCTTAGCCTCGTTCTTAGACCCTAGATTTAGAATCGAAGAAAAAATATGAATAAGTTTATGACGGATTTGTCAGGAGAATAAGGTAAGTGTTTATTCAAATAGCTTGAAGTTTTACGAATGACGAGTACCGCAACTTTGATATTGAGAGCAAATGCATTATTTTGATGAAAGAAAATCCCGCAAACAGTTTTCCTCGTCTTGCTTTTCTTAATATTTTTTAAATTTTTTTTCTGCGAAATATGATCCAATAAGAGGAACTCTCTCTGAAATATAGTTTGCGATGCTTTCTGCATAAAAAACGGGCTACAATATATTTCCCCCGAACTCGGGATAATGAATTTTTGGCACAGCCAAGGCAATCTTCTTCGAATCGTCAAATACTGTTTTTCTTTAGGTTACATTTATAGTGCCAAATATCATTATGGTAAAATCATAAATTATTAACATTTCCGGTACCCAAACAACAGAGATTTAGTCCTAGACATTTTGCTGGCAAGTGTCCACTGAAAGATGTAATATAAGAACTCTTTAATCTCAACTAGATATTTATTAATACTCTTCGATCTACATCTCAGAAATTTGGTATTATCTTCGATGAATTACAAATACCCGGTTGTCATAACTTTTAAATTAGTATTCATATGTGAAATTCATGTATTGAACATGTGATTAATTTATTAGCTTTATTTTCATGAGAAAAAGTCTTTGTCGCCATAGCAATTTAAAATGGAAAAAATATTAGAGATACTGAATAATCTCTTACGTTAAACTTTTTGTAATTACAAAGTTGGCCGCAAAAATTTCCAATCAAAATAAAATAAAAAATTATTCTCACTTTCCAACGAGAGTAGAGATATTTTTCCCTATGTATTTATTTTTGTCCGTGAAATTTACCTAGTTCTAAAGTTTTGTTAGCGTAACTTCAGCGTAAGAAAAGTTCTGCAGATAGATCGTCTAGGGAAAGCTCAGGACGCGGATGATAAATAGTTTGCTCTTACGTTGTAGAGATTACGGTTATAAGCTAACCTTTTGTTATAAGTTAACGATAAATAACTTGCTTACCTGTGAAATAAATCTTTAAGTACTAAAGTGAGGTTTTAAATTAAAGTTAGATTGCTCTCAAAATGTAAAACCTAATTCGATACAATTATATTCACTATCTGATAACATCAACGGGTAAAAATTTATTTTAATAATTCCCTTCAATGTGAGTACTTGTTTAATACCCTTTTCAGATTTTTTATAATTTCCTAGACAATGGTAAATAACATGTATTGAAGTTGTGATATTTTTTTAATTATAAAATGCTCAGTTTTTTTTTAATTGATTTAATACTAACATTGCAACTTTGGTAATTATTTACGATCTAGATAGGAACAAAAATATTGACATAAAATACTTTATTTAATTTTAATTTGTAGGATGTCGTTAACTAGAAATTAATTACTAAGTTTCCTATAATTTAATATTGTTTGATTCATTTTTAAACTTGCACCTTGCTGGAATAATTGCACATACGAGTATGTATAATATACGGGGCTGCGTTTTTAATTACACGAAAATGGTAATGAGGTCATTAATAAACTTAATAAACCGAAACGACTCACTCAGTGACTCACTTTTAGTATAATAGCAAGTTTTATCTTAATCGGGCCATTAGTTTTTGAACTGTGGTCAACCAAGCAACTCAATCGGGAAGAAAGTGAGAAATATAGAGAAATCGAGTACCGCGCTCTTGTAAAATTCCTTACCAAGTTATGAAAGTCGATTCAAACCGTTGATGGAAACAAAATAATATCCGTTTATGGGGACTCTTTCCTGGATAAAACCGTAATTTATAAATGGCATAGTATATTTAAACAAGGCAGGGACTAAATTGACGGGCATTAGAAGTGACCACTCCGAGAATCATTCAATAATTCGAAAAATTAATACTGATGGATGGATAAGATGCCAGACTAAAACAGGTCACAGATATTATTGAAGTGTCTAATACAACCATTTTTTAAATTGTTTTAATTTCAATTAATACAACCATCTTTACAATCGTCTTGGGATGAGTAAAGTCAGTGCAACGTGGATCGAACATGTCGCAACGTGGCGTAACGTTGAAGTGCTCTCGCGCAATTTTGAACCTCTGTAGTGAAGACAAGGATGAATTATTGAGCCGAATTGTTACTGAAGATAATACTTGGGTTCATCATTATGACCCTGAGTCCAAGCAAGACTCTATGTAGTGGCACAAAAAAGGCTCGCCACCACCGAAAAGGTTTAAGGTGTCATTGTTGGTTGGAAAAATCATGGCGACAGTCTTTTGAAACTCAGAAGTGATCCTTTTGATGGATTGTAAAGATAAAGGCCTCTTCGTAACCAGACAATACTATGCTTCAATCCTAAGATAGTTAAAAGAATCCATCAAAAACAAAAGAAGGGCAAAATCAACTAAAAGTGTCCTTCTTTTACACGACAACGCGATTTTTCACAAGAGTCATGTTGCGTTGGCTGCCCTGCATAAGGTAGGCTTCGATGTTTTGGATCCCACACTCTACAATCCTGACCTGGCTACCAGTGATTACCATCTAAACTCAAAGTTAAAAAATTCTTTGTGCTTTCGATTTTCAAGCGATGAACAAGTGAACGACGTAGTTTCGGCTTACTTTTCGGACAAAGAAAGATTGGTATATATATATATATATATATATATATATATATATATATATATATATATATATATATATATTGTGTAATCAAGTCTATTGTTTTTAATGGTTTTCACATTCGTTTAAAGCTTTCCATATATTATAGTGGGAGATTGTATTGAAAGTTTTGGTGTAGTCGGTGAATGCCGAAAGTAGGGGGTATCTCTGTTCTTAATATCTTCTAATATGTTCTTATATTACTTGCTCTAGAATGTGAACCTCCTCCCCCCTTTCTATTGGTTGGAATTTTTCAGTTATTTCAGATTTGTCTCATTTTAACATGGGGCAAATAACTTGTGGAGGCATGGGTGTAAGCTTATAGGTCGACAATTTGCAATATTTGCAGGATCTCCCTTTTTATATAGTATAATAATATCAGATTTTGCCCATTCCTTTGAGATTTGTCTAGAGTCTAGTATTTCATTGAAGAGAATTGTAATAGGGTGTTAGTATATATCTTCCTGCTATACTTATTGCATTGGCTATGTTGTCAGGGTCACTAATTTTGCCTTTTTTAAAGTTTCTCTTTTTTCGAACTTCGTTATCGAAGTTAGAAGATCGTCGTTAAAATTTCGGTTTTTTCTTTCACAAGTATTTCCCATATTTAGTTGTTTGTATCGTTTTTTCAGGCTTCCGGTGGCAGATATTTTTCTATTATCTTCAATCCATGGGTTTCATACTCTTTCTTGATCCTTTTGTGTATATTTTTGTATAAGTTACTAAATTCTTGTTTTCTTATGAGGCGATGGTCGCTTGGGAAGTTGAGCTGATTTAAGATCTCTATGTTCGTAAAGTTTTCTTTTGTATTGGACATAATATAATCGATTTGGTATTTTGTTCCTTTTGGCGAGATCCATGTCCACATATTATTAATTTAATTTTGGAACATGCCACAATTAATAGATTGCGGCAAAATTGTTTTAGAGAGCAAATTGTACTAGTTTTTCGCCTTTTGTGTTCCGATCCTATTTTCCAACGCTTCTTGCAGCTGATCGTAGAAGGTGTCAGAGTCACCGTCGCTTACAGTGCTGACACAAGCTTGTATGATCGAGATATCTATTGTCTAATTTCTGATTTAATATACAAACTCGTTCTGAGATTGCAATGAAGTTTTCTATGTTTTATTTAAGTGGATTTTTCAATAGAAATCTCACCCCGTGGAGGCTTTTGGTTTCACCATAGCGGCAGAATATGCCTTCGTTGTCTTCCATTATTTTGTAGCCTGTTCTGCGTATCTCGGCAAGCTCAATTATGTTATAGTTTATTTTTGAAATGGCGCCTTTAAATTCTAGAAGTTGTTTGTTAGATATTAAGGATTGTGCGTTTTATGTACAGATATAGAATGGCTTAAGTGGAGGGTTGCCGTCGTAAGTCCCCGCGGTCACCGGTCGTGTCAGGAGATTATGTGGAGAGGTCAATTCACTTTAAGTCAATTCTTCATATTTATGTGCGGTTTTGTAAGGCCAGTAGATGTATTATCTACGGCCGGGGAGTTTGAAAGCGAATCCTTATTCTAGATTGGGTTCTTTTCGCTTTCTTAATCCCGAAGAAAATTAATTTTTTTTCTAATTTTTTGTTCTAGTTGTTGCATATGTTAACTTTATTCATCCACGGATTTTTTAAATGTTTTGTATTTAAATTCGAAATTTATGAATTTTATATAGATGTTTTGGTTTATAGTTTGTGGGATGCTTTTGTACTTTGCTTATAGATATAAAATTAGCTTTGTAAGTTCTTTCATCATTATTTTTCAGTTATTTTCCATAACTGGCGAATCTTCTTGTTTATTACGCCCTCTTACGGTGAGCAGCCGAAGGTGTATTGGTGTAGTTGGTGGGTTTTGATTTGGCTGCTTGATTTGTTCCCCTAGTCCTCACTAGATGAGGCTGATCTTGATAAAGATGAGGATGATATTGTATGATGTTTTATTTCTTGTACCAGGTGCGGGTTTTAGATAATGCACTGTCTAAGTTTATAATAAATGTAGAACACACACTTCACTAATTTTATTTGTGTTTGTTTAATAAATGTTTTTTTAAATAACTTTTTTTGCGTAAAAAACTACAAAAATAGTGTGGAAATTCAAGTTCTACCTGTCATCAAAGTGCGTAACAAAAACAGCGATCAGTTAATCATTGTTTTAGCTTTATATGAATTTTGCCATTATACACCTTTTTCAATACAATTTAACATTTATATCTCAAGGTTTTGATTTATATTATGATAAATAACACACAGTCAATGTGAACGTATACGCTAACTAGCGCCTTTTCTCCTGCCATATGTATACACATATATATATATATATATATATATATATATATATATATATATATATGTAACCGGTCGTGTCAGGAGATTGTGTGGAGAGGTCAATTCACTTTAAGTCAATTCTTCATATTTATGTGCGGTTTTGTAAGGCCAGTAGATGTATTATCTACGGCCGGGGAGTTTGAAAGCGAATCCTTATTCTAGATTGGGTTCTTTTCGCTTTCTTAATCCCGAAGAAAATTAATTTTTTTTCTAATTTTTTGTTCTAGTTGTTGCATATGTTAACTTTATTCATCCACGGATTTTTTAAATGTTTTGTATTTAAATTCAAAATTTATGAATTTTATATAGATGTTTTGGTTTATAGTTTGTGGGATGCTTTTGTACTTTGCTTATAGATATAAAATTAGCTTTGTAAGTTCTTTCATCATTATTTTTCAGTTATTTTCCATAACTGGCGAATCTTCTTGTTTATTACGCCCTCTTACGGTGAGCAGCCGAAGGTGTATTGGTGTAGTTGGTGGGTTTTGATTTGGCTGCTTGATTTGTTCCCCTAGTCCTCACTAGATGAGGCTGATCTTGATAAAGATGAGGATGATATTGTATGATGTTTTATTTCTTGTACCAGGTGCGGGTTTTAGATAATGCACTGTCTAAGTTTATAATAAATGTAGAACACTCACTTCACTAATTTTATTTGTGTTTGTTTATTAAATGTTTTTTTAAATAACTTTTTTTGCGTAAAAAACTACAAAAATAGTGCTGAAACTTCAAGTTCTACCTGTCATCAAAGTGCGTAACAAAAACAGCGATCAGTTAATCATTGTTTTAGCTTTATATGAATTTTGCCATTATACACCTTTTTCAATACAATTTAACATTTATATCTCAAGGTTTTGATTTATATTATGATAAATAACACACAGTCAATGTGAACGTATACGCTAACTAGCGCCTTTTCTCCTGCCATATGTATACACACATATATATATATATATATATATATATATATATATATACATACATATGTATGTATATGTATACATACATATACGTATATCAGTTTTCAAACATTAGTAATATCTAGTAAAATCAATTGAAGCTTTATTATCATATTCATATATATTGCAAAAAGTCCCATATCTTGATATTAAGGTCTTAATTACCTTTCTTCCCTCAACGTTGAACTTCATTTGATATATCTAAAAGAGTTAAATTGAAACAATTATTTAAGAATAAAAGTATTTAGTAACACTTAAAGAAAAGTCGTCTTTTCTTTAAGTGTTACCTAATAAAATAGCAGTCGCATAATTGAAATAGCGTCATTGTTATTCTACTTATATTATCGGAATGGTTTGCTCATCGGAACGTTTGATTATACGTAAAACTTTTTATTCTTACTCATTTGCAAAAACTGTGGTATTGAGTCTATATTCGATTAGATGGATCTCTATTGTCATTTATAATATTCGCAAAGTAACTTATTTACAGGCGATATTATTTTTTCTCACATTAATTCTTCTATATTCTATTAATGTATGAGTTTATATGGATACACGCACACGCCGAACACATACACGCTCTTAAAGACACTAGAGCGTGCAGGTACTCGTATGTACTCTTACTAAGACTTATTTATGCTATCAATAGAGTTTTTTTATTTTACTTCTCTTTGCAATTGCTAAAGTAATTGTGACAGAGCGTGGGGAAATATTGATTTCATTTTTTTATTATGAAATTCTATGCTTTTGTCACGTAGCCAATATCAATGTACACATGATTGATTTCCTAACCTCGTCAGTTATTTAAGCTCTAAAGAGGACTTAAAAAAATAAATGTGAACATATTACATAATTATAATTATCAATATCCGTACATCACAATAATTTTCACTCATCATTTACCTAAAATATATTAAAACAAATCAAAGTTTTTTTCAAAAATATTTTTGAACGGTCTCGGAAATTAATGTAAATATTAGAAAATAAACATGAAATCAGAAATGTTTTTGCCTTTCTATGCCATAATTATAAAATAAAGTACAAAAATCTTATGGCGTTTTTTAACTTAATTAGATATACAATAACTAGCTGTTCTCCATTTTTCTTCTCTATATATATTATGAAACATACATATTTCGATATATTTTAAATACTCTTTAAAATAGAAAAAAATATTGGAATTTTTATAAACGTCTGCGGTAAGGTAAGTCGCAGATTCCTTTAAGGTAATTTGATTCGATATGTATGGGCAAACCCGATCAGGCAGATAAACAATCGCCTGCTGGATCGTGGTTCATCTATACATATTTTGGAGTTTTTATGAATTAATTTGTTTCTTGCCTTATATAATTTAAGTTTATCATTTCTTGTAAGTCATTTTAAAGAACATCTCCTTCGATATTTATTCCAGTACGCCTTAATATTTTCAATGCCTAATGAAGTAGAAGGTTTTTATGGAAATCACAGTTCTGTTATCAATTATGGTTTTGTAAAAATGTTCATTTCGAGTAATTCTTAATTTATAAACGTAATGTGTCTGCCTGGTTTTCTGTAGGTCACAGCCGATCGACTCGCAAACTGTTAGTGTTATAAAGCTAAAATTTTGCGTTGTTATACATATTAATAATGCCTACAAAATTACAAAATAAATTTAAAAAAAATGTTTATTAAAGTATATCCCATACGTGTAAATGGGCGGTGTATATTTTTCACGAAACCTGTTGTATAAGATAACGCTGAATAAGTTTTTCAATAATATTGGCGGTATGTCATGATCACTTTTCCGGTTCCCTGTTCCCTGTACAAAATAATTAACTTTAGATTGGTAATCTTTGTTAGAGTTACGTGTACTCCCCCTCCCCCTAAACTGCTATTTTTGATTAACAATAATTATAATATTGATTGATAATAATTATCTACAATAATTATATCTGACAAAATTAAAAAGAAAAATACCACAATAAATAGGTTTTACTATTTTGTGATTAATAACCGACCTACTCATGAAATTGTAGTCGGATCCGTAAAAATTTCATGGAAACTTTATACGAGCGACTTAAGTCAATTGATTTACTAAGCAATATATTCATATATTTAAATGACAGGAATTAAAAATTTTTAAATATGCACCTGTAAAATATATACTAGGCAATTTATCTTAGTGAAAAAATTTCATTAATTGAAATTATAAGACTCCTTTTCACACTATGAAACCATAAAATTAAATAACTGACGTGATAACGCTTTGTTCAACATTGTCCCATTTGTCACTTTCAATTAACATTATTTAAAAGAAGAAAATAACGAACTGCATCTCTATACAGCGCTTAAATTATGCTTGGTAATATTTTTGTACATGGGACTGTTTCTGAAACAAAAAGCTCTGTAATAATATTAAGCTCGAAACGGAATACGTAAGCAGTTAAAATTACATTTAGGCCGAGCAACATAAACAATTTTCCACCTTTAATTTCAAAAACTACCTAACTCAAAATGATAGAAAAACAGGATTACCAGAAATTTATCTAAATTATGCCGAAAAATTGAATCGATGATTCTAAATCTCACAGTTTTTGAAAATGTTATCAAACTTTCACGTTTGTTAAAGACAAACAAAACGTAACAAATAATGTAACAATATTTTTAATGCTTAATTGAAAATAACACCTATTTTTTAATGTACATATCCGCCAAGGTATGAACGAAATTCTGGTGGTGCGAGTTTTGCTTCCACATAACCTGTATTTTTTATGTACTCTGTAAGTACTGATGCGCACTTCCTTACTTTATTGGTGATAATTTTAAATAATGCGTCCACCATTTTATCCACGCTTCTCAAACATAAGATCACATTTCACGTAGCATTGATTGTATTTGATGAAAATCGCTAAGATATATTTAGAAACTCATTTCATTATTTAGAATATTTTTTACAAATATAGTATGTGTAAAATATCAATACGAGTTAGTAACTTAACGCAATAGAAAATAACCTTTTCTATAAGTCGTGGTAATATTTTGGTTTTAACTGTTTTACACGGTATTTTTAAGCATTAGGTCTTCACAACATCACTTCATTTACTCGTATATTAAATATTCTTTTGTTGTATGTATAATTTTCTCACTTGTATTACTCAATTAATTCCCTTAGAACTGTAGATTTCTCAGCAACGAATAGTAATAAATACATCTTACAATTATGTCAATCGATGTGAACATTCCAAGTTAAAAACTACACGACCAACATTAACATCGTGACATATTTTATTTAAATACCGCATAGCTCCCATTACTTAAAACAGATAACTTTCGAAGACACCAATCTGTGTATTGTTCAATACTGCTTTAAACTAAGCTATTTTGTTAAGATAAAAAATAATACATAAATCTGTTTCAGCATAATTCCTGAAAGGTTCTGAATTATTTGGGAAAAATCTAAACACAAATTTGCTTCATTGAAACCAAACATTTTTTTTTTCATTAAGCTGCCCATAGTTCACTTTTCACTAGTTTGTAGATTAAAGTAGCAATTTCGTTACTGTGCTAAATATTGCGGATAAAATATTTGAAACATCTCACAAATTAATGTTTGATGAAGAGATCACCATTTTCGAAAATAATACATTTTAAAACTTGATCGAAAAATAGTTATTGAGTAGTTAGATGACGCTCCTTAAAATGTACAGATTTCACGAGGAGTGTCTGACTTTGTACTGCAATCAACGAATTTTAATTTCTTTTTTAAGGTCTACCAAAAATGGTTCATAAACTTTTACTACTTGACTACGATGTTTGACTCCTTTCGATAAATCGATGCGCCGATTGACATACAACAACGATTGCATCGAGCCTCTGAAAGGGTACAGGATACCCAAGGCATTCAGCAAATCGTAAGCCAATTCCTCTATTTGTCCTTCGCTGCAGGTATACCTATTTACCACGACTTATAGAAAAGGTTATTTTCTATTTCGTTAAGTTACTAAATCATATTGATATTTTACACATACTATATGTCTATTTTAAAAATATTCTAAATAATGAAATGAGTTTCTAAATATGTCTTAGCGATTTTCATCAAATACAATCAATGCTATGTGAAATATGATCTTATGTTTGAGAAGCGTGGATAAAATGGTGGACGCTTTATTTAATGTAATATTATCGAAAAGATCTTTTATAATTCAATCGAAAATATTTGGTAATTGTTTTTCGATGGGATCTGCTTCGTGGCTTACGAGTTTTTAAAACATTTTGCTGTGTTTCCCCATTACTAACTAATTACCCGAGGCCTGATGTAAATGTCATAATTAATATGTTTTTAAAAAGTAATATTTTTTCATTCATAGGAGAATAATAAGAACAAACGGAAGAATATATATATATATATATATATATATATATATATATATATATATATAGTACGAATTGAATTGTGATTTATATTTAGCAGGTCTATGATATTTTCAATATAAATTCAGCCAATGTTATCTTATTAGAATCCCCTTTGACTCAACCTTATCAAAAATGGGACGACATAAATATTATGTTTCACAACGGACTTGTTAGTTACACTTCAATAGTCCACGAAGAACATGTACTCCATCAAAGTATGTTTAGTGCTAAGTCTGGTGACAACTGTAACTAGTCAATTGGCTGACTACTACGTGTATGATGATTGGGATGCTCTACACGATTTCGATGAAGAAATTTTGGAATACACGACATCAGATAGAACAACAGAGATCGCGATTCGTCCACCTGCTACAGAAGCAATAACAACCGAAGAAGACAAACAACCTCCGGAAATGAGAAGCGGTGGCTTGATGCCGAGTGATACCGTTGCGATAGATCTTATCATTTTATGCATTAATATTTTGAATTTTGTGTATAATTTTTAAAACATCGCTTAAGCCAAGAAATGAATAGCAATTTAATCTAAAATAAGAAGTTTTTCAAAGATCATAATAAAATTTATTTAACTGTATTTTATTTATGATGATTACAATTATTTTATAATACAATTTATACCATTCATGAACATAATTCTTGAACTACTTGATAAGTTAAATTACGGTCATGAGACAAAATATGCAACACTAGGGATGTGATAGTCAACATATAAAATTAAGTATTCAAAATCGATTATTTCCTTTCAAATTAAAAGTCGATTATTTTGTTTTACATTAAAATTTATTTAAAAATCTATCTTCCGTTCCTTTTTAATTCATGTCCCCTTTTACTCCCGGTAAATCAAATTAAACGCCTAAAATATTTAAAATTACACCTTTATTAATTAAATTAAATCTACAATATCACATATCTATAGGTAAAGTGTGAAAAAATTTAGTTTGGATACACGCTGACTGACTGTTCGGCACCTGGTTTTTCTAAGGATGTTTCCGAATTTATACAACAATATACCCGCTGGAACTGAGGAAGCTGGCACCAGAAATTGCTTACATGCCAACTGTGTCAGGTTTGGATAAGAACTGAGGAAGCTGGCACCAGAAATTGCTTACATGCCAACTGTGTCAGGCTCCCACAAAGCTCTTCCAGACTGCTAAGGGAATTTCTTTGGAACTTATTAGAGGTGCAGCTATATAGAGATCTAACTTAGTGATAATTTTACTAATACTCATCATATTCCTGGTTGCCAAAACTCTTTCATTTCAAACTTTTTCAATGAATATTTTTATTACAGTAATTGAAACATAATTTTGCACAACAAGATTCAATGCGAGGGCTATATATCCAATATGTCTTGTTTGTCCAAACGTCACTTCAATTGTTTTAGCAATGTTTAGAACCTCGTCGGTAATAGGGACCAAATTTTTTTTATTTTTTATCTCCCATTCTATGATATGTTTGATATTGTGCTTGAAAGAAATTCAGCGGAGTGACTTTCTCATAGTGTATCACATAAGATTTTGAAAAAAATAATTTTAAAGTTTTCAATAACGTCAACACTCACTTTTAGATAGCTCCTAAGTTGCAAATCTTTCTACTTATCTACTTTTAAATATATATTGGTTACAGTTACTTCTTAGTTATGAGAGCTGTTTTCTCGTCATATTTTCCATCGATTGTACTTGTTATCGTTTATCACCATGGAATTTTATATAATAGTGCAACCAACACAATTATCCGGACAAAATGTATGGATGTAGGCACATGAATGACAGACGCATCGCAAATGACTGTTGCTGGAAATTTATTTCTGGCATAACCGACAATAAATTGTTAATGAAAAAAAAAATGTTTAAACCCATCAAGCCTGTCAGTTATTAACAAATGAAAGGTAAATTAAAATAGCTTAATTTTATTTCGACAGCCTTTTTTATTTTTTATGGCCAGGTCACCAAAGCCCATGTTTATTTAATTGTTTCTTCAAGCAAGCCGATCACCATACATACACTCGCGGGGGTAAATACAAACTTGCAACTTGCTAAACGACGACATTACACTGACATGTTTTAAATTTGTTATTTTCGTAGTTTTAATTATAACTAAGGACTCGGAATGTCTTAATCGGAAGTTATGCAATAAAAAAAAGGAATGTTAGGTAAAGAATTTCTTCTACCATGGTGTAATCATTGTGGTAGAAGTGATTACACTATGGTAACTTCGATTTATTTTTTTTTAAATTAAAAATCAACCTTTTTATTCCAACTTTGTTGAATAACGTAGAATAACCCATACGAGAAACATATTATGGTACTTACCTCATTACATATATCAGTATTGATGATAGCAGAATATTTCCTTTCTACGTGCTGTTTCTGACTAGTAGTATTACCGCTAGTTTTTAAAACTGTATTTACATTTGACATTACCAGATTTATAGTCTACATCAAAAAACTAACGTCAACAACTCTTTGGCCTCTTGCTAGACATTATTTATTATTATCAAAAATAACGTACAAACAAATTTTACTGAAAATATAATTATAAAATACATACTTAAGAGCAAATGAAAACTTTTAAAATTTTATTAATGAAAAAAAAACGATAACCTCTAAATTTCTTGTCGTTGATAAAACATTTCCACATTACATGTTAGTAAAACAGTTCATTCGTTACGCCACATTCTAATTGATGACATATATTGAAAGGATTCATTACTTCAAGGAAACATCGCTTTAAAAGAGGTTGATAAGTCGAGTAACTAGAACTGCATAAATAGATGGCATTAGTGCCGTTAATTAAAAATCGACAATGAAAAAAATTACTTGCATTTAACCGATTTTTGTGTAACTAAATCGATTATTAAAAATGGATTTTTAATAATCGATTATTCTTTCGCATCCCTATACAATATTAGTGAACAAACATATATATGAAACATTTGATTTATTATTCGCAAGTGTATTTATAAAATGACAGCTATAAAAAAAAGATAAATTTCACACATAGTCAACAAGAGATTAAAACGTACGATATAACCTTGACTGGAGGACATTGGTGACTGATAATTATCATAAGGTAAAGAAGTGACAATTTCTGCAGATATGTTTCATGTTTGCGTATTAATCATATTATTTTTAACAGTTTTGTAAATTATTTTATAAATACATCAAACGCTTGATCATAACAAGAGAACTGTTAAGTTCGAATAAAATTCAGACTTGGAGAAGTAGTTTACATGCTTAGATAAACCTAAGAGTTTTCGAAATCTTATATTAGCGCATTTGTTAAATAGAAGCATAACTTTCAAAGAAAAACTTAAAAATGTTGGCCGCTTTTGCTTGTTTTATTTGGCTAATGCGAATATATTCGTTTTCTAAGCCATAAGGCTTAGATATAGTTTGATATTACCTTTAATATAATTAGTCCTTAATATAATCCTTCTTAATTCTAAGAGCCTCGAAGCAGGATGACTGAATGTTTCATGGAAACTAACGTGAAAGTATAGTTATAATTTTCCTCTGATCTTGTTAACCTATGGACAGAAATTACTTATATGTAATAAATATATTCAAGGTAATTACACAATATTTTGTTACACGTTGCTAGTAAATTAGTTTATTATCGTCGCTTTGAATTTACACAATTTTACGTATACACAATTTTTAAACTATTGTAGTTTAAAGAAAAAGTAAAAAGTAATAACAGTCTAAAAAATTTCATTTTAATAATTTGAATTTTTTTGCGAAATTTGGAAGAATTTGAATTAGCTGTTTCTGAATAAACAAAAAACTTAATCATTTGTTATATTAATCCCTGTTAGTTAACATCTTAGTGCCATAATTATTACCGTCCATTTTCGAAATAAAGATTGTGTGTTATAATTATTCATACTTCCAGAAGATGTAAGGACTAAAAAGGGAGATTGTACAAGAAAGTCTAGATTATATGAAACTGTGCTTGTGAAAGAGTTCAGACCTAGGTAGAATATTTCATTATTGTTTGTTGAATTAAAATCTAGCTTCAAAAATGACGAAATATAGATACGATTTGTCAGCTCGCTCTACATGAGAGCAATATGAAAAACAACGAGTCCTAATTAATTATTTTATTTCACCTTTAGACCGCTGTTTTAATAATTCAACAAAAATTATTATTTCCCAATGTTAGTTTAATGCTTAAAATATGCTATAAAAATATGCGCCGAATGCTTCCTTGTGAAAATTACTATATATCATTTTTATGGTAAAAAATTTCGATGGTAAAAATTTTATACAATTCGAACAAAAGGTGCCCCACAATACCTTTATAACTTTATTTTAAAGATATTTCTTCTATTTGCAACATATTTAATTACATTATATACACACACACATATATATATATATATATATATATATATATATATATATATATATGTACATATATATATATAATTTTATAATTACTGTTTGTAAATATAGCAACCTCTGATGAACTTAACAAACAAATTCAATGATTCCATTTATTTATTAATCATAAATTTCAAAATATTTATGTTTGTGCCGAGGAAACATTTTTGCAAATCTTATAAGAATGATATCTATAAATATTGGCAGATTCGTAATCAGTAAAGATAGAGATAAGAGTAGAAAAAGCTGACTGTATTCAAAACAATGAAAATATTATTAGCCTGTAATCTATTTCCTTTTTGGATTTCCCGCCGAAATGATATAAACGAAGTCTTAGCAAAAAATTTAAACATACTTTTTCCATATTTCGATATTTGTACGCAATTTAATAACGTGTTTCTGAAAACTCATGATTCATCGGCACAGGTCTAAAATATGCGATGAGATCTGTGATGTTGTAAGGTACAGACATAGAGAAAAGTGACAAAATTATAAGAGTTTTCTGATTTTACAAAAAACTTGGGGATGAAAAATATTTTCCATTTTTGATTGGAGGACGTTACAAACGGATAATCGTCGCAAGACAAAGCTATAAAAATTTCGTCGCATTTGTTTCGTGTTAATCATATTTTTGAAAAGTCGTATAAAATATATTATAATTTCATCAGACAAATGATCACAATAGTAAAGCTGTTAAGTTCGTGTAAAACTCGTACTACGGAGGTAGCATACACGCTTAGATAAATGTAAAAGAGTTTTCGATTTCATTTTAGGAGACTGTAACTAGCGATTCGCATTTATCAAGTAAAAGTGTAACTCACGTTTCGCCTTAAAAACTCGTTTAGAAAATGAATACATCCACATCAGCCTAATAAGAGAAGCGAAGGCTATCAAATTTTGACAGTTTTCACTTCATTTATTGGTATTTTACAATTTAATATTAACTAGTATAAAATCAGAGCCATAAACTAGAATTACTTAATGTTTTATACAGACTAATGGTAAATTTTTGAATTACACAAAAACAAAAAGAGTTAGAGGAAGTTTTACCCTTTTTCTCTGGTCTTATTAAACTTTGTACAGAAATTACTTCTCTTGCATCTAATAAATATATTCAACGTATGTACACAAAATCGTGTTATTCAAAATGAAATTATTATAATTTGCATTTTTTGCACAATTCCGAAGAAATTCAAAAAGAATAAGCTTTTTAATATTCATAAAACAATCATTTGTCACATTAATTTTTCAAGACATTTCTTCTATTTACCATATAACTATTGATTCAACTTAAATTTAATTTTATTTATATTTATGTCAAGTGAATTTTTTTTGGAATGTGACATGAAAGGAATGTAACAATATTTGTAGACTCATAATCAATACCACTGAATGAGTAAAGAACACTATATTCAAATAATTTTGCTAGCCCGCGATCGGCTTATTTTCAGAATTAAATACCAAGTGTAATTAAAATATACTTTTTCTTTTAAATATAGCTACCTAATTTAATAATATATTTCTGAAAATTTTCACCTTTCTAAAATTATCACCTCAGGTACAAAAACATCTATGATGCTTTGAGGCACAGACATAGAGAAGGTGACAAATGTATAAGAGTTCAGGTTTTACATAAAAACTTTGGGATGAAAAGTGTTTTCCTCTAGATCCTACTGGGTGGAATTTTATTAAAAAGGTTTTGAAGATACAATAACAAAACTACATTTTTTGGTAAGATAGAAACGCGCTTTTCGAAATATAATTCTCAATAACCTTTTGCAGTAAGCTCACTCGCATCGCCCTACGTTTCAATCAAATTTGTTAAAGATATGAAAAAAAATCCGAATTAAATTTAATAAGTAATTCAACGCAAAGTTTCGTCACTTTCCTTAAATTAATTAAACTCATACAGGCAAATAAGTTATTATTATTATGGCTTTTTAAAGGTATGATAACAATGTTTTTCCGACAAAAATAATGTCAAAAAATTTAAAAATAATCTAGGTGAAATACAATAAACCCTTAAATATTTAAACTTTTGTACGTGTTTTGTTTATGTGTAAAAAATCCCCATAGCACGACCTCTATTCGAATTAAATAGTATTATACCTTAAAGAGTGTTAAGTTTATTATAATTAGATACAAAACAGATTTACCTAATTTCCCTAAAACGTATTGCTAATAATATTCAAATGACCATAAGATAAAAAATGTATTTCAGAACCTGAAAGTATCTGCCATTCGACTGTACCTTATATTAAATTGCTGCTATGTTTAAATCAAAAGTATATTTTGTTTTAAGCGTAAATATTTTTAAAAATATATGAGTAAAATACTTTAAATTTGCTTTAGTTATAAATTATTTTAAAGTCTATATTTTATGTATCATGTTTATTACTTGAAAATAAGGAATTCGTTAAATAGGTACATCTCTATACAAGGTATAAAATAAGTTTGTTAGTACGTTAGTATGTTACGCTCAAAACCAAAAATTATGCAGTTAATATCATATGCACTAGAATATCGTATGTAGCAAAGAATTATTAATTGTACTTTTAAGTACCGACGTGGATTTGTTTTAAGTACCGAGTTGGGATCTGAGAAATTGTAAATAGAATTGAGATTTGTGGAGCAAAATAATAATTTTCTCATCTGCAAATTATCATTCACAATTTTAAAAAATAACTCGCGTAGCGTGTGAAAGAGCATGGACAACAAGAATGCAAGAGCACAATGACAGACAGTGATGACGCAATATTATCCTCCTATAGCTAATGAAGCCCAACTGCTTCAATCAAATAATATACTATTCGCTAAAAATACGCGAAGGACACAAAATTAGGAACAACTTTCAGACAGAATTCAGACAAAATGAAAGAAATATAAAAAAATTATTTTGATCTTCAGGAACAAGTGAAAGCAATGAAATTAGAAATCAAAAATTTAAAACTAAATCGGAACTTGAGTGAATTAAAGTCACATGGAACAGATGAGTCAACATGAATAAGAGTTAGAAATAGAGACACAGAATGAATAAGAGTTAAAAATAACAAGAAAAAAAGTAAGTTAGCTGATATTAAATGACCGAAACGTGACCGACAAATAATAAACAAAGTAAGTGATAATACCAAACCTGCTATGCACTCACAACCAAAAGAACCAAATCAAATGCATAAACCAACGCTTATTATTGTAACAGGAGTTGAAAATATTAATGAATTAACTGCGTTAATAAACCAAACAATTAAAAAATTTATGAACAATAATGTTAGTAAAATAAATGTTTCGAGTGATTATGCATACAGAGCCTTGACTAACGAATAGAAAAAACATGAAATTCCTTGGCATTCCTACGAAAACAAACAAGATGTCAGAGTAATGATCAAAAGTATTCATCATTCTTTCATCCCAATAGATATTATAAATAATATGTTGTTGCCGTGGTGTGATGGATTGATTACAAGGCATACGGCCTGTGACGGCGAGGTGCACACCGGAGACCCGGGTTCAATTCTTGGGCGTTCTTTAAGCGGGACTGGACGGGTGTTATGGTTGGATGTAAGAGATTGCTCTCGCAGCTATAAATCCGCCATATTTATCAATTAGATACATTAAAGTAAATAAATAAATAATCTAAAAGCTCAGGGTTTGTAAGCACTGAATGCTACAGGCAAATTGAAATGGATAACAAAGAACCATTAAATATGTGTATTGTTGCGTTTAAAAAGAATACGGACGTTAAATAAATATACAGCGTTAAAAAAGTTTGTAATGCTGTCGATACTGTCGAACCAATTAAAAGCAATAAATTAATACCGCAGTGTAAAACCTGCCAATCATTTGGTCATACTAAAAACTATTGCAACAAGGCACCTATATGTGTTAAATGCGCTGGATATCATCTTACGACTAACTGTGATAAATCAAGTGATATGCAGCCAAAATGCTGTCACTGTGGGAAAAATCATACTGCTAACTATCGAGGATGTGAAGTGATTAAAGAACTTCAAAAACTGAGAAACAGCAAAAACAAAACTAAACAAAATGTAAAAACTAATAAATTGATGTCCACTGAGAATGAAACCACTGAGATTGAGGCTATAAAACCTCAAAATTCCCAAAATTCCGGAAGAACATAAAGCTAAGCTGTTTTTGATAATATCCGTGTAACTAAGCAAATACCAAATAATGATAATATGTTATTAGAAATTATGCAGATGCTAAAAGATCAAAACCTGCGACTCAATAAAATTGAGAGCAAAATAAAAGTCTCTGGAAACTAACAATGACTTCCCTAGGAATTATGGAATGGAATTATGTTGGTCCTGAAGCAATCCATTAGGGATTGCTACAGCACCAACATGAGCTGCAAGTAATCCTGTACACAGAAAACATTCAAATGTCTCTAATATCAGAAACGCATTTTACTACAGAGTCGTTTATTAGAATCAAAACCTACTCAACCTTCCATTAAAATCATCCTGCTAACGCGGCTCGCGGAAGTAGTGCTATTATTATTAAAAACTGCAAACAACACTTTGAAGAAGAAAAATATTTGACTTGCGATATCTAAGCTACAATTGAAACGGTTGAGACAACTAAACAAAAACTCAGGGTAAGTACAATCTATTGCCCACCTAGATATAATATTTATGCAGATAAATATATCATATTTTTCAAAAAATTAAATTGTCGCTTCATCATTGGAGGTGAGTTCAACGCTAAACACACCCACTGCGGCTCAAGACTAATCAATATTAAGGGGTGAAAATTATACAGGGCTGCTATCAGTTATGGATGCGAATTCATGTCAAGTTGTAAACTGAAATATTGGCCTACAGATCCTAATAAAACTCCTGACTTAATAGACTTTTTTGTTGTTAAAAATATATAAGCAATTTATATTAAAATGAAGACGGACTAGACATGAGCTCTGATCATTCTCCATTTTACCTAACGGTTAGTGACAAAATCATTTTAAAAGAACAAACATTAACTCTTATAACAAACAAATACATTGGAATTATTTTAATTACTTATTAGAAAATGACATCAACTTGATGGTGCCAGTAAAGACTATTGATTAATTGGAAAAAGAATTAAATGCTTTTACCGCAGCTATTCAGTTATTACTAGTTAGTTATACTTTATTAATGGCACTCAGTTACCATATGCCGACACCGCTAAATATCTTGGTATGAATCTCGACGCCAAGCTTCGGTGGAAACAACATATTAAGAAGAAACGCGACGAACTTAACATGAAGTCCAGAAAAATGTATTGGTTGCCTGGTCGTAATTCTGAGCTTTTAACATACAACAAGCATATTTTGTATAAGCAAGTCCTACGCCCAATTTGGAGTTATAGAATACAGCTGTGGGGCTGCACCAATAAGTCTAATATCCAAGTGATACAAAGATTCCAAAACAGAGTATGTCCGTAACTGTGGTCTCCATCGCGATCTTGAGATTGAGATGGTGGACGATACTATTAGTAGATTCGCTAATTCCCACCAAAAGAGACTTCACAACCACATTAATCCAAACGTATCCAGACTTTCAAATGTGCAGAATATTATTAGAAGACTCAAAAGAATAAAACCTTTTGAGCTTATTAGACATTAGAACACTAAGTGATTCACAGGAAAATCATAGTTTAGACAGCACATAGTATATTAATTCAGAAACAAATTAACCGTTATTTATATAACGAGTTTTAATGAAAATTGTAAAAAAATTTAAAAAAAAGAAAACCAATAACATATATATCTCACTAATATCTTAAACTCACAAGAGGACCACATTAAAATGAAAGGATGTAGCGCTTACTGGACTACTAATCCCAGCGAAGGCGTCCGTGGGAGGACAGCTTTATTAATAAAATTAATTATACAGTAATTTCAGCAATATGAAATAAAAGAATCATATTTTCAGGCTATCATTATTACTGTTCAGGATAATGGAGATGACATAAGTATTGGTGTTGCCTGTTGCCCACCACGTTACAACATTTCGATAAGTCAATATGCGAACATTGTCAATTACTTAAGTCCTATTTATCCAATAGAAAATTCAGAGTGTCGCATGAAGAAGCATATTCAGGTTTCTATCCAACCCGGACAGGTGTACCGCAAGAAAGTGTCTTATCACTTCTTCTCTGTCTACTGTGTACCGCTGACATTTTTACTACAGAAGAAACATCCATAGGTGCCTTTGCTGACAAAATCAACAGATGGACCGTTGATTGGCAAATCAAACTCGACGAGTCTACATCTATTCAGGTTTTATTTGCGTTGCGACGAACAAACCGCAATCTGCCCTCATGCGTTAAAGGAATTCAAGTCCCGGATTGACTTCAGCAGGATAGTAATCTTAATTGGAAATACCACGTCAAACTTAAAGCTGAGCAAAGTAGGTTGAAACAACGACAAATATTGTAGTTGATTGGACATCATTTCACTTTTTACCTTTACTATAAGTGACCAATTTACCTTTGTATTTTCAAACTGATTTAGCTGTATGGTCTCCAGCTTTGTGGATTTGCTGAGCAGTAATGTAATCCAATGAATCTTTATGTAATCCAACGAAGCCAGAACAAGTTCTTGCGTACGATTAAAAATACATATCGTTATCTAAGCAATTAAGAAATTTGCGACGATTTAGACATAAAATGGATTAACGAAATTATCCAAGAATATGCTATTAAACACGAAAAATGATTCTTCTACTATAACAACGTAAAAGTTATTCGAATTCGGGAAATTACCTATGATTTGAGAATGCTAAAACGTATTAAACCTCATAAATTAACTTCATCAATAAATTTCATTTATATGGGAGATGAATATTTGTAGAGTGAACCCGCCCACGACTGGCTTGCAAATAAAATCAAATACATTTCATCAATGATAATTAATTAATTTTATATTAAGATTTTATCATGCATATCCACTAAAGATGTATTTAAAAAAATAACAAGATTAACTCTCAACATGAATTATCTAGTAACAACTACTGAATATCTCTGTACCAGTTTTGATTGTTCAGAGAATGTTAGGCCATGTATATCATTTTTGTGTTGGCCGTCTGCTATAAGCATACCTTTAATTATATCATGCCAATTCAAATCATTTCAAGACAAAGTCATAAACCGTGTAGAAAATACTAGACTTTTTACCGTAGCAGTGAACTCAGAACAGCATAGCGTACTGATCCTCCCAGTTCTTTATCCTTAAATACATGTTGTCAATTTAATTCTTCTCACTCCTGACGCATTCTTCAAGAAATAGATAGGTTATTCTTAGCTCAGAAATAGTCCATCACAGATAATGCAAAAATTTAAAAATTTAATCTGCGCTTATCATACGACATTGAAAGTAGTCTAATGGAGAAACTGTACCGCTCTTTCTTCGCCGAAACTAGTTTGTCTCATAAGGAAATAAAAAATAACATCCCAAGTCTTCATTCTTTTTTTCTATCAAGATTTAAAAGTGGTGTAATTTTTCTTACAATTTCGTGCAGCTTTATTTCATTTTCTGGGTTAAGGTTGTTTATAGATACGGTACGAGCCAAATAAAACATGGTTGCGTGGAAAATAAGTTGACTTTAACATTGTCCTCATATCGCTATAATAAGTCAACGTGTCTTTGATTTATGTTATTAAAAACGAACTGTTACATAATAAAGATCGACTATACTTTCACAAAAAATTCAACTTTTGCAGTAAAAAGGGGAGTAATTTTACATTACATGATTTACACGAAAAAGTATTAGAACTTTGGATCTTACGTTTTAAGGGAAATGTGGACTGATGGAAGTAAGAGAATTAAGTATTCCTTCAGTACTGAAACATGTCTACGACACTATTTTTTTTTAAATTTTATTTGATGTCAGGATAATAGCTAAAAGAACAAGTTCTAAGGATTCCAATTTTTTATTTTGGATATGGGGAAGATATTTCTAGAGATATTGTTGAAAATATATAAAAAAATTTGTTTGCATCACACCTCCTGTTTCTAAAATAGCCAAACTATAATTATGTAATGACAGTATATATATATATATATATATATATATATATATATATATACATACATATATATATATATATATATATATATATATATAATTTAACTTCATAAGAAGCTCATTGTGTTTTTCTTTTAACTAATTAAGATCTCGAATGAAAATGCTTGTTAAATTAAAGTAACTGATATTTATTGTTTGCCAAAACTCTATGTTAATGTAAAACAATGAATTTTTGCAACTTATCCGAAAACTGACATAGTCAAGACACTTTTGTTTCTTGAGGTGCAGCATTAATGCATTTTTGAACTCTTTTAAGCAACCCTAGTAGTATATATACAACGGTTGAAAAACGAAACCAGGAATGTCTCAACATGGAATCAAAGCGCACCATCCATTTTCTTGATAAATTTAGTCTGATTTATTTTGCCTTTACGTAAGGCTACCTGTCTTTAAAGATGCGTTAACTGCTGCGAGGTGAAAGGTACATCCTCTGTAATAACCGGCAGTTAATTTAAAAATAACGAGATAATTTTAACCGTCCATAGTTTTCAATAGTTCAAAGGGGCCAATTATTTAAAATATTTTTTGGCCGTTGAGTAATCCATACAAGGTCTCCATAATCCATCGGGATTTCCAGACATTCTGTATTCTGAACATGAGAGATGTAATATTATGAATATACAATGATCAAGTGGTCTTAAAACCTTTAAATATCTTTTGTGGTGAAGGTTAACTGCAGCACATTTTGTCTGGATCGTCATATATATAACATGATACCGAAGCACAGACTACATGTCTGTAACAGAGATATGAAGACTAGCAGAATGGCAAATTAGTTCATTATCAATAAATAATACAAGCCCAGATACACAAACCAACAACTTTTAGTGTAAAAGCAATACGAATGCGGCATAGCGTACAGCAAAAAAAGTAAGTGTATTTGAATGTTACGATTAACTAAGAAAAAACAAAACTAAACAGCAAATGGCTCACTACTCGTCTCATAACCTATCTTCCCCTTGTTGCTAAATTAATTTATGTCATAAAAACGACTACAGTAAATGCAACAAAAAAACGATAAGTAAAAAAATAACTTATGTGCAAAATGTTAATGGAATAATTTCACAATGAGCTATCTGTCTCATTTAACAATAAAAGAGCTACATTCTTTTTTCTAAAGCAAAACATGGTAAGTTTCATACAATTTGAAAAATTATATTAATATATATATATATATATATATATATATATATATATATATATATATATAATATGCTAGTTTAATCTAATACATTTCTTGTAACAAAAACGATCAGGTTTGGATAATGTAGATTTGAAGACCCGAAAAGTAGGAAAAACATTTTTTGTGCGATATTTTTAATGGTTTTGGAACAAAATAATTTATGACTCTATAACAATATTAAAAATTTATCAAAAACACGTCATTAATATTGATACCCGGTACACTGAACTGAATTAAATATTTTCAAGAATTTCGGAAAAGTGTCAATACCTCAAAAACTATTACATAATATCACATGTCTTAGTAACATCCTGATTATGACATAAATACAGGCAGTGATAAACTTTTCTGAACAAAAAAAATTCTGAAAATGGTTGAAGTTGAACGTACATTTTTTAACTTTTTCTCCATTTACCTTCTGTTTCTAAACTGAAAAATATTTAATTCCGGGTAAAACAAAAACCATTTGCTTACATGTTATGTCGTTTAATTAGAATAATAAATTCCAATTGAACTGAATCTCTTTTTCACTGTCAATAGACTGTTAGTGATTTATAAGCACGCCGTTGCACTATGTTGGGAATTGGATAATTTACCACTTCGAAAGCGTTAGTATGCCCACATCGTAATTTCGCCGTTTTCTTGAATTTTCTTATTGAAATTTCAATTAATTTTCCTCCATATTAATAACGAAAAAATGTAAAGGCCAGGGAAGTTATGAATTGAATTGACGTAATAAACGTCCAGTGTATTAATTCGAATTGGTAACTCCCAACCTTACTAAGGTTGGGAGTTCATAATCTAAATAAAATAATCTAATACAAACGCGTGTATAATCTGTTATGAATTAAAATTTATATTAATATTTTCCTTTCCTAAAGTTTAGATGCCCTAGAGCTATGGGAAGCCGAAAGTTTTACACAGAGCTTTTGAAGAAAACTTTCGCCTATGAGCCTTGTTTCTTTTGATTTTAATTTATCTTGAAGAAAATGTATAATATGAGTTTTGTTAATGTTATTTATGAATTGGAAAAACGGTAAGCAAAGTTAAGCTTTCATTTTAATGGAGCGCGTCTATTTATTGCGTAAATCTTTGTAAAATTGAAACTTTAAAATATTTCATAAAGGTTTGTATATTGATACATCTTACTTTTTTGTGAAAAATGAATTTAGCGTGAGATAATACGGGTAAAGCACACACACACATACGCATGCACGCACGCGCGCGCTCTGACACGCACGCCTCCACGCACGCAGGCACGCACACACGCACGCACCCACCCACGCACGCACGCATGCTTGCTCGCATGCCTGCTGGCACGCACGCACGCACGTACGCACGCCGGCACGTACGCACGCACGTAGTAATTTCTAGTTTTACTAATATTTTTACCCATCCCCACTCAACCTCTTAGGGGTTGATTTTGGTAAAATATGTCGTTAGTGGGTATCTATGTCGCGGATGGAAAATACATACCAAATTTCAAGTTTATAGGTCTTATAGTTCCAGGGATAATCCCATAGACTTATTCCGTCAACCCGTCCCCGACTTTCCCCTTTAGAGGTTGAAAAATAATATAATATAAATTGAGATAAATAATAATATATAAATTGAGAGTATGATTACTGAAAACTAAAAAAAGGAAAAGTAGATGAAAGAAGTATGGTATTTTATAATAAAAAGTATTTTATATTTAAAACATTTTTAAAATCGTAAAATTGAGTCGAGGTCGTGCGTGCCGACGTGCGTGCGTGGGTGCATGCGTGCGTGCGTGGGTCCGTGCGTGCGTGGGTCCGTGCGTGCGTGGGTCCGTGCGTGCGTGAGTGCGTGCATGCGTGCTTGCGTGCTTGCGTGCTTGCTTGGGGGCATGCGTGAGTGCATGTGTGTGTGTCATAAAGGTTTGTATATTGAAACAAACCACATAACATGTAAGCAAATGGTATTCGTATTAACCGGAATGAAATATTTTTCAGTTTAGAAATAGAAGAGAAATGAAGATAAATTTAAAAAATGTAGGTTGAACTTCTACCATTTGCAGAATTTTTTTGTCCAGAAAAGTTTATCACTGCCTGAATTTATATCGTAATCAGGATATTACTAAGACATATGATATTATATAATAGTTTTTGAGGTACAGACACTTTTCCGAAATTCATGAAAATATTAAATTCAGTTCAGTGTACCGGGTATCAATATTAATGACGTGTTTTTGATAAATTTTAAACTGCTGTTATAGAGTCATAAATTATTTTGTTCGAAAACCGTTGCAAATATCGCACAAAAAATGTTTTTCCCACTTTTCAGGTCTTCAAATTTACATCATCCAAACCTGATCGTTTTTGTTACCAGAAATGTATCAGATTAAACTAGTATATTATCTATAAAAAATGTATATTTAATATAGTTTTTAAAATTGTATGAAACTTACCACGTTTTGCTATAAAAAAAAGAATGTAGCTCTTTTATTGTTAAATGAGATAGATAGCTCATTGTGAAATTATTCCATTATGATTTTGCACATAAGTTGTTTATTTACTTATCGTTTTTGTGTTGCATTTACTGTAGACGTTTTTATGACATAAATTAATTTAGCAACAATGAGAAAACAGGTCATGAGACGAGTAGTGAGCCGTTTGCTGTTTCGTTTTGTTTTTTCTTAGTTAATCGTAACTTTCAAATACACTTACTTCGTTTGGTGTATGCTATTCCGCATTCATATTGCTTTTACACTAAAAGTTGTTGGTTTGTGTATCTGGGCTTGTATTACTTATTGATAATGAACTAATTTGCCATTCTGGTCTCCACATTTGTGCCACAGACATGTAGTCTGTGCTTCGATATCAAGCTGTCTTAATACACTCCCCAGAAATACAATGAGCATGCGTTATATTTATGACGATACAGACAAAATGTGCTGCAGTAAACCTTCACCGCAAAATATATTTAAAGGTTTTAAGACCACTTGATCATTGTATATTCATAAAGTTACGTCTCGCATATTCAGAATACAGAATGCCTGGAAATCCCGATGGATTATGAAGACTTTGTATGGATTACTCAGCGCCCAAAAATTTTTTTAAATAATTGCCCCCTTTGAATTAGCAAAAACTATGGACGGTTAAAATTATCTCGTTATTTTTAAATTAACTGCCAGTTATTATAGAGGATATACCTTTCACCCCGCTGCAGTTAACGCAGCTTCAAAGGCAGGTAGCCTTACGCAAAGGCAAAATAACTCAGACTGAATTTATTAAGAAAATGGATGGTGCGCTTTGATTCCATGTTGAGGCATTCCTGGTTTCGTTTTTCAACCCGTTCTACATATACTACTAGGGTTGCTTAAAAGAGTTCAAAAAATGCACTAGTGCAGCATTAGTGCATTTTTTGTGAGGGGTAAATGGGGGTGGGTTGGTGAAATGAGTCGATGGCACTATTTCTTTACTTCAAAGACACCTACAAACTTGAAATTTGGCATGTATGCTCAATTTCATTTTCAAAAACTATTTCTTTACGTCCTAGATATCTTTACGTCATAGACCGCTAAAATATGTATACTATGTACCCTAATATGTTTAAACTTTTGTATATATCTAAATCTATACAGTGCGAGTTGTTCTTGCACTTAACATGTCTCTTTAAAAAAGGAATATTTTTCATTCTACTATGTGAAACAAGAGAATGACATATAGGCATGTATTTACGTACATACATACACACACACACACACACATACACACGCACATATATATATATATATATATATATATGTATATATATATATATGTACATGTATATATATACATATATATATATATATATATATATATATATATATGTATATACATATATAAATACATATGTGTGTATGTGTGTGTAGTGCCTGAGATTCGTATGTGTGAATATATAAAGTATTAGAAAAACATACAATTTAGTGAATTAGCAATAATTTTAAAATATCTAGCAACTTTTCGACAACCCTCCACCCGACATATCAATACTCGTACGACGTATTTCCTTGTTCGATGTCATGTAAATTAATCGGCCGTATGTCGTTCCGTTGGCATCAAGGGGATATGGGAGTTTCCCGAAGGGTTACGGTAATAAATAGTTTCATGGACGCGGTGGAAACGAGTAGGGTAGAGCAGATGAAAAGGGTACGGAGCCATGCACAGCGTGTAATAATGTAGATAGAATATGACTTCTTTTCTGCATAAATATTCTATAAACGATGGATTTAAATTAGAAGAATTCTGTGGGAAAGTAGTCGCAAATAGTGTATTTAAAGTGTGTTATTAAGTCTTAAAGCTTCGATAATAAAATTATTACTTGTTTGCATTAGCACATGAACTTCATTGATTTTTTTAAATATTAGAGATCTATTTTATTTTTGTTCGTAGACTTATCATAATACTTTGATTGAAGAAAATTACCATAAAATTAAACATTCAATTAAAATACTTTTCATGTTATTTTCTAATATTACTGCGGAAACAACATGTTTTAAAATACAAGTTAAGGAGTTTTTTTTATTTTTTTAGAATTTCTTTTTAAGTCTAGCTTTACAGTGTTTTATTATCTAAACTATTCTCATGTATACACCCAGCACTGTCAAAAATCGCCATTTTTATAATTATTTGATTACATTGTTTTTTTAATGGACCTTCAATTATTATATATGCGTCCACCAAGTAAACTGCTGATCAAGGCGGGTCAGAAAAGATCTAATACTTTAATTGTAGTAACTCCACATCATTCAGTTTTCCGGAGGACAAGTTTCATGTTTTATAGTTCAGTGAGGTTTAAAAATGTTTTGTTGTTTTCAATAACCAAGAAGAAACATTATAGTCTGCTTTGTAGCTTTATGGATATTATTAAATTAATTGTTGCAGGTTACTAATATGAATGTATAATAACGTACGCAAAATTCTCAGTTTTAGCATCTCCGAAACTAAGTCGATCTATAACAAAGAGCATATACAAGATTATTCCTATCTTATAAGACTGCAGTATTAATTGTACCTTAAATACTAAAATAAGAATAATAATGAAAGATATATTAATATCAGAACACTAAAATAAGTACGCAAACATAGTTTGAGTTTAATCTTATATAAAACCCTTGATATTCTATCAAAATCTTGAGAAATGTCACGAAAAATAATACTATGAACTATATATGAGATAAACCGTAGTGTAAAGAATTTATGAGATTATACTCCCTTAAAAGTCTGTAGTGTTAGTTGCCTAAGACATAAAAATACTTGAGAGTAGTTTGGGTTTAATCTTATATAGAAAGCCCTAACTACACAACAAAGAGCAGTCCCAAAAGCCACATTTTTCGATATCAAAGATAACAATAGCACAGTACACGTTTTCTTCGAATGTTTTTTACTTTACTCAAACCAATGTACGTATTTGATCGATTATGCCATCATAGTGACGAAAGCCAAAGTAGCGAAATAAGTTCTTTATCGTGGGTAGAAAATGTAAAATATGAATAAATTTGTAAACCTGTGATCCGAACAAAATTAAGTTGAGGCGACGGAACGATGTAAAGTCCTCGGGTTAACTGTCAAGCTTAAGAACGAGCATCATTGAGCAACTTTCCACGGTGACAATAGGAAATGTAATTATTGACTAATTTTCCTCTGACAAAATCGCATTATCTTAATATTAACGTAATATACTTCATTTATCATAAATCTTATATTTCAGTTCCTTATTTTCCAGAACACCTTTCTAAAGGAATAAGAAAGACAATATCTCGAAAAATAATATCATGTTTTAATTTCTTTTTCGTTTTGTATGAAAATAATTAAAAGCAGTCGTTGGATCTGACTGAGAGATTTTTGAAACTCGTATTTTACTCGAACTTTGAAAGCTCGTATTTTTGTCATAGTTTAGGAGATCTTCAAGGTATCTAGGTTATATGATTGAGAGTGTTTAAAATTTAAAGTAAACTGTAATGCTACTTTCTTCTCAAATTTATTTTTTCTTTTATTATTATGTATTGGGAAGGTGGAGGAAATACATATATATTTGCTCTTCTTTACATCATCAAGTATCGACTGCTACTTGCCGGACCGAGGTATTGATATATTTGACTAGTCCTATTAATTCCTTTTCAGATTTTAAGATAATAGATATTTCGTTTTGACGTTTTCACGAAGCAGAAAGAAGTTATTATTTTTATCTGTCATCGCTAACTGATTTCCTAATACCGCTTGACAAGAATATTTCAAGAATGAGCAATTTATGGAAACTTTCAGCCAAATCGCACAAATTAAGTTATTTTTTAAACTAGTGAGTAGTAAGAAAAAAGTTTCAGGCATTGGTCATATGTCACCTTGCTCTTTATTATTCTTTTGCTTACATCGAATTCAATTAGATCTGTGTATTTGTTAAAGGTAATGTTGAAAATATATAATTTTTAAAATGTACGTACATTTAACTAAGTAAAATGGAAAAAAAAGAATCTTGAACCCCGAAATAAATGCTTTAGACAAAAGCTCCTAAATCAATGCAGCAATTTCCAAAATTACTTGGTGAATTTTTTGCACGTGTTCTGATTTTTTTCCTTGTGCTTATATAGTGTTAATACGATGATATACTCACAAGGTCTTCAATAAGAAGGTCTTCAATGACTTCTAAAGTAAACCTACCTAGTTTACCGAAATTAGTACTAAATAGTACAATAATACCATATACGTCAACTTAATTGGCGGCCTCAAGCAAATTATGGTAGTCGACGTGTTTTCAACAGGATATACACTTTGAAACGTCTTCAAAATTGTCTACCGACTAAAACGAGAATCTACTTTAGTCAAACACTTTTATTACCATTAATTGATTACGGGGATGTATGTATGCCCACATCCTGATCTTAATGAAGAATATTTATGCAAGTTGGAACGTCTTCAAAATTTATGCATCTGATACATCTTCAGCCCCAAAAAATCATATTTCTGAATACGGGTCACTTCTCAAATGGCTGAAGATCTATGATCAACCACAACTTCACATACTAACACTTCTTTTTAACATATTAAAAAATCCTCATAGCCCAAATTGTCTTAGCGGCAAATTTAAAGATTTGTCTGCTCACGGCCATGGGCTACGATCTAAAAGTTCACTCACCCTACTTATTCCTAAACATACCTCTACCACTTACGAAAAATCCTTCACTGTCCTAGCAGCAACAATTTAGAATCACCTGGATCCTGACATCAGGAAAATTACGTCTCTAAATATTTTCGAAGATCGAGTGAAAAAGTCTCGTCTTTCCTGAAACCTTTTCGTTGAACTTTCGTTGTGAAATATTTTACAATCTACCAACTAGATTTCAATACAAATTGGGCTCATGTAACAATTGGGCTCATGTAGCAATAAGTTATAAATAACTAAATAAATAACAATATGCATAATTTAAATACATTTTATCAATTTGTTCTACCTTGGTTACATTTAAGTTTATTATTTATTAGAATAAATGTTCCGATTTCTTTTTTACCATATAAGTGCATGGTGTGATAATTTCTGTTTTTAGGCATATTTTATAGTTATAACTAGGAAAATTAAAATTGCTTCTAGTCTTAAAGTAGATTTCAAACATAAGCATTAAATCAAAGTTTTAACCCTTCTGATGGTTTGACAAACAATTTGCCTCCCACATATATTTTCAATGCCTTTATTGTCATAAATTGGATAGGAGCTAACAAACGATGAAATGTATCCTGTAATTGTGTAAGAGATAATTGCATTAGTCGGAGTAGATTTTTCCGACTCAATTCCAAAAACTCTTATTTTTAGAGTTACTGTCTTGTTTTTTGAATACAAAGATGATTTTAACGCTTTTAGGAATGTTTTTCTTTTTGACATTGCTAGTTTAGTAATTACTCGTTTCTGTACGGTGCTTTCAAATTTTTTGACCTAGGAAAAGTATAATGCAGATATCGTATCTTATTTTGGGATTCTAAGATGTATCAGCTAGATTAAACAACATAGAAGCACACATAAGACGTAAAATCACCTATGTTGATTCTCAAATCAATAATTGACATACTTGATTAGAATTGGATAGGGGAACAAGACATTTATAACTATAGCTTAGAACCTTTATCAATTACTGAATGTTCATACATTGTAAACAGATTATTATAACTTGAAGAGTTAAGAAAAATAATACCACGTGATATCTACGTAAAAGGATGCCGACTCTAATTTCAACTACTTAATACTACTAGAACTTGCATGCTACATAATTAGTATTAACTAGCACTTGCGTGCTACGTAAACTTTACGTATCATGCATGTGTCCAGATCATGTAACACCGTGTTTAGCAATTTCTGGTGCAACTTTTGCCTTCTACATCGTACAATAAACATATTACGGTTTCAGTGATCGTAGTATACAAAGTTATAACAAAAGGAAGCTCATGATTACGGGTTGCCAGAATAAGTCGATGATTTGTCTACGACTATGACATGTCCAATATGGCAATCATGTGATAAATTAATTGGAGCTTTTCGTTCACGTTTGTGTAAAGGCATTTGAGACAACTGAGATATTGTCAATAGCGAGCTTAATAAAGCTATGCGAATAGTTAATATTGAATTAGTTTTGATGTCCCTTAAATACTGTGCTTCTTGGTAAATTAAACGTATGGTTAATATATTCTAGGTAATAAAATAAATATAAATATAGTGTAACTTTTCACTAAAATAGTGTAACTATTTTTGAGTTCAGCGCATTTGTCTAGATATTAAAGAAAATTGGAAAAATCGTAAATTTTCTCACTGACGTACATTTTTTATACACACATTACTAAACCTGACTCAAGATTCCTTAGTTAATCTCTATTAATATGGTGTTTAATCACTCTTTAAAACCAATTTACTTTTATGTAGTTTTTTAAGATATTTTTTTATTAAATTTTACACACATATATTTTATATACAATTATTCATTATTAAATATACATATAATTATTTTCAATGTAATCATCCGAAGATTTTCACAAAGTATACATTTTCCCGTAATATAAATTTTAATTTCATATTAAAAAAATACGGTTCGGTTTTTTTCTGATCTATAATTACAGGTAAAAGTATCGTATTAAGTTATGTCGCATATACTTTTAACAATCATTACCTTCACTGGCATCTCAAAATTTCCTATTAAGAAATTCACATTAATACTTTGAAACATTTTTGACCAATATACGATATAAATTAATAATGAAATCGTATAATCGGCATAAGCATTAGTCAACAATTACTTAAACGGGTCGGTAGGAATATTGTAAGAACTGATCTCGTCGAATTTACTTAAGAAATTTTTATTCATTAACCTTCCGTTCTTCTGAGTGATATCAAAGTCAACAACTATAACAAGGTCGTTATCGATAGTGTTATTAATATACTTGAAGATTAAAAACTGATTAAGTCTTAGTAAAAACTTTTAAGAACTTCCAAATAAAGTTAACAAATAGCTTCGCTAATAAATTCTAGGTTTCACAGAACCATAAGAACCTAAACTTTATTTTTGATAAAGCTAAAGCATTTTAGAATTAGTTCACATAACAAAGCCGATTAATGTACGTAGAAACAACGAAATCTAGCTACAAAAATAGTAAATCTAGATACAAAATTTCAAAAAGAAAAATCAGGACTAAATTGTTTATATTCCAAATGTTCACGTCTATATATTTTTTTATTTTCCAGCTCAAATAGAATTTAGACTAAAACCCTAAAAGGAGATATTTAAGTAACCCAGAAGAATTTTTAATTTAATAATGAAAAATATTTACGAAAATATTCTTATAAAAGCTCTTAATGCCTCAGATACAAACATACCCTTTTCATTGATTAAATATATAATTTTAATTTGTATTTATTACATTATACGGAAACATATTTTAAAAATATATGTCCATGTAATGATTGCGATAAACTATTTGTAAAACATTTTCAAATCAATCTTCAATGCAATAAATCGTTAAGGTTGTCAAAAATAAAGCTATACATGACTGTTTCGTTGTAATCCATCATGGAGAAATGCTCTTCTGAAAAATATTTTCCAATCAATGTCTCATTGAAATGTAATAAATCCATTGGAGGTTCAGTTCAGATAGATAAGCAGAAAACAAGGAATATTACAGTATTTTGCGAGGGTGCTTCGGCAGGATTATACAAATATATTAAAAGTTAGTATTTTATTTTCTTCCAGACGCATCTTTAATCAGAAAGAAATTGACATAATCAATTTACCGCATTCATTTTCGGCGTTAAAAGTATAAAGGATATAGGAGGTCGTACTCATCGACAAACTTTATGAGAGTGAAGAATTCATTAGCACAGGAAAAGAGATTTTAATTATTTCTTGAGTGAAAGTGTTTTATTTTTGTAATATTTAGAACAAAGCACAAAAAATAATAAATTTGAAAATATTAGAGAAGTAAAGATTCAAGTAATAAAAACTTGTGAAAAATATTTGTAATTTGGATTACTAGTGCTGAATGTGGTATTTACGAAAAGTACGTGAGATGACAAGTCGTTTGCCAGTTTAAATATGTTCTTTTAGTTAAGGATATAAACATATTCAAAAGTAATATAAAATAATAAAAAAATATATATAAGGTTACTGAAAACAAAAGTGCCCTTTTCCAGCGAACATTTTCATGTCGTCACGGTTCCCAAATGCTCATCGTTGCTTAACTCCTGTAATTGGGCAATAATTGTATGACTTCGCTGCTAACAGCCATCATATATTCCACGACGTGACGCATTTCGCTGTACAACAATTTTTTAGCCACACATGCCACTTGGAAACAAAAAAGTCGCATGTTAAATTAATGTTTTTTAATTCTTGCTTATCTTTTTTTATAAAACTTGTATCAAGAACAACTTTCAATATGATTTATAGTATTAAGTGCAAAAATTTATGAAAAAATAGAGAAATTAGAAAAAACTAAAAAGCTAAACAAGTAACAAAACATAGGAATACTTTGTGGCAATTCAGAGATTAATTTCAAAAGATCTTGGCCATTACATTTTCGAGGCACAGAACGCATAAATAATGCAATTTATATTATAAGAAATAACAAAATTTATTTATAAGAAATAACAACACCCAACGCCAATGTTACCAAAAATAATTAAGGATAATGTTGCATGAAAAAATATGTCTTATTTATATTTTAAGTGAGAAAGGTGTCGCGAAATGGACAAATCTTATTTCATATATATATATATATATATATATATACACACACATATATATATATATATATATATATATATATATACATATATATATATATATATATATATATATATATATATATATATATATATATAGTCAGTAAGTCATGGAACAACTAAAAAGGGGGCAATAGGTCGAGCTATGACTAGGTTATTGTCAAAATTTGATCTTAATGAAAATCTCTTAGTTTTGAAGATTTACAATTATTTTTTTAGTTAAATATAGGTAAGAATTCTGCTTTTTGAATTAATTGATACATTTGAAAATAATTAATATAGTTCTCTAGAAAAAAATTGAAAAACCTACTTTTTAGGTTAAACGTTACTTTTTTTAACTTAGACGACACCAATTATGAGATAATTACCCCATAATTTAAATTTCATATAAATGTATTTCACGAAAAACATTAAAAATTAAAGTGGATAGAAATGGATAAAAAATATTCTGAGTCTTACTTCGCGGAATCGGCGTAAGTGTTTAAATATAATTAATTAATGACAATACCTATAACGTTACATATAACGATACCTTTCATAATTTGTAAAGAAAATAAATATTTTATTTAGAATGTCTCAAAGTAATCGGGAAATACAGTTTAAATTAAATCCGGTTTAAATTAAAAATACCTTTTGCAAGGTGCATGCTGCGGTAGATGAAAACAAAGGCAATGTTATCAAAGGTTCACATTTCCAAAGAATATGTACTTGGACAAGGAACTGGGAGAAACTGTAAAAATAAAACGACATTCGAAGCATTTTTATTTTTGTTGTTGCATACTCCCACTAAAAATTTACATACAAAAATTTAGTTTTTCAAAAAACTGCTTTTTATATTATTTCGTTTTTTGTTAAATGTTGTCTTTAGAACTTTACATAATTATTTTTTTCATGTAACTTAACAATTATAAAAAAACACAAAAATTTGACACTTTTCATATTATATACATTTGTTTCTTTGAAAAACCTATAAAGAGTTATACGATATATAGTTTTACTACACTTGAATCCAACCACGTTTAACTGTACTATTTATCTCATATTTACATTCTATCAAAAATTAAGTGAACATTTCTTATACTACATCATATTGGTAGAGTCAGCATAAATTCACAGTTTATTTTTCAAATTACGAAATATGGACCAAATATATCTAGGATGTAACTTTCATAATGACTTCTTTCATTGATTTCCCTTCTTCTCTTCTTAAATATCTTTATAAATATAAAGATATTTTTGCCAAATTTTATTAGGGAATTTTAAATCAATAAATATAATGTTCATTGCTTTTGGTACGTATATACTCGTAGAATAAAAAAAACATTTTATTATAATGTATATTCTATACAACGTCAAAAATAGATTTACTAATAAAATTATGACTTTTTACTGAATAATAATTGATAAATTAATTGTATATATCCCAAATAAAAAGGCACGAAGGAATGGAAGCGTTACCTTTATGAGATAAAACAAATACAACGAAATCTAGAAATGTCGCGTGAAAGACTTTATGATAAAACATCATACAGCCATCATTCGCACATTGCGCGCAGTACGTTTGGGTTGCACCTTATACTGCGTTTAATTATCTAGCTCTATCTCATCTGTTACTTGCTTAGCGTCCAACTTTGGACGGTGATACTTCTAGGGGTTCTTCTTTCGTTCCATTTTTCCCGAGAAGTTTCTTTTACAGCAACGTGGCATGATGTCATTTGATAGTAGAGTAATGTTTGTTATCTTGATGCTAGTCTACCGAGATCGAATTCTCCGTTTAATTTCATGTGATATGAGACGAGATAGTTAAGTAAAAATAATTCAATTAACTGCTTAGGGTTTCCGCCTTGAATAATTCCTTTTTATATATTTAATTACTAATATACTGGTTAACGTAAAGAGAGCATGTATACAATAAAATCAATAGTAGTTCGCTAAATATTGTGAAACTCACTTTACTTTATGTTATCTTGTCTAAAAGGCAAAGAAGTTTCCTTGCCAAAAAATTAAATTGAATATTGTGAACACAGTTTTCCCAAGTTCTAAGTGGATTTTATCTGCTTAAAGAAAGTTTACTATCTAAAATAAAATAACATTATTGATAGATTTATTTTGAGGTCCACAAGAAGCGGAACAAAAAAATTTTAATAAACATTTTTGGTCATTTCCAAATTGTAGAGTAATAAATTTTAATTTGTTGTTACAAATGGTTTCTCGCGTGTTATTATTAGAGTACAATTAGAAAATTTAATGGCAAAAATGTGAAAACTGATAAATTAATTAAAAGGATAACGTTTTATCTGAGGTTATATGAAATGAAAATATTAATACAGAAGAGTCTACTGTTCATACTGAATACAATACTTGAAAAAATAATAAACTATTATTGAAAAGTTTTAAAGTTATTAAAGCCATAAATTTCTGATGGATACAATTATTTAAATATATTTGAAAGTCCATAATATAAAACGGAATATTATATATTCAATAGTGTTATAACAAATAATTCACACGAATTTAATGTTGAACTAATGGTTTCAACCAATGGGTTCAAGATCGAATAATAATCTTTCTAGACCATGAGGTCGTTCAAACAGTATATAAAATGATTATAAAATATTATTACTATTCGCAATTTTTATATTACGTCCTTAAAAATTAATAGCCCAATAATATGCCATTAATGAGGAATATTTCATGTAAAGTGCTCATTATTGTTTTAATTAACGTAAACTAATAATGTGGACGGGATATAAAGTCAAAATATTACATGTTAATTAGATGTTTTTATTATTGTCAAAGTATTCTAAACCACGCTTCATCTGGATCATGAATTGTTTAATAGATAAAGCAATTTTAATAGAAAGTGAAGATATTTATATTTAAGCAAAGAAAATAAATCAACCAAAATCTGCTTTCACAAATTTTAAAAACCATCCAAACAAATTTATCTGCACGCATGCCATCAACACACGTTCCGTCAATTCATCATATCCCTTTCCGTTTCCAGGTGCGACTTAAACAACGTTCAATTCGCTCCTATAATTCTACCCCAACGTAATCATAAAGGAACCGCGATTTTTTCGCCCGCCCGACTGAAAGACGAGATCGGATATTGGACGATGTGGGCGGAGTAAAACCTTTTTTTCAGCCTCTTTTGTTCGTAATATGCGATTACTTTATTGTAATTCGAATGAAGCACCAACCAGAAAAATACTTGGGCAAAACATTGAATTTTTATTTATACGTTAAGTATTGGTGGAGAAAAAATTAATAAGTTTGGAAAACTGGATTTTTTTTACAAATGAGCCGCTTTCTGAACTCAATATGAAGTATGTTATAAATTAACCTAACATTTTCATGAATAAATCTGTATACGATACAATTAATATACTTCTGGGCATTGCAGATACTCAATTTCATGAATTAACTCCTTGACTGTATGCAACAATTTATTAAATGTCTTTCTGTCGTCGTTATTTCGACGGTTTAGTTAAATTTTTCTAAAGTCGATTCTTTTATTTATTTGTAATATATTTTATTCAGAACGCCAAAAACATTATCATTTGCCTGATACGTCATAGGGATATATTTGATTAGACAAAAATATTTTTAAAAGAAGCTTCTTAGAACTATACTCATAGTAGGGGAAATGATTTTCAGATTTTTAATTAAAAGTTTTAAAAGATCATTTTTAACCAATTTTGAAGATATAAAAGAGAAGAATTATCTTGACATTTTTAAGATTTGTAAGAATAAAACCTTTGTTTTTTTGTTGATAGTGATATAAAAAATAAAACGGTTTTGGTATAATCAATTACATATATGAAAAGACGATATAAAATAAAGTTTAGGAGTCCAAAAATTATTATAAAAATGCATCTCCATAAATATTAAAATCTTTAAAAATTTAATTTTTTCATATGGACAAAAATATAATGAAATAAAAAAAGAAAACTAATTATATTTTTAACTTCCGATATAATAGGTTGAGCGAGTATGTGCAATATTTGTATGTTTTATGTGTATATTGCTTATACACATACAAACATAAAAATGTTGTTTAAATCTTATCAACGAATACACTGATTTTGATGTCCATTTCTTTATTTTATTGAAGTGTATATTTCGACAAGGCTATATATATATATATATATATATATATATATATATATATATATATATATATATATCTAGGGAAGAAATCTATGATATTTTCCGATTTATCTCATAGCATCTCTGATAGGAGTTTATACTAAACGCTTAGATTTCCGACTCTGACGTCTCTAACTGTCGAAACTTTACGGATTTAGTGTCGATAAAAGGTGATAGTAACTGGAGTTGAAATTACTGTAATTTGGACTTAAATGCTTAACCCGACCTTTCAGGCATATAATGAAACTAAATATAAATACAAAAAAAAGGGACAAGTGATAACATTTCTTATCTCTCGAATTATAGATAACAATGAAATAACTATAAGAAACTCTATGTGTTTTCTAACCAATAAAAGTTCATTTACATTGCAGATATTATAGTTTTTTTTCTACTTTTCTTTGATTCATAATATTTTCTAATTATATTTTTGTGTTAGGGCTTTTTAAAATTTGTAACTTAATTTATTGAGCTTTTATACATTTAATAACAGTCATAAAAAAAAACAAAAAGAAAACTAATTGAAAAAAAGTAAAAACGGTAAACTTTAGTGATATAAAAAATATTTTATTTTAATAAGAACAAGTAGAGCGTTTACTTCAAAGACGACAAATTAATTATATATAAAAAATGCCTCAAAAAACTTATTAAATACTTAGCTCGATACTTTTATTCAACATTTAAACTCTTAAAGTTTAAATGTTGAATAAAAGTATAGTAAATCATTAGCAACTACGACATCTAGAATGATGATAGTTTATGATATTCTGCTGCTTTTTGTATATTATAAGTTAACTTCTGGAGACTATATTAGTTTCATGTTTTTGTTTAAAATGGAAATGGGGAAGTTTAAATACATTTATTTCTCATGCATTCTTAGCACATTTTTGGAGATATTAAGCCATATCCGTATATGCAGGTTAATATTCGTTATTGCTACGTCAAATTTCAGGTTTGAAACTAAAATAGTTTCTGAAGAAAACTACTGTGATCAATGGAGACAGATGGAAATTTAAAAATATGTACGAATATTTCTGTCCTGTATATTTTAATAACAATATGTCAACAAAATAAAACGCCTTGCGTATGACTAGCACTCGCAATACGATGGTTTCATGCACATTTAGGACATTTAAACATTTAAGGATACGTAATGTTTCTGTTAATTTATATACAAATGTCGTAAATTTTTCTAAAACTAAAATTTAGATCTAAAATTTTTAAATAAATATATTTTTAGTGTTCACTGGGACAAATTTTAAGTTTAATTACATCAAAAGATTTTTAATAAAAACGACACTGCGCGTTTTAAAAAGGAAAAGAGTGGTGTTTTATTTAAAAATTATTCAAAAGATTAAGATTATTCACTTACGATACACATACGTGCTTATGTTGATGCTCTTACCCTTAACGGGGTAATTTTTTTTACAAATAAAAGTTAAGGTGATTCCGGAATAAAAGTTGGTTCATCTTAATATCACATATTACATTTGTTAAAATTTTACTTAATATAAGACAAACAAATAAACAAACACACTTTCGCAGATATAATATTATACTAGTTAGAGTAACAATGAGGATATGGCCGAAATGCATCTTGGAATGAAAACATTTTCTGCAAATATTTTAATGGAAAAAAGGGATAAATATTAATATAATCATGTGATAAAAACAAGGAAAATTTGAAATCTCTCTCCCTCCGAACCTATCTGATATAAACTCGCCCTCGCCATTTCTTTCTTTAACTCCATTTTCCCCTAAACCTCTACACCCCTCCCTTCTGACGCGATAGTATGGATTTTGTTACGCTCATTTTTCAGCATATATACTTTATATGATATACCTACCGTTAATTATACAAAAGAAATCGATCTCGTTTAAAAATAAGCACATTTTTTACGTGACCTTCTCTTTGTCCAATCGACTGCCTGTTCCCTATATTTTTGTTTTATATATCTAGCAATTTTAGCGTATCTTTTTTTACTTTTTTATGCATCTAACTTAAAAAAAATTATCTTTATCGTTCATAATAGCTGGACGTATAAAAATTGATCTCAGTACTAAGTTTGTTTAATAATCTCCCCAAGTTCCTCGTATCTGCTAACCTCACGAATTAATATTAGGAATTTATTACATTGTCAATGACATACAATGTAACCACAAAGCACCTGAAGGTTGATCTATACCATCATGTAATTCAAAACTTTGTCTTTTTTAAATATCGGTGCAGGTTTCACAGTCCTCGATAATAATGGAATTTCGTCACAATTTTGGGGGTGATACTCCTTTTATACCATAAGCTGCATACTCGATCGGGCAATCCCATAAAAATACATGACATAACTAGAGCTGTAATCGTAGGAAGCATCGTGCTGTACTTCAGTCGAGAGTCAGTGCTGGAACTTCAATTTAATGCTGATCCTTATTTTTAATAAAAAGCAAATATACAAGTGTCATTTCAGATCTAGGGAAAAAAAAAATTTTTACTGTGAAATTAGCTGTGCATATTTAAGAATATATATTTTATGCGCAAATATTTTTATCGAAATTATATTTTCCATTTTTTTTTTAGTTTGCCTTAAATGTAATGTTAAAATTAATGTAAATATAATTATACAGGGTTAAAATAAAATCATTTAAAATGAGTAAGTTTCAGTTGGATTTAAAAGGAACCTTTTTTGTTCTATATTCCTATATATTGATGAAATGTTTGTATCTAGAAGGAGGATTAGGTGTGCCATGCGTTTAATTAATTTTTTTCGGATCAATTTGAATCACTCTTGTTATTAATGATTTTTTAAAATGACTCTTTAATTCATATTTCATAATGTTAAAACTAATTATAATTGACGTTTTTTCCACTAGGTACATCGATTTAGGCTCCACGCGCTTTAAAGTTAATCAAATAATATCACAATAAGCTTAAACACATATCGAAATATATATTCCAACAAACGATAATCGAAGGGAAAAAGTAGGGACATTGCTTCATATAAAGAAATAAAAGACTCGATTTACGTAATCCTGAAGTATGAGGCAACCCCGATCAGGCAGTTTAAATAGAATTTACTTTTTAAAAGTGTAACGGGGCTAAGCTTACCGAACAGATTTAGGGGAATTGAGTGCACAGGGGTTACAATACAACCCCCCTAAAAATACTTTCGTACAACGCCTTAAATGAGACATTTATATCAAGAATATCTTTATCCTTTTATACGGTTCCATTGTTATTTCTGTCCACTGAAGTGCTTTAGCTCATGGACTAAATAAGCTATAAATTTTACAAATTGCATTTAATATTATCCACAATCATAAACAGTATTGAAATTTGAAAAGAATATTTCTCACACTTAAAGGAGTAGAAAAGTATGAATATTTTCGTATGTCAGCGTATCGGGTGTTGTAATCTAAAACTTATTAAGTGTAATGAAACTTCTTTTGCTATAATGGCTTGTATGCTCAAAAATTGGATTGTAATGAAAAACGAGACACATTTGACATACCGACAGTAAATTAAGGCTACGTTAAGATGTTTTAATTTTCGTTACAGCCTAATTTTCCATAATACGTGGCAGAAAAGAGGTAAGGGTAAAGTAGTGTAAGGAACAGACAGTCGATTTGACAGAAAGGAAAAAAAGTTGTGCATAATTTACTCTAGTTATATAAGATAAAATATATATTTAATGAAGCCACCCAACTAGCGCGCCCCATTGGCTCCCGATTTGTACCAATTAATGACATAAACTAGATTTTAAAAATAAATTTAATTTCGCTGCTTACAAGTAGCTAATTCCTTTTAAATTATTCTAAAGCTACTTTTAATTTATAACGATGCCTCTTGCCGATAATAGTATCAGTGTATAGTGTATATATATATATATATATATATATATATATATATATATATATATATATATATATATGGAATATCAGTATCAGTGTATATTATTCGGCAAACAAGCGTGTCATACGTAGATTGCAATAAAATATATACTTACCTGATCGTAACAAGAGAGAGGCATTAAACACTACAACCGGCGAAGATAGAAAAAATGTAATACTGAATGACGCAACTTATCGTTGACCGGAATTTTCTAAAAAACTGACTGCGAATAGTTGTACAATACAATTAAGGTTTTACGGTAACGGAAATTATTTTATAAATAATATTTATAAAATTTAATATTTTTAAGAAGAAGGGATTATTATTAAAATATGCATCTACCTTTTTACTAACAGTATATATACTTGTAAATGTACTTGTAAATAGAAGTATATTTTTATTAAAATTGTCATATATTTTTACAAAATATTTGTTTGAATAATACACCGTTAAAATATACATTTGTCTTCCCATTTTTAATTATTGTTCAATGTTATATTCAAATAAGTGAACTAAAACAGCTTACTGGCTACGTACTTACAACATTTTGTATCGGTATACATGGAAGTTGGTTGTTGATGTGATACATATTCATCGCGATTAATCCATTAGTCAGCCGATAATACTTGGTAAGAGTTCATGCCATAACAATGTAAAGAAACTGGAGTAAAATGTCATTTTGATACCGACCTATGTTTGGCTTTTCCGTAAAATAACCCTGTTATTAAGAAGTTTACATAGAAAATTAGATTTTTCCTGCAGTTTTGCTTGGATATATTTTTTATCAAATAATTCGGTGCTTGAACTCAAAGTACCCTTGATCGGAATAAAAAACGGTCAAAATATAAACACGTTCACTGTGTCTAATGGAGCGAACGGAGAAAAAATTAATGAAATAGGGAGATCTTCTTGGGGTTATAAACCTCGTCCCGTGGAGATTTAAATGTTAAAAGAAACACATTTTTTTTTAATGTCTATAATGTACTCCATAAAAATAAAGGATAACGTTTTAAAAATCTATCATATTCTAAACTAACATAACTGTACTATCCTATCCAAACCCAAATTTATTTAATCTAACCCACCCTAACTCAAAACTAGGCCAACATGTCTATATCAAAACCAACATAACATAACATAATCTATCTTAAATCAACCAAATGTAACCAAATCCAATCTAAATCAAGTCAGCCAAACACGACGTAACCCAACCCAACGTAACTATACAATTATCCTCAAATACGGATTGAACGCTAACCGAACTTAAAGGATCTCCAAGGCTTGTTTGTCTGCAATAGATATTATCATATTTTTCTTCACGTGGCAGTTACTAGATGATACCAGCTTAATAACATATTAAAATTTATTAAAAGGCTTCAAAAACGGACGAAGTTTTCAATTCGACTGCGTTTATTCCTATTATGAAAACGCATGCTACTGGCATATATCACTGGCACGTATATTACTTAAACGATCCTTTCTTTTAATTAGAAGAGTATAACGTAATGATTATCCCATAAATTTGGTTCAGATATGATGATGTACCTTGGCGTTAAATAACGAGACTCCTCTACGGATGATAGTACATCGCCCATAATTGAACGTAATTCTTGATCCCACCTAACAAAGTAATGAGACGAATAACTGATTGAACCTAACATAACCTTAACTATATCGTACCTAGCCCAAATTAATCGAATCTAACCCAGCTCAAACCACGCCCCAACCTAATCCAACTGAACACAACCTGACACACGTTAACATAACACGGCCCAACGTAACTCAACCCTACTAATCCAACATAACCCAACTTAATCCATTATTACCTAACCAAAATCATCTAATCTAACTTTACATAACCTAACCTAACTTAAACCAAACTAACCTAATCTAACCCAACATATGCAAACCTAACCCAAATATAAAAAAAAATCTCATTTGACCGATGGAAAAGTTGTATCTCACAGCTATCCTCACCCTATTACTTTCACGTCCCACGTCATACCTTACCCTCCTCCCGCCACTATATCTACGAAGTTATGTAGCACGTTTATAAATTCAATCCAAATTAACAGTAACCTAAATCATTGCCTTAATAACATTTTCTTTTCAATATACCTTACAGCAGGAAAAGTTTTGTTTTGTCTTAGTTTGAATTTCAGCAGAATCACTGTAATGATCTCAATAATATCTATTCATTAGATTTAAGTTGGTGTGCTTGCTTGTACTTCCTGAAGCCAATATTTGAATTTGAAAAGAGCTAAAGGAAAAGTGGCATCAAAATAAGGACTTTGATAATTAAGAAATATTCTAAAGGGATAAATTAAAATTTTAATTTTATTATGCTGCTGGAGGATTATAATAAAAAATTTATGCAAATCTTAATCTGAAGCCATTAAATTTAGGTCAAATGATGTATATATATATATATATATATATATATATATATATATATATATATACATATATATATATATATATATATATATATATATTTAATTTATAAACATTATAGACTAGCAAATAATTGAGACGAGGTACAAGGTGAATAACCTTATTAGGATTTGACTTAAGGGTAGTATTCACTGCACGTTTTTATATATTGCAATGATCCTTATTGCGTAAAGAGTTAAAACAATTTAGTCTAAGTACCATAATTGTGAAATATATAAATCATCTAAGTAAAAAGACTTATGTATAATGTTAGTTGACCTTAACTAGCATTTGAGTATTTAAATCATATAACACTGTCTTTAGGAAAACCTAATACACCTTTTTCTGTACCCTCTACGCTACTAAGATTCTTTTTCTGTACCCTCTACGCTACTAAGAGACTTCTATGATCGAAACGCATTAACAGAGTTACGATAAAAGTAAGCATGTTAATACAAGTTTCCGGAAAATTATGATAGTTTATCTCTTATGTGAGTGGAGAAGTCATGTGAGTAATTATAGGTTTCATTTAGGTGCGTATGAGGACGTTGTTGACAGCAGTGAACTTAATTAAGCTACTGGAGTTGTAAATATTGAATGAGTTTTAATTTTTCATAGCCACTGTTCTCTTTCATAAATAACGTTTTTGTCTAGCTTATATTTTTTATACTTATTTTTATTTGTCCTAACTTTCTCACATAATCATTCAAACAGTGACAACAAAAATATGGATTCAAACCTTGTTGAAACCGACGTCGTATTTTTTTACATCCCATCTTAATTTTGATTTAGAACCGAATGAAGTAATATTACTCATAAAACATAAGTGTATGGTATTCAAAATTTAATCATAAAATAGTATAATGACTTCAAGGAATGCTTTGAACATCGGACCATCATTAAGAAAGCATTATAGACTAAATGATATCCTAGTTTGTTTATCTATTCGACAATTATATTTCGCATTTTATTGATAGTGGGCGAAGACCGCCTTATTACCACAGTCATAAAATTCAAGAGCAATCATGAATTAATGTATTATTTTTTCATTCCGAATAGCCTCAGTAATTATTTCTATACAAGATTGTCGTTCGTACACATTTTGTATGGTCCCCGGTGATAAGTTGATATATTCTTGTAATCGTGTAAATGAAACATTTGCCGAACGAAAGTTATTAGTGTCCATAGAAGTAATAGAACATAGCGACAACTATTCACCTCATTAAACAAATAGATAACAATTTTTTCTTTTAAACATTTTTGTTTATGCTTATATTTTTTATTCTTTCTTTCTCATATAAATTTGATAATACACAATTAAATAAAACTATGTGATGTAGTATTATTTCGACTTTATTTAAATTCTTTACCGCAACCTAGGTTTCGTTGTATGACAACATCTTCAGGTGGGCAATTAGGAAAGTTAAGTTTAATGACACTCTCCAACTAAAGTGAACTTAGTAATTACATTTTAGGAAAATAAAATAGACGGTGTCGTAATAATTCCAGATAAGTAACTCTAAAAGTTTAATGAATTTAAAATTATTAAAAATAACAGGTAGTAATTTTTCATATCACTTATCGTATCCTTATTAGGCGGTAGATTCAATCAATGATATCTGGTACAAATAACACAGCACCTTCGCTGCTAGTCAAAGAGCAAATGGAACGTGTCTACTGATATACATGTCAGGATTAATATATTAGAGACAGGAAGAAATGAAGAGGATATTGCTTTACAAATCAACAAAAATATGATAACAATCGTAGAGCTCCACCCCGACTGATAGCTTGAAAATTAACAAGGAGAATGAAACTCAAAATATTGCAGAACATAGATGGTAAACTTTATACGATAACTCCGTCGCCAATCGCTGTGTTCTTCGAATATCTTGGCCAGTGAAGGTTTCTAATCGAAAACAAACTTATTGGAACAATGTAAGGAGTTCCGGCTGAAAATAAAATAAAACGTCAAAAATAGCCGCAATTCATTTTGAAGGGAATCCGACTATATTTCCAAATAAACCTATTTGAACATGGACGGATTCTTTTTCTAATATCGCAATCCTTAAAGGCAGATATAAGTATTGTAATTAACCTGAAAGTATGTACAATTTAATAACATAGCTAATCATATTTAATCAATCGTATAAAAGCTATTATCTTCCCAAATATAGTTTACCATTAACATTATTCTATTTGTTATTTCAATTTGTGACATTTTATATGCACGCTTATGTTTACGAAGAAATATATGCAATGACGACAAAAACAATTTAAATGAGTTTTTCTAACCGATTTTCAACGCAATAAATGTTAAAAAGCAGCAAAAACAAGTTAGATGCGACTTGATTCCTCATGATTAGATATGTAGCGGGAAAATATTTTCCAATCAGTGATTCATCGTTATCCAATTAAGCAACCAGTTTTTCAGTTCAATCGGTCAAAAGGAAAATGAGGAACAATGCATTTTTTATCGTTACATCATGCAAGGACAGATTTTGTAAACTGGCAATTTAAAAATAATAGAAAAACAAAGTAAAGATTAGCTACTAAAAATTTGTGACGGTATATCTATATTATTTTGGATGACTCGCATTTAACACGGCATTTAAAAATTATGGGAAAAACATTTCCAATTAAGAAAAATACATGAATGTTAAGTTGAAGAGTTTCGTTGTTAACTTAAACCCTTTTATTTGTTTGAAAATACCTATTCAAAAAAAAATAATTAAGAGGCATAACATGTTCCCTTCAATTATTTTTCATCTAATAGGTAGAACATCTGCATACTTAATATAGAGTAAAATAATTAAAATATGTCTATTGTCACGGAAAATATATGTCACCGCTTAGATTCTGTAGTTGATCAATAGTCGCGTGGCTTTGCTGTTACTGGTCATCATACACTTAATGCTAAAAAAACATATATATATATATATATATATATATATATATATATATATATATATATGTATATACATATATATATATATATATATATATATATATATATATATATATATATGTATAGTACATAAATAAAATAAATTTTTATTGACATAAAGTTGAAAAGAATTTCATTGATTCATCCAAAATATTAACTGGCATATTTCTCGGCAATTAAGACGCACTTTATATATTCGAGAAAGAAAGATTCAAGAAACGAAGTGAAAAAAGTTACAAATAAACCAACATAACATTATGTATTTCGACATTATTCTGAATCTCACTTCAATGAGACCACATAATGGTTTAAATAATACAATTAATATATAGTAATTCCTAACATAAGGAAATATTTAACTAACGATAGCTAAAATCTAAAAATTAATAATATATTTACTATAGATAGGATCATATCGGAATCCTGATTAAATTAATATATTTTTTTTTGAAGTCACATGCTGCATTTATATGAAAATTGAGCCAACATTATCAAAAGCCAACGTTACCAAAGGCTCACGTTTTTAAAAACCTCAACATCTATGGTAACGGACAAAGGATATGATGAATGAAAAGATATGTTCATATATTACGTACACACATATATTACGTACTTAGTATTTAACTTTTTATCGTGTTAGATCCGGGAGCGCTGTTTTCACATCATTTCTTTCGTGAATTTTCTTTTACTATATACAATGTAACAAAAATGCAGCGTGTAGATAGATTTTCATTTGTTATTAAGCTATTTTATAGAGATTGGATGTCGTATTTGATTTCAAATATTTCCAGAATAGAGTGTGCATGAAGTTTAATTTTTTGCTTACAAATCGATGTGGTTTTTTGACTGAAAAACCTAATTTTTATGACATTATTTACTACATATATTAGTCATTACTAATTCTCTGTTAAGTCTTCATTATGAGAAACAATAACTTCTAATTGAATAGTTCTAACGGTAAGGCACACAGTTTGATGTATTTTCAATAATATAATAGTTACTTCTGTAAATATTATCTTTTTTACGATTCCTTACCTGAAAAGGGAAAAAGGAACCATTATAGCATCACTTCGTTGTCCGTCTCTCTACCAAGGTCTCAGGAACGCGTCGAGGTGTCAAGTTGAAATTAATATCAAAATATCAAATACTTAGGTCTACAGTTCCTTGAATCTTTAAAAAAATCAAGCTTCTAGGTCAACGAAATAAAAAAAAACCAAAAATACGATCATTTCTGCCGCATTTTTCGCACTCATATGTAAATTAAAACCTATAAGGTACTTACCGTTGACCTATATTCATATAATTTGCAAGAAGCAAGGCCTCACATTAGAAGTAAAGAAAAAAATCGTTAATTTGTAGTTGTATCATAAAAAATATTTTTTTAAATATGCGTCTGTGAAAGAGGCATAGGGAGGGTAGGTAATATATTTTCCTTCCGGTCATTTAAGCCACATATTTTGACACTTAAAAATAAATCGAAGACTATAGGGTACTTTCCGTTGACCTAAAATAATATATTTGGCAAAGAGAAAAGTTTCACAGCACAAGTAAAAGAAAAAAGCGGAAACTTGTTAATACACATCACATAAAAGAATATATTTTTAAATACGCACCAATGGAAGGTATAGTAAGCAATATATTTTTGTTTTAAAAAAATTAAAATTTTTTAATTATACACCGTTAAATATTTATAAATGCCTAAATGTGTACGCAATCCTCGTAGTGCAAGGTCCACTAGTGCCTAACATGTTTTATTTAAGAATTACACCTCTTAAAAATTGTTCTGTTAATGAAAAATATTCCAAGAATTATGTATGTATAGTAATATAATTATTTTATTAGCATTGATATTCAAAGTTCTAAATCAAAATATACATGTTACTGAATGTTTTACTTATTATTTAAGTATCTCTTCGCTTACTTACGTCTGCATATTTATATTTTGTTAATTACTTAGAAACGTGAAAAATTATTTTTCAATGCATGAAAAAAACTTCTTCAATGTTCATCCTGAAAAGTCCTATTGGCTTAGTTTTTTAAATTTCTTTCTGACATTCAACCCTATCCTCGGCCTTCCTAATAGTAGATGTGATTCAGAGGCATGTGAGCGTAGTAACCTGGTCAGTCCATCGAGTGGGAAATCTACTGCAGGTTCGTTTACCATTGACTTTCCCGATAAACATTAGCTATTTTAAGTTATCTGGTTTCTTGCGTGCAGTGTGGCCAAAGTAATAAAGGATTTATTGATAGCAGACGGTAGACAGCGTGGTTTTTATTCTTAGTTGTTTTCAAATCGATACGTTCGTTCTTCTGGCCGTCCGTATGCGCAGCATTTGTCTCCGTAACCACATCTCGAATGCGTCTATCGTCTTGCGCTCCACTGATCGAATTGTCCACGGCTCAGAACAGTACAAGAAAATCAAGAAGACAAACGTTCTTACTATTTTCATTATGATATTATTAGAGACATTTCTGTTTTGCCATAATCGCCTTAGTTTGCCTTATGGCGAATTTGGCCATTTGCGTTCTTTTTCGAATTTCTCTATCGCTTTCTCCCTATCCGTGAAGCTTGGCCGCCCTTATCTATAGCCATGACCTTCATTTTAGCTCTGTTTACTGAGAGTCCGACTTGCTCAATCTCATATTCGACTTTTTTGAACGAGTCAGCTAGTTCTTTCTCTGACGTTGCAAAGAGAGTGAGGTTACCCGCTTATCTTAAATTGCTAATTTTGGTGCCACCTACTGAGATGCCGGTTCCCATTCTTACAAGATCCATTATGAATTCGTCATATATATTAAAAATAACAGGAGATAGAATACATCCCTGCTATACACCTTTTCTAGGCTTAAACGATAGAGGTAGCATATCGTTTAGTCTTGTCCTGGAGATGCCGTCTTCGTATAGGTTTGCTATTAAATGCACAGGTCCATCGTATACAATCAAATGCCTTAGAATAGTCAAAAAAGCACATTAGCATAGTCATGTTGAACTCCCGGCTCTTTTCAATAGTCTGCCTGAAGTTCACAATTTGTTCGGTCCTTGACAAACCCAGCCTGCTCGTTTGGTATTTGCCACTGCAAGTATGACTTCAATCTCTCATTGACTATGTATGGCATAATTTTACCGGCATGAGATATCAAGGCGACAGTCCTATAGTTTCCGCATGCTCGAGTGTATCATTTCTTCTGGAGTGGTAGGAATAAAGACTCCCTCCATTCTGTAGGCCATTTACATGTCTACTAGACTTTGTTGCAAAGGTCAAGCAAGATTCTAACATTTTCATCGCCCAGGTTTTTTAGCTTTTCGGCGAATACCCCATCCCTCCCGGTTGATTTGTTGCATATTAGTTTTCCAAATACGTTTCTGACCCCTGACGCAATGATGTTATATTCTATGATGGAATCGTCGATAGGGACAAGATGTCGTGTTCCTCAGATATAGTTGCGTATAACTTTGTATATTAAGAACGCCATTTCTCACCCACTTGGTCAACTTCAATTAGCAAATTTCCGTCATTGTCTTCAATCGCTTATGTGTTCGGCTTTGGTTCTCGAATAATGCTTTTAACCTTCAAAAATAAGTCATGTGTGTGGAAAGTTTGTTATTCTCAATATCCTGACAAATTGAATTAAGATCATCTTCATAATCTCGCCGGCATATTCGTTAGACTCTTGCCGATAGCGCTCGGTATTGTGAACTATCATAGTAAGCATTACATATAAAGAGGTTTTTTTTCCTGGATGGGTTCCCATGTTTCCTCCGACATTCATACTTTTCTTGGATGTTCTGTCATCTTATTTTGGGATTCATTACGAGCAGATACAATGAGATCCTTCACACAGTTTCAATTTCAGTCAATATCCACACCGCTGCTCATAAGAAAATTCTCAACTTTGATTTTAAGAGTTTCTAAATTGGAAAGCTCACTCGGTGTAGGTCTTGCCTGTGGTTTGTGTAAATCACGATAGGACCTCTTTAGTAGAAATCTGCTATCAGTAATCTGTGGTCGCTTCCACAATCAGCCCCTGGGTATGTTTTTGTATTCCTAATTGATGATCTCCATCTTTTATTTACTACAATATAATCAATCTGGTGTCTCGGCCGATCTTCTATTTTCGAAATCATCGTCCTTGGATGATTTTCAAAATAGGTGTTTATAATAGTCAGTTTAGTGGCGAGTTTTCTGCACAGAACTGTATCCATCTTTCACTTCTCTTGTTTCTTTCTCCTAGGCCATACCTACCGACCACATCTCTGAGATGGTCATCGGCTTTTGTGGATCCCACTTTGGCATTAAGGTCTCCCATCACTAGAATAATATCGCGTCTAGATAACCTTTTCAGCGTGTCCTCTAGCGGCCCGTAGAAAGCCTCGATGTCGTCCTACAATGATGTTGCTGTTGGCGCATACACTACGGCCAGATTCATTCGGCACGGCTTTGTGTTGACTCTCAACGTCATTATGCGATCATTCACCGGGTGGTAACCCAAAACTGGTTTCCAATGTCAGTGATAGAGCCACTACGTTCCTGCTTTTCGATTCGGGGCCACAGAAATATAAAAAAAACTTATGATCTATGAAATATTCTAAGATGCAGTAAGTGAATCGATAGAAAAGTTTTAATGACTTTTAAAAATAATTCACAGTATTTTCAGCTGCATGCGCGTGCTCCACGCTTACATTCTATTCTCCCGCATAATTCTATCTCAACATAATCGTAAAAACACACGATTTCTCACATTCTAACCCGCCCAACTGAAAGACAAGACTGAATATTCATCTCAACATATTTTGTACGTGATATGTGATTCTTTTATTATAATTCGTTTTAGGCACGTATCGGATTATACGTACTTATATGACACGGTTAAATTTTGGATTACTAGTCTGTTAAAAATAAGAGAATGCAATTGGAAATTTGCAATTTGGTATTCAATTTTATAATTTCAAAATTGTTTTAAATTTGAATGCGAAAGTATTATAAAATTGTAAATATAGTCACCACTCGGGTGTTATTTTTCAAAATCGCTAATGTAACATAATAGATATCTCAGTGTGTTTAAGCAGAGTGAAAAATGCTTTATAAATACTTGTTTCGCTGTACGTAACAAAATAAATATTACTGCCGTCCCTAATAGACTGTTGTTAATAGACAATATTGCATCTTATATAATTTTACAATCTATGGATCCCAAAACCATCAGTATTCTATTGTCAAAACCTAACGGTTACATTAAAAAAGCTGTTGCTTTATTTATTTATTGTCATTAAAATACATCGATTTAATGATGTTTTATGTAGTCCTTTATCCAACTACGTCTTAGTAAAGGCTTTACATCATGTTTGTCACATGTATCTATATGCATGTGCACCTTTCGTTCCTTAAAATAGCTCCAACGAACTGGTGAATTCTAATCAATGATATATTATAATATTAGTTTTCATCCCATAAATAACAGAATATAATTAAAAAAAGAAATGAATGAGAGGGTATTAGAAATATTTTCTCAGCCAATAATGTAAACTAAAACTGCACATAGCCACCGTTAATTAGTAAGAGTTTAAAAACCGGTAAATTGTCACAAATAAATCGCCGTGACTCGGATAGTTTGACTTAATGCAACGTATATTATGCTTAAATAACGATAGATATAATCGTCTATTATATTGTTTTGTTTGTACATATAAATTTGCACAAATTAACTCGAACATTGGTTTGTTTCCAACTTTTTTTAATTTTTTTATTTACTTTTTTCGGAATAAATTGTAACATAATGATGCGCATACCTCTTCGATTCAGTTATCCAATATTCGCAATTCAAATATTTTTGAAACGCGAGCAGAAAATCCTAAAGCTATAAAAACTGATCTTTGAGTACGTAGTATTTACATATGTTTATGATAAACAATAATGTACGTATAAATCACAGAACATTATTTTTAACGTGTATCTACAACGCATACAGTATTTATACAAGTATATACAAAACATACAGTACTTTATATAGATGATTATTTTGGCAGATACGGTATTGCTTGATTGGAATGAGTATTTTTGATTTGAGTATGATTTTTTGTTGGTTGTAAAATAACATTAATTATACAAGTATGTAACAAAGTACAAAAAAAAATTCAAGCCATAGTTTAGGTGTCCAAACTATAATTGTAGAAATATATTTTTTGAAAATGTTGTTATTAAAATGTCACTTCAATTCCACTGCTCTGTCTTTCAATGAAAGTAATATTTTTTTCGGTAAAATATATTTCCAAAGACTTTTATAGCTCTCTTATATATTTTAATAAATAATTATGAAAATAATATACAACAAAAAACTTAATTGACAAAGATGCTTTTTTATATTTTATGAAAAACTTAAAATATTGTATTTTATTAATTTTTTTCTATTACATGTATACATTTCACTATACATACTTTTACGATCCTCTGCAAATTGTTACAACGTTACTATTATATTGTACCACTATAAAAGAGCATGTTTGAAGGTTAAATATATATTTGAAAAAAAATGCAAAAAAACACATTATTTTTTACCCACGTCGGAACGGAGGAGGTACATGCATTTAGGGTGAGAGGTGGTTTGTTTGTTTGTGTACAATCAAACCAGTTCCTATTTATCTCTAAAACAATTTAACTGATTTGGATACAGTTTTCTGTGAAATATTTGGAACTAATCGACGATGGTTCTCAGATAGGTGTTATGGTGATTACTCTCCAGGGTCGCCGTAATAAATATTCTGTTGCAAACAAATGTTCCCATATATCTCCAAAATGGTTTGAACGATTTAAACACGGTTTTCTGAAAAATATTTGGGACTAATCGGCGATGGCTCTCAGATTGGTATTATGGTGTTAGCTCCCCAAAGGGTGCCGCTATGAACATTTTATTGCAAACAAATATTCCCATTTATCTTCAAAATGGTTTGAACGATTTAAACACGGTTTTCTGCAAAATACTTGGTACTAATTGGCGACGGCTCTCAGATAGGTGTTATGGTGTTAGCTCACCAAGGGGCGCTGCAACATTTTGTTGCAAACGAATGTTTGCATTTATCTCCAAAATGGTTTAACCGATTTAGGCAAGGTTTTCTGTAAAATATTTGGAACTAATCGATGATTGTTCGTATATAGGTGTTATGTTGTTAACTTGGCTGGGGCGCTGCAATAAACTTTTTCGATTGATCTGGATTTTCTACTTTGTGGCGTTTTTTTTTACTTCGTCCATGTGTGATCTACGTAACATGTTTCTCAAACGCTCTAATTCTTCTAAAGGTAAACCGTCTAAAGATGTACGATCTTTATATCCATCATTTTTTAGAAGCTTATTAATTATTGATCTGGATTTTCTACTTTGTGGCGTTTTTTTTTACTTCGTCCATGTGTGATCTACGTAACATGTTTCTCAAACGCTCTAATTCTTCTAAAGGTAAACCGTCTAAAGATGTACGATCTTTATATCCATCTTTTTTTAGAAGCTTATTGTTAAGACTAATAATAAAAAGCAAAATTGAAAATTTTGAAAAAAAACCCAAGACATATGTAGTCATTGTAATTGAAAAACGAATAAATTTTCGAAACATCGAAATTCTTTAAAAAAAAGTAAGAACCTATTAATATAATTACAAACCCAAGAAAATCCGTCGGGTTGCTATTAGCATTTCCGTTCCCAATGTCAGTTACATTGGAGCAGCACTGAAAAGCTATTTGCGCATCTAATAGAATTTCAATTAGTCACGAACTGCAAAGTTTTAGGCATAGCAGGGCACGGCAACCCCGACGAATTTTCTTTTTCCGCTTTTTAGTTTGTCTCACAAATTATAAAACGAAAAAAGACATTGGATGAATGCATGACATGATTGATTTTAATTACTGAAGATACCATGTTTCGTTGTGACCCTTTTTCTTTCAGACTATCATAAGGCATCGTACAGATGTCTTGTCCAACTTCCGAAACAGTAGAAGTTTCATCAATTTCTCACTAGAAGCTTGCATAAGTTTTAAGACAAAAATATGTATTTAAATTTTTTTCAAAAAAAAAGATTTTAGATATGTATTTAAATTTTTTTCACATTTTTTTAAATCGATGGATGAACAGTTAAATGCATAAATGTATATTGCACGCCTTTCTGAAGCTTAATATTTTACTAACTAGTAACTAGTAGTGTAAATTGAACTTTAATCGAAAGGAACTGCCAATGACACCCTAACCACTTGTTAGCAATATTCGTCTCCATTTTACTATACATTACTATACATTGTTTTTTACATTAACTTTCTTTTAATAATTTGTCTCTTATAAATCGAAATTGTTGTCTGAAAATCTGGCACAATTTCACGCACATAGGACTAAAATCGTAGAAACCGAGGAAGTGTGGTGTTTGAGCGGGCGGACAAACAACATGAAATTTCAAAGGTTTATAATGAAATATGGAATTTCTCATAAAACAATGGAATTTTATAAATTAAAAACCCTTTAACTCCTTCCCACTCTGCACACTTGCCCTCCTTCTGTTCTCACATCCACCTTCTTCCATCTTTTCCTGGCATAATCCTTTCTGCTTCGGTAGTATAAATTCGTCCGTTGGAACAGGATACTAAACGTCATGAAACTCGAAAACTACTATATCTGATTCTATTTTACTACTTCATGTATTTTATCTTTGCTGGCGTTATTATATATATATATATATATATATATATATATATATATATATATATAATACCACATAATACAGAAAAATGAAACAAATATGTATATATGTTTCATTTTTCGTTACGAAAAAAGTCAATAAATACACTTAATAGGAAAATATTCCATTCCAATTCATTTACATTTTAATAATGTTTGTAATTTTACATAATATCGATAAACGTAACTTGTAAATTTCAATTCAGTAAGATATTTAGTCCACAGGATAAAGCACTTCGATACACAAATACACAAAAAAAAATAATCCTATTAAAGACTAAAATATATCCTGAAATTAAATTTCTCATTCAAATCACTGTGGGTAACGTATCTTTAAGAGGATATGTATAACAGCCCCTGCACACTCAATTTTCCTTAATACGTTCGATAAGCTTAGTACCACTTTTCTTTTAAAATGTAGATTCCGTTTAAACTGTGGATCGAGGTTTGTTCATATATTGGGGATTACGTGAATTGAGTCATTTCCTACGAAGAAACGTTGCCATTTATGTTTCGTTTATTGTGTTCTCGAATACATATTACGATGTTTATTTACGCTTATTATATAAAGCGTATTGAACTTCAAGGGCTTTAGTCAGTAGCAGAAGGGTTATACAAAAATATATATAACAAGTGCTAAAATGATAAAATATCCATTTAAAACCACTAGCAATAAGACTGATTGAACTTAGACCTAAAATAATTAAATAATACATACTATTATATTTCGTTACACAAAATATTCCGTCAACATATAGAATAATAAAAAAATATGTCTGTGGCAAACCTTGCGTTGGAAATGAAACTGTTTATTTTAGGTGTTTTAATTTTACCATATTTAATTACACCTGCGTTCGTTCCAATCTCGATTATAGATATTATGCAAAGCTAATCTTGTCTTTTAAAGTAAACCTTATTTATAATAAAAAATTAAATTAAATAATAGTGCAATCGATTATAAAAAAACTATTTTCTAACTTATAAAAGTAATGAACAGAGCCACCTCTCTGATCTGTTGGTCAAATTTCAATGAATTTTAAAAATAGCGTTATGTAAATATTTGCGAATAATTGTTTACAAGAGCGTTAAAAAATCATGATATTTAGATAAAACGACATAAAGTATCGTTCAGTATTTCATTCATTAAACGCTGAAGGATAAAAGAAATATCCGTTCCAAATTTGTTACAAAAAAAAACTATGTTGAAGGAAAATTGGTTTGGATTAAAAAACAACAACAATAGTATTTAAAATATGTATATTCAGAAATATATTCAAGTAATACCACAAAAAAGTTATTTTTTATCGATCTGGAATGCAGTTTGAATATTAGCTTTTCATTCGAAAAAAGATCAGCACTAGACTGAAGTTTCAGCACTGACCCTCGACTGAAGCGTAGCACGTTGTTAACACTTCTGTCGGGTTCATTATTTATTTTTATTAGTAAAAGGAATTTGTTGAAAAAGGAATAACCACTTCAAAAATTATGATAAAATTCCGTTTTAATCGATGGGTTTTAATTGACAAGTTTATAAATAATTTAATCGACCTCGTTAATGATGCTTTCAAATGGCTTTGAGAGCAATAATCACGAAGTTACATTCTATGTCATTGGCATTTGATTCTTTCCCAGTTTTTATTCGGAAGGTCAGCAGGTACATAATAATGGGGAAAATGTTAAACAAGATTTTAATTACAAGATCCTATTTAATAAAATAATATGAAATATGAAAGAAAAATCTAAAGAGGAAGACAATAAAAAAATGGATATCCATATTTTCACATTTTAATTTTCTCGCGTTCTGTCAGATGTAGTTGCATATTTAATAAAATGACTTTACTGCACCTCCCACTTGCTTTCCAAATTATAACAATTGTTATTGTAAATGCGTTTTTCAATTCTTTTTATATAGTAATTCGTTTTTAATTTTATTATGCATACTCGGAAGAATATCGATACAGAAATTAGAGGCGAGCGGTCGTACATACCGACCTCAACCTATTTGTAATAACGGTTAATGAATGAACCTAAACATCTCGACATTGACGAATACGGGAAGGAAATGGAGTAAACCATGTGTTGATATTTAATATCGTATGGCACGGTATATTACCGTTTAGCAACGGGTTGAAGCGATGGCTGCGAATACTGGTACGAAACAAATAGCATTACTACTATAATTGTAAGTTTGTTGTAAATAATATTCAAAAAGTTTAGTATTTTCACAAAAAAATTGGATGTCATCGGAACACTCCATTTGCTTTTCATTTATGGTATTAATATATACTTTAATATTACATACCATTTTAAATAATCATGTTTTAAATTGTATTTATCATTCAAGTAATATCTAATATTGCGAACATCTGTAAATAATATTTGCCAGAAAAATATTCTTTGTAATACAATTGTCTTACTGTGTTTAACTATTATTAGAAATTATTTTTAAATTGCTAAATCAGAGTAACTTATATAGTACGTAAATACACCATTGTGCACTTGTCAATATTCGCATATGATGGTTGCTGAAATAATAAATTAATGTTCATCGCAATAGTTCGTTAGCCAGCCGACAATGTTTCGTCGGAGTCAGCACCGTGCGCCATTAGAACTTAAAAAAAACTGGCGTAGTGTATTAGTTTAACACTAACCTAAATTTAACCTACTCGCAAAATGTTCTTTTTGTTAAGAAATTAATTTAGAATGTCCGTGATGTTATGTCTCTGGTTTCCTCACAAACTAATGTTTTCATCCCAAAAGTACCCTTAATTATAATAAAAATAATGATGAAAAGAAACGTGATACCCTGTCCAGGAGAGAGTGGTCTGGAAAGGTAAAGCGAAGGAGCTCTTTCCGCTAGTATAAACCCCATCCCGCAAAGCTGAGTGATAGTACAGGAAAAAATCATTTTTGAAATTCTCATTCACAAGTAAATTTATTTTTTTCAAATTTCTATAGTATATTCGACAAAAATATTATGCTTGACAACAATACTATTTTTTATAACAATGTAAACCAAATCTAACATAATCCAACATAACTAATATATAAACTAATCCAATCTAACATAAACTAACCCAACTTGATTTTACCTAGTATAGGTACCTTACCCAATTTAAACCAACGAGACTCAATATAGCCTAACTTAACCTAATCGACCTAATATGATTGATTACAAGTAGTGGACTTCTAACCTAACCAAACGTATCCGAGTATAACCATTCTTCTCTCGACCTGTCTCAACCTAATCTAATTAATAAACCATAACCTAACCTAACTTAACCTATACAACCTAACCCAAGCAATCTAACCCAATTAACCTAGTATGATTACAACCCAATTAACCTAGTACTCGTGATTTAAACTAGCCGATCATAATCGCACATAATTTAACCTGATCTTATCTAACCCATCATAACACTTTAGCCATCCTGACCCAATCTAACACAGCCTAACCCAACTTAATCTAGCCCGACATAATCTAATCCAGTGTGTCACATTGGATTGGATTATGTCGGGTGAACCTAACCTAACCTAACCTTACATAACCCCACATAACTGAGTTGGATCCTTCCTAATATAGAATAACCTAACTTAGCCGAAACCAACCAAACCTAACCTTACATTACATAAGTGAATTTAACCGGACCTAAACAAACATAATCCAGAAATCAACATAATCCAACTTTATCCCAGCTATCCCAAACGAACCCAATCAACCCATCAAAAACCAACCTAGTCTAACCTAACTCTACCCAACCTGATTCAACCAACCTTAATTATATTGTCAGCATTTTTAGTAAAGAATTTTAGATTTATTGTTAACGATATGGATATTTATATTTATTTACAATGTTACTTATTTTACACAGTTAAAAACAAAAAAGTAAACTCTAGTCGAGCCTCGGGGCTGACATGCACAATTTGTTTACGTGATACTCGAAAAAAATGATCTTGCAAGAAAAGAAATAGATAAACTTTAAAAAATAAATCAGAAAAGTCTGAAGAGTATGTGTCATTATTATTTTAATACCTTCAATATAAAAAAAACAATCTCGATATTTGAGAGTTCTTCGTCGAAACGAATCAACATGTAGAAAAATAAAAACATGAAATGATTGCTATCGATTCTCAAATATATTGAGACAGTTAATAATATAGCAGAGTCGTAGGTAGTCTTGATACATATAATTAAATAATTCACTGAATCTGTATTAGTAAAAAGAATCAATTCTTTATAATAATTAGTGAGTCTAATGAATCAGTAAACCTGTGTCAATAGAGATATATTACAATTCACTTGAATCTGAGTCAAATATCTCTTACATAACGTCCTATATATTTAATGAGTTGAACAATTTTTTGTCACTGATTAATTTTTTTCGTACTTTACAGGCTTAAGGTTACCAACAAAACGAATACATGTATTTGTGTGAAAAAATTTCAATTTTATTAATAAGAAGTAAATCACTTTTCACTCTGCGTGATTGGTTGCCAAATAGGAAAGGATACACCTATCAAGAAAAATAAATGAGTACCAAAGTATAAACAATCATTTCACTAAAACGAATGTCGAAGTACTCAATGATTCATTCAATCAACGCAACGTAAGTCACAAGGCATCCATTCAATATTTTTTTAACTCGAAACCTTTCTTAATCAAAGTGACAAATTAATCAATAAAATTGCAGTTCATTTAGATTAATTAATTAGTATCCTCTACTGATTCCCTTGATATACTCACTCACTTGCAACCCATGTCTAATACAACCATTAAACTTGAGTTAGATCAGAATATAATAAACTAGAGAAGTATTGAGTTAATGCACGAGACGAATAACGTAATTAGGACTTGGAAACTATAATGGTCACTGTATGTTCTTAAATGTTACATAGATTGTTATTGATTACGAAGTTAAACAATTTGAGACCTCCTAAAATAATTATAAAATTTTCTTTAACCTTGATAAATCTTAAGTGACGTTTAAATACTTGTATTATATAAAAGGATCTACAGCAATTTGGGACTACACATTTACGTCCTGCGTAATAAATATTTCGAGTTCAAAATGAAAGTGTAATAATATATAGTTATGACAAAAGTAAGCCCATTAATACAAGTTTCCGGAAAAATTGAATAGTGTGTCTATAATTTGAGCGAGGCAGTCATGTATGAAATTAGAACTTTTCATTGGCACGTGTATGAGGACGTTGTTGACAAGAGCGAGCTTGATTACTATTTTGGGTTGGCAACATTGAATGAGTTTGATCCTTCGAAAATATTGTGCTCTTTCGTAAATAACGTTAATATCTGTCTTATCTCAGTTTAATGTAGAATGAATAAATTTGTCTTTGTCGCAACTTACTGATAGCTCAAAATGTAAGCTTTTAAAACTGCGTTTGTACAGCTTCAAAGATTGTTTTTAGGATCAGGATTCCATAAAGAAAGTATAATAGAAAAAAGGTACCTCAATCTATTCAGCTACCCTCAGAAGTGGAAATCAAAATTTTCATATTTTATACTTCTCATCATATTGCCTTTAGGTTAAGACCCACTTACACTTTACTGGGATTACAGTATCATAGACGGGAATAGCTAAATAGGTTATTGCTTTACAGATCGTCATAGCCAGGACGACTGTAGTTTGGAACTAACATTATAATATTCCGGTTCGCCGTGAAAATCATGATTCTATGCGGGTGCGTGGCATGGAATGTAACAAAAGATCTCACGTCATGACTCTAAGTCTGCGTCAAACGCGTGTATGTGTATTTTCTGAATATTTTAGACTGAGTAGATATTTAATGAAGACAATCGACGTAAGAACATCCCAACTGAACATAAAATAAGATGTTACAATTGGAACTGATTTGATTGTACGCTCAAAAGTTAATACTCCCAAATAGAATATATTTTGGAACCTTTAAGATTATAAACAATTTCAATTCTAAATTTGACAACTCGCATAAAGGCTGTTGTAGACCCAAATAAAGCTTGCACTTAACATCTGTTTTCCTATAATTTTAAACTTGTATCATTTTGTACACTTACGATCACAAAAATGTACCTATGATATGGAGACAATAAGCATTTAAATTATTTTCTCTAGTCGATTTTCACCCGACTAATTTATTACGAGGTTTATATGATCAGTCACAAAGAAATGGGAAGCAGTAAACCCCTCAGGTGTAATTGCGCATTACGTTAATAATATAAATTGACATTTTTAAATATGGAAATTGGAAAATTTTATAAAAACAAAGCGAAGAATAAAAGAATACAATTTTATAATAACATTCACAGTTCCCAAAAATCCGCCTGCATGGCAAAATTTAAAGAGTTATGAAAAACGTTTTCCGATTAAAAAAAGAAGGCACATAAAAAGAAATTAAAGAAGATGGCGTAATGGTATAAAGTATAGTTATTCCAACATAAACAATTATTTAATGCAGGATAACGTTAAGTAATAGCGTACAAGATTGTACAGTAATTACAGTGAACATACTTTTTATGCTAGATACGTGCTGCGAGTAGATGAAAACAAAGGAAAGTTTATCAAAGGCCAACATTGTCAAAGGCTCGCATTACCAAAGGATATGCAAATGGACAAAGGACGAAAAAACTACAACGACGGAGCATCCTATGAAATATTTCTGCCTTTGGATGCGTCTGCCATAAATATCCATATAACGAGACAGTATTCATCACATTATATTTCTTTTCTGTTATACCCACCTCATATCTCTGAAAAAAAATATTGCTCCTTTCCTTTGCTTCCTTTTTATTGCTCCTTTTTGAAATATTTTCTTTAGAGGATGATACTTTAATTTTTCTTTGCTAACTAACATTTAACCGCTAACGACTACGCTCCCTTTTTCTGTATTGTGATAACCAACTTTAGGCAAAGAGGAAATTATTCATATACTAGCTTTTACCTGTGACTTTTCATAACTATATAATATTCTGAGAAAGAAAATAACTGAATGTTATAGCGAAATGATTCATATTATTAATCAATAAAAATACTAAAATAAAATATCTTTAAAAAACCGACTTTCAAAAAGTAGGTACTAAAAAGTAAAAAATAATTAACTCAAAATAAGTTACTTCAAAAATAAGTAACTTATTATTTTTGTACTTGAACGCAATAAATAATAAGCTAGGTACTTATTTTTGAAATTGGTGCCAGCAAACAAATGTAAAATTGTATATTATAAATATGGGTGTATTTATGAATCTATTTTGTATTGTGAGTACATTAAAAATTAAGGTTTTAAATTTATATTATAAATTTAATTAAATTTAAAATTTGTTTTAGTTGGCCGAAGGTGCTGGCGCCGACTTTAAAAATATGTAACTTATTATTTATTGCATTTAAATAGGTACTTATTTTGAATTAATTAACTTAAAGTATCTTTTTCAATATGCAATTTAAAATTATGAAAACAATATTTTTGCATTTCTCATAGCAAGCCCTTTAAATTATTATCCCACATGGTATATTAAATTTTAAAAAAATTGAGGCCGCTTACTCCCCTCTCCTTAATTCATATAGGAACATTTACAAAAAAATTGTTGGAGGAAAATATGTGGTTAAATAATATGTTTTTAATATGGCATGTTTCAAGTTTCTTCATCGCACGGATTCGGAATGAATCGGCTGTGAATATAGAAAAACTTAAATACATTGCGTACGTCCGTAGGAATAAAAAACGTGTGTGTATTTTAAAAACTATGACACAAAGAATCATCCCTATAGTTCTCCTGCAACATTTGCATGGGTTTCATAAAATTCATATAAAGGGGGAGGCTTATTTTTTTATATTTTTTTAGTATATCTCTGAAGATTCAATATCAAAAATGGCGAAAAATTATCGAGACCCTTATAATTAACCCTTTCAAAAGAAATCCGATACTATATGTGAAATATAAATAGCAAAACTGATGAAGGTTCTCCTAATTTGGTTTTCAAATAATTGCTTTTTAATTTTATAAATGGTGAAATAAAACAGAGATATATAGGTGGGAAAATAATATTTGTTTCTGCTAAGGCTTATGTCTATTAGTGTTAATTTTTTGGCAAACAATCACACTTTTTGTTATCTTGGTCAAACCTGGTGGTGAAATTGTTAAACTGAATTGAATTCTTGTCCTCTGGTCCTTACTTGTCATTTGAAAATATTTCACACGGTCACGTTTGCAGTCGTCGCCAAGTTCACTAGTCTGCAGCCAGAGTTTGTTTAAAACATCACTCATTCTACCTGTACATTTTCTTTTTTCCTATTTTTACTCGTTTCGTCATTTTTGGCCATAATTTGAAGAAAAAATCACTGTACTAATTAAAAATAAATTTACATAATCTCACACGACGCCAAACGTAGGGAAACTGATAGATAAGAGCAAACATTCGCAAAATGGCGGGAATTATTAAGTGAAGGATGCACATTTATTATTATTTCTGTGGATATCTATGACGCTGTTTATTTTAGCCGTATATCATAATTTCAAAAAACGTATTTCTCTCGGGACTTTAAACGATATTGCTGCGTTTGTATTAAGGTTATGAACTATACACAAACACACACATATATATATATATATATATATATATATATATATATATACATATATATATATATATATATATATACATATATATATATATATAAACTATCCGAACGACCTACTTACTTTTATTTAAGAAATTTTGGATATTAATTACTATTATAGTGGACCCTCATAAGGAAATAAAGGACAAAATTCGAGTATTTATCATGCGCCCTCTAGAATTTTAAAAGAAATATTTTCGAGTTTTATCTACTAACTACTAAGATATGTACGGCGTAATATGTATTATTACTATGCCGAATTCTGAGAAAAACACCCTCGACAGACCGACGAAAAGAAACGTGAATTATCTTATAAGGCTTCCGCACGAAACCTTACAAAAAGGAAACAGAAAAAATTACGTACCATGAAAGTAAGCATTTTATAAAAAACTGTATGTTGGCATCTCCACAAACGACATAGATTGTTAGAAATGTATTGATTGTATCTTTGCTCTATGCTTTTTCTTCTATACTTCTAAAATATTCTATACTTTTAAAACATCTTTCTTAATTGTTATAATATCATTTGCTTTTGGAAAAGTTCTTATGCTTTTTTATTGTTAATAAGGGTACATCATTTTTATAAGGTCCATAGAGTTTTTATGACGTACACTAAATATTGGTCATAAATATCGATATTGTAACTTTCATGATGGCAGTCATTACTGACATCATTGATATGACATTGCACGGTGTAACGCCATGCAGTATAATATCAAATATTTTTCGTGAATATTTTAGTACATAAAAAGGTGTATATTTTTGTCAACCATTTCACTGTAGGATTTTAATGACATACCTATAAAAACATATTAAGCTGGATTTATATGTCCATTATTTTTTATGCCAGTGTAATAGTCAAACAGGTACGATCGGTCACTGATGCACGGTAGGTTTGTTGGAAAATAATTCTAATTGATCTGCATCCTTAAAGGTGCAGTGAACTTAGCGAGGAGCGGAAAAAATAATCAGCTGCTCAGCAATCGATGATACTATTTGTAGATATGTGAATAAGAAAAAAATGGAATTCATTTTATGAAGTATTAAAAGGGTTTCGTTGCTTCGTGGTTATAATATATATTCTATCTATGCAGTGTCATAAATAGAATTTTTATTTTCTTTAGCCTTATGAAAATCATTTTACGTTATTAACTATGGACAATATTATATTTTTTTTAAATGGAAATAAGATCATGTTATATAATTTAATTTAATAACAACGAAATATTGAAATTTTCCCTTTTACAATTTATACACATAAGAGGAATGTAAAAAATGTATAATCCGGACACAGATAATATAATATTGTTAAAACGGTGGCTGCTAATAATAAAATGTTATTAAGCCATTGTTCAGATTGCAGATGGTGGGTTTGGCTCACATCTTACGCTTTGCTTACGACTGCCTAGCTCGGATATCACGTAACCAGTATTCTATATGTTAAGGCTTACTTCCGAGGATGATATTTTCGCTGCATTTTTCCCGTGATTTTTTTTTGTTACAAGCGACGATGCAGAAGGTTGATCATTAGTTAAATTTAAGCCATTCTACCGAGAATTTATATCACGTGTGATTATATAGTTCTAAAAGAAACGGTTACCTTTAGATAATTTAATTTTTTCTTATCAATTGATATGGGTTTGTGGTAGTGAAATATAAATTTTACATAGTCAATTATTTTGTAGTCAATTATTACACAAGTTTTTTCAATTATAATTATTTTGCCAATTATTACACATCTATATCTTTTTCTCTACCGCACTTTTTATCTGGTACTTGTTCCGGACGGTGAACCAATGCGACGATCGGGCGGCCGTGGGTTCGTAACCCCTGGCGTGATAAACGGCGTCCGCACAAAAGGATCACTTGGCGGACATAAGAGAGGTCACAACCCTGCCAAATCGTGGTCATAGATTAGTCGGAATATTCTTCGGTCAGTCATCAATCAGATCGGAAAAGTTATCGAATAGTCAACGATCAGTTCAACTCCTAGTTGTAGTAATTGTATACTTTGCAATTAGTGTATAAATAATAAAGAAATTATCTTACGTCGACGAGTATTCATTGGTAATCGATCCAGCTAGATATATCCTGGCTGCATAGTCAACAGCGACATAGACTTAGCGACATGACTGTCGTCCCACATAGTACTCATTATAAAAACTGGGTTATTTATGGTAATTTATGACAAACGAAATAATTTTGGATTCCTTTAAAAAAAAGTAAGTTGAAATATTTAAGCACAATAATTTTCCGATTTTTTTACGGTTTCGATCTGCGAAAATCCCAGAAAGTGTTTATTATTGATGAATTGTCAATATGATGCTTTTTATAGAGTGATTTTGATGGCTAGCTGTCAAAATCATACTCAGGGAGAAATATTTACAATAATATAATATAATAGATAATACAATTTTATAATAATGATGATGACTATTATGCGTGTCACACAATATAACGCGAATAGGAAAGACGATATAAAAAGTAGGCAGTGAAAATAATTCCATAGTTTCTCTAAAGCTTCATAAAATAAAAATATTTATACACTACTTTGACTTTCAAGTTATTACTAAAAATATTTTTTTAAGTAAATAACAGGGAAATTTTGGAATATATCATATGTACCTAAATTCAAGATTTATTTATATTGTAACTCTCTGATACTTATAAATATACAAGCATTTCGGAAAGTTTATAATATAAAACGAAACATGTATTTAACGGGTTATTGGCAAATAGTTAAATTGAAAGTTGAATTACCGATTTATTGCTTTCAAGGTTGAAAATCAAATTACTAAGTTTTTAGGACGGTAAAAAGTTAAAAAATGTATTTGCTATTCTTAAGACAAATAACCCGCAATTCATAAAATAATCATATTATTAACATTTACCATTTTGATATTTTGTCTTAAAATGTACCTAGCTTCAAAATTGTTCTATTAACGAGAAATATTTAAAAAAAATATAGCTACGAATTTTCTTTAATAGCTCCGATATTTTAACATGAAGATTATGTTTTAATTTGCCGGTTAACTAGATGTTTTACTTATCATTAAGGTATTTCAAACACGCTAAGTATTATGTATTATTTATAAACTAGAATTCACAAAATATAAACTATTCTATTATTTGTGCACTCTTATTTTTATATACACTTACAAACGACAAAAATTATTAAAAAACTTCTAATCGAAGAAATATATTAAGAGGCAAGAAATGAATCAACCGAATTTTTGTTTCGAGCATCAAACGTCCGTCTATTCATCATGTCCCTTTCCGTTCTCAGTTGCCCCTTAAATATCTCTGGATGATAACGTTCAATTCGTTGGCAAAATTCTACTCCAAAGTAATCGTAAAGAAACCGCGATTTTCACAATCACTCGCCCGCCCAACTGAGAGACGAGATCGAGTTTTGAGGATGCGCATGGAGGAAAAGCTATCCCTTTATTCCCGACATCTTTTGTTGGTGATATGTGATTGCTTTATTGTAATTCAATTGAGGATTTGATTGCAAAATACTTACAATACAAGGTTAAATTTTTGTAAACTAATCCGTTAACAGTACGAGGAATGTGATTTGCATCTATTTACTCATGCACACAACATTATTAAAAAAATATATTACATGATAGTTATTATATTTATTTAATATCATTAATGTATATCCTTATAATATCATTTATCCTAATTGGCAAAAACAAAGGCAGGATTATGTTTTTCATGTACGTGCGTTAATATTTTATTCCTTCATAGACCTCAACCGTCTGATGGATTAATGAGGTGTCATGATATGTTCTGTATGTATCAAAGAATATAACTCAAAAACGAATATGGCAGAAGCCATTAAATATTTATTTGTTAACCATTAATATAAACTTAACATTGCACGTAATCACTGTTGATTCGTTTATACAGCTGGCGTTTTCTAAAGACTGAGTCGCTGCGATCAGAGGAAAATTATTGCGCTTTACCAATTATACTAGATATGTATACATAAGTGTACATAGTATGTTACGTTATTGTGCTTACCTATATGAATGAATTAACTTCATCATTGCAATCAATTTTTAATAAATAGTTAATTTGTTAAGCAATAGCTTTTTTAATTTTTTTTTTGTTTACATTTATTATTTCTTTTAACATCTCCATGCGTCTAACACTCATTTGGATCATCAAATTCCCGCAGATACGCGTTTATATTTTTGAAAAAAGAAATGAAAAGTTCGGAAGACGACACCGTATCTAGCAAAACAAATCTTGAAATGTTCAATTTTGTGTCTATTTATATATTACATGAATATAGTCATGTAAATAAGTTACAAGTGGTAGGTTACTTAAGAATATAGGTGTAAACCAGGTAATTTCATTTTAATCGATTTTGAAAGAGCTGTTACTATTAATATCGGCATATTATGGTATATTACGTACAGTAGACGGGATATCCCAAATTATTTCAATGACATCGCTTCTTCTTCAATATAGATAGGACGATTGTGATATCATCTACATTATATAAAAAGTTAAACAAAACAAAAGTGAAAGCCATGGGTTAGGATTCCAAAATATGGCGGTTAAATTTTAATTTTAAAGATTAACGACATAAATGTAAAACCATTTAATAATTTAATATGCTAAGACGTGAAACAAACTTTGCTTTTCTGTTTTCTTTCTAAAATGAAAATAAGAATGCTATCAATTTGAATACATGTGTCTATGGCTCCATGTATCTATTTGCTATGGCTGGACGAATTGCAACGGCTTTTCTTTATTTGAAAGTATAGTCCGTCAAAATTTTTTAGCAATATTTGATCACAATTAGTAAAGCAGCTTTCAAGGTCTTTGTGGTGATTGTGATGGAATTTCAGCAGCAATATTAAGTAGCCTGAATCTAATCTTAAATATTTATGTTGTTGGTGAAATCGTGGCTCCCGAAAACTTGATGATGGAAAAAAATATTATAACTGGATCTTTATATATATCTGGATATATATGGATCTTGATATTAGCTGCAAATCTTGAGCTTGACTAGAAACTATACTCCAAATCTAAATCTATATCTAGAAACTATATCTTCTTGTATAAGAAGGCAAAAATAGTAAAGAACGTGGTTATAAATGAGAAAATATTTCATCTGCATGGAATAACAATTAATTATGGTCTAACTAAATTAAACCAAATTCATTTTAAAATTTTTGAAAGTTCTTGTTATTTCGTACGTATTATTTATTGTTTGCTTAATTTAATATATTATTTATTTATATTTTAAGGGTGACTTCAATTTGTAATTCAGTGTATAAAAACGCTTCTCATTGTTGATAAATTTACGACATTGCCAGCTTCAAATGCAGCTGAATATATTTTTATCCATAAAGGAAGCAGCATTGCAACATCACATTGCAATGCAATGGTTTTTTAAATTAAGGTAGTGCTTTTTGTATAAAATATATTTGAAAATACGTTCAAATTGTTTCTTACATATTTTAATACATAAATACCAAAGCAGCATATAAGCGGAAAACGAAAACCCAATTCTATAATTTATCAAACACTTAAGATAGTGTATTTAAGTAAATTTTATTATATTACATGTACATATTATTCTACTTGCATCTTAAAGATACTATGACAGAGTCACAACGAAAATGCATCCTGTACAACTACTGTTTTGTAAAACTGTAACGAATAATTTTCAGCAGATGGAAGATATTTTTGAATTATTAGTTGAATATTCTGCTTATGTTTCTATGTAAAACGCATTTTTTCGAAATATCTGCATGTTTTTTGTTCAAGTATCATATAAGAACTAACGAACCGTTTTAAACGATACTTTTATTGAAATAATTTTTGGGAAAACTATTTGGACTCTCTAAAATCATTACCTATGTGACGTTTCGTTCCTCTGTTTTTTGTTCCTTTATTTATCTATTTGAATGTATTGTCATAACATCTAAGCCGAATTAATTTAACATTTAACTATAACGATGCTTAGATATATTATAATCTAAAGATGTTACAATAACAAATAATTTTGAAATTAAATTGTTATCACTCACATAATAAAACATAGGTTCGAAATAAGTGACAAAAATTGTTTAGACTAGTACAGCGAGCCAATTGCTGCTGGAGTAAATCGACATAAGTTTCTTGCTAACGTACGTCGATCCCTGCAAAGTGCTTTTGAAATGCAAACGTTATTAGTTATTTTTATTTCCATATACTCTTCATTTTAATGTGAAAACATTGACTGAAGAAAAACTCCACTGCAAAATTCAAAATACGTAAAGATAAAACCGCCAACAAAAGCTAGTGTGTTCAATTAAATGGAAAAATGTTTATAAAAATATTCATTCAAAGATGTTTTTAAACAAAAATATACTCTCATTATAGTTATATTTTCACCAGGCAAATTAATTTAAATGACAATGACTGAAACATTATTGAATTGGTTTTTGCCTACATTATATATATAGTCGCCAAGTAAATTGGTTCAAGGTTTTTGTGATGATTTTTTAAACGCCTGCTTATGTACATGAAATAATATATACACATACGTGTCAAAATGAAAATAATTCCTTCATTTATATATTATTTTAAACAATTTTATATAGATTTTCTTCTCAATACTCCCACTTCGTCCTATTATTTAAAAATACATATTATGTATTAATATTTTATAATTATTTATTTTTTGTAGTATAATTTTGTAAAGGGATTGAAAAGATATGCAAAGGTAACCGTGGAAAAACCAATCAAGTTCACTTTGGGACTTAGATTGAATAGGATTTCGTAATTGTCAAGATTTCTTAAAATTATCGGTTAATTGATCTGTAATTTAGACTTTTTTCCAATTTTTTGAATTGATAATTGAAAAATTAGATTGTGAGGTGTAGACATATTTTATGTTATTTTGAAACTTAATATTTTACGAACAAAGCTGAAAAATGGAAAAATTTAAATATAACCAAATAAAAATTATAATCTCCCTATATTGGTTCTCAAATGTTGTTTTTTTGTCGGTATACCATATCACACTTAATATTTCATCAAAACTAATGACTGAGCTGTAATTTTGATGATTATCTTCACCGTTGATGATGAAAATAAATAAACTATTATTTATTAATTTTTTTAATCCTCAAAACATTTTTTCTCAAAGGTGATTACATTTTAAACATCGCCACTTAATGCCAAATTGTTTGACTGCGCGATAGTAGTTCAATCAGTAATTATTTAAAACAGCGCCATTTATTGATAATCTCTTTAACTCACATACACTACAGTCGTTCAAACATAATTATTTATAAACAAACATTCATTCATTTCCGCTCATTGACGCAAAAAATGCAATCGATTTAAATCAACGTAAAACACGAAGTCACATGTTCAAAAGGGTGGTGTTGTATTTACCAAAACCTATTTTTCGCCTAAACAGTTATATGTGACATTTTCATGATTTCGTAGGTAATTTGATATTCATATTTAAAATGAAGATATTCATGTTTATGACATTTAATTATTGTTAATTTTAAATACGATCGCATTATCACTTCTAATATTGTTTTCAAAGAAGTTTTTAAACTAAGAAATTTAAAAAAAAAGTATTTGAGAAAGACAATACTCGTTTTTTTATTTTTTATAATAAAATCTTCCAAATAATAACAGCTATTTTTAAAAATGAACTTTTATTATTACTTTTCAAAATAAAATACCATTCGCTTAGTAATTTTCACATTATATTACCATTCGCTGACTTGCGAATTAATCGCACGGGCCAATTATTTAAAAATAATTTTCCTCGTACACATAAAGTGTGAGAGGGGTACCCCCCACACATTAACTTTTTTATAATATTTGCTCCATATCAATTGAAATATCATCTGAATAATTTACTGGCAAAATTTCATACATGTAGATCAAAACTATAGGAACAATAGGAAAAATAGAACGACTCATAAAGGAACGAGCGAACACAACCAAATAACAAGGCTTTGTAATAAAAAGAAGAAAAAAGTGATTTTTTGAACCAAAAACCCTCTCTACCGCCATATCTTCCTAATTTCTCCATACTCTGAACTTTTGACCTTTATATCTTTCTCTCACCTACCTTCCCTTGCTGTGAAGAGCGTATCCCTTCTTAGCTAGCTAAGATTACTTTACCAGGTGTTTGCTATACGTGTTTCACTCGTCGTTACCGTCTCATTTCTCAAAATATGAACTTAATTTACTTTGAAAAACTATGTTTCGTTACTACAAAAAAACAATTATATTGCTTTTACTAAGCCCTTGGTCGTAATAAGTCGTAAACCTGGACCGGAAAATACTACTTTAAATATTCCACTACCCCTAAGATAGAGAGAAACATTTGATGGAAATTTTAATACCATTTATGTTCTGAAATAAAATTAATAAATGTAACTTATGATGGTCAATTCTGATAATTATTTAGCCCACAAAATAAAGCACTTCAATTGACAAATAAACGTAAATGAATCCCTATAAAACACTAAATAAATTCTTAAATAAAATTTCGGATTCAGAGCACTATACAAAACATATCTGTAAGAGGATTTATATCATAACTCCGGTACACTCAATTTTCCTAATTGTATTCGATAAACTTAGTCCCGTTTTTTATTCTTCTAAACTGCCAGAGCAAGGTTTTTTCAAACATTGGAGAAAATAGAGATATGAAGTAACGCTATTTTTTTTTTGGTTATTGTCTGCTTGCCTACATTTTTAATTTACACTTATGAGGATATTGTGTGAATAAACTTTAAAGCGTCTTGAACTTGACGGGTAGGATGTAAGTAGGATGATGAAAAATATCGTCTCTAATTAGTTTATAATTGAAAATCGGTAACATATTTGCACGCCATACATTACTCGATTTCGATGCAGAAAATATGTTGTCCACGTACAGAAAAAAACCTAAAATGTTCGCGTGGAAACCCATCTGTATCAAATAAGTCTTCTTTATTTTGTTTGGATGATTTATTTGTATACGATTTAATTACACGAATGTTGGTTTTATACCCCTTGTAAAATAACGATTACTATTTGATGAAAGTCTTACGTCCATTTATCAAAATGAACGTCATTTGTAACAAGAAAAGCTAATAATATTACGATATATTAATTGAAAAAAAAACTTTTTTTAAGTTATAGTAATGATCAATAGCGCCACCTGTTATCTATTGCTGAAATCTTTATTGTTCATTATAAAAATACTTATAAAAATTAATACATAGGCGGTGTTAAAACAATGTTTATTAATTTATGTACTATTCTTACATATGGCAGACTTATCGCTACGAGAGGAATCTCTTACAGCCAACCAGAACACCCCACAAGTCCCGCTCGATGAGCGACCGGGAATCGAACCCGTATCTCCGCAGCGTGCAGTGCTGTCAAAGGCCTTGTGATCAATCCACAAATTATTTAGCCCACAAAATTATTTAGCCCACAAAAAAGTTTTACCGATGTTATATATCAATAAAACGACAGTAAATTATCTTTTCATTCATTGATATAAAAAAAATTTCACTTCAAAAGTGGGCGTAGAAATGAAAAATATCAAAGAATATATCTATATTATTTACATATATTCTAAAATATATTCACAAATATCATACGAAATGTCATTTTTAGATCTGGAGTGATAAGTGATTCAAGATTTACTTTGAAGACCATGAAAGTAAGATGTGTCCATATTATTTCCAATGTATATAAAACTCATTGTCATAAGATTTTCCAAATAGGTTGCAGTTTTGGTGTCGGGAGGTGTTGAGCAGAGATATGGAAAACCCGACACAACTTTTTTGACAACAAAATGTGGAGTGGTGAATGAAAATTTACGTACTTCGTATTACTTGATACCGCTACTGATGTCGATGATTCTCAACTTTATTCGAAGGGGTTGGCACGTACAGAAACGCAGAAAGAACTTTCATCTATCATAATCCTTAGACCCTAGACTCGAAATTTGTTGCTTTTAGTTAAATGTAATGAAAACATTGTCAGTGTAAAAAAAAAAAATAAAATGCTATGAACAAATAAGCGATCTATCAAATTTAATATTAGGTTAGAGTGGGGATATCTCCCTATCTCATTCACTGTCGGAAAATGTAATGAGTATAATCAAAACTGAAATCATAGTTGTATTTTTGTATTTCGATAAATAAAATTGTGTATTTCGATAAATAAAATAAAAATCCAGAGAATAGGCAGACAGCTAAATAGAAAATATGCATAGCTCGTCACTTTATATATTTTATATATTTCTTATTTTTTCTGGGTGATCTAATTAGGTACTTATTTTATGTTTATCAGGAAATGTAAACGTTTAACCTTTATTCTTTCTCCATTGTTTCAGGTAAGCTGCCATTATTACAATATTATTACAATATTACTCCAATGTATTAGAGACATCATTGTATATGCAATAGGATTATTAGGTACGTAGACAAATATTAATAAAGTACGAAGTAGTAATCTTACACTAACACTTTAAACGAAATCATGTTTGTTTCTGAATGACCATTTTGTTTGACAAAATTACACTAATATTGAATTCAATTTAATTTACATCAACGAGACAGGTCATATCTTTTAAGTTCCTATGAAAAGTAATATTTTTGCTTCATTTTTTTCTTTCATAATAGTAATTGATGTAATTGATTACTAGTATCTCATGTATTCCTCTTTTTAATATTTTTATCGATAACATCTTATTAAATTTTGGATATTTTGCACTTTTGTAATGACATTTGTTGTTATTTTATAATAGAATTTTCCCTAGTTCTGTCTACGAGCTTTTGGCTATTGGTTTGAAATTTATTTTTTTGCAAGTTTAAAAAAAACACGAATGAATAGTCTTTAGCATTAACCTGGAACTTCCGATTATCAAAGCAATACCATTTTATCCAAACCACAAACTTGAACAAATATTTTTGGTTTATTTCCTTCATATAAGAAATAAAATATAGTAAGTGAGTAGATTTCAGGACACGAAAGTTTAGTATCTACTTGAGCATATAAAAATATTTCAAGATACGAGTAAGAATATTGCATAGCAATGAAATATATTTCACGGGCTTGAAAATATCGTGAATTCGTCAGAAACTACAAAATTTAGAGTCATTGGTATAGTTATCTAGTAAACAGGTAAAATTATAGCAACGCAATTTTTTAAAATTGAGTGTAGCAATTTCAAAAGTGTTAATATGTTTCTGTGGAATTTTTTCACTATATCTCTAGATTTTTCTTAAATAACATTCTGAAAAAAATAATTTTGTAATCCTTCTAACACGCTCATTTAAATAATGGCTTAAATGACATGAAATTCCATATAATTTTTTATTACTTTGTTTACCCTCCCTAAATATACAGTATAAATATTTTGTAAAATATTTACACATATACGAATTAATATACTTTAACACTGTAACAAAATTCAAGTTTCTACAGTAAATGGTTTCTAATAAAAATCCCGTGGACACTTTTGACATCTCTTCAACTATCCAATAAAATATTCTAAAAAAAATGTTGTCCAAATTCTTTTAACTGAAGGAGGTATCTCATGTGATATTCCAAATAATTCGATTATTCGAGTAAAATTGTATTATTTCATTCGCCGAATCGATATATATTTTATTATAGAATATTTTTCTTTCCTTTCCCAATTTTCGTTAATACTACCCGAATTGAATTCCGTACAAAATTTCGTAAGTACCAGGCCAAAGTATTGTAATTTATAATAAAGTAACAATTAAAAACCAAGCGATCTTTAACAATTCCATTTTTCGTCTTCTAAACCAGACTCAATAGTATAATAACATTTTGATGTTTAAGAATAACTACGGTTGAACGCACAAACACAAAGAATTAATGGTTTCTTTATTATTTATCGTCGTATTTATTAACGTTGAAATATCGTCTTTTGTCAAGTATTTTATTAAACTAGCAAAGTACCAGGCATGGCTTGGTCATTTTTAAATTTACATCCCCTACACCAAGTTGGGGGATGAGATAGAAATTGTCACTTCCTTATAATTTCTCACTAGAGAATTCGGAGTAAGGTAAATAAATGTATACAATTCCGTTATATTAAGAAACTTCACATTTCTTAGATTTATTGTAAATAAAAATGCAATCCATGTAGTTTAGTAGAAATAAAACCAATTCCATTTTCTCTACAGAATGAAGTCGATAGTAATGACAAAGGAGAGACAGGCGTATAAATACAAAATGAAATTTTTTTTAGTATTATTCTAAAAAAAATTTAAAATATATGCAACGTACATGAAAAAGTTTTCGCATGTCATCCAACATTCAATTGATCAAGTTTTCAGATATATTTTAAAAATAGGATGAGCTATCCTTTTATGGGGAAAAATGGCACTAGTTGTGCAACAGTTATTAACCCCATGGAAAACACTCCTTTTCATCATTGCCAGATTTCTATTTTTTATCTTTTCTTTTCAGAACTGCTTGGCCTACAGAATAAAGAAAAAATTCAGATTCGTCTGCATTGAAAATTCTTGATGAATCTATAAAATAATCTGATAAATTATTTTTGTTAAAATATTTTACAAACCAATCGTCTATACTGTAACACGAGCGGTAGTAAGTGCTTGGCGGTAACACCCTCATGCTTATGCTCGTTTTTTTTTTACATACCTTCGTTCTAGTAGCATCCCACATTATATCATTTTTAAAACGATTGGGGCGGTTTAACACTTTAATTAACTTATTTACAGAACGTAATGACTACTCATTAATAACGGGAAATGATTTTTTTGTTGGATGGTAAACCCATTTAACAACAATTTTTTCATCAATTGCCGTCAAAACAGTGAAATATCTTATCTTATATTTAATTTTATCTTGTGACGTCTAATTCGGTATTTCATAAATGTTTGATGCCTTGTATAAAGTTACGGCTTTAGGAACACGAGTCAAAAACAGGAACAAAAATTATGAATGCTGTTATATGCATTAACAATTTAAATTTAGTGTAATTTGAAAGATTTTTATTATAAATAATACTTTTGTTATTTACTAAATGTAACAAAAATAATTATTGAAATTCAAAAATGTTATGGGAACTATAATTAATAAATATATGCATTATACGTGCATGCAAAATATGTGCAGTAACACATATTTTCATAAAATATTTAAAATATTCATCTTTCAACCTCAATTTTTTTTATATATAACGGAATTGGTGGCAACAAATTTTCAACTGTTTACTTAAATTTAAAAAATGTGAATAATTGTTAATTTTGTGAAAAATGTTATGAATAATCGAGCAGAATTAACAAAATAAGCTAACCATTCCGTTAAAAAATAAAAGGCCATTTTTATATTATTTATGAATACAAAACTCTTTTAACAAAAACGAAATTATTCCTATACCAGTAAAGTATAGAAAAATTATCAAATGAATTAGAAAATACTCATATCCTTCGACGACCTTAAGAAGATCGTTGGTTTCCAAAGGATCGAAGTATTTTGTAATTCATCCTTGCGGTGACGTAAAATTGGTTCGACTACGCGAGCCATTTGGCACCGACTGATGATTTAAATTTTTGTCTCGTTTTACGCGTAAGCGTTAGGGAACGGTAAACTATTGTTATGTTTGATAAAACATGTTTTAGTATAATTTTTTGACGTACTATAAATATTCCTTATTTTTACGCGGAAGTGAAAAGTTGCGGCAAAATGTGGTATAATACATTAACTTGGTATAGTGGTTAGTGTACATTAACTTGAAGGATGAAAAAATTTAAGAAAATGGGTGTGAAAATTATAAGAGCTAATAAATAATAGACATATATTGAGTTTTAAAAATATTTGAAAATAATAAATTACGTGTAAAACTCATGCTGTGAATTTTCTATACTAACTTCGATTATTTGATAATTTTATTATAAAAGCATTTTAAATTAGGGTAATTTATACCACGGAATATTTTTCACACCTGAAATATATACGAATTGATTGCTTATAACTAATTAAATGTTATTATTCTGATATTTGAATACGTGGGTAAAAGGTTAGCAGTATAAAAGGGCCATACACAAATTGTACATTATTTTCAAATCCATACTTCGCGAATGGTATGACGTAGTAGAAAAATTTCCTAGAAGTTTTGATTGCATTCTGAAAGATCTCATCAATGACACGTTAATCGATAGAGTGCGTTTGACAAATATTTTTTAACCTGTAGTTCGATTTATGGAGAGGCACTTCAAACAGAGTTAGGAAATTTTTTCTTCAATTTTTATGTATTCACTTAATTCAACTACGTCTTTTTAAAAAAAATCATTATATAAGTTTTAACATGAAGAGTTACGATGCTATGGCCTGCAGACGAACATAATAAAGTTAAGAGGCGGAATCCTTGTGATTGTGTTATGTTCGTAGTTTTCACCATTTGCGAACGAAACCTTAGAAAAAGGAATAATAAAACCCTAAAAGCCTCCATCGCGGAATTCTGATCACAGTAAAATATTTACTTTACCCGTTAAATAAAATAGAGTCATATATTTGATAATAAAATTTATCCACTATCTCTCCAAAAGAAAATATCCTCTGTTCTGAATAACTCGGTTTATTTTAAGAGTTTTAGTATCGCATAATACTGCCTTTACCAATTTCTGATACTATATTCGCCGTAGTAAAGAAAACGTGCTTTCCGTTGATGTTCAATTCCTGTAACCTCATAATATATACTTACGACGTGATCACAAAAAAGATAAAAGTTTATGTGTGACCTAATTCTGTGTCAAAAATCAAACTGAACAAAGATTAGGTAATTAGTTGTTAATATTTAAATATGTATGTGAGTATATATATATATATATATATATATATATATATATATATATATATATATATATATTTAATTCCTTTCACAGTATCAACAAAATTTATAATAATAAATTTAGATAATATTTACGAAACAAAATTGGAAAGCTTTTGCTACATTTTTTTTCAAATAAGTCAGTTAAGTACGATTAGAACTCGTACTGCGAGAATATCCTAAGCGGCAAAGCACTATATATTAGATATAAAGTATTTGCTAATACTCATATTATAACATGTTTTCCACAGGCGTAAAAATATCTGAAATTCCTCGAACATTATTTAACAGGAAAGAATTCTTCGAACAAGTTTCATTAATGATAACTTTTTTAATATCTTACTGCTGTGTTCAGTTTTTGCTGTTTCAATAAATTATATAGAAAAATTAGATTTCAATTACAGCTCTCCATCTAATGGTATTTTCTAGATAGACCTGGTAATACTAATATTATAAATATTTATCACGGGCGTAAAAAGATTCTGGAATTTCTTGATGATACTTTAGTTTTGTTATTGATAACTTTTTTAACTACTTATTGCTCTGTTCAGTTCTTGCTGTTTAAATACAGGATATAGTAAAATTACAGCTCTCCATCGAATGGTATTTTCTAGATAGACCTGGTAATACTCTAAAAGTGGTAAATTTGGTGACGCACCAAATCTTACAACAATCTTAATCAAAATTTTAAGATAATAGGCATCTGAAATTTTGCATAGATTGAAATGAATTCAAACGAGCTTTCGTAACAATAATTCCAATATCTCCCAACCATATATATGAAATTATCCAACCGTGCTAGTGACATAATACGAAGTTGATTGATTTAGTAATAAATAGTTAGTGTAACTGTACTCATACTTTTAATAGTGTAATTCACACGTTGCTTCATCTTATTAAAAGTTTTGTCTGGCTTTTTTCCCGATTGCTCGTTTATCTTCTCTTATATCTTATACGGTTCAATGGATTTTAAAATGTTAGCTGCCATTAAATTTACCTTGACCTTAGAAGTGTCAAAAGAATATATCACACATTAAAAAAATAAATGTAGATACATTTTCATCAATACTTAAATTTTTCTCAACGTCTATCTTAGTGGGTATCAAATCGCGGTCGGACAAGATTAGATAATTTGGTCCACGAATTGTGTGCTTTGAACTCAGTATAACCAGTTTTGATTAAAATTATTTAAGAAAGCCAACGAATTCTCGCTATTAGATCGCTTACTTAATTTCGTGTATTGTTACTAATGGTTCACGAATTATGATAAATATAATTGCCCGCTCTATTTTCTATTGCCGTACATTACGCAACCTTGTTCTACAAATTAGCTCCATTATAGCATGCAAAAATTGTCTGGCTCGCTTTCAACTTTTTATTTCGCCTTTTTAGTCGCTGAGTTTTCCAATGTTTTCAATTTACATTTTATTATCTTTTCGTTTATTGTTATTTTCGTGTTCCGTTGCAAAATTGCCTAAACGGATGTCTACTAATGGAATCATTTCGGTGTCCGACTGCCTGCCACAGGTGATTTTCACGGAAACTGTTCGACTTAAAAACTTAAAATTTAGCACAGAGATAGAATATGTTGGCCCACTTACAGACGTGAAGTATAAAATGTTAAATTTTGACACAGGATGTTGATTTGAGCAGATAAATTGGGAAATAAAAACAATCGTCCAAAGTTCCGGGTAGGGTGTCAAAGGAAACTTTCTTGAAGTGCGAATCGTAATACATGTCAAGCGCTTTTTTATAAATTTGTTAAAAATTTGTCGGAAAAAATACTTTATAATTGGCTCCATCCTTCTTACCAAAATAACGATTTATATAAATCTGAAAAAAAAACTTGAACATTGAGAACTCGTATCGATTAAACCAAAATTATAAAGATTCAAAATTATACCAATATTGATTGTTAGAAACGCTTGAAGTGTTTGTCTTCTTCTTTCTGCTGAACCATTTGTCTTAGAGAAAAAGCTTTCGACAAAAATTATTTCCCACGATGTAAGGAACAACTCTTATCCTTACACTTTTTCAAAATAATTAATTTGGCTCAGTGGAAACGCTCTGTGTATATGCGACATAATACGACATTGATACGGTCGAAGGGGTGGCGAGTAGCGCGGCATATGGGCGCTTAAGCATATAATCGGAGTGCATTATTATTATTAATATTTAAGTAGGGGCTAATGGCACCGAACACTACTTATGCGAGTATTGTTTGCACTTAACTGATATTTTTTTTTATTTTGTAAAGAAGTATAAACTACATTTCAATAACATTTTCTAAGCAAGTTTCTTATAACAAAGGAAACAATTTAAGGTAAACAAAAAATCATTGAAAGTCGATTTATCATAATTATTAAAAGACAAATGACCTTTCATTGTCCATTTACAATATTTTTTAGAATTCATTCAATATTTCATGTCCCGAATAAAAAAATCATTAAAATAATTGTATGTATTTAATGCTCCAGAGTTAGTGCTAAATGAACTAACTAACGTATGTTTAGAAACATAAATTAATTCCTTCGAGCGAAAAACCAAAAATGTGTTGTGTTGAGTTGATCGTAATGCATCAGATTACACCGGAGGACCCGGGTTCGATTCTCGACTGCCGGATTGGTAGTCTGGTTGACTGTGAAAAATTGCTGCCGGAGCGATAAGTCCACTAAACCTATCATTTGTGTATATTACAAGTACAAGTAGGCATATCAATAAATAAAGATGTAAAATGACAATTTTTATTCATTCACATATTCTAATAAAGATTCATTGTTAGCTTGTCCGAACATAAATTATATTATTCCATTCAGAAGGAAAATAATTAGATTCGTACATAAACTGGCCTGATTGAGGTTGGGCCATAACGATCAGAGATATTTTGAATTTAAATTATTTTTAAAGTTATTATAGAATGTTGTTGAAATGTTTAGTAGCTGGAGTTAACACCATCATGCTGAGATTGCAAAGAAAAGAATTTGTATTAAACGAATTGTTTTGTGCATAGGATTTATTTAATATAAAAAAAACTGTTCTTTATTGCATTAATTGTTTATGTAACCAAAATAATTGTGGTTAGCCATGACGTCACATAAAAAAGGTAAGCTTTTTATTTATCATTTTTAGAATTCATGCATATATGTTATTTAATTTAAAAACTATGTTTCATTGCTCGGTGAATATTGGAGAGGTGAGTTAATTTTTTATATGTAATTTCAAGAGTTATAAATTATTTTATTATTACACTGCGGAAAGTTTTTTTCTCACATTCTATTTTATTTCATTATTATAATACACCTTTTTAAATATTTTCAATCGCAAATATACCAACACCCTTTTTAAAAAATTACCAAATGAAGTGAAATAATAGTCCACGAAACATATTGAGCAAACATAACGTCCGTTTAATAACTTTCCACCACAATGGTGCTGGTTTAACTAGCAAGTACATATTTATACTGAAGAACCTTTTATTTCTGGGGCCCAGTTTGTTTTCAGTATAATAGATTGAATAAAGAAATTACTATTGCATACACTAGCGGTATGCCTTAATAAGTAGACCGAGAAGGTTTATCGAACACAATCCAATCTAATAAGCTTTTAATACTACTACCAATGAAATTGGGATTCAATTAATTTGCTGAATATATATGCGATGAGCTATTAAGCCAAAATTGTAAATGTTTATACATTTTTAAAATGTCTAGAAAATTTTGAAATAAAATCTATTAAAAAAAAGATTTTCAATTAATTTCTTAATTTATTTTTCGCGTAAGTACCTTATTTTGTAAGATATAATTGAATAGGTCTTTTAAAAATTTTTAAGCTGTGTAATGAACACTTTTTCGATACAGGGATCCGAAATTTTAAGTTTACGAAATTTAAAGTTTCAAAATTTCAATTTTTGTTTGAGTTACGTGTACCCACCCGTACCAGCTAAACCGCTATCCTTGTATACCTGTAAAGTTTTTACAATAGTAGTGTATATACAACGAAATTAAAAGCTAAGTAGACTCTGCTAGTTTACGAGTAATAATTCATCGACTCATTACATATTGCTGAGTCTGTAAAAATTTGATGGAAACTCCATATAAATTGATTTAAATAAATTGTGGAACCAACTTTGTATTTTAAAATGTAAATTTATGATGTTTGTGAAAGATATATTAGTCTATACATTTATTATTTACATAGCGAAAAACAATATTTTTTTAATTTTTAATATTCTTCTCTTACATAATTAATTTTACACTATTACTTACAAAAAATATTTATAAAACATTGCATTTTCGTGATTTCATAACACCGTACACATGCGATCGAAATAATTATTTCATTACTTGTACATGTGTACCGTAATAAAATAATTACATCAAACGTAATGAAGGTAGTAAGTTCGGGTTTACGTTTATTCTTTACTACGTTCACAACATTAGGTGTTAAATTTGCCCACGATCAAAAGCACTTGGTATGATTGCATGAATTTCAATATGTTTATTGATTCTGTCATTAAATCATCTTACCATGTCCCGATATTTTTAGCCATTTTTCGTCACATCTTCATGGGTGTAAAGATTTTGGTCTGGACGAACTTTACAACTGATTTAATTAACAACTTCAACCTCACAGAACTCGAAGCTTACTTTAACATAATTTACAGCAAATATTATCATTATTCATGCAATTTTATACTAATTTTTTTATTTATTCTATATAAAACATTTGTAATCTTAATCGGGATCTTGTTCCACTCGGTTAGCAAACTTGTAAAATATATAAATAACAAAATATTAAAATCGGTAGATAAAGTGTCATTTTCCAAAAGTGACTTATATAATGGACGAGAATCAATTCTTAATGTGATAGAATAAAGAATATTAGTCGCCGTATTTCTTGTAAACTACATTTTCCCAAGCATTTGCATATGTTTCTTCAATTAAATTAAAAAGTACACATTTTCTGAAACTTTACTTCACTGTGATATCTAATGCCCTGAGGTCGATAAAGAATATTGAAATTAATTACAACGCATCCAAAACTTATTTGTTCTTTTGATTTTAATCACAAATGACATGAACGTATAAGTCGCATTAAACACAATTCGTAAATTTAATAGATGAAGATTTTCTACTTTTACCATCTTTATATGCATACGCTTCTTCCCAAAATTTCAAATAGTCTGGACTTTCCGTAGTTTCAAGTTACGCTTTGGAAATTAACCATTACCCATTACAAAATATATATCTGCGGTTTGCAGTCTTTTACTGTGCGAATTGTAAAACTTTGAAATCTATTAAATAATGGTCAGTTCATGAGGATATGAGAATTTTATATGGGATTGAAGCTAGTTCATTTCGGATCTGCCTTGCGTGTTGATATTATGCTACCCTGGAAAGATATGTGCCAAATGTTTTAGTAGTGCTTTGTGTAGGATTTAAGATAGTCTTTTTAAATTATAAAGTCATGATTGCGTTTGCTTAATTATTAGGAATTCACAAATTTTCATGAATACTTAAGCTGAGAAATTTAACTTGATTGGTAAGTAGAATTTTTTATTTGATTTGATATGCGATTGAGTATTTGGTTAAATTGCCTTGAACTGTAAGAATAAACTTTAGTTTCAGTATTATATCTATTACATGTAGACTAAGACGTGGAAGTGAATTAATTTTTTCGTATATTCCCTTCATTGGAATATATTTAGCAAGATATGTTAAAATGAAGTTGACCTTTTACCATTTTTATATTTTTAATTCCAATTTTGAAAATATTTAACTTCAAATTGACATATAATGTGTACACTTCCCCTGATTTTTCAAACAAATGTCTGGAAAATGCCATGAAATTCTAAGTACTACATTTTGATTAGAATTTTTAAATAAAATTCTTTCAGTTAATGAGATGTAGACAACAACAAAATCCTATTTCGTCCGTGTACTAACATGTACTTAACCGGTTTATTTTTTATTATTTTTATATGTCCAATAACGTCTCCTGGCTCAATTCTTGTTCATTGAAAACGTTCATTTATTGGATTTTATTGTTCGGGTGCCAACGGGAGGAGATTATTTCTGCGCCCAAAAGCTAATTTTATGTTTATACTAAATATATTTTGTAAATTGAAGTGTTCAAATAAATGAAGAGAGATACATTTTAAATTTATTATTTTTCTACTTCAAACTTTTTCATGTTTTATTTAAAATTTAAAATTGTTACAACGAATATGTCAACAAAAATTAAATTAATTTTTTATAATAAATCAATTAAGCAGTTAAAAAAGAAGTATCACTGATTAAGAAGAGTAAAATACAAAGCATTAATATTTGTATAAGTAAAGAGTATATTCACTTCCTTAAATATAAGTAAACTAAAGAAATTTAAAACCTTTTAAAGCACGATTGAGTCAAGTCCAGAAAATCTTTAACAACAAGAAAATGTAAATGATTGTTATATTGGTTCTTTTACATATTGAAGAAAATTTGGTATTGCAAAACTTTAAAATATAGTACTATTTTTACTTCCCTAATGGAAATTTTAGATGGATGATAGTATAATTACATGGGTAGAGAACATTATTTAATGTATAGAGGATATCATTGGATGTACAAGTAATATCGTTGGGCGTAAATTAAATCTTACTGAATGAGTGAAAAATGCCATGATATCTGGTGGGTAGAGAATATAATTCTACAGTATGAGTATACCACTATAAAAAAACTTCAATCAAAAGCTGATAATTCGTAAACATGTTACTCTCAGCACGCATATTATTCGTTATTACATTGAAATAAAACCTGTGTAAAATTCGCACTAGGAAGGTTTTATATAGACATAGGTGCATGCAAATATTTAAAGCTATATGTCTTTAAGACTTTTTATGAATATTAATATTATTTTCCAAGATTTAAATATATCGCCTGGTACATATGTCACATAAGTAAAGTATCATGAATCCCTGAAAAAAGTATCATGATTTAGAAACAATTATAAAATAGATATAAAATTTGGAATTAATTACCCCTCTAATATAAATATTTGTAAGTATTATTAAACTATTTAGTTAAAATATGCTTTATTAATACACCAAATCTACAAGTTTCTCCATCAAATGGTTTCTGAGAAAAATGGTCTTGAAAAATAGACAGATAAATACTTATATGATCTTATGAGGATTCTATTCTGTTCTTTCAGTTACGAAATCCTATAACCACATGTAATCATATATAAGGTGTTCTTAATAATACCATTTATATATACTCTCATATAACATTCGATGTTTTATAACAAAAACATTTAATTAATTATAATGGAAAATACAATTTTAAAAAATATTTAAGGGTGAAAGTAGAAAATAACAATATATGAAGAAAATAGGGCTGAAAGTAAATCTTACTAAATTATAAACATACAGATTTATAATAATCGATACATTTTTCAGGGGAAACACAAATGGCTACGAACAACATTAGTTTTGAATATATTTGGCGTTAATTTTGTAGAAATTTATTATTCACATTTAAATGAAACTACGTGATGTAGTATTATTTCTACTTTCTTTAATTTTTTTACCACGACCTAGGTTTCGTTGTATTACAACATCTTTGCTAATAGCCCACTTGAAGATGTTGTAAATAGCCACCTGAAGAAGTTGTAATACAACGAAACCTAGGTCGTGATAAAGAAATTAAAGATAGTAGAAATAATACTACATCACGCAGATTCATTTAAATGTGAACATTAGTTTTGCCAAGAGAATTTTAATTTTTATAAACATTGCAAATTAACGATACATCGTATATTCTGTCGTTCGTGAAAAGCTCTATCTACGCAACTAGATAATAGGAAAAGGAAAACAATGTCAAAACAAATACAATACTCACAAAATATTTAAATATTTAGAATATATTTTTCTATGTTTAGCTGGTATATATATATATATATATAACGTAAACTTACCTCGTCAAGTCATGTTTTGTAAAAACGCCGACCAAGGTACATTTATATAATAATGTTGGAAAGTTATACTGATCTATTTTCAATGCAATAAAGCGTAAAGCATGACAAAAAGGAAAAGTTGCACGCGACCAATCTTTTGTAACTTTTATCTGATTCATCACGAAAAGCCGCGCACCGGAAAACATTTTCCAATAGCTGCCTCATTGAAATGTAATAAAGCGATCACGTGTCGCGAACAAAAAATTGCGAGAAAATAGCGTAGTGTTCTGCTCGTTTTGCTTCTTCGCCCACCCTTTATCAGTTGGGCGGGCGTAAAATGATAGAAATTGCCGTTTCTTTACAGTGGGGTAAAATTATGCGAGAAAATCGAACGTTATCATGTTGTTTAAGACGCACCTGGAATCGGAAAAGGGCATGATGAATTGGTAGGACGTGTATCGTAAAGGGTATGAATGCACGTAAATGTTGAAGCTGAAGTGAAGAGATTTCGTTTATTTTGGGGTTTTTCTTTAAATATACAGCACAAGCAAATCAAGCAAATCATTTTTTAATATTTCAAGAAATGAAGTAGAATTTCTTGCATTCAAAAAATAATTAGGGGATTAAAGAAAAGACGGAGGACAATAAATAGTCGTAACGATGGCTGCAGCTTCAGATTGACGTCGCGTTGCATATAAAATAAGTCATGAATAAGAAGAAAAATAACTTTTATTCTTTATAATAACTTTGAATTTAAAAAAAAGAAACAGACTCACGATATGAGGTGAAAACTTAGAAACTTCGATTTTCTTGAATAATTATCAAGAATTCCATCGAAGGATCGATAAATGATTTAAAATGTAATTTCTAAAAAACTGAATGTTTTTAAACGTAAAGCTTATTTAGAAAAGATATATAAATCAGAAAACGTTCGACAGAAGTGAAATTTATTATATTTTGTACATACGATTGTCTTGGAATGTATAAAATAGGTTACTGTATATAAATATAAATATCATTAAATCTAAATGAAAAATTCTTTTATAAAATAATGCTGACAACACACAGATGAACAAGACCAAATTTATACAAAAAATCAAAAACATTCAGTATCGTCAGACTAAGAAGTTAAAATTCAAAACTCATTCACTTCGCAAAACATCAAATTGAAAATAACCGTCAGCCTCATACCGACAATGCTCCCTCTATATTACATATAAACACAAATGGCAATAACTCAATACACTAGAAACATTAGAAATAAAGAGACATAAAAGAGACTCCAACGTTAATATATTAAATGAACTACTCAATACAATGCTATCACTCATACTTAATATCTTCTAGACATAATATAGTTAAACAACATTGATACTGGCTTACACATCTAAGGAGACACATCCCAAAAGAAAACAAAAAATGGGAGATATGTATATTTAGTTGCATAACCTTGTTCCAACCACCAGATACCCTTGTTATTCTATAAATATATGAATGAGAATAATATCCCATTTAATATTTTTACATACACCGGAACATTCGCATTATATAACCTCATAGAATATCATCAGTTTAATTTATTAACCTCACTAAAATACTTGTACATTATATAACTTTCTAATTTATAATAAAAACTGCACCGCTCTCCTACAATAAATTTATTACGTAAGCAGTGGAAAAACCCGCGCAAACCCGGCTTCTGCTATGGTTTTTTTTTAATATTTAAATGCTGTTGGAAGTTCCTAAGAGTTAATCTTTGCTAATAGCCCACTTTAAGATATTGAAATACAACGAAACCTAGGTCATGGTAAAGTATTTAAATAAAGTAGAAATAATACTACAATGAAACTACGTGATTTCTTTTATTGTGAAAATTAATAATCTAAAAACGTATTTTATTTATTTTTTAATTCTTGAAGATATTTTAATACAACGAAACCTAAGTCAGTGTAAAGTATTTAAATAGAGTAGAAATAATACTACAATGAAACTACGTGATTTCTTTTATTGTGAAAATGAATAATCTAAAAACGTATTTTATTTATTTTTTAATTCTCTATCCACAACTTTAGCGCCAGCCTTCACTTCTCGATCTTGACTTAACAAAATTTACTTGTGGATATCGTGGAGGTTGCCTTCTCTTCGTTGACTCTGCTTCATTTCATGTCTCATGCAATTTCTTTTTAATTCTTCCGTCTGAGTAACTGACGTGAAAGTGAACCGAATATCCGAATACTGGCTGCTGGTGCATCTTTGTTTATTGGTACATTCATGTCCACTTCCAACATAATTTCCTATACCTCACCCCTGGGCTAACACGCAGGAACATTTTCCGTTGTATCGGACGATGTTGACAAAGTTTCCGCGGCTTCAGAAAAAACTTCACTTCTACTTGTCGATTATTACTCAGACTGATCTGCAGAAAATTAACTCCAACTAATTCAATGTCAATTCATGAATATCACCAATTTACAAAATTGAGATAACAACACATTTTTACACATCACTAGAAGCAAAATAAAATAAAAGCCCAATGGAAAAGTTCTTAAATTAATTTTACAATTAGTGATTTTAAAAGTGATTAAATTACAAACTACTTTCGTTTGTAATACTGCTTCTTCAGAATTAAATATAAATTTGAATAAAATTCACTTCAAATAAATCTATTTACAAACTTTCGGTGTCTCTTTACTATGTTAATCAGTTTCTAAAAACACTATAAATAAAAGATTAATTGTACACTTATTTACTCCGATTATATCATACGTCGATTACCTCGAATGAATTCGTCCTTGGACGTTTTTGGACCGAAATTATTAACATTTAAAAAGGAAATACAAAATATATTATTTAGAAATAAAACCAGCTACGACAGAATTAATATTACTAACTTTAATAATTGATTAATACATGTTGTAATATATTTAATAACACAAATAACCTTAGCAAAATATATACATAAATACCCTAACCATTTTGTGCATACATAATTAGAGTTAAAGTATAGTTTTCATACTCTCTTCTTTTTATTATACATCTATTTGACTGTAACTTGTTCTGTTAGCTTTTCAATAAATAAATAAATAAATTATATTTTCATTATTAACGTGAATATTTGATTGTACTTACCCTTTCATGACTAATACCACTAGAATTGTAAAATATCTGTCGTCGAATATCTTTCCTGTATCTGCGTGTAGTTTCTTTTCCTTGTATTCATTTTACTACTTTTGTTAAACGCAATACTTCCAGCCAAAACAAACTATACTTATAACTGTCAATAAATAGTTCTATATGTCAATTAAAATTTTACCTGAAATTATCTGATTACACTTTTTTTAACGCCCTTAACTTCACACGCTCTGAACTTCTGATTTATTCTGATTCTGACTATTCATAAAACTTTATACCAGGCGCTATATATGAAAAACGATTCTTAAGAAGTAAACACCGAAAATGTTCTTTGAAAAACATTATCACAATTCAAATATTAAAATTATGAAATCGTGAAAATAAAATAACAAAATTAAATTTTATTAAAAATTTAATTTAAAACGATCAAGTCGTACGACTGACATGTATTTAGCGTAGTGTCAAAAATGCTTGAGTATTTTTTTGTAATTCGACTTCCATATTCCGATTCCCTTTAGTTCATAATTCTATTACAGCGCGCTAAAATCGTAATAATTTTCATCATGTATCTTCTGCATTACTTACACTACCTTTTTTATTTTTTTTTTTTGAAAACACTCAGATCATCTACAAACGACAACAACTTATTAAATAACAAAATGAATTTAGTGATCGCTCTGGTCTCTAATCACTTCCATCGTTATTAAAGTTATTTTTATTGTTAAACAAATTAAAATTAGTATAATGTAACAATAAAACACTCAACCTATTACTTCTTCAACAAAAATTACACTTAACAGTTGTAGAACAAAATTTATTAGGCGCTGGAGAAAAAGGTGCACACCTTTTGTGGCTTTTTAAAAGGTGCTTTTGGTGCGGGTTTTAAAAGGTGCGGGGTTTTTAAAAGGTACACCAAAATATAATATATCTCCAGATCTTTCGCCATTTGATTATCATTTGTTTCGCTTTCTGTCTAATAATTTATGTGATAGAAAATTTAAAGACGAAGGTCATATTAAAATCGAACTTCACCTATTTTTCATTCAAACATCGAAAGATATCTACAAGGAAGGAACTTTAGCTCACTCTAAATTTTGGCAACAAGTTTTAGATACAAACACTGTTTACATAATTAACGATTGATTTTGTTGACATATAAAGAGATGAAAATTTGTGTACAAAGATGGCGAGTTTATAAGTTGCCGACCTAATAATACTTTTCATTAAATATGTTGTGAATTTCAATAAAATTAATAGTTTGTTTAGGATTAACGCTATAATTTACATATAAGCTTTAGTTAAACACCCAGTAACATAATACTTTCATAGTTTTGACAAACGAGTAGTAATTTCGGATTTGGAGGAGTGTATATTTTTATGGACTTTTTCAGCAATACATATTTGAAAATAATTAAAAAAATTAAAATTGTGGAAAATACTGTCAAATAATTTTTATGACTTGCGCCTTAATTTGATATGAGATTAAAAAAATCACGCTTCTAAGATTCATATACAAATTTTTCTGAGTGGTAACTAATGTGTTATTTGCAGGTTAATGTAACATACCACCATAACAAATATACATTTCCACATGCAATGAGTTCAAATAAAAACGGCTGTTATAGACAGAAGTATACACAAACGATTATGGTGTACCTGAGTGCAACACTGAGTTAACTTTCCTGCATTGAATTATGAACACGTATACCACACCATTTCGCTAAATAAATCATTAACCTGAACTTGATTTTAATGTTAATATTACACTGACGACACATGGGCTACACTATGCAATTTATATTACAGGTCGAAGTTTTCTTTGCTGGATGACAGCACAAGAAGTAAGGAAAACTTCGAAAAAAAACCACGTTATTTTTCTCTAAATTTTCTTCACTTGGCAAGAAACCCACATATTAGGAATTAAATTTATTAAAGATACATTATTAAAGATACAGTAATTTATTAAAGATACTTTTAAATTCAGTATAAAAATATTAACTATTGTTAATATAAATCTTTAATATTTTAGGTTCAATTTAGGTGAAGGGTCCTTTCTATAAGTAAATATGAATTCATTTACCTATATTTATTAACCCAAATTCCTCCATCACTTAGGAATTTTGCGATCTAAATAGACGAGGGAATTTCATAAACTTATTATTACTTTTTGATACTAGATCATTATTATTTTATAATATTTTTTATTATTTTATTGCTAGGGTGTTATTATATTAATATACTGACTAACATCATGTTATGGTAAGTGACCTCACTTCAAGTTTCTTTCGACAATATTCGCACATTTAATGAACATTGACAATTATAAAAATATAATTGTACCAGAGATTTTGATTAAAAAAAATATTTAAATTCTACTTAAATTGAATTTTTATAATGTATTTTCTATGTAAACCGACAAATTGTTATTCTAAATTCGTTTTTTCGTAAAGGTTTTTTTATGACAATGAAACGTTTAAATGTAATATAATGGAAGGAATATTTAAATTAGAAATGTTCTTAAAATATATTTCTAACTTTGCTTAACAATTAAATGAAACTACGTGATGTAGTATTATTTCTACTATCTTTAATTTCTTTACCACGACCTAGGTTTCGTTGTATTACAACATCTTCAGGTGGGATATTAGCAAAGATATATCTTTGTATAAAGATGTATTCGCAATTTTTAAAACCACAATGTTCTAAAAGTTGCGATATTCATGTTCTCTTCTATGGCATTCGGTAAAACATAATGTTTTGGCGATTTCTGGTAATATTGAATAATTAGTAGTATTCAAAATTTCTTATTAATTAATGATATTTTATGATAAATTCGGACGTGTTTTTTTTGTTTACTCCTTAACTATTTAACGGGTTTCTATGATATTTTTGCGTGTATGTAGTTAATTTTATTGAGATCAATAAATTTACAATATAATTATTTATTTGCTCATTTTATTAACTGCAGGACACTGCTTCTTCCTTTTGACGTTATTTTTTTGTTAAAGAAATTATGTATATATATATATATATATATATATATATATATATATATATATATATATATATATATATATATATATATATATATACATATATATATATATATATATATATATATATATATATATATATATATGTATATATACATACCCATTGCTGCAGCAATTGTGAATATAATTTTTATTTAAGCATTTTCATATTCTGTATCATTTTTGAAGTGGTATTTTTAACGAGTATAATAGATTTAATTAATATTAAATTAATTATCTCAAGGTTACTAAACAATTTTGAACAATTTAGATGGTTTACGAAAGGGTATAACATGAATAAGGTCCAATGCTGTGACACAACATTTTCATATGAATGTTATTTTAAAATCACACCACTATATTTTCTTTTCCAGGGAAGCGATCGAGGCTACTAAATCTATAAAGGGGCATAGACAATTCCTTGCTTACATGAAAGTCGTTTTATTTCCAAGGAAATATTCTCAACCCTCTAGACCTATATGGCAGATGACGCATTTGAGTCACACCTTACATCTTGCTTGTGGTTATCTCGCTCGATACAGATATTACGTGCTTGGCATTCCAAATCGCGCGGCGGTTCTTCCGGGAATGATATTTTCACTTCATCTTTCTCGTAAGTTTTCCTCTACCGCAATATGCAATGCATTAGATAGCTGAAATAAGTTTCGCTAACTTTTAACTTTTATCCACTCAGTTTTGAAATCAAGTTTGATTCCACGTAGTTTTAGAAAATTAAATAATAAAATAATTTCTTTTTTTTGTGTAAAATTAGGTATATTTCTTTATGGGAAAAAGCATAATTTGCATGTTGAAATATTTTCAAATACACAATCACTCATGCAGGTACCTATAGATATATAAAGCCCACTACAAAATGCAGTGGTAAATTATCAATGAATATATATATATATATATATATATATATATATATATATATATGTACCGCCTCACAATCAATAAATAAATTTAACTTATTAGCTAAATTAAATTGAGTTTTTTATTAAAATAAAACGTATACTCAGAATTAATTAAGTTCAATAAATGTACAAAAATTAAAATGAAAAGTATTTCAATTAAATCGAAATAAACGTAATTCACGTGGGATTAGGCTTTATTGAAGCGAATTGAAATGATTTGCGTAGCATTGATGCACTACTTTTTGGATGGGTTGCTCTTCGATTCCCTTCATATAAGGACCGTGTATCACAATACGACATTTCTCGTTTTGTTGTCAGGTACGAGAACGAATAAAGCGGATGGTTTGCTGTTTGCATGTCACGTACAATTGACCATGAAAGAAATATTCATTTTCAATATTCAGGCCACAAACGCTAAGTAATTGGCCTAGTGATATATTACATAATGGAGCAATATCGATGCGCACAATCACAAATGTCATAACCTCACAAAGTGAACATCTTCAAAGTTACAACGTTTCACAATGTGCATTACATCAAACTTAACTCAACTATTTGAAATCATTTTCGCTGATGAATTTAAAAAAAAAAATATTTAAGGAGAATTAATTTAATCGAAATGAAATACATTAACGGTCGAATATTGAATACAAATTATTGAAAACCAATTATAATTTTTGTCCGTATCTGTCTGTCATTTACGTCATACTTTTTTCTTTTTGTTCTGTAGTTTATCACACGTCACGTTTTATACTCAATTAAATTATTTGTGATTTTCTTACTCTTCCAATGCGCGAGGAAACTTCTCGAAGCCGGAATGAAAATAAAAATTCAATAAATAAAAAAATTAAATAAAAATAATCATATAAATATTCAATGAAAAAAAATATCATTCAATCCAAAATGTACGGGAAAATGAATTTTCTTCATTCGTGAATTTTTCCGATGTTTTAATAATTATTCTGCTATTCGGGACGGAGGCAAAATATATATATATATATATATATATATATATATATATATATATATATATATATATATATATATATTTAATAATTAGTACTGAAAATAAATTGATTTTCAAGGATCATAATAGGGTCAAACTTATATAGCATGTGAAATACTTCCAATGTTGTTAATTGTTTTTGACTCACCGTTCATTCGTTCATTTATCAAAATTATTCCAAACATTTCCGAATTAATAATTTAGCTGAAAAATAATAAATTTATAGCCTAAGAAATATACTTTAATAGGGCAGAGGAAATGAATCAGCCAAAACCACTGAAAGCTACTTTTTTCCAATTAAAATATCAGCCACACTATGTTTACCCGCACTCACGCTGTCAAGATTCCGCCAATTCATCATATCCCGTTTCATTTCCAGGTACGTCTTAAACAGCCTCCAATAATAACATTGGAGTTTCTCGCGAAATGTTATCCCGATGTAACTGCCGAGAAATCGGTACTTTTACAATTTTCACCCACCCAACTAATAGACGAGAGCGGATTTTGGACGGTGTGTGCGGGAAGAAAGCTAAACCTTTTCTTTCGATTTTTTTTTATTGTTGGTGGTATTTGATTGCTTTATTGCAATTTAATTCAAGCGGAAATAGGTAAAATGCTTACATAATTTAATTGGTCTTTCCAGTATTAGAAAGATCCTTTACTTTATGTTTAATGAATCTGTTATTAATTTTGTAGGTTAAAATAAAAAAATTGTGTTATGTACTTTTATAGAATGTCTTTATTCATTATATATATATATATATATATATATATTTATATATATATATATATATATATATATATGTGTGTGTAATAAAACTGTAAAATAGGCTATTTTTGTCTGTTTATGTGTTTGTACACGCATCACTTAAAAACTACTATTCCAGTTCAGATAAAGTTTTTAATAAGACAGAGAAAGTTACTTCGAGAAATATTTAGCTATCAATTTATTGCTATCACTAAATGAGAAAATATATGTGTTTCAAGTTTTGAAAAATTAATTTGCATTGCGTCAGTATTTTACTGCCACAATGCAAATTAATTTAAACAGAGAAGTGATATCTATGATAGCAAATAAACAGACTATTCAATGCGTCTGGTTAGTTCTAGATACTACTAGATGGTTCAACTTTTAATATATTTTTAGATATTTCTACTATTTATATCAAAACATAAACAAAAAAACTTTCGCAGACAGAAAGACAAAAAGGCTGTTTTCAAAGACGAGTTTGACTAATGTAATTTTTCACTAGAGAAGATTTGATTTATAATTTGTGGTATTCCGTACGTCAGAAAGAAGTCTTTGTCAATTCAGACCCTTTTTCTCAGGAAAAGCCAGAGGTATCAAGTAGAAAGTAACATCAAATAGTAAGGTCTATAGCCCTTGGGCAATGTAGGAATTAAAGTTCTCTAGAACTTTAAAACTGTATATTTTTATTGCACTGAGTGGAAGGCAATAAAAAGATGTGGCCTTAAAAATCCCACGTATTTGATACTGACTTACTCATAGAAGTTATTAGGTCTATGGACTCACTCATCAATATTACTAATGGTATTTCCGCTAACCTCGAATTTTGAAATGTGGTACGAAGAGACGTCTCATAATATAAGCAAAGAAAAAATTAAAATATTTAATATAAATTATTGTATAATGCTATGTGGAGCTATTACGTTACTTAACTAAATTTGTTGATGTACGATTTTTGGTTATTTTCGTACATTGCGTAAAATACCCACCTAATTAGCTTTACGATAATATGATATAACGATATCGAATTCTCATACGACATCTCAACGAGATCTACTCGTATTTGAGCCTCTTTTATTAATTAAAAGAGTCTGGCTCTTTTATAAACCTGTTTTAAGAAGTTATAAACCCGATTATAAAGCAATGAAAGACAAAATTAAATAACGGTATTGATTCGGTTTTGTTTTCCGAATCTTGATGCTAATAAATGTTAAATTCGAAAATATATCGGTGAACTTTAATATATACCTAGTGAGGAAAGTAACAGTTCTACTAACAGTGAAACATTTACGTGTAGCGCCTAATGGATTTTATGCTGAGGCAATATTTCACGAAATATTTAAGAAATATTTTTAGAACGATGTTTAGCATTTTAGAACCGACGTTTTTCTTAATAAATCGATCACTTTTTAGCGGAAAATTGGTCTAATTAAGGAACTAACGTGACCAGCAGAGTGTCTACAGTTGTAATACTTATTGTTAGGCTGGCACGATCCTCTAAATGTTAATATGATTATTCAGTTTCATACCTTAGAGGCTTGGTAAATATTGACCGGTGAAATGACTAATAGATTACCACTTGTTTTATTGATAACGTCATAAAATACTTTACAACTATCTAAAATTAACTATCATAAATATGGGGGTTTATAATTCTTCACTAGACCGTGATGTTTATCCTGATATTAATTTAATTTAATGACGCGTTTATTTTAGATGTTAGTAACTACAATATCAACATTATCTATCAAAAAATTTACCCTGTTGGGTGCATCCCACAAAAAAAGTCGAAAAGTATAAAAATCTAGAAATGTTTCTCACGAAGTGAGCTGGCAAAATTCACAGTAACGTATCAATCTTCCAGTTATCCCTTTTTTTACTTCTAATAAATTTTGCCGCAAACATATTCCTTTTATAACCCTTACTTAACAGCTAAAATAGAAACTTTTATTACTTGCAACTCAAACATTTAAATAAACATGCGGAAACGTTCTATACTTATTCTCATTCAATTTATTCACATCGTATTACGTCCAGGAGTGAGTCCTGTGAACACAAAAAGAAAGTGGATAATTCCGAGAAGATTCGCTTTTCCGCCCTTCAGTAAAGTTATCGAGTACAAGGAAGTCTCTGCAGGAGAGGGTAAAATGCGAGCACATGTAACCGACATGAATAATGCGGACAAATAATAAAGCTTTTCCGAAAATGGTGAAGCGATGAACATGAAAAAGTCATGTAACTGTAAAGATATATATCAATAATAATAAAGGAAGTTTTCTTGAATAAGGCAAACGAAAGATGTTAACAGAGTAATTACAATCTATACGACCTTACTTAATTAAATCTACGGGAAAAAATGTTGTAAGGTTAAAATTAGTTCACCAATAGAAACACGAATATAATCATTATTAAAGTATTGAAAAAAGATACTGAGATAATTTTTTATTTTGTTTATTCTGATTATTATAAATCATAACGTATATTAAGATATTAGTTATGGAAATAAAAGACCTATGCTACAAAAATTAAGTGTGATATAAGCTCCATCTTAATTGTACTTGGTCTAGATTCAAAACTATGGAAAAACACGGATTTTTGAGAAACACACAATATATTTAATAACCATAAGTGATAATAGTCCCTGCATTTTCACGAAGATATCTAATAAATAACCAAAATATGGATGACTAGATTATTATATCTCCATCAATAATTTTTATATTGTACATTAACTTATAACAAATATATTTTAGCAATTTTTAGAGTTTTTAACTGCATATGAACATATTTGTTTGTTTTCGATTAACTTAGAGACATGAACTTACATTTCATTCACAAGGGAGAAGATAATACATATAAACATGTTCATATGCATGTATTATATTTTTTGCAGCTGAAGAAAGATATTTTACATACGAAACATATTTTTCAAAATTTATTATGGAAATATTTCTTGTTGTGGTATAGTTGAGAAGGCCCCAGCCCTTCGTACCTAATAACTTTCTACCCTCAAATAATCACCAGATTATTGCAATACCAGCATATACAATAAAATTATATATGGATTGCCTTTTTCCAACAGTATATAGATGCTCAATCACATAAGCAAGATTTCCATAGAGCTTGATTTGTTTGTGAGGAGTAAATGTGATTTTTATATAAAATATCTGCTAACTCTATGCCTATTTACTTCCCATTATGTAAAGTACTGTCTATATAATACATACATTTTAACATTCGTATGGTGGGAGCAATAGCATGATTTTGGTCCTGCAGAATAGTAGCCACAGTAGATTTTATTTAATAATATTTTGCCAATTTCATTGCGCCACAAACGAAAAGCTACCTATAACCAGCAAACCTCAACTTGTCCGCACTGAATATTCAACGTTTATTTTAAATAGACTGGGAAAAATCGATATATACAAAATTAAAAAGGAATTTGTTAAACATTAATTCAATTAGTAAGACTGAAAGATTCCGCGCATGATGGCCTGAAATATTTTTTTTAATACTTTTGAAGACACGTTTTGTTTTTATTTAAAATATTTCTATTAACTTTTTTTTTATTTGAATGGTGGTTTACCGCCAAAATTTTAAAGTTTGGAAGGAAAAGTTTCTATATATCTGTAAAAGTCAGTCTTTGTATTCATTAATAAAGGACATATAGGCCTTATGCTTTTTTGTGGGAAGGTATTATATTTTAAAATCTTTCATATATTTAGTTCCTGATTTCTTTTATTTTTCTGAAAAATGCCTATTTACATGCATCAAATAAAGTATGTGATTCATCACTCCTGAAAACGTACTTTTTAATACAAATATATAATTAAAAAAATAATTTACCAAAATATTACCAAACTTTTCATTACAATTTTACTTTTCTAGATTAGCGTTATTAAATAAAAAAAATATGTCTTGCTAAAAAATTAACTTTATTAGTACATACACTATATAAAACTCTAAATCTCGTGCGAAAATAAAGAAAAAGTATTGATATTAAAAACATAAAACTATTACAAGGTCTAAAATACTACATCCAGAACCTTAACAATACTAATATAATTGTTTCTTTAAATAGCCTATAACAAGCAACATTTAATGGTTGTCGTGCGGATTCTGACGACCTCCAAAGCTTAACACAAGGCCGCAAAAACCATTCGCAAGTAGAGCCAAATATAAACTTTCGTCAACCTACTACATATTTATGAAATTTATTTAAGGTGTCTTTTGAAAATAAAAATGCAAAAAAGCTTGTAATGTAATCTTTTGTATTATATATTATCGTTTAGTTATAAATGTATATACTGCGTGATATAGTTATAATCCAAGACACTATTCACTAATTTATGATGTTATTACCCTTCACAGATGGCAACAGATGGTTCATTGTAAACATCGCAATATTCATAATTAATTTCCTTTTATTAATTATTGATTTATAAACTATCAAATCGATCTAGAATTATTTTATAATCGCTAATTTTTATATACATTCCCATCATATTTTTGTGAAGTAATATTTGTAAATTTTTATCCCAATCATAACGTGTCATTTGAAAACACCTATGAATGTCGTTCGAAAATACGACCTTGTACTACTTAAGATTTAACAAGTATAATTTCAATTTATTATTGGGAAAAAATTATCACCAGGACTAATAACGTAAAAAAAACCAAAAGGTTCAAATATCTGTAATATCTGGGATTTATACTGAAATATCCAGCATCCATGGTCTAACATTTAAGGTCAAAAAAACGTGACGGAAACCTACAGATGTTTGCCAGAATAAATTTCAAATTTTTTGTAGCTAATCTTTAAAAAAATTAAATATTTTAAGAGAGTTTTGAGTTTACGGTCATTATCCAGCAACATTTTTAATTTTGTAGAAAATAAGTACAATAGCGTCAGGTTTTCGTTGCTAAAGAAACATTTAGATTCTATCGATTAGGCACAAGCCTGTGCTTCTCTCTACCAATCTCTGAATATCAGTGCCAATATACTTCTCTAAACCCAATGATATTAGTACTCTGACTTCTGAACTCGACTCTGGGGACTCCTGATGTGATATGCAAAATACTAAATCAAGCTATAAACACCCAGCTACTGGTATACCTTGAATAGAACAATTTATTTGAAGTTTATTTTCATGTAAACTGGTTAAAAACCAATTTTACAACTTACCTCATAACTGTAGCGAAAGCCAAAATGGCAATGACTTGCCACAAAAATCACTGTTCTAGAAAATTATACAAGTGGAATGCGAACGTTTTGATGATTGGGTTAACTCATTCTTCATTAATGAAAGACTATCCAATAAAAATTCATACCACAAGGTTCGGTGCAGTACTCCAAACGTTCTAATCCATATTTTGGCCAATATTATGAATGCTAAATTAAGTTCGATTTCTTTGTTTGATTTACTTTCACGTCTCAATTACTCAACCAAGCGCCGCTAAATTTCGAATGTGCAGGTTTACCGAAAATAGTGTCAAGCGGAAGCACAGATGCAGAAGATTCAGCTATTTTTGGTAGTTTTTGTGTTATGCATTTGGTTGTTTTATTTAGCCAAACATATAGATTGATAAAATGATGTTTGTTTTTAATGTGAATAATTATGATAGAAACTTAATTTTTTTAGCATAGCGTCAAAAAATTAGTGAAAAAACAATAAATATTAAATGCTAAAAACTTCAACAACTTTTTTATTTCTTAAGCTTTTTTATTTTTTGATTGAGAATTTTGACATTACATTGCTACCTTTACATATTGAACCTAAAAATGCACCCACAGCATATTAAGTGAAAAATTTAAATTTTTGTGAGTAATTGAAGAAGTAAAAATTGGGAAGAATGTAGTCAAATTTGAGCCGTATTTATCATAATGAGTAACACTATGACATAATTATAACTCCTGTTTAGATTACTCCTATTTACGCCAGCCTAAGTAATTGAAGTAATTATTCACTCGTCTGCCGACTCTTGTACTTAGGTTACACTTGACTTCTTTTAAGGGTCATTGACGATTTTTCAGTTTTTTCAGGGACTTTGAAATGTATAACTATCTAGATGGGTGTTATTAAATAAATTGTGCACCTTGAAGAGATTAACTGGTAATTGAATTGACGAACGATTTTATCTTTTATTTGTATCTGAAAATCATCATGTTTTTTCCTGAATTATTAAGTCGTCATGTTTATTTTTACCAAGAGACTATGCAGAAATGCATTATTATTATAGTTACGCTAGACGGAATAACTGCAACTACGTATAAGACTCATGTATAACGTAGAAGTGGGTCTCAACACGAGCGGTTTCCTGACCACGATATGATCTTTAGAGCTCCTAATGAAAGAGACCTATCAACAAGTATCGAAGTAGTAGAACACCGAACCGGAGTTCCAAAATCTGAGATACATCACATATTTCGGGAAAAAAGATATCACACCTACCACATCACTAAAGTTTAACAATTGGAACCTGAAGATTATGACGCACGAGTACGATTTTGTCAGAAAATGTAGAAAAGACAGGGGGAAGATGAAAAGAAATAGTTAACTTAATATTGTGGACTTAATTTTCAAGAACAATATAGTATCGATTTTGGGCTATTAAATAAACAGTTAATTGACCCTAGTAGCTTGAAAGGGGATTCTTACATATATTTTCAAGAGAAAACATAATTGAGTTTCAAGGGGTATATATTTACATACATGCAGAGATATGATATTCAAAAAAGATGGCCCATCCTATAACTATACCTTGAAAGCAAAAAATTATTTACGCATAAACGAAAAATTCCCCGGGAAATGAGCAGATCTTCACATTAAGAAAAAAAGGAAAATTAAGAAACTTTATTTTTTATCAACTAGTTATGTTACAATTTAAATAATTTTTTCGTAAATTCATAAAAATATCCTTAGTTAGTGACGAAAGTTTGAATATAAAGTATATGTGTATGTATATATATACGTATATATATATATATATATATATATATATATATATATATATATATATATATATCATAGAAATAAATCGGTTATACTGATCCTAGTATCCCGGACTGTTTAGTCATATTTTTTTTATATTTTTTAAATCTATTATATCAATTTTTTTGTATAGCCGCAAACTAATGGTTATATAATATGTTAAGCTACTAAAAAAATATAAATTATATGCAAGACATATTTTGTTATTACATGAAATCAGACTTAGAAAAATTGTAACAACTGGACGAATCGCCTTTCTTTACATTATTTTGGCGTGAAACGAATTTAATACACTTCTGCTAGATAAGATAGTTTTATATAATCTGAACTATCGCCGCTTTATTAAACGGATCATATTGCTAATGAAATTAATGCCTATAAATGTACAAAGCACAAAAAAGATCGATGTTGAAATATAGGTTGCATTATTATTACAACGTTTCCTTTTATGCCTGTATTTAAACGCATTCGGGGACTATTATATGACGAAGCCCCATCTTCTTGGGAATACACTTTTCTCAAGACAGAAAATAGCATACATTCAAAGATTCTAAAGGTTTTCTAAAACTGTACCATTGTCAGAATTCAGGGCACCTTCATAAAATTGTATCATTACTCTTCGATTTCACATAAGACAGCACGTGCAATTGAAAGAGAACCAAATCTGATCACGGCTTTCGGTAAATCTTAGCAGATTTTCTCTTCACCGATAACGATGATTTCGCCTATTGTACATATCATTGATTGAAAAAATTCGAAAATAAAATATAATTTAAAAAATTATGATCTCAGGTTATATTCCCTCTAAGTCATCTGCAAAAAGAAGCACTGCGGGTATTATTTCCGACATATAATGCTTAAACTACTTGACCCGGACGATAACATTTGTATCCGTATTTCATCTATATTTTCAAACATTTTGTGCACAAATATCCACTTTGTTGGCTACTTCTTTCGAAGATATGTAAGAAAAAGTTTCTACAAGTGCAAAACTACAATCTACATATTTCCATCGAGATCGCGAATTCAACGTACCATTTTTTTCTTAAAAGAGCGACATTGTTTAAGACTCTAATAGATTTAAAATAACCTTCATGGTTGACGCTATTCGCAAAGGATATTTACCCAGTACCACTCTAAAGTAAGTGAACAGTTTTTATCAATAAAAAATAAGCTTCTATCAAGTCTAAGCATCTTATATTTGTAAATATTTTGATTTAAAATCGTGTGACAAACAACAATACTATACGGTATTCTCTGCAACAAACAAAATAAAATATTTGATGTAAAACATAATATTTCAAAGTAATAAGAGTTATTAAGGTTGTTTCTAGTATCCGTGTTATGTTTCATATAGAAAGGTTCTATTTTATACTAACAAGCGCGGTAAAAGTTTTTAGGGATTTCTAACATTTCCAGTATTGTTACCTCAATTGGTTCCATAGAAACTTATGATCCTTATAAGAAACATAAAAGAATGGAATGAAATCTTTTTTGTGAATATTGCCTTTTATCTTGCTAACTCTACCATTTACTTCAAAATCCATGAATACCAATGGAAATATCTTCAAAATTCATGGACAATCTTCTAAGACTATTTTCCTGTGGCTAAGGTAGCTGGTCTTACTTACCCGTCGTTCGAAGTCCATTTTCCTGTTGCTAAAGTAGCTGGCCTTACTTACCCGCCTCAGATTTCCAACCTGAATAGAGAACCCCTAATTTATATGTAAAACGTGAGTATATGTATTAAAAGAATCGAATATTAAAGGCTTAAAATGTGTTCATTGTAATTGGGTAATATTCCAGTACTATGTTAAGATGACAATTTATAAGGGTTATACCGAAATATGTCAGTTCGTGATCAAGGTATGACTAAAATGTTAGTTTACAAAATACTAAATTTTATAGATTCTAGTACGTTTATTATCAAATATCTGCAAAAATACAATAAATACTATCCACAAAATAAATAAGAAAAACTTCACTTTTATTAAATCACTTTAATTAAATCTTTTCAAATAACGTAAATAAAAATTCACCTCGTCTATTTTGATACAAAATTTCGTTATTTTCGCTTCCAGTACAGTCTACCAGCCTACACAACTGTACTAACATACTGCGTCTAAAGAGTCATATAAACAAACCGAGTAATAGTAAACAAAACCCCAAAACAAAAGCATATATTGTTTGATTATTTACGGAGCAAGCTAATTAAATCTCGCCTCGAGCAGACGCCCGCGGTGTACGTATGGTTATGCAAATATACTGTTCAAATATTCTTACCTGTCATTCAAAGGAAAATTTAGCCGTAATTTTATTAAAAGTTATTTGATATGAACTTACTTGAATTAAAGCAAATGTCAAAGTCTGTTAATATTAATGGTAAACTTTTACTAAATGGATTTCCTGCTATAATGTCAAGTAATGATTCCAACTGGGATATGCAATACCTATGTAATTAGGAGACGCATTGTTTGAATTAAATACCACTACTCTTGAATGGATATGATAATAAATGGTGTAATGGTAATAAATAGTTAGCTCTCAAAGTTAATCCATTAATTTCAGTGAAATAAACGGTATGATTGTAAAAACTGTCTTTTTTTCGGGCTAAATTAAATTCTCTACTACATTTTTCATTCCATTGATAAAGAAAAGATAACAATACGTCTATAAGATATAATAGTTCTAAGAAATGGATACAAATGATAAGAAAATGTAAAAATATTTAGAAAATATAACATATTCTTCTAAGTCTAAGTCACATATCAATTGACTCAACCTCTCCAATTTCGTCTTCAGATTTCCATTTTTGTGTAATCACGATCAGAGATGGATCACGAAAACTGCTTTAGTTATTGCTAATATAACTAAAGCTTATCGCTTTAGTTACATTCTTAAAATAGTAAGTCCATTTCAAGAAAATTGAAGACAATATTCATCATTTAAATAAACTTAATATTTCTACGTGTTTTCCACGCCGTATACATATCTTTACAAATAACTAGTATACTTTTTAATGAATTAATTAAAAGGAATTTATTATACAAAACTAATTCGCGATTCTCGAGCAATATCAGTTGTATAGAACGATGTTTGAACAAAATATTCACGATACAAATTGTCAAAGCACAATATCGCTATACTAGTGACAACTATATCTGTACACAAAATATGCGCTTAATATCAAATGTGCTAGAAAAACTAAGCACATTAGATAGATGACAATTACATTCATGAATAGTTATTTGTCGTCAAAGGAGTTTTTCTTTCGTTTGTACCGTATTTATAAAAATTAGCCAACGATAGAAATAAACATTAATTAAATATACAATTTCTATAAAAATATTACATTATAACATTTTTCGTTAGCACATGCGCGATATACTTGAACAATATACAAATAATAAGAAGAGTTATGAATAAATTACCGTAGGTTTTTTTTTATTTTTCTTAAAGGCTTGAAAAAACTAAATAATACTTTTTTCTTACATTTTCTACACTTTCGCGCAATTCATTGATTTAAAGATAGGATGATCAGTAGTAACGATCACCCCTGCTTTCACGAGACGATGGCAGTCTCAATCAGGAAGACCAGTTATAGTTTATACCATACATTCCTCACACAGTACTCATTGTTACATAGTGATTACTGTATTTTATTGTAAACAATATTAAAAATACTATTTTCACGAATAACTCACGACAATTATTTGCTAATATATGATATAAATGCTTTGTTAGGTGCTACATATTATTTACTGGGATATGTAACTCAGAGTAGCGGTAATTAATCCAGCTAACATGTGCGGTGACTGCTCATCTTCCATTCGAGATCATACGTCATTATACTTAAAAATCAAACTTATCCACCTCATTTATTATAGATTTATTATCACTATCAATAACCTAACTTCCACATTTGCCATAATCCACGCTATCTCTTGTTATATTACTTTGATCAAAGTTACAACGATAATTTTCCCTTGAATGACGGGCATGAATATGATTTGCATATATGTATGATGCAACGATTGTTTGTCCGAGGTAAAATGTAATTAGCTTAATTCCAAACGAATCGAATAATGTATTATTTTACTTTAGGCTAGTGTTCACAAATTTTTGAACGGTGATATAATCTAATAATTGAGTTAGAAACTAAAACATGGAAATGAAAGTTTTTGCTTAAAATAAATGAAGTGAATTTACATTTAATTTAAATTAAAAACGGTTTTGACTTATTTTTTGTTCTGCAGAAATTGGGCATATATTGTAGAAATGTTTACATTGTATTCAGATTCGTAATAGTTTCGCATTAAGTTTAGTGAAATAAAAAAGTGTACTTAAAGGGATTGAACAATCAAGTGATTAAAGTATTTCCTGATCATATATTGATTCCATTTGCAAGCATAAAATATTCGCTATAAGTTTACCATAAACAGACCTTAAATGTAGATCTGATTGACAGGACTTCTTACGAGAATGCTAAATTTTAACATTCTCTTGAATAAGAATATATTAGAAGCCTATTATATTCAATTCTTATAATTGAAATTCATATATTCATTTGCTTCAATGTTTTTGTATAATTATTATTTATTTTTTGAGGTAGAGTAATATGTAACATAACTTTTACTCATGTCTTGAAAACAGAAATACATAAATTTCAAGAAACTTTATTGAAACTAACTGGCTGGCGTATTTCTCACCTCCTTAATATTTTGGGATTTTGGATCAATATCAAGGCGAAGTTATATATATTAAATAAGTTCGGAGATAAATTAAAAATTAACTTTCTAGTTCTGAAATAGCATCAGTTCAAAATAAGATTGCGTTGGATAGATTTCTTGTTAGACCCAGTCCTAGAATTAGAGCCTAAATCGTTTCATTTTTCTAAAAAGGAAAAATGGTTTACAATTTTTTTTTTATTTTTTTAACGACGACGTCATCATTTAGAAGAACATTATGCCACTAAGCTGAAATCTAGAGCAAGGCAAAGTAGACACAAAACAAATTTATATTCACCAGGGGCTTCTGCCATGAAATAATTTTCATCCGTGTCGACCTGTAAGTTTTTAGTACGTACCACGATTTGAATGCAACTTTTTCATTTACGAAAATGACTTTATGACCATTTGTGTAATAACTTTAAATAATTATTAAAAACTTGTTCCAATATTTTTTATAACTTTTTCAACTTAAATATATATTGCGCCGGCACCATTCATCGCAAAAAAATGTTTATAAAATGTATATTACAATCACGTAACGTAATATTTGTATTAATTGCAATAATCTTGAGTCCCGAAGCGCATTTCAGATATATAATACATTATAATTTGCTGTCGATTAATCACTTTGTCCATCAATTGTCTTTATCTATAATTTTTCTGAACGTATACTTCATAGTCTCCGAGATTAATCAACTTTAATATCTTGATTTTAGATCTAGGACAATCGTTTTGAACTATTTTTGTGGCACTCCGTTACTTTGTATGCTAATGTAGCGCAACGATTGTTTATATTTTCCTCGAGATAATTTATCTTTCGTAAATATTAATTTAAAAGATAACACGAATTTGTTTTCAACATTTTGTATTTAACTAATTTATCAAAAACTCAACATTATGAAACCAAGACAGTGTTTTATACATGTTTGTCACAGTTTTTAGATTTTGAAGACTGAAATTTATGCGTAATTAAAGGTATAGTAATTTATAAAAAGCAACTTAATAGATAAATATAACAAGCAATAATTTCATGGAAATAAAAACTTTTCACAATTCGAATTTTCAAAGAATAATAAAAAAACAACTTTTTGTTTAATTTATTTTATGGATCATCCGGTATTTCGAAATCTATACATAATTCTTTCAAAGTGATGTTTCGGTATATACCACATTCTTCGTTTTATTTCCCTGGGGTAAAAGAATAAATTGGTTTAGACAAAGGACATAAAACTGGTCATAAATTCGAACATCCATTACGGCACGCTTGAGGTATTGTCCTTGACATATATTTCTGGTAATAGCAAAAGTTATTTTGATTGCGAATTGAAATCTTTGAAAAATAAATGGTAAGTTAGCCCTCAGCATAAAGAACCCACATATAAGAACGGTTTGTTCTCCCGCTGACCCAGGAGTTGCACCCCCCCTCGCTATCACTAAAAGCCTTCATTCCGTTCGCCAAAGGATATTAGTCGTCGGGTCGTGGTATATCGGCATGGAACTAAATTTTAATCGCAACCGTTTTAACAGTGTTCCCCGTATTTTGTTACATTTTTGTCAGTGCTAAATTTTCATAAATCGGAAATGAAACTATATGGCCTATATTATTTCGGAAGGTATGCGCTTTCTAATACCAAAATAATTACGAAATTTTAATATATTTTTCCAGATACTAGTACAAACAAACAATTTTTTCTACTTTATCACTGCTCTGGCTCAATGAATCATAGCGATAGTCGTAGCCTATGAACCGTAGCGGTTCTTGAAATAAAATAAATGGTTCCGGAGATTAGCGCTAACAAACAAATAAAGATACAAAATTTTACATTTAGGGTAGATATTGAATTATTTTTGATACATTAATGTACCTACATTCGGAAGAAACTTCAAAAAATTACAGCATTCAATTATCAAACCAACAGACATTTCTACTAAACACGAAATGTAAACTGAAAAAGATAAATTTGTAGAGGAATAATTTTCTAAACACTTAACTAACACTTTTACTTTGTCTGTGCCAGGTAATTTACATTTTTTGTAAGATAATATATTTTGTACCCTGAAAACATAATAATCTTCCACAGGTCGAAGCCTCTCTTAATATCCTTTTATATCCGTTAATTTTCCCTTTCAATTAGGGAAGAGCGTTCGACTGCAGAAAGCACCCCACTTTCTCAACGTCAGTATTTTTCTATTTCTTGGGATTTTTTTCTGTGATTTTTCATTTTAATAAAAAATTTAATAAATTACTACACTATCCCATAAATTTGGGCTCCAAGCCTGCTTACCCCACATACTACAGAACTATTCACTATCTCTCCGCACACAGTATAATAATTTCATCTCTAGCAACGACGAAGGGACTAGGATGCTAGTTTTAATAAAATACTAGGCATTTATCAAAAAATAGCATAAAAACATAAGTTAACAATTACACTATTTTAAGGAATTATTTGGTACCTCTTTAATTAACTGTTAAATTTATTTTCATATTTCCACCATGTACCATGTACCAACATTTTTTAAACACTGTAGATAAAATAAAAATTGCCGCATCAAATTTGTTTATACATTATGAAACAAGAGGAACAGGCTTTTTTATATATTATTAATAATAAATTCAAATATCAAAAGGTTTTCAGTAATTTTTTCTTCTCGCGATCTCTTCATGGACTATTTTTCCACAACCTTCTGATAGAAAAAAATTCCAAACCCATCAATAACAGAACTAAGCCAAGTTGCAACGTGACGCCTGCCCCCACTTCTCCACTGCGCACTTTCCTGTTTCCGCTAACGAGCCTCCATAATTTAAATAACGCGGCGGTCATGTCACTAAGTCACGCGAGGTCTGACATTGTTTTTTTTAAATTAAAACAGCAGAGGGGCGGTGGCGAATATTTATGGGCAACATTAGTGGTTGAAGTGGCGAAAAAGCAATGGGTTCTAGCATTCAGCTCGGTGATTGGCTCAATAGCTCATAAATGGTGAAAGCAGAAATAATAGGAAATTGAGAAATGACATTCGACCGCAAATGACGATTATTTTTAATGCTTGCGTCATTTATATTATTTTGGATTGATGTATTATTTTAGCTTTAGTTGGTGGAAAAAATATTCGAAAAATACATTGAACTTTCTTGGACCTTGACTCGTAAAAGGAATTTGTTTTCAACTAAAGAAGTCACGAAATCCGTGAATTATTCCAAATTAACTTTTAATTTTAGTTTTGAATTTGTGTTGAAGGTAAAAATATCAGTAATACACATGATACTACGGAAAGAATAGAGTATACGTGATGCTGAAGTTAAAAATATCAGTAGTACACTAACGCCGAGTTCAATACACTAACTCATTGATCAGTGGCAACCTTCACGCTGTAGGAGCATAATTTGAAACATGCATTTATATCTGATGGACTTCCACGTTTACGGTTAAAGTATATATCTGGTAATTTTATTAGTCTTCTTACATATATGTATATTTGTACTGGTTTTAAGTCGAAAAAATATCCAGAACGTTTTTAAACTGTCACACGAACTGTCTCTTCAAAAATAGTAATAATAGGTTCACCTTGGTTGTATCCGTCTTCACAAAAATGGTAGAAAAGATGGAGTACGATCGTCATATTTCCCACAAGTCTGAACTTAAATGGTTTTCGTATTAAGTATGTTATAGAAAATGGAAAAGTACGATTTTTCTATAACTTCCCTCATTTTTTTGACTGTATCTTGGAGGCATTCCAAAATTTTGCATCTTTACTGTATTTTCGAAATCCCTTCCATGGTTTCCATAATTTTTACTTTTTATTTCTCACATACGTTGCTTGATTTATTTAATTTTACTTTTGTTCATATAGTTTTGATATTCTGTGTTCATATATATATATATATATATATATATATATATATATATATATATATATATATATATAATATATATATATAGTTTTTTATATTTCTATAAACATTAAATTTTTCTTGCATTTTCCTCGCAATTTCTCGATCGAAATATAGTCAGCAATATCACTCAGCTTTCATGATACTAGTTCTCTACTCAGAGAGACCAGTTATCATTTATACGCGTACTTCACGTCTCTCTAAAGTACTCATTATTACATACTGATGACTATATTTACTGTAAATGATAGTAAAAATATCAATTTCTCGGGTCACTATTGTATTGTAAATAATAATAAATATACCATATTCACGGTCTAATCACTACAATTATTTGGTAAAAGCAAATATTTTATAATAAATTTTAATATTTTATAATAATCTATATTTTATAGACGTTTTGTTAGATACTGCACACCATTTATTGCGATATTTAACCCAGAGTAGCTGTAATTATTCCACCTGATATGTCTACTAAGTACTCATCTTCCATTCGAGGTCATACGTCATTATACATAAAAATCAAACATATCCAGTTCATTTATTATAGATTTATTGTCACTATTAATAACCTAACTTCCACATTTGCCATAATCCACGCTATCTCTTGTTATATTACTTTTACCGAAGTTACAACGATAATTTTCCTTTGAATGACGGGTATGAATACGATATTCATGTACATATCCGCCCGAGGCAAAATATAATTAGTTTCCTCCCCAAACAATAGAATATCGTATTCTTATGTTTACTATTTTTTGGCTTGTTTATGTGACTATATCAGCGTAGCTAGTAACTACGGTGATATAAATCAATAAATACATTGGAAACGAATGAAAACATAAAAATGTTTTTGGATTAAAATTAAATGAAAGGAATTTATATTTAACTCTATTGAAATTATTTTAGTCGACATTTTGTGTGGAAAGTTTCATAATAGGTTTAGCGAAATTTTAAAAAAGTGCTTTCGGGAAGTGAACCTTAAATATCAAAATATATTAACAAATTCAGGCATTTTTCTGCTCACATGGATATCATTCGATCATATTGATAACATCCGTAAGCATAAACTTTTCGCTATACGTTTGCCATAAACTGACCTTATCCAATATGGCATATAAACAATTGGATAGACAAGACAAGACTTCTTACGAGAATACTGCATTTTAACATATCCTCTTGAATGAGAATGTAAGACTGTTGAAGCCTATTATATTAAATTGTTATCATCGTATTTCATATATTCATTATATTTTATGTTTATTGTTTACTTATTATTTACTTTCTAAAGTAGAAATATACGATGCCATATTTTATACTCATCTATCGAAAATGGAAATGTATTAAATTTATAAGAAACTTTGGGGAATGAAACTAGCTGGCCTATTTTTACGTGATTAATATTTTGGGATGTGTACATTTTGAACCATTATCCCAATTAAGTGATAAGTTAAAAATGATATTTCACTTTTTATTTGGATAGATTTCTGATTAGATCTAACTCCAAAATTTGGGTCTAAATCCCTTCATTTTTTCTAAAAAAAAACTATCCCCAAATTTGTTTTTCGTCTACGATTCGCTCATTACATTTTAACGTCATCATTTACAAGAATATTACGTCATGGCATGTAGATTACTAATGCAGAATTTTGTACGTAATTATAAATAAGTAATTTATAAAAAATAAGCAACCTAAGATATAATTGTAACATATTTACTATGTTAGTGAATGAAAAACTTTTGACAGTATTTCCCTTCAGAATGTTCTAAGAATAATAAGAAACCAGCTGGTTGCTTAATTACTTTTTTTCATTATCAGGTATTTCGAAATTCTATATTTTTTCCATGTAGTTCTGTTCATACCACATTCTTTTATTTCCTTTGGATAAACGAATAAAATATTTTTCATCACTGGCTGATTTAGACAAAACACATAAAATTGGCTATAAATTCGTAAATCCATTCCGGTGCGCTTGAGATATGTTGTTGCAATTTATTTCAGGTGATAGCAAAAGTTATTTTGATTGCGAATTGAAATCTTTTAAAAATAAAAGGTAAGTTAACTCCCATCATAAAAAACCCAGATATAAGGATGGTTTGTTCTCCCGCTGGCCCCCCGCCCCCCACCCCCGCTCTCACAAAACGCCTTCACACCGTTTGCCAAAGGATATCAGTCATCGGGTCGAGGGTATATCGGCGTCAATATTAAGTTTAACCAAGAACCGTAACCATTTTAACCGTGTTCCCCGTATTTTGTTACATATTTTGTCACTGCTTAATTTTCATTAATTGGAGACGGAACTATATACCCCATATTATTTTTAAGGTGTGTACTTTCTACACAACGATAATTGTGCAATTCAATTTATGATTCCAGATACTAGTACACAAACAACGTTTTCTATTTTATTACTGCTGGGGCTCAATGAATCATAGCTTATAAAACGTAGCAGTTCTTGAAATAAAACAAATGGCTCCGGATATTAGCGCTAACAAACAAAGAAAGAAACAAACTTTTCCATTTATTACAGGTATTAAATTGCTGTTGATACATTAATATCCCTTAATATGTCGAATAAACTTGATTAAAATAATAGGCCAGCACAATTACCTAACAAACAGAAATTTAAACTAAAAATAAAAATGTAAACTGAAAAAGATAAATTTATAGAGAAATAATTTTCTACATACTTTATACAAGACTTAAATAATACTTACTTTATTCTTTCCAGGCAATTTACGTTTTTTTAAGAAATCCCATTTGCACCCTGAAAACATAACACCTTAACACGGGTCGAAGCCTCTCTTAATACCCTTTTATATCTGTTAATTTTCCCTTTCAACTAGGGAAGAGCGTTTGGCAGCAGTAATAACTCCATTTCTCGACATCAGTATTTTTTTACTTCTTGGGATTTTTCTGCAATTTTAATAAAAAATTAATAAATTAATACACTACCGTGTAAATCTGCGCTCCAAGCTTGCTTACCCGACATACTTCAGAAAAATTTGCTATCTTTCCGCACACCCCATAACAATTTCATCTCTAGCAACTATGAAGGATCTTGGCTGCTAGTATTAATAAAATAAAATAATTGATTAAAAAAGTATGATAAGAGTTTAAGCTAACAATTTCAATATTTTAAGAAATTATTTGGTACCCCTTTAATAAACTGTTAATTTTGTTTCAAACATGTATTATCATTTACAAGACATAGTAGATAAAATAGAAATTGGGTATTTGTCGCATTATACTTTTTATCAAACGATATACTTTATAACATACTATACAAAGAACTAATTAACACATTACTGATTGACGTCTATCCAACAGTTTACAACACATACTTAATTTACCTTCATGTATTTATTAAAACAATATTAAGTAAACAATTCGAACATATTTATTCCTAGCTGTGAAAAAAAGCCCAAATATAAATACTTTCATATTGTTAACTAATATTATTTCGCAATCTCACTATCAATATATGAATAACATTTGTTTTTTGATAAACTGCTTTTCATATATAATATTAACAATAAATTAAAATATCAAGATCTTTTCAGTGATCTTTTTTTCTTCTCAGAGAACATTTTTAGAACATTTTTTCCACTACCTGCCTATAGAAATAATCCAAACCCATCAATAACAGATCTAATTCAAGCTGCGATATGACGCCTGCCCCCGCCCCTCCGCTGCGCACTTTCCTATTTCCGCCAACGAGCCTCCATAATTTAAACAACGCGGCGGTCATGTCACTAAGTCACGCGAGGTCTGACATTGTTTTTTTTTTAAATTAAAACAAAAGAGGGGTGGTGGCGTATATTTATGGGGAACATTAGTGGGTGGAGCGGAGGAAAAGCAATTGGTTCTAGCTTTAATTTCGGTGATTGGCTCAATAGGTTATAAATTGTGAAAGTGGAAATAATGAGAAATTGAGAAATCATATTTAATCGCAAATGGCAATTATTATTAATGTTTGCGTCATTCATATTATTTTTTATGGATGGAAGAAGTACTCGAAAAATACCTTGAACCTTCCTTGGACCTTGACTCGGGAAAGAGTTTTGTTTTTAAGCGAAGAAGTCACGTAATTCGTGAATTATTTCAAATTAACTACTAATTTTTGTTTTGAATTTGTATCGAAAGTGAAAATATCAGTTGTACACATTGACTGAGTTCAGTATCATGACTTACTGATCAATGGCAACTCTCAGCTGTAGAAGCATAAATCTAAACGTTCATTTATACCTAATGGTCTTCCATCTTTGTTGTTAAGGTATAAATCAGGTTATCTAATTAGCTTTCATTTTATATACATGTTTATTTATACAGTTTTTAAGTCAAAAAATTATCCAGAAAGTTTTTAAACTCTAACGCGTACTTCCTCTTCAAAAAGAGCTGGTAATAATATCTTCATCATAATAATCTTAATACTAATAAAATAAGACAATTCTCATCTTGGAGACGAAAAGACGAGACATCTTGACGATGAGCTTTATCAACATGATAATCATGTTAAATCTATACCCATTAACCGCCGGATAGCCCAAACGGTCCTTCGCCATTGGCATCCAGCTGTTTTCCGCCGAGTTTTTGGGTCGTCAGTTAATCTGGCTAGATTGCGTCCCACATTGCGTCTCGCGATTCACGCTCTCCACTTAAAAACTCGTCTTTTACATTGGTTATTGGTTGTTCGGTAAATATATCATGTACGTATCTACTTCGGCTTGCTAATATTAAATGATATATCGATTACATTGGTTCTTCAGACTTCCTCATTTCTGATTGTCCCTTCAGACTTCCTCATTTCGGATTGTTGCCTTCAAAAGCGTATTGAGCATGGAGAAGGAAATTGAACAGATATTCCCAACATAGAAAACTCTTTCCGCAACTCGCAGTGCAACATTAAATTTATGAATCAGATCAACCAAAATATCTACAGAGCTGAAACCTGTATAAGGTTTCAGCTCTGTAGATCTTTACCGAGAGAGCATTTATGAACTTTATAAAATTACTTTTATTATTACCATTGTATCCTACAACCACAAAGTAATATTCTGCAACATTCTTCTCCTATATGAACTCTATCTTTCAGCTGAATTATAAGAAAAATCTCGAACAGTAATTAGTGTACTAATTTGTAAATTTTAATACCACAAAAAAGGAGAAGTATACCTACATTGGAACCAGCTGTGTCAAATGTAATCTATTGTTTTACACGTTAATATAATAACCGCATGAAATGAAAGCAGTTAAACACAATTCAAGCTTGTCTTGTTACTATTCCGTACCACTGTGATACATACTGACATCGAAGAAGTCCGACAAGTCGCATGTGATCGGCGTGTTACCTTGCGGTGTGAAGCGATCTTATTCTATATATGTTTTGATATAAACAATTTATAACTGTCGTTATTTTAGATTCAAATAATTAAATTTGATAATATAAATATAAATAATAAAAATATGATAATTTAGATTCAAATAATTAAATATTTGTTGTAGAAGCTATTTCGGGTATTATTCGGGTATAGATTTTTGTGGTCTATAGTTTTTGAAATCGTGACAAGGAATAATGATTTTTCAAAAATTTTTTGTAATTTCTAACAAAAAATACGCTTAGAAACTAGATTTAATCATAATTTATATCATCATAATTTCAAGGTGCAAGCTGTCGGTGAATGAAAGAAACATTGACATAGTTAAAATATTTCAGCGAATGAGAAAATACTTCCACTCTACCATTATTTTGAAATTTTGAAACGCATAACCCATTTCTTTTTAATTAATTTTTATTAAAAAGAAAGGAGTAATTTAAGTAAATACTCCTTAGAATAATTTCACTACTGGTTTTATATTATTCTACATTTTTATGGTTTCTACTAAAAACAGCGAATTTAAAAGGAGCCAACTATGTGTACGTTCAATTGAATTAAATCACGAATTCAACTTTTTGTAATATATGTTATTAGGCTACTACTTCGTAGAATAAACTACATTTCCAATATCTATGCAAAAAACTTCCTTTGATATACAGACAGATAGATATAGAGATGACGTAATAAATGATCCGTTTGTCAAATTTTGATACGAAATATTTGAAATGGATAAGGAGCTATTTATCAAGATCTAGTTTGATTCAATCTTGGTCCGTAGACATTATTAAATTTAAAACCAAACACTAGAAAATTATTATATAATTATTTGCTAGATAATAATACGGTGAACAAATATTTATTTACATTAATACATACATACATATAAATATATATGAATATTTTTATTTGCATATTTATTTCAATTCAATTATTATGAATAAAGAAACATAAATTAAACATTTAATCCATACTCATGTTTAATTAAGTTTATTATGTGTTACAAAACCTTTTTCAAATGCCCACTTTAATTTTGAAATACGCTTATTATAATATTGTAAATATTTCTAGAAGTTTAATTGTAATAGACCGATAGAAAATAAAGAACTTAAGTTTTAAATAAAGATTCCATTGTGATATTTTCTAACATATACGCAGGAAAAAGTCCTAACACACTAAATAAGGACATTGCAATCACAGATATAATGTATGCATTGTCTATTATCGAAAATTAATAATTTGTAATTGCCGTGTAGACTAAACGAAATAATAATAAAGAAAAATCTACTATCGTTTACATAGAACATTATTCAATATAGTCTTTTAGACGTATTTGAATAAAATAAACCTTAAAGACAAGCAAACACAAACCTATTAGATGTAAGAACGTGTATTTTAATTAAAGAGAAGAAAGGAATCGACGAACAGAGTCTCGTATCGGTTTCAATATTGAGAATAATTTGCGGAACATTTTGCTAGATAAGAACTGTTTTTGAAACTTCACACTATTTTATAAAGACAAATGAAAATGAAGACAAAACGACGAGTAAATTTTTTTTAGGATATACTTTATTTTAATTGCCGCAATAATTATATTTTTGTATGTCTCAAGGGCAAGCGCCTCAATTTTTAAAGCAGATATGTAACAAGTAAATAAAAGGTGTACATGCACATATTTGTTTATTGCTTGCCCCTAAAGAGCTCTGTTAGTTTCCTACTTATACCTTCATCTGCTCATTGGCATTATTTCTCCAAAAATTGCTCAGCAGACGCAATAAGCTTTCCTAAGATATTTTTCCTATTTTTCATTAAGTTTTTCATACTGTGCTGACTTTCCTGGATGTGCTATTAAATCAAGAAATTAATAGTATTTTCTAGTCACCAGAATAAATACGCATATAAAATCTTAAAGTAACGGGATATTTAGAATTTAATCTAACTTGAATTGCAAGATTTGATCCAATGTAATAGAAAAATGAAGCTATTAAAACATGTTAATTAGAATTTGGACTTCCTTTACACTTATCCAAATGACAGTTTATTACACAGCGTACATTGTCTCTGATAGAAAACTTAGATAATTTTAAAATATATCATTCGGTACACTTCACTGATGCGTTATTTGTTAGACGTGGAGCACACAAACAACAGGGAAAATCTTTAAATAAAAGATTCAACTTAAGTTTTGCAAACCAAGTTACACATAAAATCCATTACATATAAAGAGAAAAACAATCAACTACTGAAAACAAAATATCGCGTGCCTGTCAGACAGGAATGTTACGTTCCGATCCCGATGTCGTGCCAGTTATTCATTGCTGTCTCATAAATATTTCATGTCGTATAAAAATTAATACATAATACGATTCATAAGCCCCTGCCATGCCAAAAATAGAATGAATCGCTCTAAGTAACCAAATGGCCGTTTTATAAGTCTGATGTTTGCGGATGATGGAGTATTTCATGTAGAAGCATGTTGCTACAATAAGCGGAAATGACGGTTGTATTTTTATATTAGCACCATCATCCGGTGTTGCTTGGGCAAAAATTGTCGTCGAGTATATACCGTCACAGCAAAACATTCGCAGCTTCCGATTCTCAAAATATAACAGTAAAATGTCCTTCTTTTGATACACGTTTACATTATTTGTGGTCAAACCCTGAAAGAAATTTAACTCTGTCATCAAATATTCCATCATGAGAAATTCGTACTCACACACTGCCTAATAATAAAATAAATGTTATTATGTAACTCATTAAGCTGCCAAATCTCATCAGTAAAATGATGTATTATACAATAGAATTATGTATTATCTATTCGCCGTGATATGATAGGAAGATCATAGGTCTACGACTTTTAACCTAGCGCCGGATGGGATCCCAAGCCCGGTTCCCGACTGTTCGTCGAGCGGAACTCGATTGCTGTCCCGATTAACTATAAGAGATTGTTGCCATAGCGATAATTCCGCCATATGTATCAGTTGTGGACTTTGAAGTCTGCATAAATAAATATATAAATAAATAAATATAGTAGAGAAGATAAAAACCTCTTAGGTACGAATAAATCTCGTGCTATGAATGTTTTGTGCACACAGAATTACACAAATACGAATGTAGAGTTCATAATATATCAAATATTGATACTATTTTTTTCCATGTTAAATATTATCTAGTATATCTCTCACAGAAAAATATCATAAATTTCTCAAATATTATGAGCTGTAGAATTGCTTTAGTTCTTTTGTCAACTTTAGGTAAACAACAAGTGAGACGCGACGTATCTATTGTAGACATGTTCAATAATATTTCCAAAATTATCTTATGTGAAAAGATAATTTTTGAATTCAAACCCATCCCCCTTTCAATTAATTCTCCACACGACTGAAAGCAAAATTTATTTTTATTCTGTTATTTGCTTCAGATTTGAGATCTATTATATTATAATTTATGTGGGCTGATTAAGGTATATTAATATCCGAAATTTCAACTTTCCACCTTAAACGGTCTCTGGGAAATCGATAGTGATAGACAGACATACAAACACATTAAGGATTCAGTTTTTATATCCTAAGAAGGAAGAAATTCTACATGGATTCCGTTTTCTCTCTTTTCCAGACAGAAAACCCGAATCCTAAAAATTATATCAAAATTTGAATACATTTCCCGTTATACAAAAATCACGAAATACCAGGTAATTTTATACACAATAGTAGGTAAGAACAATACCTAAATTTTGAATTGAAAAAATTAAATAAATACCTACTTAATATATGAATATTTTGGAAAAATCGTCAGAAATCGCAGATACTTTCCTATTGACGAGCTTATTAATTACGAATTAATTTCCTTTATTTTCTCTTATGTATTACGTACGTAATACTTCCAAATTTATAACATTTAAATTATTGTAGTGACTGAAAGTTTCTAGGGTAATTCAACAGTAAATAATCGAAGAGATATTGAGGAAGAAAATAGAAAAGAGGCAAACTTTATATTATTTTTTTTAAATTTGAATAGCTCATTTCACTTCATGCCTACTTATAAAAATAGTAAGCTTATTCCAAATATTTTTTTTCCTTTCGTTCGATGTAAACTTTTTAAATTTTTTCAGAGTTCCCAAAATTGTCATTAAATGTACCTTGATATTTGTTTATTGATGCCTAATAACATCACATTGTAGGATGGAATTAATATTGACTTCTATCTTGGTAATATACTTCAAAAATCTCGTTGACTTTCATTAGTTTGCTTTTGCATTTAACATACAAAGATTTACCTTTAGTTACAATAACATTATAAATTTACATCCGTCCTATTCCTAGATCCGTTTCTAATTCGGGTCTCGTACGACTCCATAAACGCATAATGGAATACTTCATCTCAAGTCCGCGGAAACGTGAGAAAGCTCCAATCTTGCTGAAGCAAAGTAAACATTCAAAGGAAATTCTATACCGACCCCTGTTGCAAAAGCCGTTTGAATAGAGAATTTGAAAAGTGATACTGGGAAAACGCGTAGACCGTTATTATGTCGTGGAACGATCCTCCGGGAGTTGTATTTTACCTCCCCAGAGTCATTGTCAAAATAAGAGTTATTTAGCCAGTGTCAAGGGAAACTGGTAATGAGACGGCTCATTATACACTTTCTGTAGTGTATTGTATTTCTTTAAGTAATATTTAAAAACAAATTGTCATCAATACGTAGACATAAAGTTAATTTAAAACAGGAAATAAATGTTTTTTTTAATAAATTAGCTTAAGATTAAATAAAATTACTCGTTTCAAGATTGGGTTGGTTAAAAAGTAAAGAGCATTTTTTCGAAAATTATCTCGATAATATGCCAACGTTCTGGAAGCATCCATGATCAAAGATATATAAAGGGCGCAGCACGCTCTCACTTATTTAGTAGTAATTAAGACGTTGCCCTGTTAACGCAAATAAAATATGAACAACATTAAGAGCCATGTCAGACACTGTTTAATCTACGAGTACCAATTTGGTTACTCTGCTGTCGAAGTTACGCGTAACATATCCCACCGCGTAGCTCGATCGATGGAATTGGACAGCGACAGGTTAAAATTGTTAATTGAAGAAGATAGCCGATTAACGACGTGCTAGCTAGCAACTGAGCTCGAGTGCTCCCACGGAACTATAGAAAATTATTTACACCTCCTGGGAAAAATCTTCAAATGCGGTACGTGCTTACCACATGAAGTCAACCCGTAACCATATGAACTCAACCAGTCGTAACCGTAGCTCGGTCCTCATATGGTCAATCGAACTCGCCTTAATGTTTTGGATTTTGGTTGGGCACAGATCCCACCCGCCATATTCCGCAGGTCTTGCACCCACTGATTATTATTTGTTTAGATCGTTCAGAAACTCCTTATGCCAAAGAAACTTAGCAGATATATCTTACCAACACGAACATGCTATCTCTGCCTACGAAATATTATGAAGATTGTTCGTATCTACTCACCATCACATCATACAATATACTGCGATTCGGTGTTTATTAGATCTCCAGACGCATTAAATTCATGTTTATGGCAATGTGATACTTTCTAAAAGAGTGGTAAAGTCATCACTACTAAAATTTATATAAGCTATAGTAATAAGTACCCCTATTTCTCTCGATTCTATCTAAAATATTTAAGAGCCGAAATATCGTAATTACAGTTGAATATAAATGTAACAACTCACTGCATAGCACACTAGACAGAATTTAGAAATAAATCAATAACTTGAAAAATCAACAGCTGTAGTAACTCAAGTTAATTAAAAAATAATAATAAACGACGTTACATATTGTATAATCTTCATTCATTTACGTTCATTAGGTAATTTGTATTTATCATTAATAGAATATGAGAAGGTCTCTATTCGGGGTAACGATGAAATGAACACTACGGATAAAAACTTATATCCACTGTGATCCGAAGCTATGTCTCGCTCATATTTGATTTAATTAACTCACATGTGTAATTAATGATAACATATTTCCATCAAGCTATGTATATCATCATCTAATTTTGTCTATCCCAAAATTTACAAAATATATTTCGATATTGCTCTCCATTTCTACTGAATGAACTACGATTCAGTGTACCACAAAAAATGGTATATTTTTAAATGATAATAAAAAAAATTAAAACAAGCAAAATATTAAAATCAGACGCCATTATTAACATTTAAGGTTCTTTATCGTAACGGAAATATCTTTTAAATCTCATTCATATACATGTAATAATTTTACGTACTTTCTTAAAATATTACAAAACATCACAAGAAAACTCATCGCTTCAACATATCTTGATGCAACATTTCCTTCAATCAATTAAAAAATATTCACCTACCTATCATCACTTAATTTGGATACATGTTTACAAGCGAGATTTAGTTGGTTCCGTATTTGATAATTAATGTTTTGTAGCCCCTGGCTATTTGACCCAGAAAGCTTTCCCCTAATAGTTCCAAGGCACGAAAGCTTTTTCGATAAAATTAAACTCCTACTAGAGCTTTTGTTTTGGCTCGAATTTCAGCTAATTTAAATACATATATAATAACAGTTTCAGGATTGATTTTACTTGAAATATATTTAGACTTCATTATACATTTTACGAAGTCAAATTCAAAATACAAGAATAACCCTAAAATATTATTTTAAGTAAATGTATTCATTAGGCATGTTTATTATCAAAACAATTACTATTTTCCCTCAATATTGGTCGGCGTACGATCGAAGGTAAAATATTTTACATTATTACGTTGAATTATTACTCATAAATGATTTATCAATAGTTCAATCACTCATAGTTAAGTTTGTTTGTATTTATTTGTGCATCCAAAAATATACGTGGGTATGTAATTTATCGTATTGCGGTATACATGCAAATGGCTACTACAATGAGTTTTTCTTTTTGAAATATTAGGTAAATTCAGTGAATAAATGTATGAAAATGTTTTCGCATTTCTCTTGTAGACTCGATACAAATTATAAATGTAAAAAGCAGAAAATGATCGAATGATAAATTGAACGTCTTTAATTTAATAAAAATCTGACTTTTCGGCGTATTTTAAATGAAAGTCCTCGACGAATCTATTATTTATTATATGAGGATAAATTTCCGTTGGTGTAAATGATTTTTCAATAATCTACGCCAATAGTCTTAATAATACCGATAGAATATTTTTAAGAAGTAACCTTCCAGGAACCAGGAATCAGTGACAATGTGTGCGTCGCAAAAAATATACGACCACAGACAAGATAGCGTGTGTTATATGTGTGTGTGTGTGTGTCTGTATGTATGTGCGCGAGCGTGTGTATGTGTGTGTGTTTGTATGCATGCGCATGTGTGTGCGTGTGTACGTGCGTGTGTGTGTTGAAATAAAAAATGCGCAATTGAAATATATAATTTTTTGGCGTCGATGTATTCTATTGGAGTTTATTTAGTATAATCGTTGCTAAGTATAATCGTTGTATTAATTCAAGTATAATCGTTGCTAAGTTAAAAGCAGTTGACAAACATAGTAAATCAATATTTTCCCCATACATTCTTTTTCATTTAACATCACTTAGTAACAGATTGCACTATAAGGAAAATTTCAGAACTATTTCTAAAGAAATTTTTACACGTTAAAATCAATAACGCTTGACCTATTTATCTTATCAGTGTACGAGTGAATATATCGTACTATAAACCTTATTTCTTGCAAACGATAACACACATAATAAATAAAACATCAATTATTAATCCTCTCTGAATTATTTGTTTTTCAAGTTTTAATTGGGAGTTTTTCTTTTCATCAGTTAATTTTCTTATTTAATTCAATTAACTTGTATATAAGATCACTTCGCAGTCATAAATAACTTATATTTTGAAGTCACATTATGATGTTGAAAATTATAAGAAATATCAAATTCCATCATTTAAAATTGTTGAGACTTCTCTAATATCTATCGTTCAATATCTATGGTGTTCAGTGTGAAAGGTATTAAAGAAATAATGTTTATTAATTTTATATCAATCATTTGTTTTGCTGTGTAATTGATATTTTGGTAAGTATTATTTATTATATTGTAATGTACATTTGAAAGATAAAATTTGAGAAATGGTATTTAGGTTACTATTCAAATTACATAGCGATTGATCTAACAACTTACTTTTCGTTATTGTATCTAGTTTACATTATTAATTGTATGTGTCAAACGACGATGTTTTCCTCATAACATTTTTGTTTCAAATTATATTGATACGTAAAAGACCGACATCGTTTACTGACTAACTGATGGTGCTCGCTTTTATGAAATTCAATCTCTCAAGTTATAAAAATGGAAATATATGGGAATGTCGAAATAATTAAAGTTGGAAACAGGAAACTCTCAGAAAATCACGAACTGTAAATAATTAATACAGTTAAATATAATTAATGTATCTGCCTATTATTTTCAAACTGTTAGCTTTTAAAAACGCTCTCTGTTTACCTATTTGATTACTAAAACGAATCCAGTGTTTAAAAAATTGTCTATCTGTCATTATGTCATAGCTGTCTATGAATAGATTTAACTTGAAAACTATTCAAACTATTGTAATAAATTTTACAGAGGTTATAGATAGTAGACCTGAAACTTAATTTGTCTCTACAGGTACGCTTTGCTTAACACATACTGTGTAATTAAATCAGATCAAATATACATTAAAATACAGTGAAATCTAGATACATTCCTATATTGAACCCTATAATTATCCATCGATCGTACTTATTATACCTTTAGACGATATATACATTTTTTATTACATTCTAGAGATAAATGCAGTGCGGTAGCAAAAACCTTGGTAATCGAAAGTTTTTCTATGCAATCTCATAGGACATCAATCTATACTACAGTAGCAAAGCCTTTGATTAATTAGATATGTTTATACTTTTTTTTTTAATAATCTCTTTAAACAAATCAAAAGGTGTACGCGAGCGAAGTCGAATTCCTTTCTTGCCCGGATAAAGTCGAGAGAGCCAGCTAATAATATATAAACGTTTCAACACCCATGGCTTATTTACATTTATTTTTATATAAATACGTATATGAAGACCACACACACTCATCTAAACATATTGGGGTTGCTATTCCATAAAATTCTACCTACTTTTATTTACTTTAGGTTAAGAAAGTTATAAGGTCAACTCTTTCAGAGGCTAGCCAACTCGTAGCCATACTTGTAAATGTGTAGCGTTTGGTATCGTGTTTCCCAGACGCATTTTTTTGTTAGTACGGCATAGACTTGTGGGGTAAGTCAAGCGAATAAGCCTGTCCTTGCTTGGTTTCAGTGGTCGATAGAAACAAAGGCCTATTGTCACGCCTTTTAATAATATAAGCTAGTCCACGGTCAATGCTGCTTTTCATTAAGAACCAAAAATTCAGTAAACAGAAGAAATAATCCGTAACTTTACAGTTATCTTCGTCATTATTATTCTAATTAAATTATAATATACCTTGTACAACGTATTAAAACACTGCGGTTTCAACTCTATTTTTATCGGTGCCGTTATACTGTTCGTAATTTGTGATCATTAGGCGCAAATCATGAAAGTCTGAATGGGTTTATTTCTGACATAAATGTATATATTTTTATAAGGATTTTTGTAATTTTACTAACATTTTACATTTTTTAAAGTTTCGTTCCTCAAAAGAGAAAAAAGAACCCATATAAGATCACTTACGTGTCTGTCTGAATGTAATAACTGTTTTTCCCTGAAAATCCATGACATAAACTCGAAATTTGGCAGAGTAATGATATATTAATGCTCAAAAAATTTTATAAAAATGTTAGGGCAAGGGGCAAATTAAATTCTCGATTTTTTAAATTCTAGGTATAGTGTGGATTTTACTTTGAAAGGGCCTCAATTTTTTTTCACTATATTAAATAGTACATTTTCAATATATTTTTTTTGCTTATTTTTCAATATATCTGAAAAATTTTAAAAAAAGGAATATATTGGAAATATTGTAAAAAGTCAGTCTATAAAGATTATCTGGGATCTTATCATTTTTGAATATTCATTATGTTTTACGCCTGGGAAAGACATAATACGCAATCGTATTTACGTTGACAAACATTGATATTTATAAACATGGGAACACTATATACCTATAAATATTTATAAGTGCCTGTATGTATACAGAACTGTCGAATGCAAATTCTACTTGTGACTGACATGTTTTTTAATTGATCGTACGACAAGTCTTAAAGATATAAAAAAGCATAATATAGTTTCCAAGTTCTATATAAGTCTTCATTCTGAACGAATTTTATATTCTATTCTAATAGGGAACGATGGTCTTATCAACTCACCATTGCTCTATTAGATATTATTATTATAACATCGAAGAGAAGTTCTAGATCATTATCGGTTAGACGGGAAAGAGTTATGGCTTCAATATGCCATCCACCATCCTGCTCTGTATACTGTAACATAAGATATAACTTATAATATTTCTAAGGAATTCGTTCACTGTCATCGTCTCTACAAGGTTTGAACTATAGTTATGGATCGTGCGTGTGGTTTCATAGACTAAATATTAAAACTTATTTTCATATTTACTAAATTAAGTTTATTCCGAAAAAATATGTTTAATATCTCTTTCTCGTTTAAACTCTCTTTCGCTTTCATCCATTTATTGATATTTCTAGAAATTACATTGCCTAATTCACAAATAATTTATAACCTATTTCTAATATGGAAGTGACTGCAGTACATTTTTTAAAAATATCTTGCATTAATATACTTACATAGCGACAAACATAAAAAGTCTCTATCAAAAAGGTTTATAGAAGTCAATATGTGGATTACGAGATACTCTAATTAATATCGTTTCAACCACATAGTTTTTGACTATCGATACGCCTATGTGCCACGGGCTATATTTTCATAAACTATATAGCTGAGTTGATTAATAAATAATGACAGTCGCGAAGAAAAAATAAATTCAATTTTTTTTAAAAATTGAATTTATTTAATTTAAGAATTGAAAAATTTGTCAACTTTCGGAGATAGTTATTAAACACATAATACATTATATAATTGCCTAAATGAATAAAAATCGGAAGACCCGAGGTTTACAGAGTAACGAGAATGTGAAGTCGTTTCCCATCCCAGCCGCAATCAGTTTGATCGAATTCTTGTTGCAAAGTTCAGACGGGCCTCATCAGGAAGAAAGAAAATTTTCTCTTGTGGGGTTTGTCAATAGAGTTAAAGTATCACATTTTGAAGCTGACTGCAGTACACTATTGCAGTAAAAGTTGTATTAATAGAAAGTACTTACTAATATATTTAATCACACAAAGAACGTAATATATTCGGCATTGGTTTGAACAATTCTTGCTGACACAAACACTGCCGCTTACGAGTATGATTCATATATACAATCCCTATGATTATCTGGTCGTCAAACCAGCTAAAAGGACGTCAAAAATATGAAAATTATATACACATATATATATATATATATATATATATATATATATATATATATATATATATATATATATATATATATATATATATATATATATATGCCTATGCACGTCAATTGAATAAATCTTGACTTAATTCGTAAGCGTTCTTGTAAATGTTTCTCTCCTCAACTTTTCTTTAGTTAATCCAAACATTGTTCGATTCCTAAACTATCTCCTAAAAAAATCCTATATCCTAAATATCTGTTACTAGATTCAGAGTAAGGATCGTAAGGAGCTACTCTCAGGTATAGGCTGCATGTGAGTTCCGTGGCAGAAGAATCAGATTGAAATTTATAATTCAACCAATATTTTAATATGATAATATGATCGACGTTGACTCGTCAATAGTTCGACTGTAAACGATGTTGAAGAAGGCTGGGCGCTCTTTCTTATCTATATGCTGGACCGAAAAATGGTCTCAAAGTTTCACGAAATTTCCACATATATTTCATAGTTGTCAGTAGTCAGAAATTCAGATGAAATTAGGTGACAATTTTCAATCAACTCCAACGTATTAGATATTAAATATTCTGTCATAGTAATACAAACAACACAATAAATATAAAAAAATATAATAATTAAATCAAAAATGTAATTAAATATTGCATGCTGTACATACAGTATGAAACATTTTTAATAGAAAATAATTTTAAATAATAATCTTAAATAAACACAGACTTTTAGCACATAGAGGAAAGTCCTTTAGTATCAGCTAGCATCCAGTAACGGCCAATCGCTAATTCGAACATTGTATATGGCGCTGAGATCTTCAAGTAATACGCTCTCTTAAGTTTATGCTTCGTACTGAGGTGAACAGTTTATCTGTCAGTGCAAAGATTTGCGTTGGGTGTGGTAAAGGTTTGATATAAAACCAAAATTCCGTGGATAGTTTTTGGTATTTAAAGAATGAGTTTGAATGAAGTCCAATCTTGCGTGTATTATTATTTATACAGCTACACAAGATTTTATTGCGTTCTAAGAGTTTCGGCCACAAAATTGACTTTCAGTATCGGCAATGGTTTAAATTCCTTATAAAGTGATTTCATTTATTTAGTGGTAAAGAAAGACGGAAGATAAAAATGATAGGAAGACGTAGAGAAAAAAGACAGATGATGAAAATGATAGGAAGACGTAGAGAAAAAAGAGCACCTGGAATGATGCTAATATACATAAAACCGTTAATAATGTTTTGAGTAAAATAATGGGTGCAAGAACTGCATAAAATGATACAATCGATGCTATTAAATTAATAAAGGTCAATGAAGCTAGTTACGGGTCATTGTCAAAAACACAACTTTCTTACTTAAATATGAAGAAGTATTTACGGAACATGTTGAAAACTTGGCAAATAAATTAATGACTTTACAAAGACAGGAATTACTTCCTCTAGCAATGTAACTAGTGGAAAAGTTAAAATTACCTCACCAATTCAATAAACAAGATATTTCTGCGGTGAATAACTACTATTATTACCTTATGGACAGACATAGGACTTATATTTGCAGACCTCTGAATCAACGATTTCAATGGGAACTGTAGGATTTATCAGACCTCAGATATTTGAAATATTTGAGAGTTTGATGCATAGATTTTATTGAATTTAACATTATGAAACTGTTATGAAACCGGTGTTAACATTGTCCAAAAATATTCTAGTTTTAGCTATTAAAAACAAAGGGCAAGTTATTTAGCTTTTTGCAATGATAGCTGGTGGTCAGTTTGTACCACCATCCTTTCTGTTTTTACCATCTCGAATGAATGGGAGATTTATGATTAATACACCACAAGAAAGTGTAACTAAAACTCAGCCAAATAACATGATGAATGCCGGATTATTTTTGAAATAGATATGTCATTTCGAGAAATATTTGAATCTTACAGAACAGAATATATTTCTCTTGATTCTGGTTGATTCGTCGGTACGGTAGTCGTAAAACTTGGATGTTATTGTATCTGCCAGAAAAAATCACGTTCATATGTTAAGTACTTCAGTTTATTTGGCCCAGTAACTATAGCTGCTTGATCACGCGTTCATGAAGCATTTTAAATATGCTTAAAATAATGTGTATGACTTGTAGATGGGATCAAACCATAAGTAAAGGTAAGCAAGTAAGAGATCGCAAAGTTTGGTACTTCTGCTTTTAATCGAGTGTCTCGAATGGAAATTGGCGTTAATGGCTTTTGCTGCACGTGAATTTGATAGGAAAGTCATTAGTTATTTAGATTTTATTACTTCAGATATGTCCAACATTCCAGAAATCTATGCCAAAATCGACGCTTTTGTTATATCTGTTATTGGAACTGATACTTTCGACTTCCGGAGAATCATAAGTAACCAATTTAACTTCTCCTTAAATAGAAATATAACTTTCAACTTCTCGACAACTGACCCAGAACCTCAATTACCACTTCTGGATCCGAACCTCAAATGACCCTTTCTCAACGATCCAAATCTCAAACTAAAGCTGGCCTTAATCAATATATTGACAAATTTAAAGCTATGGTTAGAGAAATGTCATTGTTCCCTGATGCTTCAAAAAGAAGAGTTATTGCACGACGTCATAAAGATGAAGGAAGTGAAGTCTACACAAGTTCTCCGTATAAAAAATGCTGGAAGGAAAAGAGTAGATAAAGGAGGTATGGAGTCGGCAAATTAAGGAAAGAGTTTAATTTTTCAAAAAGTCGTCAGCAAGAAAGTCAAAAGTTTGCTATCAGGAAGAGATGTCAGTAGGAAAAACAAAAATTGAACAAAAAACAGAGTTCGCCCAACAGGTCTATTCTGGAAGAAATAATAACTCATGAAGAGGATTGAATATAATATGGAAACTACGAAATGTTGATTGTGCAAGTATATCATAGCGATTATATTATTATGTAAATGCTCATGTATTTTCTGACCGTTACTGGAAGATAATTTCCTTAAGATTGATTTTCATTAGTTTGGAAATTTTAATAATTAAGTCTATTATTTCCAAATATATTGATATATCGTTGTTATTGTTTACAGCACAAAATTTATATTACACATATTAGATATTAAAAATGTAATTATTTACATTTATATATTTTGAATCTATTCTAAATAAACCTTAAAGTGACGGTATTGGTAGATTGTCACAAGCGATTTGTGTAAACTTTGTGCGGGAAAAGTTTCTAGATTGTTAAATTGTCTGATATACAATTATTATACTACAGTTATTAAATATAAATATCAATACGTTATTAGATAAAAACATTTATTAAAACAAAGTTAATATCTACATCTAGCTGATAATTTATAGATTATACATAAGGCGATTGCTTATAAAAGAAACAGATGTCTCAATTAATTAGATAGCAGTAAAATTTAACAATAATATTTTTGATCTCTTTTGATTACGTTTAGCAAACTTCTAGATTATGTAACAGTGTTTTCTGCGTGATATACGCACAGACATGTACATAACCCCATTTTATTTTATATATGGATCACTATTTATGACATTATTTGATTACAAGTACAACTAAATTAGCAGTATATATCAATCGGCGTCAATAGTTTCCTAAATATATACAGCACTAGCTCTATAAATTTCTAATATATATATAAATTTCTATAATGATAATGAATAAAAATAATTACAAGTTACATATACAAATCAAAGGATGAAAACTTGTAACTAAATTCGAGTCCAATTTTGAAACTTTACCAAAAAGATAATTTTGTTTACGAATTAATGAGTGATATCCTTTATAAATAACTTCCTCCGAAGAGTTGACTCTATAGCACGCCCGATAATAATAAACACATCTCCTTTCCTTTTAAGGAATGCATGTGTGCAACAAGTGGCGTGAAAATTAAAAGAAATGTCATGGAGGTAAAAAGCAGCGCTGAACGGAATATACTATTATGAATAAACTACAAAAATAAATGCCATATCAGATTAATTTTGAACTTAACCATTGAACAATTATTTTATCTATAATTTCGTTTTATGGTTCCATTATGAGGAAAATGTTACAATTTCTGTATACATAATTCTAAACCCTTTGCTAATAGGTACTGAATATCGGATATAAGTAAAATACAATAAATACTAGTTATACTGAGATTTAAGCCAATTTAAAATCGATACATGTAATTATAAATATACATGCTTTCACTTATAAATTATCTCAAATATACAACCTTTTTGAACACTGGAAAAATGAAACTTGTTTATATCACTTATTCCATGATTTTTATTCTTATATGAACATGTTACTTAGAATTAATTATTTATTAAGAAACAATTTACAAATATCACACATTTGCATATTTATTATTTCTCGATAAAGAATTAAGTCTAAGTAAGATATTCTAAGTAATCATTGTCGAGAAATAATTAAAAAATTACAAGCATATGTAAATCTGAATTGAATTGGTGCTTTTTGAAAAGAACCACACTTATTTCTGCTAAAATGACGTTTGTAGCTGAGATATGACGTTTTGTGTTTAGTGACAGTTCAAATTATACTAATTTCTGAAGTTGTTGCGATAGCTACGTGACTACGATTAGTTGTCTAGACCATTACCATATTCTATTGTAGTTTTTGAGATCATAAGCAAATCTCTAGTTGTACAGATTTTACAGTAACGTGCTTCTTACATGACTACTCTACTTTCATATCAAATTTCATGTTATTTAGTGTAATTGTTTTCAAAGAAAAGTGATTTGTGTGACTGTAGTAAAGATTTTTCAAGACAGTACAAAAAAATCATAACTTCTAAACTATTGATTTTTGGAGAACTAATGATTTGTTCCAATGTTCTCCACTTGGGTCCACAAAATGGATCACGGTGAATATGCCACCCTGTATTTAAAGATAGTTAAAAAAAGAATGTAATTTGATTTGTGTAAAAAATTACTACTTTCACTGAAATGGAGAGCTCAAAAATATGCAATGCTTATATACATATATATATATATATATATATATATATATATGGCATAGTCACCAGATTTTCGCACAAATCATACGCGCAGATGTTAAGTAATTTCTTAGAATACCTTTTTTAACGTATCTCCCAATTTTGGTGTTCTTAACAACACTTTGAACTTTAAATTATTCTTCATTTTTATGAAACAAACAAAAGGATGTTTCAACCTATTACCTATCGTTTTTCATTTTTCATAGACCATTCATTATTATAATTTTATTTTTTCCTCTCGCCAGTAAACACATCTCGACACTAATGCAGCAATTAACCTAGCAGCGAAAAGACGTAGTCGCCACTAACCGTACATAAAGCGAAAAACATCCACCATCTTCCCTAGTTTAATAAGTGCCTCGTGAAACCGCGTGAGCATAGTTTGTGAACGTCGCCTCGGGCACGTGCTCGTTACACCATCGCGCACCCTGGCGCGATCGTAAAACGTTTAATTATAAAAGTAATGCTGAACGCCGCAATCACACGCCGTGACATGGCGGACAATCTTGGCGTGTCGTGTAGTGAATTCGCTTTGGGATTGCCCGAAATACTCGTTTGTGGGCACTGTTAATATGTGTAATTCTGTACGTCATTTTGACGTTGGTTTAGCTTCAGTATACGCTGTTAGGTTTATGTAATTTACGTTTCTGTTTCGCTGAGATTAAGCTCTATACGGTTTATGGTTTTGCGGCGCGGTAAGTCTGCGAACTATGACACTTATTTATTTACCTATGTAATATGTAATATCAGTACAAAACTATATATTTTATACAAAATGAAGCTTATTTTTTTTTGAAGTAGACAAATGGAATATTAAGATATGAATCTAAACGAATATGTTTGTTTTTTAAAGTATTCTACCTAAATATAGTTTTTTTCTCACCAAACATCGCACTGTTGATTGGGACAGATGTGGATGCCAGTCCATTATAAATTGAAAGTCAAAATGCACTTTTTTAATTTTCCCTTATTTCTATGAATGGGTGGAGAGAAAAGGGGGATGGAGTTCATTTATTCTTTATGTTACAATAATTTTATTTTGCAAACTTAGTAATAATATCTTAACTTTTCCATAAATGCCGAAAAGAAATCTTTATTTCTACATTTTTATTTAGCTTCAAAAAATTAAATTATCAAATGTGAATATGAACTTTTCAACAAAAATGTAAGTCATCAGAAAATATAAATACGAAATTCCAGAAGTATTTAATAAATAAAATGATAATGCAACATTGCGCTAATTTCAACCTTTGATCCAAAACTTTTGATGATGTAGCTGTTTTCAAATTAATATTGTGGGTAAATTAATATTGCAACTTCTTAGTCTTGATTCTGCGGGATTACAGCCTAACTAAACTATGAGACTTAAGAATGTACTGTTTTTAAATTAATATTCTAAGTATCAAGCAGAAACTCTTTCATACAGGATGTCCAGTGGCAGATTTCAATGTTTGAAAAATTGTAAAAAAAACTACACCTCTAATACAAAGTAGGTTTATTTTAACTTTATAACAACAAATGCGGATCTCATTTTTTAAAAACCACGTTTTCCAAATGGCGGCTATCGAGTCTGACACACTCTTCGAGTCTAGCACGCATGTTTTCAAAAACGCGTTTGCAGAGCGATTGGGGTATCCTACTGACTTCGGCTCGAATATTTTCTTTAAGTTGTGTCACAGTGCTCGGATTTGTTTTGTAAACAACGGATTTTAAGTATCCCCATAAGAAAAAGTCACATGGGCTTAAATCAGGTGACCTAAGTGGCCACGGTACGGTACCGTTTCGAGATATGTTTTTTTCTGGAAATAACTGCCGCACTGCATTCATGGACACATTAGCAGTGTGAGCTGTGGCCCCTTCCTGCTGGAATCATGTGTTTTGGTTGAAGGATGAACTATTCTGTAGTTCTACTCTAAAAAAGTCATTTAACATCTGGACATATCTCTCCGAATTCACAGTTACAGTTTGGCCACGTTGATTTTCAAAGAAATAAGGCCCTATGATTGCAGATGCAGACATGGCACACCAGACTGTTACTTTAGGCTTATGTAAAGGCTCTTGATGCATTTGCCTTGGGTTGTGGAGATCCCAGTAACAAAAGTTCTGCTTATTCACATATCCTCCAATGTGAAAATGAGCTTCGTCACTAAAGAATATGTTGCCCATCCGGTAGCAGTACGAAATCTGAACAACATCACCTCCGCGTACATCACGAAATCTGCCACTGGACACCTGTAGAATTTTGGATTTGAACTTCTCAGTCCTAATGCTGCTGGGGGTACTGCCTGCCCCTTGAGAATTTTTTTTTTATTTACTAATTATTGTTATTTATAATATTGGGTTTTAAGCAGCCTTATGTTCTAGTTGTACAGCCTATTTTGTGTATCATTAATAAAATAATTTTGATGATATTTTTTTTACTTGGGTGGCCACCATGCGATCGTTGCGAGATATTGCCGTTGTAGCAATAAGTACATCTTGGGCGTCAGTTATGTATTGCGAAGTACATAAATAAATAAATAAATCACCGGAAACCTCTTCCCACTGTTACTCGTATGCTTACCGAAATGAACTATTTCTTAATTTTTATATTATAGGAAAAGTAAATTTTTGCAATTTTCCTCGAAAAGTGATATTGTCACTAAATTATTGATTAAATAAATTCAAAATCATGGTGTACCTTTGTGCTATCCGCTATACTTATCCTTGTCTATGTCTATGTCTATCTATGAACCTTATATAAATTTCTATACTTATCTTTATGTCTATGTATGAATTTGTTTACTTTTATGTTAATAACAAATGCATAAATAAATACATTTTGAAAGCTCATGTGAAATTAATTGGGTACCAAATAATTATCATTTGCCCGTGTATTAGTGAAGGTAGTTTCAATAAAAATTACATTTTTTAAATTTTATTTTCAGATCCGTTCAAAACTTCGAAGACAATTCCCATCATATTATTTAGTAGATCCCATATATAGTACATGATTTTAAGAAGAATCGATATGTTTAAAAAATTTCTACTAAGTGCAGCTATTAAAAACAACCCTTCCCCTTTAGAATAGAACATTAACACGTAAATAAATGAGCAAATAACGTGTCATTTATAAAAGAGTAAAAACAAATTAAAATTAGGACTGGATGCGAAAAGCAAACATGTTATATAAGCATTATATTTAAATTAGTATGAACTACTAAATGAAACTACATGGTGTAATATTATTTCTACTTTTAGGTTTTGTTGTATGGCATCTTCAGGTGGGCAATTTGTAAACATTTATTCGTAGAAACTTCCAACAGCATTTAAATATTATACAAAACAGTAGCAGAAGTGGGATTTGCGCAAGTTTTCCCACTTTTCCCTATTTATAATAAGGAAAAAATATATAAATATAAAAAGAGTAGTATCTATAAACTTAAAGGCAACGACGGTAGTAGCCTATATACAGGTCAAACATGAAGATATTTTACTACCAGATACAAAGAACACTTTGCCAGCTGGCGAAATAACAAATCAGACACGTCTCACTTCGCAAAACATCTTATTGAAATAACTATCACCCCCATACCGACAATGCTCCCTCTATATTACAAATAAACACAAAAGGCAATAACTCAATACCCTAGAAACATTAGAAGTAAACAGATATAAAAGAGGGACCAACGTTAATATATTAAATGAACAACTCAATACAATATCATCACCAACACTTAATATCTTCTAGACATAATATAGTTAGACAACATTGATACTGTAGTGCACTTCAAATTGTTTCAGCCCGATCACAAATCTAAGGAGACTATGTGACCGAAAATAGAAGATATGTATAATGAGTTATATAACCTTGTTTCGACCATTAGATGCCCTTGCTATTATATAAATATATAACTGAGAATAACAGCCATTAAATTTATTACATACACCTAAATATCTGCATTGTATAACTTCATAGAATAACATTAATTTTATGTAAATTAATTTTACAAACGTTACACTAAAATACTTGTACCTCGTATAACTTTCGAAAGTATAATAAAAACTACACTGCCATAAATTCACTAACGTAAACAGTGGGAAAACCCGTGCAAATCCCACTTCAGCTATTGTTTTGTGTAATATTTAAATGCTGTTTTCAAGAGTCAATCATTCACAAATTACCCACCTAAAGATATTCTAATAAACGAAATCTAGGTCGTGGTTAAGAATTTAAATAAAGTTATAATACTACATCACGCAGTTCCATTTAGTTATGAAGAAAAATTAAATGGTAATGAATTTCTATAAAATTAGCGCCGAATATATTCAATAGTATGAAATAAATAAAAAAATCTCCGATTGAGATTCTGTCTTTCATTTAAAAATAATTCTATTTTTTGGGGGAAACAAATAAAAATAACGTAATTTTCTTAGAAAAATTAAATGGTAATGAATTTCTATAAAATTAGCGCCGAATATATTCAATAGTATGAAATAAATAAAAAAATCTCCGATTGAGATTTTGTCTTTCATTTAAAAATAATTCTATTTTTTGGGGGAAACGGATAAAAAAATCCGTCAAATACGAGTGGAATGCACACATATGAATATTTTAGGATAAATAATATTTCTATGAAATATTATTCACCACGTATAAAAAAAAGAAAATAAATAAACAAATAGTGAACTACATATTAATGAAGATAACTTTTTAAAGTGTCTAGTAAAATTTTTAAATGCTTGAAAAAATAACGTAATTTTCTTAGAAACTATATTGAATCATCGCGACAGTTTTACGGTTTTTATATAAATATTTTTAATTAAGAAAATAAGCTATGTGAGTTAATCTGTATTGCCACTATGCCCAATTTTCCAATGTACGTGAAATGGTTAGTTTGTTTTGAAGAACGTCTAAAATACTATAGTGTAAAAAAATTAAAGATGCATTGAAAGAAATATCGCGTTCTGTCATTGCAGACTAATTTGATATAGGGGAATACGGGTAAACAGAGATAGATCGTCAAAATTTCAAATAAATTTTGGAAACTTAATACTAATTCCTGCTAATGTGAAATTGACAGTGTAATAAAAACCAAATTATTTTATATAATAACATGTTTTTCAACATTTCATACCTAACAAAAATTCTTGCACAATTTGCGAACGATCTGGTTCCAAAGAGCGTTTCGAATCTACGAGATCTAATTCGTCGATGATGTCGTCCATATTTCGTTAGTTCACTGTGTGTATGCTAGCCGACAACCGCCAAGTGCTAAGTGGACAAATAGTTCCATAGGGATCCATTTTACTAAAGATAAAATGAATCCAATGAATAAAATGAATAAACTTTATTTAGATTGTTTTAATAAATTTAACAATTTATAATAATCATAGTTTAACAATTCATATTAAATTGAATGATGAGTATTCATACAGAGCAGTAATAATGTAATAATAATAATTATTATTTAATTATTAAATGATAAAAATTGTTATCTTAGATAAAAAGATCAAATTTTTTACTACTCTTTATGAAGAGAATAAATTTTAATTTTTAAAATTTAATTATTTGATTAAATTTATGTTCTACCAACCGTATTTATAATCACGCTTCAGTTCATTTATGGTTTTTAAATAAAGTTAGTATTTTGAAATGCTAAAGAAGTATAAACTTCTTACATGCATACAGAGCATACGCATATTTTTTTCTTATTAAACTTATCCGAACGCATATATGGAGATTGGAAAGATTAATTAGGAACTACATTGGTGGACAATACCAGGAGACAAAATAAACAAATGCTAAAAAAGGACTGACAACTATTCTAATTTTGAAAGATTTGGCTACAATATAATACGCAAAAAAATAGATAAACAAATTTTTTTAATAGTTTTTAATTGCAAATCGTTTGAGGAGGAACTTTGCGTCAATCACAGAATTCCGTTCTGACTGGAAAATATATTTTTTACCAATGGTTTGAAGAGCAAAAACATTTTTTAGACAACTAATATAATTTACTGTAAGTTAGCGGCTAAGATTTTGATCTATTAGTAGACATAAATTTCTTATCTAAATATTAAAATTCTAAATCTATTAGTTGAAAAAAAAATTTAACACTTCTTGATAATCGATGAGAGAAAATTAAGAATACCGTGTTAAAAACGCTCGACGTGTTCTTCGTTGTTACTGCCTGCAACACTCCGATAGGGACAAGGGTATATTAATTGAGAAAATATTCATTATTGAGCAAGAAGCGATTCCAAAGGATATTTAAATGAAGGAATATCGATGACAGCTAGGATAGTGTTGGTGAACATTTAACTCGTCGCTACAATCAAAATGGTTCAACTTCTTCCAAAATATCTAGCACATTTTCATCAGAAACTAATGAATCGCAAAGTTTTTTATTTATTCACTCAAATATTTAGAAAAGTTCTGGTAAAGATATATAGAAGGTTATTGTCAGTATTATGTAATAAACCATTAAAATGTCAACATAAGATAACAAAATAAAATTCCAATTTAGCACAAAATTCAATTTAATATAAGCAAATGTGATTTTAAGCAGGGGCTCAGTTCCAATAAAAATAATTGGCTCTTTAGGACGTAAGTACCTTTCTCTTTTAATTGGATTATTAAGATTTTTCGTAAACTTTTTGTCTGCTTAAGTATATAGCCATATTGATATGTGAATATATTAAATTATAGACTGTAGCCTTGGGTTATATTAAAAAAGGAATTCTCCTAAAAACAATTTTTCCTTATAAATTAGCTTAGAATTTTGCAAGCAAACGCTTCAAACAATGTTCTTAGGCTCGTTTTCTGATCTCACCCAAATAAAGCGACCGTTAAAAATAACCTTAATATATTTATTATTAAAAATAAACTGTAACCCAAAAGAAAAATGTAATTGATTTACGTCAAATTCTGAACGCATAATATTATTCAGATATTATCAAAGGTCCGGGTAGAATCATTTCATTAATTAATATTCCTCTATTTATTTGCAAAAATCAATAGTATGTATCTCGTAGTAATATAGAAGACAAATAAAGCTTTTTTATTAGCTTTTTGTATTAGCTTGGAACACGTTTAATGAGAATACATTTTTTGATTATTCTTTTAATTTTACACACTATCTTTTTTATATGTTTTTACTTTTCCAAATGATAAATGCTAAAGAAGCGTTAAATAAAAAATTTAATTTGAAAGTTTTTTCTAATATAATTTTTCTTGTGACAAAAATAAATCATAATAAAGCATATTTTGTCCACATATAACTTAAGTAATTTAAATGAGCGTTATGAGTTACTTAAAAAAAATATAAAACGTTCTTGAAAAATAAACATAAATATGGTAAAGCATGAGATCCGAAGTATAATTACCTCCTAACAAGATATGTTTATGTATCCTAAACAAAAAAAAAATAAGTTTTATAAATCATCCATCAGTACAATTCCATTTACTAAGGCAATTCTTTTTCTTTTTAAATTAAAAATTCACCATTATGTAGCGTAAATCAAAATAAAAACAAGCAGATTTAAATTCTTAAATATGAATTTTGATAAATAAAAGCAAGGCTAATTTAAAATAGAATTCGATTCATTTTTTTTAGGAAAAAATTGGGACAACAAAGGAACAAGCGGATTTACAATTGTTTTATCATATTTTTCTCAATGTATCAGATTATGTACATTTATATTAGACCGTTTTTAGTACCATGACGACTGTATCAAAAATAATTAGAATGACTAAGTTTCGCAACAATTGACACGCTACCCAAATAATCAATCAATAAAAACTACCTTCAGAATTTTCTCCTTTATTCATATTTCAAAGTTTTTAAGGAAAACTTGACGCTATTTCCATTGGAATAATCAATCGGTTACATTAGCTAATTTTACTCGATATATACTTTGTATGATTTAAAATTACAATCTGTCCAAAGCTTTCAGTACAGTTATAACTTACTGTGTACTCGTGTACTAAAACAATGCCACAAGTATTTCGTTAATCTTCACCGCTGTCTTTAAATTGCCTTCCATTACTTGTTCAGGCTATCGACTCGGCATTTCTACGGAGCGTTTGAAATTCGAAATGTCCGCCAATAAGATTGATGAACGTTTCAACTGGCGGTTAACTTGTCGTCAAAATACGGTTCGTCTGTTTGACAAAAAACAAATCAATTCTTCATTTGATTCACGAAAAGCATCCGCAGGCAAACTAAAAAAGGTAAACGACGAAGGAAGAATTGTGACTCTAGATAAAAGAAAGAAATATTGTCTAACATTTCAACTTCAGCTTACTAAGAATGAAGTATTGTTTATATTAATGCAGAAAAGTCAGAAAATTTTGTTTTTTTTTAATCTAAGCTTCGAACATATTTATTATTCGAGTTGATGGGAATAATACACGTTAATAAAATAGATTCTTCAAACTTCTATGTATTACTATAGATGTATTATGTATGTACGTGAATCGTAATAGATTTCGAATCTTCAATAACAAATTTCTTCAAAAATCTTCAATACTTTAAACAATGCTAAACCATGTTATGAGGCTTTAATGAAATTCATTCAGTGACATTCTTTTCTGTATCGAATTATATGAACTTAAGTTTTTTTTACATATATATTGGACACTAGAAAACAATTGTTTATCTCACTGTTTTTACTTTTGTTAATACTTTTAGCTTACCTTACTTTTGCTTATTTTAGGCGCATATTCAGTGAAAATTGAAATGAGTAGGAAATCTTATGTCATAATAAAGACAGACGATATGAAAACTTGAGGTTGAATAATTGAAAAACTATGCTCAGTTGAATAGAAGTCAACATTAAAGAAAATTATATTCAAAATAAATAATTGTTTAAAAGATTTTCTTTGGAATCTTGCTTTTTGATTATCTTGCCAGCAATTTTATAGCACAAGCTTTTCTTTACAATATATACAATTTTGCAGCCTTTTTTTCAATTGAAAATTAAATTTCAATCGAAAGCACTATGAATAATAGATTAAAATGAAGTGGTTTGATTGTCGATGCAGCATTATTATTATTGAATAAAAAAAGTCAAATCAAAATCAATTTTTTTCACTAAATTTTTTATGTTTCTATGTTATTATTTCATTATATATACTATATTATTGTTTCATTTTTTCGTTATGTTTACATTAAGTTTTTTTAACTATAAGACAAAGTGATAACATATCAAATTAATATTTGTAAAATGATTATTTTACCTTTTCCTTTCAAGTAATATTTAAAACATTCGTAACTCCCTAAATTGTTTCCACTCGAATTGCTTATATCAGTTTTAAGCTTTTCCTTTGCTTCCTTTAAAGGCATTTTCGTATTTTTTTATTTTCACATTCTTGAAAATAAAATTACAGAAAAATTTCTTTTTATATTAAAAAAACTCCCTCTAATTGATTAATAAAAATATGAAGAAACAAGCTACTTAGTACTAGAATACTTATTTACAACTTTATATTTGACATTTTGAAATCATATATACTCGTATAATACTTGTCTAATATGCTAGATACTTCATGGCTTTGTGTATAATCTATATCTACTTACCTATTCTGTTACTTTATTAATTTATATCAAGACAAGTCGAATGAATCCAAACTCGATTGGTTTACCCTTCACCATTGAGAAGTTCCTATCACTAACTTCCGCCTTTATTTTCAGACCCCGGCCGTCATTTTTAACCAAAGAACTCATCAAGATAATTCGCACTAGCTCACACTCGACGAATTTACTTCTCGGCACAGGTTAAATGAGTATAAACACGATCATAAATTATCAAAGTTAGCTTATACATTAAATGTAATTTTTTTAAAGATCCATTGCAAGTTTCTATAGGATATCACCAGATTTTATCTTAATTTCCTAACCATATTTAACCATTTGGAAAGTACATTCTGCCATTTGCAAAAATAAACCTTGGACTACCCAGTGAAAAAAGTAAAAAATTATGAACGAACACATATCGTTGTGCTTGTGCGTTTTCGTCTGCGTGTTCGTGTGCGTGTGTGTGTGCGTGTACGTGTGCATGGTCGTGTGCGTGCGCGTGTGCGTCTGCGTGTGATGTGCATATGCGTGTGAGTGGGCGTGTGCAAATACATGCTAAGCGTTCAAATATATTGTGAAGTAACTCCTTTGCGCAATTTAAAAATAATACAGATTATTCTCATCATTTTTGTAACAAATATTTTTATTACCTAAAACTACACCAGGAAATATATTCTTTCTTTTTAATTCGCTTTTTATATTGTTTATATTTAATACGGCCTTAGATTGAAGCATATGTAAGAAGTTACGTTATTATTTAATGCACTATTATTTTTATTTTCAAAAAAATATTCAAACTATAAGCTTAAGATAATGATGCAATCGCTATACACTAATATTTCAAAACTCCCCCACAATCAATCCCTCATTAAGTAATATATTTCACCGTATCCAAAACAATACACAAAACTGACTCCAGACTCAGGGATGACACCCGGGGTATCCTGGGCCGTCTGTTACTGGGCAACGGCGCCAGGGGGTGTGGCCGACAGGCGAAGAGGAGTTGAGGGGGGGTAGCACGCAGTGAGGACTGCGCGCGCTACGAGCCCGCAGTGCTACGCGAGCACCGCTACGCGAATATGCTTGCTACGACGGTCTACGACATACCCCATTCCGCATATATATATACATCACATAAACAATAAAACTACATGAATATTTAATAACCCAACTTTATATATATTAATCTAATTTTTTCAACCCATTTAAATATTTCTTAAAACAGTAACTACAACGCTACCGGAAAGCGAGCGAAAGTTTATTGTTTTGGCGAGCTCGGTCGGATCTACAGGTGGAATTGAAACTTGCGCGTGTTCCTGTGTAGTTGTATGATGTTAATGCTTGGATTTAAAAATATATAATTGTTATAATAATTAATACTTTATCGACTCGAATTATTACTTATAAAATATCAATATAAGTTAAGTTAATAAAATTAAAATTTGTGACCTTTATTAGTGCTTTGCGTTATTATTTTATTACGTAATTTTAAGTTGATATAATTAACGGGTAAGAAGTGTTCGATAATTGCTCAATGATATAAATGTGTGTTAATTATAGAATGGCTGTGATAAATGGTTAAATTTTGATAGTAAATATTACTTCTTTTGATAATAAAATTTAATAAATTCTACTTGAAATAAGAATAAATGTAAGTACAAATTTAAGCTACGGTTTTAACTTTAAACGTAGTAAATTTAAATTGCTTGAGTTGCGTCATACGGTAAACTAGTTTCTGCAACTTTTGGTTTTGTGAAATCAAAACTCTGTAACTCCGTTGGGCTAATATTAATAAGAGAAATGCAGCTGTAAACTGTGCAATATAATAGAATTATTACTTTAATTTAAATTTCTCTTTTTAATTTTCATGAAAGCTATGTAAGAAAAACTAGAAAAGGAAGTTTGTTAGAAGACAGAACCTTCATATACTTATGCAGCGTTTTATATGTAAAAATAAAGTAATATTGATGGAAAACCCGGTTTTCGAAAGAAAAGGTGAACACATTTCTTTAGCTAATATGAGAAAGACTGAAATAAAGTATAAGTCCTACTCGTATACGAAATTCCTAAGAATTTTGTTTTTTAACCTTGAAAATCCATAGAAAAAAAGACATTGCAAATATGAAAACAATATCGAGATATGATTTTCGGTTGCCATTTTCCTTAAATATATTCATGAGAAAGAAAATAAAAAGAGAAATAGGAACAAGAAGAACAAAGAAAAATTTAATTAAAGACCCACATAAGTATGGGACAAAAATCCAGCGCCATTCTTTGGCAATTAGCAATGTGGTTACGCCGTATTATTAAATCTATTTATTAAATGGATATCTTCTATTTCTAAATCGGATGTTTTACAACATAGTTTCTCTTATTATTAATAGCGTTTACCTAATTGTTTTTATTGTGCTGAATTTTTATAAAAATCGAACGTCTCGCTTATTACAACATCCTTCTGTTTCCACCACGGAAACACGAGTGTAATAATAGTTTATTATTATACCGGTATAAACAAATATACAAAGAACAAACATATGAGTGACAATATCAAATTATACTTATTTCTCTGAACTCTAAAAACTAAAGAATGAAAAATATTAAGTTCACTTAAGGATGTCCGAATACATACATCCATAACTGCACACTTAATAGTAGTCTAAGTGAAAATATTAAATTAAAAATATAATTTGTTTACTTATTAATTTAATTCCAATAACAAAATGACCTATACATTATTAATTTGTGCGCCATAAAACAAACGACGCGGATAATATATTGGACAACGCATCCGCAAGCGTGCAATTATTCTGGTGTAACAAAATGGTCCAGAAGGTTTTTCGCCTGTATTACTATATCACACATTTTCCTATCGCATAGTTCCTAATAATTTTAACGCGGAAATAATTTTTACATAATATATAATATTATTTAAATTGAAAACGATTTAATACAAAAAAAAATTGTAAACGGAATTAATTTCATAAATATTATGTATTCTAAAATTATTGATTTAAAAATAAACCTACAAAACGTTAAAAAAACGTGTCGTTATACACAACTGTAGGATTCCGTATACATTCCATATAAATTTATTTACACGTAATACCTACGAATTACTTCAAAGATTTGATTAGATTCTGTGTTAAAAGTTACGAGAGCAAAACAGATAATTAATCATTTCACAGTTTGATAATTCAAACGAGGCTTCGAAATACAAGAATAGACTTAAAAACCAAAATTTCGCTTGAACGTGAGCGTGCCAATAAGTCTAACCATTAAAAAAAGCACATTAAAAATAAGATACTTGAGGCTAAAATCGTATGTGTTATCACGCTGTTATTACCTTAAATGGGCAAATTGATATATTTGCTGTATTAAATACCAAACACACAGCGCGCTAAATGGAACGTAAGTGGATTAAAATATAATGGAATAAGGTTTACTGAAAGTGTTGAACTAAACATGAAAATTCATAATACATGACGAAGAAAACATCTATTAATATAAATAATACTTACGTTAATGATTGTTTGAGCAAGCACAATTAAAGAAATAAAATGACCAACAATTTGGTATTAAAGAAAAAATAATAGAAATCTAGAATACCAATGTATTTTACATGTAATGACCAATGTATTAGACAATATTAGAAATGGACACTAGTGTATCAAAAGTATAGCAAAGTATTTATTCTACTGATATTCGTAATTGTTTGTGGGTTCGTATAAATTCCCGAGAAAACCATAGGAAACCCCAGAAAAAAATAAATATTACACATAAATTTATATACCTACAACTCATTTTAATTCTTCAAATTACTTTGAGACTTAGTTGACCTAAAAGTTAAAAATTACCATATTATATGTTAACTTGCAACAATTTGTGAGATTATATTCCTCTCAATGGCCTTAAAATGGAGCAATGGTTTAAAAAAGGAAATTAAAAATTTAATTAAAGCTATTTGTAATATTTTAGTGAATAGATAAGGCGTATCTCTGCCTTAAATAAAAAAATTGCACAATAGAAGCCATAAATACAATTTTAAAATTGAAGTCTTGTCATTATAAATTCAGGAAATCCATATACATTTCTTTGAACCGTCATTCCATGTGCTTATCTATTTCAAAAATAAATAGTCTCAAAACACTGTGGAAAAAGGACTGGACTGCAGAATAAAAGATCAGAAAGTCATTAAATAAAAAGTCCCAATACACTATTACCGACTATAAAAACTCTTCTTAATATTAAATTATATTTCACTGTGATAGAAGCATTGTTCGAATCATAAAAATTCAGTCGTTATTATGGCAGTTATATACTAATATCTACATATAAAATATTTTAAATATTCCAGTAAAAGGAAATAAATGACTGCTACGAAGCAATAAAATGCCGAGTAAAACAGAAGCAGAACGGAAGTTAACATACGATTTGGATGCCTTCGATTCGTTGCCAACGGTCTTTAAACTGAATGAATTATTTATCCATTCTATCTAAATATCTTTACTTTTATTCTGTCATGGGCTGAATTTAGTAAGGCAGAAATATAAATATGTGACGTGCAAAATGAAATCAATCATGTCACTAAGGTCACTTCGTTATTAATAAATTCAGTTTATACATAGTTCCCTACAGTCGACTGGGATATAAAACTATAAATTAAATATTTTATTTTCTCCTTTTTCTTCTAGTGCATACAGTATGTAGCCCTGTGGAGACTTCTAATTTTAGTAATTATACTACGTTAAACTACAACTGACCCTTCTGCAGCGCATGTATCCATCAGACACCTTTTTCCTAAATAAGTTTTTCTTGTTCTATTATTGCAGAATTTTTATAAGACACCGATATTATCTCAATTTTGTATATTTTGGAATCATTATATAAAATACTCAATAGAAATCTGGAGTACCTTCGTGAATGCATACATTTAGACGGTCAGCCATTGTAGAAGCCGTGGATACACCTGCTTGCTGCCCAGCATTTAAATTGTTAATATAAATCTTCAATACTACATTATTTTATACATTAACAAATAAATAACAATGCTATGAAAATTCCGCATAGAAGTCCTAATTCTTCAACTAAAAAACTATAGCCACTATAACCTATGAACATAATAAATGGCTAACTTCATGAAATAGAAAATAATATAAAATATATCGAAGTTGAAATATTTATTTCTAAATTAGGCCACATTGTCCTTGGTTTTATTAAAATATACTATCGTCTATTTTTTTTCCTTTTCGACCTGTTTTCGATTTTCCTGTCGCCATCGGGCCGACGAATACTGTTATAACAAATACGAAATTTGTTTTGAAATTGGATTCATGAAGATGTCTTGTACATATCCTACTTACTCTGTTTTAGTTCGACCAATACTTTAATATGTATAATTCGTGCTTTCGGTTTTCCAAAGCTCACTACAATTTATTCATTGCTTATTTTGTGGATGTTGCTGAAATGGAATATATACATTGATCAAATAAATGAGCAAGAAAACTTGTATTTCTTATATTTCAGCACTCGGTTTTCTTAAAGAAATCCAAGGAAGTTTTCTATATTTTTATTTTAATGTTCTACGAATGAATGTGCATAAATTTTATATTAATTATTGATGTATTTTCTCAATTATTTAAATGCTCAAAACACACGTATACCATTGTGAAATATAATTGGGACATCAATCATCGCTTGAATTTAGCTTATAAGTAGGTGGCCTATTATTAAAATGAGCATTATTTCGAAATTCTTTAATGCTAAGTAAAAATTATGTTACATAAATTACAATAATTTCTTGAAATAGAAAGTTTTCCTTACATGTTTCCATGCATTTTAGGTTTTGAGACTTACCCGATTGACATGAAACCTTCGATAGTTTACACTGTCAAAATCTACATAGTTCTTCTAGAAATTGTTATTGATAAGTAATAATGATTAAATTGAGGTGGAGTTGAAGTATATGTAGTATATTTTTGAGTTAATATTAAAAATTTGAAATAACGTACGAAAACATTGTAACAATGTGCACAGAAAAATAGGGTATTATAAATTTCAGTTATGACCCATTCTTTTTTGAGGTAAAAGATACGAAACCATTAAAATAATGTTAGGAAGGATTGTGCATGATAATTAAAATATAATGAAATAAAATTAAATACATTAAAAAATATGCGTTTAAACTTTAAGTTGTTTTAAGTTTTTTTGTACTACAAGATTGTTCTGTGTTCAAGTAAATCACGGAATGTCCACAAATTAAGCATTATTTAAAAATAATTATTATTTAAGAAAGAAATTAAGAGGAAATGCAATCATATCATTATTTTTGAGCAAAACCACGCAGGTGGTAAATAAATATATTATGAATCAGAAACTACCTGCCGCAAATAATAATATCGCAGTAAGACTTAAAAATAGTTGTTATCAAATAAGATATTCTCATGTTATTATATTGACTGGCAACACTCCGAAACATGTTCTATGAAACTAAACTTATTAGATGAGAGAGGGGATGCTGTATCAGCGCGACTGCAATGTGCCAGTGAGAATTCTCTCTTTCAGAGGAGACGAAGGTGCCTGGAAATGAGAATATTTAAATATTGTATTCGTCAACCACGAGTCAAAAATACATTGACGTAATCCTTAACTTTTAACTCTTTAAACTTTCAAACCGATCGATATTTCCACTTTTACGTTAATTTAATAAAATAAACACTTATAGGGATGGTATTATTGCCATTTTGACATTATGATAAAATTTTTACACGTAACTCTTTATCATATTAACGCAGATACTGTCTTTATTGTTCTTTTTTTTCTCTGTAAATAACTTTGAGGATGTACTTTCTTCATGATATTGCGCACATATGAATTGAATTATATTTTGAAATGAAAAATATTTTAGTTGTCTCTAAAATAGAAAGCTTTTACTTCGGCTCATATGTTTTCTTCGCTCATTTAAGAGCAATTAATAAAAAAAATAAAAACTATCAACAACAATACATAAAAAAAAATTAAAACTATCAACATTGAGAAAAGTTGAACTCAAATTTATTAAGTGACCATAAGTTTTTAAAAGAAATTGTCTTATTATTATTATAGTATTAATTGAATTATCAAAGGTAAAATGAAATTGAGGCGATTGTTCAACGTTTATTGAACACGAAATTATTTTTTCATCACTTTGCGAAATTAACGTAGTTCAAAATAAAAACGACCACATTTTCGGGTTTCGTTTCTCAAATTAAAAAGAAACAGAACCATATGGGATCACTTTGTTGTCTGTCCATCCGTCTGTCTGTCAATACCCTTTTCGTAAAAAACATCTTGAGATAATATTGTATAATGAGGTCAACGACCTTGGTTCGTTCGGTCGTCCGATCTTTCAATATCCTCCTTAAATAAGAAATTGTTTTTACACTACTTTGCAGAATGAACATAGTTATAATTAGGGTTCGTTTTTTCCTTAAAATAAAAAAAAACCCTTATCGGATCACTTTTCGTCCGTCCGTCGGTCTGTCTGTCGTGTTCTTTTTCTCAGAAACGGCCTGAAATCAATTTTAAATTAATAACGTCGACTAAGGCCTATTACCTTACATTGATGTAAAAATTGGAAGAATATTAGAAAAATATTATTTAAAAAAAATACAACGCATGAAGCGTTGTATTTTTTTTTTATTTATACCGTCATCAAAACCTATAGAGTACTTGCAGTCGACTTACAATCTTGAAAGTCGGCATAATTGCAGGTCTTGTGGCATAAATAAAGGGAAATATCCATAAGTCACTGATTTCTAAATCTTTCTGAAAATACACACTTATTAGAATATACAGGCGCATATTTCAACAGAAAGATATAGTGGACAATACATTTACATTCCAAAAAAATATTTTTTTTTAAATAGTTTAATAGAAATATTTGGTACAATTAAATGTTTATGAATACCCAAATTTGTACAGAACTTTCGTAGTGCAAGTTCTACTCGTTCTTGAAAGTTTTTTTTGTCATAGACTCCACGTAGTCCAAACTTACTAAAGAAAAGCTATATTAAAATTATGCATCATTGGAAAAACGTCATATTTCCGGAACACCCTCGGGGTGGCTTATTTTTATTATTTTTAAAAACCTACTGATATCAAGCGACGCAAACCGGACACTGACATATTGCCACCGAGGCAACTTGCTATTGTCATCATGATTCATGAACCGGACGGACACTAATGAAGGACATCACATGATGAACGGCGCCATCATTTGTCACCTTGGCCACCGCACTCGCTTGTTAGACATCATACGCGCTTGTGAAATGGTATGCGGTTTTCCTGATAGGAGTGATGTGTGAATGCTTTGTTGTTCAAATGTGGGGTGGCTATATATTTATTAAAGTTGCTGATATAATGCATCCCTCCTTATTTTTTTATTTATTTATAATGATTAAAATTATAATTTAATCATTTACAATAATGAAAAAGGTGAAAAAATTTTTAAAATATTATTATATAATAGTATGTTCTAAACTACCTAAAAATATTCCGAAATATATGATTGGTGCAGTTTTATCAAATTTATTATCTTTTTGAAAAAAAAGTGAAATTTTCCTTTAATATCTTAATTTAAACATGGCTTTCAATTCACTAGGTCTATTTTTAATTAAGATCTATATATATATATATATATATATATATATATATATATATGTAATTATATATATATATATATATATATATATATGTATATATATATATATATATATATATATATATATATATACACATATATGTGTGTATATATATATATATGTGTGTGTGTGTGTGTGTGTGTATGTTTGTGTGTATGTGTATCGTTTCATTTGTTTGTCAGTCCCTCACCTTGATATAATTTCCAAATTATTCAAAGCGCTCTCTTTTTAAATAAGTCTCATCTTTCCGTATGTTATTTGTCACAAGTGTGTTTTTCATAACTTGCTATATATCTCAGAAAAAGAATGAAAGAAAGATGAAAAATTGCATCTGTTGTTTAACAATATTCGCACAACAATGAAATATTTTTCACAACTGAAGCTACGGAAACATTCAAAGAACTATCATCAGATGAAATCAGAACATTTATTGTACAATATTTAAGCAAAAAATAAGACTCCACGTCAATGTCTGCGACGAACCCAAATGGAAGCTACGAATGTCTGTGACGAACCCAAATGGAAGGTGGACGAGGAATTGACTATCGCACAACAGTTGGAAAAAGAAATTAATTTTAATGTTTCAACATGAATAATTTATTAAAAAAAAGAAAGCCTCAGGTTTACAATTTATCGCACTAATGGCAATATTAAAATTTTTTTTTGTTTGCACACTGCATCTATGTCAGTTGATATTTTAGAAGTGGATATGCACAGAATGACTGAAAGATGGGTGTCTGATAAAGATGATTTTGTTTTTGACTTGTTTTGTTTCATGCAAGAAAGCTGTTCGCAAGTGTATGTACTACCAAATAAGGAAATTTGTTGAAGAGCTAATTTGGTAAGGTTTGGGTATCGGTTGCGGCTAATATACTTTTTGTAAAATTCAATCAATCCGTTCGGAAGGCAGCCATCATATGCTTTTTAAGGAGAGAATTGCTTTGTATATCACTTAATTCCAACTGTTGATTTAATTCGGCACTTTTAATTTCAACATTAAATGCATTATGAAATGCTTTCATGTTCGGTATTTGTAATTTGAAGTCTATGAATCTCCCTTCAAACTCATTCCTCAACTTTTTAATAACCACACATCCTTACCTAAGTCCATTGTCTCTTGATTTCTTGAAGATAAGGTCTCCCAATGTACAAACTGTTTTTATTCCAGTTGTTTTTCCAATACTATGAGTTTTTTTATAAAAGCTTGAACATGGTCATATAACTGCGTGCAAAGTTGATATTTTCCTTGCAGTTTTAGGTTGATATAATAGATACTTAGCTATGTCAACAAAACTAATATCTTGGCCTTAGTTTTCAAGGAAAATCTTTACTTCTTTGAGCAAAGAATAGAGTCGCTTTAGTGTGGCTGCACTGCTAAGCCAGCAAACGCGACTGAAGTATATGACGTCTTCATGATCTGCACCTACGTTAGACAGAAAAACTTGAAACTGTCTGTGATTCAGTCCTCTTGCACGTATAAAATTAACTGTCTGCACTACGTTATCCATCATGTTTTTCAGCTCAAGTACTTTTGCACATAGCTATTCTTGACGGATAATACAATGATGCTGTATGATTATGTGTGTGATGCTATTGCGCATTAATGCCACAAAACCATTTGCTCTTCCTGTTATTGCTGGTACACCATCTGTAACTAAGCTGCAAAGATTTTCTATTCGAAGCTCATATTTTTCCACGCAACTCTTTATTTCTTCGTAAATATATTGTCCTGTGACTGTATTATTCATTGAATTGCAAATCAAGAAATTCCTCGATCACTATATAATCTTCTGTTACGCATCTTAAAAAACTGCCAACTGCGCTGTATCTGACATATCAGTACTTCCGTCGAGAGCGAAACTATAGGAAACGCATTTCATTAATTTTGTTTTTAAAGACGATTCGGTATCTTGGGACATATCATCAATTCACCTTGCTACAATCTGATGTAACAAACTCTTATTTTTAACTAATGCCTTATACTCTTAACACGCTATCGATGTGAATATTTCTAAGTATTCCTTGACAAATTTTCCGTCGGACAGGCGTTTGCTTTACTTAGCAATGGCTTCTGCTACCATGAAGCTAATTTTTGTAATCATCTTGGAAATTTATTTTGCAATTTTGAATATTGCCTATTTTTGAACATTGCCGACCATATTTTTTTTCAACGAATTTATACGATTCATTCGAATATGACCTTTGTACTCGCCGTATTTAAATGCGTGTTTTATACGAATATACTGTTTAATATTGTACTCCTTGCAAACTGATATTTTGTCATAATATATGTTTCCACTGTGTTCTGTGACGAAAAGGTTTCAGTTCAACTGTTTTTTTTTCTGTTGACATCTTGTTCTCTAACAATCCTAAAATAAAATGAAATTATATACACATATACCTTTGATAAAAATGTTAAGAACATTTTAATTAAAAATTGTCAACACGTGGAATTCGAAATACATCAGTACGTTAACCAAATATGATACCACACCACACCATATATGTTCATAATCATAGAGTATATATAGTGCATTAAATGTAAAACTTCAAAATTAAACTATATACTTAGGTAAATATGACAAAATTTACAAACTTTAGAAGCGAGCATTCGCACTCTCAAACAATGTGCTACAGAGGACTATTTTAAAAATACATATTACCACCATATTTCACCACTGCAATAAACTTCACCCGATATTGATTTACGAAATAGGTAGGTGTAACGCGATCGCGACCGAACATAAGTAAAACCAAATTTTTTACGTGCGCCGTTGACAAGCTGCGCTGGCCAACTGATTGCGGTGATGCGATCTGATTGTGTGGGTATCAAACGAGTAGGTAAGGTGGGTCGCGTCTCGATGTACGTGAAGTTTATAAGTAAATTTTACATACCTATTACGTACTCCGGGTTCGATATTGAAAAAAATGCCGATGTCTTTAAAAGACGACAAACTTTATTTAACCGCAACACAACAAAGCCAAATCGCAAGAGAGATACTCAGTAGTCCGTTATTTATCGCAATAATCATCCGTAGATATTTGCTGGTTATCGCACTTCTTCTTCCTTTTTGCTTTCGTGTCCAAACTTGAACTGACTTCGCGGCGACCACTGCGGCTATTTATATCGGCACCTCAGAAACATTTCGAGGGATTTCTCGTAGGTACCAGGGATGTCTGGTCTTGATATTGGGGCGCCAGCTGACGCAATCGTTGTCTACGTGTGAGTACATGCACAAGCTAATACATCCTCTATAGTGGAGACTATAAGGTTGATTATTCATTGCAACTACAATACTAGCATGTTCGCGGGATACAATTAGACTGATATGTTTTTTTGGGATTCCGTATCGCGACGCCGGGTTCCGTAACATACCTACCTACCAATATGTACACATTATTCATTTTGACTATCAGTTATTGGATATTTCCACAATATCCTATTGACGTGTTTAAAGTTTTAACTGGCTCGCGGGCCGCATCCTGTCCTGGAGAACATAATGCCCATGTTCGACGGGCCTGCTCTAGACAAAACACAGATCTCCAAACTCTTATTCGAATCTAAATGCGCATTTATGATAGTGTTGCCTTCCGACTTACTACATTTATGTTTTTCGCAATCAGTTTAACCAGTCTTACTCTATATGATTTTATAATATAGGAAATCGTAAATTTAATTTACTATTTTGATTAAAAAAACAACTTTCATATGAGTATAATGCGAAACCCTTTGCATAAATTGGACAATGAAGCTCTTTTTCGATATTTTTATTAAATTTTCTTATTAGAATAGTTTGACAATATGGTCTACGTGTCATAAAATACTAAGTCATGCACAGAGAATTTATTTGCATATCTGCACAGCATTTTAATTCGATTTTATTGCGCTTTTTTTATGTACACAGCCTCGACTTTTGTTTAGGTTTCGTCTTTATTTTATTAAAATTCATTTAATAAATTCATAACTGTGATATTTTTTGGCTATGAAGATTTATCAATTATATTTTACACCCTTCAATAAAATTTTTAAGGACAATTTACAGTCTTTTTATAGAGTTAGTACATTTTTTTACAAACACTAGAAAATAACGTGTTCTAGCCTGCGGCTACGATAATTTTTCGACTTTCATATATTTTCATTGAATTTAGTATTTTTGTATTGAGCGACGTAAATAGGGAGGGAAATATTATGAAAATAAAAATAATTATTCGTTTTTATATGTCACCATCCAGCAATATAGATTAGCATTTAAACCAGTGGATCGGTTTCCATAAAAATTTTTATTTGGCAATTTCTAATATTTGTAATCAATTCTAAAATTTTCATTTTTTTTTATTTCTAACATTAATGTTCCAAGTATGCACGATGAATTTACGACTTTTTGGATTTTTTTATATATAATCTTCAAATAATCAACGCTATGCCATATTTATATTTTCTTTTGTTATCTATGTAGAAGACTATAACACAAAAGCAGAGAAATAGCGGAATAACGTATGAAACATTTTGCCACGATTCTTAATTGTACGTATTATTATATTATTCAAAACATTATATTGCATAATTTCACAAAGATTATGTTATTCAGAACGAACAATATTCATGTTTTCACTCCTTATTCTATTTGCTGAATTGAATTCGCATAAAATTCACTTGCACTCAGCAACGATCTGCTGCTGTTGTGTGTTTATGCACTAATTTTAGAGTTTCGTCTCTTAAAATGAAAAGATAGAACCCTCGCATAATTAGCAGAAAACTTTCGACGTAAAAACTTTTAATTATCTCAGAAATTAAAATTACGATAAGGCTTAGACTGGCTCAGTAGCTGTTTGGAAGTGGAAATTTACACAATAAAATAATAATACAGAATTCTATCATATATCGTACTATATCTGAAGTTTATTTAGAAAAATAATATTTTAAAATAAAAAGTAAATATCTCTAGTTATATGCTGAAAAACATGCAGAATAAGATATCAAAATAAACGATTTCCGATTACGAAAATCATGAGATTTCTGGAATCTTACAAATTCTGTTTTTTTCATAAAATCAACATTATTTTAAACTTTTGAAAATTATGCTAAACAAATTAAAAAGGTGATATAAACGAGACTACTCTCTGTAAGTTATATAGTTAAATATATATGCTCTATAGTTAAATATATAAGCATTATAGTTAAATATTAAGCATAATAGTTAAATTTATAAGCTTTAAAATTTTCAATACAAGTGTCATAGTGCGAGTTCTTCGTACAATTAATTAACAGGTATATTTTAGTACAATAAAATTTAACCGATTTAAACCATACATCAACTAAGGTTAAATAATTAAGGAAATTCCATTTAGCTAGTTTAAATCCAAATTATTGCTGATTTTATAAAATAAAAGATCTACCTATACGCTAAAAGCTAAAATAGATCAAAATGTGTCACTACATGAAGCAAGCTCAATATATTATAATTACTATTGCTAATACATCAAATTTATATTCAGTTAATGATAATACAAATATATGTTTATAAGAAATAGTCTAAACATTTACTGAATAAAAATCTTTAGTTTATATAATTATATAGGTCATCTGACCTACAATAATTTTCCGCACATAATGGATAGGCCTCTAATCTGTCATTGTCGTAGCCCTTCTTTGCCTTATCCAGGGCCAAGAACCTAAAGGTCTACCTCTAGTTTTAATTACTGACTCAGCAAGGTCAAAGGAATAAATTACTACGCAGCGAAGATAATTTTATATTAGAAATTAATTCGTACTTACGAAAAAGTAGATTTTCACTTTCGACAATTTTTTTTTCAGTATATCACGATAAATTCTTAGAGTATTTTCTGTACTTCTTTTATGTTTGTTCCGTATATGAAAGCACGCATAGGTATGTTTAACTCTTCGAAAAATATTCGATAGAAGGTATTCAATTTGAATATTAAGTATTTCAATTAAAAAAAATGGATATATTTTCAGGTCGGATTTACATTATTACTTATTGGTGTATATCATAGCGTTCCACAGCAGATAAAGTTTACGGATGTTATAATCTTGCCCATATGTTATTTAATTCTAATATACCGTGAGTTTTTCCCTTATTTCTTATTATTTACATTTTCTTATTATTTTACGCATAATTTTAAATTAACACGATTTTTTATTATTTTTTACCAAAAATACAATGAAACACCGAAATCACAAACGGTATTTGTTACCATAATCGTTTAGCACGTAAATGACCTGTATCAATTTTTCTTCAAATTATCTGTCAAAAAATATTATCACGATTTTTTTTTTAAATGTTTCGTACAATGTCCCCAAAACAAAATGTCACCAAAACGAATCAAGCAATGTGATAAAATGCTTGCATGTACATCGTCTCGATGTTAACTGAATCAATTTCAATATCTGAATAGAATCTCGGTAATGAACTCAAGTTCTATAATTTTTTTTTCTAACTCAAGCTCTGTTAAATTTTGTTTCTCATTGAATATACTAAAATCAAGAACTTATTATGTAATACTTAAGAAAATTACTTTAGCATCTGAAGTTATATAAAATCTAAATAAAACCATGAAATAAAATACGCTCTAAATTCTATTTACTGTATTCGGCGATGAATTCCACTAGGTAAAATACATAAATATGTCTACTTATACTAATAAAACCGCTTTTATATAAAATGAAAGAAATTGGTTTCCCTTCCCTCAACTATCGTTGGCTAACTTTTTGTTAAAATTACTGAAAAGTAAATGTTAACCGAAACATAATTATCTCCTAACGACTGGTTAAAATTGATTTGTTGCCAAATTGTGGAACTGAACATTTATGTTCAGTCTTGTTCTAAATAATAACGTCAGAAATAATATCAAAGAAACTATGATTTCAATCGACAAGGAACAGAATTTTGTAGATCCAGAAATTATAAATCGCCATAACGACAGTCGTATTTTACATTGTAACGACTTGGATTACCCTAAATTTTTTGTCCAAAAATGTTATTAGTCATTAGCCACCGAAATCATTTACGGTGGCTAATGACTAATTTATTCCATTCTATAACTGAAATTTAACACTTACGTAGATTAAGATATAGCAATATTTAAGTTAAAGAACGACGAAGGATAAGCAAAGATTTTTATTAAATGTCAATATATAAACTAGATGAAATACATAAACCTCCGTAACAATTTAAAGCAAAACCGGCTCATTCCTTATTCTAATCGTTTATTAAGGTTATTAAGCAATAATCTAAAAAAATGTTCTTTCAAGAATAACTTTCTCTGAAATGTGAGGAGACATATTATTATAACAGTGCATAACTAAAACTCATCAACAGTCAATAAGAAGTATGCCCGTTAATTTGTAATTAAGGAAAATTAATACATTCCGAGCTTAATCAAAAAGAGAGAAACATGAATGATCTCAAAGGCATTTCTGATGACGTCGTGTATTTTCGATTTATTGCAATTGAGAACATTAAAAACGTCTTAATACCGTTGAACAGAAAACTGAGGCTCGGCATTTGAATTTAACAAGCAATTATATCTTAGTATAATAGAAGACACTTGAATTACATTGCTTGTTAAATTAAATACTGCTTGTTGTTTATTTTAAAACAATAGCTCAAAAATAAAACTTAATTTATATAGCACCGAGTTGTCTAAAAGATCTCTCACAACGAAATAAATTGTTCACATAATATATAAAATGTTATTTGTTTCCGCAATGAAACTGATATCAAATTCAGTTCACCGCCTCATTGCTATTTCTTTGGATTTACTTGGTTAATTTTACCCATACTTATTTCGTTATAAAAGAATTACTCAGTTTTTAAGATTCACAATTACCTAACTAAAACAATTATAATGTTCTATCTCTACTTCTTCCCATCCACCTCTTTGCCGTTTGCTATAGTCCTTAGTTACCTTAGTTATCACTAGGGTATTTTCCATTGGGCACCAAATTCGTCAGTCAATTTCCTTCATCAACCTTTTACTATGGTATCACAATACACTCCTGCTTGATACATTTAGTGAAAAAGGGTATGGAATAAAATAATTTTTTATCTGTTAACTTTGCGAAATATCAACAATTGTTATATGTATTATTATTTTACTGTTTTACCTATTTATCGTTAAAATTAAAAAAGAAACCTGTTCCTTATATAGATTTAACTCTCTTCTAAATAAAACTGTATCGTAAATTGTATTTGCATGCTTTCATCATACTAGAAATTGATTAACTTTGGTCATCTATATACCTTCCAACATGATAGTTTCAAAGTTATCTAATCATTAAGCTGAAATTTAGAAAGTTTTGAACTAAACATTTATTTGTTGCGTTTGCAAAATATTGTTCTCTGTATTTTCTTATATTACCTAAACAATAAAAAGGCTTCCATTTTTTTTCTAAATTTTCCAATAGTAAAAACTATTAGAAAAAGAAAACATAATCTCAAAATTTATAAACACATATAACAAAATTCAAACAATTTCCAATCAGTCAAAATAATTTTGGGAAATAAAGTCAGATGCATTGATGACAGTCGAATAGTTAACCAAGAATTAATTTTGAATTTCTAATTAACAAAGTATTGCGTATATATCTTAATACAATTACCAAATTTATTTGTCGAAACATTAACAAGGCGTCCAGAATTATAATATATACTTCTTGACCTTTTTGGTGACTCAGTTGAGACGCAGAGTTCAAATTTGTTGCTCGTGAAATAAAACTAAAAATATTCTGTAATTTTCACCACTATCTAAAGGACATATTTTAAGTTTTTGCTATAAATTTCCTCAAATATTTCGATTTTAAATAAATATGGGAGTTATTGTATGTACGAATTCTAATTCTGGACCAACACACTGTAGAACTTTCCTCGCGGTTAGCAAAAACTCATTGCCAGATAAAAAAGATTATTTAAAAAAATATAATTGAAATGATTTGTAAACACTTAGTTTTTATATTTATATTTGATAATACAGGATCTATCCCCAAAGCTAATTACACCACTTTAAAATTATAATGTACATCACCATATTCAAGGCACGTTAGTTCGTTCTTTTACTTGCATATGGACCATTACATAGATCATCTGGTTATTATAGTTATTAACATTATTAATTGTAAAAAAAAAATTCAAATGAATCATGTACCTGATTCAAGCAAATATAATAGGATCATTCATATATTTTGCAAGCGAGGACTTAATTTTTTTCCTTATTTTTGTTATGACAAAAAAATTAATTGCTTTTTCAAACTATTTTCACGATCCTTTCTAAAATGTTTATCAAAATTTCATGAAGTATTCCTTTTTTTCACTATTACTTCTTTTTCCCTCCAAAAAAATCTAGGTATCTTTCATCTCTACTATACCTCTTTTAAATTTGTCTTCTAAACATTATGTGATTAAAATTTTCGCATTTTAGTTTATTGTAATTTTAATGTTTTCTAAATACAATTTTTCACATCCAAAAATTTTCAATTAGAATCAATAGAAGTTGTCTCTCTGTTTTTTTTCTCTATGGATGAATACTTTTAAATAAGGAAATAAATATATTTGTAATTTCCAAAAAATAACTTTGAAATCAGCTTAAAATCATTCTTAAAATTTCCAGTAAATATGAATGAAATTCTGTTATTTAAATTTCGGTAAAAACATAATTATCAATCAAGTTCATAGATTTACTACTTATTTCTACTGCGATATTCAGTGCTCTGTTTAATAACGGAATGCAGATATTAAATATAAAAATTAATTTATTATTCTATCTTCACAAATTTTCTGCACTGAAGAAGCTAGTCATTTCCTTACATCTCATTTTCCATCCAGCTTGAGATGAAATCGGGATCTATACCCTCTTGTTGATGACATTTTTTTGATTAATGGCAAAAACGAATCCAAAAAATGTGTACTAAATTGTGTACGCGGAGCTGTGCTAACGGAGTAGAGTTTAACATTTGCAATTTCCGCCGGTTACGATCAATCTTTCGCTGTGCTGTATTCAAAATTTATGCGAAACATTACTCAGACACATTTAGAAGCGGTTGTGAAAGTTTCTTCTTTTTTTCAGCCCGCTTTCGTAATACCTTAGACTAGTTGCGTGAAGGTTTGCTTATTATCATATGGTGTCGAGTTTAGTGCCAGTGCCAAACGTGTCACTGTTGTAACAAGTGTAAATATTTTGTACAGGTCGATTACCTAAAATTATAACACTGAAGTAAAATTATAATACAGTACTTTTCAGTTCTATATTTAGTTTTTTTTTTTAAATATTAATGAAATAGCTAGAACATTAAAATTGGCAAACTTCTCGACCAGGCTGTGAAAAGTTATATTTTTTTAGTCCAAAGATACATTTATTTTTTTATGTAGTCCTCTTTTAATTGAATATTTTTTGTTTAATGCTTCTCAACGAAATATATTCTTCTTCTGAAGTATATATAAGAAATACTAATCTATGACTGCTGTTATATCTCTATTTGACTCGAAAATATTTTCCTATCCCCAATCGCTTTAAATTTATGAAGAACTGTTTTAAGTGCAAATCAGACGATCCTATATCTGGAAAATATGGTGGATATTACAATAATTTATAATTCAAATCTACCAGCTTCAATCCACTGCTTCGATTGATTCGTTTCTGGCGTACGGCAATGGAGACCATTGCCTTTAGAAATTGGCCCACAATATCAGTTGAATAACTTTCAAATTACTCCAAATATTTTTGGAAAATTCGTTTTTGTATTTATTCTTATCCAGCATTCAACAATGTGGCACTCATCTTGCATAAAGCTTTCTCATATTTAAATATTTGTGTGAAATGTTCCGTGACCTTTTTGATATTCATATTCCTTACAACTTATATAGGTATGGATATTTTTTAAATTTTTTTCTTTTTTTAATCGGTATATTAAATACTTTTAAAGGAAAACTAATTTCTTTTATACTCCGCTCGACATGAAATATAGAAAATTGAATCGAACAAGTTATGGGCTCTTTTTACCTGGATTCGGTTTAAAATTTGACAATAAAACGACACTAAATCAAATCTTAAATTCAGACATTAATGCACACTAAACATGCAATGACGGATTTACAAAGGTGATACAATAATATACAGATCCATCCATTCACCACAACCATTACCTCGTAACCAGCTGACGGGTGACAAACATCTGACAGGAAGTACTATCTCACAGCGATTGAATTAAATTGGATTCGGGCGAGAATTTGGTTTGAGAAACCAGACACTTCTTCGTCTGGCAAAGAATATGTCACACAAAGAGGGGGATTGTTAGTCTAAGGAGCGGAGGTAAACATTTGTCCGGAGCTTTCAATTTTATTTTTTGATGAAAGGAAAACATTTGATTCTTACTTCGTTTTATACTGCCATGTACTTTGTGACAATGGATTGTACTCTGATGGGTGTACGCCGTATAATATTTACAATATGTTTCCTTTAAACATTTTATTTCCAGATTATATGATGATACACTACAACACAACTATACAAATAAATTATGTTTTGTCTTATTTATTTTAATACGCTATTTCCAAAAAAAGCTTTACTTTTTAAAATTTTTTTTGACCAAGTCCAAGACATAGTCATATCTTTTGAAAATTAATATGCATTCTTATAATTTTTCGTATCCAGATTATAAAGACAGCGTATTGTAAATTTAATATTCTTTACTTAATTTTATCGAGCCAAATTGCATTTTAGTTGAATTATATTAATTTCTCAGATTGTACCACGGCAAGTATATTTTTTTATACATATTCTCTTATTAGTCAACATTATCTCACCTATCTTCTAAGTTTTGGCTGTTAACTTAGGTTTTTCCAAATTCTAACTACGTCTTAGAATGAATAAAGTCTATATCGAGTAATGCATTTGAATTACAATAATTCAGACCACCAACATGAATTTTACACTAAATGTAAGATTGAAATTTATGCATATTTTTTTGTTGTATCACCAAATTTATTCCTAACTATTATATCTAAAATGTTTTATGTTTTACCAAAATTTTTTCCATTAGCTTTAATACCAATTAGTATATTTAATAAAAAACTTGCCGGCAAAATTAAGAAGAATGAACCACTAAATACTTAAATGTGTCGTTTAGCTCCAACTTTGTCCTATAAAGAATTTAAGCTCATTCAAGGACGGAGTTAACTTTTATTAATTGTTTAAAAGAAAAGATTAAAGAAATGTAATATAATAATCAAAGTAAGAGGAAGAAACAAAAAATATTTGTAGACGAGTTCTCTACACTAATTTGTTAGCGTAGCTAAGCAAGATATTACTCTTTGAGACTGTAACTTGACGTCTTAGTTAGACTCAGCCTTATATCGTTTGAGAATAAATTAGGTAGAACTGACGTCAACTCATTTCGTCTCAATATTGCAATTAGTAGCTTATAGCGGTATGGATGAACGAATATAGTTAATTATAAATAAGATGTCAGTAGCAGCATAAAAATGACGCGTGTTATCATATATTAAAAAATTATAACTTTGCTCTTCAAATAAAAATTAAAAATTTCATTCAATTTATATATGAAAAGACTTCTTGTATGTCACAAAAAGTATCAGTTCCGGTTTTCAAGTTAATGTCTTCTTTCTAGTCAATTTGATACCAGCTCATTATTTCTATATGTCAATATTTCCAGTATACAAATAGGATAATGATGTAATTGAATAAGATAATGAATTTTTTTGGGGTTCCGTAACCGAAATGAAATTTTAATAATTGCGTCATGATCGTCTGTTTATATGATCTTTTGTATATGACAGCATCATAAATCTTTCAATTTAAGACCGATTAATATAAAATTTTGAAATTTTAAATATATTTTTTTATGTAACTTCCCATATATCAAACGGAAGAATAAAACATCTCCTTCACGGACCGCATCGAGTAAGTTATCATGGTTGAAGATTTTATAAAATGCAATCAAAATTATTTTGTAATTTTTTTTATTTTGTAATTTATTTCACAAGATATGAGTCTCGAAAATATATAGAAGAGGTGGGCTCTTATCTATATCTTATATCCTATCCGTTTTGTAATCTGAAAAAATCAAGATAAAATTATTTCGATCTTTTCCTATTAATAAATAAAAGAGAAGTTATTTATTTACATTTGTGAAAGATGTAGTACGCAATATATTGTTATTGCTTATCACTATTAAATATTGTTATTGCTTTTCACTATCTGAAAAGCAATAACAATATTTATAAATAATTGAATAAAAATACTGTAGACTCGTGATGAAAAACGTGATGAAAATCCTTTAAAATGCAAACGAAATTATTTTATAATTATTTTGATACAACGTATCCTTCACAAGCTATGGGTCTCGAAAACATACTACTTGCTTTTCAATCTGAAAAAAATTGGAATGAAATGATTTCGATTAATTCTTATTATATAATAGAAGAGAAACTATTTATTTTATATATGCAATATATCTCTGGGCAATATATTTACGTAGTTAGTGAAAGACAATAACAAAGTTTATTTATAATTTAATGAAAATACTATGGACCGTTAAATTTAAAATACTCCTAGTATGAATTCTATTCATACTTGAATGATTTATTTATTTGAAATATTATGACAATATTATGACGCTGGTGAATTTCTTGGCATATTTATGAATTTCTTGTTATTAACTCCAAAACGCCTACTTTAAACACCTACACAGCAACTAAGCTAAGCAACATTTGGTTAAAACAAGGAATCCCTTTGTTCTTTGAAAATAATACCATGTTAATCATATTTAAGTGGATCTTATAGAAATAAATATAAAAGCATATCCGATTACAAACGCATGCTTTCGGTTATTTTATATATGTTAAAGTTAAATGTATTTTATATATGGCTACAAGTCATAATAGCATAACGAGTTGTTTATTTTGCATACATAATACAGGAAGAAATGATGATTCATCACTATTGTCTATTCTTTCGCTATATTATATTCACATTATATTGATAGCGAATATTTATTTTTAAAAATAAGTATATAGTCCGCAAAAATTAGTTTTCATAATTTTTTTTTCCTATAATATTAGTTATTAAACTTTTATACATATAATTCACTGTTCTCATTTGCAGAAGATTAAAAAGAATGTTTTAGAAAATCTGGTGTGTGTTAAAATACAATAATAGTCATAGCTAATGGTCATAATCGCGTCCAATACACCATTGTAAATAAATTAAACCAACTAAAACGTTAAAGTTCTACATTCCAAACATTTTCAGTACACATATGTTACCGATACCAATTTGTTCGTATTGCTGAAATTCTGAGCCCATTTACAAGTTTAATTTCAACTTTAGCGCCTTTTACAAAGACAATTTCGAAGCGGAAACCTTTTAGCGCGTTGAATAGAACATTTACAAAATTATATCCATTTATTCGGCGTGCGTTTGTTACAAGAGAAATATTCAGAACATCTCTTTGTACGATCCTGTGTTTTATGTAAAATGGCAAATACATTTCTTACTTTCACTGTAAAAAATTTGTTTTAATGTTCTTAGCTAATAATTATACATGACAGTTTCTAAAGACCATAAGTCACATATTTCCTATTTTTATGTGATATTTATTTATTTATCATAAAAACCTCATATCCAATACACAATTACAGGTTACCTGTACTAGCATTAAAAGTACGACTATTTACATTACACATAACAACTAATAGAACAAAAAAAACACACACAGTAATTCAAATTAAACATAAAACCAATTATCAGAAGTTAGCTAACTAGCAGTTCCATAATTGCACTCCCAAAACGCTGAATGGAGCAGAAAAATATTGAGATTTGGCGCCTCTCGGAATACCTCGGTGACCAATGTGAATTAAAAACTAGTAAACGTTGCAGAATATTTGTATACGTTTTAGACAGATAAAATAAATTATGAATCCATCCTCTCATATAGCAGTCAGGGGCATAAAGCGTTACCAAGCCCAAAACAGGTGGGTTATCAACATAATTATTTATTAATTTAAAAAAATGTATGATCGTAAGAAATTCTCGTCGGTTTTGATGTGAATTACATCCGACCACACCCATTATAAAATATGAAGGAAACATATATACATTATGCCCGTATTTATAACCACCCACCCTTTCCCGAAACACTCGAATAAAGAAAGTTGGTAAAACCTGACTAGAAAATTAGAAGAAAATTGCAGCAATTAACCTAGATTTTCTTTTTGATCAAATAAGGACAATATTTTTACGCCTCTAAAAAATTTGGTAGGCAATATATTTACGTTGAGAAAAATGAATATTTATGAGTAATATTGTAAAAATACTGAGTACTCTTAAAAGTATATAATAATAATATACCTTCATATTTTATTCGCGCTCGGTAAGTTTTTTTGTGGGCTTATGTCTTCTTTTTTATAGTACTAGCCATGAAAATAATCTTCAGTCACATTGAGTTTCTGACTAGAATAAATTTTCTTTCTATTTAATTTTGCTAAATATTTTAAAGGAAAGATATTCCTAAATAGTGAAATTAAAATTAAGAATATATTTATTGTAATATTATGTAAATTAAGGATTGCCATGGGAAACCTTGACAATTTTTCAAAGTTATAAGGTGATCTAATAATTTTGGTATGTAATGTAAGCTGCAATATATTAGATAGAAAGAAGTAATACCAGCTACTGGATGTCTGACACGGCCTCCGTGTCGACTGATAAAATCGTACACGAAAGATCGATCGGTAATACAATATCGAGGGCTTATTTCCTTATTTGCCGCATTTTTTTTTCGAATATCGTGTTACTCTCTTCACGCCCAAAGCACTTGATAATTCAACTGTTGTCGTATTCATCTCAAGAACGAATATAATATAAATCAATAAAAACAATTAGCGTAATATTTACGACTTGATAATTAAAGAAAGCCTTGTACTTAACAAGATTCTATGCAAAAGCCTTGCTAAGTACAAATAAATTCATATTTATATGAAGCAAAGGAGGAAAATTAACTATATCTAAATTTATTTCAGTTATGACCTTAGAATAATTAGTTTACATCCGATATATACATATCCGATACGTATTCTGATTAATAACTAGTAATTTTTCCCAAATCGGTAAATACGGACGTATACTTTAAATATACTATTTTTGATTCATGGAAGAGTTGAGATAAATGGAGAGAGCATATTTGTTCAGAATAAATAAACTTCAAGAATTTTTTTTAATTCTCCATTTTGTTTTTATGGTTCCATAATGAAAACCTAACCCTAATAACTTCAACGTGCTCGGCTGTCCGTGTGTCACAGTCTACGTAGGTAAAATAAATAAGTAATTTCTATAGTATTCTACAATTTAGTTGGTATGAATTTCTGCTAACAAATGCTTCAGTAAAGATATCGAATAATATGTAGCAAAATATTCATTAATGTTAAGTAATTTGTATAATAGTTGTCGACGTCTCTTGAAATTGATAATTTACACTACCCTCTCAATTTCATTCTACCTCTAAAATTTTGAGCCTACAATTCTGGCATGAGTAACTGGGAAGGAATATTATAAAATTAAAACCAGTTAGGTTCTAGTGATCTTCCACTATAAGGGTTGTGTAGATCTTGTACTGCAAAGATTCTGTATATTCTTAGATATACAATAATCAAATAAAGATTATATATTATTGCTTTTAAACTATATAGAGACATTAATGTTATTTTTCATCATGTGAACAAAAAATATGTAAAAAAAAAATATACAACGTAATATACATTGTATATTTTTCATGCACATACAATATATAATAAGTTTCCCGAAAACTTAAAGATGTAGAATTATTATTACAGCTTTCCATTAGATTCTTAGGGGATGAACATGTCTCTTGTGCACATTTTCAGCAACATCCCTAAAATTAACTGCAACTAATTACCAAAAATTTTAAAAAGTTACTCTAGACTCCTTTCAACCCACTCTTTAGACTGATTTTTGTCCTTCATCTAAATTTTCGATACAAATATTGTTGATAATTAATTTTTTAAATATTGAATATATTTGGCGTTAATTTTGTAGATTCATTATTCAGAATTAAATGAAACTACGTGATGTAGTATTATTTCTACTTTCTTTAAGTTCTTTACCACCAAGTAAGTTTCGTTGTATTACAACTTCTTCAAATGGGCTATTAACAAAGATTTTTTAATTTTTCTTTACTAATAGCCTACCTGAAGATGTTGTAATACAACGAAACCTAGGTCGTGGTTAAGAACTTAAAGAAAGTAGAAATAATACTACATCACGTAGTTTCATTTAATTGTGAATTAATTTTTTATACATAAGCTTGTCAGTATACTTTATGCTAAATTAGTTTGTACGATATTTAAAAGAGTTGAATCTCTTAAATAGGTTTTTTTTGCATAATACAGGTACCAAAAAATGACTTGAGAAAAAATTCAAAACCAACCTATTTTTTTCGTAGAGTTATTTGTAAACTTCTAAAACAATTAAAACAGCGAAGGAATGGGTTTGGAGGAGTTTAAAAATACTGATCAAATTTTATAGTATTAAAGAAAGTTAATAACACATACGTCATACAAACTTTAAGGATTCCATTGAGTCAAATTGAAGGAATTTTACAACAATAAGTTACGGTATTGACCATGACATATCAAAGAAAGATAGATGTAGTTTCTATGTAGTGTTTATATATTTGTAGCATTAAAATATTTACTATATTTAGTTTTGGAATATCATTTTTGTGCGTCATAGTAATTTTTATTTTGTAACGAATACGCCATCGTATTTCACTGAGCATTTATAATTATGGTAGCAATTATGACTTTATTACAAACAGTTTAGTATATGTATGTAATGAGAATTTTTGAAGTCCATCTTATAAGTATCAAATGCAAATTATGTGTTTGAAATATATAGAAACTGAGTTAATAAAGTTACAACTTTATATTTGTAATTTATCTACTTCAAAGACTTTCGTTAAAAAATTAAAACATACATTAAAATTTTCCATAATTTATATCTAATTTACAAAAGAATTAAAAATCTATGTCTCTCAAATAAAATTTACGAGAGCAATAAAATGTCTATATGTTAAATAACATCTATAAAATCACTGGAATATCATGCTCTCAAATAAAATTTAGAATAAAATTAAACATCTGTATATCTTAAAGTAATAGCCATAAAAATCCATATGAAAACCAAGCAACCTTATGATGTACCTATATTTATTTGGATCCTAATCAAATGAACCGCTCACAAATGACAATTGGTACAAACAGTGACGAAGAGGAGGATACTAAAGGACCAGGTGACTAACGTTTTAATCAAAAAGCGAACCTGAGTAATCGATACCACTCGTCGCATTGCTACTCTGAAATGACGATGGATAGATCACATGTGTCTCAGGAAGAATGGATGATAATTGTGAACGGCAAGATCTATAACCAAGGAAAGACGTGATAACATAAGCTGACTACCGCCCAGATGATGTAACGATATAGTGAAGGCAGCAAGAATGTAAGCGTCAAACATGCTGTAGACTGCATCGAGTTGACGTGACGTTTACATTGAAAGAAATAGTTAGCAAAGCATTTGTTTAATTCATATTAATTATTTTACCAAAGGCTTATTACATAATTGGTTATAAAAGCTTTTTTTAATATACCTACTATTCTTTAAATAAGCAGAAGTTATGAATTACTTTTCACTTCGTCACGCATAGCGTATTTAGTTTTACCTGGTATATATTTTATTAAAAATATTTATTAAAATATTCTTACAATAATCCAAATCAAATTGATCTGAAATTATTTATTTTGAAAGATAGGTTTAAATTAATTCATTATTTTATTTCTTTAAAATCAACAAAAATGGAAATCGGGATTCTCGTTAATTTTTTTATTAGTTTAATGTTTCATAAAGAAAACAAAGACTGATTTATGAAACTTACGTCAAGAAGTATTTAATAATATCTTATTAAACTACAGACTTAAACTATCAATACGGGATGCTCACTATTTATTAACATTTTCACTATTCAAAATGTGCAAACCAAACTAAACCGTAACTGTGAATAACCTCGTATAAGAAAACAAAAAAAGATGCATTTATCAGCAAATATTCAATGATTTAATAGAAGTGCTAAAGTGTAAGAAAAAACGCAATACAATATAGATTTTGATGCCGACAATTAGGATCGGTTTGCACAGTCAACTTATTCAAACAGAACGAACAGCCAACTGAGGTTAATGGAAATACCGTCTGTAAAAGAGCCAAGTGTCTGATTACCAAATTCGCGCAAGATCACATAAGACGTGAACCGAATGGGTGAGATGACAGTGAGAAATCAGATCGGGGAGAACATGAAAATAATGCAGAAAAAAATGGAGTAATTCACCTGAGGTTGTTAAATCCTGAGGTTGTTAATTAAACATGACATATATTCAGTTAAAAATAGATATTGTTACTCATCTTTTCTTTTATTTTCTTATTAAACTAATAAAATCTCGGCTATGTAAATAACTTATTCACAACTCTACTACTTTCTGGAAAAAGATGGGCAAAAAAATTAAAGAAAATATAACATTATACGATTAATATTCCATTTGTTTTAATGAAATTAAACCCGTAAACTGAAGTTTTCCTTTACATTACTACCAGATGTATTACAAAAACAAGAATAGGTTTCGAAAATGTGGTGCTTCTAAATTTGATGAACAAATATTTCGCCACGAAATTCAAAACAATATTTGAAATAATGTCTGAGAATACATTTCCTTTAGCGTTGGGAGTTTTAATAATGAGAATTGTATCAATTAAATTACTTCATATATCAATATTTTCTCAGACAAGCAAACTTGAATCTTATGAAGCTATTTACTGTGAGATAAATAACTAAATTTTACTTTTAATTTCACCGAAAATAACTCTCATCGAACTCTTTTGAAATAAGTAACATAATGGAAGGAATTGACTTGAAAATAATTAATTCTAATTTTCTCATTTTTAATTAGTACCTTTATTTAAAGTCATTTATTAATGAGTCGCTGCAGAATTCCTTAAATATAAAATTACTTATATCACCATTATTAAATCTTCTAGTTCGCACATATGACAGAGAATATTCTGTCTTGCATCGATAAGTGTTATGCATTTACCTATTTCTAAAACATCTCAATAATATTAAAATCTTTATAGTGTTTAATCTTGTTTCGGTACATTCGCAATATTATGAGGGTACATATGAATAAATAGAATTTTTTTTATTAATATATGATGTCGCCAATATTTGTCCTATAGTTTTCACTAACACCAGCGTGAAGTCGCCGGCGTTTGTCTTATAGACTTCACGTGACATCAACGTATTGTCACCGGACGGCATAGAGACGAGTATGGAATATAACATGTAAGAAAACATTCCCTAATATATGTTAAATATATTTCTACTAATTTTCCGAATTCTAATTTTACTTTAGGCAGTAAAACAATTTGACGAATGTTTAAACATACTTGTTGAACTCTTCGAATAGTAAAAAATAGGCAGTCATGGCGACTCCCGACAGAAGTGAAAACTTAAAACGGAAATAGTAGCGTTTTTTTTAAATGTCAAATTAATTGTAGTACCAAAAATTAAAATTTCACAATTTTTAAATTAAAATTATATATAAAAATATTAATATATTTAGTCCTCACTGTTGTACTGCATGATGATCCTACAATTACATAATTAAAATAATAATCAAAGGAAGCTAAAACCCAATTTAAACAATTCACAGTATACACACTTGGTAAATTTAAATTTACTTGTATAAATATACATAGCACTAATGTTGCATAACACGTCACCTTTATAGATACAAATATACTGTATATCTATTACAGCATGACGCGAACTCACGAAATTTCAACTATACAAAAGCGTTCAGCGCGCATATCCTACAGTCGAGTGTATACAATACGTTGGTGTATATATGTGTATATGGATGTGTATATATATATATATATATATATATATATATATATAATACTCATACCTACAGATATACTGTTAACATTAGCATGTCGGTGACGCAAACCCACAAGGCTTACTCCTACCAAAAATCGCTCGACCGGTCTAAAAAAGTTTTCACTTGAAAATGTTTGAAATGTGTCAATAAGTAATTTTAACACATCTCTTTAAATTTATGATTTGACTTCAAAATACCATAACAACCAACATTTACATAACCGCTTATCACAGTAGTATATATTCAAAGTTTTCCATTATAGAATATGTTTTTAGGAAACTAAACTACAAAAGTATTGGTCGAAGCTACATTTATAGTATTCAACCTTAGAATGTTTCTATAAACTCTTAGCGCGCTATTAAATTAGTCCACTAGATAAATTGATCGGAAGTTCACCCCACACTTCCTTACTTTCCGAGTCAGACGGAGTTATTGACACTTCGACGCGAAGTTTTCATTCGAGGACCATATCCAAGTCAAAGAACCAATCGGCTCCACCCTTAGCGAGATATGGCGGGCTCCATTTCAGATAAAAAGTTTATTTTTGAACAATCTTTTTGGCGGCTTTATCTTAAGTACGTGTATCAAAATACGGAAAATATTGTGGGTAGTCTTTAATGTATATTTTTTTAAAATTGTTATGTATTTTTTTTGTAACCGTAATTCTATTATAATAACACTGACTTTTTTTACTTCACAACAACCATGGAGAATAATTTTCATCTTCCAATGAAGACATTTTACAGGTTTTTTACAATTAATTCAAAATGATTTCAGGTTTTTTAAATATTGTCTTTCAGACGTTCAAAACCGGAGCCATTTATCTAAGCAGATATAACCGGAGCTATTTAGGAGCAGCGGAGTATATTTACATTTACTCATTCTTCTTATAAAATTTGTGACGTGACGCGTTTAGAACAACTGAATTCATTTCAAAGTTTTACACACAAAGTATTTTTGTTAGCAAAATTGAGTTCTGTTTCATGAAGATATCGAGTTGTTGACCTTAAAATTATGAAATTTTATTCAAATTTTTGGTAATCCACAATTCACACGTCTAGTTGAAAAATGTATATTGTATAAATACGGTTTTGGTATTAAATCCGCGGGATTTGGTGGTGATAGATCCGAAGACGTTATAATTTCATAGTCTTGTTACCTAATTGGTGTACTTACCTTATAACTTTAATGCTCTTGAACAATCAAAGAAGGAAAAAATTATAATTAATATAAATATTTTACTAAAATATTGCCAAATCCCATTACTTTTTGATTTGACGAATAATGCTCATTTGATAGGTAATTCTTTGTTATCTTCTTATTGATTCACACAAATCCTATGTTATGTGCTCCGTTTTAATTTGTACGTTTCGGTGAACAAAATTAACTCCATTTGCTTATCCACTTTTATGTTTATATATTTAATTTATTCACATTTTTTATAGAACCTATAGCAACTTGTTTCTTCAGCTCTTCCAATCATGACATTACTTTTCAAACATCTCGGATTTTGACTCGCAGCAAAATATTGAGGTTAAAAATAATTATAATGAAAGAAATTTAAATTTATAAAATAAAATAATCTTCTATATAATAAAATAATCTCCTATATAATAAAACACACAAATTTCATCAAGATATTTTTAAACAAAGGCCGAAACTCATATTTTGCCTAAATTTACTAAAATTAAAGCTTCTGACGATTAGATTGAAAATATAGTTAGATCTTTAAACAAGTCTCTTCGTATTCATAGATTGAATGATTTTTTGGTAACTTGCATTTTATTTATCAAAATTTACTCTTTACATATATTATAATAATTTACTTTAAATTGACTGATAAATGTGTATTCGAATTACGCTGACCAATTAGAATACTTTGGCGTGTATTGCTTAACGCGGGAACATGAAAACGAGGAGACAATACATTGCTATCGCGTTGCTGCGAAATGTGAGAAATTCATTTCAAGAGCATGAAATAAAACAGGCTCGGAATGTTCTGACGACTATAATATCTGTCATTACCAGATATCAGCAAGACTACTAATTTTAGTGACCGCAAGTATTAAGTGTTTCTTACAAATGTTCACCGAATTTTTGTGTTGATGTATTGAATTTCTTATTAAATACATCAACTAATTTTTTTAATTCGCCTTATTAAATACATCAACAAAAACAAATCATTCCTATAACTATTACTTTATTCGTTCATTGAACTTATTCATCTAAAATTCGTATATTAATATTTTTTTACATGTAATTACATTAGAAAATTAGTAATAAAAAAGGAAAGCCATTCTTAAAAAGGGATTTTGTCCGTGCTTAGAATATCATAACATTTGACTCAACTACACTTTAACTTCACTTCCATATTTTTTTTTAAATTACATTTTTTACGTCGTATTTATTACTCAAATATTAAATTTAATTTCTATAGTTAGAACTATATAAATTAAATATGTTAATATCCAATAATTTTGCACGAAACCTATTCAGTAAAATAATTTTTATTAAGAAAATTCGCTTTTCAAATCTTTTCCTCCATGTCTCTTATTCGAAATGATTTGCGTCACCCGCATTATTCCGTAGGGACATGTTCAAGATGATTTGATTTGAATACAAGCTCTGCGGTATTCACTTCCTTTTCGTCTGTATTTTATTTATACTTGGATATGTATGGCAAGGTGAATGCATACATTTATTTAAGTGCGAGTGACATACATTTTTTTGGTGGTATTTGTATGTTTCGTAAAGATGAAAGATTTGATAACTATCAGATAAAATTTTCTTCTTTTGCAAAATCGGACTATGGAAACATTTTTGAGTTGAAAGAACTAAACTATTAGAGTTACGTTAAAAGTATGTTTGAAAGAATTATATACTACAAAGAAATCTATAAAAAAATCCAGGCTATTTATGGCTTATTATTATAAATTTTTGTTCATTGTAATAATTTTTAAAATAGTAGATTGTACCATAAAATTGTATATTTCACTGAAACACAGAAAAAATAATGACCAGCTAAGAATATTGCTAACAAAAATTAACTATAAGTTAACACTATATGAAGAAGCAATAAACGCAAACTTAAGATTCAGTAAAAGGCAGCCAGTAATGAAATAAATTGAAAGATTGAAAAAGTCGGCGTCAGTTACTGAAAATCATGAAAATCAAGAGTGTACGTATTTGCTTTTCAGTATTTGACACCGAGTATTATTCATATTGCGCTAAGTTTAATCATTTCTTGGGTGTTTTTTATTAATATTTTGATAAAATGCGGTGCAATAACACTTTGCCGCTACGCATTTTTGCCTTCACATTCGAAAAAAAAGCACACTTATGCCATAACCCAGTAATATATTGGGACATCGGTCCATTCTACTATTACTGGCAAACCACATTTCAATGGGAAGTCCATATATTTATTAAAAGAGTAAGTGTGTATGAGTATGGTACATATTAAATTACGAGCGCGAGTGTTACTCTTTAAGTTAATATTAATACATTTTAATGGGCCCACAGATTTAATAGCGTATCTGCATTTAATATCTTTGTCAAATATAATACTCTTAATTTAAATTATATAAACATTCAAACCATAACGAAGAACACGTTCATTCAAATCTCACACAAAGCACAAAAGAGCCTTTAGTAATCGTGCAATGTTAATCGACTAAAAATTAGACACATCAAAGTTGAGGTAAGCTGCATGTCCTTCGAAGCCATATTTTCGTAGTTGTGAGCATCCTCAAAGCTTATGATGTAATCATTTTTAGAGTTAGAGTGCAAAATAATTACGTATTGTGTGTAAATATAATTTAAGACCAGGTCTTTATGAAATAGAAAATCAACTTCATTTATATCCAAACGCACGCATTTACCTTTTTTTTCGCTATGAATCTTTTTTTTTTCGTTTACTGTGTACACATAGAATCACATACATATTACCAGACGCTCAAATGTACAAATTTTCACGGACTTAAAAACTGTTATCATGACAGGTTTAAATATAACATTTTATATCGGAAAAAGGGGCGCATAATTGGCATTCATTTTGGTAGTTTCAAAGTGATATTCGTTTTGTTAATTGCATGAAAAATTGGAACCAAACGTTGTCAGATTTTCACCCACTTTTTAAATTTTCACACTTTTCTACACTTTTTTAAAAACTTTTCTGTCTGTGAATAAATTTTTTAATGTACAATTAACTAGTGAATATGTGCTAAGGGTCAAATAATACTTTTTGTCGTGACCATTTACATTTTCCTTTTACTTTATTGCAAAAATCAAAAAGGAAACTTTTAATTTGTACACACATTATTTAGATTATTGATTATTTATTTATTAATTTAATTGTCAATTGATAAAATAATACTATTGTGCCAACACGCAAACAAGTGACACAAGTGACAAATGCGAACTTTTCCTAAGGTTTAACCATAAAATTTATATACTGTTATATCGGAAGAAACTGCCATCGCAAATTATAACCATTTAACTTTTAATATGTACTGAAATAACAAATTTTGTGAAGTTCACTGGAATAACTACTTGTTTATATAGAGCCACAGTGAAAACATTATGGTGTCTTGAAATAAATTGCCTTGAATTCGCGGTGGTACCGTTTTCTTGATGAACAACAAAAACCCTCTGTATCTTTGGGTAATTAGTAGTGATATATATATATATATATATATATATATATATATATATATATAAATATAGATATATATATATATATACATATATATATATATATATATATATACATATATATAAGAAGCTACAAATATTTACCCACCTCTCGTGAGAAGATAATTATGAGAAGAGTGTAAAGAAAATCTTTTATTATGTCTATTATATGATTTTTTACCCATGTGTTTTATTAACCTTTTAATTTCTAAATTCGTAAATTGCTATTATGAAACATATTTATACACCTCTATAAATATAAAAAATACCATATCTGTGCTTTTTTTATTTACATAAGCCACTATTTATATATTGATATTAAAGGATTAAAAGGAATTCACAGAAGGCTCATCGAATTAATAAGAAGATGATTTAAATAGCTGTATTTAAAAAAGAGGTATAGCTTGACATACATAAGCTCGGGCATGAAGTTATACATCTTCAATATTTCATGTTAGTCAATAATTTATAACAATCACAAGTTATCTAGAAGAATATCCTTTTTTTCTTGTTATTCTAATCAAGACAATATTTTCACTAATTTATAGTAATATACTTAATGAATTTTCCCTAGAATAAATGATAATTTCCCACTTACTTATAATTTTTGCATTATACTGTCCGAAAAACTAAATGCCCAATTAAATGTATGACTTGCCGATTCAGCGATGTGTTAGGGTTTAAAAAAATTTGTGATATTCTCGATCACCATACTATTTGCGCTCGGCTGGTCCGCAGATCAGTTTTCCAATTCACCGTTTCTTTGATTCTTCATTGATTATTGTCTTGTAATGGACCATAAACTATAATTCTACTCAACTGAAAATATGTCACAGCAAACATTATAGGTAATGAAAGAGACATTTAATTTAACAGATTTTTATATTTTCCAGAATACAACTTTATTTTAAATATTGATAATATTTATAAGAGTAACCAGCAAAATGATGGAATAACATTATTTATATAATTTATGAGTATATATATATAAATATAAAAAGAATCAAAAAATAATTTTCTCTGAAACAATTGTGATTTTACTTTAAATACTTATTTTGTTGGCATGTAGTAATTGCAATAAAACCATGTATAACTAAATATATGTATATATATATATATATATATATATATATATATATATATATGTATAAATGTGCGTGTGTGTGTGAGTATATATATATTATGTATTTTCAAAAGCTAGTCAGAATAAGATTGATTGCGATGAGGGTGTGTGAATCGCCAGGGTCTATTCAAATGCAGTTCAGTTTAGTAAATAATAAAAAAATAAAGTAACTCCATGAAATTCTACTTACCTCAAATTAAAATCAAGCTTTGAGTTGTGAATTTTGAAACTGGATAATTGAAAAAAAATTAATGTTACAAACACACAATAAATGAAAACTTCCTACTTAATAACGCCCTAATTATAACTAGTCTTACATAAGAATTATGTAAAAAAACACAGAATTTAGTCAAACACAATGAAACCAACGAAAGTTATATGTAAAGTTTTTGTCTAACTATAATAATCTAAAATATATTTGTAGATATACGGACAGAACATTTTTCAAAACTTTTCTGAAATTATTTTATATATTTAATTAGTTTCCAACTACAAAATATCGTAGATAATTGAAGAGAATGGCCAAATAGACTTTATGTTACTGAGACTAACTTTTACCAAAGTGCTCCGTGCGTCTTCGAATACGTGTGTTCACTAGGAATCATCGCGGCTCGCGGTGCGTTTTGTGTATATATATATATATATATATATATATATATATATATATGCAATTTTAGTAAAAGTCGCTTTTCGTGCATTATATTATCTAACTCTACCCCTTTTCTCAGCTCTCTCATGATTTTGCGGTCGTTCAAACGGACATATTAACCAAAAAAGAGAAAATTATATTTTAAATTAAATTATATTTCCACTTAAATTTTCCTCAACCACGAATAAAATAAATCCGTCCAAAAATTTCCTAACCACCCTCTTCCCTTAGACACTTCCATTTAACTGCAATGTTACCCTATTCATTTTAGCTTCGTTATAAATATACTAGTAACAAAACGCACGTGGCGAAACGTTTCATTTTTCCATTCCAAAAGCTTTTTATTTTTCCACCTTAATTTTCCTCAAATCTCTTTGCTCAGACACTCCCATATGACTCCTATATGTCTCCTATTTATTTCAACTAAGTGCACAATTCTCTTTTAAAGATTCCGGTAATAAACCGCACGGGAAAACCTACATCTACATATAATAAAATCGTAAACGAGCCGTGTCTGTAAATTAAATATTTTTTCAAAAAAACAATTTATACACGTTGTGATTATGTTACCGAAGCCAAAAAAATAGTTTTTAGAATATTTAGTTTACGTTTTCTTTTTATTTTTAAATTTAATATCATCACTATAGTCGAATCTATATTATCGAATAAATGTTAAGTAAACCTCTAGTGAAAAGTATACAAACTTCAGGTAAACCCCTAATTACGCTGTTTTTCATTATTTTAAATTTATCTCTTCCGGAAATTAAGGCAGGAAGATTAAGTAATGGTAAGTAATGTCACGAAATTTTAGTAACGAAAATAACGTATGGGAAGTGGGGAAATTACTGTACTAGAATCGAGCTTCAGTGCGTCAATATTTATTATTGAATACCACTTACATTTTACAACTTACGTGCACAAACCATGACTACGAATTTCCGTATAATCTTGTATGCGTTAAATATATAATTTAATTCGGTAAAACATTTTATTTGATCAATTTATTTCTGCGTACTATTTCCAATTCCAAAACTTGCAACTACTTCAAATTTAAGAAAAAAGTGAAAAGTATTTAATTATTGTTAATAAAATTATCCTACATTGAATATATCCAGAAAGGATTTTACCTTTACATATTAAATAGCTTCAATTAGTTTTTAGTTTGCTATTAAACTATTAACGCTGCTATGAAACTAAGTCGCAATAAATACGTGAATGATACTCAGGACTGGTCTTATTTATACAAATATACGCCTAGAAATTGGTGCATTTTCAAAGTTTGTATATATGGTAACAAAACAATCAGGTTTTCAGCTTACTTATCTCAGATACAAATTTTCAGAAACCTCCACACTTTTTTTCAGTCTGACACAAATCTGCATTTTAATAATGCTTACGGCTGCATTAACATGACATGCTTAATTATACCAATTGAAATATTAACGTGAAGATTTGTGTCAAAAAAAATTGTAGCGATTTACAAGATCTACGTTGCATATATCTACCATATTAATTAAAGCGGCATCATATGCCATGATTTTCCGACTATGCCTTTTTTCATGACTCTATCTGGAAAACTCAGCCTTTCGTACGTACAGATTAACCAAAATAAAGCGAAATAAAATTTTTAATTTTTGCACCCAAATTTTCCTCAAACACATATAAAACAAACTCGACCACCATATATTCTCTAATCGCACTCTCTGCAAGTGACTGCTTTTATGTAGCTTCCATAGCGCTCTTAATATTTTAAATATTCCAGTAATTAAACGCATGTGGCGAACGAAATAACAAAATACCGTGAAAATATTCTCTGCATAAATTATTTTCACTTGATTCAAAATAAATTGTGGTTGCAGAAAGCATTTAAAGAAATTATGCTAATAATGCTTTTATCATAATGTGGTCATATTTAGAGACAACGTCTCTTAACCTCTTAACATGTTATTGCTAATTAAAATTACAAATCGCTTAAAGAAGGATCATACAAAAAAGGAAAGGGATCTAGAATATATCCATGTAGTATGATGAACAGTTTATTTATGATAACACAGTTTATGTCGTTAAAAATACCATATCTTCCCGGACTTTACAAAGCGTAACAAACTATTTTCTTACATTAAAACGTGTTGTTTATTGATTTTAGGCAGTATTAATCTTAAAATATTATTGTATATCGAAAAACCGTACTAAATATTTATTAGTACCTTCGAGTAAAATTAGGAATAAGCAAAATTTTTCATATAATAATTTTGCCCTTAAGAACACTGAAAAATTAATATACTTTTTACCATCATGGTTGTAGATTAAACTAAGAGCTTCACACTGCAAAAACCTTATATATGACACTAAACCTTAACAAAATTTGGTCCAATTTTGTTTTCATGTTAAACCAGATGACAGAAATAGTGTCAATAAAACATTTGTTTATGATATAGTTTTATATACTGTAGTTTTACCTATAATATAATAATTAAAACTGCAATTTTTTTACATTGTCATTTGGCGATTTTATTAATTTCAAAAAGAGGGGTAAACAAATTCTCGCTAAATATATTAATATGTGGTAGATAAATATAAAAGGCATACAACCAGAATACAATCACTATATTAATACAATTTGATATACATCAGGAATCTTTTCTCTTTTTATGACATGATCTATGGAGTAGTGATGAGCCCCACGTTTTTGCTGGAAAAGAAATATTTATTCTTCTTCTTCTTGAATCGGTTTCCGACTACTGCGAATCGTAGCTTCATTTTAATCCCCACTGGTATGTTTTGTTAAATTATTTATTACATATGTTCTATATCTCTCGCCGCAACAATGTATGGAGTTCAGTTAGATGAGGAATTGCATTTTCACGGCAAGGTCGAAACTTATTGCTCTCCTTTTTATGATATTAATGTAGTATCTAAACATATTTTTATGATTATTTACATCGGAATATAATAACAGTTAAATGAATAAAAAATTAATAATAACATTCGAAGAATCAGAAAAAATAAAATCGCGTACCATAGAAACTTTGGAAAGTCTATTGAGGATTAAATGGAATAAATAATAAGCAGATCATCTTGGAAGTATGCCACTTCCAAATATTTTGATGACGCCCTAGTAATATTTTAAATCTAAATTTAAAATAAGTTCGGTATATGTCCAAAATAACCTGTCACGAATAAACAGAACTCACACTACAAGAGTTCCATACACATTTAGGCTGTTATTAACATTACATTATATGGTATGTCTTCTAATTTACACAAATATGACTTTTTCACAACGTATCTCAATATATGTCCTACTGCATATATATATATATATATATATATATATATATATATATATATATATATATATATATATGTATATATATAAAATCATGAGTGCATATTTTTAAAATTGTAAGATCTAGGATAATCGCTCTAGTTTTCCTACAACATTTGCGTATATTACTGAAAACCATGTTTTGTCAATGTTTTCGGTTTAGTCATTCCGCAAATAAGGGGGAAGGAACCTATTTTTGACATATTTTTCAATATATCTTTGAAGATATGTGGAATCTAAAATTATGAATATTTTTGGGGCGCCTATTATTAGCCTTTTCAAATGACACCTCCACAATTTAAAAAATTCCTGTACTTATTTAATTTGGTCTTTTCCAGGCCTATAATTTCCGTAAATATTTTTAAATGCTATCTCTGAAGATATGTGCGGATTAATACGTTTTACTGCTATATCAAATATAAAGTTTCTACATCAATCGGTTTCTGACAAAAATGACTGCGACAGCTGAATGGATGGGCACGTGAGAGTTTTGTAAACAGTTTCGTTTTTTTCTTTTGAGCTACGCAATCCAAAAATAATTTAAAAATCAAGTATTTTCATAAATGTTTTTTGTTTGACATCTTATTCACTCTATTCATGACTAATATAAAATAACAGTGACTCAGCAATAACTGGCAAGCAAATTCAATCTTGTACTTTTACCTCTGGAACTACTTTTTTGATAAAACCAATAGGTACCGTCTATTGACCGATTCGAATAACCTGTAGTTTGTTCTTTTAGTTTTTGTAGGACACGGGTGTAAAATTTTCGATAACGTTACTCAGCACCCGAACGAATTTTCGGGTTCGAAAATGTGTCGTTTCATTCGTTCCGCTAAGCACAATTACATTAAAAAGAGTCGGTAGTCAATCGGATGCTCCCTTCAATTTTTATAAATCTTTGAAGAGAATTCGGGCTCGGAAATATATCGTTTTATTCGTTCCGCTAAACACAATTAAATTAAAAAGGTCAATTGGATGCTCCCTTGAATTTTTTGTAAATCTTTGAAAGCGCACATACGAACCCACGTACGTACACACATACACACTAACTCCGATGTGATTCGTGCTTATCCACTTATATTTTCCTTGAAAATATCCTTCTTCCCTTTCTTCTCCTGGACACTATTGCAATACTTTGTTCGTTTTGATAAAATCACAAAGGATAAATAAATCTCATTTACCTAACTCAGAAAAAAGAAACCTTAGAAAAAATAATTGTACGAAATATTTAATCAGACAAGGTATTCAATAAGAGAATATAGGTAAATGGAGATATAATTATTGCGTATTGTTATTACATAGATAAACTACATATACATATATATATATATATATATATATATATATACACGGTTATATTGCCATGTATATATTTTACAGGTCTAAGAATGAAAAAAGAGAATTATAAAATAAAGGTACATACTACCTTTATGTATGTTAGTATGTATAAACTTTATATACTCTATATAATTTTTACTAAGGAAAACTTCGCAATATATTTTAAAAATGTGGATATAATAACAAATGTCCACAAATTTCTAATCAAAAGTCATTTCTTAGGAAGTCATTTCGAATACACAAAGACATTGAAGGCTGCTTAGAAAATAATTTTGGGAAAATATGTGCAATCTTTGCTAAATGTGTCGAAGAAAGTTTCAGCATAAATATTACGTAGCATTTTTCACAAAAAAAACGGAAGACTGATCGCTATCGTCGTAACTTGTAAATATGAAAGTCTGTTTTACGCCAGCTTGTAGCTTAACGAAAAACTTTCACGTTTTTCAGATTCAAGGTCGTAATTAAGCAAAAATATATTTACACTGAATCTACAAATTGTGCTTTAATCATTGTTTTATATAAACAAGCATATTTAATCAAATTTTTCCCTAAAATCATAAATAATTTATAGGCTTATCTATAATTTTTTTAAATGTTTTACAGAGAATGGTTTAAAATATACATAAGTATATATATATATATATATATATATATATATATATATATATATGTATGAACATATGTATGTATGTATAAACTTTATATACTGTATATACACTTTGTAACTGAAATAGTCCATGTAATTACATAAATAAATAGACTGCTAATCGATAACCTTGACCAGTTTTGTCGTAATACATCTTCGGGTGGTAAGAATCATCTTTGCTAATAGCCCACCTGAAGATGTAATACAACAAAAAATAGAAATAATACTACATCACATAGTTTAATTTAATTATTGTAATTCAGAATTTAAAAATAACGTGAGTTTTTTTTTATTTCATTATTGTTCACAAATCGGCAAGTTAATAAAAATAGGTGATGTAATAATATTATGAAATAATAATATTTACAAATATTAATATTTTTTATATACTATGAAATAATAATATTTTTCTCGTAAAATGAAGCAAGTTACACATTTCATTCGAAAATAATTAGATACCTCGGTATGTAAAACTGAACTAAAGTGATACTTAAAACAACTAGAAAAATTATAAAATCTCATTACATGTGTTTCAAATTTTCAATGAAAAATCTAATAAATAGAAAGCGGGTTTCTAAGATTAACAATATTTTTTATATTTTCTATACCGGGTCATGTTTTTCTTAAACCATGAACGCGAAAAGAGCTTCAATCAAATTCTTGATCCTCCTTATTAAAGTAACAATTATCCCGATTAATTAATCCCGATAACTACAGGGTTACGAAAGTTTATTTCATGTAGCGAGCTTAAATGTAGCTCCGTAGCTCACATAGTTTTTCATTAATGTTGAGACAAGACGTTCTACATTTTGCATCTAATCCGCTACGGTTTTTCACATAAGCTTATAACCGCTACTTTGTAAGTCTGAGTTGGCTTTACTGGCTTTAAGAAAGCGCAGGGAACGCCGAATGCATTTGGTGGGAATAAAACATCATGCAATAAATATGTTTGAAAAACTTACTACGATGCAATAACAATATTTATCTAACCATTGAAAACATTATAAATGAAAATATTTGGCTAAAAGAACATAAATTTTTTATGACTTTCAAAAAATTTACTAGAAATTGACACCACACCAACATATGTTAGTTAGAAATAACTAAACAACGGAAACAAAAATCTTTTTTTTAGTTTTTCTTTAGATATTTTGGTTAATAAGAATTCAGAAAATATCAATAGTTTTAATCAATTGAAATAATCATTTGTAAAAAAATGATACACATAACACGTTTATGTTATTAATTATAATGCTATGAAGATGAAAATAGATTTAAAATACGATTTGTTTACATATGTTTTTATTGCTTTTTCAAGCGAGCCAGGGTCTCCTCGTGAAGCTTTTCCTTCGGCAAAGTTTCTTCACTGATGGACTCCCGTTGCCTGGTGCAGTATTTCCTTTGTTTTCTGGTTCCTTTAGTCGTAAAAATTACTTTCTATGCAGCATCCATATCATCGCTCCTTAAAGCGAGCCTCATCCAACTGATATGTTAGAATTAAATACTTTGACTAGATCTGGGTGTCTATCCTGGTTTTATGGTTTATTATACTAATTTTTTACTGCTCAGAAATTTGTCTCATTATTCTCTATTTATAAACAAGAAGACTTTCGACAAGGTCAAGTGAGTAAGATAGAGTCAGTATATAAGTAAATCAACCACACACTTCATTTGGAATGACGGTTTGTCCAATCCAAGGAACTCTTGTGACGTGAGTGTATTCGCATTTAACAAGTGTTATATTGCAAAATATAAAGCCATTTATGTTACTCATTTTATTTTAATTTTTTCTCTTTGCATTTTCCAACTATAAGTTTTCAGCCTCAAAATGTCGGTTAAGTCCGTATTAGCCTATAACTCTTCAAATTGTTGATGCAAATTGATCGAAATTATTTCAATTGAAAGTTCTAATTTGATGCCACGGCTAAAATTTTTTTAAGTTTTCAAACCACCCACTGAAATATTTAAGAAGGCACATTTTAACTTCACTTTGAAACTTTGTTTTCATAAACGGGACTTAAATATGAAATAGTGTAAAAAGAATGTTAATTTCATTTTGAAATAGCTATCCGATGTGCTCTATTTTATGAAAGTCATGAAAAACAATTTTGCTTCTCTTCCAGGTGTATATTCTCGACTATAAAAACACTAAAACGTATGTGCTAATTTAACAGCCACGTTTAAAAATGTTAGATCATTGCGTTCTAAACACGTTTATTTTTTTAAACTAGCTGAGAATGTCCTCGGTCATTCTACAACATTTTCGATTCTTCCCGTCCAGTTATTCGAGTACATTCATAAGTATTCTAGTACATTCTCACGCTTTTGAATACCTTTACGTATAATGCCTCTCGTACATTCCAGAACACTCTAGTTTATTTTGACTCATTCCAGTATATTATTGCCGTCATCGTAGTGTGTTGCGTTGATCATATGGTACACGGCCTTTGACGGTACAAAGCGTCGTGGGGAGCCGGGTTCAATTCTCGGCCGCTCACCGTGCGGGGCTGGACTGGTATCTGGTTGACTGTAAGATATTGTTTTCGTAGCAATAAGTTCACAATATGTCTTAGTTAGATAAATTAAAGTGCATAATACATTCAATGGCTTAAGTTTGGTGGTGGAAAATACTGAAGGTCGTCTGTTTTCAACTACCATATTTTCCACACCATCACAGTCACACACGCGCTATCCGTATTGCGTAGGACGGAGGAATCGAGGCTACTATCACAGAAACACCGGTTGTCTATGGTGGACATTTAAATGAAATGTAAAAACAAACGTCTATTTATATTTATATATATGGATTAATACTACATCAACACGGTAATATATTACGATCGCAACTGGAATACTTTAACGACCCGAGAAAAATTATTAAAATTCTGTACACAAAAAATTAAAGCTGATACCGGAATATAAATGATGTTATCAAAAATCCATTTTCAACCCAATATTATTTTACTACCATTATCAACAATCCGCCCGCTGTCGTTTACAATATCCCAGGAGATATTCAATATTACCCGATATTGGCTCTGTCTCTTCGTTTGACATTTTTGAAAGTTTTCTTTGCTACATTTCCCGAAGGTGCTTCTGTCTCAATATTCTCTTTATAATTCCTTCGAAATTCTATCTGAATCGGATGGAATAATTTTTTTGTGAAATTTAAATTTTTTGCATTGATCCTAGGTCGTACGAGTATTGAAGGGTCTGTGAGTTCGGATCCATTGGTTTTTTGTATTCATGAAATGTCCATTATGATTAAAACTTTGTACGTTAAGGGAAAGCGTGACGTTTTTGCGCTCAACACAGGATATTTTTGTAGAGTATTTGGAACAATGTTTCGGACTCAGCAAGATAGGTCGCGTAGCTAATTTATGTAATAACTACATCATTACACTCATCACATTGTTTGTGAGAAGTGAAACGATAAAATGATACTCATTTTGGTGTGTAAAATTCTAGTTTAATTAAATTTTCTGATTAATTTTTATGAAATTTTTCCAGCTATATAATGCAATCAAGAATGTAAGGATATAGCATTCAAATGTATTTACTACAGCATATAGCTTTACTTATTATTGTAACATTTTTTTCCAGTGGTTATAATATGAGCGTGAAAATAATGAACGGAAACAATGAAAACTATTTAAAAATGAGGAAATCCATGGATCATGATTCGCCGCTCGTAGAATTGCTACTTTTATACATTGAATTGAAAAGTAAAATACAAAGGATAAAAGCAGCCACACGGCTGCTAAGAAACGGCAGTTAAGAATCCTAGTGTTTATCGCTTTCAACTTTCAATCTCAATGTATCATACTCATCACAGCGAAAGTTTTATGTTCATTGATTGAAGTTGGCATCATAGTTGGGAGGATTCTCAAACATAACGCAATGCATCCATACACTATTTTTTTAATCAAATTATCATAGCAGTCGCGTACTTTTATGTTGGACTTAAACCTACGTTATTCTGTTGCTAGCTGCTATAACGTACTATTATTTAAAGTTAAGAGCAATCTACTAACAACATTCCGCAACTTCTTGTGTGTTATTTTCCGTTGACAATAATGAATCTGCTTCAATTAGTTCATGCTTCTCATACCTTTAAGTATAGTAATTATTTGTTTTTCTTATTTATATCCTTTGAGTGAGAATCTGTAGTTCTTAATACTTTATTTGTTTATGGCTTTCCTCTAAAACAGAGACATAGGAATGACAACTATAACACTTTTTGTGGTGTCGTGAATTTGGGAGTAAATACATAACGGAAATGGTTTTTTTTTGTATCGTGGGGTTCGTTTCTTTGTTTTTTTTTTGACAGAATTTAATCTTTTTTTACTATAAATTTATACACAATTAACTTAAAATTTGTACTAAGACAGTATATTTTTATTATTTTATTTTTATTTAATATTGATATTAGGTAATTTTTAAAATTGATTACAACATATTTTTACCTTGGTTTCTTATTCCACACTCTAATAGCTTTATGCTTAATGACAATTTCAAAACGAAATTCTTGTAATTGTGAAAAAAAATAATCATAATTATACAGAGATTCCAATTTTTTAATACTATTGTTTCGAAACGATTAATGTGACTTACAATAAAAGAAACTTAACAAAATTGGTAATTCAAAAAACACAATTCAAAAATGACTTATTACGTTTCATATGTATTATAATATACATTTCAGGACACTAAGCCCTTTTAAATAGCAAGTAGTTTAACTTGATTTGAGTTGAGTCTAATTTCAAGTCATTGTCCATTTAGTCTAAATTCGGAAAGTAATTAATAAATTTACATAAATGGAAACACATTAACCCATTTTTACTCTATTTGATTTCGCTATGAAATTATATTCGAAGGACAATATCTCTATAAAAAGAGACTGTCTACATCTCAGTAGACAGTCTACATCTCGTGTTCTATTTTCGAAATTAATAAGATAACCATAACTGTGCAAACATCTTACAGCGATAATCGACGTCACTCAAAAAGGAAAGAAGCCAGACCAGACACAGCGATACTAAATTCAATTTTCCCATTCATCCATTGAGGCATTTTATGACTGTAAGCATGCTAGTACTTCATATTATCAAATAACGATATCGGTATACGGAATAAGTTCACAAATTTATGATATTTTCATATGGCATCTTCTTATTCAAAATGAGTTTCCGAAGCCTTTTATAGAAAGTACGCTCACCTAAACAATTAATCTCAAATCACTAATACAATATATGTATTTAATTCAAAATTATTTCAGATAATTTGTGTTAATAAATTAGAAATATAGACATAAAGTTATTTGGCTTTTACCTGTGAAAGATAAAGTGGGCAGATATATTGACATAGTAAACAAATTTTAGTATTTATATAAGTTTAACCGAAACCCAAGTAGTCGGAATTTTATTTCTGATTCATAGGTATATTTTTATTTCAGAATTTAGTTTCAATTTTATTTCATATACATTTTGTTACCTGTCTCAGTAATTTACTAGCAAATGATGTTGAATATATTAATACACAAAGTGGTATAGCATTAACCATTCAAGAAAATTAGGAATGCGATTACGTTGAGAACTCTCAAATACAGGATGAACAGGTGTTATCACGTTTAGTCTGTTTTTTTAATTTTAAGAAAACATTTAATATTTCGATGCGTGTTGTTATGCTAAATAATATCAGACAATAATCAAAAATAATTGAAGCAATAATATTGTACGTAGCATAAATGTAAGTATTATGTCCATGTCTTATTCCTCCAGACACAAAGTCAAAAGCGGCATAAAGGATGTGATAAGGTATGAGAAGACTAATAACTATGAGGTTACGATATTTATCGTTTTTCAAAATATGTCTTCTATGCTCTGCTTTGAAAAAGTTATCCATTTCTTGAATCCTCAGAATTAATTCTTTAAACGCATTTTTATCACAAATTAGTTCAATCAATAATGAGCGCAGAGCGTGAATCAACTGAAGTGATCTGAATGCCAGCAAGGTGTAGTGATCATCTTTTATCATAGATGTAATATGAAGTAAAATCAACATTCCTAAAATTAACAAACTGTGTAACTTTCCACCCCATAATTTAAATCTTGTAGAAACTCGGTCAGCAGTTTTCCTGCAAACGCCAAATATATGCTGGTACAATAAAATTGGACGAAGTGTGATTTCAATTGATTCGCTGCTCATTTTTATTTCTTCAAAATGTTGACTTGCAACTGAATTCCGACACGACTATTTAGTTGAGTGTTTAAGAGACTAGTGACATTTCTCTGTTTAAATGTCTTTTAAGTAAACATTCATTATTTCGTCGCTATGTGGACTATTTTAAGTACTTATATAAATACCATTAATCACATTGGTACTTCTGATGTAAAATATTGTATGTACATGGAATAAATTATGTAGCCTCGAATTAAACTTGGCAGTAATTGGGAGATCACTTTGTATGAAAATAACCTAATTCTGTAATAGATAGTGTAACTTTAGTTATAAGTACTAGTATAATTAATATGTATCTGATAATTGTTCTTTTTATTTTATCATTCTTCTATAGAAATATTGCCTCCTCTTATTTATTTAGCCAATTCTTTTACTAGAAAACTTAAGCGTGTTGACCATTCTTGGCTTGTTCAGTACCTCAACGCGTGCAAAGCCCTAAATTAACTTCAATCTAATTTTGATACTGGCCCCAGTACCTTAAATACTATTATGAAAGACAAAATTCTACATGCTTTGTAGATCGTATCGGGTTTGCTTGGTTCGAGTCGGATCGAATTGAATAGGGTCAGGTCAAGTCGGCTTACATCGAGTTGGTGGGTTAGCCGAAACCCTCCGAACTTTAGAGAGTCAGACCACGATACCGGCCGTCTCACTTTATATACGTCACGCTAATTGAGAGTGGTTTAATACACACATTTTAGCAGCTTAGTGAGAAGCACCTTGCAGTGATATAATCAGCTGTATCTATGCGATGACGTGAAGTATGAACAATACAGTTGAATACGGTAGTTGACTCATTCTAAATTTTGATGTTTTTCGTACAATATTGTGAAATATAAGTTAATTAAAACCCAATCTTGAAAAAAATTAAAAAATTGATTAAAAATAAGCCAGTTGTAGGCTTCTAAATTTGAAGATACGGATAGAGTTGTGTATATCCCTGTCTCTTTTCCTCTCGTAGATATAATGTGCAATATTAAAAATGACCTCACACCACAGTATTGCCATCCTTCTCTAAAGGTTAAATTGAAACTTTTATAACTCGGTCAATTTTTAAGATTATAAAAAAATTTTTTGACTCTTCATCAGCTTGTACCTTGACATTAGGATTAATGAAATAAAAAAAATCAGTCAAATACTCAATTAAAAGTATGCGCTCATACGATAAAAGGAAAACAGCTCATTTCCCATTTTAACATGAAACGACTCTAGAGTCTGTTCTTAAATACGAGTGATATCAGATTTTTATCAGAATTCTTGGTATTTAATTATATTCGAATATACTGGCATCGTAGTTCTGTTAGTTTTCAATTTAACTAATTCACTCTACAGCAAAATACGCTACAGCAAAATGCAAGAATCAGATGTTTATAACAGAAGTTTTATTTGTAGGAAACCGATGCTTACAATAAAGGGTACGATATTTTCTGCAAACATATATCTTTACAAATAAAACGGTATCTGGAATATGAAACATAAATAGTCGTTGAATTTATCTAAAGGAACACACCGTGATATAATTATATTCAGGTTCAAGTTTATATTTTAAAATTTTCTAATACATACAACCTGTACGTTTATGTCGTAAAATTAATCGATTCTAATGCACTTTTTCTAACAATGACTTCCCTTTTCCCATCATTCGTTATTTAGTGTTCCGTATCAAAATAAAGGAAGGCAACTTTTTCGTATATATTCTTCGATCCATGCATCCGCCCGTGTGCCACAGTTTCACCAATTTTAGACGTATTTATGTAGAACATTTAAGCTAGATGTCAATTTATTATTTTCGTTCTAGTATAATGAGTTGTGATTTTTTTTGGCTGCTCTCCAATTTTCTAAATATAAATTTTAAAAATCGAACAAAATCCTAAGCATTATTTATTTATTCGAGTGAAACTTTCAATTTCAATTATTTTGGGTAACTTGCATCGATAGTTTCGAGAGATATACTAAGTAGAGATCCTATCTTATGCTATTTTCAGGCAAATTATACTGGTTTTATTTCTTGGATTACAATTAATATCATTAATACGCAAAATATTTAATGTAAGTTATTTCACAATCACTTTTCACAGTTATTTCACAGCACTGTTCGCTTTCAAATGAACTGTGCCGTGGCCATGTTCCGATAAATCTTCTCCATTAAATACAATTTTATGATAAATTCTTTTACACTTTTCTCTAGTTCATCCCTACTTTTTTCAAGCTGTGTTTCCAATTTATTATGGGCCTGCCTCTACTTTGATATCTTGAGTATATTATTCTAGCATTTTAAAGCATCCGTAGCCTAGTTCTTTACTTTGCTTCGGAGAGTGTGCTCTACGCACACCGCATCGCTTGCGCAAGATGCTGTAATAATATTTTGTAATACACGCCCCACAGTTGTTTGTCAGACACCATGCCTTGTTATAAAATGTCTCATATTTTACGGAGAAAATAGTTGAGGAAGGTTTAGAGTTTTTGATCACCTATTTGATTACAAGTATCTTGTAGGCGCACTTCGATATTCATCTAGATTTCCGGACAGGAGATAAACGAAATGAAGTAAATCAACTTTACGTGAAATTTTGTCAACAATATTAGGAGAAATTCATTGAAATATTACCGGTACTATCTAATCGCATATATTGGAGCAATCTTGGGGTAAGGATTCAATCTGACTTAACTGGCAAAGATGCGCGACAGGATGAATAGAATACAGTAATTTCTAGTGAACATTTATATGCTGATGAATTTTGGATCCATGTTCTCTAGACTATTAGTTGATGGTCACACAATACACTATTAGTTGATGATCTACCGTCAAGGTGGGTTAAAATGGTTGTACCTGAAGTGCTGCAATTTACTTCAATTGATCAAAAGTCGAGATACTGTGACCTTTGTAAAAAGAAAAACCTTTGCAAAATTAACGCCAAATATATTCAATATTCAACTTTGTAAAAAGATCAAAAAGGATAATCTAGATAATTTTTGTCTAAAAAAGAATAGAAAAGAACTTCCGGTAAAAAATTTTCTCATTTTTTTCTGAAGATTTCCAATATTACAAGTATATGAGATTATTTTAACCCGAAGCGTGAAGTGGATCATTCAAATTTATAATCAGGTGTCTTTTAGTATGTTTTACCTAGTAAAATTTAAAAATCTGAGATTTTTCTAAATACTTTTTCTTTAAAGTCAATCAGTGATGTACCTGTTAAGTAAGCAATCTGTTTATTTTAAGCGATTCGAGAAGTATCGTGTTTAATTAACCTACTTTAATAATTTCCTAAATAAACATTTTGCTTCCAATGTTTAAATTGTCTTTTTCCAAAAATCTGGGCTTAATAAGAAATAATTGTTAAAGCTTTACTGTGAATCTTTAGACTGTCGCGGTTTTAAGTAAATATTTTTTAAATTGCTGAGTCTATTTTGCTACATAATTAGAATGAATTCAATAAATTACGCCAAATGTTATAGTTTTTCGTGATCCTGCTTCAATATTAACACATCCATGGTTACATTTAGATCCTCACCCTTCCACAATACCCTTCACAGATCATTTGATTATTGCTTCTTTCTATTGCAAACAATATAAAGACATTTATATGTATATATATATATATATATATATATATATATATATATATATATATATATATATATATATACGTATATATTTCGGCTGTTTATTTTAAGTTTCATTCTTACGCAAAAATGATTTGTGGTCGATTATTAGATTATATCTGATTTTCCTTTCTCTATTTTTCTATATAAAGTTATCATCAGTACCAACCAAAGTTTCTTCACGTAAAAAAATTATTTGAACCGTAGTGTTTTAAAAAAACGTTTAATGTTTAACTTAGAAATAGTGCCTGGCAACACTATTTCTAAATTCACAATTTTCCTTACAAATTTTTTTTCAGAACGTTTAAGCTGGGATTTAAAAAAATACTAGTAGACACTGTAGGAGCACGGTTTACAATCATATATTTTATATTTATGTAAGCAAAAAAGAAACCTTAGTAAAAAAACTGAAAAATAAATTCACAACATCAAGTGTCATCCTTGCACACCGAACGCGCAAGTTAGAAATGGTGTTCGTTTCCAGGCAGCATGCTTTTAGTAAATGAAATCGTGGGGTGCAGGTGTAGATAAAATGATTTCGATGGTGGAAAAGCAAATGGAAGCACCCGAAGAAAATACTCCTTTCATGGAATATTGTTATTTTAGGGGCCAACCATTCAAATATTGTATTTTTGAGATAGGTTTGAACTAGATATTCAATAGGCATATCGAATTTGCCTATTTACATGGGTATCAAAAAGTATGTCGTTATAATTCGGAGTATGAAAAAATATACTTATGAATCACTGAACCAATTTCATACAAATTTTTCCATTTTTAGGTGGTGAGGATATCACAAAATCACTCTCGAATTGATTTATAATCGTACGTATACGATATTTATTGAGAAGTTTTGTGTATTATATTTATTAAAAATATATCATACACTTGTGTCGGAACACATACGCACTATGGTTAGTTTTGATTATTTATATTTCTTGGAATTGTTGACGCAAGTTAACTAACATAATTTCATTTCCATCAAAAGCTAGTAAAGATTTCATTCAGATTTTTAACCCATTCTTTGCAATATTAGACCGGTAGGAAAACATTGTATGCCACTGTAAAATTTATTATTTAATGCAAAAAATGTTTATTTTAACTTTACAAGGGGAGTCACATTAATTATTACTATTATTACTACACATTTTAGTAGAGATTTTCATATAAACCATCTTATCACCACATTTTCATATAAACCATTATTTCATATAAACCATTATATTACATTACAAAATTTCAACTTATATTACATTATATTTTATTATTTATAAAAATTTCAACTTCTATTCAACTTATATTACATTACAAAATTTCAACCACATTTTCATATAAACCATTATATTACATTACAAAATTTCATTTTGAAATTTTGTAAGTAGATAGTAATTTAACACTTTACAGAAAGCAATTTTAAACTCACTGCAGAGTCCTAAACTACGTAGAAAATAAAAAATAATTGTGATTCCAAATTTACTTATATACGAAATTTTGCTGTGAATTTTCAGAAGTAAATTCTTACATATGTTTTAATTTGACATTACCGTAACTTATGCTAATTCTACCCAATATCTTTTTGCACCAGCATCTAGTAGAAAAATAACAAATATATTATTTAGAAACTAGATCTAGATTTGTACCAGATATAAAATGAAAAACAACACGAGAGAAATATCCTCCCTAATATTATCACAATTTAGCGTTGTAGTCTTCAAAATTTACTTGTGTCACTTTTTCATGCTTTTCTCAACATTGTAAAGGTGAATTTATAAATTGTACTGTGCATGTACTAATAAAGATCAGGTAATATATCTTGCCAAGTTGACGAGATGATAATGGTTTTAATGATTTCTATTTCTAACAAGCGAGCTTGTGGGATAATGGTTTTATTAAAGCAATACTCCATCTGCAAGGCAAGAATAGCGCTCTTAATTTATAATCTTATCGTCAGCATTATCCCCGTCATAATCCAGCCGGATATACATAAGTATTACCTATAACAATATGTAATAGTAATAAAAGTATTTTAATTAGATTAATTTAAACTAATAAACAAAATATAAATAATAAGGTAAGATCCTCCAAAAAATACTTCAAGTAATAAGGTTTATATTCTATAGGATATGAGTGGAAAAACATATGCATAAGCATTTTTTTATAATTCATAGATCAACTTAGTAATATTGATCTAGGAAGTTCCCACTATTCCCCGACCATAACACAATAACCATACGCGCAGTATTCATCGCATTGCATCACATTCTTATTTCTTAATAAGAATGTGATGAAATATTAATTTTGGGATACGGTTTTTGGTACAAATTGCAGTGAGAATATTTCAATCTCAAGGTATTAATATGTATAAGTGCACGCGTGCGTATATAAGTGTGTGTGTGAATAATTATTTATTCGTAATATTAACAGCGATGTAATATGTAAAAGTGCATGCATGCGTATATGAGTGAGTATGTGAATAATAATTTATTCGTAATATTAACAGCGATGTAAAGTGCCATTTTAGATATTGCACTCATTGATTTCAAGAATATAAGCTCATCAGGGACGAAACTGCGAAATAAATGTAGATACTCTTTTTACTTTTTTTACTTAACTAATGAAACTAAATTTATTTAATTAAATTATAAAAAAAATTTCGAAAATAAATTTTATTTTACAATAATTGTGAATAATATACATTATCTTAAATCTTACCACAGAAAATACAATGTATTATAAGCACACATTCTGCAATCAATTTACTGGAAGAATCTGAACACGAAATAGGAATTATATTATTTGTATGCCAAAATATTGTGCAGAATATACACAAAACGTTTATGATTTAAAGTAATTTTAAATTTGATACACAGAATGGGTCTATATGATATAATAATATACTATTATATACTAATAATATATAATACTGTAATTTTGAGTAAATTTTGGTTACAAAAAAATTAAGGTTGAAAGATAATTCGTTACTCAATCCAACACGGTAGAAACAAGGGGAAATAAAAAATAATGATTTTTATTCGTGATTGCGTGAATGTCTGAAATAATTGAATAATCGTTTTTCTCAAAGTTTTTTGATTCACTAATTTTCTTTTAAGTTGAGAATGTTGCGTTGACTCCCGCAATCGTAAAATTTGTGACGAGAGGCTCATTGATAGATGTGTTTTTTTTCTATAAGCAATGCCTTTATATTTATTGGATAAAAAATACACAGAAAATAAAAACACAAAAAAAATCAGTTACATACAAATATTTCAACGTATGCGCGGCATGGAAAATAATTTTTTAAACAGATTTGACATTAATGTTTATATACATTTTTTATTTTAAATTGATTTTAGAATATACATTTTATATTTTTACGTATTTAAAGTACTTCCTTATTTAAACTGCCTAAAATTTAGTTATAAATTTCTTTAATATTAAAACAATAAGTTACACAATTATTTGAAAATATACGTTAAGAAATAAAATCACATTTCCAAAAAAGGTAAATTGTAAACTTTTATAAACTAAATTTAGGTAAATAATAAGCTCCATATGTCTAAGTCGAGCATTATGCACAGCAACAAGTTCGTAGGAAAATATCCTGTACAGCAGTGAAAATCTGATATTTTCTCTGCTGTACAGGATATTTTCCTACATTGCATTATGACAGCAACAAGTTTGTAGGAAAACAACCTGTACAGTAGAGAAAATCTGATAATATCCGCCTACTGTACACTATGCGGACAAATGAACCACAAAGAAAGCTGGCTCTTTGAAAGCTTAGGCGACAGCTGTTTAAATGAGCATTGATTTTAACATACAAGCTTCTTTTCATAATGATCACAACTAATTGTATTTAAGGTGACATAATAATAGGCATAGGTAAATTAACGAAAGTCGGAAATTAGAAATCGAAAATTGTGAATGTTCTATTTTTTATTTTAAACTGGGTAATATCATTTCATTTTCTTAAAAACTTAGTTTGCAATATGAATCGATTGCAGATCGAAAGAAAAATATCAAAGAATACGTTAAACTGATGTACATATTGAATAATTTTGTAAATTTTTTTATATCTTGTCAATTTCATAATATTTCAGTTGTAATGTACTGATATAATTAATTATTGAGGATTATGATGGCTTAAATTGAATGCCATACGTTGGTCTGGCATTATGATCTAATGTAAGTTTATCTTATAAATATGATCAATTTATATCATGAGAGTGCTTCAACCAAAGACTTATGAAATTCTTAAGATAGAATGTGACAAAGCCGAATATATCAAGTGTACATGTTGAAGGTCACATAAGATCCATTACTAAGCTAAGGGAAAATAATTTATTGAGCATATAATAACGCTACATATCACAATTTGTTTGCTTCACTAATTCATATCAAGATCATTCGGATGATATATATATATATATATATATATATATATATATATATATATATACATATACATATATACATATATATATATATATATATATATATATATATTTATATATTCTTATCATTAATAAGTGACTTGAAAATCCTTCAATTTTGCCTAACCACATGTTATCAGATTAATGCCTTTTTTGTACCGACTCTAATTTATCAATTAATTTAAGGGATCTAAACAACCCTAAAAATAACAAGCAACGTAACCTTGTTTGACGTATTACGTAAAACTTTAACTCCTATTCAATAAAACATTGATAAAAATAAAATTTGTTATTTTCTAATCGATTTCAGAAAATTTCTTAATCTCAATCTTGATAATCAACTCAAAAGTCGTAAGTTTAAGTTGCTTGTTTTTCATATGATTTGTTGATTTCCTAAACAAATCTTATTAGTATTTTTGACAACGGCTTCTATCCCCTCTAAAATCACTTCCTATTCCCTACGCCAAAAGCTTTCTGTGGACTATTTATTGGAGGATGTAAGCTTTACGTTCTACGCACAATAACAAGTCCTCAACAAACATTTACATTATTAATTACAAACACAAAAGCTGAGCAAGTGCGTTTATTTGCGATATACATCATCTGTAGCAAAACGGATACAGAAGTTCATTTCCTGTGAGTTCACAAATTACTACACAATTCGAGGAGAAATTTGGGGTACAAACTTGATTGGTTATTTTAGAAAGTATCTACTAAAATTGTTAAAATTTCTATTTTCATAAAAAATACTGAAACATCTGAAATTGAAACGGTTAAAGTATGAAAAAGGACCGTCTGTAAAATATATCGTAATAACTTTTAATGTGTGTACCTGAAACTTATGTATAAATTTGTCAGAGAATTGTACGTGGATGTTTACACATTCAAATTAAGGAGAATCAAATGAAAATTTGTGATTTAAAGCCATTTAAAATACGCGCACGGTTTTGAAGCTTTTCAAACTTACATACTAGGAATCTTATATGTATCCCTTGCCGTGAAATTTCTTGTCATGATTTTCACAATTTAAATTATTTAACATTCTCTGTACATACGTGATGGTGTGTTCTATTATAGACTTTGTCCATATATTTAGGCATACTCTAAAGACATATCAATCACAAAAAAAATACTATGGTAATTTCTAAGGTAATTAATTGCAACTTGAGTTTTGACACAGAAATAAACTCTGAGTAATCGTTTGCAGTCAATGAAAGATTAGTTCTGAAAATTTTGTTGACTCGCTAATTTGGTTTCTCTCGGGCGGTTCGGAGTTAATATAGTGGGATATTAAAAAAATACTGCAAAACAAAAAAATATTTTTGCGAATTTATCCACATCATTTTTTGTGTAAACAGCACACGTCATATCTTTTCTACTTTTTATGGTCTCGAAGCATTAGATCACAGATTCTAACTTACCTTAGTCTCTAGATACTGTGAAATACTTCATATCGAAAAATTAACACTGACATAAATTATACTAAATAAATAAAAACGTTAAAATAAATTGTATTATGGAATCTCATAAGAATTGGGATATAAAGCCAATACGCGGGATACTTACAACAGATAAGTATTAATTTTCAATCTTCTAAACATTTTGTTCATTTATCACAAAAGTTGTCAGAAATTAGTTAAACAAAATTTATTTAAAAGAACTCAGTCTTATATAATGTTCGATCCTTATCCATATTTTTGCTTAATCATAATAAAAAAACTTAGTGGTATTTAAATAACACCTTTCTTCTTTAACGGAAGTGTCTTCCAAGAGAGCTTTTTACAAGCTTTTACAGTGAAAGTTTGTGAGATAGTGCGTTGAAGTTCTGTGATACATCTTTAACGGGGGTTGCAGTATGAATACGGTGCAGAGTACTGGCGGCGGCCATGGTGGTGGTTCTATGAAGAAGGATCCAAAAGATGAGGTAAAAATAAAAATAATTTTAACATCCGATTTTCAAGACTATTATTATTTTTAGTAATAACATTTAAATATATAAGTTATTTTTCGTTTTGTTAACCTTCTCATAGAGAAAATGTGAATATTAATCTAAATGTAAATATATCTGTTGCAATTAATTCATTCATGAAATGAATCGATTTTATCGGTTTAATATATGTAAAGGAAACCATTTCATTCGTCATAAAAATTTTATTGTTAAGAAAATCTGATGTTTTTCCAAATAATTTTAACGGACCTTTTCCATTTCTTTTCAAATGAAAAAAAATATTTTATTTAAGCTTCAAAATTATTATTCTAAATTAGATGATGATTCTTCAGCTCTCTATTGACGATAATACTTAAAAAGATTTCTCTATAATGAAATTGGGAAACTGATAGATTTTATTAATATTGATAAAAAAAACTTTCACTTTCGCACCAAACCATTCACAAAATTTTCCCTGAATATAAATACGACGATCCTAGTCGTACAGTATGTGGAAAAAAATTATTTCACATTTCGCGAGGACCCAATCATAGTAAGAGAAAAATATAAGTATCGATTTTAAAGTAAAAGTGATCATTACCAAAATGCAACTACATAAAACGGTGATGCAGTTTTTATTGCATTTATTTTTTATTAAGGCTTTTGCGCACTATCAGTATTTTTTTTTTAATTTTAGGGACGGAATAGATGAATGGACTTTTGTTCTGAATGGTTACGCGCGAGCTAGATATCAACTGTATTTCCATTAATCGTGCATACGTTAACATAATCTAATTCACAATAGTCTTTATGTAGGCATTTCGCAAGTCAAAATTGCGGTACTGGCACGGCGAGTGTATTCCGACTTATGACTGTTTTACAGTTTGATTTACGACTTCAAAATTATGGTTACGATGTTTTAAATTACGTGTACGCTTTTTGATGGCTGAAGTTCTTCCAGAATTTATAGTTTTCACTTATTTTTTCTCGTTACTTTTTTTACCTTTCACATTTGTTTTTCCTCTTTTTATTGTTCACCTTTTATTTATTCTTCATTATTTTTTACTAGTCAGGGTAACATTTTATAACACGTTTCTCGTAAAGTGAAACGAGTAATAAACCTTAAATTAGGTTTAAGTTTTCATACACGAGTATGAAAAAAAATTTAATGTACAAAGGTTTATGGAGGTTTTAAAGCGTTGAAAATTTAATGATCGTTCGTAAATTCGGCTTAAAATGATTCTGAGTAGCAAATTATGCAGTACTGAATGAATAATTCATAATTAATCGAGAAAAACCTTTGCCGCTTGAAATAAATTAACTTCGTCCTTTGAACGAATTAATTAAAAATAATAAGCGCATGGAATGTGAATGCAATCTAGTTAGTACAATACAAGATTCTGTCCGATTACTTAAATTAATTCCTTGACCATATACTCCGTAATACATGTTAGGACTTCCACGCCTTTTTCCTAAATAAATTCGTAATAGTTTTTCAATAACCCTTACTGACATTATAATTAACTTTTAGTTCTTTTTTCGTTCTCAATTAAATTCAATTTTCAATATAACTTTTTTCTAACCTTTAGATTATTTAAATTAATTATTTATCATAAATCTCGATAAAAAAATCTAAGGAGTTATACAACTTTTTTATTCCAGAAAAATTCGTAATTATTATTTAATGACTTTTACCCAAGTCATGACTCATTTTATCTGTTATTTTCATTCTCGATTCAAAGGAATTTTTAACATAAGTTATTTCATATATCTCATCACCTATATTATTGTCATTACATACGTCCATACGACTTCAACCTTGATTTTTAGTTAAACAATGTTAGCTCATGAAGTTTTCTAATGTAGAATATGAGGATGTAAATAGGTGTGCCAAGTAATTGAAAATTGGCCTGAAATCTGTTCCCAATAAGTCTCTCTTAAAAAAATTAACGTCGATTGATTGCAATGCATTGGAATCTACTGGATCATTCGAATAAATCAAGAAATTTCCTTATTAAATCTTTGGAAACAATGCTTACTTGTATTATAGAAGAGTACACATCATTGTGCATATAATGCTTATTGTTGGCTCGATTTTTATCTTAAACATAAAAATGCAAGAGCACTCTAAGATCATTTCGGGAAACCCAGTTTCTAACGACACAGAATATCGTACGCTATGCTCTTGTGTTTATTCGTTAAGAGAGTTATTTCAGAAATTTATATAAACCAGAAACCGCAGTAGTAATTTTGTATGTTTCTTACCTAATAGTTTTTAATCAAACCTAATAATTTTTTAACCATGATTACACACACACTTCAAAAATGATTTGGATTTCTTGTATAATTTAAGCGAACTCAGCAGTCAGAATGCTTGATGTTACCAGTTACCATAATTTTTTTATCTTTATCTATTTGTAAAGGTAGAATCATTACGAAAATACAAGTCGATAGCACTCCGCGCTTTTTTTACATCGAAGTTATTTTTTTGTCATCAGAGACATCTTTTCACCCTTGACCAAAATCTTTTTATTTAAAAATTTGTTTTTCTTTAAGTTCTTATTACTAAACAAGTGGTTTTTTTTAGTTTTTTTTCCAAACAATATAATTAAGTTTTTTATTTTCACTAAAAGTAACACACATCGTAACTGTAAAGAAAAAGGTAAAATAAAAATGAGATTGATTAAATATAAATTTATTTATTTTTTCATTCATAATACTTTGAAATCCGTACATATGACAAAGTTCATGCCAGTTAGTATCGCGCAGATCTCATGGATATCTTAGTAACATGAAAATCTAAATATTACAAAAAATATATAAATGACTTTAGTTTTTTTTTTATTATTACGTAATGTTACCGACAGTTTCCCTATGGCTTTCGCGTAAGACAAGTATGTCTTTCGGTATTTATCTTAAAGTTTTCACGTTATGCCGAGGTAGGGTCACCAGGCGGATAGTGTTAATTGTGCATACTATACGAATTACAAAAAGGACTAAGGAATATAAAACGAATGAAAATGTTTCCCTAATATAAGTTTGTCTTGTTTATTTTATTACCAATTTCTTGTATTCTAATTTTGATTCAAATAGAAAGAAATTGGCGATTAATCAAACATAATTTTTTTACTCTTGAAATCGTAACAGAAATCAAAACAAATATGTCGATAACTCATTTTAACAAAGGGCCTTCAATGTCTAATAATTGCAAATTTCTAACTTGCTGATTCAAAATGTGGCTTCAAAATGTTATAACGTCGAAATTCATATATCCGCTTATTACAGTAGTAAAGACCTATAATTTTCATTACGTAATAAGTTGTCATTATGAAAGACATATGAAATGTAGATCGAAGCAAGCCCATCGATTTATATGGCCTTATGTATAATATTCGCTATAAATGAATAAAAATTTCTCATAATATTTCGCAAAGTATATGTGTACATTATATCAAATATAGTCCCGTGTATACTTTACTTTCAATCAGTGTCCTCGGTCTTAATAACTTTAGAACGTTTCTGTAAATACTTAGCACGCCACATACTTAATCTATCTACCAGATAACTTGTTTGGAAGTTCATTGCTCACTCCCGCGCTTTCCGGGTCAGACGTGGCGAGATATATAGCCACTTTAACGCGAAGTTGTCATTCGAGAACCATATTCAAGCCAAACTGCCAATCGGCTCCACCCCTTGGCACGATATGGCGGGTTACGGAAAATTTCAGATAAAGTTTATTTTTGAGGAAGCTTTTTGGCAGCTTTATCTTAGATACGTGTGCATTGTGATACGGAAAAGCATTGCAGGTCGTATTTGATATATTTTTTATACAACCCTAATTCGATTATAATGACGTCGATTTTTTTTATTTCTTACTAAGTTTGGATAATTCTCCACATCGTGTACTACAAACATTTTAATGTGTTTGTTATAACTTGCTTTAAATCAATTCGAGCCATTTAGAAACCCATTATATTTATATTTATATGTTCATCTTACGTAATTTGTTACAGCGTGCTGTTAAGTATTCTGCGCGTCGGAATTAATTCGATAATTATTTAAATGTTCTAGCTAGTCTAAGTGAAAAACAGTGTAACAAATGGGTTTATATACAGTTGATGTCTAGGCACATATTTTGAATATCTCGCTGTAGGGTAAACATTAAATTAACAATATAATAAATTATGAAATATAGTTGAAATTATATTTATTTGTAAACCGTACATGTAGTAGTTAAAACATGACTATTATAAAAATAGGCTAACAACAATAACTAAGAAAATTATATTTACATATCATGTTGTAATTTCGTAATAATTTCCTCTTAATTTATTGTGTGCTTTTATCGCTCATTGTTTTATCTTATCTCAAGAATAAAAGGAAAATTAGAAAATAAACTGAAAATGAAATTAAATTTCATTTCCCTCATTTTATTAGCTGAAAATTAATTTTTGTAAGGTAAATTTTTATCAATGAAATATTGTCAAATCGCAATACCTTTTTATTATCTTTCGGTATTTCTCAGTACCTTCAAAATAAACCTACTAAACAAGTAACATTTGTTTATACTTATGTATCATATACTTTATTCTTATTTATATATCCTGGTAAATATAAATGTCCCTTCCCGCTTATCCCAGTTTATATTTGTAAATTTAATTTATTCGCATTTTTTCAACAACATATTCCTTTATTTTTCTTTTAAGCCTGACATTATTTTTTACTCCTTTTATATTATACTGTCAACGAATTCGCTGTAAAGAAACGAAAAAGAATTTGATTAAAAATAAATTCCCCACTCTCTTACACAAACAGCAACAAAATAATTAAAAATAAATGCTCTTGATCGATATTCTGCGTGAATTGAAAAAAATTAAAGCTTCTGATAAATACATTGAATTTAAATAAAGTTAGTTATTGAACACCCAGGTTTTTTTATTCGTATATTCATAAATTTATTAGTACCTTACATCGTATTTATCATAATTGACTGGTAATTTACAACATTTACTTTAAACGGATTGCAAAATAAGTGTGTGAATTACATTGTCCAATCAGAATGTTTTATGTGTATTGCTTAAGGGTGTGTTCACAAATCTTCCGCTTAAGAATGGATATTCACAAATTATAAAATCACTAATACACACGTAGCGGCGCTCCTTGTGGGTAGGGAAGAAATTCATATCCTATGCGCATTATTTTCATTGTTTATATTATAATTAAAATAAAAACTTTAGTTTCATATTTGTTTGGTAACCAGTTTCTTTAATTTATTTTTGCGTTATTAAAATTACGTCGATACCACAATAACAAATATTATGTAAATTTTTATTCGTATTTCATCTATTGATCGGGTCAGCTATTCGGAATGGTTGTTCTATACCGATTCATCTTTCACATGCGACTTTACCTTACTATTAATGGATCGAAGAAACGTCTTCAACTATCAACAACGTAAAAAAACTAGAGAATAGGATAATCGCAGAGATAATTTTTGTAACTCATTTACATTTTTCATACCATAAGCCCTGAGGAAACCACAAACAATTGAAACCTGCCTTTTTGTGACCCCCATAAAAACATAATTTGATCATACGTATGTGAGGCAAATTAAAAAAAACCGAACACACTTTAAATGAATGCATGAACAAAATTATATAATCGCTAATTATTGAAAATTTCGTGTTTCGTGACTCGTTTTTCTGTCATCGTCATATGTGCGATGTCATGGTCAACTCCCAAACAAGTAGAGATTACCTCAGTTCCTCATAATCACTTACCTGATGAAGTAAGACAATTTTTAATTAAAATTAAATATATCTACCCAAATATTATTTTCACGACGCTTTGTTTTATGTCTGGGTTTGTTTAATACAATCAAATCTTTTCATTTAGTACTCACTTTGGTTAACGGATTATTAAACTATTTGCAAATATTGATTTTTCACAACGTAAATGTATTAAATAATTTCGAACACAAGGGTGAATGCTAAATTTTTAGAATATATTTTTAAAACTACAATTTTAAATTATGAAATATTATTTGTACATGTCTCATAAGCAAATAAAACACACTTGATACGTGAAATTGGAAATTGTAAAGCCTTTATTTACTCCGTCATTAATTCTTAAATAGATATTTTAAACAATTTAGTGCAAAATACATTGGTTAATAGTATGTACTACTATGCCAAGTTTAAGTTTCCATGTCGCATAGTTTCTAACGAAATCGGCTGATAATATAAAAAAAAGTTACAACATCACTTGTGTTTTTTTTATTTTTAGTTAAGTAGTTTCGGGGTTAGGTGAGGGCGTATATTTTTTTAATATTTTTCTGTACACTCTTGAAGATATTATGGGTAAAATTATGAAAAAAATACTTTTAAGATCTCCACACCATAGGTGCAATTTAAAATTGAAAAATATATTTTCGAGTTTCTAATTTGTCTTCTATTTATATATCTAAATATTTTTGTTCACAGCAGCCGCTAGACTATCGACTTAGGGCGAATCTCAGCGTAGAATAACTAACCGGTGCCAAAAATGTATGGGAAATTGTAACCATATTTTTGTTGAAAAAATAGTTTTCTTTTTGAATTTGCGTCAATTAAAGAAGGGCAAATGAACATTTTACTACTTTTTGCATTTCAAATTAAAGTATAATTATCCGGCAAGAGTCCTCTAAACTTGCCCCTCTAAGGATTTTGGCAATGAATGAGTTGCAAAAAGCTCAATTTCATGAAATAAATATATAAAGCTAATAAAAGGTAAGCTGTGTGAATTATAGATGAAGATTTTATTTATTTTCAAAATCACTATACTACATACTCCCAGAGTTTAGAGGAAACTTTATAAAAATAGATGTGTTTCGTCAAAAATGTAAGTATGCCAATAATTTATTTATTTCCACACTCCTGAAGAGTGTGTAAATGAAAATGCAATATATTTCCATCACGCTACGAAAAAATATAAGGCACGAACCTGAAATCCATCTAATTGGATCCGTTTATTTTTCGGATCAGCTACAATATCTATAATTCTATCAAATATTAGTAAGACTAAATTTTAGTAACAGCAAGCCTTAATTTTCTCTTAATTTTCTAATTTTTTTAAATTACATTATTTCCTCTTTAGTGTCTCTTATATTTTAAATTTAATTACAAATATATAAATTTAATGTGTTAAATGGATAACCAATTATCTCGAGAAAAACGTTTCTCGAAAAGTATTTGTTTAACAAGATAATTTCACTTTTATTATTCACCCTATTTCTTGTTCGCATCACTTTGCGTCATCCTCGTAGGGACATGTTGAAAATTATTTGATTTCAATGCAAGTTCTGTGGCTCCTTTCCGTTTGTATTTTATACTCGGATATGTATGGCAAGATGAATAATATATATTTATGTACGTGCGAGTGTCATACATTTTTGGAGCTAAATGCTGTATGTATTGTAAAAACAAAATGTTTGATTATTCGTTTTTAGGATTTGACAAAAAAAGCCTCTCCAACTGACATGAAACTTTCACTTTCATATAATTTTTAATGTTAAAATGGACCCAAAGAATATGATATAATTTTATAAAATGTTGGTAATGAGCAATAACGACTTAAATGAAGGAAATTGATGTGCGCCGTGTGCATTTTCGATTTAAGGTTTTAATTCGAAAGCTACATTAAAATAATTTATAAAGATATCAGGGACAAAAAATAAACAAAAAATGTTGTGATATATAATTACAAGTTATCAGACATGACCTTTCTTCTTTTGCAAAACCCAATATTTTAAGTTAACCAAACTATACTGTTAAAGTTTTTTTAGAATGAATTTTAAAAAAATTTACTCTCCAATGAAATCTGTAAGAAATTTCAAGATATGTATGGCTAATCGTAGATCACATATTGTAATTGTTTTTACAAAAGGAGATGGAGCGGTACGGTTTTACGTTTGATTAAAACACAAAATAAATAATTATACCATTGAACATAAAATAACTGAAAATATTTATTAGATAAAAAAAGATTAATACAAAATTAAGAAACGAGCGTTTTGTAATTAAATAAAATTTAATATTGCAAAAAGTACACGCCTTTTTTCATAATATATGAAAATTACGTACTTCTTCGTAGAGTTCTTCGTTTGAGAATTTTTTTAAATATCCGTTAAAAAAAGCGGTGGCATAAATTTAAACAAAAACCCCACTTTTATCGGATTCTGTTACTGAAACCTTATATTGAATCATTCTACTTATTCTGTTACTGAAACCTTATACTGAATCATTCTACTTATTCTGTTACTGAAACCTTATATTGAATCATTCTACTTATTCTGTTACTGACACCTTATATTGAATCATTCTACTTATTCTGTTACTGAAACCTTATATTGAATCATTCTACTTATTCTGTTACTGAAACCTTATATTGAATCATTCTACTTATTCTGTTACTGAAACCTTATATTGAATCATTCTACTTATTCTGTTACTGAAACATTATATTGAATCATTCTACTTATTCTGGTACTGAAACCTTGTATTGAATCATTCTACTTATTCTGTTACTGAAACCTGATATTGAATCATTCTACTTTACGGTTAAAATGTGTGAAAATCGAATAATCTACTCGAAACCATATAATTGCACCAAATAATTGGAATATTAAAACACTAATAATTGAACTATCATTCTTTATCAAAAAAGATTTTGTTTTTTCGTTCTATCAAGATCAATAAAAATAGCAATAAAATAAGTAACAACCGAAATGGAACACTTCACATACTTAATATAAATAATATTATATATCTAGTAACGATAGTGAGGACCTTCATAGACTTTTCTCGATAAAGACATACTTATGATAAAGCGGACTTTCATGATAAAGAAAGGCTATTTCAGTACACCGGTGCATTCTGTTATTGTTGCCTAACTACATTTCAGTAGGAAGAGCATATATCGGTCAATACATGTAAGAGGTGTATGTGTACATACCCAGTAATTTAAATTAAAAGCAGGAATATTATTATTTACGGTAATATTACTTCACGTTTAATTTTTATAAATATTTTATCTGGCCTTCATATCCATTTACCTCTAAAAATGTTCGTCATAGAAAATTAATTTCATAGGAAGGGGCAAATGAAGTACTCGATCATTATTGAAATATCGTACGCGATTTCAACTAAAAGGGGAGTTGCGGGGACATCGGAACAATTTTTTTCGTTTAAAAGTCGATTGACATTTAATAAACAGTTGCACTTCGTACGAAAATTGTAGATGAAATTAGATAAAACCAGTTTTTATAAATATGCAGCTTTAGCTTATTCCCAAAAAGGTGGAAATATAAAAAATAGTGAATAAACTTCATTGTTCCTTTAAAATACCTGTCCATTGATAGTCCAGTCGATGGGATGCGTGAGAAAAAAATTGAAAAAACAACATACGTGCTTATATTAATTATTTTTTGAGCATATTCGCTAATTTTTTTTAAGTGCGTTGTTATATATTCCTCAATTTTTTTAGTATACCTTTTGCTATATATTCGCTAATTTTTTTAGCCTGTTATATATTCCTCAATTTTTTAGTATAGCTATTGCTACATTTTCGCCAATTTTCTTAGTGAATCGCTACATATTCTCAATTTTTTATTGTATTGCTACATATTCGACGATTGTTTTAGTATATTGCTACATATTCGTGATTTTTTTTAGTGTGTTGCTACTCATTCCCGAACTTTTTTTTTAATATATTGCCACATATTCGTCAATTTTCTACATATTTGCCACTTTCTTTAGTGTATGGCTACATAGTCCCATTTTTTTAGTGTACATTCGCCAATTTTTTCTATACATTCGCCAATTTTTCTAGTATGTTGCTAAATATTCGCCAATTTTTTTAAGTATATTGCTACTATTCCCCAATTTTATTTTAGTGCTTTATTACTATTTCCCAATTATTTTGAATTCAATATTAAGCACCTCTTTACAAAATTTCATATTTATAAGTCTGAAACTGTAGAAAATATGAAATAGAAAGAGACAAAGGGACAAGCATCGCATAATTTCAAATATAGGTCTATTGTTTCACTACTTAGTTATAAAAACATACAGATTGGCAAAAAATCTAACGTATATTAAATTAAAACTTAAGTCAGTTGTCATTTTGATTCCTCTACGCCATTCCATGAACAAAACTTTTTTATTTGAATACTACTAATTAAGTTTCCAATAGGGCTTGTTCTTGAGCATACCAAAATGGGATCCATACAAATTTTGAAATAAAATTTTTTTACACTTATTTTTTTCAAAAAATAATGCCAATATTATTGAACTTTAAATAATATCCCAAAATAGTTATAATTGTTTAACAAAACTTTAACTTAAATACTATATTAAATGGTTTAATACATGCATTTTTAATCTGTTTACTATTTAATTTATAACTCCAATATATATGGAGGAATACGTTTCAAATGTTTAAAAGATTTATCCGAATGCATACAAAAATGTTTAATAAACTCAACTTTGAGTTAAACAAACACTTGAACACAGGTATGACATTCAATGAGAGTAAAGGAAACTATTTCCTTCATCTTACCTATTAATTTACAGATTTATAATTAACTAACGAATACCTGCAACTTTGTTTGTGTAGTTAGTTTATTAAACGTTATAGTTCTGAAAGTGAGATAGTCGTCGATAGTTTATTGGTCGCCACCATTTATCATTTTCCTTTTACTCAACTGCAAAAAATGTTTTAATTTCTTTTATTTTATTTATTTACGTACGTATATATCACATCCACAACCAGGTCTACACTTCTACCACATCAACGCCCAGAGTATACCGTGTCATTATTCAGATTTCATTATTTCAAAAATGTTAACCTTCACGCTTGTCTTGTTAGTGAGACCTGGCTCAAAACTTTACTCCCATCAAATTTGTATTCACTCCAAGGTTACGTTTTAATATGTAACGATAATACTTCCAAACGTGGCGGCGGTGTTGCTATATATCTTCGGGCTGATCCACCTTTCAAAATTATCGCAAAATCTTCCACTGGCTGTATGCCCATAATGAAATACTTATTTGTCGAAGTAACTTTTTTCAAGCCAAGTTACTACTTGGTATCGTGTATTCTCCTCCTAATGTTTCATATTTCGGTGATTTTGAAAGTATAGTTGACAACTACCTACCTTCATATGATAATTGGTGATTTTAATACCTGTCTATATAAGCATAACACTAGATACGGAAAGCGTTGTGACATTGTCAAGGCTGGTAACCTCACCATTCTCCTATCCTTTGCTACATTTCATGTTGATAATTGTCACTTCCGTCTCGATCTCATCCTAGTAACCAGCCCTAAAAGTGTATCCTTCTACGGTCAACTTCCAGCACCCGGTCTTTCCTATCATGAACTCCTTTACAATTCCTATAAATTAAGTAGCCCTAAAGCCTCTTCAAAAAGCATCTTCCTCCGTGACTTTAATCGTATTGACCACCATATTTTCTTGAGGATGCAAGATCCATTAACTGGGATACAATTGCGATCAATCACTGTTGATGAAAAACTCACTATTTTCAATAGTTGTATTACTAAACTGCTCGATAACATGCTCCCCTAAAACTCATCAAAATTAAGTGGAGAGCTCCTTGGCTAAAAAAATTATAACCAAACGTGACCACGCTAAAGCTAAGTATAGGACTGATTCCATCCCAAATACCTGGGAGAATTTTAGAGTGCTTAGAAATAAATGTTCGTAAATGTTCCGAAATACCAAAACACATTATATTTCTGCGTCATTACGAGCTTGTACTGATAATAATATTTGGAAGTTTTTGGGTACTCTAGGCATTGGAAAACCTTCTACCACTTCGGAGAGCTAGCGATTGGATATCGACAAAAAAAAACATTTTTCTACGCCATCCACGGTACTTGAACCAGCTGTTAAGTCTGCAACTATGAACGGTATCTCGTCTTCATCGGTTACTAGTGAACATCAATGTACGCTAAGGGATACCTGTGAGTCCGAAGTTAAAACTAATCTTTGAACGTATAATTCATGGTCAATTCGTCACTTCCTTCAATGCTCATAAGTCTCTAAATCCACATCAATCTGGCTTTAAAGCTGGCCATAGTACCTCAACTGACCTTGTTAAGGTTACTGATGATATACGCTTGGCT